>OX463237.1:23120000-24320000 GCA_949820135.1 Sylvilagus floridanus
ATCCGGGACTCCAGCCTGGTGCCCATATGGGATGTTGGCACTGCAGGCAGCGGCTTTATCCGCTACACCACATCGCCAGTCCCCATACTGACTCTTTTAATCTGGCTTCTTTCACTCAACATTATCTCTGTGTCTTAGTCTGTGTTCTGCTGCTGTTATAAGACAACACAGACTGGGTCAATAATAAAGAAAAGAAATTTAGGGCCTGGCATTATGGTATAGCAGGTAAAACTTCCGCCTGTGACACCAGCATCCCATACTGGCGCCAGTTCGAGTCCTGAGTGGCTCCACTTCCGTTCCAGCTCCCTACTAAGGCAAAATCAGTAGAAGATAGCCCAAGTGCTGCACGCGTGGGGAGGGGCTTTGCGCTGTGCCCGCGGTGCAGGGAGCAGGGTGCAGGGTTGCATCCATCACCATTGTGTGACTGTCACACAGTTCAGTACCCAGCCTGCCACTGATGGACGTGCGGCTTGTTCTAGCCTCAGGCTACACATTTGTTTACTTTTGCTGGCTGTGTATATTCATATTTTATGTACATACATTTGAGAAGAATCGCTGGGTCATGCTTAAAGATTATGTTTATCTTTCATAGAAGCTGTCAAATGGTTTTCCAGAATGATTATACCAGCTTACATTTCTACTGTTAAGTTTTCAGGTCAAAAAAAATGTAACCACACTTGAGGATGGGCAATGGGTGGCTTCCCCTGGCACCCCGACATTTGAGCCCCTTTGTATGGCTTTGCTGGACATTTCTATGTGCTCTTTGGTGAAGTGTGTTTAAGGGTTTTGTCTGGTTTCCAGTAATCAGATCACAGGACTTTTAAAATTAACGAACAGGAGATTTGGATGCACCTGTGGTCTGGTTTTCAGGCTTCTCCCTGGGACTTCACTGAGCCGGGGTTTTTAGTTTTTACGGCACCCGAGGCATCTGCCGTTCTCTTCATGGTCAGTGTGCATTGTGTTGACCAGGACGTCTTCACCAGCTCCGTGGCCATGAAAATATTCTTCTGTGATGTTTCCTAAAAGCTTGATCGTTTTCCTCTTTAAGTTTGTTCTCGGTCGCCAGTGAATTCGGGGTTCTGTTTGAAACAGGAGCCAAGATTCCGTTTCTTCTTAGTGGATATCCAGTTACTATAGCTCCACTTATGGGGAAGACCATCTTTCCCCAGTGAATTGCAGTCGTATCTGTGTTGTAAATTAGGCAATGATTAATTATGGGTAGGTCTCTTTTTGTACCCTGTTTTGTGCCAGTGCTTGGGCCAGTTTCTTACGGTAGCATCATAGCCGTATTCAACAGTCTTAACTGTACCTGAATATTTCTATTTTGAGGTGTATGTTTATTTATTTAAAAGGCAGAGTGACTGAGAGAGAGACAGAGAGAGAAAGAATTTCCCATGGGCTGGTGTTATGGTGCAGTGGGTTAAGTCTCTGCCTGCTGAGGCTGGCATCCCATATGGCACTGGTTTGGGTCCTGACTGCTCAGCTTTTGATCCAGCTCCCTGCTAATGCGCCTGGGAAAGCAGCAGATATTGGCCCAAGTGCTTGGGCCTCTGCCACCCAGAGGGGAGACCTGGATGGAGTTCCAGGCTCCTGGCTTTGATCTGGCCCAGCCCCAGGTGTGACTGGGGAGTGAACAAGTGGGTGAGATCTCTCTCTCTCTCTCTCTCTCTCTGTTACCCTGCCTTTCAAATAAGTAAATAAATCTTTAAAATAAAAGAGAGAGAGAGCAGGAGAGAGAAAGAAAGAGAGATATCTTTCATCCACTGGGCTCTCTCTAGCTCTCTGCCTTTCAAATAAGCAGAAGTAATAAATTAAAAAATTATATCGCAAATGAATATTAAATTCTGTCAGGTCCTTTTTTTGCATCTTGGGAAGTGGCCAGATTGATTTTCTAGTTGATTTCGCCAGTGTGGTTGCCCATGTAGATTTCTCTGATACAGTAAACTACCCTTGCACTACTGGGCAGACTGCACGCAGCCATGATGAGGAACCATCTTCGTGAAGAGCATGTTAATGAGTTAGACTTGGTGTCTTTTTTTTGTGTGGGAGTCTGTATCTGGATTCACAAGTGATGTTAGCCTGTACCTTCCCTTTCCTGTGAGTTGTTTTTTAAAAATATTTATTTATTTGTTTGAAAGTCAGAGTTACACACAGAGAGAAGGAGAGGCAGAGAGAGAGAGAGAGAGAGGTCTTCCATCCGCTGGTTCACTCCCCAGATGGCTGCAATAGCAGGAGCTGCGCTGATCCAGAGCCAGGAGCCAGGAGCTTCCTCCGGGTCTCCCACACGGGTGCAGGGGCCCAAGGACCTGGGCCACCTTCTACTGTTTTCCCAGGCCATAGCAGTGTGAGGTGAATTGGAAGTGGAACAGCCGGGTTTCGAACTGGTGCCCATATGGGATGCCGGCGCTTCAGGCCAGGGCATTAACCTGCTGCGCCACAGAATCGGCCCCTCCTGTGAGCTAGTGATAGCACAGTAAGGCTTATCTCATAATGTGAACTGGAAAATGTTCCCCTTTCCTGTATCCTCTGAGTTCGCATAAGGTGGCATTATTTCTCCTTAAATGTCTGGAAGAATTCCCCCAGGGAAGCCATCTGGGCCTGGAATTTTCTCTGTGAAAAGATCTTAAGTTAAGGATCCAAGTTCTTCACCACATAGGCCTATTGTGGTCTCAAAAACCAGAATATCCTTGTGACGTTCTTGGGTGTTCTTGTGACGTGTTTTGTAAGTTTTCTAAAAAGCAATTTGCCCATCACCTAAATCTTCAAGTGTTGGCATAGTTGCTTGTAATATCCTGATATCTTTAAAACTCTTTAAAATTTATTTTACTTGTATGAGAGGTGGGGGGAGAGAGAAAGAGAGAGAGAGAGAGAGCGATCTCATTCATTGGTTCACTCCCAAAAAGCCCTCAACAGTCAGCATTGGGCCGGGCTGAAGCGGGGAGCCTAGCACCCCGTCCTGGAGTTCTCCCACGTGGGTGTCAGGCACCCAACTTCTCGAGCCCTCCCCTGCTGTCTCCCAGGGTGCACATTAGCAGGAAGCTGGAGTCAGGAGTGAGCTGAGCCCAGAACCCAGGCGCTCCAACACGCGAGGTGACTGTTCAAAGCGGCTTCCAGCAGCACCAAGGGCCCAGCCCCTCGGATCCTTTTAACATCGGTAGGATCTCAGCGATGCTTCCTTTTACTTCTTCTTTTAGTCCTTTTTTACTTCCACATCAGTTACTTGTGATCTCTTTCTTTCTCCTAGATGGTTCGATTAGGTTTTTATCAATTCTAGGATCCTTCCCAAGAACTAATTTTTGTCTTTGTTGATTTTCTCTACTGCAGATTTGCTTTTCTATTGTATTGATTTCTGCTCTTTAACTTTTCCTTTATTTGGGGGAGGGCAGTTAATTGCTCTTCTTTTTAAAGCTTCTTTAAGTGGATGCTTAACTCATTGATTTTTATCCTTTCTTATGTAGAGTTGAAGTCTATAAATTGCCTTCTCATTTAATTTATTCAAGAGGCAGTCCAGGACAGTCAGAGAGGGCCAGAGACAGTCCCCAGCCCCCTCCCCACGTTCACAGAGTGGGGCGAAATCCCGGAGCCAGGAACTCCATCCAGGTCTCCCACAAGGGTGCCAGGACTCGACTACTTGAGCCATTACCTGCTGCCTGTGTGAAACCAGGAGGTCAGAAGCCAGAGGCAGGAATCAGACCCAGGCACTCTGATGAGGACATGTCATCTTTAAAAAGGTCTATTTTATTTATCTGAAAGGCAGAGTGACAGAGAGAAAGGGAGAGAGAAATTTTCCATCCACTGATTCACTCCCCAGATGGCTGTAATGGGGACTGGGCCAGGCCCAAAAGGGAGCCTGCAAGTCTGACCGTGTCTCCCAGGTGGGTGCAGGGGCTCAAGCACTCGGTCCACGTCTGCTGCTTTCTCAGGCGCATCAGCAGGAGCTGGGTCAGAAGACGAGAAGCCGGGGCTCAAACCGGCACTCTATGGGATGCTGGCCTTGCCGGTCGCTGCTTAACGCTGGTCCTAAGGACATCTTAGCTGGCATCTTAGCCACGGGGCATAACCTACACTTACAATTCTCTTTAACCATGGTTTCAGCTGTCTCCCCTTATCACTCGGTTCTGTAAACGTCCTGATATCCGTTTTCTTTGGCTCCATGGCTATTTCATTTGTAAACATTTGAGGTCGGGGGTGTTTCTAATTATCTTTTAATGTGATAGCTGGTTCAAATTCACTGAGTGCAGAGAATGTGACAGGCCTGGCTTCAGTAAGAGGAAATCTGTGAAGACTCACTTCATGGCCCGGCGTATGGTCAGCTCTGTTAGATGTCAAAGCTGGCTCTCATGGGGGAAGTGCCTGCTGTGGTTGTTGGTGTCTTTTTTTTTTTTTTTTTTGTAGTATTCTATAAACGTCAGGGACATTTGCTAATTATGCTATTCAAATCTCTACTTCCCTACTGATTCTTAAAATCTACTTGTTCTGACAGTTGCTTAGAGAAGTAGGTTAAAAATTTCTGATTGTGGGGCTGGCGCAGTGGGCTAAGCCTTCACCTATGGCACTGGCATCCCACAGAACCTCGAGTTCTGGCTGCTCCTCTCTGCTGTGGCCTGGGAAAGCAGTAGAACATGACCCAAGTGCTTGGGCCCCTGCACCCACATGAGAGACCTGGAAGAAGCTCCTGGCTCCTGGCTTTGGATCAGTTCATCTCTGGCCGTTGCAGTCATTTGGGGAGTGAACCAGAGGCTAGAAGATCTCTCTCTCTCTCTCTCTCTCTCTCTCTCTCTCTCTCTCTGTGTGTGTGTGTGTGTGACTCCTCTACCTCTCAAATAAATACATAGTATCTTTAAGAAAAATTTTCAATTGTGATTGGGAATTTGTGGTTATTTGAGGAAGGAACCAGCCCATGGAAGATTTTCTCTCTCTCTCTGTCACTCTGCCTTTGAAATAAATAAAATAAATCTTAAGAAAAGAGAGTTCTTAAAAGTGTCCACATGCAGGGGCCGGCACTGTGGCACAATGGGTTAACACCCTGGCCTGAAGCGCCGGCATCCCATATAGGCGCCGGTTCTAGTCCCGGCCACTCCACTTCCGATCCAGCTCTCTGCTATGGCCTGGGATAGCAGAAGACGGCCCAAGTCCTTGGGCCCCTGCACCCAGGTGGGAGACCCAGAAGAAGCTCCTGGCTCCTGGCTTTGGATCGGCGCAGTTCTGGCCGCTGTGGCCAATTGGGGAGTGAACCAGTGGATGGAAGACCTCTCTCTCTCTCTCTGCCTCTCCTGTCTCTGTGTAACTCTCACTCTCAAATAAATGAATAAATCTTTGAAAAAAAAAAGTGTCCACATGGAGGGAACAACCATCACTCCAGCGCACCTTTCTTTGGCCAAAACAAGGGCGTGGCCACGCCCACCCTCACTGGTCACTGGGCCTGGGGAGTGACAGGGTCCTGACGCTGCTGCCATCACTCTGCTAAGCGGTTTAAGGAAGGAGGTTGGGAGGTGAGGAAGCTGCCGTTCTGGAGAGCAGGAGAGGGAGAGGACTGCAGAACCACAGGAGGATGTGCGAGCCGAGCCCGGGCTGTGCACAACCCTGGGGACCCCCGCGTCTTCTGCACACTGCTTTTCTCTAGTGACGCTAACTGCCTTGGGGCCGGCTCAGCGAATGTGGCAGCTGGAGTCATCATTCTTTCTAAATATTATTATTTTATTTTTTCTTTCTTTCTTTCTTTCTTTTTTCTTTTTTTCTTTTTCTTTCTTTCTTTTTTTTTTTTTTTTTGCTATTTCTTTCATTGATATTATTGTTTCTTAAAATACCGTTGTCTCTCCCCACCGGGAGAGAGGCATTCTGTCTGTCCCATCAGATTCTGTGCCCCAGCCTACAGCAGGGGTGGATCAGGACAGGTGCTGTGTCAATATTTGTCGACTGGCTCCTGCAGCTCTTTGGAAACATTCAGACCCTGGAGCTGTGTGGATCCCCTGGGCTCCCCTTGCCACTCCTAAGGGCACATTTTCTGCTCAGAGGCAGAGACTTTACAACTTAAAATAGAATCAACCTCTACAGTCATGGATCGTTTTCTGCCCTCAACAACAGCTGTGCTAATTTTTTAAAGATTATTTATTTATTTGAAAGACAGGGTTACAGTGAGACAGGGAGAAAGAGAGACAGAGGCAGAGAGAGACAGGGTGAGATCTTTTGTCCACTGATTTACTCCCCTGGGCTAGGCCAGGCCTTGAGCCAGCCACCCATATGGGATGCTGGCAACGCAGGTGGCAGCTTTACCTGCTACACCACAATGCTGGTTCCCGATTTTTAAAAATAATTCACTGAGAGGCAGAGAGAGAGCAAGAGAGTGCACTGCCATCTGTTGGTTCACCCCCAAATTCCCTAGAGGACACCAGGAGCCAGGAACTCAGCCCTGTCTCCCTCCTGGGTGGCTGGTACCCAGTTACGGGAACCACCATCACTGCCTCCCAGACTGGGGCGGCGGCGGGTGGCGGGAGCTGGGGAGCGTTGCTGGGAGGAGGGCCAATGGCTGCCTGCATGCTAAAGCTGCAGGTTTCCGTGAAGAGCTGCTCAAAGGAGCTGTTTAGCATGTGGATACAGGCAGACACGCTGCCTCCAAAAGAGGCCTTTTGCATCTATCTCATTGTGTCCCTTTCACCCACATTTACGTGAAAGCAGAACATGATCAGCTGTACTAAATTTTTGCCAACGGAACGGACAAAAATGGTATCTCCTTTTTATTTTAATTTGCATTTCTCTGACCCTGGTGAGTGTGAGCAAATTTTTGTACGTTTATTAGCTTTTTGCATTCATTCCATACATGGTCTTCTCGTTACCACTGGGTGTTTCTCACTCTTTTCCTACTGTTTTGTAGGAGCTCTTTGTAGATTAGGGATGGTAATTAACCCCGTCTACACCTTAAGTACTCTAACCTCCCAGTTTAGCATTCAAATTTTAACTTCCTGGTGCCTTTCACTATAATCAAATCTTTCTGAGGTTTTTTTTAAAATGGCTTATGAATTGCCAGGTCTTAGAAAAGTTCTCTCCAAATTATATTTTTAAAAATCCTGCTCTATTTCTTTCTGAAGTTTTTATACTCTTTATACTTAGATATTTAGTCCATCTGGGCTTCATTCTTATGTATGGATACGACATATTTATTTTTCATAGATGGAGAGAGCCTTGTTTCGGGGCTGTTTCCTTTCTTTGCTAGTTTAGAATGCTGTTTTTATCATGTGCTAAATTCCCATGCTGTGGGAGGTGGAGATTGAGAGAGATCTTAGACTGGAAAACTGAATGGGAGAACGCGTGGGCAGCGTGGGCGGGTGGGCAGGGAAGGGATGGAAAGTGACCGCTGTTCCTGTCTGTGGTGCCTGAAGCAGGGAGGGGAGGCTGGGAGGCCATAAGGGGATTGAGTCCATTTGGGGCACATTGAGATGACAACGTTTAATAGAAATACCTGATAGAGGCCAGTGTTGTGCTGCAGTGGGTTAAGCTGCTGCCTGCCATGTTGACATCCCATCTGGGCACCAGTTCGAGTCCCGGCAGCTCCATTTCAGATCCAGCTCCCTACTAGTGTGCCTGGGAAAGCAGTGGAGGATGGCCCAAGTCCTTGGGTCCCTGCACCCATGCGGGAGACTTGGATAGAGTTCCAGGATCCTGGCTCAGCCCTGCTCTGCTATTGTAGACATCTGGGGAGTGATGAGTAGATGGAACATCTCCTTCTTCTTCTTCTTCTTCTTATTTTTTTTTTTTTCTTTTGACAGGCAGAGTTAGACAGTGAGAGAGAGAGAGAGAGAGAGAGAGAGAGAGATCTTCCTTTTCCATTGGTTTACCCCCCAATGGCTGCCATGGCTGGCGAGCTGCACTGATCCAAAGCCAGGAGCCATGTGCTTCTCCTGGTCTCCCATGCGGGTGCAGGGCCCAAGCACTTGGGCCATCCTCCACTGCCTTCCCGGGCTACAGCAGAGAGCTGGCCTGGAAGAGGGGCAACCGGGTCAGAACCTGGCGCCCCAACTGGGACTAGAACCTGGTGTGCCGGCGCCGCAGGCAGAGGATTAGCCTAGTGAGCCACGGCGCCAGCTGGACCATCTCTCTCTCTTTCCCAGTCTCTCCCCTTCTCTCTGTAACTCTGCCTTTCAAATAAATAACTAAATAACTAGATAAATAAATATATGGTAAGCTTTATATTAAAATATTCAGGGGCAAGCATTTGGCCTAGCTTCAAGACACCGATCATGATGTCAGGCAGAGTGCCTGGGTTTCCTATCCAGCTCTGGCTCCTGACTGATGCAGCCCCTGGGAGGCCACAGTGATGGCTCTTGCCATAGGGCTCCTGCCATCCGTGTGGGAGACCTGGACTGAGTTCTCTACTCATGGTTTTGGCCTGGCCTATCCTGGCTGTTGCAGGCATTTGGGAAGTGAACCAGGAGAGGGTGGGATCTGTCATACTGTCTCTCTCCCTGTCCTTTTCTCTATGCCCTGAAAATAAAATTTTAAACAAATAACAATTTCACGAAAGTATATACTCTATGATTCCACGTACGTAGACAGACTCTAGAAAAGGCGAACACAGAGCCGTGGTTCCTGGAGTGAGGGCAGCGGAGAAAGGGGTGGAGGCAAGAGAAGGCACAGGGCACAGGGGCTCCGGGCAGCGATGAACGTGTCCCACTCATAATGCTGGCTTCCAGGGTGTTCGCACATGTGAAGACCTCTAACTGTACCTTCTAGAGATGCGCAGTTTAGTCTATGGTCAATGAACACAACAAAGCTATAAAAGATAAATAAAAAGAAGCAATAATCAAAACAAAAGGGCTAGTGTTAAAAAAAAAAGAGGCGAGGACACTGGGGGACATCTGTACCCCATGTCCGGGCGCCTGCTTCAAGTCCGGGCTCCTCCTTGTGGGCCCCGCTAAAGGGGCCCTGGGGAGCAGCAGTGGGAGGCCCAGGCTGAGTTCCCGGCTCCTGGTCTCCGCCTGGCCTGGTCCTGGCTATGCGGGCATATAGGGATTGAACCAGCAGCGAAAACAAAAAGAACCCTTTTCTCTATCATTCAAACAAAATTGAAAATAATTTTACATTTTAAATCAATCAATCAGTGTTTAAAAGGAGAAGTAAATATCGGGGGGAAAAGCAAAATCACCACTATATATAGATGATTTCTTTGCTTTTTTTTTTTTTTTAAGATTTATTTATTTATTTGAAAGTCAGGGAGTTACACAGAGAGAGGAGAGGCAGAGAGAGAGGTCTTTCATGCACTGGTTCACTGCCCAATTGGCTGCCACAGCCGGAGCTGCGCTGATCCGAAGCTAGGAGCCAGGAGCTTCTTCCAGGTCTCCCATGTGGGTGCAGGGGCCCAAGGACTTGGCCCGTCTTCTACTGCTTTCCCAGAGCATAGCAGAGAGCTGGATTGGAAGTGGAGCAGCTGGGTCTTGAACCGACGCCCTTATGGGATGCCGGTGCTTCAGGCCAGAGCATTAACCCACAGTGCCACAGTGCTGGCTCCAATATTTTCTTGTGGTTTTTTTGTTTTGTTTTGTTTTGTTTTTAGAAAAGTTACAGATATAACCGAAGACTTTCTATAAGTGGGAGTTAAATAAAACAAAGATACAAAACCAGTCACTGGGGGCCGGTGTTGTAGCACAGCAGGTTAAGCCACCACCCACGGCGCCGACATCCAATATGGGCACTGATGAAGCTTCTGGCTCCTGGCTTCAAATTGGCCCAGTCCAGCTGTTGCTGCCATTTGGAGAGTGAGCCAATGGATGGACGGTCTCTCTCCCTCTGTAAATAAATAAATCTTTTTTTAAAAAAGCCACACAAAATCAATAGTTTTCTTTTTCATTATTGTTTTGTTTTCATATTAGAGGAGTGGGCATTTGGCCTAGCAGCTAAGACGCCCTCGTTCCACGGTGGAGTGCTTACTTTCATTTCCTGGCTCCGGCTCCTGATTTCAGTTTCCCGCCCACGCAAACCCTAGGAGGCAGCACAAAGGGCTCAGGTAATTGGATTCCTGCCCTGACCTGGGCTCGGTGGACAGAGTTCCCAGCTCCTGGCTCTGACTCTGGCCCCGTCATTGTGGGCATCTGAGCAGTGAGCCAGCGGTGAGAGTTCCAGTGTGCGCGCCCTCTCTCTCTTTCTGTCCCTGTCTCTGCCTTTCAAGGAGATAGAAAACGCCAAAATGTTAGAAAAAAGTGATTTAATTCATAACAAGATACACAGGAACAAACTTTATCGAGGACACACAAGATCTGAAGGGGGCTGGCGCTGTGGCATAGCAGGTAAAGCCCCCACCTGTGGTGCTGGCGTCCTGTATGGGTGCCGGTTCTAGTCCCGGCTGCTCCACTTCTGATCCAGCTCTCTGCTGTGGCCTGGGAAAGCAGTAGAAGATGGCCCAAGTGCGTGGGGCCCTGCACCCATGAGGGAGACCCAGAAGTGAAGAAGCTCCCGGCTCAAGATCGGCAAAGCTCTGGCTGTTATGGCCATCTAGGGAATGAACCAGTGGATGGAAGACCGCTCTCTCTCTCTGTCTCTCTGTCTCTCTCTCTCTCTCTCTGTGCCTTTGTCTCTCTGTAACTTTGCCTTCAAATAAATAAATAAATAAATCTTAAAAAGAAGACCTGAGGGCCTGACACTGTGGCATAGTGGGTAAAGCCACCACTTACAGTGCTGGCATCCTATATGGGTGCCAGGTTGAGTCCCGGCTGCTCCATTTCCAATCCAGCTCTCTGCTATGGCCTGGGAAAGCAGTGAAAATGGCCCAAGTCCCTGGGCCCCTGCATGCTTGTGAGAGACCCAGAAGAAGATCCTGGTTCCTGGCTTCAGCCTGGCCCAGCTTCGGCCATTGCAATTGTTTGGGGTTGGAATAACCAAGTAAACAGATGGAAGATCTTTCTCTCTATCTCTGCCTCTTTGTGTATCTCCTTTTCTCTATATATAACTCTGTCTTTCAAATAAATAAATAAATCTTGTTTTTAAAAAAGAAGATCTGCAGCTCTTTGCTATGGCCTGGGAAAGCAGTGGAAGATGGCCCAAGTTCTTGGGCCCCTGCACCCACGTGGGAGACCCGGAAGAAGCTCCTGGCTCCTGGCTTCAGATGGGCACAGCTTCAGCCATTGTGGACATTTGGGAATGAACCAGTGGATGGAAGATGTCTTCTCTCTCTCTCTGCCTCTCTGTAACTCTGACTTTCAAATATATAAACAAAAATAAATAAATCTTTATTTAAAAAAAAGATCTGAATAAGTGGAGAACTGTATGCCATTTTCCCAAATGAAGAAACTTCCTGTGATAAATCTGTCAGGTTGCTCCAAACTGCTCTACAGATTCCGCACAGTCACACATCAAAACTCCAGTGGAAGCCTTTCACTGAAACTAGAAAAGATAATTCCGAAGCTCATCTGGAAGAGTAAATGGACACCAAGAGCAGAAAACAACTTTTTTAGGAGCCAGCACTGTAGCATAGCAGGTTAAGCCTCTGCCTGTGGTGCTGCATCCCATATGGGTGGGCGTGGGCCCCTGCACCTGCATGGGAGACCTGGAAGAAGCTCCTGGCTCCTGGCTTTGGATCGGCACAGCTCTGGCCATTGTGGCCATTTGAGGAGTGAACCAGAGGATGGTAGACCTCTCTCTCTCTCTCTCTTTCTGTCTCTCCCTCTGTTTCTGTGACTCTGCATCTCTTTGAAAAAAAGAAAACAAGTTTTTAAAAATAAAACAATGAACCAGAGGGGAATTACTTTTTTTACAACTATAGCAGAAAAAATTTGGAATTACAGTAAGAAGAGGCTTTGCCTTCACACAGAGTAGGTATTTTGCAAACGTGTGTGGAATAACCGAGTAAACAGACAGACAGAGCAATACAGCAAGTCGTCCAGAAAAGTAACAGCAGTATCTTTCATATAGCAAATGCCTTTTTAAGGCTTTTACATTCATTAGTTAGAGAGCGATGACGAGAGCTCCCATCACTGGTTCACTCTTGAATGCCTACAATGGCAGGGACAAGGTCAGGCAAAAGCCAAAGCAAGGAGGTCGGTCCAAGTCTCCTGTCTCACGTGGGTGGCGGGAGCTTCATTACTTCAGCCATTCTTGCTGCCTCCAGTGACTGGAAGCTGGAGCCTGGAGTCTGAACTTAGATTAGGGTTTTTTTTGTTTTGTTTTTTGTTTTTTTTTGACACAGGCATCATAACCACTGGGCTAAATGTCAGTTCTGGTTTTATTTTTTTTAAATTAATTATGTATTTATTTGAGAGGCAGAGAGAGAGAGAGAGAGAGAGAGAGATCGTCTATCCACTGGTTGCCTCCCCAAATGTTCACAACAGCTAGAGCTAGGCCACACTGAAGCCAGAGCCTGGACTCATCCAAGTGTCCCACGTGGGTGACAGGAACCCCAGTCCTTGGACAGCATCTGCTGCCTCCTGGGTGGGAAGCACAGGTGCAGCTGGACCCCAGGCGCTTGCGTGGGGGATGAGGGCATCCCAAGTGGGCGCCTTACCCTGCTGGGCCTCAGTGCCTGCCCCTTGCACCCATGTTGGAAATTGCATTGTTTGTTTTATTAGTGATTTTTGGTGGTTCTTGGTATATTCTGGTTAAGTGTCCTTTACCACCCGGATGCTTTGCAAAGACTCCTCTCTAACCTGTGGCTTGTGTGCTCGTCCCGTTCAAACAGCAGAAGTCCTTAAATTTGATGAAGTCCAATTTTTCAATATTTTCTTTCCTCTAAGAAATCTCTGCCTAACCCAAAGTCACAAAGATTTTCTCTTATATTTTATTCTAGAATTTTAAAATTTGTTGGCTGTATATATAGATCTGTGATTCACTCTGAGTTAATTTTTATATGTGATAGGAAGTATTTTATTTGATTTTATATATAGATGTCCATGGGTTCCAGAACCATTTGTTGAAAAGCCTATCCTTCGTCTACTAGGTTGTCTTTTTTTTTTTTTTAAGGTTTCTTTTATTTCCTTGAAAGGCAGAGTAACAGAGAGAGAGAGAGAGAGTCTCATCTGCTAGTTCACTCCCCAGATGACTGCAATGGTCAGGGCTGGCCCAGGCCAGGCCAAATCCAGGAGTCTGGAACTCCATCCAGTCTCCCCTGGGGTAGCAGCGGCCCGAGGACGTGGGCCGTCCTCAGCTGCTTTCCCTGGTCTCAGCGGGGAGGTGGCTCTGAAGCAGAGCAGCCCGTAGCGCCCGGCTAGAGACGCCCGAGCACCAGCCTTCCGTCTGCAGGAGGGCAGCCAAGGGGCGGGCATCTGGTGCCGTGGTGCCGATGCCCTTTGGGACCCCCACATCCCACACCGAGTGCCTAGTTCAAGTGCCAGCCCGGCTCTGACTGTGATTTCAGCTCCCTGCGTAGGTGCACCCTGGAAAGCAGCAGGTGATGGCCCCGTAGCTGTGTTGCTGCCACTCGAGTGGGACATCTGGATGGAGTTTCTGGCTCCTGGCTTCAGCCTGGCCCAGTCCTGGCTGATGGAGGCATTTGGGGAAAAACCAGCAGATGGAAGATCTCCCTGTGTCACTATTTCTGTTTTTTAAAAAATTAAATAATTCTTTTTAAAAAGAAAGATTTTGGGGCTGGCGCTGTGGCACAGTGGGTTAACGCCCTGGCCTGAAGCGCTGGCATTCCATATGGGCGCCGATTCAAGTCCCAGCTGCTCCTCTTCCTATCGAGCTCTCTGCTGTGGCCTGGGAAAACAGTAGAAGATGGCCCAAGTTCTTGGGCCCCTTCACCCACATGGGAGACCCGGATGAAGCTCCTGGCTCCTGGCTTCGATCAGCACAGCTCTGGCCGTTGCAGCCAATTAGGGAGTGAACCAGTGTATGAAAGACCTCTCTCTCTCTCTCTCTGCCTCTCCTTCTCACTCTGTGTAACTCTGACTTCCAAATAAATAAATCTTTAAAAGTAAATAAATAGGCCAGCACCGTGGCTCAACAGGCTAATCCTCTGCCTGTGGCACCAGCACCCCAGGTTCTAATCCCGGTTGTGACGCCAGATTCTGTCCCAGTCACTCCTCTTTCAGGCCAGCTCTCTGCTGTGGCCCAGGAAGGCAGTGGAGGATGGCCCAAGTCCTTGGGCCTTGAACCAGCATGGGAGACCAGGAGGAAGCATCTGGCTCCTGGCTTCGGATCAGCACAGCACACCAGCCGTAGCTGCCATCGTGGGGTAAACCAAGGGAAAAGGAAGACCTTTCTCTCTGTCTCTCTCTCTCACTGTCCACTCTGCCTGTCAAAAAAAAAAAAAAAAAAAAAAAGGTATATAAATAAATAATCTTTTTAAGAAAAGAAAGTTAAAAAAAGAAAGATCTTTTCCTTTTAAAAAAATAAAATAAATTGGCTGTATTGTGTGGGTCTATTTAGGATTTTTCTATTCTTGTTCTCTTGATCTATTTGCCTGTCTTGATGACAAAATATCACTGTCTAGATTGGAATAGCTCTATAATAATCTTTAAGTTAAGTAATATAAGTCCTCCAATTTCTCTCCCTTTTGGTTCTTTTTTACAATCTTTAAACTTTTAAAAATTTTTGTTTATTTATTTGGAAGGCAGCGACACAATCGTATACAGAGACAAACCCACAGAGATCTCCCAGTCGCTGGTTCCCTCCCCAAATACCCACCTTTGCTCGGGCCAGGCCAGGCTGGAGTCAGGAGCCCTGCGCTTCATCCGGGTCTCCCCCATCGGTGGCAGCGACCCAGGTACTTGAGCCGACACCTGCTGCCTCCCACAGTGTCCATTAGAAGGAAGCTGCAATTGCAACTGGAGCTGGGACTCCAACCTAGGTATTCTGGTCCAAGATGTGGGCATCCCAAGTGGTGACTTTTTTTTTTTTTTATTTGAAAGGCTGAGTTACAGAGAGAGAGAGAGAGAGAGAGAGAGAGAGATCTTCCATCTGCTGGTTCACTCCCCAGATGGCAGCAATGGCTGGATTTGGGCCGATCTGAAGCCAGGAGCCAGGAGCTTCTTCCAGATCTCCCACGTGTGCGCAGGGGTCCATCCCCACTTGGGCCATCCTCTGCTGCTTTCCCAGACGCGTTAGCAGGGAGTTGGATCAGAAGTGGAGCAGCCGGGACCTGAACAGGCTCTCATAGGGGATGCTGGCCTGCAGTTAGCAGCTTCCCCCGTTATGCCACAGCACCGGCCCCCAGTGGTGTCACACCCACTGCACCAGACGCCCTCTGCTCCTTCTCAAAGTTGTTTTGACAATTCCAAGTCCATTGCACTTCCGTATGGACTTCAGGGTCAGTTTGTTAGTTTCTACCAAAAAAACTCCACCGGGAATTTGGGGTTGTATTGAACTGGGTCTATTGACTTCTTAACAATGTGAAGTCTTCCGGTCTGTGAGACCAGTGTATTTCCCCATTTGTCGGGGTCTCTCTAAGGTCTTTGAGTGGTGTTTTGTCATTTCCTGTTACAGGGCTGGTATAGCCTTGATCAGACTTAATCCTAAGTATTTCATATGTTTAATGTTAGTGTATAAGTTATTTTTTAAGGTTCCCATTTCAGTTGTTCATTTTCCAGTATGTAGAAACAGAACTGATTCCTGTGCACTGACCGTATACCCTGCAGTCTTGCTAAACTCACCTGCCAGTTCTCGCAGTCATCTTTACATTTCATCACAGCGCCCACCTGGAAGTTCACGCTGTCTGTGAACAGCTTCCTCCTTTCAAAGCTTTTTCAAGTCTTTGCTCTTTTCCCTTTGTCTGTCGCCCTGGCTACAGCCTCCAGGACGGTACTGAAAAGGGACCGTGAGGGTGGACAATCTGCCTGGTTCTGTGCTTGTCAGGAAACCTAAGGTCCCTTCGGGGAAATTCTTCCTTTTAGTGAAGCCCTCTGTGAGTCGCGATCTCCTCTCCTCTGCCAGGTTCCGCCGTCCATATAATCCGTGCTTTGGGTTCTCAGGAAGCCTCGGCAGCCATCTTCAGTCAGGAGTTCAAGGCCAGGCAGTGTAAGCACGGAAGACCGAGGGTGGGGAGCGAAGAGGACCCCGTAAGTCAGGGACTCGGCAGAGCAGGGGAGGAATGAAGACGGGAGGGAGCAGAAGGGTGAGGTGACGGGCAACTGAGGACACTCGTGTGAGGATTTGCTGGACAAAGGAGCAGAAGCAGCAGTCAGGGAGGAAAATGTGGGCACGTCTGGATGGGGTGAGGCTTGCAAAGGTTGCAGGACCGAGAGGCTTGGATGTGGGAGTTTCCCAGGATGCACTAGGAACTTGGATGCCAAAGGAGAGGTAGTGCTGGCTGGTGAGGGGCAACACGGATGAGGGGCCGGAGGGTGGCCCAGCTGGACAGAGGAGGCTATAGGAGGTTGCTCTGGATGCAGCAACGTGTGGCTGAGAGGCTGGCCCCCTCCTCCCAGCTCCGGCCCCGTGTGAGGACTCTGAGGTCTGGGCTGAGAGAGATGGGGCTGTTGCCCCAGAAGCCCTGACAATGACAGAGGCAGTCATGACCACAACCACGACCTTGGGGAGGTGTGAGGTCCTTCCTCCCCAGTTTATGGCCCCAGCTCCCCTCACCTCACCTAGTGACACGTGGGGCCTGGAGTCCAGCCGCGGTCTAGAAGTTGAACGCAGGCAAGGACCCATAGGACCACGATGGAGACAAGCAGGGTCTTGGGATTTCTTGGGTGACTCCACTTTTCTGTGCCTTGGTTCTCTCAGCTCTGAAATGGGATTTTATACACATGGATTATAAATAAATGATTATAAACAATAATAAAATAGTTATAATAGTAAATATCCCAAGTGAATAAGTAATTATAAATAATAATCAATAAATACTTATAAATAAATAAATCCTAAGTGCTTAAGAATGGCCCCCTCTGCCAGTGGTGTGGTGTAGAGGGTAAAGTTGCCGCCTGCAGGGCCGCCATCCCACATAGGCGCCGGTTCTAGTCTCGGCTGCTCCACTTCCGATCCAGCTCTCTGCTATGGCCTGGGAAAGAAGTTGAAGATGGCCCAAGTCCTTGGGTCCCTGAACCCACGTGGGAGACCTGGAAGAAGCTTCTGGCTCCTGGCTTCGGATTGGCCCAGCTCCGGCTGTTGTGGCCAATTAGGGAGTGATCCAATGGATGGAAGACCTCTTTCTCCCTCTCTCTTTCTCTCTCTCTCTGCCTCTCCTTCTCTCTCTCTCTGTGTGTATAACTCTGACTGTCAAATAAATAAAGAGACTCGAAAGAAGCTCCTGGCTCCCGGCCTTGGATCGGCCCAGCTGCAGCCTTTGTGGCCTTCTGGGGAGTGAACCAACAGATGGAAGACCTCTCTGTCTGCCTCTTCTGCCTCTAAAAAAAAAAATCTTAAAAAAAAAAAAAAAAAAAAAAGAGAGAGAGAGAAAAGAAAATGGCCCCCTCCGATTTCCTGTCCCTTTGGGAGGAGCCCCTTGGCTTAGTCCAGAAGCTCACCCCAACGCCTTCGCTGACCCAGGCTGGGTCTGCCCCACTCCTTGAAGGTGAGCAGCTGGAGGCCCCCCACTCAGGGCAGCATGAGGGTCTCAGTGGTGTCCCCTGAGCCCCAGCTTTTCCACCCCCCAGTAAGATGAATAAGATGCGGCTTGGGACGTCCACAGCCCGTATTTGGAGGTGTGGGTTCGAGTCCCGGCACTACTTCCAAATGCAGCATCCTGCTCATGCGCACCCTGGAAGGCAACAGGTGATGGCTCCAGCGCTTGGGTTTCTGATACCCACATGAGAGACCTGGACTGAGTTCAAGGCTCCCCGCTTTGACCTGGTTCAATTCCAGCTATTGTGGGCATTTGGGGACTGAACCAGCAGGTGGAATTTCTCTCTTTCTCACAGTCTGCCTGTCAAAACAAAACAAAACAAAACAAAAAGAGTAGCATCAGATTCAGGGCTGGACCTGGATGGCTGGCCACACAGCTGTTAGTCTGCAATGGGACAAGGAACAGAGGCTGTGGGTCCTGGGAAGAGGGGGAACATGAAGTGCAGTGTGTACCTTCGTCACCCAGTCCAAGCCACTGGTGCAACCTGGCCCAGACATGGCCCGGGAGCTGGGGCCAGCGCTGTGGTGTAGCGGGTAAAGCTGGGTAAAGCCACTGCCTGCAGTGTCAGCATCACATGTGGGTGCCGGTTCAAGTCCCGGCTGCTCCACTTCCGATCCAGCTCTCTGCTACGGCCTGGGAGAGCAGTGGAAGATGGCCCAAGTCCTTGGGCCCCTGCACCCATGTGGGATATCTGGAGGAAGCTCCTGGCTCTTGGCTTCAGATCAGCCCAGCTCTGACAATTGCAGTCAATTTGAGAGTGAACCAGCAGATGGAAGACCTGTCTCTCTGTATCTCCTTCTCTTTGTGTGTAACTCTATCAAATAAATAAATAAATATTAAAAAAAAAAAAAGAACTGTTAAAAAAAGATAAGGAGCTGAGAGCTCTCTGCAGGTCTCACGGGGATCAGAGCGGGCTGATGGTGCCGACGGCTGCATGTGGGAAGCATTCAGACGTAGAGAGCCCCACAGCCAGGAGGCAGCACCGGCTGAGGGCTCCCTCTCTCGGTCCTCACCCTGTTCTGAGGGAGTTGGGGGGGGGCTCGGTTTTCTTCCTGGATACAGCGCCGCACCCAGAAGGCGCTCTGGCCCCCTGCGGCTGCTCAGCAAGCCTTGGCTGAGTAGAGGCAGCACCAGGCACTTCTCCAAGTGGCTGGTGATTAGTGAGCGCACTTGTGCTGATCCGCCCAGGTCTGTTCACAGGTGAGGACACTGGGAGCAGAGGGGCCCAGAGCCTGGGGAGGCAGAGGGCGGCGTGCCCAGGCGTGAGAAGGCACCTGGGTCTGGCTCCTGCTGCCTCCACGCTGTGATTTGGCTGCAGAAACAGGCAGATGTCTGAACCGCAAAGTCCCAAGTTCTACCCTCCTAAGAGGATAATGGGAGAAAGTGAGCGAGAGTGATCTTCCATCTGCTGGTTCACTCCTACATGGGCACAATGGCTGGGGCTGGCCCAGGCTGAAACCAGGGGCCTGGAACTCCACCCCAGCATTCTACATGGTGGCAGGGGCTCAAGTACTTGGGCCATCTCCCACTGTGTTTTGTTTTTTTTTTTTTTCTTCTTCAGATGCATCCAGCAGAGAGCAGGATTGGAAGCAGAGTACCCAAGACGCCAGCCAGCACCCTGGTATGGGATGTTGACATTCATTACCCAATTGACAGCTTAGTCCATAACTGGGGCCACAGCCCTAGCTCCCAGGAGAATCTCTCTTTTTGAAAAAATATTTATTTATTTATTTGAAAGTCAGTTACACAGAGAGAGAGAGGAGAGGCAAAGAGAGGTCTTCCATCCGCTGGTTCACTCCCCAATTGGCCACAATGGCCAGAGCTGCGCCAATCTGAAGCCAGGAGCCAGGAGCCTCCTTCGGGTCTCCCACATGGGTGCAGGGGCCCAGGGACTTGGGCCATTCTCCACTGCCCTCCCAGGCCACAGCAGAGAGCTGGATCGGAAGTGGAGCAGCCGAGTCTTGAACTGGTGTCCATATGGGATGCCAGTACTTCAGGCCAGGGCGTTAACCCCCTGCACCACAGCATTAGCCCCAAGAGAATCTCTTGAAATGCAACCCTCACCTTGACCTTGGGCTCTTCAAGTGGGTTGGGCACCGAGACACCCACGGGGACTTTACTTCTCACAGTGGTGCCCTCCTAACCAGGAGAGGTCTCCCCGCCAGCCAAGCAGAGGATGGGAGAACCCTCCCCCACTGCACCCCTCCCCCTTCCTGCCCTCAACCACAGGCTGGATCTTAACCAGGTCATCTGCTGTGGGCACCTGCTGTACTCTGTGTCCACGGTGTGCCCAGCCCTGGCCCCACCCACCCAACCTCTTCTGCCACTGTGGCTCGGTCAGTCCTCCTACCCCTTCCCATCTCCGAGGCCTCGCCAGCTCCAACACAGCCCGAGCTGGCCCCGGCCTATGCAACAGCTTCCCTCAGCCAGGAGCAGCCTCCTTCTCTTCTTCACCCAGCAAACCCCATTCCCCTTTGAAGCCTCAAATCGAATCTCAGCTGCCTCTCCCACAGAGCTCGCAGCCTGCTTCCCCAGCACCCCCCTTGGTGCTGCCCCCAGCCCGGGTGAGCCTGTCCTGAGGTAGGGGGTGGTAGGCGCAGCCCCCAGTGGTCCCCCTCTGGCTCCTCTGGGAAAACAAGCTGCTGTGCTGGACGGCGCAGTCCAGGCTGCTGGGCGCTTGCCCAGTGCCCTCTGGGGTCCCCACGCCCGTCCGCAGCCCCAGAGGTAGCAGGTGTGTGTCAGCCAGCAGGCAGGCTCGGGCTCCACCCTGCTTGTCTGTGTGTGTGCAGCTTGAATGCAGATGGGGATGATGAAAATATCCGTGACATATTCCAAACTGGCCTACTTTCCTGCCACAGGAGCCTGAGACAGAGATGGCGGAGACAAGTGAGAGGGGAGTTTGGAACCTGCTCCCACCGCCTTCCTCCCCAGCTCACTTGCTAGACACCAGAGCCACTGGCAGTCTTCCCCACAGGCCCCGCCCCATTCTGTGGCAGTGTGGTGGGGGCCTGGGTCCCCATGAGGAAGCTTCCAGGAGTCACCTCCCTGGGTACGGAGACAGAGGCCCTGGTTCAGGTCCTGGGGAAGGACTCCAACAAATTTCTTGTCTTTTCTTTTTCTTAAGATTTATTTATTTGAAAAGGAGGGTAGGGGGAGAGAGAGAGGAAGAGACAGAGAGAGACCTTCCATCTGCTGGTTCTTCACTCCCCAGATAGCCACAATGGCCAGGGCTGGTCCGGGCTGAAGCCAGGAACCTGGAACTCCATCCCATGGGGGTGCAGGGACCCCTGCATCTAAGCCATCCTCCACTGCTTTCGCAGGTACATTAGCAGGGAGCTGGATCGGAAGTGGAGCAGCTGGGACTTGAACCGGTGCTCATATGGGATGCTGGCGCTGCAGGCGGCGGCTTTACCTGCTGTGCCGCGGCGCCGACGCCCAACAGGTTTCTGAACTTCTGTGGGCTGCAGTGTCCTCAGCAGTAAAGTCACAATCCTTTCCTGCCCGCCTCCAACGGGTGGTCACAGGGCGGCTTTGAGGACTGGAAGGCTGGGCCCTGCCTCGCTGGTGTGGCTCTCAGCCTTCTGCCCTCGCAGGGCAGCTCACCTGCTCACCTGCTCCGGCCCTGGCTGGGCCTCCACCCTCCGTCCTGCTTGGTGGTCTCTGAGTCGGGAGTCGCCCAGAAGCATCCCCTGGTGCCAGGCTTCCCCACCCGTTCTGCGCGCCCAGGAGGGTCGCCCTCCCTGCTGAGCAGCGGCTCCTGCTGGAGCCCTTGCCCCCCCCCCTTGGGTGCTCCCAGCTTGTCCCCATCTTCACGCGACAGGGGATTGCTGTGCTCGCCTCTCCCGCTCCAGGGGAAACTCACGCCCTCCTCGCCTCTGTGCCTTCTTCTTTCTTTCAGGCCCCTTGTCCACCTGTAGGTTCCCGGAGGCCTTTCTCTGCCTCAGTTTCCCCAACTGGCACATAGCTAGAATAGGGGCAGCCACCAGCCCATCCCCCACACTGGAACAGCCCCGCTGCCTGTCACCAGGGCTCCTTTCCTTGCCACGCGGCAGAACAAGCCCCAGCCTCTCCTGTTGAGTGTGTGCCGGACGTGCCTGTGCGTGAATACCACGATGCACAGAAAATGCCGGGAAAAGGGGGAAGGGGTGCTGGTCCAAGCCGCCCACGTCCATGCTGGAGTGCCTGCTCTGTGCCCAGTCCAGCTCCCTGCTAACACGTGTGCTAAGGAAGCCAGGTGATGGCTCAAGTCCTTGGGTCCCTGCCACCCGTATGGGAGACCTGGATGGAGTTCTGGGCTCCTGGCTTCAGCCTGGCCCAGCACCAGCTATTGTGGCCATTTGGGGAGTAAACCAGCGGATGGAAGATCTCTCCACTATATCTCCTTTTGTGCCTTTTGAATTTTGTATTACATATCACATGCGAATTGCGATTTTCTGTTGAAAAAAAAAAAAAAAGTCCTGGCCGGCGCCACAGCTCACTAGGCTAATCCTGCACCTGCGGTGCAGGCACCCCCGGTTCTAGTCCCAGTTGGGGCGCCGGATTCTGTCCCGGTTGCTCCTCCCAGTCCAGCTCTCTGCTGTGGCCCGGGAGTGCAGTGGAGGATGGCCAAAGTGCTTGGGCACTGGGAGCCCGCATGGGAGACCAGGATAAGCACCTGGCTCCTGGCTTCAGATCAGTGTGGCCACTTGGAGGGTGAACCAATGGAAGGAAGACCTTTTTCTTTGTCTCTCTCTCTCACTGTCTAACTTTACTTGTCAAAAAAATAAATAAATAAATAAGTCCTTACTATGTCGTTATGTCGCTAATTTTGGCCCCAGTCCT
The DNA here is from genome assembly GCA_949820135.1 of Sylvilagus floridanus. NCBI lineage: Eukaryota > Metazoa > Chordata > Mammalia > Lagomorpha > Leporidae > Sylvilagus > Sylvilagus floridanus. Next base: position 23,142,307 of record OX463237.1, read on the forward strand.
GTGCCAGCAGTGACTGCTGAGAAAGACCCCAGAAAGGAGGGTGACATGAGGGGTGGGGCAGGGGGGGTATGCAGGCCTTGCTGAGGTGGACATGGAGGGCCACATCAGGATAGTAGATGGCCCAGAACCCATGCAGCACAGGGCTGGCTGCTTGCCCTCTCTACCCACCCAGGAGGAGGGAGCCGGCCCTAAGGAAAGCTGAGTGGGCGTTACGAAAGCCCAGGCGAGAGGGAATCTGAGGCAGAGCAGCTGGGAGTGGGGGGAGGGCAGCGGTGGAGGTTGGGAGGGCTTTGCTGAGGAATCTGAGCTGGGCCTCGAAGTGGGGACTGGGTGTCGGCAGGTGCAGCGGCAAGAAAGGACAGTCCCACTGTGGGGAACAGTACCGGCAACGGCCACAGGGCAAGGGGGGAGGTACATGCCTGCGGGTGCAGGAGGCAGCTAGAGACGAGGCTGGGAGGCTGGCGGGCAGGGCCACGGTCGGCCTGGACGGTTCACAGAGGTCAGGCCTCTCTCCTGAGGGGAATGGCGTGATGCTTCTCAAACTGTCCGTGACGGAGGCAGGTGCCGCGGCCAGGTCTGCCACGTGTGTGGCAGGGACTCAATCACTCAGATTTGAAAAGGCAGGATGAGAGAATCAGATAGACAGACAGAATGAGGACGCCTATCTTCTGGCTCACTCCTCAAATGCCCACAACAGCTGGAGCTGGGCTGAACTGAAGCTGGGAGCCAGGAACTCCATCCAGATCTCCCACATGGGTGGCAGGAGCCCAAACACTTGAGTCATCACTGTGGTCTCCCCGTGTCTGCATTAGCAGGAGGCTGGAGTCAGGAATCGGAGCTGGGACTTGAACCCAGCACGCATCCCAACAGCAATCGTAACCACTAGGCCAGATGCCTGCCTTGTGTACTCTTGCTGTGACTAGTGGCTGTCCCAGGGACCACGCCTTGAGACGCTCTGTGCTTCGGGTCCTCGGATGGACTGCAGACATCGGGGGCCCACGTGTTTCTGGTAGATGGCACTCACCTAGGCGGACAGAGCAAATCTCTCCGCAGGACCTCAGCGAGTTCAGGGTCTACCATCTCCTAACGCAGGGAGCAGGGAGCCACAGGAGGTCTTGGAGCGCAGGAGTCTCTCCGGAGTTTCGGAGCTACAGAAGAGGCAGTGAGTGTGCCTGGTTCATCCTGCAGCCTGAGCAGCCAGCCCCGGCCCCGGGCACAGGGGGACAGGCTGGCTGCACTGTGAGATTCCAAAAAGCAGCAGCAACAGGTCCACTTAGGGGATGGGGAATAAAAACAACTAGAGGGCTTTCCGAAGCTGAGTGTGATGCAAGACACTCAGGGAGGGGCGGCTGCCGCTGGGCAGATGGCAGGATGGTAGGTGAAGACGGAAGCTGAGCTCCTGAGCCGATCGCACGTCTGTCACCTGCTCAGGAGGCGGGAACCTGGAAGGCAGGCGCCCGCCCGTGCAAGGGAGGCGCGGCGGCGGCAAGCATTTGCCTGGGCTTTGGAGCAGGTGCCCCATACCCCGGGCTCAGGGCAGGGCTGAGACGCATATAGGCACAAGCTTCCGATTCCCGAGAAGGTGGCCTGGGACTTCCAGAGGGGCCAACTCCAGAACCGCCCCTCCCCACAAACTCCTGCTTCCATTATGACTTTCATCTGTATTTGTTTTTAATGTTAACTGAGCCGTCAAAATTGGACGTCCTTATGGGGGTCTGTGCAAAGACTCCAGGCATATATACATTGAGTCATGTTCAAACCAGAGCAAACAAATCAATCTTCTCAAACACTATCATTTTTGTAAATGGTGAAAACATTCACAATCCCTTCTTCTAGCTTTAAAACGATTCTTAGTTTTCTTTGTGAGAAAGACAGAAAAGGCTCCCACCAGCTGGGTCACTCTCCCAAATGCCCACAATGACCTTGGTCTACCAAGTGGAAGGCAGGGACTCAACCACTCGAACCAGCCCCTGCTGCCTCCCGGGGCGCACATCGGCAGGAAGCACACAGTGTGTGGCCCTGCCACTGGCTGCTTTCACAGCTGACCCTGTGCACACGGGTCAGTGCCCATTCCTTTTCACGGCTGCATAGTATTCCACCGCTCAGACACTCACCTGCCGAGGGACATCAGGCTGGGGGGGGGGGCGAGGTGGTTGTTTTCTGTTTCGGGACCTGCCAGGCTGTTTCCCATGGGTGCTGAGCCGACCTGCAGTCCCAGCTCCTTCTTCCATCATTACACAGACAGCTACTTAGCAGGCGTAAAACAGATCAGTGAGGCCTGCCCCACGTGGTCCCTGGTTCACCACAGCTTAGCAGGCTGCGTGGCCGGGCCGGGAAGGCAGCTAGCTGGGGCAGGAGGAGAGTGTCTTTCCCTTGTCACCATGACATAGGAGCGGATGATGGAACTGGGGACTCAGAGCTGAGCTGGGCGTGGCCCTGGAGCTGGGCTTGTGGCCCACCCGGGAGCCTCAACGTCCACTTAGGGGGGTGGATGCTGGCTGCCTCTCTTCTCCCCTCTGCCCTGGCCCCTCTCCTCTCCTCTCTGTCCCGGCACCCCCCCCCCAACCTTCACTCCTGTTTCTCTCCTCTCACCTCCTTACTCCACCCCTGTGCCCTCCTCTCCCTTCTCCTTCCACCTTCTCATTCCCGCGCCCACACCCTCCAAGGCTGCCATTCGCTTCCCCGTTCGGTCCCAGCCGCTGGAGCTGCGCGCTGGCAGCCAGACTCCCGGGCGAGCCCCTCTCTCAGCTTAGGGCCCTGGCCGCCGCCGCTCCCTCCTCCCCCTCCCTGAAGAGGACCTGGCACCCAGCAGAGGCCCGGGAGCTCCAGTCTGCGGCAGGAACCGGCCTGGAGCCCGGAGCAGGGCTGAGGGGAGGAGGGGAGAGCCGCCTTCAACCGGAAGTCTTCGCGGACATTGCCATGTGCCGGGCCCTGCAACCCCTGCCAGCGATGCCCCAAGCTGGCAAAGCGAGGAGACGGCCCCCACACCCGTGTGCTTCACCAGGCAGCGGCCTCACTTAGGAACTTGCTGCAAACCCAGACTCTCAGGACATCCCTCAATGTATTGCCAGAAGCTTGGGGGGCAGCGGGGGAGCAGTCCCGTCCCTAGCCCCCCTGGGAGCTCTGCTCTTCCTTTCGGTTTCGCAGCCACGGCCCTGCCACCAGGGGGCGCCCTCGCTCAGCGAGGGAGGCGCGCAAGGTCTGACCTTCGCTATCTGACCGGGAGGTCGGCGGCTCTGGCTCTGAAAACGCTCCTGAGCAGGGGACACACGGGCTTCTCACCGCGAGCCCCTCCACGGAGTCTCTCCCTACGGAAAACACCAGCATGAGGTCCTGGGGAGGGGGCTGGCTATGGTTCAGAGCCCGGAGAACCCCCCTCCACTTTCCCCATTCTTCAGAGGCAGGGTTTGATGTGCTAATGAGGACATCAATTATTGAGCGCCATTAGCATTCATTACAATAACAAGTGGGGGAGGGGCCATAGGGACTTGAGGGTCTTTTGAATTGTCCTGCCACTCACTCATCCCCTGTGGAGTAGAATGGGAAGAATGTAAGGGGAGAGGTTTAGGGGCCCTAGGAGAGGAGGCTGTGGTCAGAGCCCAGATGCAGGCCCCTGGCCCTGGGGAAGCACACCCCTCCTCCCGCTCCTCCTCTCCGTCCTCCCCCACCCAGCCCTGCTTCTACCCCAGACGCCAATCACTGCGCTGGCCCCTCCCTGGAGCAGGACCAGATCCCTGGCTGCCCATGGCTTGTGTGCATCCTTGGTGGGGTGCGGGGGCCCAGGGAGTGCCCTGGCAGACAGAGGCCCTGCTAGCAAGGGGTTTTCTTGAGGCCTTGGGAAGTGGGGGAGCTCCCAGACAGCAGAATGCACCATTTGGGGTGTCCCAGCCAGAATTCCCACCTCATTCTTTTTTTTTTTTTTTTTTTTACAGGCAGAGTGGACAGTGAGAGAGACAGAGAGAAAGGTCTTCCTTTGCTGTTGGTTCACCCTCCAATGGCTGCCGCAGCTGGCGTGCTGCGGCCAGCGCACCACACTGACCCAAAGGCAGGAGCCAGGTGCTTCTCCTGGTCTCCCATGGGGTCCCAAAGACCCGGGCCATCCTCCACTGCACTCCCGGGCCACAGCAGAGAGCTGGCCTGGAAGAGAGGCAACCGGGACAGAATCCGGCGCCCCGACCGGGCCTAGAACCCGGTGTGCCCAGGGCCACTAGGCGGAGGATTAGCCTATTGAGCTGCGGCACCGGCCACCCACCTCATTCTTTGCCCTGTGCCTCCCTTCACCCTGCCAACGCCCCAAGAGGCTCCCACGCTCCTCTCTGCCCCCCCCCCCAGCTCCCTCTTCCTGCCCAGGTGCTTGCCCAGGTGCAGCTCCTCTTCTGACTGCATCTTGGAGAGAGAGAGGCAGGGCTGAGAATTCTCACCTCCAGGGAGCTCTCCCAGAGCCGCCCTCCTGCGGGCCCCCAGGAACAGGCAGGGGCTTAGGCCCTGGGCCGGAGAAGCACAAGGAGGAGGGTTAGGATCTGCCTGCCGCCCCCTCACGGGGGAGGAGGGCCAGAGGGAAGATACCTGTTGAGGAATGAGAGTGGGGGCGGGCTGGCACCTGAGGCATCTCAGGTGGAGGCAGCTGGCACACTGGTTGTGCCCGGGCACCATGCCAGCTTGCAAGAGCAATTCTCGTTTCTCGGCTGGAGCAGTCATACCCGTGCTGCTCGGAGCAGGAGAGGGCATCCCTGGCCTCCCCCAGCCCAGGAGGCCTCCTCTGAGGATCTGAGGGGGAGGGAAGAGGCACCTACCTCCCAGGGCAGGGGTGGAGCAGAGGGGCAGGCAGCACCAGGAGGGGCTGATGGTGCCAGGACAGCTGCCCCCTGGACCACGAGGGGGCCCGTTCCTGTTCCTGTCCCTTCTCACCTCCTGTCCGTGGGACCCATGGGGGCAGCTGTCGGGGGGTGGGGCAGGATGAGGTATCTTTGGAGAGTTGAAGATAAGAGGGAGTCCAGAATGTTCAGGACTTGTCATTAAAAAGTGAGCAAGACAGAACAGTGCCCGAATCTGACTTCGGCTCCTCTCCATGGAAGGGGCTCACCTTGGGCGGGTGGTAAGGACAATGGATGCTTTGTCCTGCTGCACCCTTTGGAACTGTTGGGGGGGGGCCTTTCCTACCCAGCCCCCAGCAGCGGCTTCTTGGTCAGGCTTCTAGTGTCTGGGCAGAAACCTGGTGACGGACCAGCACTGCTCCAGCTGTCCCCTAGCAGAGAATGCCCAGTTCCTTAGTGCCCACCTAACCACATGCCTTAACTCTCAGCCACATCCCTGGTCTCAGCTCCCTGGGACCTTGTGTGCCAGGAACTGGTGCCTGCTTGTGGCAGCCCCTGGGGTGATGGGAGGTGACAAAAAAGAGGCTGGGAGCTTTGGCATCAGGCAGGTCTGGGTTTGAATTTCACCTTTGCTGCTCTTGGAGTGGGCAGTTGGCTATACTTTTCTGAGCTCACCTGCTTTATGGCTAAAAGGAGCTGAAAACGCCCACCAGTGTAGGGTTGTTGAATGGATTAAATGAGGGATTATGGGTAAAGCACCTGCTGACTCCCCCCCCCCCCCCAAGTGGGCACAAAGTGAGAGAGGCAAGAGGAAACTGAGCTGGAGGAAGGCAGTTGAGTGGGGAGCTCAATAGAGGAGCAGGTGTACCCGAGCCTGGGCTCCAGGAGGCTTGAGAGCTGGTGTTGGCTGGCTGAGGGGAAGCTGCCCCTGCTGGCTCTGACCCCTCCCCTACACAGGGCCTGCTGCCGTCCATGCCTATCCTGGGCAGACAGCCAGGCAGGGAGCTGGACAGCTGCCCACTGTGTGCTCAGAGGCCAAAAGATGGGCACCATCCAGTTGGCAGAGAGGCAGCTGGCCCAGGAGAGGAGAAGTCAGGGTGCTGACTGCTGGGGTCGTGTGCCCAGACGGTGTGTCCGGGGCACAGCTCTTGGCTGCCCTCCTGAGCTGTCCACTGGAGCCGGGCAGGGTCCCCTCCTCCTCCAGCCCTGGCCCTGCCACCCGAGTCACTGCAGCTGGACGTTGATCTCCAAAGGGCTTTTGGGACCTTGCCCCTGAGCTGGGCATGTGGCTAGCTCAGGGGCAGGCCTGGGGCAGGCAGGAAGGTGGAAGAGCCCAGATGAAGGCTGCAAGCAGGTAGATCAGGAAGTGGAGAAACCGGTTTGTGTTTCGGACTACTGGGGTGGGGTCTCCTCCGCTGGGCTCCCTGCCTGCCAGCCTACCGCGAAGAGATGTGCCTTGCCCCTTCCTCCCTCACCTGCGCTGACTTGGGGAACGCCAGCGGTAAATGAAAGGGGCAGCCGGCTCAGCCCACCTTTTACTCCCCCCGGAGAGGCTTGGAAAAGAAGGGACCGGTCTGCGAGCCGGAGGGAAGGAAGGAGGCGGGGTCCGGAGCCTGAGGAGGGGTCAGCACGGCTCTGGGCTGGAGCCAACAGGTAAGCCAACCAAGGTGGGCAGAAGAGGTGCGGGCCAGAGATGCGGAGGAGCCAGCAATGGCGCCGCCCAGCGAGGCGTGAGACGGGGCGGTAGCTGGAGCGTCCTACTTTGGGGTCCCTGTTGTCAGATGAACGCCGAGTCGCCTCGCTCGCGGCACGCGCCCCTGCAGTTCCCGAAGACACCTGCAGGCGGGGCCGAGACGCCGTCCAGCAGGGGGCGCCGGGGAACCGGGTGCAGGCTGAGCTTGATCTGAGAGGGGGAAGGCGACCCGGCTCGGGGGGCGCGCGGACTGAGGCAGAGGAGGGCCCAGATTCTCCCCGCACAAGGAGGCTGAGCTTTCCGAGGTCACCTTGGCTGAAGAGGGGCTCTCAGCCTCCCCGCCCCGCCCCCGCCACGAGCGCTTCTCCATCCCTCCTGGGCATGGAGACCCAGGAGTCCCCACCCTCGAGCTGCCCCCCTCTGCCCCGTGCCTCCTCCGATGCCGGAACCCCCCGTCAATGTATTTGTCTCCAGGGTGGCGCGAGGACGGCTTGGCGTGGGGGGAAGCAGGTGGAGTAGGGAGGGGAGCGTGAGCGCGCCCCGCAGCCCCGCCCGGCCGCGCGCCGCGAGATCCCGCGCTGCTGCTGGAGGGCGCGAGGAGGCGCAGCGCCCCCTCCCCTCCCCGCTCCCCGCCACCCCAGGCGGCCCTTTGTACCACCCGGCCACACGCGCGTGCCCGCGCCGCGCGCGCCCCCGCCCGCAGTGACACACCCGCGCCGGCCCGCGCGCGCTCGCACACACTCACACACAGACTCACTCACTCGCTCTCGCACACTCGGTGACACGCCCGCGCGCGCGCGCACCCACACGCCCGGCCGCCGGCGCCCTCCCAGCTGGTCCACCCCGGCGGGGCCCGCGCCCCCGGCCCGCCCGCCTGGCACCGCGCCCCGGGGCTGGGGCCGAGAGAGGAGCCCGCGAGGCGGCGAGAGGGCGAGCGCCAGGCAGGCCGGCCCGGGGCCCCCGCCCCCCGCGCCCCCGCCCGATGGGGAACGCTCCGTCCCAAGGCATGTCCCTGTCTCTCTCCTCCCTAATGTGCCTCCATGCTTAAGTGGAAGGTATTTCTGTTTTCTTTGTGTGTTTTCCCCTCGGCCGGGGGCGGGGGCGGCGGCCGGGCCCGGGAGGCGGCGGCCGGCGGGGCTAGGGATGCTCGGGGCGCAGGTGCGTGGGGACAGGGGGCCTCGGAGCACCCCGGCGGGAGGCAGCGCTGGGACCAGGAAGGGGGCTGGGAAGGGAGAGGCTGGGGCCTGGGCGGGGAGGGCCTCGCGGTGCCCGGGGGAGGGGGCCTGAGGGGTTAAAATGTGAAGGGCTTGGAGTGGAGGGGGAGGGGTGGGAGAAGAAGAGGGGGGCGGGCGGTGAGAGCGCAGGGGGAGGGGAGTGGTCCATCCGAGCTGGAGGAAGAGGGGGATGCAGGGCAGGGGATGGGAAGTGAGAGGAGCCCCGGAGGCCTCTCCGTCTCCAGCTCCCGGAGTCGGGTGCAAGCGAGGCACCGGGGTGGCTGGTGGGGGCCTCTCTCCAGCCCCCAGGGAAGGAGGGCAGGCGTGCGTTCTGGGGCCGGCGGCGTTGCCGGGAGACAAGCCTGTGTTCCACACCCCACCCCCTGCACGCGAGGCCCTGGCCCTGGAGACCTCGGAGCCTCGGCAGCAGTTGTAGAAACTGGGGACCTGAGCCCCGCTCGCCTGGCGGCCGGGAGGGCCCCGGGAGGGAGGGGCCGAGGGAGGGACTATTTGATCTTAAGCCCTCCCCCTGCGGAGGCCAGAGGGCAAGGGAGGGCGCCCCCGGCCGGGGAGGGAGTCTGGGGTGAGTGAGGGGGTCCGGGCTGCTGGAGGCTGAGGGGCAGAGGGCGGGGCTGGGGAGGGGACGCCCCCCCCCCCGCTCCCACGCACCCCCCTGCTACGTCAGAAGCTCCCGGGCCAGCTCCGAGTCCTGTCGGCGGGGGCAGCAGGATGCTGGTGGAAGCAGAGGGGGCCGGCCGGGTGCCTCCGCAGCTCGGCTGGCTGGGCCCGGCGGGGCGTGAGCGGCTGCTGGCGAGCGCCCCCCGCCCCACGCCTCCCCATGCAGCCCTGGCAGTGCCTCCGGCGCTTTGCCCTGGCCTGGTGGGAGAGGACCGCCGAGGGCAGAGGCCGCTCTCCCCGGGAGGAGGCTGGACCGAGGGACGCTGGGGGCCGCGGGGAGCCAGGTGAGCAGGAAGAGGGGTATTACAAGAAGGGGGTCCAGGATCGTGCTGCCCAGCCCCTCTCCTCAAATTCTGCGGCCCCAACTCTAACGGATGGCGCTCCCCTCGCTCCGGGGTTTCCGGCTGAAGCCACTGTGTATGGCGGCAGGGGAAGCAGAAAGGGTATGGGGGGGGCTGGCCTGAGTTCCGGGTTGGGGGGTCTCAGTGGCCCTTTGGGTGGGCTTTGAGCACTTTTGGGGAGAGCTTAGGATACCTTCTTCCGGACTCTGAGTGGCTTGGTCTGCGTGACCTTGAGCCAACTGCTTGGCTGTCCACGTCCGTGCCTCAGTGTCTCTCCTCCCCGTCCCTTTCTCTGTGACTGGTCTTAGAGAGCTGATGATGCGTGTGGTGGACTGTCACTGGGAGCGCGCAGGGCTCTGCCATCCCTGGTGGCGGCCGTGACGGCGCGGTCTCTCGGGGGGGGGGGGCAATCGTGGTGCGAGTGTGCTGAGGGGTTTTGCTGCTTCTGGTTGGTCCTGGGGCCACTCGTTCACACGGGAAGGAGTCGTCCAGGGAACTGAGTTGTTGGGGCAGAGACGTAGCTGGTGTCCTGGTGTAGAGGCAAGGGATGGGAGTGAGGGCTCTGGGTACAGTGGGACAGGGCTCCAAGGGTAAGATCCCCCACCCCACCCCCTACGCTGCTCCCCACCCAGACTGCCTGGCACCCAGGCACCATTGGCAGCGAGCGCAAAGGCATTGCCCTGGCTCCCTGCCACCCTGCCGTGGGGACAAGAGGGGCTTTGTCCCGTGCCCCTCCTCACTCCTTCCGCCCTTTCCACGATGGCTGGTTCTCTGCGATGAACCTCAGGGCTGGGATGGAGACTTGGTGGGTCCCCTTCTGGCTAGCACCGTCTGTGCTCTGGACATCTCTCTGGGAAAGGCACTGTGGTCCTCAGACAGTGCTGGAGGACAAGGCCACTCCACTGGGGCAGAAGCCTGGCCTAGCACAGGGGGCCTGGGGTCTTCACGGCCTGATTCGGGCTGGGCTCCAGGCTTCTTGATGTACAGAGTCCCATGTCGGCCACCGGGATCGGGCCGCCTAATACGCTCCCAGTCTGGCCAGGGACCCACCCTGGAGAAAGGGTTTAATTAGAACCATTGATTCCTTCTTTGGCTGCGGGCATTGATTTCAACAGTGTGGTCGGAGCTGGGGGGCAGGGGTGGTCCAGCTGCCGTCTGCCCCAGTGCCAACCTTGGTGTCTGCCCCAGTGCCAACCTTGGTGCTGTCTGCTTTGGAGGGAGGGACCCGGCTCTTTGATGCACCTGCTCTGTTTAACCCTGCACCCCCACCGCAGCTTAGGGCTTGGGAAAAGAAGGGGAACAGAGCTGAGGATTTGAACCAAGGGAGCTGCACTCAGGGTTGGAGGAAGAACAGCTCACGGTGTCTCCCGTCCTGAGTAGAGGGCCCGCAGCCCCTGAAGAGGCAGCTGTGGTGGGGGAGGTCCTGCCAGAAGGCTGTTCGGAAGCAACTGAGGGGACCTGTAGGTGCTGGGGCAGGAAGGGAGCTCGGGGAGGGATCCAGGGCTTGCCATAAAAGCTTCTCTTTCGAGGAATCTCAGGCACTTGTCTTCTCCTGGCCCTGGCAAGGAGATCTGTCTTCTTCCTTGTTTGTGTCCTCATGGCCCAGAGAGGGACAGAGACTGCCCTGGAAGCCCAGTGGGCCCTTGGACCTGGCTCCCTGACCTTGTGGCCCCTGCCTGGGCGTGAGGTGCTGCTGAGGATGAAGCTCCTGGCTGCCCAGGCTCTGGGGGGCAGGACTGGGCAGGGGGGGACGGGTTGTGCCCCCCGAGCCCTGGCTGCCTGCTGTGGGTGGGCCTGTGCAGGTGCAGGCTTCAATGAGGCACTCAGACGCTCTTTGAAGAATCACTCGTTGCCTTCCCAGGGCCCATTCGAGCAAAGATAATAAAAATCTGGCCGTCAGCGGGTTTGAGGGCTGCACTTGCTTCCCCTCCTTTCATTCCAGCCTCTGAGAAGCGGAGATGCAGGCTTTGGATTTGGCTGGGAAGCAGCGCTTGCCTGCCCCCGGGGAGGGAGGGCGGGAGGGAGGGAGGCAGAGAAAGGGGAGGACTGATTTCCTGGCAGCCAGGGGAGCTGCTGGGGAGGTGGGCATAGCAGCAGGGCCGTGGTCTCGACCCCTGCCAGACAGCCTAGACCCTGGGCTCAGGGCTCCGGTTCCCTGGGCTCCAGTGTAGCTGGCCCTGCCCTGCCACTGCGCCCACCGCCCCCCTCTCCCTCTCTGCCCTCTCCTCTCTCGTCCTCCTCCCACCTTCTTCACCCTGGTCTCTCCTTTCCCTGTCCCTCTATTTCTCCGCTCTGCCCTTCCTCCCCCCCCCACCTCCCCCCCACCTCCCCTCTCTCCCTCTGCCTCCCCCTCCCCATCTGTCTGTCCGCCTTCCTTTCCCCAGCATTGGTCCTGCTTTCTAGAACTCTCCGGAAGGTTGAGAAGCCGAGAGGTGGGGGGTCGAGAGGCAGCCGAAGCCACAGCCTTGGAAGGCCAGGCCTGGGTTGACTATTATGGTCTGTCAGGTGCTACAGTGATCCGAGTTGAGGCAGACGGGCTGGCTGAGCACTTCGGGGTGTGTGTGTAGTGAGGGCGCGTCCCTGTCCCCACACCCCAGTGGGCACCTTGCCCTCCCTTTGGAACTCTTCCTCCCCTTCCCCGTCCCCCTCCCCCCAGACACCCCTGTTACCCTGCTGGCTTCCTGGCTTCTGCCTCCTTGCCCATGGCCTCGGGTCACTGGCTGCCCCACCCCTGCTGTCCCCTAGATGTGCACGGCTTGGCACACGGTTCCCTGCCACCCACCCGCCTGTCTCCAGGCTCAGAGTGGGAAGGGAGGGATCCGAGAAGCCTCTGCTGTCCATCTCCCGTTGGGTCTCTGATGGGCCCGCCTGGAGCCCCATGCAGGCCCCGGGCCCCCTGGCCATGCTGTCACCCCCTAGAAGAAAGAGTGCTGGGCTGAGTTAAGAGTCCTCAGTGCCCAAATGCCAGTGTGACCTTGAGCAAGTCCCTTCCCAGCACTGCCTCGTTCCTCACCTGTGAAATGACGGGCTGGGGGCTGGATGGTCTCCAAGGTCTCTTCTGACATTCCAGCGACGTTGTGTCTCTCTTCTGGGTGATTTGCATATGCTTTGCATATATTAATGGTGCCGGCTTGAAGAGGGGGAGGGTGACGCCCACACCCGGCCCAGAGTCCCACCCACCGTCCTGGCTCCCCTTGCCCATTGGCCCAGGCTTTCGGTGCTCGGATTTCCCAGAGGGTGAGTGCAGAGGCCTGAGCTTTGCTAGGGCAAACCCTACCAAGGCCCGTTCCCACAGTGGGCACAGGGTTGCAGGGTCTCCCTCGCGTCTTCCAGGGCCTGAGCACCGCCATCTATGGAGCAGCTCAGCAGGTGCCAAAGTTCCTCCTCTGGCCTCAGCTCCTACCCTCAGTCCACGACAAGTCCTACTGTCTGGGCCCCTGCCCAGGCCACAGAGCCCTGGGTACGTGAGGGCTGGAACGTGGGCTCAGAGGTGGCCGCTACCAGAGTCTGGATCATTCTCCACCTCGTGCTGCAGGTGGAGCCCCAAGCTGCTCCGCACATCTCACACCTCATCAGTTCATCAGTGGTCATCAACCCAGCCCCACCGACCTCACTGGGACTTCCCCCAGGGCCGCCTCCCCTGCCACCTGCTATGCGCTCTGTCCTGGACCCCAGCCCCCCACCCCTACCCAGCGGGGTCCCTTCCACCCACACCTGTTCCAGTACGTGAGGCCAGCAGGCTATGGTAAAGGGTGATAGCCTGGGGAAAATGCTGTAGGGCCACTGAGTGAAGATGCAATTCTCTGATGACAGGAACTAAGTCGCCCTCCGCCAACAAGGAGGATGGGGCCAGGGGAAACGCAGCAAGAGGGCGCAAGGTTAGACTTGGTCGTAGGGAAGGACTGTCCTGGGGGGCAGATTAGTTTCTGATCATGGCACTGTTGTGGAGATGAAATGAAATAATAGATGGCAGCATAGTGCCTGTCCCATTGTAACCCTTCCCTGCAGGGCAGTGGGGGGACAGATGTCTCTGAACCCAGAGAGGGTCCTCCCCTGAGCCCCGAGACCCGGGACTTTGCAGGGGCTGAGGGTTTGGAGGACAGTTCCTGGAAGAGTCCTTTCTCCCTCACTCAGGCTGCCCCACCCTTCACGCCCCACGCAGGCGCTGGGCTTGGGGCTCAGCCACCCTGGGACACCCTGCGCTCATCCTTGGGGGGGGGCAGCAGACAGAAGGGTCTGGAGGCTGGAAACCTGCTCCTCCCCCTCCCCCATCTCTGCACAGGACAGCTGGAGAGGAACCAGGCCCACGCGTGGAGGGAGGTTAGAGGGGAGGCACAGTTCCCCATGTGTGTGCGCCGGCCGCTGCTTCCAGAGGGAGAGGGCAGGCTGCCCTCAAAATAGGCCAGTATTGAACCCCGAGGCAGGAAACTGGTCAAGTTGACCTTTCAGATGACCTTTGGGCAGCCTGAGGAGTCTGGCTATAGCGGTTGGAGGGATGCAGGGGCCGTGATGGAGAGGGGTCCAGAGCTGCTGGGGAAGAGTGGGCAGGCAAGTTCTGATGCACCCCCAGGCAGCAGGTGCGGGGCAGTGCCCCTACCGCTCCCTGTCTTCAGTGTCCTTGGAGGAAGGGGGAAGGGTGGGACTGGAGGGTCTTTTGGCTCCCTTCCAGCTGTCCCAGGTTCTACCCACAACCTCCCCGTCCTTAGGAGGATCTGTGCCTTGTTATGTGGGGGGCGGGAGGAGGAAGAATATTTTCCAGCCTCAGCTAAACCAGGGAGAATGGGGATTTGGCCCAGGAGACTATCGGGCACACGCACGTCTGTGCATACCCCCCCCACACACATCTTGCACGCAGCCCCTCCTGTTCCGAAGACACACCTTGTCTGACTCTGTCCTCCCAGCTGGGGGTTTCAGCTGCGCTCTCAACCCTGAACTCCCGTGTCCCTGCTACCCACACTCCATTCCATCCAGGGGCTGTAATCCAGTCCGTGTTTTCCTCACACGGCTCAGCCAGCTGGTGGCTCAGCTCTCTCCCAACCCTACCCTGTTTCGCCCGGTAGCCTCAGCCACCTGGCTTGGTTGCCTGCATGTCCTGGCCTGGAGCACGCCAGGACTGGAGAGGAGCTGGGTGCCGGCCCCCCCCGCTCCCCCCCGTTGCTCAGTGCAGCACCCTGACTGCTTGTCCACCCCAGCCACAGAGCGTGCTGCAGACCCAAGAGCCAGGGGCACCCAGAGGAGCCCTAGCCTCAGTCTCCAGAGAGGCCCCAGACCCAGAGCCTCCGCAGAAAGGCAGAGCGTGGGAGGGGCGTGCATGTCCTGCTGTCTCTCCCCACCCCCGGGGCGCGTGATAATTGCCGACGCAGCAGGCATCCCTGGCGTCACCCCAGGCACCGGCATCTGCCTCATTGGGGGAGAATTAACGATCCCAGCTCCCTGAGAAGGCAAGCGTGGCTCCTGGAAGCATCTTCCAGGGGAAGAAGGGGCCTTTGAGGGCCTTCCTGGGGGCTCTGAGAGGCAGGATAGGGGCTCAGAAGCCAGCCCAGGGCAAAGCTCAGGGGACTCCTGCACCTGACAGCTCATGCCCCTCCCCTGGGCCGCCTGGCACCCCAGGGTGAGAACCACTTCCTGACACCCCCCAGGATGTGGCAGAAAGAGACAGAGAAGAACTCTTCTCCCCCACGTTGTTGGCCTTAGGAAAGAGTTTATGCCGGAGCATGCAACGGGAAAAGATTAGACTTTAGGCAGAACTTCCCAGAAGGAGCAGGTCGCGGGTGGGTCAAGAGCTCTGGCTCTCAAGTCAGACAGATCTGGGCTGGCATCCCAGCCCCGAAAATTCCTTTGCTTTGCGATGCCAGGCAAGCTGCCCCACCTCTGTTTCCCCATCCGTAAACTGAGGGTATTAACACTGGCTTCTTCCCAGGGTGGGTACTGGGATTGAATGAGGTGACTTAGGCAGAGTCGGCACATTGTAAGTATGCAATGAGCTGATTTTGTCTTCCTCCTCCTGGCCACCTAGAGAAGAGGGGACTCCCGGTCAAGGAAGAAGGGGTGAGCGTGTGTAACTTCTGTAGACTTTGCCTGAGCCCATCTGGGGCTGAGTCCTTGGAGCTGCACTTTGGGCTGGAGTTCTATGGAAGCTGGTTTCCTGTCCTCACCCTCTCACCTCCCAAACCCCAGCCCCCCACTGCCTCATCCAGGAAGCCTTCTGGGGCTGGATCCGCCAGTGAGCATTCTCGATTTCTTCCCCTAGTCAGTGGTCCAACATCTGCTTATGACAGCTGTTTCTCCCTGGGACGTCCGCGTCTTGGGTAATCGGTGGGAAAATTGGAACCATGAGACTGGCAGGGGGCTCTGAGAAGGCTTGCAGCCAGACGTGACGTGGGTGTGGATGGGTCTGAGCCATCTAGATGAGGGCTGTGCCCCAGTGAGTGCCAGCAAGAGGGGCCTCAGTGCTGCGTGCCCCCCCCCGCCGTGGGGGGAGGAGGAGGCTGTAGATGGGTCTTGCATGCAGGTCTGGGCAGGGGTGCGTGTCCTGCACAGCCCGTAGGGGAATGAGCGAGTGCCTGTGGGTGTGAAATGTCTGCTGCCTCTGCAGCAGGCAGGCGGAGCAGGTGGGGGAGGTGGGGAGGGTCAGGATGGCTGGTGCCTCTGACCTGGGACCCACCCACCTTCCAGACCGGGGCTGCCTTGGGTGTTGGAGTGGATGGGCCCTGCAGGGGCTACTACTTGGGATCTCACGTGGGCGGCACCCAGTGGAGACCGTCCTGGTGTCAGGGAGGACTAGTCCTAGCTTGGCTGTCTGTCCTGGGAACCCGATTCTGGGGACCCCACGTTTTCCATGTTGTCCTGCTGTCTGTCCTCTTGTCTGTCTCCCACCGGTGTCTCTGCCCCCTCCACCCCTGCTCCTCCCCCAACACCCAGCCTCTATCCTGCCCGCACCAAGCTGCGGGTGACCACTCAAGGGATGGCTGCTGAGGCTCCGCCTTGCCGTCCCTCCCCAGCCCCAGCCCACTCTGGGAGCCCTGTCCCGCATCCCTCAAGGGACGGCTGCTGAGGCTCCGCCTCGCTGTCCCTGTCCCTCCCCGCTGTGGCCCCAGCCCCAGCCCGCTCTGGGAGCCCTGTCCTGCACCCCGTCTGCTTCCTCTCGTCCTGGCCCGGGGCCTGCCATTCACTGCTTTCCTCCTTTCCTGTGCCTCACCCAGGGCTCCAGCGTGCAGCGGGAGGGAAGCCTCCAGGACTCTGTTCCCTCTGTTTAAAGTCTCCAGGTTAGTAAGCGGGAGGGCGGCTCCTAGTCAGAGCCCCTCCCCAGCCTGCAGGACCAGAGGTGGGGAGGGGCGACCCTGCTCGGTGCAGGCCTTTGCAGGGGAGGGCACCTTGCCTGGCAGAGAACGGTGTCTGTGTGTGCATGTGAGTGTGTGCATGTCCATGCGTGTGCGGGCTGCAAGGCCTTGTAATCTGGGGCGGGGGGGGGGGAGGGCGGGGCAGGGGAGCCTCTTCCAGGAGGGGGCGCTGCAGCCCGGAGCTGTGTGGACCTCAGGATGCTGAGTCCCGTTCTCAGGCGCTGTGAGCCTGGGCTCTCACTTCATTTATTCCACCACTTCCTTGCCATTCAGCTTCTTATTCCCTAAAGGTTTACTGAGCTGAGCTGGGTGGAGGAGGCTCCTGCACTCTGTTTGAGTGGTGAGCACATAGAGGGTTAGGGGTTGACTGAGGTTGCCCGCTGTGGGGCCTCAGGCTGAGGCCAGGCCAGCCGGCTGTAGGGGCCCTGTCCCCCCCAGGGGTGACTTTATGTCCATTTGTGCCTGCAGCTCCCTCGTCTTTCATGTCCCTGGGGAGTGTCCACCCATCCCCAAGCAAGCAGTGACCTGGGCCCCAAGTCCCTGGTGACCCGGGGGTGTGGGTGGCACTGTAGAGCTACCACTGAGGTCACCTGGAGGAACACACGGAGCCCAGGCTGGGGGAGGGTGGATGGGCAGGAGAGCCCGTCCCTAGACCTGCACCCAGGACCAGCAGCCTGGAGCACTGGACTTCAGGGTCAGCCTGACCTGGCTTCAAGACTCCACGTAAAACATTTCCTAGCTGTGTGGCCTTGGCCAAGGCTCTTGCCCTCTCTGAGCCTCAGTGTTCTTGCCTGTCCAGTGGCGCAAGAGCGCCTCCCAGGCAAAGCTGTTGAGCAGAGCGAAGGGAAGGCAGAGGCTGGTCCAGACCCCGGGCCCTGGGCAGGAGCAGCCGACTGCCTGTCCACACCGCTGCCGGTGCCTGGGTCCCCTCCACAGGACTCTGGCCCGTGGCTCTCTGAGCCGAGGTGCCGCCCCAGTCCAGGAGGGCAGCTGGGGGAGGCGGCTCTCCTTGTCACCCGGGCGCAGCTGCCTTGATGGCTTTTTAATAACTTTGCTCGGAGACGATCGGCAGCGCGCTCTCGTCTGCCTCTTAATTAAAATTACCGTTTTCCTAAAAGTGCAGCGGCGTTGCTCACCCCCCCCCCCCCCGCTGCTGCTACGGCTTCGGCTGCTGCCCTTCCCTCCCACGCCCCCCCCATTCCCACACAGACACAGAGGGGCTGAACTGGGGATAGGGAACCCGGGAAAGGACCCTGGCCTGTAGCAGGGGCCTGAATGCTCTTCTCTTTCTCCCACTGCTTTTTGGAACACCCCCAGCACCGCACCGGGGACCTCAGAACCGGTTGACTGTAACTTCCTATATCCGTCGGCAGGTGGCGCAGCCCCTGCCTGGAAGAGCAGGCGTGGCTGTGAAGGATTGTCCCAGTGTGGGCGGGGCTGTGGGCGCCCCTGTCTGAGGGCTGAGGCTGCTGGCCAGAGCATGCAGGGGCTCATGCAGTCCTGGCTGATTGGTTGTTGGTGTTTTTAAGATGTATTTATGTATTTGAAAGGGAGGGAGGGAGAAAGGGAGAGAGAGAGAGAATCTTCCTTCTGCTGGTTCATTTCCCAAATGGCCACAACAGCCGGGTCTGGCCGAAGCCAGGAGCGTGGAACTCCACCCGGGAGTGGTGGTGGAGGCCTGGGGACTTGGGCCATCTTTTGTGAGCTGGATGGAAAGTGGAGCGGCCGAGACGTGAGCTGGCGCTCCAATATGGGATGCCGCTGTCGGGTGCAGCAGTTTAAGCAGCTGCACAACGCCCAGTCCCTGCTGCGGGTTTTGAAGGAAGACATCCTCCCTGTAATAGGGAAATAGTAATGAGCCAGGGTGAGCTCTGGTCACCTTAGTTCCTCCCACCCTGTCAAGGGTCCTGGCAGCTCCGTGCTGTCTCTCTTACCAGGGGGGGGGGTTGGGGGCGAGGAAACAGAGAGAACTGAGGATGTCAGTAATGTGCCCACGGCCACGCACATAATCCCAGCCCCTGCACCTGCGCACCCCAGATCAGATGCCTGGGTTCCAACCTCAGCCTCAGCCTCAGCCCTGCACCTTCTTCTTCCGGTTTGCCTCCCCCACCCCAAGCCTGTCTTGGGTCTAGCCCAGGTGCCCACAGGGTGCAGGGTGGAGTCCCCTTCGCCTTTTGTGTCGGCAGGGCCCTGTGTGGCTCAGCACTGGGATTGCTCTGAGGCCCCTCCTCCCTCCTCCCTCTCCAGCCCTGACCTCTGAGACAGAGGGGCCAGATGAGAGCCCCCCAGGAGCCACCCTATGAGCTTGACCTTTGTTCTGCACATCCCCCCTGGGCACACCCTCCCTCCCTCACCTCCCAGTCCTGCTCCTCCCTTGGCTTTGAAAATATTTCATGTAGTTCCATTTTATTTGAAATGCAGAGAGACAGACTCTCCCCACCCCCCACCCTGGTTCATTCCCCAAATGCCCTCAATAGCCAGGGCTGAGCCTATTGAAAACCAGGAGCCCAGAGCTCAGCCTGGGTCTCCCATGCAGGTGGCAGGTCCATCACCCGCTGCCTCCCAGGGTGCGCATCAGCAGGAAGCTGGAATTGGAAGCAGAGCTGGGACTCGAACCCAGGCCCTCTGATATGGGGTGTGAGCATCCCTAGCCGCATCGTCATCTCTGTGCCAAACACCTGCCCCCCCCCCCCGTTCCTCCCATGACCAGGTCCTTCCCCAGGCACCCCTGGGCCCGGCCCTCTGAGCTCCCAGAGCTCTGTGCAGTCTCTCCAGCTCCCGAGCTGTCATGGGGTCTGTTTGTAACGGAGCAGCGGATAAAGACAATAGGGAACGGTGGGGATTGAGGAGAGGGGCACACTTGATCCTTACAGGCACTGAAATTGAAGGAAATGGGCTGGCACTGTGGTGTAGCCAGTAAAGCTGCTGCCTGCAGTGCCGGCATCCACATGGGCACCGGTTCGAGTCCCAGCTGCTCCACTTCCGATCCAGTTCTCTGCTATGGCCTGGGAAAGCAGTAGAAGATGGCCCAAGTCCTTGGGCCCCTGACCCGTGTGGGAGACCCAGAAGAAGCTCCTGGCTCCTGGCTTTGAATCGGCCCAGCTCCAGCTGTTGCGGCCAATTGGGGAGTGATCCAACGGATGGAAGACCTCTCTCTCTCTCTGCCTCTCCTTCTTTCTCTGTGTGTGTAGCTCTGACTTTCAAATAAATAAATAAATCCTTAAAAAAATTTAAGGAAATAAGACCAAACACAACCAACCAAGCAGAATGCATGTGCACCAGTGTGGTTGCCAAGCTTATTCTATCTACCTGCACACACTGCCTTGTACTTTGGAGGTGTGTACTAATTGTTGACTGAGTATATGGCCACGCACACCTGCCAGGCACAGTGCCAGACACTTTACAAATCTGTGATCTTCCCAGGTAGGCACTGTTTTTCCCCCTTGTGCCACTGGGGACAGAGGTCTGGAGAAGTGAAGTGACCGACTCAGGGTCACATGTGCGGGAAGTGGCGGAGGTGAGATTTGAGCCTTGGCTCGCTCTGTCCTTGCACCTGCTCTCTAGGCCGTGGGTGACATGTGACACCTGCATCTAGTACCTGCCCCAGGGTCACAGGGAGCACCTGAGTGGCTGGTGGCATTGCTCGGCTCACGGGGCGGGCGGACGCCCTTCACCCTGCACGCCCCTCCTTCTCAGCTTCCGGTCCCGTCCCAGCAGCCTGGGGATGGCGGCGGCATGGTGACAGGTGCCGAGCTGCAGAGATGACAGCGCTGCTGATTCCCCCATAATTACTGTCTGATGAGACGCCAGAATTAGCCACTGCGCAAGCATGGGATGCGGACGTGGGGCACTGCAGGGAAGCAGCTGGGGGTGGGGGAGCCGTTCTTGCTGGCAGCAGGGCAGGGTCAGCACGGGGAGGAGGAAGCAGGTGAGCAAGGAGGAAGCGCTGTGTGGTTAATATTCTTTGGAGCTCACTGTGTGGGCTTGTGGTTTCCCAGTCCTCAGGGTGGCTGGACATCCCCCTGAGATGCCTGGGTACCCAAGGCCTCAGGTCATAGCCAGGGAACGATAGGCTGAGCAGGCCGCTCAGACACCTGCGCAGCCCCGCTGGTGATGAGCTGGAGCTGGGAGGGGCGTAGGTGCGAGGAGGTGCTCTGGGTCAGAGCAGACCCCTCAAGCCACAGCAGCGAGTCCAGGAACCCAAAGGCAGGGGGAAGCTGAGAGCCACCCACAGCAGGCCGAGGAGTCCGCTGGGCCCCCCAGGTCCGAGGCTGCCTGAGGCCTCTGGGTAGGGGCAGAAGGCAGGGAGGGCGTCTGGTTTCCCAGGGACGGCGCGGGGTGGGGTGGGCAGAAGCAGAGGCAGAGTGCGCTCACAGTGGACAGCTCAGACCTCACCGGGAGCAGGGGAGCAGCCCAGGGGGCACCAGCTAGGAGGGGCGGCCACTCCAGGGGACTCCCCCACCGCAGGGCTGTGCAGATGGCCAGGGCACTGGGAGCAGGGCCACACTGCAACGGCTCCAGGGAGAAGGTTCAGGTCTTAGGCCCTGCCCTCCCCCCAGACCCCTGTGAGGGCCATGGGTACAGAGTCTGGCTCATTTTAAGGAAGGTGGAGCCCTGTCAGCTCACTGGTGCCAGTGGAATGAGTTCTCCATTCCTGGAGGCAACCAAGTGCCCGAAAGAGGGGGGGACTTGCACTCTCCCTGCGTAGCCTGTGGCAGCGGGGGATGGGGTGGGAGGCGGGTGCTGTGTCCCTGGCATGGGCTGCTGTACTCCCTGGTCCTCCTCTACCCTCTGACCCCCATCCCTTTAGCCCCCACCGGGGGGAGCAGATCCACCCAGGAGGATGGGGCTGAGGGCCTATGCCCGGGTTGGGGGGATGTAAGGACCTCTGGCTCAGGGGCTGCGAGGCCTTGGGGATGACGGAGCAGAGGGGGCGGGGCCAGGATCACCTGCAGTGTTCTCACCTCCCAAGTCTACTATTGTTGGGGGTCCTTGAGGGTGGGGTCCTTGCACAGCCAGTCTGTGCACCCCACGGCATCCATGGCATTTCAGCTGGGCTGAAACCTCGCTCCGGCTGGGAGCGTGGATCTGGGAGACAGGGTCAGAGGAGCCCTGAGAGTCTTCAGCAGATCCCAGGGGAGGCCTGTGTGTCCCCGCTTTCCAGCCCGTGCGCCACCTTCTCTGAGTCTGCTGCACCCTGTTGGGAAGGCTCAGGTTAGGCGGCAGGCAGGACCCCCGCACCACGCCTCTGCTTCCGATGGGGTGGCCTTCCTGGCTTCTGGGTTCCCTCTGGCCTTCTTGGAACCACTCACCCCCCACCCCAGACTCTCACTAACCTTGGCCTTCCCAGGGAGAGAAGAGAATGGGAGCAGCCGACTGGGCTGTGTGCCGGTGGAGGAGTGAGCGCAGAGCTGGGGCTGGAAGCTGGGGCCGAGGCCGCCCCTGCCCCTGGTGTAGGCGCTGGGCTCCTGGACAGGCAGAGCGGGGACCGGGGCTGGGCCAAGCTGAGCGGAGAGTTTAGGGTACCTATCAAGTTTCGGTCAGAGTGGGGTGGCCATGAGGTCGTACCTGTGTTTCAAGACAGAGTGGAAACGCTTAAGCAAGGAAACCGCACACTTGGCCAAGCAGGAGAGGGCACCCAGGAGGTCACGTCCAGGAGGAGGCCCGGCCGGACAGGGTGGGCAAGTGGGGGTCCCCATGGCCTTTCCCTGCAGAGGGAGATGCCCTGACCCACACCGTCATCCTGCCAGGGTCCTCAGTGGACATGGTGTATGCAGGGGTGGGCACTGAGCGCCGTGTGTCCACGCGGCGAGTCAGGGCTGTGTTTGTGCGGTGCGTCTGGTCCTGACTGGGCCCGGACATGCTCGCTGCAGGTTACTGCCCCCAGGGGAGCAAGTGAGGTGGATTCTGCCGGACACCTGGGCGTGCGCTGGGCGCGGGGCACTGCATGACGGCAGAAGCGGCAGCCTGTGGCGTGTGTGTGACATGCGAGGTGCGGGTGACAGGACCCCGATCTTCCCTGTGGCTGAGCACGCGCTCAGGATGCTGGGGTTGCGGGGGCAGGGACGCGGCCTCCCGGGCCCTGACCCCATCAAGGACAATGTCTCTGAGGAGCCGTTCAGGGGTCTGGGCCAGGCGGGCGGGGTCTTCTGCCCAGTATTTCGGAGGCCCAGGGCGGATGCTCGGTGCAGACTGGACTTCCGGGGTAAGAGGGTGATTTGGGGGCTTCTGCTCATTCCTGACACATTGGGGTGCTCTCTTGAGCAAGAGGCGCCCCTGTGGCCATGCCCTCAGCCAGGCTGCGCCAGGAGCGCCCACACCTGCTCCCAGGCCACAGTGCTCCTGGGAGGACAGGCGCTTGCCTCCCTCTCTCCCTCCTCCCTCCCTTCCCACCCCTGCGTGTTCTTCCCTCCCTCCCTGCCTCTGTTCCTCTCTGCTGCCTCTCCAAGGAGACACAGAGCTGACAGGACACCTTCCCCTGGCTGGCGGGCGGGCGGACGAGATGCCACCAGGAGTTAGCTTGCTCGCACAGCTCCGTGTGGCACACACCAGGGCTGTCCCTAGCTTTTCCAGCTCACTTGGCTCCTGACTGGGGGTGGGGGTGGGGGTGACAGCTCTCCACATCCAGTGTATGCAGGTCCCTCCCCAGGGAAGCCAGCTAGCCTGATCTCCAGCAGCAGCTAAACATCAGAGCCCCACCCCCCACCCCAGGCCTGGCAATGGAGTGGCCGGAGGCTGAGCTGTGGGGCAGACCAGGTAGCTCCTGGCCCCTGTGCTGCCGCAGCTGGCTGTTCTTGTGCAGTGCACAACCTGCATGCCTGGCTGTGTTTATCTTAAAAAGAAAAGAGAGAGGACTGAGACTCAGGGAGGCCCCTGGTCCTGCTTAGGGTCACAAAAGCAGGCAGTGACAGAGCTGGGTCTGAGCAGGTCGTCCGCACCCTAATTGAGGAGTTTGTGGTGACACTGCGGCAGTGGTGTGTCGGGAGGGGCGTGGATGTGTGCAGGTCTGGCTTGTCGGCCCCTTGGCAGGGAGCGGGCTGGGAGGAGGGGGCCTGTGCGTGCAGGAAGCCCGACTCCTGGGTGGGGAGCTGCGCACTGGCTGGGCATGGCAGGGCACCTGCGCGCTGCTGGGCTGTGACCCCAGCTCTCCTCGGGTGTCTGCCTTGCTGCTGTTCCCGTCCCAGGAGGTTGCTGTGCTGTGTCCTCCGGGGCCTGGGGCCTGGAGAGGGGCTCCCCTGGCAGACGTGTTCTGGGAAGCAGCAAAACAGGCTGGAAAAATCGCGTCCCTGAGCCCTGCCACGGGCCGGGGCTTCATTCCCAGCTCTGCCTCCAGCCCCTGTAGGGCCCGGTTCGGCTTGCTTTCTGGGCCTCGGTTTCCTGCCTGTGAATGGTGTCTGTCTGCCCCGGGCTGGGGTAAGCAGAGGAGCACTCTGAGACATCACTCCTCCCACCTAAGAGGCTGACCTGGCCAGGTGTGGCCCCAGGGGCCCTGGGAGTGGGAGAGCCAGGCAGAAGCAAGGACCCCACAGGTGTGCAGCTGGGGCAGCTGGTGGAGGTGGCGCCGCGACCGGGCCTGGCGCCTCTGACTGTCCCAGCCCCCACCCCACTCCTGAGGTGGTTTGTGAGTCTCCACCTCCCACTTTGTTGTCTGAGATCTCCCAAGCTTGCTGGGATGGCTCCTCTGCAGCAGGAGACTCCCAGTCCGAGGGAGGAGACCAGGCTCTGGGTCTGATGGGGGAGACAGGGGTCTGGTCCAGTGTATGCAGGTCCAAGGCAGAGCCGCAGCTCTGTTGAGGGCCCACACCCCATCTGAGCAGGGGACGGAGTGAGAACCATAATCCTCCGGGTGTGGGTACAGGGGGGAATCTGGGGAGCAGCTGCTGGGGCAATGCCCCCACCCTGGGAGCCTGGCACCCTCAACCCTGCTCGCCCAGCGGAAGGCCCCGCCCCGCCCTAACTGCTCCTCCCAGGCAGGTGTGCTCTCTCGCACCAGGCCCTGACAAGGTCCTTTAATTAGATTCCGATTCGTTTACCAACTAAGTGGCCTTTGGTGGGTTTTAAATCTGCACAAATTGGTTTGTGTTTTTCTGCCTGCGTGAAGCTGTGACTGGCAGCACCGTGCACCCCGCCCCCTTACTATCTGCTCTGCCCTTGCTCCCTCCTGGGCTCTGCACCCTCCCCCAGGCCCCCACCCTGGCCTGGACTCCCAGCTTCCATGGGGCAGGGGCAGGGGCAGGGGGGCAGCAGAAGGGCACCCTGGCAGAGGGGGAGACGGAGGCCAGCACAGGGTCATGGGCCTCAGTCCCGGGGCAGGAGAGAGACCCCTCTGAGGGTCCATTCGCTGTGGGACTCTCTGCCAGGGGGCAGGGAGCGTCACTTTCCCCACCACTGCGGTGCCTACGTGGTGGGAGGGGGTGGGCTCCACTTGATCTGTCCTCCCTTCCATACCTGGGGGAGGGGAGCTGGCCTTGCTTGGGGGCCCAGTGACCACAGCTTGCCTGGCCCTGCCCACCTCCTTGGTGCCTCTGCCCCAGGTCAGCAGGAGGTCACCCTGGCTGCCGGGCCATCTGCCCTAGCTGCTCCCTCCCCTTTCCTTCTCTCTGCCCTCTCATCCCAGACAGGCTTTCCCAAGGGAGTCTGCAGGGGGGCAGGTGCATGGGGTCCTGTCCCCAGCAGGGACACACAGCAAGTCCCTGCCCCTGCTCCTTAGCCCAGCTGCCTCCCTCTTCCCCCGCCTCTGAGGCTCTTGTTGGAGTGACAGGGAGACTCAACAGGGCGCTGGGCATTAGCAATTTGGGGGGATATTACACAGGCATGTTTACAGAAAGGCAATTGCCCGGAAAATGACTTTGGTTGCTGTGGGATGGGGCGGAAAGATGGCTTTAGAAAACAGACACAGAGGGGCTTCTGCGCAGAGGCCCATAGACAGTGGGGACCAGGGCACGGGCACGGGGGCAACACAGAGCCAGGGCACCCAAGACAGATGCTGCTTCCTTCTCTGGCTGCAGGTTTCCAGAGACTCTGCCAAGCTTGAGTCATATTTGGCCCCTTGTCGACCTCTGCCCCGTGGCCTCCGACCTCCAAGCACAGTGCACTTTGGGACTGCAGCAGGTGCCCAGCAGGATGGAGTCATCAGGCACAATTGCTGGTGGCAGCGCCTCGGGGCTGCTCCTGGGTAACTGGGGCTCCTCGCGCCGTGACTGCAGAGTGGGCCTGGGGACCTTGTGCGGAGTGCTTGCCTGTGTGCTCATATGCAAGGCATTCTGGGGCTGAGGCAGGCCCTCTACCCTTCTCCCAACAACACCCACGCATACCTCCCCTGCCCTGCCAGTCCCAGGGCCCGCAGGCTCCTAGCTGCACTTCCTGCCGTCCCTTTGCTGGGGCTGCAGCCCGGCTCCAACCTCTACCCTGGCACCTGTGTGTCAGCCTCTCAGGTCCCCAAAGAAGGGACTTTGCCTGGCTTCCAGATCTCCACTGGGAGGGAGGCAGGGCCTGAGCTTGGGGCTGGCCAAGGGCTGCCAGCAGGGCCCCCCCTCCAAGGTCTTCTGCCTTTCCCAGGCTTGTGGCTTCGCTTTCCCCTTCTCTTCCTCCCCTTTGTCTCTTCTGCCTTCCCCCTCCCTCTCCTCTTCTCCCCACCCTCTCCCCCAGCAGATGATGTCATGTGTGAATGTTGTCCGGTGGCGGCGGCAGGCTGAGGACAGAGTCAATGGTGACATCTGGGGTAGACGCCAGGTGGGAGCGGGCTGGATGCCTCATGCGATGGTATCATCAATCCCTTGGGGCTTAATTCTCATAAAGAGTTCCAATGACATCAAGTAAAAGAATGCAATGCGGATAAAAATAAATCGGGCTCATAAATAAACGTGGAATTTAGCGTTGCTTGAACAAATCATGTCCCTCTCCAAGCACCTGCGCCGTTATCCCAGGCCGGCCACCAGGGGGCGCCCGCCTCTTCCCGGCACCCCAGTCACCTTCTCGGTTTCCCAGGTTGGGCGAGGCTGAGCCGAGCAGGACAGAGCGCCCTTCTGCACCCTTTCTTTCCCTCTTTCTGTGTCTGGATTTCGCCAGCCCCCGGTGTGTTCCCTGTAGCTTTGAGTCTGACGAAGAGCCTTGCACACGGTGGGTCCTTGGAGAGAAGCCCTCGCAGCCCCTCCCTTATCTCTCTGGCTCCTCGCATGTACCCCAGCTCTGCTTCCCAGAGTTCCCTGCCTCTGCCTCTCTCCCTCAGAGTCCCACAGTCTCCACACCGCTCCCACACTAGGGCCCCGCTGAAAAGCCCAGCCAGGATCTCACCACCCTCCCCTGACATGAGCAGAAGCATCCATGCGGCTCCTGTCTCTTGCCGCCTCCCAGCGGATCTCTGGGCTTGTCCCTGGGCTGCCGATCAGGGGAGGGTCCAGGCCTCTTCAGAACTTGCTGGTGGCTGGAACTTGAGGGGGCCCAGCCCAGCCCAGCCCAGCCTGACCTCTGCCTCTGTGCCCTGGGAAGGGTTTAGAGTTTGATGTCCCCTTGTAACAGATTCGGTCCTGGGCAGCTCCCAGGAGGAAGGGGCTTTGTTGTCTTCGGGAATGGCCAGCCTGGGGCCCTCGGGGTGGAGCTGACTGAAGCTGGCGTCTCCAGCCTGGAGTTCTCTCCAGAGCCTGCAGCGGGCTGAGCAGTGCCTGAGTGGCCAGGGCCCTGGTGGCCTCTGTTTCCTGAGGGCAGCCGCATGGCCCTCAGCCCCACTGGGGCCCTGCAGAGAGAATGGGGCACCCGTGCACCCAGTCCCTGGCTCCTCTCCTGGGCTTCAGCTGCCTGTTCTCAGCGAAGCCAAGGATGCTAAAGGTGTGGAAACCGATTCCCAAGCTCCTTAGACGGAACCACGACTCTCAGAGGCCATGGCTGCCTCTCCTGCTTCCTCCTCTCTCTGAGCCCCTGGCACTCACCTCCTGCCCTCCCATCGCCCCGTGCCTGGGCACCTGAAGTCCACGCGGCAGCCAGCGGCAGGGGGAGAGGGTTATCCCTGCTTCCCTCTCCCCTGCCAGCAGCACAAAGCACACGGGGCTACTCCCACCCCAGACCCCCTGCAGCCGCCTGCCTCTGTGCGCCGGCTGATCCCTGGGTGCTGGGACGCGCAGACCCCGGGAGAAAGGGAGGGGCCTGCGCCAGGGCTCCTGTGGGGCAGGACACGGGGTCAGGAACCCCTCTTGGATCCAGAAGACAGAATTGGAGCCTGCCCCAGCAGCACCCACGTGGCCCAAGCCCTCGGCAGTGGGGAGCCTGGCTGGCTGGCATGAGGGGAGGGGGCTAGGGGGCGAGGGCAGCCCTCGCCTTTGGGGCTTCTCTCCAGCTCCCAGGACTCCCAGCCTTCTCCCGGGTGTATAATTTGGATCACTCTCTGCACCCGCTGGAGTCCAGCCACATTCACCGGCCACCTTGGGTGGCCACAGCCCCTCGAGGGCAGTGGCTGGGCTCTCATCAAGACGGCCCCGGAGTTCCTCCACAGCAGGGGATTGCTGGCAGTGTTTACGCAGCACTTGCCCCCTTAACTAAGTCACTATGAACTTGAGAGGCTGCCTGTGTCGCTAGCACCCAAGGAGCAGCATCTCCCAGGTCCGTGTGCTGACTTTCTGGGTAGGAGTTCTAATCCTGAGAATCGTTAAACCCTCAAACAAAGCAGTGTTCTCCTGGAACTCACTGCTGTGCCTCTGAACCTGGCTTTGGGGACAGCAAGAGAGGATGATGACGGCAGTGAGGGACCCCGGCGCCGCCCCGGGGTGGGGAGAGCAGCAGGGGAGCTGGGACGTTCTTGCACTGCCCGTAGCTGATCACCAGCAGCTGTCGTCTGTTGAGGGAGGTGTGGCAGCGCAAAACCTACAGATACCGGGGTCAGATGCCACGGTGTGGGCTTGCCCCTGTTCCTCCCCGGGTCTCAGGATCCGCGTAGGAAATGACCATCCTAGCGACTCCCATCCCACCGCCGTGTTGGGAGGCTTGCGCCCCAGATGGATGGGCCGGGAAGGTGTGTGTGTGTGTGTGTGTGTGTGTGTGTGCGCGCGTGAAGCTGGTGGTGCCTTTTCCAGAAGTGTGGCTGAACCTCCTCTTTCCTCTGTGGTTGGACAGGGCTGACAGTGGCTTGGCAGTCAGCCTGATGGGCAGTGGGTGCGTGCAGTGGGGAGGGGCACTGGCTGTCCCGGCTGGGTTCCAGAACTCCCAGCTGGTCCCCCGGTCGGCCCTTGGAGGCGCCTCCGTGAGTCCGGCAGGTGGGCGCGACGGTGCCTGTTGCCCTGGCCTAGGCTGCGCGTGTGTGTGTGTGTGTGTGTGTGTGTGTGTGTGTATGTGTGTGTGTTGCTGCTTTGCAAGCGCTGGTAGTTGTGGGGGTGGGGTGTACAAGGGAGATGGTGTCATCCCTCAAGGAGGGTGACTGCTCGGCATTGCAGACGGCAGCTCTATGCTCAGGAACAGGGCTGGGGTAGGCCCCCAGCTCTTCCATCCTCTGGCGGCGTGGGTGGCCTCTTGGACCTCTGGGCACTCTCGGGCTGGAGGGTGAGGGCTGGCCCGGGGAGGCCAGGAGCTCGGGGCTGGTGGGAACTGGGGACGGGAACCAGAGTTCCGCTTGCGGCCTGCACCCCCGGCCTTCTTTTTTTGCTTCTGTACTGTCCTTGTCCCTGTGCGTCTCTTAGGGTCTGGAACTTGTGTGTGTGTGTGTTGGGGGGGACCGAAGGGGTGACCTGTTCTGTCTGCTTTTTCCCTTCTTTAAGTTTGTCCCCGTCCATCTCTCACTGTCCTCTCTGTGCCAGCTCTCCTGTCTGTTCACCTGTCTGTCCCGGGGAGGGAGGGGAAGCGGGCCCTCTGCCCGACCCCGGGCCCCCTCTCCTCAGGATCCTGAAGAGCTCTGCCCTCACTGCCCGCATGGTTTCTGGCCCTGGCCCCTTTCCCAGCCAGGCCCAGTGTGGAGGAGGCTAGTCTGAGAGAGGAGGCCCAGTGTGGAGGAGGCTAGTCTGAGAGAGGAGGCCCAGTGTGGAGGAGGCTAGTCTGAGAGAGGAGGCCCAGTGTGGAGGAGGCTAGTCTGAGAGAGGAGGCTGGCCCTGACCCTCTTCGGAGAGGGAGGCGATGCTGGCTCCTGTGTTCCAGCTCTGGGAAGGGGGCTGGGGGTGTGGCCCGAGGGAGTCCATCTTCCACCTTCCCACCCACTGTGGCCTTCTCTCTTCCAGCCCACTGCGAGGAGCGGGAGTGGTAGCCTGCCTTGATCCCCTCCTTTCCTTTGGGGCCTGGGGCCCTCTTTCCACCCCACCCATGCTCCTGTCTCCTCCACCCCAGGTCAACCTGCAGGTCCCAAGGCCCCGCCTTAGGCCCGCCCGGCCCCTCCCCGCAGGGCCTGGGGCGGGCAGGGCAGCCCCCCGCGGAGCGCGCCATGACCCTTCCTTGGTCCTCTTCCCTCCCGCAGATCCGGAGCGGAGCAGCCCCCCCATGCTGTCTGCGGACGATGCCGAGTACCCGCGGGAGTACCGGACCCTGGGGGGCGGGGGCGGCGGGGGCGGCGGGGGCCGGCGCTTCTCCAACGTGGGGCTGGTGCACACGTCCGAGCGCCGGCACACGGTGATCGCCGCCCAGAGCCTGGAGGCGCTCAGCGGGCTGCAGAAGGCGGACGCGGACCGCAAGCGCGATGCCTTCATGGACCACCTGAAGAGCAAGTACCCGCAGCATGCCCTGGCCCTGCGAGGCCAGCAGGACAGGATGCGGGAGCAGGTGAGTGTGCGTCCGGCTGCGGCGGGGGGCAGGGCTGGGAGTCTGAGCCCACGCTCCAGAGCCCCCAGGCTCCCTGAATTCAGAGGCCCCTGAGGCGGAGGGTTCAGGGAGGAGCTGGGGGGCTGGCCCTTACGGTCAGTGGCCCAAGTGGGCCGTTTCTGGAGCCTGGGGTGGAAGCGGGCGTGGGCTCAGCCTCCAGGCCTCTGCCTGCTACCTGGGGTGGGGAGCATGTGATAGGCATGGGGCCCAACCTCTGGAACTCAGGCTGCTTGGACCGAAGAAAGGCCAGAAGGCTTGGGCGGGAGGGAAGGAGGGAGAGGGCAGCCTGGGGGCACTGACTGCTCCCAGCGTGGCCCCGTGTGACCTGGGCCCTGAGAAGTTGGGTCCTGGGAGCTGCGGTAAGTCTGTTCTGATGGGTCCCCTGTCCCTGCAGGAACAGAGCCAAGAAGTGGGGGCTTTTACCTTCTTCCTCCCTGCTCCACTCCCCAAGACTCGCTGTGTGACTTTAAACTGGAGGCCTCCCCTCTCTGCGCTGGTTTCTCTCCTATGGTGACTTTGGCTTGGAGAGGTGCAGGGCTGTCTGCCCTCCAGGGTGGGATGCTTCCCCTTTGAACCCCGCCCTGCAGATCCAGGGGCTCCTGGGCACATCGCCCACCCAAGCCCGAGCGTCTGCGTCTATGAGCAAGTTCTGTCTTTCTTGGAAGGGCCTCTGTGGCTGCTGTGTTTGGCTGGGGGGGCCTCGGCATTGCGCCCTTTGGCAGAGGGGGGTGGGGGTGGGCACTCCCCATCAGCATCCTGTCCGTCAAGCCTTGGGAGCCAGCCCCCGCTCCCACACCTGCCTAGCTGTGTCTCCCTTTTCCAGGCACTGCTGAGTTGGCTAGGGACCTACCCTCGGTAGACACACTGGCACATTTCTGGTACCGATGCACATCCTGTGTGCTCTGGCTTGGAGAGGGGGCAGGGACATTTGTCAGTTTCCTGGGGAGAAAGGCCTCTGGTCAGGAAGGGGTTTAAAGGAGTGGAGACCAGGTGTGCAGGCCTAATCAGGGAAGGCCTCCTGGAGGAGGAGGTACCCACACCAAGCTTGGAAGGAAGAAGTCTGAACAGGCTTAGAGGAAGAGAATGTTCTGGAGGGGTGTGTGTGTGTGTGTGTGTGTGTGTGTGTGTGTGTATGTGAAAGAGAGAGAGAGAGTTGGTTTGGGGCCCACATAGAAGGTGCAGAAGGCTCAGGGTGGAAGGCAGGGGCCGGCTGGTGGTGGCTAGGAGAGCCACGGCTGTTTCTGTGTGGTGCAGAGCGGGGAGGGAGTCTGGAGGCAAAGGAAGGAGAAGAGGCAGAGAGTGGGGGAGGGGAGGAAGGGAAAGCAGTGGATGACAGGGGTGGAGGGAAGACTGAGCTGGGTTGCTGCTCCTGCATCCAGGAGGCCAGGCCAGACGGACCTGGTGACGGGGAGATGTCGGCACCTTGGAGAGAAGCAGGAGGTTGAGGGAGCGGAACACGGGAGGTGAGCCGGAGGCGTGGGGAGGCTCTCCCAGGGATGCAGCTCAGGGCTGGGCACAGTCAGCACAGTCACAGGGTGGGAGCTGGGACCTGAGAGTGACACCAGGCCGGAGGGGGCTGAGAAGCTGAGCGAGCCTGTGAGGCAGAGAGGAAAGGCCTTGGAGTCGGGGCAGCAGGAGGGGCACCTGCACATATGAAGTCCACAGAGACGGGGGCCCAGCAGGATCTGTAGGTGCACGACGTCATGAGAGGCTGTTTTTGTTTTTTAAGATTTATTTATTTACTTGAAAGGCAGAGATATAGAGAAGCAGAGGCAGAGAGAGAGAGAGAGAGAGAGAGAGAGAGAGAGAGAGAGAGGTCTTCCATCCGTTGGTTCACTCTCCAAATGGCCGGAGCTGTGCCAGTCTGAAGCCAGAAGCCAGGAGCTTCTCGCAGGTCTCCCACGCAGGTGCAGGAGCCCTAGGACTTGGGCCATCTTCTACTGCTTTCCCAGGCCATAGCAGAGAGCTGGATTGGAACTGGAGCAGCCGGGTCTCAAACAGGCACCCATATGAGATGCCAGCACTGCAGACGGTGGCTTACCAGCTATGCCACAGCGCTGGCCCCTAGAGAGACTCTTTAAAAAAAAAAAAAAGATTTGTTTATTTTAAAGGTTTATTTGCAAGGCAGAGTTACAGAGAGAGAAAGAGAGATCTTCCATCTGCTGGTTCATTCCCCAAATGGTCGTAATGGCTGGAGCTGGGCTGATTTGAAGCCAGGAGCCAGGAGCTTCCTCCGGGTCTCCCACATGGGTGCAGGGGCCCAAGCACTTGGGCCATCTTCCATTGCCTTCCCAGGCCATCAGCAGGGAGCTGGATCAGAAGTGGAGCAGCCGGTACTAGAACCGGTGCCCATATGAGATGCTGGCGCTGCGGGCCAGGGCTTAACCCACTGCACCACAGCAACGACCTGAGGCTGTTTCCTGTGATGTGGCAGAATAATGGCCAGTTTCAGGAGTGATGGGGGCTGGCGGAGGGGTGAGGAATCGGGAGCTCTGGCCACAGCCTGTCATCCGGGGAGGTTTGGCCAGAAGATGAAGGCGGCTGGGGTGGCAGCTTCCTGGGGGCATATCCGAGGGCTCCCCGCCACTATAGAGCACAGCCACTCACTGTCAGACTCACTGTTCTCCTGTCACACATCCAACCCCTCGCTCAGCGTGGAAGCCTGCAAAGCCACAGCCGGTTCCCTTGCTCTAAGCCTGGTGCTGGCCCAGTAACTGGGGGAAGACGGTAGGATTGATGCAGAGAGGAGTGAAGAGGAGGTGGGGGGCAGACCCTGGAGTCTCCGGGGGAGGACCCCCGGGGTAGAAGCGAGTCAGGGCGCTGCAGTGGTGGCCCGGGCACCCACCTCAGTGAGGAGGGCGTGCAGAGTCAGGAAGGGGAGGCAGGAGCGGCTCCAGTGCTGGGGGCAGGGGCCAGGCACCGCGGCGGGCAGGGGAGCCAGGTCTCCCAGCAGAGACAAACAGCCAGAGACAGACAGGGTTCCCGTTAGAGACCTGCTGTGCGCTGAGGGCGCCAGGAGTGCCCCTCCCTGCCCCAGCGCCGTGCCCCAGCGGCTCCTGCCCGCGCCCCCTAATGGGGTGTCCCCCCTTCACACACACAGGTTGGCAGCTGGACCGTGGACCCCGTCTGCCTCCTCACCTCCCTCTGCTCCCACCTCCATGGCGACTCCGCCCCCTCCGGGGCTGGCCAGCCGGCCCAGGTGAGTCCCCCACCTCCGCCCCACCCCCAAACCCACGGCAGAGTTCAGCTGTGGGGAGGATTTTTTTTTTTTTTGGAAGGGGGATAGTCAGGATTTTTATTTTGCATCCTTTTCTCTTTCATGTAGAAACTCCAGAGGTCTCTGTGCCCTAGACTTCTGTCCCCCGATTGTCCAGGCCCTAGCACTGCCTCCCCAAACCTGGCTAGCTATGAGAGTGGAACTGTTTGAAAAGGATACCCAGGATTTGAAAAAAGAAAAAAAAGTTACCCCTTTCTCCTTTAAGCAGGAGAAGTGCTGCTGTGCTCTGTGGGATTTTGGGGTCTCTTATGACCTACCCTCATCACAGACCATCTTATTCCCTGGCTGCACCCCACTCCGCCTCTGAGTAGCCCCAGCTCTCCCGAAGGCTTCTCTCTAGGAAGTTCTGTGTGGTGTCTCTCTCCCAGCCCTCTTGCTGTGTTCAAGGCCTGCTTCCCCATTTTGAGAAAGGCTTGCTGGACTGCTCCCTCACCAAGCCTCAGTTTCCCCCGTGGGAAGATAGTCTCAGTTGAGGCAGGACACACTTAGACTACGGGGGGCTGGGCTCCCAGCTCGGACCTGAGCATCACAGTGGGAGAAGAATGAGGCATCTGAGACCCCCCACGGGGAGGAGAGAGCCTGAGTCAGAGTTGCAGTGGAGAGGGGGCAGCCCCCGGGGGTCTGGCTGGTAGGAGGCGGGGGCAGGGCAGCGGCCTGGGACTCCAGCCGGTAGCAAGAGTGCCAGGCTCTCCCACCCGCGCCTCTGGAGGACAGCGCTTGACTTCTTCAAGGGGAATCGAGAGGAAGGAAATTGCAATTGTCTCGGAAACGACAGGCCCCCAGAGCACGGGGCTCAGCCGAGTGTAACCCAAGTCTAACAACAGACTGGCACGCTGGCATCGTTCAGCGGGCACTCAGCTCGTTCCCTTTCCCGGCTCCCAGCCCCGTCTTGGCTGAACTTTGCAGAACTGGGATGAGTCTGTCCCACAGGCTAGAGGGCAGAGCAGGTGCATGGCAGAGGCCACGGGGGGGGGGGCTGGCACGGGGCAGGCAGTGGGGCAGAGGAGAGGCGCCATGAACACAGGCAGGTTCAGGGTGCCTGGGGCCGGCCTGAGCTCTTCCCTGGGTAGAGACCTTGGGGCTGTGATAGATTTGGGGTGCCGGACGGGAGTGAGGCTGGACTTGGTGAGCTCAATCTTCCCAGAGGTGGTGAGGCCCAGGCCTACCCACATCTGGAGTCCGCTCTGATGGAGGAAGACCAGCGGGAGGGCCTGTGGCCTCAGGGCTCTGTGACAAACTGGGAGAGGGACTGTGCACAGGATCTTTCACCACTGGCTCTCAGAGCTGACCCCACGCCCTGCCCCCAGCGCTGAATGGCAGGTTCTTTTTTTTTTTTTTTTTTTTTTTAAAGATTTGTTTATCTATTTGAAAGGCAGAGAGAGAAAGAGGTCTTCCATCTGCTGGTTCACTCCCCAAATGCCACAAGGGCTGGAGCTGCACCAATTCGAAGCCAGGAACCAGGAGCTTCTTCCAGGTCTCCCATGCAGGTGCCTTGGGCCATCTTCTGCTGCTTCCCCAGGCCATAGCAGAGAGCTGGATCTGAAGTGGAGCAGCTGGGACTCTAACTGGCACCCATATGGGATGCCCGCACTGAAGGCAGAGGCTTTACCCCTGTGTCACAGCGCCAGCCCCGGCAGGTTCCTTTTTGTAAAGAGAAGGACCAGAGACTCCCAGCAAAGGCCAGGGTCACACAGCAGGGCCGGATCTGAGACCATCTGGGAAACCGAGGCATCCTAGGCCTCCCAGACTGGGCTGCAGAGAGTTAAAGGGGCAGAGCGGCGGGGAGAGAGGCTGTGGCTCCACAGGGGCAGTGGAGGGGCAGGAGGCAGGACACGTCCTCTCCCTCATGCCCCACCAGGCCAGACCTTTGCGGATGGGGCCGTGAAGAGGGCCCTGGGAAGCGTGCAGAGGTTAGCCTGGAGCCACACCATAGTCCCTCCTCCCTGGCCCCCCCCCTTCCACTAGGCGGTCTAACCTCCCTCCCTCCTACTGCAACCCGAGTCCCGGGCGGCGGGCCGGCGTATCGGGTGACCGCGGCGACGCAGCCACCAGCCGCCGCCGCTCCTCGGCGGGGCCGCGCCGGGGGAGGGGGCCGGGAGAGGGGATGTGCACGGCGGCGCGCCGCGCAGCGCCAGGTGGAGTCGCCGTTACCGGGGCGACCGGGGCCCGGGCCGGCGCGGCGGCGGCCGCTCTCGCACTGCAGCAAAGGGCACCCGCGGCGGCGGCGGCGGCTGCGGAGGCGGCCGGGGGAGGGGAGCGCCCGAGAGGGTGGGAGTAGGGGGCCGCCTTCCCTCCCCCGCCCGACGCGGACCGGGGGCTGGGCTCTCCCCGCGTACACCTGTGGCCGCAGGTAAGGGGGGAACGGCTGTGAGGGCCTGTGGGGGCCGTCGTCGCTTTGAGTTCTGCGGGGGGCGCGGACGCGGAGGTGGGGAGGTCCCCTCCGCGGCCCCGAGGGGCAGTCCATGGCTGGGGGGCGCGCAGGCCGTGTCGTGTTCCCGATCCCTGAGAAACGCCCCCTCCCCTCCCCCACCGCATGAGGTGCCTTCCACGAGGGCCGGGTCCCCATCCCAAATGCGGCAGGCGCCCCCTCCCCCAACGGCGAAAGTCATGACCTTCCTGGGGTGCGCCCCCGCCCCCGGCGCGCGCGGGGCCCGCAGCAGCCCCACCCCCCGGCCCGCGCCGCAGTAGGAAGGTAGGGCTAGGAGGTGAGGGTGAGGATCCGCACACCTTGGGGAGGGCCGTGCGTGTGCGTCCAGGCGGGAGGCTGGCGCCCGCGGGGGCGCGTTGCGTCGCCCCAGCCTGGGGGCGGGTGTTTACGCGGACTCGTGTTCACCGGAGCCGGGAGGTGGGTGTGTGCGCCGGTGCGCGCCGAGCCGGGGGATCCAGGAGCCGGGGTGCGGACGCTCAGGGTGTTCTGCTTCCCCGAGGAGGCTGCGGCGTCGGGGATCGAGGTCAAGGAGGGGTCACGCGCTCGCCTGCCCGGCGGAGGGGAGACCCCGCTGGCTCCCGGAGGGCTGGGGTCGGGGGAGAGGGAAGGAGTTAGCGGCTCGGGCGCGCGGGGGAGAAGCCGCTTCGTGTTCCCACTGGGGAGATGAGGGCTCCCTGCGGCTTCCTGGGTCCCGGCAGAAGCTCCTCCTCCCCGGTTTCTGAGAGCCCAGTCCCCCGGGAGGCCGCCTTCCATCTTGGCCTCTTCCAGCCCTCTCGGCTGCCCCCTCCCGTGAGCCGCTTCCCCACAAGTGGTTGCCCCGGCAGGGGCTCTGCTGCTTAACCCTTGCTGCTGTCTCGGGCTCGCTGCTGTCGGGGTGCTGGGGAGAGAGCCGGCGCGGCCCCAGAGTGGAGGGTCTTGCTCGTCTTGCTCAGGGCGGGGAGCCAGATCTCTCTGGGTACCTTTGTGCCCTCTGCCCTCCTGGGGGGGGGGGGGTGCTGGTGCCGGGAAATCGCCTGGGCAAGGGCGCTGAAGGCTGGGCGGTTAGAGACCCTCCCTCCTCCCCGGGCAGGTCCTATTGGATTGTATGTACCTGCTGTTTACCAGGCCCTGTGTCCTGCACTGTAGGGGACCAGGGGACCAGGAAAAGGGTCCTGGGAGCTGGATGAGCAGTGACTGGGAGGGTCACCTTAGAGACGGCCCGCAGGTTTAACAGCCGGCAGAGAGAGACAGGGATGGGTGGACCTCCTTCCACTCTGGCGTCCCCCTGCAAGCATGTGGAGTTGTCGGAGCCTGGGTCTCTTTCCTGGTGGCCCATGTGACAGGAGCATTCTCCCTCTTTCTGGAGAGCAGTGGGAGAGCAGAGGGGCAGCAGTCACACAGATCTGAGCCAGAGGGCCCCGGGAACTCGTGGCAGCCTCGCTCATCCATCCCAGGGCCCCAAGTGCTGGCACAGCTGCTCTTCCATCTCCCCCCTGCACTGGGGGCTTGGCTGGCCTCTCCCATGACGCTGGTGCCACCGAGTCCACACTAGTGACTGTCCCGTAGAAGTGCATGCCTTCGGGACCCCGGGGGCAGGCCCTGATTGAGAGGGCGTAGCCGGTGGGATTATAGCCAGGCCTCTCCCCCAGCTCCCCCCCAGTCCAAGGTCCCAGAGTTCAACTGAGGCATTAACGTTGGTGGCGAAGGGGGGGGGGTAGGACATCTCTGCCTCTTCTGAGTTAAGAGGTCACCTATCTGACACAGGATGTCTGGGACATGACGGGCGTGGGATGGTGGTTAAGGTGGCCGGGGTACCCTGACCTGGCTGGTAGGAGCTGGGGTTGTTTGGGCTACACGTGTGTGCTGCACTGTGTGTGTGTGTCCGTGTGAACGGCATCCGTGTCTGTGTGTGACTGACTCTGTGGTTGGGTGTGGCCCCCACCAGAGTGCTTGGGATCTCTGAGGGTGGGGTGGGTGGGCATGTGAGTGGGCGTGGTCTGTGCAGGGGCATCTCTGCTCTCCAGTGGCTGTAGAGAGCTCTCTGCTCGTGCCCCTTGTGGGCATGTTTTGGCTGCCCTGTGAGTGGGTTGTGATGTCTCTGCTGAGGATGCGCCTGGGCGCTGTGTGTCCTGGGGATTTGTGGGTGGCCCAGTACACTGCCTGTGCCCCATGTGAGGGTGGTGGCGGTGGGCCTTCTCTGCGGGGCTGTCCATCACCGTCATAAACCTTGCGGTGCCCTCCGCCTGTCCCCACTTGTCCACTCCTTTCCCAGGCCACAGACAGCTGTGGCTAGCGCCTGCTAGCCCAGACTCTCCCTCCCCTCAGGACCTGTGGGCATCCTCCGGCACCACAGGGTGGCCTGTGTGCCTTGATGACACATATTGCTGCCCCCTTCTGCCTAGCCTATGACTGTTCTGTTGTCTTTCCAAGCCAGAGCTGGGGACTGAGGCGCGGGTGGGAGCAGTCCAGGCATGTGACTCTCCCCCGCACCAAGAGGCACCTCAGGTGAAGTCTCCCCTCAGCCCGAGCCAACTCCTCCTGCTGTGAACACATCTGGGTGGCATAGGACTCCCTTGGCGCGGTGTCCTCACCCCCACTGGGGACCCTGGCTGTCCCTCCCCTCTTGCCAGTGGCTCTGAGGCCTGGGGACTCTGGTCTGCTCGTGCCAGGCACCCCAGGGCCAGGCCATCTGCTGCCTCTGTCTTCCCGCGGAGGCTGGCACCGGTCAGCAGGGTGCCCTCAGCTTTGCCAAGAGCCAAAGCTGCCCCTTCCTTGTCCCCAGCCATCTGCAAAGGCCTTCTGGTCTCTTGGGAAGGCAGAGCAGCTCCAAGTTACTGTGAATGAGGGGCCACCTTGGACCACCCACCCGTCTCTATCACCTATCCGGCCATGGGGCCATGCGCAGGGCCCCGGGCTCCCCGCTGCTCCCCTCCGTTGGCCAGGGCTGCGCGGTTCCTGGCGTGATCCAGGCCTCCTTGCCCCAGCCTTGCCTTGGCCCCCGGCCTCCCTCATCCACTCCCCGCCACATCAGGCTTGCTGGGGTCACGTTCTGATCCCATGCTGCTCCACGCACACGCTCTCTGTCTGTCCACCCAATTCAGGCTAAATACTTTCTTTGCATTCAGGGCTACCCATTGTCTGGCTTCAGCCCGCTTTGTAGCCTGATCTGCTGCTTCCCAGGCTGCACCTTGGCCGCCCTGGGCTGGCGACTGCTCAACACGCCCCCCGCCTGTCTGCCCCGTGCGCGCCCGTGCTCAGCACGCCTTTCCTCCCAGGCTCCAGCTGCACATTTCCCAGGAAACCCAGTTCAAATGCCGCCTCTTCCTGGAACTCTTCCCTGGCAGGCCACAGCCAGCGCCGTCTCTCTGACCCCTCCAGCTCTGACTTATCGCTGCCTCCATTTTCACTGTGTCTCGGGGGTTCCCCAGTCGTGGTCATCTCTGCCTTTTCCTACTTGTAACTCTCTAGGGGCAGTTACTGTAGTTAGCATGTGTGGCCTGCAAACATCTGGAATGTTCTCTCCTGCCCCGCCAGCAAGCCTGGAGCCCGCAGCAGGGCGTTCCAGGTCTCAGGAGAGGTACTAGGCATCACTTCTTGTTCCTGGAAGGGTAGAGGGCCCATGTCCCAGGGCTGAGCACCGAGACCCAAGGGTCTCTAACCCACCCCTGCCCCTCTTTCCCCTCTCAAGCCCCCTCATAACCATTTCTCCTCTTATTTCCATCAGCAGCCAAACTACTGGAGTTTCAAGGTCAGTGTGTGATGCTTCTGCTGCCGTGACATTGCATGTGCGCTCCCTCCTCTGCCCCTGCCCCGCCCTTGCACATGCTTTGCACCGGGGCACGCGTCTGCACGGACACCACCTGGTATAGCCATGAGCCTTGGGCCTGAGGCTGCTGCTTTGGGAGAAGCTGGGGTGCACCTGCCAGGGGCCTGTGGATCCAGAGTGGGAGTCTGGGCCATCCCTGCTGGAGGTGTGGGCTGAGATGCTCCACGCCCAGGCTTTCTCGGCCCACCAGGGGCTCTCTGGAATTCGAGGGGTCCCCTGACAGTTCCCCCAGCCTGGGGACATTGCTGGCTCTGAGGCAGGGACCAGAATTCATGATCCTGTTCAGGGCCTTGTTCTCTGAACTTGAATTTCACCTCCCAGATGGGCCCTGGCACTCCTTTTTTATTTATTTTTGAAAAGACTTAATTATTTGAAAGGCAGAGCAACAGAAAGAGAAGGAGAGAGGGAGGGAAGGAGAGGGAGAGGGAGAGAGAGAAAGAGAGAGAGAGAGAGAGATCTTCCCTCCTCTGGTTTACCCTCCAAATGATCCCAGAGCCAGCTCTGGACCAGGCCAAAGCCAGGAGCCAGGAATTCCATCCAGGTCCCCCACATGGTGGCAGGGGCCCAAGCACTTGAGCCATCACACGCTGCCTCCCACACACATTACCAGGAAGTGGGATTGGAAGTAGAGTAGCTGGGACTTGAACCAGCAGTCTGATACGGGATGCCAGTGTGCCAAGTGGTGGCTTAACACCAATCCTGTGACTCCCTCTTTAAACACCTCACCATGGGGTGACAGCAGCTGGTCAGTGCCAGGAAAGAGATTTAGGGCCCTGCAGCCCCAAACCTGTTATCCAGATGGAGGGCTAAGCTCTGAGGGGCTCCCCACTTCCTCTGGAGTTGGGCTTGTCTAGAGCTCAGAGCTATGTCCCCCCCACCCTGCCAGTGACGCCCTGCTGACCTCGAGGAGCTCCCTCCACATCTCCTTCATCATGCCTGGCGTGCAGGCTCAAGGCTGAGTGACCGAGTGAGACTACTGCTCACGCACCAGCGTCTCCAGCGTCTCCAGCCCCTTGAGCCCCTCTTCTCCTGGCCTTCGTGCCTGGGGGTGGGTGGCACGGCCCCGAGCATCTTGCTGGCATGCCTTCTGCCAGGGCACCGCAGTAGGGACTCAATGGCACCAGTAGTAGCTGCTACGGAGGAGGCAGGAGGGTGTGGAGTCCCATGCCTGAGCCCCAGACCCAGGCTGCCTGGGGGTGAATTCCTGTCCCCTGCCCCTAGTGTGGAGACCCGGGAAAGGTCTGTCACCCTCCGGGCGGCTTCTCCTCTGTGAAGTGGACAATGCATGGTGGAGTGGTTGTGAAGATAGGATGCACGCCCTGGGCACCGTGTCCGGCTTGGAGTGAGCTCCACAGGGTAGCTAACACAGCTGCCAATCATGGGTGCTGGCCTGAGTCCCAGACCTGGAAATTCAGAGCCCCTCGGGAACTTGTCAAAAACCTAGAAACCCAGGCCCTGGCCCCCTGGTTTGGCAGAAGCGGGGTCTTTGACAGAACATTTCCAAGGGCTCCAGGAGGTTCTTCAGAGCCAGGTGTGAGCGCTCCAGCCAGGTTCCTCTGCCTGCACCTGGGCAGGAGTCGCCCCTCTGGTGGCAGGGGCTCCGGCCTCCCCAGGGCTCTGGTTTCTTCTCTTGCTGTCTCCCTCACTGTCAGGAAGTCTTCCAGGTGTCTGACTTTCCTCTGCCCCCAGTCTGGGGACGGAAAGAGCTGCTAATGGGCTTTCCCTCTTCTCCAGGAAGTTTCTGTAAAAGCTGTGGGGACAGGAAGGTGCCGTGGGGCCAGGACAGAGCAGGGCGTGGGGACTTGGCTCCTGTCTCCCCAGCAGCACAGCCCTGCTCTCCTTCATGCAGCTTCGCTTCCTTCTCCTTCTTCTTCCTTTTTTTTTTTTTTTAAGATTTATTTATTTATTTGAAAGGCAGAGTTACAGAGATGCGGGGTAGAGGGGTATCTTCTATCCACTGGTTCACTCCCCAAATGGCCACAACGGCCAGAGCTGGGCTGATCAGGAACCAGGAGCCAGGAGCTTCTTCTGGGTCTCTCACGCGGGTTCAGGGGCCCAAGGACTTGGGCCATCTTCTACTGCTTTCCCAGGCCCTAGCAGAGAGCTGGATTTGAAATGGAGCAGCCGGGACTTGAACCGGCGCCCATATGGGATGCTGGCACTGCAGGCAGCAGGTGCCTGTGGGGACCATAGCATCGATCCCTCTTCCATCGTCTTGCTGCCACCTCACTGTGCCCCCTCCTGGCACCTTGGCCGCCACCTACGTTGCATCCCTGCTGCTGCCACATCCTGGCACAGCAGCCTGGAAACACTGACCTTTCAGTTGCCTGGCAACCCCATGACCACCAGACCAGACCTTTCCCTGACACTGTCCAGGAGCTCCCCGCCCTTCAGCTGGGGCTGAGGGCCAGAGAGGGGGCACAGGCTGGCACTGTGGCCTGCTCAGAGCTGAGCCGTGGCTCTAAGGTCCGGCCACGAGTGCGCCCCAGCTGATCCAGTTCTGTGCGGCTCCCCTCCTCCCAGGAACCATGCTTACCTCCTGGCCGAGGCATTGTGGAAGCCCTGCGGAGCCCCCAGATCGGACCTTCTGCCTCCCCAGGGTCTCAAGGTCACCATGGGGACCGCAGGGTACACTGCCATTGCAGGAAGATGTCTCTGTTTTTTGAGAAAGCTAATCCAATTGGAACACTAAATTGCGTTATTACGAAATGGAGAGTAAGGGTTAATTAGGATCTGGGGAAAGAGGGAGTTGAAGGAAGTCCTTTCAAGAGATGCTTTTATCACTATCTCTTTTAAATGATAAAAGTAACATTCTATGCAAAATTCATACAATTTTGTACAGAAATGTATAAAGTAAGAAAGCTCTCTCAACCCTGAGAAAAACTGATGTTAATGGTTTTGAATGATTTGTTTTTGTTAAAAAGAGACTGTGTTACAGAAACATATAATTGGGCAACATGATTTTTCCTTGATACCACATGTAATATGGAAAACCTGTGTATGTCATGGCCCTACCCGAGCACTACAGGTGTGGTTAATTACCGTACGCCATTGCGTCAGGAATTTCTGTGCTGTCACAAGGTTTGCGGGGAGGGACGGGGCAGAATGACAGGGGCTGTGATCCTGAATGACAGCCCCAGGCCTCAGCCTGTGACATCCCCGCCTACTCCAGCCGCATCACACTGTCAGCTTCAGAGAAGGGACTGTCAGGCCGGGCCTGGGGGGCGGCCAGCTGGGCCGGCGGGTTGTGTGGCAGCATGTGCTTGTGGGGGGGGGGGAGGCCTGGCACACGAGCGGCGTGCTCACCGGGCTTAGCATGCGCATTGTGTGTGCCACGCAGGTCGTCTGCTCAACACTGGGGGCTGGCTGGCTTTGAGGGGCTCGGGATAGTGTTCCCAGTGATCCTAAATGAATGGCTCTGCGCCCAGCTCTGTGAGCGCCCACACATCCCAAAGCTGGGAGCCCAGGGTCCTGTGTTCTCTTTGCTTTCTCCCCCCGGGCCCTTTCCTGCCCCCCAACAAAACCCTCTGAACTCCACGAAGACTAAATTGCTGCTCACAAATGCGCCGCTTAATTAATGTCTGGAACTAATGCCTCAATTTGCTCAATGATTCTGCTGCTCACCTCGGTGACAAATTTGCAGTGTTGTTCTCTGGAAACCTAAAATAGCAGGCGTGCCCATGGCTCCCGCTCAGATGGCTTCTGGTCTGGATCCCCAGGGTGCCTGCCCTGGTCCTTTACCCACTGCACACCTGCTGACTGTCCCTGGGGAGCCCAGGGCCCCTGAGAGGTGGGGGACTCTCCCTCTGGCCACACAGCGAGTCTGGAGCCCTGGGGACCCTGCTGGGAATGTGTGGGCGTGCCCCCTGGCCCAGCAGAGAAGGGCTTAGGCTTGCTTCCCCTCCCCCCTCCCCTCCTGCCCCTACCCCTGCAGACCCGCAGCTCACGTCACACTCAGGGAGCCCAGCCGGGGCTGGCAGACCAGGCGGCCAAGCTGTCCTACGCCTCGGCTGAGTCGCTGGAGACCATGTCGGAGGCCGAGCTGCCCCTGGGTTTCAGCAGGATGAACCGCTTCCGACAGAGCCTGCCGCTCTCGCGCTCGGCCAGCCAGACCAAGCTGCGCTCGCCAGGTACGGCCCCCGCTGGCCCTCTGCCGCCGCCACAGGCTCCTCCCCTTGCCGGCCCTCCGCCTCCATCCCGCAGCCCTGGAGCCGTACCCCTGCAGGCCCCTCCCTTCTCTCTTTCTCTCTCTCTCTCTGCTCCTATCGCCCCGCTTCTGCCTCCAGGCCTATTTTCTTGGCCAGGCCCCAGCTCGAGGGGGTGCGGCGAGAGGCCAAGGGCCGGCCTGGAGCCCCAGCCTGCGGCATGAGGGGCGCCTGGGTGCACCTGCACACGGGGGCGGCGTCCGGCCTCAGGCCCTGCCGCTGTGACAGCCGCGCAGGACCCGAAGGCCCCCCTCGCGCTCCCGGCGGGCGGCGTGGAGGTGGCGACAGTGACCGCGAGGGCGGCGTCTCCTTCGCAG
Organism: Sylvilagus floridanus; assembly: GCA_949820135.1. Taxonomy (NCBI): domain Eukaryota; kingdom Metazoa; phylum Chordata; class Mammalia; order Lagomorpha; family Leporidae; genus Sylvilagus; species Sylvilagus floridanus. Next base: position 23,186,186 of record OX463237.1, read on the forward strand.
GGGTGCTGTTCCTGCAGTTTGGGGAGGAGACTCGGCGCGTGCACATCACGCACGAGGTCAGCAGCCTGGACACGCTGCACGCCCTCATCGCGCACATGTTCCCGCAGAAGCTCACCATGGGCATGCTTAAGTCGCCCAACACCGCCATCCTCATCAAAGACGAAGCTCGAAACGTCTTCTACGAGCTGGAGGACGTCCGGTGGGCGTGGCCCGGGGGCACGGGGCGGGCTCCCCTCCTCCCAGCTGTGCGTGACCCCTCAGGCCCTGCCCCTGCTCCTTCCCGGGCCGTACCCAGCCCCTCCCCCCAAATCATCCACTGCGGCTGGAAGGCTAGTGGCTGAGGGGTGGGGGGCGCGGCTGCACGGCGCTGGCGGCAGGCAGCGAGAGACTTGGGAGGGGGCGGGGATTCGGGTCCCTCCTGCGGCGCCCTCCTCGCTGTGCCCCCGGGGACTGCCTGGTGACCCTCGCACATCTCGCCTGCCAGGGACATCCAGGACCGCAGCATTATCAAGATCTACAGGAAGGAGCCACTCTACGCCGCCTTCCCCGGCTCACACCTCACCAACGGCGACCTCCGGGTACGTACGGCTGGGGCAGGCTGGGCAGATGGGCTGGACGAGGCGGCAGGTGTGCCGGCTTCGAAGAAGGGAACGCAGGGGCGGAGGCTTCCACCGACGATAGGGTTCTGCGGGCGCACCGCCCGCTCCCTGGCCATCTACCCCCGCAGGCCGTGCCGAGCGCGGGGACTTCTCAGCCGGCCCCGCATTATTCTGAGGCTCCCTTCGGGTGCCACACCTTCCCCGCGCCACCATCGCGTGGGCTGGGGATCGCCCCTCTGATGCCTCTCCATCTGCCACTTTTCCCTCCCTGCTGGGAGCCATGATGGGAAAGGAGCCCTAGGTGCAGCGGGAGAGGGGGTGGGCAGAGAACAGAAGGGACTTCCTTAGCTCCAGGGGGCAGACGCTGGCTCCTTTAGCCACGGGGGAGGGGTCTCCCTTGTGACCAACCCTGTGGGGGTTCCGGGGCTGTCTTCTGCGCAGAGAGAGATGGCGTACGCGTCGCGGGAGTCGTCGCCCACGCGGCGCCTCAACAACTTGTCGCCGGCCCCGCACCTGGCATCCGGCTCGCCGCCGCCCGGGCTGCCGTCGGCGCTGCCGTCGGGCTCGCCCTCGCGCTCGCGCCTCTCGTACGCCGGGGGGCGTCCGCCCTCGTACGCCGGCAGCCCGGTGCACCACGCGGCCGAGCGGCTCGGGGGCGCCTCGGCGGCCCAGGGCGTGAGCCCCAGCCCCAGCGCCATCCTGGAGCGGCGGGACGTGAAGCCGGACGAGGACCTGGCGGGCAAGTCGGGCGGCATGGTGCTGGTCAAGGGCGAGGGCCTCTACGCCGACCCCTACGGGCTGCTGCACGAGGGCCGCCTGAGCCTGGCCGCAGCCGCCGGCGACCCGTTCGCCTACCCGGGCGCGGGCGGCCTGTACAAGCGCGGCTCGGTGCGCTCGCTCAGCACCTACTCGGCCGCCGCGCTGCAGTCCGACCTGGAGGACTCGCTGTACAAGGCGGCGGGCGGCGGCGGCCCGCTCTACGGCGACGGCTACGGCTTCCGCCTGCCGCCCTCGTCGCCGCAGAAGCTGGCCGACGTAGCGGCGCCGCCCGGGGGACCCCCGCCGCCACACAGCCCCTACTCGGGGCCGCCCAGCCGCGGCTCGCCGGTGCGCCAATCCTTCCGCAAAGACTCGGGCTCCTCCGTCTTCGCCGAGAGTCCGGGAGGCAAGACCCGCAGCGCGGGGAGTGCCTCGACGGCCGGAGCGCCCCCTCCGGAGCTCTTCCCCGGGCCCGGGGAGCGATCCCTCGTTGGGTTCGGGCCGCCGGTGCCAGCCAAGGACACGGAGACCAGGTGCGGGACCCTCGGGAGGCCTCAGGACGGTGGGGGGTGGGGTGGAGGAAGAGGGGCAGCAGCGTCGGCGACAGGGGTGTGCCCTGGACTCGTGGAGGGGAAGAGGAGGACTCGGAGACCCGAGTTTGCCTCCCTTACCCAAGCCGGGTCTTCCCAAAGTCCAGGGGTCAACTCTGTAGCACCTTCCTCGCTCAGAATTTGCAGCCGTGAGAGCTGTCCAGCACAGGGCCAGCTGAAGTCCGGGGAAGGGGGTGTGGCCAAGAAATAGATCCGCAGGAAGCCCCGCGCCTTTCCCTGGCTAAGCCAGCTTCAGGCTGGAGGGGGTAACCGGGCAGGAGGTCATTTCTGCCCTCAGGCATTGCTGCTGAGAGGTGAAGGGAGTCACTGGTCTTCACGAAGCACTGCTGTGGCCCCTGGGCCTGGCGCTGCACCGGGTACTGCCCGATTCTAGCAGGTCTACAAAGTCCTGCTCTTCCTCTGGGTGGAGCAGGAGGAGAAAGTCCTTAAGGCTGCTGGGGGGTGACCTCAGAGAGGAGGGGGTGAGGAAGGGCTGGCAGGTGGGGACTGGAGGGAGGGGTGGGGCCTGAAGGCAGGCTGTGGTGGGAGAGGCGTGGGGGCTGGAGGTTGATCCTGCAGCACCGGGGCCCTTTGCATTGTCCGCACTGCTGGCCAAGGAGGAGTCAGAATGGGAACTGGGCAGGAGCGACCCCAGAGTTCAGTCCGCCTTCTTCCCCAGGGAGCGCATGGAGGCCATGGAGAAGCAGATTGCCAGCCTCACAGGCCTGGTGCAGAGCGCCCTACTTCGAGGCTCTGAGCCTGAGACCCCCAGGTGAAGCCTCTCTCCCAGTGCGGTTGGCGTAGGAGGTAGGGGAGGTGGGCATCGGGAGCCCTGGGCTCAGCTTCCCTCATGTCTCACTCTGAGACCCCATCCTGAAGTGGGGCGGGGCGAGATGGCATCCAGAGTCCCACCCAGCCTTGAGTCTCTGGACGCCCTGACAGCCATCTTTTCCCCCTGGGCCACAGTGAGAAGATTGAAGGCTCCAACGGAGCGGCCACCCCCTCAGCCCGTGAGTGACCCTTCCCTCCGCCCCCGCAGGCCTCTGTTTCCTGACCTGAAGTGCGGGTTAAACAATAGCCACATCCCTGTGCTTTCAGTGGATGAATGCGTGATCACCTTAGCCCGAGATGCCTGCGCAATGGCGCCGTGCTCCCCGCAGTGAGGGCTGACCGCTGGCCACCGCGTGGGGCAGGGAGTCAGAGCGGGGCCTCTCTGGCTGCCATGTGGAGCAGCCCGTAGCAAGAACCCTGCCCCAGCCCCTCCAGGCTTCCTCATTGACTTCCCTTGCTCCCACCCTTGTGGTCTCTGCAGCCTGCGGGTCAGGCAGCCGGAGCAGCGGGGCCACGCCGGTGTCCGGCCCTCCCGCGCCGCCGGCCAGCAGCACCCCTGCAGGGCAGCCCACGGCCCTCAACCGCCTGCAGATGCAGCTGCACCTGCGTGGCCTGCAGAGCAGCACCAGCGACCTGCGCGGCCAGCTTCAGCAGTTGCGCATGCTCCAGGTACCGCCCCTTCCCTGCCAAGCTCCACCTACTTTCCCAGACCCTTCCCAAGTCCCGCCTCATCCCCTACCGCCTCCTCCTTACCCCCACGGCGCCCCCACGCTGCTTACTGGTCTCTCTACAGAACCTTGCTCTCCTTCCCTTCCCTGGGGCTCCCTCTCTCTCGCCAGTCCCCCGCCTTCTCCGTGGTCCCCCTTACCAAGCCCCCTTGCCAGTCCACCCTCGAGGCCCTGCTTCCCTTTTCTCTCGGTGGGGCCGGAGCCCTTCCCCCGCGTCCCCCCAGCTTCCTCCTCCTGCACCCGGGCAGGCTCCCCTGCCCCGCCAGGCAGATGGTCCCACCTGTCAGGAGCCTGGCATCGTGGTGCCCGCTCCTCGAGGGGGCCCAGGGCCCGTCAGGTGAGGATAATGAGCAGAGACAGGCTGGGGAGGGGGTAGAGAGTTGCCATCTGGGCAGCGGGCAAGGTCTTGCCCAGCCCCGCCCTTCGGGCAGGGCACTGGGTTGGGTCAGTAGCCTGCTCTTGCCGTCCCAGCCCCAGAGCTTGAGCCCCGGTGCGGAGCTGCGGGGAGCCACAGCCATGCGGCCGTCCAGGCAGCAGGGCCCCACCCAGGACCACCTCCTGCACCCCACCCCCGATATTCTTATCCCTTCTCCTCCAGCCTCTATTTCCCCAGCACTTAGCCTTGTCCCCCGCCCCCACCATCCTGGCCTTCGAGGCACGCAGCCACACCTCCGGTACGGCCCCATGTAACACCCCTCCCTGCACCCCCAAATCCCCACCGCTGCCCCCCAAATCCCGCCCGTCCGCTCTCGCTGGAGGCCGAAGCCGAGCAGCCGCATCCTCGGTGGGAGCCCCGCCCCGCCTGGGTCCACCGTCTTCCCGGCCCCTCCCCGGCGGCCACTCGGGTCCATTCGCTCGTCTGTCTGCGCGTCCCGCAGCTGCAGAACCAGGAGTCGGTGCGCGCGCTGCTGAAGCGCACGGAGGCGGAGCTGAGCATGCGCGTGTCGGAGGCGGCGCGGCGGCAGGAGGACCCGCTGCAGCGGCAGCGCACCCTGGTGGAGGAGGAGCGGCTGCGCTACCTCAACGACGAGGAGCTCATTACCCAGCAGCTCAAGTGAGGCTGGGCCCGGGCGGCGGGGTGGGGTGGCGGGGTGGCCCGCAGCCTGGTTTCCCCTGGGAGGCGCAGCTCCCTTCCATCTGAGTCGTAGGTGACGTCGGCCTGTTCTGCTTTTTCGTCCTCCTCTGTGGCCGGAGTTCTCAGGGACCCACAGACGTTTGGTGGTGTGACTCCTGGTTTCTTGTTTTCTGGCCCTGGTCTTGCCTCCCAGTGATGCAGGCTGTGCTTCTCCGGGGCCTGCAGCCTCACTCCCATGCACCCAGCTGCGGGTTTGCCCCTTGCCCCCTGCTCTTTTCCCGGAGGCCTGTGGGCAGTGCAAACTGACCTCTTGGGAGTAGAGCGTGCAGGTGAAGCATCAGGGTTTTGCGACCGTTCCGGCTTGGTTGCTGGCAGCCACCTCTGCCACCACTCCCGTTCACTGATGCCTGAGACCAGGAGCACCGTCCTCCTGTGCTCCAGTGGCCGAAAGCTGGGGCTGGTGTTGCCAGCAGGAGGGAGGACTAGACAGCACACGGCCGTCCGCTGCGCAGCCAGGGTAGGGTTAACAGAAGACAGGCTTCTGGGCCAAATTTAGCCCAGGGCAATCTGGCCACAGCCCCGTTGTCTGGCACCTTTGACGGGAGAGGCTCCTGTCCCTGTCTGGTGGGGAGCAGCCCTCCTACCCCACTGCGGCTTCCCCCAATTTGTTGGAGCCTGGAGCAGAAGCCCTGCTCTGTCCTCGGTGCAGCCGGGACAGGGCTGCCCACAGGAGCCACATCTGCACCTGGCAAGGGGCTGCTCCTCACGGTGGGACACGCAGTGCCAGCAAGGTGCAGGGCATGTGGCCAAGATGAAGTGAGGGGCTTAGGGGCCAATGCAGCCGGGTCTGCAGGCAGAGAGGCGGCTGCTGTCCCCCCTTACCCGCGGCTTCCTGTCCTTTCCCACTCAGCACAGAGGAGCTGGGTCGGGATGTTCCCAGGGGCCTTTATTGCGACATTAACAGAAATATGGAAGCGCAGAGGTGGAAGAGATGATAGGCGGTCAAGGGTGTCTGGTCCTTGGCCTCCTGGGGGCTTCGGTTCTCCAGGAACACACAAATTCCCCACCCCAAACTCTGCTACGGAACCCGTTACTCCGACCGGACACTTCAGAACGTTGGGGACCTGAAACATTGCTTTAGACAGGATTCTCCGTCCTGGAATGGGTCTTCTGAATGGGTGGTCCCTGCCCTGCGGTGGCCATGGGAGCTACGGCCTGCGCTGTTTCCTACGGCTGCATTCACGCACCTGTCAGCCCTGAGCTCTGCCTGGACACCGGCCTTAGGGGCAGCCCCTGCTGACCGGAGCCTGCCTTTGCCTAACCCCGGGTCAGCCCAGTAGGGCCCGCTTCAGATAGGCCCCATGCTTGGTTAACGCTCTGCCCTTGCTGCCTTGAAATTCTTCATAGTTTCTGAACCAGAGGCAAAATTTTCATTTTGCCCTGGGCCCCGCCGGTGACCCAGCTGCCTCGGTTCTGGCCCTCCTGTCACAGCTACTCCAGGGTCAGACCTAGGTCTGGAGAGCGTCCCACTTCCTGCGCTGGCGTCTACGGAGGCTGGCCTCGGTCACTGTGATTTAGTCCCGGGGCCCCGCCCTCCCACAGAGAGGTGCAGGGTTGGGTCTTCCTGAAGGCCGTCCCGAGTCCTCAGATTTGTGTCTGGAGCCACTGTTTTACCAAAGGGGCTTGGCCTGGGCCAGCCGGTGCCACACACAAGCGGATCGAGGCTCGGGGTGGGACGGCTGCTGGGCTCGTGGGAGCCATGTGCATGTGAGGTGCAGCAGAACCAGTGGCCGAGGCCAGCGTGAAAGAGCCCGCTTTGCTACAGAATAGTTGTTTGACCCTGGACTAGCTGATCTCTGAGCCTTCCCCCAACACCCTTTTAAATGCCAAAGCCAATTAATTAGCTAATTAATTGGAGTAGCTGTTATAATAAAGAAGCCCTTAAATAGTGTGATGGCCGAGAAGTCCCAGGTTCAGCATCGAGTGGCTTAGCAGGGTGGCTCCATGCAGTGGCTCAGGGCCCCAGGCTGATGGAGCTCCTGCAATCTTTTTTTTTTTTTTTTTAAGATTTTATTGATTTATTTGAAAGAGTCACAGACAGTGAGAGGGAGAGAGAGTGAGAGAAGGGTCTTCCATCTGCTGGTTCACTACCCAAATGGCCACAATGGCTGGAGCTGCGCCAATCTGAGCCAGGAGCCAGGAGCTTCTTCCTGGTCTCCCACGTGGGTGCAGGGGCCTATGACTTGGGCCATCTTCTACTGCTTTCCCAGGCCCTAGCAGAGAGACAGATTGGGAGAGGAGCAGCCAGGACTAGAACCAGCACCCATGTGGGATGCCGGCACCACAGTTGGAGGATTAACCTACTGCGCCACGGAGTTGGCCCCAGCTCCTGCAATCTTTAACATGTGCCTTTCGAGATCACCAGAGGGTTGCCCCCTTTCTGAGCACCCAGAACAAGGAGCAGGGACAGAGGAGCTCACCCAGGAGGTGTTTATGGGCAGGGCATGGAAGTGGAACGTACCCCTACCCACTCGAATTCCGCCGGGTAAACCTCAGTTGGGTGGCCGCTGATGGCTGCAAGGGAGGCTGGGAAATGCCATCTAGTGGGGGACACTGTGCACGTGTAAACCAGAGGTAATCAAGGCTCCCACCTCCAGGATTTGTTTTGAGGTTTAGGTAAGGGACTGAAAGGCAAGGGCCGGAGCGGCCTCTGGCGCACAGCAGGGACTCGGGCGAGATCCAGATTTCACTGTAAGTGCTGAGTCACGGGACCCCGCTGGCTCTGGCTCCGGCTGTGTCCTCCGCTAGTTGGATGACGCTGTGTAAGGCATGCGATAAGATCTGCTCACGACATGGGGCTTGAAGGGGAGCACTTCTGTCCGATGGGAGAGCTGAGACCGAGCAGCAGCTTGCACCAGGATCGCTGAGCTGAGATCCAGCAGATGGAAGTTGACGGGAACGTTTGTACTGTCGTGCATGTGGGTCAGCGATGGTGCCAACTCCAGTGCAGAGCTGAGAGGACCTTCCCGGACATAATGCCTGCTTTCACTCATTCATTCCGCAACTACTCACCAGGCGTCCGCTCCGTACCAGGCCCCATGCCAGGTGCTGGGACTCGGAGATGGATCTGAAGGCATAATCCTTGCCTGCCTGGAGCTGGTGATCCAGAACTCGGCTCAACTCAGCGGACAGGATTGCCGGGGACTTGAGGGGAGGCAAGAAGTAGACCCCCAACCCTAGCCCAGGGGCTGAGGGAGAGCTTCCTGTTGATGTAAAGGGCCAGAGAAGGCTGGCAGCTAGAACCTCAGATGCAAGCCAGGTGGGGGCAGGGGCCTCACCTGGAGGGAACATCAGGCAGGCTCCAGGGCTGAGCCCTGCCGCCGGCTTTCCCGGCAGCATTGCCATAGAATCGCCCTTGCGGTCCCAGGAGCCAGGAGCTCTTGCCATTCCCCACCCCCCCACCCCCCGCCGCCGCCATTTTTTTTGGAGGTTGAGGCCCAGGCATATTGGGTAACTTGCCCAAGATCTCTGTGCTGGGGAGGGCAGAGCTGGATTGGAGCTGGGATCTTGCTGACTTAGAGCCGCGTTTTCAAAGGCTGCCCTCTTGGCCTTTGGCTGCAGTGAGTTTGGAATTTTAGCCTAAAATGGGATCTAATGAGGGCTCAGCACAGTGGGCGGGGCCCTGGTCTGATTGATAGTTTAGATAGATGTGAAGCTCAGCATAAACCTGTCAAGAATCTGAGTGCCTGGACCACGGAAGGGAAGGCAGCGGGGCGTGGCGGTGGTCTCCGGACCTGAGACCCCCGGGGGCGGCCGTGGCCGTCTCCAGCCCTCTGAAAGGCTGCCAGGGTCTCTGCTGCTCCCTTGCAGAATGAGGACCAAAAGCCACAAGCTCCAGCATGGGGGCATGGGGCTGATGACGCTGAGGACTGAGTCTTCCATCGGCACGCCGTCTTCAGAGCGCTCCGTGTCTCTGAGATTGGGTGTTTCGGATTCCACTTGGGCACGTGGTTGGTGGATGGCTTAATTTTGATCTGACTGGTGGCCTGACTTCTTTCCAGCTGCCCAAAGCTCAGGGGGCTGGGCCGGGGCCGGAGGGGCTGAGCGGGTCTCTCTGTGGCTGCAGTGACCTGGAGAAGTCGGTGGAGAAGATCCAAAGGGACATGGCCCACAGCCACCGGCTGGTGCCCGGCCCCGAGCTGGAGGAGAAGGCGCTGGTGCTGAAGCAGCTCGGGGAGACGCTGACGGAGCTCAAGGGTGAGCCGGGGCCAGCGGCGGGGCGGGACAGGGCGGGGCGGTGGTCCAGGCCGGAGCCTCTGCTGCCCGCCCTGCCACCCTGTGCTCCCAGTCCCCGCCCTGACTCCTTGCCGTCCTGTCCCATCCCACAGCTCACTTCCCGGGCCTGCAGAGCAAGATGCGGGTGGTGCTGCGTGTGGAGGTGGAGGCAGTGAAGTTCCTGAAGGAGGAGCCGCAGCGCCTGGACGGGCTCCTCAAGCGCTGCCGCGGGGTCACCGACACGCTGGCCCAGATCCGGAGGTCAGTGTCTCCCGGGCTGCTGGCTTCCCACGGGGGCGCACGCTCCGCCCAGGGCGCCCTGAACCTTTACAGTGCCTGTGAAAGCCACCGCTGTGCCAGCTGGCTCTGTCCCTCAGCCCTGACCTGTGACCCAGACGCTGGGTGTAGTCACTTCTTCCCAGTCCCTCCTGCAAGAGCTCCCCCCTCCACACACACACACACACACACACACACAGCCCCAGGCAGGCTCCCTCCGAGGGGCTGCCTGCTGGCCTCACTGATGCTCCTGACTCTCCGGCCCCAGGCAAGTGGACGAGGGTGTGTGGCCACCCCCCAACAACCTCCTGAATCAGTCTCCCAAGAAGGTGATGGCCGAGACGGACTTCAACAAGGCCTTGGACTTCGAAATGCCACCCCCTAGTCCCCCGCTGAACCTGCATGAGCTGAGTGGCCCGGCCGAGGGCGCTCCTCTCACCCCCAAGGCGAGCAACCCTGCCAAGGGCCCGGAGACCCCTGGCAGGAGGAGTGTGGACAAGGCCGTGTCTGTGGAGGTGCTGGGCTCAGGACTGGGGTGGGCGCAGGACGGGGTCCCCGCATTCCTGGGGTGTGCTGAATGTGTGGGTCTCTCTTCTTACGGGAGGAGGCTCTGGCCCCTAAGGGAAGTCTGGGAGGTGTAACGAGGGTGCCGCGAGTTCTGCCCCATAGAAAGCATGTTACAAAGCTACCATCAGGAAAGCAGTGTGGTGTTAGTTAAGCGTAGACCGTGCGGTCAGCACCCAGAAGCAGGCCTGGGCCATCAGGCAGTTGGTGTATCCTGAAGGTGGCCCCTTGACCCTGGGTGTAGCGTGCAGTACCCAAGAAGGGGAAGGCCGAGGGGCCTGGGGGCCACTGGGTCAGTGCCCAGGATGTGTGGCTGGGGGAATGGGCGGAGACCCCGGACGAGGGCCCCATGCAGGTCCTCAGTCCTGAGTCAGCCCCTCCTCTCCAGGCTGCCGAGAGAGACTGGGAGGAGAAGCGGGCAGCCCTGACCCAGTACAGCGCCAAGGACATCAACCGGCTGCTGGAGGAGACGCAGGCCGAGCTGCTCAAGGCCATCCCTGACCTGGACTGCGCCAGCAAGGCCCACCCCAGCCCGGCCCCGACCCCGGACCACAAGCCCCCCAAAGCTCCCCACGGCCAGAAGGCGGCGCCCCGAGCAGAGCCCAGCGGGAGGAGGGGCTCAGGTATGGGGAGTCGTTGGGGCAAGGGGAGAGCCCAGAGTTGGGGAGCCTGACCCCCAGGAGCTGCCAGGCTGGCAGGGGAGGCAGCGCCGGGTGAGACTCTAGTGGCCAGGCTGCCCAAGAAGGGAGGCGCTGGGCCTTGCACAGCCCAGCCTGCGGTGCGCTGATGGGAGCCGGGCCCAGAAGCACAGGTGCGCTGGACTCATCCGGGGCGTCCCTGCTGTCCCCCAGAGCCACTGAGAGGGCCACACAGGAACGGTGAGCAGAGCCAGGGCTGTGCCGAGGGCCAGGCTGTGCCGGGAGCTGCCTGCAGTGGCCATGGGTCCTGTGTTCAAGGCTGTGGCGGCCATCACTCATGTGCCTGCAGTGCATACTTGCTAAGTACCTACTGTGTGCCAGGTGCTGGGGACGGGGAGATGAGTCGGGGCTGGCTTCCAAGCAGCCCAGTGTGTGTGTGTGGGTGGGTGGGGGGTGGTAATGATGAGCCTTAGGATTCTCACGCACTTCCTGTGGGGTAGGCACGTCCCAGATGCCTTCTGTGTGATCATCTGTATCATTTCACGACAAAGCCCAGGGGCCAAGGATGTTAACTGTCCCCACTTTACAGCTAGGCCACCCAGGCTCAAAATGGTTAAGTCACCTGTCGCAGGCCAGAGAGCTAATGCAGCGCCTGCCTAGGTGCTGGTAGGGGGCACCCTCGGGGTGTGTAGACCTCAAGGAGGCCCTAGGAAGGCAGGAGGGCTCCCCAGAGTCGGGCAGGGGCTTTCTTGAAAACCAATGGGGACTTCCCCGGCCAGTGGGAGAACATTCCAGGGCAAGGCTAGCACATGCATGGCCAAGGAGGTGTGTGTGGTACCTGAGCAGGGTGTGGCGAGCTGAGCTGAGGCTGAAAGATTGGCAAGTGCAGAGGGTGTGGTTCCAGGTGACGGGGCGCCCCAGGAGGATCAGAGACAGGGGAGTGTCACAGCTGGACTGGCCTTTCTGCAGGTTGCCCTGGGAATGGGGCTGGAGGAGGAATGGGAGGAAGAGAGAGCCTAGCTCTTTCCCTGGGAAAAGGCGGTAGTTGGGGGCCAGGCAGGCAGGACGGGCAGGAAGGAGCCGCCAGGGAAGTCTTGAACTTGAACTTGGTCGGGGTGGGTTCAAGGTTCACAGTGCAAGGTGGGGCCTGGGCTGCATTCTTCTAAGCACCCACACTTGGAGCAGCAGGAGGGTAGACTGCGGGAGGGAGGGGTGGCAGGGCTGGGGCGGGGGTGTGTCCTATCTTCTGGGTGTCCCTCTGGTCCTCCCTGGAGGAGGAAGCAGGGGTTGGCCTCGAGGTCAGGTGCAGTGGGCTGATTCCAGGCTGCAGGCCCCGACCCCGCCCCTTGGCTGCCTACAGATGAGCTGACAGTGCCCAGATACCGCACTGAGAAGCCCTCCAAGTCGCCCCCGCCACCCCCTCCCCGCCGAAGCTTCCCCTCCTCCCACGGTCTAACCACCACCCGCACTGGGGAGGTGGTGGTCACCAGCAAGAAGGACTCAGCCTTCATCAAGGTACGGTCCTGCTGGGGCTGGGGCTGGGGGCGGGGCGAGCCCTAGGGGACTCTTCCTGGAGTGGGAGAGAGGCAATGGGGGCAACAGGGGTGGCCGGGGGTCTCTGGGCTCCTGGCTTGGCGTCCTCGCTGTGTGTCCTTGCTCCTTCCTGTTGGGGGCGTCCTGGGGGCAGGCCATGAGAAGGCGGAGTCAGTGGGAGAGGACCTAGCCCTCATCTCATGGGGCCTGGGTGTGGGAGGGGCTGAGCCTGGATGTGACGGGGGCGTCCTGCCCGGCAGAAGGCGGAGTCCGAGGAGCTGGAGGTGCAGAAGCCGCAGGTGAAGCTGCGCCGGGCCGTGTCTGAGGTGGCCCGCCCGGCCTCCACGCCGCCCATCATGGCGTCCGCCATCAAGGACGAGGACGACGAGGACCGCATCATCGCGGAGCTGGAGGTGGGTCAGGCAGGGCCGGCCCTGAGGCACGGGCTGGCCGGGGCGGGGGTCCCACGGCTCTGCTTGAAGGTCGGTTTCTTTAGTGCAGTGGCTGAGACCCCTACCATGTGCCCCTCAGACCACCTGACCCTGAAAGCCCCGGACCCAGATATTCCAAGGTCACTGAATGCCAGTGCTCGAGACCCCCTGGCCTGAGCACTCTGCGGACCGAGGGCTGGGAGACCCTCGCAGAGGGCCACCCCTTGGGAGCCCTCTCAGCACCCAGCCCAGAGCGCGCTGGCAACACCAGGGCCCCCGGAGCAGGAGACAAGGTTGGGGGCAGAGCGGCCGGTGGCCGTGGTGAGGGCCACCCCCAACCCATGTCGGCCAGCACCCTCGTCCTCCTGGCGCCCCCTCCTCCAAGCCTGCCCCCACCTCTGCTCCCCAGGTGTTTGAGAGAAGCTCAGTGTCTTCCCTCCCCCCCACGCCCCGCCGCCAGCCGATCCCCATCCTGCTGTCCCCCCAGGACCTGGGGCCCCCCGGGGGCTCAGCCCCGGGCCCCACACGGAAGGTAACGGGGCTGCCCACCTCTCACGGCTCTCTCTCTGTGCCTGCGCCACCTCACCTCTCACGCTAACCCGCCGCGGCACCAGCCACGCCCCAGGCCCGCACTGCCCCACGGGACTCACGTGGACTCACCCCTCCTGCACCTGGGCCACAGCCCGTCTTCCCAGCGCCTCCCAGGTGGGCTTTCCTGGACGCGCCAGCAGCCTGGGCATCTGGCGACCCCTTGCGTCTGCCTTATCCCGCAGACGTGAATCCTGGTCCGGCTGGGATTTAGTCTGCAGCCTTGGTTTGGGTCTGGCCCGAACCCGAGTGTCGGCCAAGGTCGAGGTTTGGATCTGGCTCACAAGCTGCCTTGGGGTCCAACTCAAAGTCCAACTTTGTTCTGGTGCCATTGTCTCACTAGCATCTCCTCCCCGCACCGGGGATTAGGACAGCCCGCCCCAGGATGGGGGCAGCTCATCTGCAGCCTCCCCCACCCATCTTGACCCCTGGTCAGGGAGCTTGGAATGAAGAAGCCAAGCCTCTCCTTGGCTGCTGGTTCTGTCTGTCAGCACTGGGAAGTTCTTCCTTATCTCTAACTTCACTCCTTGCTGCTGTCTTGCTGCACTGATTTCCTCTTGGTTTTTCCTTGGGAATTTGGGGGTGGGCCTGCTATCTGCCCCCGCTGTGGACTGTGCTTGGGGCCTGGGGAGGAGGCTGGGGAGAGGCCGGGATGGGGCAGGAGAGCCTCTGCTCCAAGCAGGGCACCCCCCACCCCTGCACACACACCCTTACCTGTTGTGTCTGGTTCTCTCGGCCCTCAGGGGGCCACAAGCTGACCGCCACCTGATTTCCGGCCTGGCTGGAGGCCTGGTGGTGCCCTGGCGGGTGGGGGTGGGGGGCGCAGTGCAGTCTGCTGGGCAGGGGGCAGCACAGAGACGTCTGAGGAGCCCTCTGGGGAGGAGTCCCGTGGAAGGGGCACCCCCTGAGCTGCTTGTGTGCCGGGTGCCCCGTCCCTGGCCCTGTCTGGCTCTGGGAGCCGGCCCCCGTCTGGACTTGGGGGCCTGACCGACCCTCTGCATCCCGAGGCGCAGTCAGGCCACGGAGCCAGGCGAGCATGGGGCGCCCTCCCAGGCTCCCAGTCTGCACCCCCCGCTGCCAGGTAAGCAGGTGGCAGGGCTGGGCAGGTTGCCTTGGGAGGGGGTGGCTGGGGTCCCTGCTCTCCCCCATGCATCTGCCCCTGGCTCTTTAGTGGCAAGAGTAGTGGACTGGGAGTCTGACTGTCTGGGTTCCAATCCTGGCTCTGCCATAACCAGCTGTGAGCCAGCGACTGTGGATGAGCCCCTGGGCGCCCTCGCCCTTAGGTGAGGTCGGTGAGAGTGGGTCATTCGTGGCTTTCCAGCAGAGCTAAAGACAAAGATGTACGCCAGTGCTGGGGTTCGCTTGAGTTGGGGCTGGAGGCGGGGCTGCTCTTGCTCACAGCGCTCTGCTCGGCCGGTGACGGGTGCAGTCCAGCAGCCCGTGGAGGCCAGGCCCCTCCCCTGCTGGCTGTGAAGCCATTGGAGGCAGCTGGAAAGATGAGGCAGGGCGAGGGATCAGGCTTGAGATGGGGGTGGCGGCCCCACCTGGAGAGGCCGACATCTGGGCCCTGCCCACACAGGACATGTGCGGGGCACCCACACTGTGCCAGGCACTGACTGAGCAGGTGCCCGTGTGAGCTCATTTAATTCTCCACCAGCCCACACTGTCGACCTCCCATTGCACAGATGGGCAGATCTAGGGGTAGCCCTGAGACCTGCCCCCTGATTAATGTGAGCGATGAGAACCCAGCGCCTGTGTGTGCTTTTGAGGGAAGTAGGAAGCCTGGAAGGAAATACTGCAAAGATTTATCTGTTTGTTTGAAAGGCAGGGGGGGCCAGCGCTGTGGTGGATCGAGCTAGGCTTCTGCCTGTGGTACCAACATCCCATAGAGCTCCTCTTCTGATCCAGCTCTCTGCTATGCCCTGGGAAAGCAGTAGAGGATGGCCCAAGTGCTTAGGCCCCTGCACTCGCTTGGGAGACCTGGAAGAAGCTCCTGGCTCCTGGCTTTGGAATTGCCCAGCTCTGGCCGTTGCGGGTCATCTCTCTCTCTTTTTTAAAGATTTATTTATTTATTTATTTTTGACAGGAAGAGTGGACAGTGAGAGAGAGAGACAGAGAGAAAGGTCTTCCTTTGCCATTGGTTCACCCTCCAATGGCCGTCATGGCTGGCACACTGCAGCTGGCGCACTGCGCTGATCCGAAGCCAGGAGCCAGGTGCTTCTCCTGGTCTCCCATGGGGTGCAGGGCCCAAGCACCTGGGCCATCCTCCACTGCCTTCCCAGGTGCATTAGCAGGAAACTGTCTCAGAAGCAGCGTAGCCAGGATTAGAAGCAGTGCCGCAGCAGGACTTGGTGCCGTGTCCCAAGTCCCAAGCTGTGGCTTAACCCGCCGCGCCATGACGCCCAGCACCCTGAGACCTGGAGGTCTAGATCCAGATGCTTTGCCCGGGACTTCCTGGGCTGCCTCAGTGTCCCCATCCGTGGAAGGAAGGGGCTGGGCTCACTCGTCTCCAACCCCCCTCCAGCGCGGGTGTGATGGGCAGAGACCCCACGCTTCCTCATCTTCCTTCTCCCCCCAGGCTGCCACAGGACCCAGGGCCTTCCATGTCCCTCGGATCACCTTGACGGAGTGTGCCCCCAGCACTCCCTCCCCGCCAGAAGCCAGGCCTGAGGAGCTGGACCCCAGGACAGCCCCGACCCCGCGACCCCGGACCCTGGCTGGCAGGGGGCAGGGCTGGATTGGCCCACAGGCCTGGCCGGGGCTAGTGGCAGGGGCTTCCCGGCCTGAGAGCACCTCCATGCCCCAGAAGGAAGGGGCAGCAGGAGGGGGCTGCAGCCCAGCGGGTGCAGGAGCCGGGGTCCCGTGTTGCCAGGGACCCGCCCCTGAGGGGGCTCAGGAGCCTCCCTCTGCTGGGGCTCTCCCAGAAGAAAACCCCAAGGACTGTGGACGTGATGCGGCGGCTGGCCCAGGGCACACAGCGCGGGGCGTCGCCCTGCAGCGCGTGGACAGCCTGGAGGAGACGTTGCGGGAGCTGGAGGCCACCCTGAGCGAGATGCGTGGAGCCCCAGCAGCGGGGCCCCCTGGCAGTTCCCCACCCCTGCCCCCCCGCCCCCAGGTGGCTGCCTCCATCCCTGTTCCCCCTGCTGCCTTCACACTCCAGGCTGTCTGTCTGCAGAGCTGGAGGGAGTGGGGGATGGCAGGAGCCCCACGCCAGCCCCCTCCTCCCACTGGCCTTCTCTCAGCTCCTGCCGCCCTCCTGGGAGCCGGGTGCCTGGCCAGGGGGTGCGGCCAGAGCCCCAGGGAGGCTGGGAAGCCAGCTTACCCAGGGCGTGGCCCTCCCAGCCTTGGCAAGACCCGAGCCTCTCCCCTCTGCTCTGTTTCTGTGAACCAGCAAATAAAGTTCTCTCCCCGCCCCCAGCCCGTGACCCCTCCCCGTCTCTGACTCTCTCTGTCTCTGTCATTTCTCTGCTCGCGCCTCTGGGTCCCCTGAGTCCCTCTGGGAGGATGTCACCCCCCACCTCCTGATCAGAGGATGATGGGGTGGTGGAGGGGCTGCCAGTCATGCCCTGGCTGCCTCGGGCCCAGGATGGCGCCCCCTGCTGGAAGAGGGCCTGGTGCTGGGGACCTCACTTCAGAGGGCCTCCCTGGGAGGAGGCACCAGCTGTCCCCCAGGCTACTCCAGGATGCCATCAGAGGCTCACTCAGGAGCTGGGGCTGTGCCCCTCCACTGCAAGGAGCCCCAGAAAGCTGGACTGGGGTTCTTGGGCGAGGGAGGGGTCTCCGGGTCTTAGAGGGCCCACCCCAGAGACTGGCCTGCCTCCAGGTGCTTCGGGCTCTGCAGGGGCTCTAACCTCACGCTGTGCTGTCTGTCTTTCCTCAGAGTGGCGGTGGCGGTGTGCCGCCCATGAAGGTGGTGACTCCAGGGGCCTCTCGGCTGAAGGCGGCCCAGGCCCAGGCGGGCAGCCCGGACAAGAGCAAGCATGGCAGGCAGAGGGCAGAGTACCTGAGGACCCAGGCCCCGCAACAGGTGAGGGCGGGGCTGGAGGGCGGGGCTCAGGGCTTCCCCTGCCTGACCCCACACCCCGGCTGCCTGGAGGGTCCCTCCCTGCCAGGACTGCCCTGCCCATCCCAGGGACCGCCCCCTCCCTGCCTTTCCTCCAGTCCCAGCGCTTTGGATCTGCTTGGGAACCTGAGTTCCCGGCCAGCGCTCCCCCCCCCCCCAGGAGTGCGCAGAGGAGGGGAGAGGCAGCGGCTTGCCTGCCTGGGCGCCTTCCCTGGCCCTGCCTACCCTGGGGTGCAGGAGCAGGGACTGAGCACCCCCCGCCCCCCGTTCTCTGGCTCCCCAGCTCCCTCTCAGCTCCAGGCCCGTCTCCAGCTGAGGGAGAAGTCAGCTTCCCATCTGCCTTGGGCCCTGGGCCTGGGGTCAGTGGGTCCATTGCTGACCGTTGTTGGGGGATGAGACGAGGGAGGGGTCCTTTGCCCCCCCAGATGGGGTAGGGGTGTAGCCCCAGCCTCTCTGGTTGGCTTGGGTTGGTGTGTGGAGTGCACAGACCTCACCTGTGGGTGTCAACAGTCCCTGTCCCCACCGGCAGCTCCCTCGGCTCTGGAACTTTCTCAGCAGCTTCTGCACGCCAGGCCCGTTCCGCGTGCTCATGGGGCTAGGAGGCAGGAGGTCAGAGGTCAGAGGTGGGCGTGTCCAGCCAGCACACAGCAGGGCAAGGTCTTCCCAGAGGCTCACAGATGTGTGGCATTCGAGCTGGTGCCACGGCTCACTAGGCTAATCCTCCGCCTTGCGGCGCCAGCACACTGGGTTCTAGTCCTGGTCGGGGCGCCGGATTCTGTCCCGGTTGCCCCTCTTCCAGGCCAGCTCTCTGCTGTGGCCAGGGAGTGCAGTGGAGGATGGCCAATGGGAGACCAGGATAAGCACCTGGCTCCTCCCATTGGATCAGCACGGCGGCCATTGGAGGGTGAACCAACGGCAAAGGAAGACCTTTCTCTCTGTCTCTCTCTCTCACTATCCACTCTGCCTGTCAAAAAAAAAAAAAAAAAAGTGTGGCCTGGGGCCCCCCTGACCCAAAGTCCCCCCTACCACCTGGCAGCCTGCAGGCCCGCCCCCAGCTGCTTGTCACCACCACCCCCCCTTCCCTGTGGTCCCCAGCTCCTCCCCGGGAGGCCCAGCCCAGCTTTCTGCGCAGCTCCATGGGGCCCTCTTTTGTGCATGTATGAGGGGCAGGCACCCCACATTTCCCACTTCCCACCCTGCAGTGGGTCCTCAGTGTTCGCATTTGATACCTGGGGATACTGGTGTTTACCCAGGGCCACACAGCTCAGCTGTTGTGGGTTCCCCCTACCCCAGTCCTGATGCCTCCCCACCCCCCCCCACCCCACGCCCTACCCTCCATTTACCCCTCAGCCCCTGCCCTGGGCCACCCACCTCCAGCCTGGCGAGGTGCCTGGTGGTCCCCTCCCGTCGCCCACTGCGGCACGCAAGCCGCATGGACAGTCCTCCTCCCAGCAGCCTCCCTGCCCCCTCCCCCACCGCCCCTTCTCCTGCCAGACGTCCCATCTGCGCCTCCAGTGCTCCCCGCGGGCTCACTCAGCCTGGCGGGCTCACAGCACACTCTCTTTGGGCTAAGCTCCAGCCTCCACGCGTGTGCCTGTCTGAACGTGGAGTCCCCGTCCCCTCACAGTCCCGGCTGCTGTGTCTTTTCTGGCCCGGCCACACCTCTGTCGCTGCCACTGCCTGCCTTCCTTCCGTCCAGGGAAGCCTTGTTTCTGGTGGCCGTATTTCACGTCACTGCTGCACAGGCGGACCCTGTGCGTCTCTAGGTGTCCCTGACTCTCCCACCTCCAAGCCATTTTCCAAGAGCTGCGGGCTGGGGCGGGGACTCTGGGACGGGCAGACCCATTTCCCTCTCGCACATGCGCACACTGCCCGTGCTGTGCAGTCCCTTTTGGGTGACAGTCCTGATGCCTCTTCGCCGAGCCAGGGCTCTTCCTGGTGAGCCTCGGTCACTCAGTCACATGAGCCGGTACTCCCGTGACCCTCCGCGTCCACGCTCAGCGCTGGCCTGGGACACCGTCCCACGGCAGCAGTGCCTGTGGCCTTGGTGGCAGCCCTCAGTCTTCTCAGTCTCTGAGCTCGTGCGAGCGATAGGGAAGGAACCAGGGTTCTGGGCGGAGCTCCCCAAGGAGGAAGCGCCGTGCTCGGGCTGTGCCTGGGCAGGGGTGATTCTGACACATTGGCACTCAGAGCCGCCTCTGACCCTGGTGAGATGCAGGAGGTGACTGAGGAAAAGCCCCTGGATGTGTGCTCGAGACCCAAGGCAGGGGTGGGGGCCAGATGGCCAGGGGCACAAGGTCAAGGGCTTGCTGTCCATGTGAAGCCAAGGATGCCCCCTTCAGTTCCGGGCCAGGAAATCTGTGGAGCACCTGCCGTATCCCCTTGGAGGCCTTACTGAAAGAACCACCCCAGAGGGTTGAGAGAACAAATCAGGGATGTTGGAGGCACCTGGGGACCTCCCTGGGGGGAAGGGCGAGGGCTGCAGTCACTGGAGGAGGCAGCCAGCAGCCCCGGGAAGACACGTCCTGCACCTGCCTAACCCATGTACCTGGGAGTGTGCAGGACATGGTGGCTCGCTGCGGGCCTGGGGCCTGTGGCGATTGAGCTCCAAGCAAGAGGGAGGTGTGGGGTGTAGCCCTCAGGGGCCTGGCCAGGTGTTGCATGGCTCCCCCAGATTTCAGCTGAACTTTATGGTGTCTGCCTTGCCACAAAGGTGCCAAAGTTCTTCTCTGGAGAAAATTGGGACCAGCAGGGGAGGGCTGACAGGTGAAACGGAAGTGACAGAAACTGTCAAAGACAGGACAATGTCAACTGAGAACTCGGAGCAGCAGCAGCCCAGGATGGGGTCGGCAGGTGCAGCCGCACCTGCACTCGTAGCTTCAGGAGAGCGGGTTTTGGGTGCTGCTGTGGCTGGAGTCTCCTCAGGGGGAAGGGGACCCACGAGCACCATGCAGAGCGGCGCAGAAGGGGTGGCTCTGTGTGGCTCGGGGAGGGAGAAAAGCCTCATCACGCGGGTGAATCCAGGACTCAAGTGGCAGTGCGGGCTAGCAGGGGCAGGTGCTCCAGAGACCAAAGCTTGGACTAGAGAGAGGCTCTCGAGAAACACCAAAGGCAAGGAACAGAGAGAGCTTTTAACTTGAAAGGTTGGTGGAGAACAAACGCGAGCCTGGAGGGACTGGACATTGTGTGCGGGGATGTGGCAAGTTGCCAGGAAACTGCAGGGAGAAGGCGCAGGGCTTTGGGAGAAAAGAACTTCAAGTGGAAAAGGCTAGAGCAAGGGAGGGCGGGACTGGGCCCAGGTGAGTGACAAAATGGCAAGAGCGCATGGTTGCCTTTGAGTGGCTGTCTCCCGGCTCAGGGAGCAGAGCCTGGTGAGAACACAGCCAATGCCCGACACGTGGCAAAGGACTGCGTGATGCTGAGCCCGGGGCTGGGACCTCTGAATAACGAGTGGGAGGCTCCCAGCAAAGAGGAGAGGGCTTAGAAGACCCAAGTAGGGGGCTTTGGCCTTGGTTTGCATAAAGGGGGACATGGGCTGCCGTGGGCCAGACGAACCGCTGACTGTGCCCTGTGTGCACCTGCGGGGAGAGGGGTGACCACTCAGCGGGGAGGGGCGGGCCGCTGGAGGCAGGGCTGACTTTGGACATTCGCCTCCCCACACTCCTCCCTGGCAAGGCATCCAGGAAAGTGCCTGGCGGCTGGGGGAGAGGACAGCTCAGGTCCCTGGGAGTGGAGCGGGCCTGGCCAGAGCTCCCCTCAGGCAGGGCTCTGGTGGGGTCTGAACGAGGCCGGACGGGACAGTGCCTGGATTTCAGGGCTGGAGCCTGCCTGCGTGCAGCAGCCCCCAGCACCTAGCTGAGGCACACATCCCCAGGGCCCCCCCGGGAGCTGGGTTCCGGAGGGAGCCCCTGGAACTACCAGCTCCTGCGGCCCACGCCTTCCCAACCACACCCTGGAGACCAAAACTCCAGAGGCTGAGCCTCCGGGGCCAATACAGAGGAGGGCGGCTGCTGCAGGTGTGTGTGTGGGGGGTGCGCCCACAGCCCAGACTCCCGGGGGGGGGGGGCTCACCCTTGTCCTCAGTGGGACACTTGCTGGGGGGGTGGAGGGGGCGGGGAGGGACTCAGGAGTGCTTCTGGGGACCACAGCCAGGCTCCGGGCCTGCTTAGGGCCAGCCTTCCATGGTTGCTGGAGGGGCCCTGGCTGTGCCCCTGACCCCTGCCCTTCCCCCTCCTTTCTGCCTGTTGCCGCCCACCCCCCACCCCCGCCCTGGTTTCTTGCCTTGGCAGCCACTTCTCTCTCGCACTGGTGGAGTTTTCCATTTTTTGAAACTTCAGCTGGGGGTCGCAACACAGGCTCTCCCTTCCTCGCTCTGACCTCTGACCCCTGTTTCTGTTCCAGGCCACTAAACCACCCAAAGAGATGAGCGGGTCGAATGAGACCTCCAGCCCAGTCTCAGAAAAGCCATCGGCTTCCAGAACCTCCATCCCCGTATTGACTTCCTTTGGGGCAAGGAATTCTTCCATCTCCTTCTAGAAGCCCTGCGGGCACCCGCCCTCTCCTTGCCACGTCTCCCCCTACTCTTCCCTACATTGCCAACCCCCATCCAGGCGCCCCCTGAAGGCTCTGCCCCGGGGGCGGCCTCAGCTCGCCACACCCCATCCCCTCTTGGTGTTTTTGGTTTTTTAAATGATTCACTTTGAATTCTCCTTTTTAAAAAGCAAAGCAGTACAAGTGAAGGCCAAACACACTGCCCCCCCTCTGCTCCCGGTGCCCCCTTCATGGGTTCCCCCTCTTCTCTCTCACGGCTCTCCCTCCCCTTCCAGGCTCCAGCTCCCGCCTCCACCGCCCTTCCCGCTTTCCCTCAGCCCCCCAAGAATCCCCACTCTGAGCCGAATCCTCCCCACTCACTCTGAGCCGTGGTGACCGGGAAGCGCCAGAGCCCTCTCCCCCTCCCTCGCTCCTTCCTGGAGGACAGCGCCACGTGGACCAACCCCGGCAGCAGGCTGGACAGCAGACGGGGAGACTCGGGCCTGGAGACCCCTCCCCGCCACCCTGGGACAAGACTGTGGCCGCTGCTGCCGCGCTGGGCCTGGGGCGGGACAGAGGGGCTGGGGGCGGCCCTGGGGCGGGTGGGCTAGCCAGCTGCGGCACCGCCCTGGGAGAGGGCAGCCCGGGGCAGGGGGCTTTGGTACTTTGAGTTCCTAATTTAGCACTTTCAATGCCATTAACTTATTTACTGAGGGCGCGGGGTGGGGGGGGAGTGTGAGGGGCCTCGCGGGGGGTGGGGTGGGGGTTGAGGGCAATGGGAGGGAGGGGTGGGGCTGGGGGAGGCAGTGAGGGCAGCTCGACCCCGCCTAGGGGTGGGCGGAGCTGCTCCGGCTTCGGCGCCATCCGAGTTTTCAGGGAAGCCGTGAGATGTGGCTTTCAAACGAGGACCTGGCGATCCTGGTGACCAGCCAGCCGGCGACCGGGATTGCAAGGAGCCACGGGCGAGCTAATTTTGCTTCCAGTCCCGGCCCCCCAGAGAGCACAGCAGGGGCCAGCGGGGAGACTTTGCGTTGAGTAGGACGAGGATGGGGTGGGCCCCGGGAGCAGGGTTTTGATGTGGAGCACAAAGCGGAGAAAGCACAGCGGGCGCGGGTGCTCCCGCAGCAAGCACAGAAAGCAGGAGCCGGCGGCGGCAGGGCGGCACCCCGAGGCCCCGGGGCTGGTGGACGCCAGGGGGCGCTGCTGAGGGAGGGGGCGGGGAAGCTGGGTTGTGTTTCTTCATTTCTTTCTTTCTCCTCTCTTTTTTGTTGGTTCGTCCTTATTTTCTAGCTTTGGATCATTTTTGTACCAAGGCAAGCAAGCTTTTTTGAAAAATAACAAAAGAAGAGGAAAAAAAATCCCCTCCTGGAAAAAAAAAAACCCGGAAAATAGAAAAAAAAAAAAAAGGACCTCATAAATGATGCAATTACTTCTAATTGCAGGCAACTCTTTACATTTAAGTGAAGTGTCTTAACATTTTATATTGTTTTAAAAATATATTTACATATTATATATATAATATACGTAATATAAATATATATAAATATTTAAAAAAGGAAAAAAAAAGCCGCAGCACTCTCTCCCTGCCGCTGTTTCGGCGGGGGAGGGGCTGGGGCTGGGCTCTTCGGCCTGGCTCGTGTGGTCCAGTGAAGTGGTTCCGGTTTGATTTGGCTGTACAGAGACCCTGACTTGGTGGGGGAGGGGAGTGGTGCCCCCTCTTCCCTGCGCTCCATTCCTCTGCTTGCTTCTCTTCACTTGCCTCACCTCCCAGCCCCGGCCCTGTGACCTGGATGTGTGCCCCGCTGTCATCGTCAGGAGTTGAATGTCTGCGAGGGGAGGGGCAGATGGGAGAAGTGTCCGTCTTGGAAGGAGCAGAAGGAGGGAGCCACGTGCCCCGCACCGCCTGCCCAGGTGGAGCGTGTGGGGTGTACGTGTGTCTTTCGCTTTGCTTCCTGCACAGGGCTGGGCTG
Organism: Sylvilagus floridanus; assembly: GCA_949820135.1. Lineage (NCBI taxonomy): Eukaryota > Metazoa > Chordata > Mammalia > Lagomorpha > Leporidae > Sylvilagus > Sylvilagus floridanus. Next base: position 23,209,636 of record OX463237.1, read on the forward strand.
GGAGGCACCTGTGTGGACTGTGTGCAGGTGCATGGGATGTGAGTGCGCAGGCGTGGCCTGTCGCGTGTGTGGGAGGAGGCGTGTGCGCACCTGCCTCACTGCAAGACATTTGTTGGCGTGGACGTGAAGGTGCATGTAACGTGTCTGCGGGTGCGGTGGTGCACGAGTGCTGGTGCAGACCCAGGTGTGTGAGTGGCTCTGTGCGTGCGTGTGTGCGTGCGTGTGATCCGTCGTCCCGCTCCCTCCCCCAGCCCCACCCCCGGCAGCACGTGAGTCCCCCCCTAGCTGCATGCGCCTTGCTGCTCTGTCCATCAGTGTGTGCTTGACCAAGAGAAAACTGAGACGTCCCCGGGGGGCCCCTGTAGCTGGTCCCCCAGCCCCCACCCACTGTGCTGTGTTACTCGCATGGGGGGTTCCTCTCCCACCCCTTCCACAATATGCTGTTTCCCAGGGGCCTCAGGCTCTGAGAGGGGTCCCAGGTGGGCCCCCCAGGCGAGCCCCGGCTCCACACCCGTAGGGCCCGTGTTGGTGTAGCAGTGATGGCTTCTGTGGATGTTCTGTGACCTCTGTCGGTGTAACTTGACAATTTCTAAATGCAAAGGGTTGCTGTGTTTTCTCTGTCTCTCTTTTCTAATGTCCTTTCTCCTCCACCCCCACCCCGCTCTCCTTCCTTTTCGGTTTTTCTAGCCGAGTGTTTGGGGCTTTAATAAAACTTGTTTCTTTTTCCTCTCCTGGAGCTCCTTCCTTCTGTGCCTCCTCATTATTTCTCTTCTCCCTGGAGCACCTGGACGGTGCTGGGAGCGGGGCTGTAGGGGCTGGGGGGGTGGTGGCTGACGCTTTCCCCAAAGACCTGTAAGGCCGACACCATCCAGGATGCTGAAGGGGGACCAGCTGTCAGCTTGGCAATCCAAGGGGGGGGTCCCAACGCTCAGCACCCTCACAGCTCCGGCCACCCCGCACCTGCCTGTGACAAAGCCAGAGTGCCCAGGTGTCAGGTGTCTTCCCTAGAGCCACACAACCACACACAGACTCTGCCTGACCTCAAAGCCAATGCCTTTCCCCCCAAAATCAAGTAGGGTCTGTTTATCTCCAGGAGCCCCTGGGCTGGGGTTTAGCCTCCTGCCCTCTGGCTGAAATGACCCTTCGTCATGCCCACCCAGCCGTCCCAGAGAAACAGCGTTCCGCCTTTAAGTGAGCACCAGGGGCAGGCAGACAGCCTGGCGGTGAAGACACCTGCGACCCGACCCGTGGCTGAGTGCCCAGGTTCAGTCCCCCGCTCTGGCGCCTGACTACGGCTCCCCGCCCATGCAGGCTGGGAGGCAGCAGGGGAGACTTGGGCACCTGGATCCCTACCACGTGGGAGACCTGGTTGAGTTCCTGGCGTGTGACTTGGCCCAGCCCTGGCCGTTGTGGGCATTTGGAGAATGAGCCAGCCCGTGGGAGTCCCCCCCACCTCCTGTCTCTTTCTCTCATTCTCAATAATAGTAATAGTAATAATAACCTGTAACACAGAACAAAATGCATTTTCATCTCAGTGCTTTGGATATGTATACACACATATACAAACACTTGTAATGAAACAAAATGGCATTCATTACACACAAGGCACCGGAAGTGGGCCAGAAGCCCTGTTTGGGTTTCTCAGGTTTTCCTGACCTGAAGGCAGTGCCACTGTGCCAGCATGTTCTGAGGGTGCGTGGGGCTGCCCTTCCAGGTTCTGCTTGGCTGAGGATTGGGAGGTCACTGGATCCGTCCGCCCAGTCCCCCCTCCCCCACCCGCACAAAAAACCGCTTTTACCCCATGCGGCAGCAGCAGTGTCCTGGGACCCCAGTCTGCCAGTCACCCCGGAGCCCTCGCTGCATCTTTGGAAACAGGCTAGGAATCTGCCCAGTGTTTTGAAGGAATGCCGGCAGCGGCAGCCGCCCGCCTGCCACAGGCCCCAGCCCACACACTCACCTCCTGCCAGGCCTCATCCTGCCCAGAGGCCCACCGTCTCCTTTCTCAGCACATCTTGCCGTCTCTCTCTCAGCCTCTTCCCACAGAACTGGGAGAGCAGCACCAAACCACCTCTTCTCCCTAAATCATGCCAAGTAATCCTCATTCGCTGACAGCCAAGGTCAAGGGGCAAGTGAGACAGGGGCATGCTGGGAATTGTGCCAGGTACTGCCTCTACCCGCGAGTGTCTGTCCCGGCTGAGCGTGCTCATCGGCTTCCTGCCTGGGGCTGTGGTTTCTAGCAGTTTCCAGCAGGGCAACCAGACAGCAAGCAAGAGCACACGCACCTAGCCACACCTCTACCTGGGCACACCTGTGATAGGTGGCAGTGCAGACCGTAAGAATGAGGCTTGGCTTTATGGGAGCTGGTGGCGGAGGGACCCAAGCAGAAGGCCCAGGGACAGGAATAATCTGTGGGTTCTAGAAAACGAACGGCAGCTGGGTAGGTGAGGAAGGGAGAGGCCGAGTGGTAGCAGGTGGGAGCCAATCCTCTGAGGTCTCACAGGCCGAGCTAAGGATGGTGGGTTTCTTCTCAACACAGAAAACAGCTGGAGGGTTTTGAGTAAGAAGATGTCATGAGCTGATATTTTATTTAGCTCAGAAATTATTTACTCGGGTCCAGCGTTGTGGCACAACAGGTTAAGCCACTGCCTGTGGTGCGGGGATCCCGCCTTCAAGCACTGGTTCAGCTCCCAGGTGCTCGGCTCTGACCCAGCAGCCTGCTAATGCCCCTGGGAAGGCACTGGAAGGTGGCCCACACGCTTGGGCTCCTGCTGCCCACGTGGAAGACATGGGTGGTGTTCTAGGCTCCTGGCTATGGCCTGGCCCAGCTCCAGAGGTTGTGGCCATTTGGGGAATGAACCAGCAGATGGACGATCTCTCGATCTCTATCTTACAAGTGTCTCTGCAACTCTGCCCTTCAAATAAGCAAATCTGTTTTATAAAAAATCATACCCTTTAAAAATCTGAGAGAGCTCTCACCTGCAAGTCCACTCCCCAAACAGGCTGCAGGGACTCCAGGCCAGGGCCAAAGCAGGAAGCCAGAAATTCATCCAATGGGGCCAGTGCCATGGCTCACTAGGTTAATCCTCTGCCTGCGGCGCCGGCACCCAATATGGGCACCGGGTTCTAGTCCTGGTTGCTCTTCCAGGCCAGCTCTCTGCTGTGGCCCGGGAGTGCAGTAGAGGATAGCCCAGGTGCTTGGGCCCTGCACCCCATGGGAGACCAGGAGAAGCACCTGGCTCCTGGCTTCGGATCAGCGCAGCACTGGCTGTGGCAGCCATTTGGGGGGTGAACCAACAGAAGGAAGACCTTTCTCTCTCTATGACTCTACCTGTCAAATTAAAAAAAAAAAAAAAAAGTCTCCCACATGAGTGGCAGGAACCCAGTCTCTTGAGCTGTCACCACCACCTCCGAGGTCTGCATTAGCGGGAAGCTGGAGTCTGGAATGGAGCCGGGCGCCAAACCCAGGCACTCTGATGGGGCCCAAGGGCATCCCAACAGCTAGGACAAATGCCCGCCCTGGAAATATCATTTTGGAAGTTACCTCTAGGGTCAGGATTGTGGCACAGCGGGTCAAGCTGTGCAGTTCCAGCATCCCACATTGGATCACCCGTTCGAGTCCTGGATGCTCCGTTTCCAAGTCAGCTCCTTGATAACGCCCCTGGGAAAGCAGCCAACGATGGCCCAAATACTTGGGTCTCTGCCACCTGTATGGGAGACTGGGATGGAGTTCCCTGGCCAGTGCAGCTATTTGGAGAGTAAACCAGCGAATGGAAGATCCCCTTCTTCCCTCTTCCCTCTCCTTTTCCCCCTCCTTCCCCCTCCCTCTTCCCTCTTCCCCTCCCTCTTCCCTCTCCCCTCCCCTCCCCTCTCCCTCCCTCTTCCCTCTCCCCCTCCCCTCTCCTCTTCCCCTCCCCCTCCCCTCCCCTTCCCTCTCCCTCTCCCCCCCTCCTCTGTTGCTCTGCCTTTTAAACAAATCTTAGAGAAAAAAAGAAGTTGCCTCTGGCTGTAGCGTGGAGCAGAGATGGGGAGGAGGAGCAGGAATGAGTGCAGCATGATCATTTAATGCCAAGTACAGGGGCAGCTTCCTAGACTCACAGCACAATGGCAGCAGGAAGGAGACGGGGCCAGGGCTGGAACCGGGACTTACCGGTCAGTGATGTTCTACATCACCAATCGCTCCCCAGTGTGGCGGGCTTAGTTCCGCCTCTGTCTCACTGGCATGGACAGCTGAGCCCAGCACAGGTTTGCAAGAGGCCAGGCTGGCTTCTGAGCTGATGGACAGGAAATGACGGGAGATCCTGGCGGACAGAGAGCAGCCACGCGCGGGAAGCCTGGTTCTTCCCCTCGTCGTCTGCCCTGGCCGGGGTGACTTCTTCCTCTTTGACCTTTGATGGTGTAAGGATCCCTGAGCTCATAGACTGAGCTCACACACAGGGCCTGGGCTGTGGCCTCCGTGCCCCCAGCTAATAACAAGCTCCCTGGTGGCTCCTGGATATGAATGGCTGCAGTCACGCACAGCGACACACCTGGCAGGAGGCTGCGTCCCCTACCCCTGGTGGCCAGCCCAGCCTGAAATCTTCACTCAAAACCCCCCGGCTCACTGCTGGAGCTCCAGGCAACCATTATGGCTCCTGCACGCAGCAATGCCAGAATGGCGGGGGGGGGGGGGGGGGGCGATTCCTTTGACTTTGACCTAACAGAGCTGGGTCTTCCTGAAAAAATGTTTTCTGTGGAATGTGTATTCCCAGTGGGCAGCCAGAGCACATCTTAGAATGCAGAGTCTGTGGTTTGTTTTTGACAGCTTTATTGAACTAGATTGCGCACGCCATGAAGGTCAGGCGCTGAAGGCGTGCAGTGCCGTGATGTTTCGGACAGCCCGGCTACCGGTCTCCTTTTAGAACGTTTCCACACGCAGCGGAAACCCTGACCCATCAGCAGGCTTCCCCTGCTCCTGCGCCCGCCTCTGCCAGCCCTTGGTGGTTACTAACCTACTTTCTCCCAACGCAGACAAGCCCGTTCTGGATGTGCCGCACGAATGGAAATACACAGCATGTGAACTTTCGTGCCTGGCTTCTTCCTAGCACAATGCTTTCCCCGTTCCCCGATGTTGCAGCACGCAGCAGTACGTCACTCCTTGGATGGCTGGGTAATTTTCCATGCTACGAATCTAGCACATGTTACGTGTCATTCCCCAGGTGATGGATGCTTAGGTTAGTCCAAGGGTACTGATGTACCCTTGTTTTCGGTGTGTGGAGGTGTGTGTGCGTTCTCTGGGGTGTACACCCAGGAACAGCACTGCTGGGTTTAACATTTCGAGGAGCTGCCACCCTGTTTTCCCAGCCACCTGCCTCCTACGCGGGAGGGTCCCGGTCCACACTTGTTTCACTTTGGCCACACGCTTGTGCATGAAGCAGTATTTTGCTGTGGCTTTGATTTGCATTTCCCTGGTGACTAACGATGCGGAACAGCTGTTTGCATGGTTTTTGGTCATTTGCATATCTTCTTTGGAGATATTCACATCCTCTGCCTATTTTACATTGGATTGTGTGTCTTTTTATTGTCGAGTTTTAAGAGGAGGGTACTTCATAAGGCTCATGGTGGGCGTTTAGCCTAGGGCTTAAGATGTTTGCAGCAGGGGCCAGCGCTGTGGCGTAGTGGGAAAGGCCACCACCTGAAACACTGGCATCCCATACAGGCCCTGGTTCAAGTCCTGGCTGCTCCACTTCTGATCCAGTCCCTGCTAATGGCCTGGGAAAGCAGTAGCAGACGGCCCAAGCACTTGGACCCCTGTACTCATGTAGGAGAACTGGAAGAAGCTCCCGGCTCCTGGCTTTGGCCTGGCCCAGTCCTGGCCATTGCAGTCATTTGGGGAGTGAACCAGCAGATGGAAGATCTCTCTCGGTCTCCCTAGCTCTCACTCTCACTCTGAACTCTACTTTTCAAATAAATAAAGTAAATCTTAAAAAAAAAAAAAAAAAAAAAAGACTGTGGGAGGCAGCACTGATGGCTGCTCAAGTGTTTGGGTTCCTGCCACCCACATGGGAGGCCTGGATTGGGTGCCTGGTTCCTGGCTCCTCACTTTGGAGAGCGAACCAGGGGATAGGAATTTCTGCTTTAGCTTTTCCAAATAAACTTTAAAAACCTTTAAAAAACTTTTAAAAAGTTAATGGAAAAATGAATTAACATATTAGTTTGTGCAAAATATCTGAAAGGCATGTATATAGTCTTTCCATGATACACATATATTTCATGAACTTCTTAAAGATTTGTTTATTTGAAAAGCAGAGGAGAGAGAGAGAGAGAGAGAGGGAGACACAGAGAGGTCTCCATCCCCCAGATGGTCACAACGGCTGGAGTTGGGCTAGTCTAATGCCAGGAACCAAGAGCTTCTTCTGGGTCTCCCACGTGGGTGCAGGGGCCCAAGCACTTGGGCCGTCTTCCACTGCTTTTCCAGGTACATTAGCAGAGAGCTGGATCAGAAGTGGAGCAGCCAGAACTCGAACCCAGCACTCATGTGGGATGCTGGCATCACAGGTGGCGGTTTTCCCTGCTACACCGCAGTGCTGGCCCCTTTCACAAACAGTTTGAAGACTTCTTGTGTATTCTGGATGAGCGCTTTGTCAGATATATGAGCTACAAATATTTCTTCCCATTCTCCGGTTGTCTTTTCACTTTTTAAAAGAACTATTTACGTCTTTATTTGAAAGGCAGAGTGACAGGGATCTTCTGTCAGTTGGTTCACTCCCCAAGTGAAGAGCTGGGGCTGGGCCAAGTTGAAGCCAGAACTCCATCCGGTCTCCCATGTGGGTGGCAGGAACTGTCTCCTAGGTGCACTTGCAGGGAGGGGAACAGCTGGGACTCAGCCCAGCACTGACACTGGATGCGGGACTTCCAAGCATGGCTGAACCGGCTGTGCCACACCTCCAGCGCCTGTGGTAAGCCTTGGGGCTGTTGCCAAAGAGGCGCTCTTCAGTCTGGGGCTGGGGGGATTCAGGGAGCAGTGGAGTGCTTCCCGGCTGTGGGCCTCCACCCCAGAGCCTCAGCCCCACCCCCTGGAAGCTTACACCATGAGACCCTGTCCTCTGGCGATAGCATCCGGGCCTCGGGAGTACCTATGGCGGCCACAGGCCCATGTCTGCTGTCCACCAGGCAGCGCCTGGGGCCACTCTGCCAGCGGCCTGGGCTCTGCCAGCGTGCACCTGTGTCGCTGCTCAGACCTGTCTCCCGACAGGTGGACAAAGCCACCGGAAGAGGCTTGCCTGCACCCAGCCCGGCCCCTGCTGCCCTCCTGCCACGGGTCAGGGACCTCACCTGCCCCCTCTCCTCCAAAACAAGTGAGACAGCCGACTCGAGCCTCAAGGAAGGCCGTTTATTTCCAAGATATAGACTGTACTGGAAAGACAGGATTCTCAGAAGCAGAAAATCTTAGTTGCCGCCTAGAGGGGACACTGTGACAGGAGCCATGCGGACGTGGGGCGGGGCGTCAAACAACACTGTTACAACACTTTCTTAAAGGAGCAAAACATCTTTAAAAACCCTTATAAATTCTTTATAATATGTTACACATTTAGAGACAGTATTTACAATAGAAGGCAAGGGGAGCAGGAGAGACAAATCTACTTTACAGCAAATTGCATAAAACGAGAGGACAGATGGGCTGGTGGGTTCCCTGGAATGAGTGAGGGTGCGTGGGGGGTGTGGGGGGGTGATCTGAGGCTTATTTACAACGTGTGGGGAGAAAAGGGGCAGCCCCTGCCCATCCTGCAGGAACAGCCCAGCTCAGATCCCATTCATGTGAGAGAGGCGCCAGCCGCCCCTGCCCCAGGGGCAGAAGGTGGGGATCTTTGTGCCCGAGTCGTGGAAGGAGGGGGCCGGGGAGGGACCAGCAGGAGGGACCCTGTCTAGGGAACAGCCAGCTGCCCAGGGTGAGAGGGCTTAGGAGGGGTGACGCATAGATTCCCCAAAGGACCAGAGGGTGACCCTGCGGATGGCGTGAGCCCTGCCTCTGTGGATTGGCCCCAACCTGCTTCTCTGGCTCTGACCAGGGGCAGGAGGGCAGGATCCTGTGTGCACCGAAGGCAGGGAGCCCTGAGCAGGGGGGCGGGGCGGGGACAGCAGAAGTTGCTACAGAAAACACCTTCGGACAGTGAACGACACACACTCGCACGCACAAGCCCCGCCCCGCGGACAGCACCACCCACACCTCCTCCCCTTAGCCTGGCGCTAGGAGCTAATTGGGGGGTGGGGCCAGGGAAGCGGCAAGACGCAGGAGCCGGCTTCAGCCAGCATCTTTCCTTAAGTCTGAAATCGAGGGGTTCCCTACCCACACCCAGGGGTCAGCAGAGATCCCTCAGTGCAGGCACGGAAAGGCCCAGAGGGACGCGTGAGGCCTCCCAGAAGCCCACGCCTTTCCACTGCTGCTCTTGACTGCGGGTACCCCCTCCCACTCTGTTCCGCCTGCCGGCCCCTGCGAATTCCAGCACCCTAGTCAGGGACCCCACCCCGCGGCACCCAGGGTAACAGAAGAGGGGGCGCAGGCCAGGGCAGACGCCCGTGCCCAAGGGGCTCCGGGGAGGTGTGGGGTCCGAGGCAGGTCACAGACACTGCTGCAGGCGGGAGGCGGCCGAGCGGCGCGGGGGCTGGCTCTGCAGGGCCCCCGGGTCCCCCGGCGACGAGGAGGCCCGCGCCTTGGTGGACTCCAGGCTGCTGAGGCCGGAGTCCTTGTTGTCGCTGTGGGTCCGAGGGCCCACGGGCTCCGGGGCGCCCCCTCCGCCCAGCTCCTTCCACTCGTTGAAGTTGAGGTCGGTGAGCGGGCTCTGCACCACCACCGTGTGGCGCCGCCAGCTGCTCCGGCGCCGCCGCGTCTCGGGCGACAGCGGCCGCCGCAGCCGCACGGCCATGTCGTCGGCCGTGCCGCGGAGACGCAGCCGCAGTGCCTCGATGCGTGAGGGCCGCGAGCTCAGCGCCGCGGCCGCGGCCGCCGCGGGCCGCAGCGACTCCTGGCTGCTGGACGAGGCCGAGCCCGGCGGCTCCGGCGCGCGGGGGCCGCCCCGGCCCGCGCCCGCGCAGGTGCCCGCGCCCTCGGCGTCCGGGCGGCTGCGGGACAGGCGGCGGCGCGCCAGGGTGTCGCAGGGTATGAGGTGGTGCGAGCTGAAGGAGGGCCGGCGCGCCAGGCGCCCCGCCGGCCCCGCGCCCGCCTCCGTGTCCGTCTCCACGTGGCTCAGCTCGCTGCGCTCGTCGTCCGCCTCGTCCCCCGCGCCCGCCCGCCGGCCGCCGGCGCCCGAGCACACGCTGCGGTCCATGGTGGACAGGGTGGAGTAGCCCGAGACGATGGAGCGCGCGTCGGCGGCCGGCCGCTCCTCCGGCGCTGCCGGGGGGCTGAGGCGGCCGGGGGCCTCGGCAGCCGGCGGTGGCCCCTCCGGCCGCTCCGGGGCGCCGGGCTTGTGCGCTTCCTGCTCCGAGTCGTCGTCGGTGCTGCTGCCCAGCCCCCGCGCCTCCCGCCGTTTCTTCCGCTTGCGGTTGACGGCCGAAATGAAGGAGATCGCCAGCATCTCCCGGGCGTACGGCTCCTTCTTGGGGGCCCAGGAGCCCTGTGCGGGGAAAACGTGTCAGGCTGCAGGGGGCGTCCCGATCCGCGACACCCCCGCACCGGCGCTCCCACTCGCACCAGGTCCAAACCGAGACCGGCGCGTACAGCGGCAGCTTAACACGACCCTCCCCACCGCTGTGCCATCCATCCGGAGACGACCTCGGCGCCCCCACCCCACGCCGACTCAGCGCCCTAGGCGCGGGGCCTTCTGCGGGAGCTGGGGCTGGTCTCTGGGTCCTGGGCCCCGCCCACCCTCGGCCGTCCCAGTTCCCAGCCACGGTTCTGGGAATAATAGGCTCAGCTGTGCGGGGACCCCTTCCAATCCACTGTCCTGGGGGGTGGTCCCCAGAGCCCGGGCAGGGACCTTGCTCTGACCCGTAGACTCCTGCCTCCTCCCTCTGCACTCCCGCCCACCTGGGAAACCTGCTTTTCACCTGCTCTTCACCTGCTCTTCATCCTCACTTCCCCTTAAGAGTCAGGGTTCCCACAGCCTTTCAGGTCTCTGTTGGGCAAACTCCATCCCCAGCAACAGGGTTCCGGGGCCTCTGTCCCACACCGCACTCTTGAACTCCACAACTTTTCACCCAGTTGTGAACCCATCTCTACCTGGGAGTCCACAGGCACCTAGAGCTCACCCAGCTGGTCCCATGTTACCCTACAGCTCCCCCACCCTAAACTCCCCCCATCATGCTCCCCACTTTAAGGGGATCCTGCCCACGGCCAAGTCCTGAGCCAGCCTGTCCTTTCTGCCCCTTTTAGGGGTTCCCTGCTCCATCCCTGTCCCGCCCCAGCCTCTCTCCCCCAAAGCAGTCACTCTAAAGCAGGTATCCGGTCCCCTCGGAGCTTTGCTGGCCCACGGACAACCCGGCATGGATAAAGCACGTGGGCCCTGGCTCCGTACCCAGAGTCCTTCACAACCAGGCCCCAGTGTCTCCAGCCCTGCCCCTGCCCAGGCCCCAGCCCCAGCCCAGGCTTTCTGGAGCTTGGGCCTCATGCGCCCCTCCTTGGACGGGGCCTGCCCTTTTACAAGCTACAAGGCCCGCTCAGCGAGGCCTCCTGGGCACAGCGGCTGCCCAGCCCTCCCTGTGGCTGGGCTGGGAGCTCCCTCCCTAGGTTCCCATTAGCCCTGGGAAATGCACGGCACCAGCTCTGCTCCCACCATCACATTATACACACACACACACACACACACACACACACACACACACACACCAGATTCATCTCCTTTTGAAAAAGATAAGGGGCCTTCCGAGCTCTCGGTGGTGTGCTCCACACGTCTGTGACACGGGGGCCGGCCACACCCCGGCCGGGAACAGCCAAAGCCACCCTCAGAGGGAGGTGGGGTCGAGACGGGACTGTCCCGGTGGGGGTCGCTGCCACCTGGGTGTCGAGGACATAGCCCGCGGGAAGCTGCTGGGCGCTCATGCTGCAGATCTGTCCGTACCCTTGGGAGCTCAGCTGCCGGGGGTCTCCTCCCCCAGCACCCGCAGCCTCCATGTCCCTGTCCCGTGACAGTTACTCCTCTATTTCTTCAGCCTGGTCTGGGCCTCGGTCTCTCAGGACTCGGCTGGTGGGTCTAGGCTCATGCTATGGAGAGACCCCAGGCTTGAGCCAGAAAAATCAAGAACCGCTCTGAGCTGAAAGCAGAGGACCACGACAAGGATCCCAGGGCAGGCACGGAGGAGAGAGGTCATCTACTGAAGGCCCTGCCCCTCAATGCCTGAGAACACACCTGGCCAAGCTTCTGGTCACTCCAACTCGGGCCTTGGCTTGCCTGTCTGTAAAATGGGGATGGTACAAAACTCAAGGGTCTTCTGTCAGGATGCAAGGAGAGAGGGGCTCGGGATTAGAGCCCCGCATTGCAGCCAGCACCTAGCAGGTGCTCAGTGACCAGGAATCCCCTTTGCTTGGGTGACTCTGAGTGACTGCCCGGGGTCTCGGTGAAGCCAAGGCGTCTTCCTGGGCGGCATGTTCTGCCTGGGAGGCCCGGGACTGCGAGAAGGACCTCCTGATGGGGAGAATGCTGGGGGCGGGGCGGGGTGCAGAATCTGTGCAAGCCCCAGGAGACCGGAGGCTTCAGGGAGGAGGCGGCCTCTGGGCAGGGGAGTGGGGGAGTTTTCAGTGCCGAGTGCCCTGGGGACAGGCCGAGGTGACCGCGTGGGGGCTCCCCTGGCAGTGGGGGGGCAGAGCCAGCACTGCTAGGAGCTGGCTCCTGAGAAGGGGCCGCGCCATGCTGCTCGGTTCCTTTAGCAAAGTCCTTGCTTCTCTGACCTGCCCTGTTTGCCTCAGGCTCAGCGAGGGCCCCCCCCCCCCCGCCTGCCGCACTGGGCAGAGCCCCGTCTGCAGCGGCCGGCTCCTCTGTCTCCTGCTGGCACAGCCCAGGGCCGACCCAGGGTCTCGGGTCCAGGCCTCTCTCCCCCGCTCTCTGGGCCCTGGCTCATTGCTGCTGGAGCCCCGTCCGTCTCCCAGAAAAAGCTCCCCTCCACCTGTGCCTGCGGGACACCTGTCCACAGTCAGCTGCTCCTGCCCACGCCCCTGCTCTCCCGGGTCCCTCACCAACTCGCCCGCCTGGCTTCTGCCTCCGACGCCCTCCACACCCGACATCCGACATCCGTGTCCCACTACTGTCCTCAGGGGCCAGCACAGCGGCTGGGCACTAAGCCAAATGAGTTATCCCTATCTTTTCCAGAGGCATCGTTGGGTTTTGGTAGCACAATGACGCTGACCTCATAAAAATCTGAGCTGTCCCTAGGCCCTGGGAGGATGATGGAATTAACCTCTGATGTCACTTCCTGTCGGGTAGGGCTAGGCAGAAAATGTCAGTCCCCCCTTCCTTTAGAGACAGGAAGTGACATCAGGGTGACTGTCACTGGACGCTCATTTGCCCATAAAAGGAGCTGGAAAGTGGCCCTTGCCCCTCCGTGTCTGGAAGAGACTGGGGAGAACTGGCATCATTTCTAAAATCAGTATTTCAATGGTTTGCCTGCTTTCTGTGAGTCTGCCCGCCCTAGCTACTGCGCAAGCGCATGCAGTGTCTATGCCTGGTTCTCACTCAGCCAACGTCCTCAAGGCTCACCCACGTTGCAGCACGTGTCAGAACGTACATGGAAATAACTGCTTAACTACTACACCAGGAGCAGGTGCGTGGCCTCAGTCAGGACTGGGGATCAGAGTGCTTGGTTTCCTGCCTGGCTCTGGCTCGTGACGCCAGCTTCCGATAACACACACCCTGAAGGCAGCAGGTGATGGCTCAAGTAGTTGGTTCTGCTGGGTCTCTCCACGTGGGAGACCCGGATGGAGTTCCCAGCTCCCAGCTTCAGCCTAGCCTACCTATTCCCAGCCACTGTAGGCATCTGGGGAGTGGGCCAGTAGACCAGAGCTAGCATGCTCTCTCTGAGAAAATCTTAAAAAACTTTTAATATGATACAATAGAGTCGTGGGCTGTGTGTCAGGGGAGTGTTCTGGGAAGGTCACTGCTGTCAGCACATCTGAGTGTACGTCCAGAGACGCACTGGCCACCACATGCCTTAGCTGGGGGCCACTGCCAGGGAAACTTCATGACGCGGTGCGTGTCTGTATTTTAAAGTCATTCTATTTTAAAGTTAGAACAATGTTAGAATTATTTAAATATAATAAATTATCTAAAATATTTAAAAATATTACTTAAAAAATAAATAAATTATTTAAATATTTGGTAGAATTCACAGGCGAAAACCTCTGACCCTGGGGTTTTCTTCATTGGAAGGTTTTTAAGGACAAATTGAATTCTTTAGCACAAACTAGACTACTCCTGGTATCTGTCTCTTCTCTGAGTTTTGGCATGTTGGATCTTTCCGAGAACGGACCCCGTCACCTACGTTGTCGAGTTTATGGACAGAGTTTCTCAGAGCATTCCCAGGGGGCTGTAGTGACGCCCCATCTCTCTCCTGGCACGACATTCTGTGCTGTCTTTTTTTATTCGGCCAGTCTGGCCAGAGCTTTATCAATTTTATTCATTTCAGAGAACCTGCATTTCGTGTCACCGTCTTTCTGAACGGTTTCCATTTCATTTCTTATCATTCTTATTTCCTTCTTTCTGTTTGCTCTGTGCTTGCCAGACACCTTAAGGGACATGTACTGTATCAGGCACGGTTACCCATATTTCACTGACGAGGAAGCCGAGGATCAGAGAGAGGTTAAATAATTTGCCCAATGTCCCCAATCTACGAAGTGGCAGAGGCAGGACTCAAATCCAGGATCGCCTGACTCAGCACCCTGTGCCTCTAGCCACTGAGCAACACTGCTGCCCTGCCCCGCCCCCCCCCCAGCAGGCCAGGTCTCTCTGCGCACCAGGCGCCTCACCAAGCCCCACCAGCGAGTGGCGTCCCGACCCCCCCCCTCAGCTCATCAGCTTCCCTCGCGGTTCATCTGCCTTTCTCCCACTTGCCCGGCCCGAGACAGGCAAGGCGGGCTGGCTTGTGTGTGGACAAGGCCTTCGGGGCCGGCTTGGCACTTACCTTGGACTTGGCTGAGCTACAGGTGGTGGAATCTGTTGGTGAGAGACAGAGAGAAACGGAAGTTGGATCGGGGCCAAAGGGGTCTGACCTGCTAAACACAATCCCTCTCAGAAGCTTCAGAGAGCAGGGGTTCAGAAACCTGAGCTGTCCCCAGGCCCGGGAGTAGCACAGATTTGGACCTCTGATGTCACTTCCTGTGGGCTGAGGACAGGCAGAACATGACGTCAGTCCCCACTTCCTTTAGAGACAGGAAGTGACATCAGGCTGACGGCCACGGGACCCTCATTTGCCCAGGGTTAAGGGCAACGGGGCTTCGCTTTGGGTGTGGCCTCTGACCCCTCCCGCGCCTGTCTGTCACTCTGAAGCACTGGAGAGAAAATACGGGAGACCAGATGCAGTCCACAGAGGCCACGACAATGGAACACAGCACCACGGATGCTCAGGGGACGGGGCACACGGTGCACACAGGGGGTGCCCTCACTCCCCCACCCCACCGCCAGGCCCCAGGAGGAAGGCAGACCACACGGATGATGGAGTGGTGGGAGGGGCTGGCTGCGGAGACCTCACAGCGAGACCCCCTTCACAGCACAGAGATGATGGACAGGAAGCCCACCCCCTGGGCGGGGCTCGGTCTCCGCCCCTTCATTTCACTGGGGTGGAGAAGGACCCTGAAATAGGACCCCGCAGCGTCCTCTCCAAGGCCAGAGAGGGGCGGGGGAGCCAGGGCCGCCGGCCCCCATAGGCTCGTGGTCAGGTGCGGTTAATCCACACTCTCTGGCAGGCAGGCGGGTTAGAGACCCCTCCCAGCCCCTTCCCCTGCACGCGGTGAGATGGGCTGACCACACACGACACACAGGGGCCGGGCAGCAGGTGACTAGAAGACACCGGGGCTTCTCTCTGCCTTCCCACTCCCACGTCCTCTGGCCCCTGGCCGCCGGGGCTCTGCGGGGCCTCGGTCAGGGGTGGGGCCCCACAGGGAGGGAGGGGGTCGCACGGGCGCCAAGCCGCTGCTGGTGTGCGCCTGCGTCTGGACACCATCCTTCCTCCGCTGTGGGAGGGCTCGAGGCCGCCGACACAGGACAGGGGCTGAGTGACCAGCGGAGGCGGGGAGGGCTGGCCCCGAGGGGGCCAGGGGGGCAGGGACTGGAGATGCAGAGAAGCTTCTGGTGTTCCGAGAAGCGGGGTCTCCAGCCAAGACCATCCCAGCCCAGAAAAGGAGAAGCTGACAGGCTCCGCAGAGACAGAGGGTCCCGGAGCCTGGGGGTGCAGGGGCAGCCACGGATGCCCACACTTCCGGGCAGCGCCGCCTTCCTCCTGAGAAGGGGCTTGGGGTGGGAGGGGGCTGGGGACTGCTGCCTGCCCCGGCGTCTTATAATCACTCGCCGCTGTTAGTGACCCAGGCCGCGACCCCACACTGTACCCTTTAGAGCTCCAACAGGTCCGCTGGAGGAGGGCGGGGAGGAGGAGAGAGGCGGGGCGAGGGCGGGGCGGGGAGGAGAGGGGCGGGGCGGGGCGAGGGGAGGGCGGGAGAGCAGGGGAGGCGGAGGCAAGGGCAGGTGCGAGGAGAAAAGGAAGAGAAGTTAACAAGAGGAACAGCCCGAAGCGCACAGCCAGCCCGCGCAGATCAGAGGCTCAGCCGATACACCAGTGACGGAGCGGCCGGGCCAGGCCTCCAGACCGCGACAGACCCAGTCTCAGGGGCCCCTGGGGCAGGAGCAGAGAGCGCGGGCATCTGGCCCTCGGGAACACAGAGCGCACCCCCACCCCGTCCCCAAGTCCCTGCACTCACCTGAGCCTGGGTCACCAGGGGGCACCGTCCTGCCGATGTTGGGCAGCAGGTACTCGATGTTGGGCACAGACTGGGGCTCCTTGTCATCCACGGGGGTCTGCAGAGCAAGCAGGGTTTAGCAGAGCGGCCCACACAGCCTTGCAATGGGGGGCCCTGATACTGGGTGAGGTCTCCTCCACCGGGCTGGGGCTCGCCAGAGCAGGGGCTGTCTCCCTCGGCAGTCGGGCACTCAGGGCAGGTCCTGCATGTCCCCCAGTAGACTGCTCTGTGCCTTCTCCCGGAGGCCCGGGCAGCTCCCTCAGCTAGAACAGGCCCAGGGCCGCCTCCATCAGACTGGAGCTCCCGAAGACCTCCCTCCCTCTGCTACTGGCCTCCTTTGGACTGGGGGTAACCAGGGGCAGGGACTTCCCCCACTTGGCTCTCGCTGCCCGCTCTGCCCCACTTACTCGCTCTCCCTTGTCCTCGTCGTCGCTGAAGAACCAGTCTGACTGTGGAGACAGAAGGAAGACAGAGGGAGGCCACATCAACGTGGGCAGGGGCAGAGGGAAGACACCCGGCTGCTGCAGAGGGCTGAGAGGGAGGCCGATGGTTCCCTAAGCCCAGGGAAGCCTGGGGAGAGAACACCAGGACCCCCTGCAGCGGAGGAACCCCCCCCCCCTTTCTGCCTGGCCACCCTGGGCACACACGGGGGGCCAGAAGCGCCCTCTAGTGTCGGGCCCAGGCACCGCGGGCCCCACACCGGCGCAGGGCTGTCTGGCCAGGCCCAGAAAAGGGCAGAGGTGTGATGAGCGAGCCAAACAGGACAGAAGGAAAGGCCACACTCTCACACACCGTGGAGACACCAGAATCCGTGGATGCTCCACTCCCTTACACTGCAGGGCAGTGTTTGCACAGAGCCTTTGCACGTCCCCCTCTACTTTAAACACCAAGACGCCGGGGGGGGGGGGGGGGGGGCAGGCACCGGCTGCAGGGTTGAGACACGTCGCACATCAGACTGCCTGGGGTCTAGTCCCAGCTCCACTCCTGTGCCGACTTCTTGCGAATGGGCATCCTGGGCAGCTCCCTGCCACCCCGTGAGACCTGCATGGAGCCCTGGGCTCCTGTCTTTGAGCTGGGCCAGCCCTGGCTGTTGTGGGCATCTGGGGAGAGAACCAGCGGGTGGGAGATCTCTCTCTTTCTTGACTTCACTCTCTCTGCCTTTGAAACAAATAAAAATTTAAAAATACCTAACGCAATGCAAATGCTACGTAAACAGCAGTTCCTCTGTACTGCCCAGGGAAGAATGATCAGAAAAAAGTCTAAGTGTTCAGTACTGCAAATTTTTTCTCCGACTATATATTTTTTAAAGACTTATTTCATTCACTTGAAAGTCAGCGTTAGAGACAGAGAGAGGGAGAGATAGAGACCTTCCATCTGTTGGGTCATTCTCCAAATGGCCACAATGGCCAGGGCCGGAACAGGCAAAAGCCAGGAGCCAAGAGCTTCCTCTGGGTCACCCACATGGGTGCAGGGGCCCAAGCACTTGGGCCGCTCTTTACTGCCTTCCCAGGTGCATTAGCAGGGAACTGGACTGAAAGCAGAGCATCCAGGACCTGAACCGCCACCCACATGCGATGCCAACGTCACAGGCAGCAGCTTAAACCACTAGGCCTCAACCCGGGTCCCTCTGAATATTTTTAAGCCACCACTGGCAGAGTCCACAGAGGTGGCATCCATGGATATGGAGGGCCGACTATATTGGTGAAATTGAAGAATCTTGGAGATAAAATTCTAGAAGTCTTCTTCTAGAAGCATAGGAATGCACAGCAAAGCAGACGGCTTACAGATTTGAACCCCGGCTGCTCCACTTCCAATCCAGCTCCCTGCTAATGTGCCTGGGAAAGCAGTGGAGGACCGTCCAAGTGCTGGGGCCCTGCACCCACATGCTTGGGCCTCTGCACCCGGTGCTGGCTGTTGTGGCCATCAGGGAGTGAACCAGCAGATGGAAGTGCTCTCTCTCTCTCTCTCTCTCTCTCTCTCCCCCTCCCCTCTCCCTCTCTCTCTCTCTTTCTCGCCCCCTGTAACTCTGCCTTTAAAAGACATTAAATTAATCTTTTTTTTTTTTTGACAGGCAGAGTGGACAGTGAGAGAGAGAGACAGAGAGAAAGGTCTTCCTTTTCTGTTGGTTCATCTCCCCAAAGGCCACTGCAGCCGGTGCACTGCGCTGATCCAAAGGCAGGAGCCAGGTGCTTCTCCTGGTCTCCCATGGGGTGCAGGACCCAAGCACTTGGGCCATCCTCCACTGCACTCCCTGGCCACAGCAGAGAGCTGGCCTGGAAGAGGGGCAACCGGGACAGAATCCGGTGCCCCGACTGGGACTAGAACCCGGTGTGCCGGCACCGCAGGCAGAGGATTAGCCTATTGAGCCGCGGTGCTGGCCAAATAATTCTTTTAAAAAAATAAAAATAATAATAATTTAAAAATAATTTTTTTTATAAAGTCAGTGGAAATTTCCAGGAGGAAAAAATACGTGTACTTCTCACACCTGGAACATAAAAACCAAACTATCCAAAGCAAGTTGGGACAGACAGAAAGGAATGAAACTGAAAGTATGGTAAACAGAAAATGAAGTTTACCATGCCAGAAATAAGTCACAACAGGAGATGTTTGAGATGCAAATTACAGTTTCAATTAAACAATATGTAGTTCTGTAGTATATATGTAGTAATATGTAGTATATAAGAGGCATTTAAACAAAACAGCAAAGTCTTGAATGAGAAAGGGACATTATACCAGGCAAACGGAACAATATATCCAGAAATACAATAAATCGGGGCTGGAGTTGTGGCACGATGGATTAAGCCATTGCTTTGAGCGCTGGCATCCATACTGGAGTGTCAGTTCGAGTCCCAGCTGTTCCGCTTCCAATCCAGCTCCCCGCTAATGCGCCTGGGAAGGCAGTGGAAGATGGCCCGAGTGCTGGACGGAGCTCCAGGCTCCTGGCTTGGCCTGGCCCAGCCCTGGCCGTTGTGGCTGTTTGGGAAGTGAGCCAGCAAAGGAAAGGTATTTCTTTTCTCTTTCTCTCTGTCACTCTGCCTTACAAATTAAAAGAATAAAGAAATCATAGCATGTACATATTTAACATACTTAACATTTAAGCAACAATTGGTAGAACTACAAGGAAACCAGGAAAATGAAACACTGCAGCCGATCAAGCAGATTAAAAACAAGCAGAAGAGGCAGGAGCAGCCTGGGCCTTAAGATGCAGGTTAACGGGGCCGGTGCTGTGGCACAGCGGGTAAAGCCACAGCCTGCAGCGCCAGCACCCCATATGGGCGAGGTTTGAATCCCGGATGCTCCACTTCCAACCCAGCTCCCTGCTAACGGCCTGAGGAAAGCAGTGCAAAATGGCCCAAGTGCTTGGTCCCCTGCACCCATGTGAGAGACCCAGAAGAAGCTCCTGGCTCCTGGCTTCCTTCGGGTCCAGCTCTGACTCTTGCAGGCGTTTGAGAAGTGAAGCATGCAGCTCAGTTCACAATAGCTAAGGCATGGAATCAACCCAGATGTCTGTCAGCTGAAGACCAGGTAAGGAATATGGTGCATGTACACCACGGAATACTACATAGCAGAAAAGGAATCCTGTCGTTTGCAACAAAATGGATGCAACTGGAAAGCATTTAGTGAAAAAAGCCAGTCCCAAAAGACAAATACTCCCTGATCTGTGGTAATAACACAGTCCCTGAAAGGTAATACATAGAAGTGGGATTGATACTTTGAGATCAATGACTTTGAACAGCCCTGTCTCAATTGTTGAGGAACAGTTTGTTGAACCTTTTACTTAATGTAGAGTCAATCTTACGTGTATAAAGTTAATTCAAAATAGATCTTAGTAAAAAATGAGAATGGAAATGGGAGAGGGAGGTGGAAGGGGGGTGGGAGTGTGGGTAGGAAGAATCGCTATGTTCCTAAATCTGTATACATGAATACATGAAGTTTGTATACCTTAAACTAAAGGTTTCTAGGTAAAAAAAAAAAAAAAAAAAAAAAAAAAAGGCTGGTGCTGCGGCTCACTTGGCTAATCCTCCGCCTGCAGCGCCAGCAGCCCAGGTTCTAGTCCCGGTTGGGGTGCCTGATTTTGTCCTGGTTGCTCCTCTTCCAGTCCAGCTCTCTGCAGTAGCCCTGGAGTGCAGTGGAGAATGGCCCAAGTGCTTGGGCCCTGCACCCGCATGGGAGACCAGGATAAGCACCTGGCTCCTGGCTTCAGATCGGCACAGCGGGCCGGCCGTAGAGGCCGTTTGGGGGGTGAACCAAGGGAAGGAAGACCTTTCGTCTGTCTCTTTCTCTCTCACTGTCTAACTCTGCCTGTCAAAAAAAAAGTAAACCAGCGAATGGAAGGTGGTCTGTCTGTTTCTATCTGTGTCTGTCTCTCAAATAAATCAATAAAACAAGCAAAGATACAGACGCTCTGAATGACACAACCGGTCTGATGGATAGACCTAGAACCTCGTGCCCAGTCATTCGAGAAAACACCCTCTTAGGACACGGGTGAGTCACTCAACAACCAAGGGCGAGGCACCACACAGGCCATGTTCTCTGCTCAGAGTGTAGAAAAATCACAAACCACAGAAGAGCTAACGCAAGCAAAACACCAAATCTCACCGGCCAGAGTCTACGGTAAGACCGCTGCGTAGCTCCGGACGACAGAGGAAGTCAACTACAAGAAAAGTGGTACACGACCTTGGGAATAAAACGTTTTTAGATTTTCTTTAAAAAATGTATTTATTCGAGAAGCAGAGAGAATGGGCGAGGGACAGACACATAGACGAGAGGTGAGGGGAGAGAGGAGCGAGAGGGGGAGAGTGAGCCAGCCGGCACGATCAGCTGGTCCACTTCCCAAATCCTCAGGACTGGGCGGGAACCAGGGAGTCGGTCTGGATGGCAGGACTCACTGCTGCCTCCCAGGACGCTCACCAGCCTGGGGCAGGAGCCAGGCGCTAGGCGGGACGCCGGTGCCGGGACTGCTGGGCCAAGCGCCCGCCCTGACGCACCTCTGTAGCTCAACACCAAAGGCACAGTCCTGCAGAAACAACCGGTGAGCCGGACACGAGCGAGACTGAACATTCCTGCTCTGTTGAAGACACTGGCAAGTGCATAAAGAGAAAAGCTACAGGCTGGGAGAAAATATTCGCAAAAGACACGTCTGCTAAAGCACCGTTATCCAGGGCCAGCACTGTGGCATAGCGGGTAAAGCCACCACCTGCAGTGCCGGCTTCCCATATGGGCGCCAGTTCGAGTCCCGACTGCTCCACTTCCGATCCAGCTCTCTGCTGTGGCCTGGGAAAGCAGTGGAAGATGGTCCGAGTCCTTGGGCCCCGGCACCCACGTGGGAGACCTGGAAGAAGCTCCTGGCTCCTGGCTTCAGATTGATGCAGCTCCAGCCACTGTGGCCATTTGGGGAGTGAACCAATGGATGGAAGACCTCTCTCTATATATATGCCTCTCCTCTCTCTGTGTAACTCTGCCTCTCAAATAAATAAATCTTTAAAAAAAAAAAAAAGAACCATTATCCAAAGTACATAAAAAACTCCTAAAACTCAGCATTCGGTTCCTGACTCCAGCTTCCTGCCAATGCAGACCCCAGGAGGCAGCAGCGAGGCTAATGGGCCCCTGACGCCCACACGGGACACTTGGGTGGGGTTCCTGGCTTCCACACCTGGGGAGTGAACCCACGGATGGGAACCCTCTCCCGCCTCTGTCTCTTTGCCTCTCAAATGAAAACAAATGGATCAAAGACTAGGAGACCTCACCAAAGAAGACGTCCAGACGACAAAGAAGCCCAGGCAGAGACGCTACTCACACACACGCATGTGTGTGTGCTCGTGACCAGTGGAACACGCAGCGATGCACACGTGAGATCAGCCTAAACCCAGAACAAGCTTCAGGAGCTCCCACTCGCTGCTGGGGAGAGGCCCACGGCGCTCAGCTGCTCTGGGGAACCCTCTGCAGCTCCTCGAAACGCGGAGCATCCTCATACCGGCACCCGTACCCTGGCCAGGCTCCCAGAGGAGCTGCAAACCCAGGCCACACTGCACCTGCGCGGGGGTGAGCACAGCAGCTCTGCCACAGCGGCCGCAACCACGGGACACGCAGACAGTGGACTACCGCACAGCACTCGGTGCAACCACGGGACACGCAGACAGCGGACTACCGCACAGCACTCGGTGCAACCACGGGACACGCAGACAGCGGACTACCACACAGCACTCGGTGCAACCACGGGACACGCAGACAGTGGACTACCGCACAGCACTCGGTGCAACCACGGGACACGCAGACAGTGGACTACCGCACAGCACTCGGTGCAACCACGGGACACGCAGACAGCGGACTACCGCACAGCACTCGGTGCAACCACGGGACACGCAGACAGTGGACTACCGCACAGCACTCGGTGCAACCACGGGACACGCAGACAGCGGACTACCGCACAGCACGCGGGAGACAGGCGCCCCCAAGTGCACGAAGCGACAAGGGAGACTCTGCGTGCGCACCCCGGGGCAAATGACTGCACGCGGCGTGACTCCAACCCGAGACTCTGGGACTCTGAGGTCCTGAGACCCTGGGATCCCGAGATTCTGAGACCCTGGGACCCCGAGACCCTGAGACCCCAAGATCCTGGGACCCTGAGACCCTGGAACCCTGGGACCCCAGGACCCCGGAACCTGAGAACCTGAGACCCTGGGACCCTGAGACCTTGGGACTCTGAGGCCCTGGGACCCTGAGACCCTGAGAACCTGAGACCCTGAGACCCCGAGACTCCAGGACCCCGGGACCTGCAACCCTGAGACCCTGAGACCCCGAGACCCTGAGAACCTGAGACCCCGGGACCCCAAGACCCTGACATCCCGAGACCCTGGGACCCTGAGAACCTGAGACTGTAAGAGGCAGAGCTGTGGGCACAGGAGAAGGGGCAGTAGGTGCAGGGTCTGGGGGGAGAGAACGAGCAGGTGGAACACAGGGGAGTTTGGGCAGTGGGAACCACGGCTCCATGAGTGAGTCCCTGTCAGCTGTGGGGTTGGTGGGGGTGGCTAAGGACGAGGCACCAGCAGTTCCTCAGCAGCAACACAGGAGGCACTCGGGCAGGGTCAGGTCATTGTGGGGAGCAGGGCAGGTGGCACTCGGGCAAGGTCAGCGTCATTGTGGGGAGGCAGGGCAGGTGGCACTCGGGCAGGGTCAGATCATTGTGGGGAGGCAGGGCAGGTGGCACTCGGGCAGGGTCAGCGTCATTGTGGGGAGCAGGGCAGGTGGCACTCGGGCAGGGTCAGCGTCATTGTGGTGAGCAGGGCAGGTGGCACTCAGTAGGGGGCAGGTGGCACTCAGGTGGGGCAGATGGTACTAAGGTGGGGGGCAGGTGGCACTTGGGGGGGCAGGTGGTACTCAGGTGGGGGCAAGTGGTACTCAGGTGGGGGCAGGTAGCACTCAGTGGGGGGCAGGTGGCACTCAGTGGGGGGCAGGTGGTACTCAGTGGGGGGCAGGTAGCACTCAGGTGGGGCAGATGGCACTCAGTGGGGGGCAGGTGGTACTCAGGTGGGGCAGATGGTACTCAGGTGGGGCAGGTGGTACTCGGGGGGGGGACAGGTGGTACTCAGGTGGGGGGCAGGTAGCACTCAGACAGGGGTAGTGTCATTGTGGGAGGTGGGGGCGGGGGTGAATGGGAAACCTCCACAGCCGACCCTCAACTTTGCTATGAAACCAAATCTGCTCTGAAAAAGGTCAGGCTTACGGAGACTGCAGGATGAAAGGTGCAGTGAACTTGAAGGGAAACGTGTCCCTTTGATAAAGCTGTCAGAAAACGGACGCGCCAAGCACTCCACTGATCAAGCTAAAAAGCCAGAGAGAAGACAAGGCCGAGTCCCTGTAAAAGACGGCAAAAGGCAGTCAAAACAGCACGGGGACGGTAGACACGGGCAGCAGGCGCCCGGCCGGGCAGTTGGTGCCGGTGGGGACAGCCGTGTCCTGTATCAGCGTGGCCGGGGCTGCATCCGGGCTCCGCTGCGGGCCCAGCACCCTGGGAGGCAGCAGGCGGATGGCCGGCCCTGGCCATTGCAGGCCCTGTGCAGCCGGCCAGCAGATGGGCGCTCCCTCTCTCTCTGCCTCTCAGATGAAAAAATGAACAAGTAAACACTGAAAATAAATTTAATTAAAATTAAAACTGCTTGTGCTTTGAAAAAAATAAGATGGACAAATCTGTGACAAGTCTGACCAAGGAAAATGAAGAAAAGGGGGCATCGCGGGGCAGTGGGTCAAGTGGACCCCAGTGTCCCACACCAGATGCTGGTGAGAGTCCCGATTCGGCCCCCCCGCCAACCACGTGAGAGGCCGAGCAGGACGGCCCAGGCCCTAGCTCCCTGACATTCACGTGAGAGACCTACGTGGAGCTCCTGGTTCAGTCGGGCCCTCCCCTGGCTGTGGTGTTCGTTTGGGGAGTGAACCGGAAGATGAAGCGCCCCCTCCCTCTGCCTTTCAGGTAAATACATAGATAAATCACATTTGAAAGATATAAATAAAACACATGAGGAAAAGGAGCTAATGACCACAAATTCAAGCTATGCAGACATAATAAAGAACATAAAAATATTCAGCACCATGAAAATGCAGGTGAAGTCTGGATCTAGACTGACAAGAGCAAAACCAACACACAGAAGGGGCGGTCACCACCGCACTAGCCGGGGTCGCCACCGTCACCACACTACCCAGCGTCACCACCGTCACCACACTACCAGGGTCACCACCGCACCAGCCGGGGTCACCACCATCACCACACTACCCAGCGTCACCACCGTCACCACACTACCCAGCGTCACCACCGTCACCACACTACCCAGCGTCACCACCGCACTAGCCGGGGTCACCACCGTCTCCACACTACCCAGCGTCACCACCGTCTCCACACTACCCAGCGTCACCACCGTCACCACACTACCCAGCGTCACCACCGTCACCACACTACCCAGCGTCACCACCGCACTAGCCGGGGTCACCACCGTCTCCACACCACCCAGCGTCACCACCGTCACCACACTACCAGGGTCACCACCGCACCAGCCGGGGTCACCACCGTCTCCACACTACCCAGCGTCACCACCGTCACCACACTACCAGGGTCACCACCGCACCAGCCGGGGTCACCACCGTCACCACACTACCCAGCGTCACCACCGTCACCACACTACCAGGGTCACCACCGCACCAGCCGGGGTCACCACCGTCTCCACACTACCCAGCGTCACCACCGTCACCACACTACCAGGGTCACCACCGCACCAGCCGGGGTCACCACCGTCTCCACACTACCCAGCGTGTCACCACCGTCACCACACTACCAGGGTCACCACCGCACCAGCCGGGGTCACCACCGTCTCCACACTACCCAGCGTCACCACCGTCACCACACTACCAGGGTCACCACCGCACTAGCCGGGGTCACCACCGTCACCACACTAGCCGGGGTCGCCACCGTCACCACACTACCAGGGTCACCACCGCACCAGCCGGGGTCACCACCGTCTCCACACTACCCAGCATCACCACCGTCACCACACTACCCAGCGTCACCACCGTCTCCACACTACCAGGGTCACCACCACACTACCCAGCGTCACCACCGTCACCACACTACCAGGGTCACCACCGCACCAGCCGGGGTCACCACCGTCACCACACTACCAGGGTCACCACCGCACTAGCCGGGGTCACCACCGTCACCACACCACCCAGCGTCACCACCGTCTCCACACCACCCAGCGTCACCACCGTCTCCACACTACCCAGCGTCACCACCGTCTCCACACCACCCAGCGTCACCACCGTCTCCACACTAACCACCAACGTCACGGCCTGAGGCTGGGATCAGCACCCAGCGCGGAGGAGCTCCCATCAGAGACAAAAGGGGCTTCGGAGGCGGCACGGGCTGTCACAGCGCAGGGGCCGCCGTGCGGTCAGCGGGCACGAGGCAGACTGTGGAACGGCGCGGACCCACGGGGCCTGGGGGCTGGGGGCTGGGGTGCTGCTCGTGCCGGGCCCCGCCTGGTGCGTTCCTCCAGGCCAACGAGGTGACTGCACCACCTGCCCACGGCCCAGCCGGCCCCCAGCTCCCTGGGCACAGCAGCTCCCGGCAGCGTCCTGGCTGGGCCGGCCTTGTCTCCGCGAGGCCCCGGCCCCACGCACCTGTCTCGGATGGGGCCTTGCGACGACTACCGACCCCCAGGCACCCTTCCACTGCTGTGCAGAGACAGAGTCTTGGGGGCCCGCCAGGACCCCATGAGGGCTTCTCTTACCATCTCTGTCCCACAGACGAGCAAGCGGGCACAGGAGGGAGGCTCGCCCCAGGCAGAGCCAGGCCTGGGCCACTCTGCGTCGGGGGACGTCTGCAGACTTTTCAATGGCCGCAGCTGGGGGCATGCTCCTGGCGAGGGGGTGGGCAGGTGGCGGGAGATCTGGCCCCAGGGTCGCCGGCCCAGGCGGGGCTGCCACGTCCGCTGAGCAAGTAGGCTTCGAGTGGTCTTAGCGCGCGGGGAATGTGTGGCCAGCACCTGTGCCTGCCCTGCCCCACCTCGCTGTGCCTCTCCACGCCTCAGCTTCCCCTCTCTGTGCCCCCTGAGGCCGGAAAGGCGCAGGCGGACATGACCTCGTCCGCCCGCCTGCTCAGCCAACACAGAGCTCCCTGTGTGCCAGGCTGCAGGCCCACGGCTAAGATACGCAGTGTGCCCTGCCCCACGCGGCGCGGCGGGACCTGCCCGGGGACTCTGGGGGACAGCGAGTGGCCCTGCTGTCTCCCTAAAGGCTGCGGTTCCTGACGCCTCGGCTGACCACGGCATCGCAGCGGCTTCTCCGGGGGCCCCGGCACCAGACGCCTTCTCTCCCCCACCAGGGCACCCAGCGCGCACTCATGGGACAGCCCCGGCCTGCGGCCCCGAGCCCTGAGCCCCCAGGGCAGGAAAGGTCCAGGTCCGGCCCTTGCGGCCATCTGGGGAGTGAACCAGCGGATGGAAGACGTCTCTGCCTCGCTAACGCTGCCATTTAAATGAACGAATAGAAAAAAAAATCCCCGCGCTCCCCAGAAGGGGGCGGTGCCGCCCAGGACTTGGCTCCGGAAGACCACGGGCTCCTGCGCCCTCTGCTGGTCGCTCTGGGTTCTCCTGCCCTCGTGGAAGAGGAACAGGCAGAGGCTGAGCAGGAAGGAGACAGCGAGGCACTGCAGGCTGCAGCCTCAGGCCACTCTGTGCCGGCCCATCCACTGCCCCTTCCCCTGGGCGTCACCATCGCCTCTCAGTGGGGCTGGCAGGGCGAGTGTCAGATGCCGGGAGCGCTCCGCCTCCATCGCGCCCGACGCGCACCTGCCTGCGTTTCCGCCTGCCTGGGTGCCTCCTGAATGCACCACTTCCGCCCTCCCTGCCCGTCCTCCTCCCTCAGACTCTCACCACTGCTTGGAAGCTCCGGGTTCTCCCGGTAGGCGCTGGGCATCCCAGAGCAAGAGACCCTGGGAGGCGTCGCTGTTGTGCCTTGAACGCAGCCCACCGCCCCTAGCGGCCGGCCTGAGCCCGCCCACCAGTCTCACGCGGCTTACGTGCTGGATCAGCGTCTCCACGATCTTGTAGCGGTCAGGCATGTGTGTCACCATGTCTGTCATGTTGTCTTCGGACGTCCTCACCAGCGTAGGCCCGAAGACCAGGGCCAGGTTCCGGGGCTCCATCTGGGCGGGAGGCAAAGCAGGTCCAGGTCAACTCAGTCCCGACCTCCTCCACGTCCGGTCCGCCCTTGCTGCAGGCCCCAGAGGCCTTCTGTCCCTGAGCACGAGCTGGGCCGGATGCACCCTCGCACACGGGACAGCTTTCAGCACTACTCATCCTCAGGCCCAATCTCCCGGGGCTAGCAGCAGGGACCCTGGAGTGGGAGACACGTGGGAGGTCCCTAGGACGTTTTAGGAGCAGGAAAACCTATCGCTCCCCTCATTTTCCCGGCTGCAGACCCAGAAGACAGGAGTCTGATCCGGCAGGATGCGCCAGATCAGGTAACAGATCTCCCTCGGTCGCGGGACTGGGGCTCTCTGCCCCTGGACGCCCTCAGGGTCTCAGGAGAGGGCTGACCCGAAGGAAGCACCGGCCGTACTTAGGGGCTGGGCCGGGCAGAGGGCCTTGGGAGGGCGCTCAGAGAGCCCTGGGGAGTTGTCTGCTGTCCTCCCCCAGACCCCACACCCAAGCCCAGGCACCTTGTTCTTCTCCGAGTGGTCAGCGATGGTCTTGAGATGGCCCACAAGGAACTTGAGCGTTTCATAGTAGTGTCCTGGGAGGTCCCGGATCTGGGGGTGGGGGGCAGAGAGCAGGAGCATGGACCAGGCAGCCTCTCCAGGCCCTGCCCCCCTGCCAAGCCTCCAGGAGGCTGGAGCCACCCTCCACCCCCCCCCCCAGCCTTCCCTTGAGTCAGCGGCCCCTCCCTCACCAGTTTCCGCAGCGTCTTCATCCGCTCCCTGGCATCCTCAATGCGATTGGCCTCGATGAAGTCGTTGTATTTGTCTAGAGGGCAGGAAGAGTCCTTAGGGAAGCGGTGGGCAGCCCCTCTGGCGCTGGGGCGGGGGCCGCTTCTGCGCTCTGTGCCCCTGCTGCTGCAGTCTAGGGGGCCCCGTGGCCTAGTGTGTGGTGGGACCACACCCACTGCGCCTGGACGCAGGTGTGCACCTGTCCCGGGGCACCCAGGGCTGTGCACATGGGACAATCAGACCCGAGTTGCACTGCACACGGCTCCCGGGTAAGGGGACCCCGCCCCAGGCTCCGGGACAAGGACACCAGGTCTAGCAGATCAGGAGGGAAGGGACCCGGGGGAGACCTCAGGATCCCCTCCTCCTGAGTCTCAGGGAAGTCTAGGGGCAGCTTCCAGAGAGGAACCTCACAAGAGAAGCCCATTCGCAAGCTCGCGGCTGAGGTCGCCAAGCACGCCTTGAGAAGGCGGCGAGCGCGGCAGGTGCACAGGGGCCCCGGAGCCGGGCAGGGCAGGACAAGGGCAGGGACAAGGACAGCGCTGTCTGGGAGTGGCCCTGGGACAGGCGGCTGTCACTCGGGGAGGGCGGGGGACCCCACTGTTGCCATCCCATTGGTGCACATGTTCAGCTGCTGCACGGAGCCAGGGAAGCACCGGGTGAATAAGAAAGCGTCTGTGCAGCCCTCAGGCTGAGCACAAGACGCAGAGTCTACTCCAGACAGAGTCTACTCCATAGACAGTCTACTCCAGACAGAGTCTACTCCAGACACAGAGTCTACTCCAGACAGTCTACTCCAGAAACATGGCCCACCTGATGACGTCCTAGAAACTGCCCTCAGCCTAGTAGTCAAGACACCCATGCTACAGTCCAGCAAGCTGGACCTCCACCCAGCTCTCCCACGTGAGTGGCAGGGTGCAGGCACCCCGACCATCTTCTGCTGCTTTCCCAGCTCTGGTTCATACTGGGAAGTGAAAGGGCACCTGGTAGACCAGGAGAGCCTGCAGTGCTCATGGGGCGCGCATCTGCGACACCCCAGAAGCTCATGTCCATTGGATTCATAGGAGAGAAAACGGCCCAGCACAGAAAGAGGCCGGCACACGGGGCAGGCGCTGGGCACAGAGTTCAAGACCCGTATCTAGTGCCTGGGTTGGAGTCCAGCTTCCCTAATGCACATTCCAGGAGGCAGCAAGCAATGGCTCAAGTACCTGGGCCCCTGCCACTGTGGGGAGGCCCGGATGGAGTTCCTGGCTCCTGGCTTCAGCTTGGCCCACCCTGGCTATTGAAGGCATATTGGGACTGAACCAACAGGTGGAAAATCTCTATCTTTCTCTCTCTCTCTCTCTCCGCCTCTTCCTTTCAAATAAGTAAAAATACATTTAAAAAGCCAAAGAAAATGTGTATATAGTATGATTAAGCAATTACAGAGAAAACAGAAAAATAGATAAAAATCAGGGACAGAAACGTGATCTCCTGCCGCTGCCCCCTCTCTGGGTGGCTGCGATGTCCAGAGCTGATGCGGCCAGGAGGAGACGAGCCCTCTCCAGGCTGGGCTGTGGCTGTGAACTCGGCCTCCTTCCCACGGTGGCCTGGCGCCAGCTTTCACAGAGGAGGGTGCTGGTGTGGGACGCGGCGGGTTAAGCCACTTCCTGCGGCGCCCGCATCCCATCCCGTAGCAGCGGTTCAAGTCCCAGCTGCTCCGCTTCTGATCCAGCTCTCTGCTATGGCCTGAGAAGGCAGCGGAAGATGGCCTACGTGCTTGGGCCCTTGCACCCAAGTGGGAGACCCAGAAGGAGCTCTGGGCTCCTGGCTTTGGCCTGGCCCAGCCATTTGGGAAGTCTCTCTCTTTCTCTGTTATCCTGCCTTTCAAATAAATTTTCAAAGTCCAATTTAAAAGAAGACCGTCTGGGGCGGCACTGTGGTGTAGCGGGTAAAGCCGCCACCTGCAATGCCAGCATCCCATACGGGTGACAGTTCGAGTCCTGGCTGCTCTACTTCTGATCCAGCTCTCTGCTATGGCCTGGGAAAGCAAAAGATGGCCCAAGTCCTTGGGCCCCTGCACCCACGTGGGAGACCCTGAAGAAGCTCCTGGCTCCTGGCTTTGGCGCAGCTCTGACCGTTGTGGCCAACTGGGGAGAGAACCATCGGATGGAAGACCTTTCTCTCTCTCTGCCTCTCCTCTCTCTGTGTAACTCTTTCAAAAAATAAATAAATCTTTAAAATAAAAAACAAAGAGGCCTGAGTGTGGGCCCACTGAATGTGTTGGTGGAATGAGCAGAACAGCCTCCAAGGCCTCATGTTTATATCAAAGGTCGTCCAGCAGGCCGCCAGCCCGCTGCAGGGGTGAGGCCCTGGGTGGGGCGGGGCCTGTGATCTCTAACACGTGACAGCCCCCTGGCAAGTACAGAAATTCCAGTCTCCGGGCCAGGGACGAGCAGCCACAGTGGCGGGATCTCTGCCGAACCCTGCAAGCCTCAGAGTGGCAACCTTGCTTCTGGGGACAGCAAGGCCCGCGCTGGCTCCCAAGAGCGGACTGCGCACTCTGCCCGGTTCTGTGCCGAAAGCCTTCTGCTGGGGCCTTACCATCAGCCATGATGGCAGTGCTTACGCCACCGATCAGGGCTGTGCCCCCCCTGCCAGATGCTAAGCGGCCAGCAGCGATCTACACCCAGGGGGGCCAGTGGGGGTCTTCCCCGTGGTCACAGGAGGGCCAGGAAGCAGCTGGCCAAGAGCTGCCTGGGCAGAACCCAGCTCTGTGGCTGCCAACCCTAAACCTGTGTCTCCCCGTCTGGGCACAGAGAATGCAGAGAAAGCCACAGAGGCCACCCTGGAGGAGGGGCAGAGGGAGGACAGGGACCTTCACCATCTCCTTCATTCACACAGGCACCTGCTTCAGGGTGTTTGTTTGAGAGCCAGAGAGAGAGAGGGAGAGACTCCATCTGCTGGTTCATTCCCCAGTGCCAGCAACAGCCAGGGCTGAGCCAAGGCCAAAGCCAAGAGCTGAGAGCACCAACCACGTCTCCTCCAGGCGTGGCGGGGACCCAAGGACCCGAGCCACACTGCCACTTCCTTGGACTGCACCGCAGGAAGCTGGAGTCAGGAGCCAGAGCTGGGAACCAAATCCAGGCCCTGGGTTGGGAGGGGGTGTTTTAATCACTAGGCTGAACACCTGCCCCTGTGTTTCATTTTTAATCAAAAGGTAAAGCCAACCACCCAAAAGCAACACCACAAGAAATGGAGTGGGCAGCGTGCGGCCGAGACCCCCGCCCTGCCCCCACCTCCTACTCACCATCGGTGAACAGAGGCTCGGGCAGCTTCCGGAAGAAGGACTTGAGCAGGCTGCTGATCACGTTGAGGTCCTGCCAGCGCTGGGGACGGGACAGAGGCGTCAGGCCCAGGGGCATCCTCTCTGCCCACAGAGGGGTCTCTGGGCTGGGACCTCGCTCCTCGGGGCGGTAGCAGCAGAACCCAGTGTTCAGTTAAGGTCCCGCCCCCACCAACCCCCAGGATTCACAGAAAGTTCAGGTCAGGCACTGTGGGCACAGAAGGGAGCAAGGGCCACCCCCAGGGCTGCCCACAGTCCGCTGTTCGGTTCCGCAGGCGCCAGCCTCAGCGACTGCCTACTAGTGCACCCAATCAGCAAAGAGTCACTGGCTGCCCTCCCCTTAACCTGGAAGTCTAAGGACCCTCGGCACAGCAGGGGTTCCCTGACTCGGGCCCTGTGCACCTGCTGGTCCCCACCTAGAACCTTCCTTCAAGTCCTGCCTGACCATCGCGGCTGAAGCAGCTCCACCTCCGCGGCCCCGAGCCCAGCCTGTCTTAGTTTTATGTTCTGTTTCCTTCTTCATGTCCACACCCAGTCTCTCCTATGCCCACTCAGTTCCCCTCAGCCAGCTGGGCCAGTCAGCCTGCCATTTGCAGAAAGCATTTATTTATTTATTTCAAAGGCAGAGTGACAGAGAAATAAAAAGAGACCCAGAGAGAGAGAGAGAGAGGTCTTCCATCTGATGGCTCACTGCCCAAATGGCTGCAACAGCCAGGACTGGGGCAGGAGCCTAGAACTCCATCCGGATCTCCCACATGAGTGGCAGGGTCCCAGGCACCCAGACCACCCTCTGCTGCTTTCCCCGGTGCATCAGGAGGGAGCTGGATCGGAACCAGCACTGGCACTCGGGTGGGAGGCCAACGTCACAGGCAGGGCCTTCACCCACTGTGCCAAGGCACCATCCCCGGCTACGTGGGGGTGGTTTCGGCCCGGGAGGACATCTGTCCACATTCGGAGCTACTCTGGTTTTCACGGCTGGGGGTTGCCACTCGCACGCAGGGGGCAGAGGCCAGGGATGCTGCTACACTTCCTCCAGTGCAGGACAACGCCCAACAGCAAAGAGCTATTCTGCCCAAAACGTCAGCCGTGCGGAAGTGCAGAACCCTGGTCTGAAAGGTGGCTGCTGGAGGCACGCGTGCCGCAGCGGCTAAAGCTGGCTGGGACCCTGCATCCCATATGGGAGCGCCTGGTTCCGGGCCTGGCGGCTCTGCTGCTGATCCCACACTCCTGCCGGCGCACACCCTGGGAGGCAGCAGATGGTGGCTCAAGTGTTTGAGCTCCTGCCAGCCATGTGGGAGACCTGGATAGGGCTCCTGGCTCCTGGCTTCATCCTGCTCCAGCCCTGGCTGTTGCCGGCATTCGGGGAGTGAACCAGCGGATGGAAGATCTTTTTCTATGTCTCTCTATGTGTGTATGTATATGTATATATATACGTATAGGTA
Organism: Sylvilagus floridanus; assembly: GCA_949820135.1. NCBI lineage: Eukaryota > Metazoa > Chordata > Mammalia > Lagomorpha > Leporidae > Sylvilagus > Sylvilagus floridanus. The sequence continues at coordinate 23,242,788 of OX463237.1, forward strand.
TATGTATATGTACATATTTTTTTCTTTTGGGCAGGTGCTGTGGTGTAAAAGGTTAAGCCTCCACCTGCAGTTCTATCATCCTGTATGGTCCCCGGTTTGAGTCCTGGCTGCTCCACTTCTGATCCAGCTCCCTGCTAATGTTCCTGGGAAAGCAGCAGAAGATGGCCCAAGTGCTTGGGTCCCTGCATCCACGTGGAAGACCCGGAAGAGGCTCCTGGTTCCTGGATTCTCCCTGGTCCATCCCTGGCCGTTGCAGCCCTTTGGGGAGTGAACCAGTGGATGGAAGATATTTCTCTGTCTCTTACAGTCTTTCTCTGTATCTCTGCCTTTTAAATACTTAAATAAATAAATCTTTAAAAATTTGTAAAAAGAAAACGGAGCCAGTTATTGTTCCTTCTGTCCACTAGGTGGCATTGTCACACCGCACGGCCACAAAGCCGGGCACAGCCACCTGGCTGGGAACCGCCCAGAAAGCAATGTAAGATCCTCTACAGTGACACAGCCTGGCAACACACACACACACACACACACTCCTTGCTAACGTCCATCACCCCCACCGCAGGCCACAGGGTGGTGCTAGGACACAGGGACCACCCAGCACACCTGGCGCACCCCTCCTAGGGCCGGGCCCTGGCCAGCAGCCCCTCAGCTCTGGTCCCTCTTCCCGGCTAAGGTCAAGCAGATGCGCTTTGAAGCATCCAGTGCCCACAGTGCTCACTCCGTCACTTCCTGACCCCCGGGGCGGGCTCTCATCTCCCAGTCGCTCCCTGGGGCCCTTGACCCAGCCACCTCCGCCAGCCCCACCTCCCTTCCTCCTGTCCACTCCTGGCCCAGCCCTGGGTCTCCTGCAGCTCACCCTCTCCCCCAGAGCTGCTTTCCCAGCCACCCCACCTCTCAGCCCAGCTTGACCCCACGCCCATCTCCAGGCCGCCCTCAGCCCGGGGACGGACTGCTCCATCCCCCAAGCAGATGGGCCTCCGTCGCACCCAGCCCAACAGGCCGCTGCCAGACTGTCCCCTCTTCAGCGCCCTCGCCCCAGTCTGTGGCGGAAGCAGAGACCACCAGCACCCGGCTCGACGCCGGCCTCGCCTTCCGTCCTTCTCCAGGGCAGCGCGGCCTTTCCCAAGGCTCTGCTGAGGCCTCCCTGGTTCCTCACAGTGGGGCAGAAGCCAGGCTGCTCTTGCTCCAACCCTTGCCTCGCCCGTGCCTCCCCAGCGCCAGAACCATCGCGGGCTGCCCGCCGTCCATCGGCTCAAGGCCGGCGGCTTCAGGGGGGCCAGCCAAGGCCTGAGTGTGGGGAGTGACCCAGCGGGTGGGGCTGTTCCCTCTCTCTGCTCTCAGAGCAGTCACCAAGAGTAAAAGGCACACACACAAGTGACCCAGTGCCCTGGTCCTGCTTCGCCCTCCTTCCCGGCCCGACAGCTGCTCCACGCACAGTGCTCTGCGTGGCGTTTGCCCCTTCCTGCCACGATTCCACCCACGGAATCAGGGCCCCGGCCTCTCGCTGCTGCAGCCCTAGCTCCTAAGTCACAGCCAGGCAAGGGGTGGGACCCGCTGTGAAAAAAGCCCTTGGCGCCCGGCACACGGCCAGGGCAGGATGTGTGGCACAGGGACCTCGACCCAACAGACGGCAGGGCTTCCCGCCCCCAGGGCCCCAGGCGCGCCCACCTCGTCCTGCAGGTTGATGTCGCCGGGCCCGCGGTTGAGCTGCTCCTGCAGGCTGGACACCACTGCGTTGTTGCCGGGCACCCGGTAAATGCCGGTGGACTCCAGCCCTCGTGCCTCCACGATGCGACAGCACGCGGCCACGATCAGGGGCACGCGCTGGGGACACAGGCAGAGCCGGGGGTCAGGGAGGCAGAGAGGCCCAGCTGGGGCAGCTCAAGGAACCCCATGGGAGGGCAGGAGTCCCTCGCTGCCTTCCAACAGCACCAAGGACTAGCAGGGACCTCAGCTCGTAGCTCCCTGCCCCGGGTGCCGGTGCCAGGTGGGGAGCTGGTGCCAAGGCCCGTGCAGCCCTTGAGCCCCTGCGCCCTGGGCTCCCCTGGCCTGCCCGGGACCCACCTGGTTCTCCGTGGCCGGCTGGCACTCCTCCAGCCGGACCCCAAATGCCCGCGGGGCTGCCTTCTTGTTCTTCTTGATGATGTTGATACCCCAGGGGGTCTTGGGGGCAGCGGCACTGTCATCTGGGGTGGGGGAGGCAGAGTCAGGCAGAGCTGGCACCCAGGACACCGCACGCACGGTCACTCACACAGGGACTCCCTGCGAGGGTGGCGGGAAACCCCTTCCGGACAGAAGGCCGAGGGATGAGGGCACGCACCCCTCAGGAGACCTCAGTGCCACCGAAGGGCTTCTGTGTGCCCTCGAGAACTGAAACTACCAGGGCCACCGCCAGGGGCGCCCGCATCCCACATCAGAGCGCTGGGTTGAGTCCAAGCCGCTCCGTGTCCAATCCAGCTCCCTGCTGACACGCCTGGGAAAGCAGTGGAAGATGGCCCAAGTCCCTGCACCCACGTGGGAGACCTGGAAGAAGCTCCTGGCTCCTGGCTTTGGCCTGGCCCAGCCCTCGCCCTTGTAGCTATCTGGGGAGCGAACCATTGGACAGAAGATTTCTCTCTCTATAACTTTCTTTTTTTTTTTTTTTAATATTTATTTATTTGAAAGACAGAGTTACAGAGAGGTAGAAACAGAGAGAGAGAGAGAGGTCTTCCATCCGCTGGTTCACTCCCTAATTGGCTGCAACGGCCAGAGCTGAGCCGACCTGAAGCCAGGAGCCAGGAGCTTCTCCCGGGTCTTCCACATGGGTGCAGGAGTCCAAGGACTTTGGCCATCTTGTACTGCTTTCCCAGGCCATAGCAGAGAGCTGGATCGGAAGAGGAGCAGCCGGGACTAGAACCAGCATCCATATGGGATGCCGGTGCTTCAAGCCAGGACTTTAACCCACTGTGCCACAGCGCCAGCCCCTATAACTCTGACTTTCAAATAAAATAAATAAATCTTTAAAAAGAAAAAAGGAAATAGAGGGGCTGGCACCGTGCCATAGCGGGTCAAGCCGCCGCCTGCGATGCCTGCATCCCATATGGGCACCGGTTGGAGTCCCAGCTGCTCCACTTCCAATCCAGTTCCCTGCTAATGTGCCTAGGAAAGCAGTGGAGGATGGCCCAAGTGGGTGGGCCCCTGCACCCGCGTGGGAGATCTGGATGAAGCCCCTGGCTCCTGGCTTCAATGTGCACCAGCCCAGCCGTTGCAGCCATCTGGGGAGTAAATCAGGGGAGAGACGATCTCTCTCTCTCTGTGTTTCTCCTGTTCTCTTGAGCTCTGCCTTTCAAATAAATAAACAAATTTAAAAATGCTAAAGTTATGCAGTGGGAGCCATAGACTCAGATACAACCAAAGGAAGAAATCTCTAGCAGCCAAAAGTGTGTGAAGATGTCAAAGGCTGCCTCCGGGGGTGTGGGCCTTCCGCCCCTAAAGGGACACCAGCAGAGACCAGAAGCCCCCCAGGCAGGATGCTGGCTCACAATCCCTCAACGATGCATGCCCGCGCACAAACACACCCGCCCCTCTCCACGCAGACCACGGGGCAGAGCCCCCAGCCCCAGCCCCGTCCCCAGGCGCCTTCCTACCCTTGCCGGCTGCAGGCGGCTCCTGGGTCCTGAGGCCGCGGGCAGCACTCTGCTTGAGGAGCTCAGCCTTGAGGCCCCCCAGGCCCCGAGAGCCTTTGGGGGAGGAATCAGCTTTGGGCCCAGAACTGTGGCTGCGTAGAAAAAGGAGGAAGGAGGGGTCTTCATCTGGGGTGGCACAGCAGGCCCCCCCCCCAGCCTCTTGCCCCCCTGGGTCCACCCCTCCATCTAAGCCGAGCCCTCCTGGGCTGCCGGGGAGTGCAGAGGCTCCACACCCGGCCCCCACGTGCAGGGACACCGGAGCCACTTCTGCTACCGCCAGGGAACCGCTCCCAGGGCCGGGCCTCACCTCACTTTGCGGTACTCATTAAGCTTCTTGCTGATCAGAGCTTGGTTGGCACAGCCGGGGTCCTGGCAGCAGAGAGGAAACAGCAGCCACATCAGTGCCCACTGCCCGCCTGGCCTCATCCTGGCCTCACCGCCCCCTCCTCCGCCTGCCCAGAGCAGGGCACAGACCCTGGGTCGGGAAAGGCCAGGGCTGGACCCCGTGTGACCCCGGGTAAGCCATCGAGCCTCTCTGAGCCTCTGTCCCCTCAGCAACAGGCACGGGGAGCTAGCAGGTTGAGGCGCACTCATCACATGCATGGCGCTCATGTCCCCGCAGGAGCAGAGGCTGCAGTGACAAAGGAGCGCAGGGCCTCCCTGACCACACCCTGCCGGGGACAGCCCTGCCACACTCCCGACTACATTTAAGAGACACTGTCCAGACGGTCAGCGAGAGGTCATGTCTTCCGCAAGAGGGACAGGCTGTGGCTGGGGGCTGAGCACAAGCGCCTGGTTCCCACAGCCAGAGCAGGTGCCCGTCTGGCCCGGCACCCAAGTCCAAGCCCAGGCCCCTCCTAATTTGGTGCAGGTGTGCCAGGGCACCTTTGTGCGGGAGCACACAGGGTCGGAGTGGAGAGAACCCCGCCCAGGCCCCTGGAGGGGCTCTGGCTGTCCAAGACAGGATGCTGTTTTTCAAAAATGTCCCCAAATTCCCGCCAATGCCCTTGGCTCGTCCCCTAACCATCTGCTGCCAGAGGCCAAGAGGCTTGGCCTCCCCTCAAGGTCATTGTGTTCAAGCCCCTGCAGGCTCATGCATTTCTGGTGCAGGGCGCCCGGGCCTGTAACACAGCTAGTGGGGACATCCCGGCCTGTGCCTGCTGGGAGCCGCACTGGCCTGCAGGTGACCTGGCTGTGCCGCAGGCCTCCCAAGGCAGTGCTAACAACAACAGGGGCAATTACTGCCATTACTGCAGCCACTCCTGGGACTGCCAGGCGCTCGGTGTGGTTTCCTTGTACCAAAACCCACGAGTGCGGGTGCAAGGGGCACTCCTGTGCGCTCCACTTTCTAGAGGTGGGGGTGAGGCTCAGAGAGGTCGCCCGAGGTCATGGTGACCGCAGGGCAGCCCTGGCCTGCCCCCGGGGCCCGGCTGGGACGAGCACGGGCCTCACCTCGCCCTCGGCCCTGCTGTTCTCCCGGATCGCTCTGATCCAGCCCAGCATGTCATCCCGGTCCTCAGCCTGAAAGAGATATTCACAGAAGTCAGCGGTGGTCAGCCGGAACACGTGCCTCCTCTTGGTCTCGCTGTAGGAGATGTCCACCAGGCAGGAGCCGATGCAGACGGGCGCCGCCTCGTCCTCACCTGCGCCGGCCGCCGCAGCCCCCGCCGCCGCCGGCCCGGGCTCCCGCCGCTCCTTGCTCAGCGAGAGCGAGCGCGCCCGCAGCGCGGCGTACACCCGCTTCCACTGGCGCAGGCCGCTGCCCGCTTTCTGCAGGGAGACACGGGTGGGGGGGAGAGACGGGGAGCGGTGAGAGCTGGGCCTGCCTGCCCGCCCAGAGCCAGAGGCACGGGAAGCAGCAGGCAGCAGCCAGCAGTGAGGACAGACCCCAGCCCACTGCCTGCCAGGGCTCCCCTGTTCCACCTGCACCTGCACCTGCGTCTGAGTCCCTTGCAGCCCCCACCTGCCTGTGCACCCCAGCCCATCTTCTCCAAGTAGCCATCATCACCCCTCGGGGCTCAATGATGTCCCAGGGCACCGCAGGAGACCCCGGGAGGCCTGGGCTCCCTTCCCAGCAGGACCCATCCTAAATCAAATGCTCAACAGCCACGTTGCTGCCGCCCTCTCGGGTGAGCAGCGTCCCCAGCTCTGGGGAACCGCCTCTCACTGGACTCTGATCAGCACGCTGTGCCCGGGGGCGGCTCTCATGGCCTCCCCGGCCTGCCATGTGGCCAATCCAGTAGCCACCTCTCTGCCAGTGCCTTTGTTTCTTTTTAAAGATTTATTTATTTATTTGAGAGGCAGAGTCACAAAGAGACAGACACAAACAGAGGTCTTCCATCCACTGGTTCACTCCCCAGATGGCTGCACAGACTGGGGCTGGGCCAGGCTGAAGCCAGAAGTCAGAACTTTCCTCTGGGTCTTTCATGTGGGTGCTGGATCCCAAGGACTTGGGCCATTCTCTACTGTCTCTCCAGGCCATTAGCAGGGAGCTGGATCAGAAGTGAAGCAGCCGGGACTTGAACTGATGCCCATTTGGGATGCCAGCGCTGTAGGCTACGGCTTTAACGCGCTGAGCCACAGCACCAGCCCCTTCTGCCCATGTCTTAACCACCCTTCCTGGTTCCCCTCCTAACTGCACTGGCCCCTTCTTTGTCTCCTCCTCTGCACCCCATCCCCCGTGGGGCGAGACGGCCTGCAGCGACACTTGTCTGGAGCCCTGGGGCGGAGGTGCCATGGCGTCCGCAGGTAGAAGTGGGAGCTCTGCTAAGACCCCACAGCTCCCCACAGTGGAATCCCCCAGCCCTGAAGGTCAACACAGCTGAGGCTGGGAGGAGGGGGAGGAGCTTCAGAGCTTGGCCCCAGTCCCTCCTCTCCCTGCAGCCACCCTCAGGGGCGAGTCCACGGCCCTCTGCCGCTGTGCACATCCCTGGCCCTCCCAGGCCGGCTCAGCCCCTCCACCTGCTGCTCTCAGGGGCTTTAAAGGCCACTGCCACTGCGCCACTCACCACCCAATCTGCTCCCTGCCCCCACCGCCATCTTTCCCAGCTCGGTCCATCCACGCTGTTGCCCAGAAACCAGAGCGAGGTCCTTCATTCCTCCTTTTTTGCTGCTCTTGACATCCAATGCATCAACCACCACTGTCCTGCTTCCAAAACATTCCATCTCTTGGGGTGGGCATTTGGCCTCGCAGGCAAGACGCCCGTGTCTCGTGTCGCAGGGCCTGGGTTCGGTTCCTGGCTCTGGCTCCTGACTCCAGCTTCCTACTAGTGCAGACCTGGGAGGCAGCATGATGGTGCCCGTGCCCGGGTTCCTGCCCTGGCCACTGTGGGTGTCCGGCTAGTAAACCGGTGCACCGGTGAATCTTCTCTGCCCCTCCGCCTCCCAAATAAGCGATTTGAAAAACTGTCCCTAGGCCGGCGCTGTGGCTCAACAGGCTAATCCTCCACCTTGCGGCGCCGGCACACCGGGTTCTAGTCCCGGTCGGGGCGCCGGATTTTGTCCCGGTTGCCCCTCTTCCAGGCCAGCCCTCTGCTGTGGCCCGGGAGTGCAGTGGAGGATGGCCCAAGTGTTTGGGCCCTGCACCCCATGGGAGACCAGGAAAAAGCACTTAGCACCTGGCTCCTGCCATCAGATGAGCGCGGTGCGCCGGCCGCAGCGCGCCATCTGCGGCAGCCATTGGAGGGTGAACCAACGGCAAAGGAAGACCTTTCTCTCTGTCTCTCTCTCTCACTGTCCACTCTGCCTGTCCAAAAAAAAAAAAACTGTCCCTGTCTCCCTCTTTCCCGCCACCTCCTTGTCCGCACCACAACACCTCCAGCCAGCACAGGGCACAGCCGGCCCCGCCTCCTCTCTCGCGCCATCCGCTTAGACAGGGCGATGTCAGCTCCCCGGTGCTGAGCCCCCGAAGGGCCCTGCTGCCTTGCACTCCAACCTGAAGCCTCAGTGGTCTGGCTCAGGCTCATCGCCCCCCTCCTTTCTCGCGAGCCCAAGCCACGCCTCCTGAGCTGTCAGCTCTGCAGGTGCCCTTCCTTCCCCCGGGGCCCCTCCTCTCCACCACCGTCTTGCCCTGTCACCTCCTCTGATCAGGTTTTGTTCCCCTTAAAGGCAGCTCTGCCTCCCTCCAGACCGGATGGTGACCCTCTCCTTGTTCATTCGTCAGTGTTTGCGGGGCAGGGAGCTGGGCCGCCCTCACCTGCACGTCCCAGGGCCGAGCGCCGCCGTGCTCACCGGCTTTACTGAATATATGCATGAATGGTCCTCGCGGCCTGGAGCCAGCGCCTCCACCTCCCACCTGACCCCAGGCTCCTTCCCACTGCTGCAGACCTACCCACTATACCCCGGCACTAGCTTCTGCCTGCACAGAAAACCAGAGGCGGAAGCAGGGTGGCGGGCAGGACCAGCACAGCCACGTGTGGTCTCCCACTGTGTGGACCCCGTGCTGTGCGCCCTGGCCACCATCACAGAACTGCCAGACAGGGACAAGGACGCTCAGAATGAGGGGCGGGAGGGACCTCCGGGGAGGCTCGTAGTGTTAGGAATAGGAGGGGTCAAGGGCGGCCCCTGGACTAACCCAGCTGGACAGCCTTGGCCACGCCAAGCCCCTCCCCACAGTGTCCTCTGCTGGTCGACTGGCCCTCAAGGCCACACATGGGCTCTGCGGCTGCAGGCACGCGCCCCCCTGCAGCTACCCCTCCCCTGCGGGTCATCAGGGTCCTCGGAAGAGACTGGGGGCTGGGGCGGAGGGGTGGGAGGCTGGGACTCCTGGAGCAGACGCCCACAGGTCCGAGCTGACTTGGTCCCGCCCCCCACTCCCAAGGGCACGAGTGACCTCGGGTGTCAGCCAGCAAGCGGATGGAAGCCCCTGTCCTCCAGACCTGGTTAGTGAGCAGGAAGGGGCCACCCAGGGCAGGGGACCAGCCACCTGGCAGGAGGCACGCACAGCTGCCACAGGACCATCCAGTCACACGCGGCCCCGGCCTGGCCCACACAGCGGGCCCTACCCTGCTGGCTCCCTGCCTTCCCGCTGGCTCTCCTGTGGTCTCCACAGCCAGCGTCACCTCCTCCTCAAGGACCAGCTGGGTCCCTGGCCTTCTCCCTCGTGCTCCTGTACCCGAGGCCACCAGTGCCCACCTGAGCCTCCCCAAGCTCCTCAGAGCTGCTGTCCCCAGGACACCTGCTCTCAGGGCCCTGGATGTCACATGACCCCAATGCAACCCCCAGGCTTCTTCTCCCCAGACCTGCTCCTGGAGTGCCCAGGACCACGGGGTACGGGGTCTCACCACCCATGACCTTTCCCACAGCCCAAGCCAGGAACCAGGAACCCTGCAGCCTGCTCCTGCCTCTTCCTCTCCCTCACCTCCCGGTGCACCTCCCAGGCGTCAGCAAGCCTAGGCCAGCCGTGCCCTGGGATCTCTCTCCTCAATTGTCCCCTGCCCCGGCCCACACAGCCACCTCGGTCAGGCCCCCTTCGCTCACCTGGCCAGCAGTGGTGGCACTGTGTCCTCCTAACCACTCCTCCCCTCCCCACCCCATCTTGTGCGTGGATTCGCACTTCCCTCGTGTCTCAGGCCTCTGGACACCTCTGCTGCAGCCCCCCACCCACCCCAACGACCCATGCTGAGGTCTCTAAACTCCCGCACATCCCAAGTCTGTGCCCTTGGAGCTATCACGGGACACGTGTGCGAACCCCAGTAGGGCAGGGCTGGGCCGGCTCCCTCACCACCACCTCCCTAGAACCCAGGAGAGACGAATGGACCACAAGTGACGAGTGCTGCCCAGGCCACGTGCCTCGCCGTCCTCTGCTTGGGGCAGGCAACCCTGGGCCCAGCTCACAGCTCAGAAATGTGAGGCTCGCCGAACCGGAGGGAGTGTCCACAACCAGAGGCTCAATCTGCGGCCACAGGGGCCCGGGAGGTCTTGGGCAACTCAGGCCCCAGGGGCCCGACCTATGCCATCCAGTCAGGTGCAGACGAGAAACGCGGGAAAGCAACATGGCCTGTGCCGAGCATCCGCAGGCTTTTTCTTCCCGTCGTTCATTATTCAGAAGTACAACACCCAGCGTTTGCGCTGCACTGGGTTCTGCGATCATCCAGAGACGAGTTAGGGTGCACAGGAGGCGAGGTGCAGGATACAGACAAATACCACGCCACGTAGGCAAGGGACTCGAGTGTCCGCTGGTCTGGGTATGTGCAGGGGGCCCGGGGCCGCCCCCCGCCGTGGGTGCCTAGGGCTGCCTCTGAGAGCAGCCGGCAGGAGCGCAGCTGCCAAGCGCCAGGCCCTGGGGAAAGCCTTCGCTGAGATCATGGCCTCCACTCCCCGGGATTATCACGAGCTCCCTTTGCGGGCAAAGACGCCCCGAGTCAGAGGGAGGCTAGGCGCGCAGAGCGAGACGCTACAGCCACCTGGCCACTCAGTGTGGGCCACTTGGAGGGCCAGCAGCAGGCTGCCACACTCTGCCCTCTCCCCAGCCTATGGCACGGTCTGGGGCTGCAGGTCTCTACCCCGGGGACGCCCTCCCTGTCCAACCTTGCCCCGCCCCCAGCATGGTCCATGCTACTTCTGCCTCTCGCCTGCATCGCGGTGGGGGCTCCTAACTGGCCATCTCTCCCAGTGACCATTTTTGGGGTGATCGTCATTCTGGGATGGCTTTGTCAGACCTGGACGCACGACTTGATCAGATCCGTCCTCGGCAAAGCCCTCTGCCATGGTAGGAGGCCTGCGGGTTCTCCCTGGGAGCTGGTGCTCGCCGTTAGCCTCTGTCCCTCAGGCTGCAGCCTGTCCTCTCTGGTCCAGAGCCGCGGGGGCCGGGTAGGAGCAGCTGGATAGCTGGGCCGGAGCCCCACGTCTCCGCACGTCTTACCTTGCCCTTCTTGGTGAGGATCTGCTTATAATACAACCAGCCCTCTCTCCTGATGTCGCTGAAGTTGGCATCCGAGAGGTCAGAGGTTGAAGGTCGCTTGGAAGGGGCCTCAGCATCTTCGGAGGTGCCCCAGCTATCCAAGGACTGTAGGGAGACAGCAGAGGGCAGCTTAGGGCGGCTCCTGCAGTACCAGCACTTCAGGAGCCCCATGGGCCGCTGGTAGCCACTGGGGCCCGGCCGACGTCGGTGCTGCGCTCTGCGTGCTGTGTGACTGCATGGGTGCCACTTGCCCTCTCTGGCCCCTTGTGTGGAGATCACGAGATGTGTGCAAAGCAGAAGCCGGAAAGGAGGAAAGGCCACGAGCTGCCAGCAGGCCCTGGCCTCCCCACGCTGGAAGAGCCAATCTGGAACCTCCTTTAACTTCACAGCGCTAGAGGAATTAAGGAAGTGGAGGAAACGGCTGTGTCACCCAGGAGTTAAACAAGCAGCGCAAGCGGGAACATCAACAAGGGCTGAGCTGCGGGAGCCGCAGCCTGGCCGCGAGGAGTCACAGGAAGTGACAGTGTCAACAGGACTCCGGCGAGGGGCCCTGGCAAGTGTCAGGCAGAGTAAGTAAGCAGAGGAAGTGATAAAGGAGGAGGTAGATGGCCACACCGGCCAGGTGTCAATCCCAGCCAGGCGTCTGGAAGTGGGCGGCTTTTCCACCTGGAGCGGGGCAGTGCAGACCTGAGCCCATCTCCTGGGTCTGGGCTGCACACTCCAGCCTCTCCATCTGTGCGCCCTGTGTGCCCCCTCCCACGAACCTCCATCCCCCAAGGCCCTGTGCAGGCATGGTTGGTGCTCGGGACCCAGCAGGGAGCTCCACGCGAGGGACCCTGAGCTCAGGTTTCTATTCTAGCCGGGGGCCAGGGACACCGCAGAGCAGGGAGGGGGCCCAGCGGGGGCAGAGGCCTAACAACCCTGGAGGAAGTGGGAAGGTGAGCCTGGTACGCATGGCAGGGAGGACCCGGAAAGGGACATCCCATAAGGCAAGTGGTGGGAGGCCCACGGGGTCCCGACGTGGACAGCGCCCACGTGCGGGTGGGGGTCACACGCTGACACAGCCAGGGCAGCAGGTCTCGGGTCACAGGTATCCCGGGCCTGTGCCCCTCACCGAGGCGGGGGCCTGCGCAGGCGCACACGGGCTGCTCACCCCGTCAGTGAAGAAACTCCGCAGCATCCGCAGGCTGGGGACCCGGCTGGGCAGGCGCCTGGGGAGCAAGACGGGAGGGTAAGGGAGGTGGGGACCCACCAAGGGCTCGCCTGCCACCGTCCAAGCCCTCGGGGCCACAGCGCCCCAGGGCCAAGGTCCCCCGCCACAGCCCAGGCTCGGAGGGCTGTGGCCAATGACCACCCCCCGTCCGGAGCAGGCCTCACCGCAGCACCCGGCCCTCATCGCGGAAGGTGTTGAGCCCATCGTCGCAGGACTTGGAGCGCTCTGTGGTGATGGCCAGCAGGTAGGAGGAGCGGCGGCCGGCCTTGATGCTGCCTGCAAAGGCACCCAGGTGGGGCCCAGGGTCAGTGGGGAAGTGGGTCGGGGTCTCCCCAGAGCCCTCCCCTCCTGAGGACAAGCAGGTGACTCTGGGGCCTCAGAAGGGGCAGGAAGCAGTGGGAGGGGCCGGGGCGGGGGGAGCACTCACTGCAGTCTTGGGAGTAATGGCGGCCGAGGGCAAAGGTGAAGGTTGGGGAGGACGGGCTGGTGCCCAGGACAGGGGCAGAGTTCATGGCACTGGAGACCACCGCGGAGGCAGGGACGTGCTTGGCTTGGAGGTCGATGCTGGGGCTGGTGGGCTCATCTGCGGGAGTGGAGGGAGGGAGGGGTGAAGAGGGCAGAGAGCCGGATCTGCCTGACCCCAGTGCCTGCGCCCAGTGACCCCCTCCATGGTGCTGCTGGCATCACTCTCACTGCCAAGGGAGACCGGCTTACAGACTGTGGCCATGAACCTCCCCCTCAGCAGGGACACAGCCTCCCCTGTGGACCCCCCCAGGGCACCCGGGAACGGGGCTAAGCTGCCAACACTCCTCCATCAGACCGGGAGCTTCTCGGCACAGGGACTGTCTCCTCCATCAGACTGGGAGCTACTGTGAGCCCCATCAGACTAGAAGCCACTGAGGACAGGGACTGTGTCTCCTCCATCAGACTGGGAGCTACTGTGAGCAAGGACTGTCTCCTCCATCAGACTGGTAGCCTCTCAGAACAGGGACTGTCTCCTCCACCAGACTGGGAGCTCCTGAGAACAGGGACTGTCTCCCCCATCACACTGGGAACCCCGGAGGGTAACAGTCTCCCGCTTCTGTTGGGGGCTCCCTGAAGCAGGGGCTGCACCCCCATCAGAGCGCCCAGAGGGGCCAGCCTTACTGTGGCTCCACTCTGACTGAAGGCTGGTGGGGAGCCCATGGCCTCGTCCACCCAGGGCCTCTTCTCCTCACTCCTCAGCCTGCCCTGGCATGAGCTCAGCTCCAGGTACAACACTCGGTGCTGGCCCGGCCTCCCGGGGCCATCTGTCTGCACCTGGTCTTCCTCCTGGGCCTTGAGACCCAGCAGTGCCAGCTGCCTGCCCGCGCCTCACATCACCGCGTCCCAGGCCTGCCTACCCTTCCGGCCCCTCCTCGTTCCCAACATGGGGTGAGCGCCCCTCGCGTGCCCTCATCCAACACCTACTCTTAGGGCAAGCCTTCACCAGGTCCCTCTGCTCCCGGGATAAATCCCAAACCCCCGGCTAAGACCCCGGGCTGCGGGAGGGCTTCCCCGCTCCCACCTCAGGCTCTCTGCTGTCCCAGTCCCCCCCCATCACTCCCCAGACTTGTCCTCCTCTGAGCCTCAGCCAGCTGTCCTTGCTCCAAGGTTCTCTCCGGCCACCACACCCCAGGCCACTCAACAGAGCCCTTCTCAAACCCCGGGCCTTGCCTGTGTGGCCGGCTCAGCCCTGAGTGGCCCCCACTCCCCAGCAGAGCACAGGGCCCAGCACTGGGCCAGACACAAGTGCTTGTTGGAGGCATGGGCGGTGGACAGAAGGAACAAAGAGTGACAGATACAAAGGAAGCATGGAGGAGAGGGGAAAGGCTGGTGAGCAGACAGTGGTAGCCCGAGAGAAAGGGTGAGAAGGATGGGAGGCAGGATGGATCAATGGGCGGACGGACGGATGCACGGAGGAACCAGACCCCATCAGCACCCAGCTGGCAGACAGGGGAAGGGGACAGTGGGCGCCACCACTCACCGATGAAGGGGATGGAAGCCAGAGAGTCCTCGGTGGTGGCCAGAGGGGCCACCTTCCTGCCCAGGCGTGGCCCTCTCCCACTGGGCTCCGGCTCCGGGGTCTCGTCACCAATCCCGAGGTTCGCCTGTCTCGCGGGGGTCAGCTGGACCTTGCGGCCCGTCGGGGGCTTCTGCCTCAGGACCACCTCATCACGGTGGTCCTCAACGGGAGGCTCCAGGGCCCGGGGGCTGGGTTCCGGCCTGACGACCCTGGCTGCTGGTTCAGAGGCCTCTGGCGGAAATGGTGCAGGGGTCTGGGCCAAGCTGAAGGAGGGCAGGCCCCCAAAGGGCGAGTCCCGGAAGGAGAGTGCGTGCAAGAGGCCAGTCCGACGCTGGAAGGAGGGGCTGTAGCTCCGGTACCCGATGTACCCGACGTCGTCCAGGCCCTGCAGGCCGGAGAGGGGCGCGGTCTGGGGCCCCGGCAGGTCCCGGGATGGGCAAGCAGAGGTGCGGGCAGCTGGGCGCTGGGAAGCCCAGCCACAGCGCTCAAGACGGGGCGACACCAGGGCCCCTGGCCCCAGTGCCTCAGCGGAGCGAGTGGCCCTGCCCAAGTAGTCGTCTGAGCGCGCCCGGTGCCAGCCCTCCTGGCCCAGCTGGCTCAAGGCATCCTGGGAGGTGGAGCAGGGCCATGGGCGGTGGGCAGTCACGTCCTCCAAGCGGTCCTGCGAGGCGCTGCGAGCCCGGGGTGGCATGGCCGGGCACCGTCTCTCCCCCGCCCTGCGGGGTACCTGGTTCGACAGCCAGTGTGTCAAGGCCTGCTGGCACTGCCGCCTGCTGGGGGGCACCCGGCTGCCAGGCTCCGGGAAGGCACGCGGCGTCCGGGACTCCGAGGGCAGGCTGGGGAAGGCACCAGGGCTGGGGCGGGGCTGGCTCATCCCCAGGCAGGAGTTGTCTGGGTGGGCACGGGCGGCGGCCGGGACGCGGGGCCCCGGGTCACTCCAGGCAGCAGGACTCCGGGGGTCGTTGGGCAGTGCTGAGACAGGCTCAGGCACCATAGTGGCCCAGGCAGAGACCCGGGCTGGCGGAGCGTAGCTCTTGCGGGGGTAGCAGACGGGGGGCGGCTCTGGGATGCTGCGGGCCTCTCCGGAATACGGCTGGTTCCCCTTCAGGTAGGCGTCCTGGGAGTAGGCCTGCCGGAGACACAGGCAGGTGAGCGGAGGCAGACAGGCCCCAGGGCAGGAGGGCAAGCCCCCCAGGTAGAGCAGCAAAGGCAGAGGTTGGAGTGGGGCAGGCCTAGATGGAGGGAGGGCCAGGGCGCAGGGTGAGGGAGGACACAGGCCAGGGGCCTTTGAGAGACACAAACTCCGGGATGCTGGAAGACTGTGGATGGGAGCCGCCTCCAGCCACACTCAGTCTCCCATCTGGTTTCGGGGGTGCTCTCCCAGCTCCCTTTCACCCAATCATGTCCACAACCCCTTGACGGGGGTGGACTGGGAAACCCCAACAGAGACTGGCCAAGGTGGCAGACAACAGAGAAGAAAGCGGCTAAGGGGTGTGTCCAGGGTGGGGTGGGCTGGGTGGGCGGAGGCTGGGCAGCTGGGCAGCCTGGCCCCTGAGCCACCAGCCAGAGGAGGAACTTCTCTCCCTCCCCTGCTCCCCACGGCTGGGACGAAGGAGGGCTGGCCCGGCCCAGGGCCCTTGGGCCACCTCCTGCCACCAGCAGGCCTGGAATCTGGCGCTGCGAGCTGAGGCCGAGGCTGCATTGCTGAGGAGTGACAGAGCCAGCTCCCAGGGCTGGCCAAAAAAGGAGGCGGCCCCCAAGGACAGTGGCCTGGTGGCCCCAGCCCAGCCAGGCCCCGGACCCCGATGGACGAGCTGCGGTGGGCACTGATCTCAGGGCGCAGGATCCAGGCAGGGGAGGGCGAACCCCCCCCCCCCCACATACCACAAAGAGACACAGGGAGACACTCACCCTAGACACTCACACACAGCGGAGCACAATGAGACACACAGGGACAGCCCCCCTCGCTATCCCAGGCACAAACATCACGTGACCAAGCCGGGCTAACCACACCCCCGCACACCGGCCCCTCCAGGCCGGCGCACACGGGGCCGGGGACTCACTTACCGCGCCCTCCTGCCATCCTGCCGGCTCGCCGGGCTCCCTGCATCCCTCCCGCTCGGCCCTCCCGCGCCCCTGCCGACCCCCTCAACGCTGACTGCTGCAGCTGGCCCCGGCCAGGGCCCGGGTGCCCCTCTGTCTGCCCTGCCCCCGGCTCCCCCTCGGCCCCGCCGGCTCTCAGGCTGGCTGGCGGGAGGAGCAGGGAGGGAGGATGGGTGTGGAGGGGCCTCGCCGCGTCGGTGGTGGCGTCAGCAGCTGCCGCGGCCCGATTGGCCTCCAGCCTTGGCTCCCAACCACAGGAATGCCTGGGCCCCACCCTCGGGCCGGCTGCAGTTGGGGGGGGGGCCGGCGGAGGCGCCCAGATGCTGACATCTGGGGCCGCCAGCCCACCCGAGCCTGGTAGCCAAGCTCACAGCTGTGGCTCTGGCCTGCCCTTAGCCCCAGCCACTGTGCACAGTGGGGGATACCCTGGGTCCTGCCCTGGCCACGCCTCAGCCTGGGGGAAAAGCGCTGGGGCAGGGCCTTGAGACATGGGGTGAGCCAAGTTGGAGCAGGGGGACAATTGAGGCCAGGGGGCGGAGGCTCCCAGGGGGCACCGTGCCAAGCTGTGATTACAGTGATTATGGGAGTGTGACCAAGGCAGAAGGCAGAAGGCAGTGCGGTGGCTCCAGGGCCTCTGGGACTTGGCCCTCAGCCGTCCCCTGAGGGGGCAGTGACTTCAGATGAGGCAAGCAAGCCGGCCTCTGGCTGGGACCCACATGGCCAGGGAGCCAGGCACTGCAGGTGCGAGTGTGTGTGTACACACCTCCAGTGCCAGTGCATGCGTGACGTCAGGGTGTGTCTGGCCAGTGTCTGTGGGGCAGGCTCTCTGCAGGCGGCCGAGGAGGCTCAGGGGGCCCGGCCACATCACATCCACTTTGGACACTGTGACGCTTGCACGGGGCAGTGGGAAGGCGGGCACGGGCCCCACGTGGTGCTGTGGGGGAGTGAGTATGGTGAGGTCACAGTGCCTGTGTGTGGCATGGCAGAGAGTGACCGCAAGCAGGCGTGGTGTGGCTGTGTCCGGAACGTCCCTCATGTGTGTGGTGGTGTGTGTGACGATGGGGTAGTATGTGTGTGCGTGCGTGTGTGTGTGTGCTCACCTGCAGCCAAGCAGAGGTGCAGGGAGCGGGAGAACATGCCAGCCCAGCAGGGCGTGCTGGGCCGCCCGCCTTTCAGGTACCCTAGCAGGAATCCTGCTTGCCAGGATCAGCGCCTCCCGTCTGCCGCGGCAGTGCGGCCCAAATGCAGCAACCACCAACCCCAACCCAGTCGGGGCTGCCAGGCCGCGATGCCCCCACACTTCCTCCTCTGGAGCAAAAACCAGGGCAGAACTCACCAGCTGCAGGATGTCCTCGTCCTTGGGCATGATGGCCAGCTCCAGGACATCGTCGCTGCGGAGACGGGCAGAGGGTCAGGCCGGGCGGGGGAGCAAGCTCGGGAGGAAGGGGATGCCGGTCACAGGCACCCCAGAGCCCAGGCATGAGCTGGCTGGGAGCTGCCGAGGGCAGTGGGGGGCACAGCTCACTCACCTATTCTGGATCAGAGCGATCACCTGGGAGTAGGTCTTCCCAATGACGCTTTCCCCGTTCACCTTCACCAGCCGGTCTCCTGGGGACAAGGGGCAGGGCCACGTGTGAGTGAGCCGAGGGGTGCCAATGCCCCACTGAGACCCCCAGGCACAGGTGACAGTGAGTGACGGGGCCTCCCCAATGCCTGTGTCCAAGAATCCCATCCTAACTGGAAGGTAGGGCCGGGTAACCGGGACAGCTCACCTGTGCGGAGCCCCGCCCTGTGGGCAGGCCCATCCTCCTTCACATTCTTCACAAAGATGGTGTCCATGGGCTCCAGCCGGTGCCGCGGGGAGGGCCCTGGCAGGCATCAGTCAGGTCAGCTGGGGGTGACTGCTGACGGTCACGGCCGTCACAGCTCCAGAGGGGCACACTCAGAAGGATTGCACGCGTGCACACACACATGGACCCACACATCCAGGGGACACACACAACCAGACAGGAGCGCGTACACCTGGGAGATGACACTGAGTCGCTCCCTACTGCCTGTGTGTTCCTGCAGGTGCTGGACACCGGATGGACAAGGATGGACAGACCTTCCAGAGCTCCCTTCTCGTGGAGGACAGATTCTCTCTCTGACCCCCCAATTCCCACCTACTCCCTGCCCCAGGTTTGGGGGCTCCGAGTGGAACCCTGGGAACCTCAGGATGGGCACAAATCATATTTCACCCCACAACACTCCTCTGCGGCCAACTGTCCCTGTTCCTGCCAGCCAGCTCCCTGCCCCCAAGGCCTCTGGGATGGGGACACAGAAAGACATTCCCATGGGCGCCTAGCAGAAGCCAAGTGGCAGAGCAGGATGGCTGCCTGTTCAATGAGCTCTCCCTTGAATGCCCGGGAAGTACAGCAACAGTTCAATGGCAATGGGGCGTTAGGCCCCCTGCAGTGGAAAGAACCGCAGGGTCCCCCATCCCACCAGGCCCTCCTTGCTCAGGACACCCCAGCACCAGCCCCCAGGCCGCACAGCTCCTACTGGGGCCGTGTCCCACATTCCCATGAACACCCACAGAGCACCGCTCATGGGCCGCAGTGATGGACAGGCGTCTGCAGGTGCACAGGCCCCGAGGGAGACAGAAGTGCAGAGGACACAGGGAGGGGAGGAGAGAGTGAGGAGGTGCACAGAGCGGGCTACAGCAGAAACAGAGATAGCAGTGCAGCTGGGCAGAGGCGCGGGGTGGGGCACGAGAGAAGCAGGAGCTGGAGGGCGAGTCCCAGCGCAGCCCCCCCTACTCCTTACCTCCTCCTCGGCCTCCATTCTCTTCCTCCTGCAGGGAACAGAGAGCTGGGTGTGGGCCCTGCCTGCAGCCCTGGCAGCACAGGGCGGCAGCCCTGGCAGGGAGGCCCAGCCCCTCCTGGGCGAGTCCTGCAGGCTCCTGCCACTCTTATCTCCTTCCAGCTAGCCCAGCAGCGGAGGCCAGCAGTAGGGCTGGGAGGGCTGTTGGCTGGGGCGTTGAGCCCCGCCAAGTCCCCTGGTAACAGGTGTGACCCTCTCTCGTACCTGCCAATCGCACCACCTAGCCCCCAGCTATCTGGCAACCCCAGTGTAAAGGGGCATCCACGTCCCCTTCTCTGGGGCGCTCCCGTGGCTCGATGGAGCTCACACACACAGAAGACCCCGGCAGACACAGATAAGGGGGCCTGACGTGAGCAAAGAGCAGCTATCGGCCTCCAGAGAATGGGAGGCAAGGCCTGATTAGTGTCCCTCGGGGCGGGGACTCTGGGGGAAGTTTGCGGGCAGCAGGGGAAAGCCATCTGGGGGAGGGTGGGAGGGGGTGGGCGGTGCAGACACTCGGCGCCAGCAATAAGCCAGCACACGGGGCCTGGACCCACAGGGAGAAAGGAAAAGGCTGAGGGGCGGAAGTCAGCCTGCAGCTCCCAGGCTCGAGGACAGGGGACGCGGGAGCCAGCGAAGACCCCTCCGTGGGAGGGTGCAGTGCGAATGCCGGGCAGGGGAGCGTTGTGGTAGCTAGGTGCGGGCCCAGGGACCACCCTGCGGAGTCGGGGGAGTGTTCCTGGATTTGGGCAGGGTCCAGGAGGTGGGGCAGACAGCACCAGCCAGGAGGATGGGGCATTTTCCAGTGAGCCTGGGCTTTTGGTGTCACCTCCTCTGATTCTCTCCATGGATCTGCCCACTGTACAGATGTCAGGGCGTGACTGTCCAAGGCCACTCAGAGACTCAAAGAACCTGGGACTGAGTGGCACTCCGGCCTGGACAGGGTGGGCTACAGCAAGGCTGCGGGGCACTGCAGGAGAGAGGGCCCCCACCCTCACCTCCACACGACTGTGTGCCAGCTGATGCAAGCTGACAGCACAGAACGCGGGTGCCAGAGGCAGACACACACTGGGACACACAGCAGCAGGCAGGCGGGGAGAACACAGCCTTCTTCCAGCTTCCCCGCCAACCACCCCTCCCACCCAGGGCAGGTTCTAGAAAGAGGGTGGGGCCTGCCCTGCCACAGGGTCACCCAGTGCCCCGAGGGGGCCAGGGCTCTCCAGCCAGCGTGGTCTACACTGCACACTGCTTCTGCTGGGGTCACCCCTCAGCAGAGTCCCCTGAGAGATGGTGGCAGAGGCACTCTGGGGCGGGAAGGAAGGAGGGCATTGGTGTCTATGGGCGTCCAGGGGGCAGCGGCCCCTCCCACACACCATCAGCCCTCACAGGCTCCTCAGCATAGCTGCAGCCAATGAGAACAGTTATGCAAGCACCCTCAGGACCAGACATGCGCAAGAGAGCTGCACGGTGAGGTCCACGCGACGTGTTCACAAGCCAGCAGATGCACACAGAGCGCCAAAATGTGCATGTCTGTGCCCGGGGGATGTGCACGCATGTGTGCACACAGACAGTCCCCAGTCCCCAGGGGAGAGTCCCCCAACAGCTGTGCAGGCTGGTCCCAGCCTCGGTGAAGGGGAGAGGGGCTCGTTGACTGTACAATAAGTCGGGCTCCTCCCCTGCCGGAGGAGTGGACTTTTACAGCGGGCTGTAAGGGCTACTGGAGAGCAAGTCACCGAACGGCCTCGGGTGACAGCTGGACAAGTGGGGCCCAGAGGGTGATGACCTGGCCCCAAACACAGGGAGCGGGACCAGGACCCAGAGCCCCTTCTTGCCAATGCTGTGACCAGGGGCCTCGGAGGTGTGTTGGCCTGGGCACCCTGAGGGCTCAGGCTGGGGAGGGGATGGCAGCCAGTGGACAGGAAGTCCCAAGAGCGCCATCTTTTCCAAGGTGATGTCCACCTTCCACAGCCCAGAGGTCCCCTTGTCCTGAACTGGCCACAAGCCCTTCTCCTGAAAGACCCAGTCTAGAGTGGCCAGGGGGTTTGTCCACAGTCGCACAGGGCAAGCGGCCCAGCCAGGGCTGGCCCTGCCCTCCTGCAGCATGAGGCCCGGGCGGGGAAGGCCAGGGCGGGCCGTACCTTCAGGCTGCAGTGCACGGCCGACTCGGGCGGGTACACGATGAAGTGGCGCAGGGTGAAGCCGAAGCCATCCTGCAGACTCTTGCGTAGCAGCAGCGTCCTTGGCCCCTGCCAGGGCGGGGGGCGCCTGGGCGAGCACCCATCTCGCGGGCCCAGGGGCAGCTGTGGGGGCACAGGGAGACAGGGTTGACTGAGCCCCTGCAGCTGGTATGCGGGCTCGGTGCTGGGCCTCCTACAGCCAAGGACCTGGAAGGACTGTCACGCGTTCCACAGCCCCCTGGCCCACCCAGACCTCCTCCCGGCCCCTTCCTTCCGCTCCCTCCCCCATCATCCCAACGGCTTCTTCCTTCTTTCCTTCTCCCTCAGTGACGCCTTTGCCTCCTGGGAAACAAGTTGTCAACAGTGAATTCAGAGCAGCAAATGTTCGCTGAGCACCTACTGAATGCAGAGCCCCGGGGCACACAGCCGTCCCACCCAGGAAGTGCACATTCACACACTCATGCAAACACACACAAGCTCGCACAGCCACAAGGGTGCACAGAGTGTGCAGACAGAACACTCCACCAACACACAGCCAAGTGCAAGTACAAATGTGTGAGCACACACGCACCGACGGTCTTCACACATCTTCACAGCCCTGCACACACACAGCACACAGGGACACCCAGATGTGCAGACACACCAGTCCACACGCACACGCCCCAGCAGCAGCTGCAGGAACACACGGGGAACCAAGCGACATCAGACAACTTAAGAGACTTCCTACGGCTCCGGAGCTCAGCTCAGAGGCCCAGCTGGTTCACCGGAAAGGGTGGGGGGGACTCTCTGGCTTCTGTCCGACCTGCCCAGATACTTGGGATTCCCCAAGATGACATGGCAGAGGGTGTCTGAAGACCAAGGCTGGAGGGGGCGGGGAACAGGGCTGGTTCTCAGGCAGGAGGTAGAAGTAGGTGACTTCGGGTCTCCTTGGACTCCAAGGGAAGTGGGTGACAAAAAGGCATCGGGGAGACTGCGAACTCAGGGACTCCAACCCCCAACATCCACAGCCTAATCAATCTGCTGCCCTAACCCAGGCCCATCAACTGCGCCTGCACAGCCCTGGACATCCTCCACTGCTCCCTGGCACCAGGCAGGAGCTTTCGCTGAGGGGCTGGGCACCAGTTGTGGGGTGAGGAGCTCCCACCCCACAGTTAAGTCCCTTCTCCCCCCTCTAATGGCTGGAGACAGTTCAACGACATTTGCCACTCAGCCCGTGTGGCCAGCCTCCCGCTCGCACATGTGGAGGAGGGGGAGCCAGCCGCACCCGTGCCCGGCCCCGTGCTAGGGAATCCAGCCCTGGGCTGGGAGGCAGGCTACAGTGCGCAGGCTTGGGGGAGGACCCAGAAGACTCAACAAAAATGTGACAGAGGCAATCAGCTGGCTTCCCGCAGCTCCCAGGGCCAGGTGGGAGACGGGCGGAGAAGCTCCAGGCTAGGGAGTCTGTTGCAATCACACAGTCGGGCTGTGAGTTCCCCGTTCCTGGAAGGGTTCAGCTACAACTGGCTATCCCCAGGCTGGGGCTCAGCAGGCAGGAGATCTAGTGCCCACCCCAGACCCCCTGCTCATCCCGCTTAGAGCCACAGCCCAGCCTCTTCTGCCGAGCCGCTGCTGGCCCACAGGGCTCTGGGGAGCCCACAGGAGAACATTCTCTGGGAATTCTGCTGAGGACAGAAATCCCCTGGATTTCCTATCACTGCTGACCTGGCAAGGAACTGATCAGGGGGAGAAGAGGGCCTGGGGGACCCCCACCGCCCTCCCCTACCAGAAGCCCCTGCTGTGTGCTGTGTGCCCCCCACCCTGCATGCCCCACACCCCACACCCCCCTGCCCATCCGCGCCCCGGGCTCAAAGCCGAGGCTGTTTGCAGGGCCCATTGTTTTGCTGCTGTCCTGGATTAAGGTTTAAGCCACCAGCTGCCCCAGTGATGAGAAGTGGCTGGGACAGGTCCCCGCACGCCCCTCACCTCTCCCCCTGCACACATCCTGCCTGGAGCTGCCAGCTGCCTGGGGGCACCATTCCTGCAGGTCCCGCCTGGAATCCCAGGGGGCAGTGGGCAGGTCTTCCTCCCCCTGGTCCCCTCCCCACCAGAGCCCAGCAGCCTTATCTCTGCCTCTCCCTTTCCTCTGTTCCTTCCTCACAGCCCCCCTCCCCCACCCTCTTAACCAGGCTCCCGGGAGTGTCAGCAACCACCTCCACCCAGCTGCTGCACCCCCGGTTGAAGAGGAGCCACCACAGTCCCATCTACAGCCACAGCAGCCAACCCTCTTGTGGGACGTCCTCCCTGAAGTTTAACCCTAATCCTCCATGCTTTCATAGGCCCCATCTTTCCTCTCCCACCCTCTCACTCAGGACAACACAGGGTCTTGCTGTCTTCACGAAGGGAGTAGGAACTGACAGGTGCAGAGACAGTCAGCGACGGGGACCAGAAAGGTGATGACACTGAGTAGAGTCCAACTCCCACACACACACACACACACACACACACACCCGCTCTGCCTCGGTGATGGGGGCACAGACACGCGGGCAGGGCCTGGGACGAGGTCGGGGGCACAGGGACATTGCTGACACTGCTGATTAAACTCTCCTGGCCCACAACTACTCCCTCCACCCCTCGGGGAAGGAAGTGACATCGAGAAATGCCAGCCGAGGGTGGGAGAAGGGCACACAGCCCTGGGGCCACGCGGGAGGCACCGTGCACACGTGGATGGGGGACTGGTCGCACCAGGAACTGGAACCCAAAAGGCCTGCTCCTCCCCCAGGGGGCATGCAGAGGTCAGCGCGGGCAGCACAGCACTGGGGCCGGGCATGGCTCCCACTGCCAGCCTGTAGACCCGCACATCAGAAACACTGCCTGACCCCACGGCGGGGCTGTGGGTCCTCACCCCGAGGCCCCCCACTACCTGCTGGGGTGCATTCTGCCACCTCAGCCTCTTTGCCCACTAGGAGAGGTGCCCAGCTTGTGTCCAGGAGCAGGTGGAAGACGCCCAGCCCTCCATTTTGCTCTCGCCTGCCTGGCTCTCACTCGGTACCTCTTCCAATCCAGGCTCTAGGGATTCTTAGGTGCCCCCTGTCTCCAAACGCTCTAGTCTCATCCATCCTTCCACTGCCTACGACCGAGGGGCCTGAGCCCACTGGAAGCCACGAATCCAGTGGGGGTGCCACCCAGGCCCCCTGGATAAGCTCCAAGCCACAAATCCTGCACCCTCACCCTCGCTCTGGTCTCTCCTGTCCCAACTCAGTTTCCACTCCAAGGACAGCAGCTCCGGAATGCAAGGCTCACACAGCTCCAAGATCGCAAGGGGGGCTTGGGGACCCGGTCCAACCCAGTCCCAGGCCCACAGCCCCCACCCTCACCCCCGGCGCTCACCCTGGCCGGGCGCGAACCCGGTGTGCGGCGGTCCCGGTGGCTGAGGTAGGGCAGCCAGAGGCAGCGGGGCTCCGGGGCGCTGCAGTCCACGCCGACGGCGCGCTCCCAGCGCCAGCCCTCGGCCCCCGCGCGCTCCACGCGCCACACGGCACTGCCCACGAGTGCCGCGGCCAGCGGCGGCCCCGGGGTCCGGCCACCGCCCCGGCTCCAGTGCGCACCGGGCCTGGCTTCCGGAGCGGGGCGCGCCGCGCGGGGGCCCGTGGCGGCTGCTCGGCGCCCGGTGGGCGGCGTCCTGAGCCCCCCAGGAGGCAGGCGGTCCCCGGCGGTCCCCGCCCGCCCCCCGGGGCCGCGGGCCGCGGCCCCAGAGGCCCCGAGGGGACGGACGGCCCGTGCGGACGGCGGCAGGACGGCTGGAGCGGCTCGCGCCTGCCGCGCCTCCCGGCTGAAGGCGCCGGAGTCAGACTCGCCGGCGAGTCGTGCAGGGCAGACGCCTCCCCCTCCGGGGCGGCCCCTGTCCAAGGCCGCCCACATCCCACACACTCACCCCACACACGCTAGGGGCACTGTCCGGCCCCGCACAAGCGCAGGGCGCGCAGATGAGAGCTCGCGCTCCCCCAAACACTCACACACTCTACCTGCCGCACACCTGTGCCCCTCCCCCGCCTGCTGCTCACAAGCCAGGGCAACCCAGCGACGCGGGCGCCACAGGTCCCGCACATCGGAGCGCACACGGAGCGCACCCTACTCTGCCAGCCCACACGCACAGCCACCCTGCAGAGGCACACTGTTGACCACTGCCTCCCGTGCTCCACACACACACACAGACCCCGCCCAGCAGCCCCAGGCTGCCCAGCACACAGCACAGGGACACTCAGCAGCCCTCCCCACTGGGAACCTCATGCCCCCACCACTCCCATGGGGAAGCATGGCTGACCCTCCTTCCCAGGACACCTGCTGTTAGCTCGACCCAGAGGGGGCATCTCCAGGCAGGCCCCTAGCCCCCCTGCAGCATAGGAGCAAGCAGGAAGCCCCCTGTTGGTGCTGGACCCTGCCCCCTTCCCACTGTGGGCACCCCCCTGGGTGGGGGGAGAGGTGACTACAGAGAAGGAATCTGAGTCAGAGAGCACCAGCTTGCTAGGGCAGCACCAACCCCCGGGGCCTCTCCTCCCAACCTCAGGCCATGTCCCCAAACCCCAGCCAACAGCGGAGCAGGCAGCTCCCATCTAACCCTGCTCTAGATCTAGAGTCCTGAGGTCTGGGCCTCTTCTGAGCAGTGACCAGCAGGGAGAACCAGCAGAAGGGTCAGCTCCCACTTGCTTTTCTCCCCCATCTCGTTCCCCTACTTGTCCCTATCACTGACCGCCAGGGGAGGGGCCTAGGGGACTGGGAAGGAAGGGAGAAGATGAAGGAGGGGTGATGAAGATGAAGGGAGAAGATGAAGGGAGCAAAGGGATAGGAGACTGGGGGCACAGAGGTGGACGGGGAGAGAGAACCCGGAGGTGGCCAGGATGGAGAGGAGAAGGGAGAGAGGAGGAAGGGTGAGGGCGAGGTGCGGGGCGGCCCCTGGTCAGCCAGGGAGTGGTTTTGTTCTCCCGTTTCCTGTTTGCAGCTTGCTGGGCCCCCTGTGCAGGAGCTGGACCCCCGCCCCCTCCCTGGCGGAAGCCGGATGGGAAGAGCAAGGCTGCCTCCCGCGCGCTGAGTCAGGAGGGCGCGGGGAAAGGGCCCAGGGCCGGAGCCAGGGGACCGCGGTCAGGGGCAGGGCACGGCTGTCAGCTGGGCAAACCCTACAGAGCTGAAATCTAAGGGTCCGGGTAGGAACCCCTCCTGCCCTCACTGGCCTGTGCCTCCCGGTGCGGCTCGGCTGGCTCGCCAGAGGCCAGAGCGCAGGATCAGCGATCAGCTGGAAGCACGCAGGCAGCCCCAGCCGGCCTCAGGCCCAAGCCACAGGCTCCAAGTCTGACCTGCTCTGCTCGCAGGCGAGTCCTTCCGGCTGCCTGCAAGCCCATTTCCTGGATCCGAGGGAAGGGAGCCACTCTCCCCTCTCCTGCCTGCCCGTGGAGCTCTCGTGGCCAACAGGTGCTGCCCGGGGGCCTGCTCAGGAGTCCACAGCGCTGGAAAGTGCCCAGGGTCCTGGGGGCTGCAGGCAGAGCAGAGGTGGAGAGGCAGCCTGGGGTCTCCGTTTCCAGGGTTGCAGGAACCTTGGAAAGGGATCAGTCACATATGCTGTCCATGTCCTCCCTTTAACCAGGCTGGGCAGCAAAGGACACCACCCCCATCCCACCCTGCCACCCCCACAGGCCACAGCCGCCTCCTGAGCAAACTCATACCTTCCCCACCCTCTACCTGCACCCCAGCCGCCTCTCCTGGGACTTCAGGAGCTGGGTGCACACAGTAGGGCCTCAGAGGCTGTACATGGTGTGAACAAATGGTCCTCTGAGCCTGGGGGGCCTGGGGAGTCTCCCGTCTCCCTCCTCATTTCCTCTGGGAAAGGAATGTGGGGTGGGCCCCAGAAGGCTGTGGGGGAGGGGGCCCATGGCTGGGAAATACCAGGCGTTGCTGAGATTCTATTCCAAGCCTTCCTGCCCAGTGTGAGTCCTCCCCCTACACCCTGCCCCGCTTCCTCCCCATGTCAGGAATTACCCCACTGAGCAGCCCCTCCCACCCCCTCTAGCTCCAGCAGCTTCCCTGGGGAGGGGCTGGGCAGCTGCACACACCTCCCCCACCCCAGGACATCCAGGCCTCCCGTCACCCTTCTCTGCCTGACAGCACCTCCCCCTGGGAACTGGATACCCAGGGACTGTTTTTCACGTTGCAAACAGCCTCAGCGAGGACAAGTGACAGGTTCAAGGCTTCACTTTCTCCAAGCCGGGATCCTGTTCGGCCCAGGGTTCGGTGACCCTCTTGTTTACACCATCAGCAGCCACATCCTGAGGACTTGCTGCGGCCCAGGAGCTGGGACACCTGGGAGAACAAGGTCAGCGCAGACCCGACCCTCGGGGTGCTTGCAGGTCCCAGCTCCAGCCTGCGGGGGTCCCCAGGTTCAGACCAGGCTGCAGCAGCTGCCTGCACTCCCCCCAGGGGAGACCCCCTCCTAGCAGGGAGCCCTGACTCCTTCTCTCTGGAGTTTGTCTGCAGCGGCCACAGCCAGGGACTGGGGAAGGGAGAAAGCATCCTGGGGCCCAAGGTCAGGGGTAGGAGAAAGAGGGAAACCATAGCTCTGTAGGGCGTGCGGCTCAGGAAGGGAGAGACAGGGGCTCAGGGTCGATGCTGCCTGCCTTTCCTTCCTCTGGCTTGCTAGGCGCCTCCTCCCGAAATGCAGGCCCCGAACCACAAGTCCCCACCCCGAGAAAATCATCCAGCATTTATGAAATTCCTCCTGGCCCCCCACACCCTCAACCAAACACCAACCCATAGCTACCCCACAACCTCACACACAGACAGGGCAAATCCCACGGCCGGTGCCTTCCACCCTGGGCACGAGGGCAATGTGTACCCAACGCTCACCCCCGCCTCCCAGCCTCTGACCCCTGCCCCAGTCTCCTCGCTCAAGGGCTCCTGTCCCGTCGGCCGCCCCCACCCTTTGGCCCCATTCGGATGCCTGGTTCCCAGCGCTGCTGGTGCGAGAGCGCCACCTGACATGCCCCAGCAGGCCAGGTTGACGAGCCGGCCAGGCAAGCTGTGGCTCCCAGAACCCTCGGCGCGTACACAGCCCGCGTCACTGCTGACCTAGGACCTTGCACTCAGTCTGGTCCGGCCTGGCCTGATGGCAGGCAATGATTCAGAAGTTCTCCCTGGACCCCGTGCACTCCCCCTCCAGGCCCGCTCCTGTGCTGGGTTGGGATGGGTGCTGACACTCAGGTCCTTCTCTCTCAAGTGGGCTGGAACCAGGGAAGACTGGGGGAGGAGGACACCACCCTGCCATCTGCGGAGGGGCACACTCGGTCCCAAACAGCACAGGGCCCCCAGGGTCTCCCGGGGCAGCACAGCCCAGGGGTCGAGACCTGAGATCTGCGGTGGTCTGGAGTCAGGACTCCTGGGTCCAGTCTTTCTCGCTTTCTAGCTGCGAGGCCTCAGCAGGTTACTCAACCTCCTTGAGCCTGGGCTCCCCACCACTGAACTGGGAGTGACACTGCCTTCTGTCTTGGGAGGGTTCAGCTGGTCCTAGCACAGGCTCAGCGCACATGGTAGGGGTTTAATAAGCGCAGACTGCTTCGATTGCCTTGTGGATAGTGACACTCACACACAATCAGGCAGCAACACACGAGCACAGATCCGGGCAAGCTCATTCCCACGGGCATCCCCCCACCTCCCCGCACCAGCCCAGGGTGCTACGGGCTCCCAGTGGTCAGGAGCTGCCCCTTCCAGAGCAGAACCGTGGCAAGCCCAGAACAGTGGCTCGTGGGCCCTGTGGGAGTGGGGGAGGGTGGACAACAAGAGACCCCCGGATGAGGCCTGCTTCTAGCAGACAAGCAGCGTGGCGAAGGTGCCAGGCTGGCAGGGCGTCTGCCCAGCAGGACAGCCAGTGCCCTCCACGGGGACCCCGAGGGAGGGAGAGGAGCGTCTGTCCTCCTGCTGGGAATGAGCACTTGCGGAAAAGGGTGAGTCTGCAGCAGCCACAAAGTAAACACCAGGGCCAGGGGCCAGGCAACCACGGGCTGGCGCGGCGCGGGGCCGGCACAGACCCCCTCCGGCCCTGGCCTGCTCCACCCAACAGCCCCTGGCCTGTCTCGATCCCTGCAGGATCCACTCTGCTCTCTGGGCCTGAGAACTCCCCGGTGGGAAATGCCTGTGCCTCCTCCATCAGACTGGGAGCCCGCTGTGAGCCACGGCTTTGAGCCCCATGCAGGCATGGCCTGTGTCTTTCCCCGGATTGGAGACTGCTCCAAGACACAGCCTGAGTCTCCCCCGAAGGACAATATCTGCTGAATATTCACAAATGGATTCGCTTTGATCACTGCAGGCTCTCAAAAATGTATCTGTGTGGGGACCAGCATCGTGCCGGTTCAAGTCTGGGCTGCCCCACTTCCCACCCAGCTCCCTGCTGGTGCACCAGAGAAAGCAGTAGTGGATGTTGGCCTGAGTACCTGGGCCTCTGCCACCCACTTGGGAGACCTGGATGGAGCTTCTGGTTCCTGGCTTCAGCCTGGCCCAGCCCTGGCTGTTGTGGGCATTTGGAGAGTGAACTAGCAGATGAAAGATCTCTCTCTCGCTCTCGCTCTCGCTCTCGCTCTGCCCTTCAAAATATGTAAATGAACCTTTAAAAAAATTATGGGTAGAGGGCAAGGATGCAGATAAAGGGGAATAAACGGTGCAGCTGCTGTGGGAGACAGTGACAGTGTGACAGCTCCTTCCGCAAGCCTGCACCCAGACCCACGTGGGATACAGCAAGTCCACTCAGGACGGGGAACAGGGACCTGCACAGACACTGGTGCACGGATGCTCACAGCAACGTTATTCAAAAGGGCCAAGAGGTGGACACCACCCAAGCGTCCATCCCCAGGTTACAGCCGAACAAAACGTGGCATGTACACACGCCGAGGGGCAGCATTACCTGGACGGTGGGACAGGATTTGGCCCTGCCAAGGGACGGAATTCTGCACGATGGATTCTGAAGACATTGTGCCGAGTAAAGAGACACAAAGTGACATTCACACGGGGCACCTAGATTCACAGACAGAAGGTAGAATGGTGATTGCTAGGGACTGGGGCAAGGGGAAACTGGGAACTTATTATTATTATTTTAAACTATTTGACTTTCTAAAAGGTCTAAAAGGAGTCTCTCTTTTTTTTTTTTCTCTTAAGATTTATTTATTTATTTATTTGAAAGGCAGACATAGAGAGAGGGAGGGAGAGGGAGAGACAGAGAGATCTAGCCTCTGATTCACTCCCTCAGTGGCCACAACGGCCGGGGCTGGGCCAGGCTGAAGCCAGGAGCCAGGAACTCCATCCGGGTCTCCCACAAGAGTGGCAGGGCTCCAAGTACTTGGGCCATCATTGCTGCCTTCTCAGGTGGGAAGTGGAGCAGCCAGGACTTGAACCAGCACTCTGACATGGCATGCCTGTGTCCCAAGTGGCGGCTTAGCCTGCTGTGCCACAGCGCCGGCCCCAGAAGCTATTATTTTAAGGCTACAGAATTTTAGTTTGGAACAATGAAAAAGTCGTGGAGAGAGATGGTGGTGATATTTCCACACCAGTGAGAATACACTCAATGCCACTGAACGGTTGTAAAATGGTAAATATTATACTATATATATTTTTTATCAAAAGAAACAAACAACAACAACAACAAAAAAAAACAGGAAAAAGTCAGAATTCTTGCCAAAAAGAAAATTGCCGAGGGAGCAGGCCTCTGGGGCAGAGGTTAGGATGCTGGGCCGCCTGCGGCACGGGTCAGAGCGCCTCGGGTCAAGTCCCGACTCCAGCTTCCTGCTAAGGAACACCCAGGGGGGCAGCAGGTGATGGCTCAAGGACTTGGGCCCCTGCCACCCCCGGGACAACAGAGGGCGTTCCAGGCTCCCGGCTTTGGCCTGGCCCAGCTCTGGCTCCTGTGAGCATGTGAGAGATGAACCAGCAAATGAAGAGGTTTTTTTTTTTCCTCTCTCTCTAACATTCAGATGAGTAAACAAATAAAAATGTAGAAGATGGAGCCACGGAATGGGTCTCCCCTGGCAGCCGGGAGCAGGCTCTGCCCACCGCGCAGCCATACATGCTTGCCCGAGGATTCCCCACTGCACCACCGCACGGCGGGAGTACAAGGCTGCCAGAGAGGGGGAACCGTGTGCTAGGAGGTCCCTGCCTTCAGGGGCTGGGCCAGTGTGCATGCAAATGCTCCCAAGACCCTGCCACAAGCCAGGGTCCCGCCGCACGCCAGGGTCCCGCCACACACCAGGGTCCCGCCACACACCAGGGTCCCGCCACACGCCAGGGTCCCGCCACACGCCAGGGTCCCGCCACACACTAGGGTCCCACCACACACTAGGGTCCCACCACACTCCAGGGTCCCACCACACGCCAGGGTCCTGCCACACACCAGGGTCCCACCACACACTAGGGTTCTGCCACACACCAAAGTGGCACAGCCTTGGAAGGCTTTCCTGGCGGAAGCCTGACTCAGCGTGGGGTTCCTGCCCCACGACTCAACCCTCCGGAACACACGCATCTGTTCCAACCCCTCCTTGCCATGCTTACACACCCGCTGTAGCTTACACACTCAAGGGTGTGCACACAGAGATCCCTGTGCCTGCACGCTCAGGGGCACAGTGTCTCGCAGGCAGCAGAGCCCCCTGCTGGCCCAGCTTGGCATGCCTTAGCTCCCTTACGGCCCACAGGGGCCGGCGGTCCTTAGTCCCTCAACACTGTCCCCCCATTGTGATGTCCAGGCCCCCTTGTCATCCACTACGGAAGAGAGGGGTCCCCTGCAGAAGGACAAGCCAGCAGGGTGCCTGGGAGTCCCCTTTGGGTCAAGGAGTACCAGAGGGAGGCTGGCCCCTTTGAGACCAGGCCACGGGGCAGTCACTCTGGAGGCCAAGCCCACCTGTAGTGACTCCTGTCCCAAGTTCCACGCCCATCTGGGACAGTTCATTTCAGAGGAAACTGGGGAAAAGTTGGGGGTCCACCGCCCATAGTCCCCTCCTCCGTAAGTCCTTTCTGTTGTCTGATCACCCAAGCAGAGACAGCAGGTGCACCCAGTGGCTGCTTTCTGGGGACAGATCAGGCCCAAGAAGCGGAGGCCACACCCCCTCCCTGGCAGGTCTCAGCAGACTCCGAAAGTCTCCCCCAGGGCACTCGGGACTTCCTGCAGGGAGGGAGGGACGCTCAGCCCCACCCCTGAAACCACCACCCCCTCACCCCAGCCCTGCTCAACCTGCCCAGGTTACCCCTGCCTTCCCCCTCACTAGCGGCCCTGCCTGTGAACTGTGATGCCCCAGACAGGCTGGTGGCTCTGCAGGGACAAAGAGCGTCCCCCGGGCTCCGGGCTCCTGGCCCTGAAGGAGCTGGGATGGTTTCAGGGCTGGGCTCTGTGGTCAGAGAGGACAGACGCGTCATCTTGGACCCCACACCCGGGGGCACAGCAAGAGCCAGACAGAAATGCATGCTTCCCCAGCACTGTCTCCTCGTCCAACAGCAGAGCAGCCCTGGAAATAGAGGGGCCCCGGCTAGGTGGGAAAGGCCAGGCTCAGGCCCAGGGCGGGGATGGGAGGCTGGTGAGACAGCGACCACCTCCTTCGCATCTGCGAAGCCGGCCTTGGGTCGTGGTTAAGACACAGCCTGGGGCGCCTGCTCCCCGTACAGCAACGCCTGCGTTTGAGTGCTGGGTCTGGTTCTGATTCCAGCTTCCTGCTACTGCACACCCCGGGAGGCAGCAGCGATGCTCAAGTACTTGAATCCCTGCCAGGCGTGTGGGAGACCCACATGGAGATCCTGGCTCCAGCCTGGGTTTGGGGAGTGAACCAGCAGGTGGGCGAGCTCTGTCTCTCTGATTTTCAGATACATTTTAATTAATGAATTAAGTTTTGAAAACTTCTTCAAAGACAGTTGTTATGGGAAAAGGCCCCTCTTGGCCCTGGTCCATTTCTGGCCACGTGACCTTCATGGTCACACAGATTTTCTTCTTCCTTTAGCTACAAAACGAAGACAAAGACAGAGCCTGACTAAGTCGCTGAGAATGCGTTCTGGGAACCGATCTGCAGAAGATGCTGCCCGCCCCAGCCCTGCATCCCGCCATCTGCTTCCTAACCCTCTTCATCACACACACCGCGTCGCTCCCAGCTGCGGTCACCGCTCCGGCCCCTGCCAGTCCTGATGGATTGTTTTAATATAATGACTGCGGGGCCCTGTGGGACATGTCCCTGGCCTCCACACCCGGCACACCCTCCTCCTCCGTGCTCTGGCCGCCCTGGCCTCCTTCCAGCCCCCGTGAGGACCAGGCACCCCTCCAGCCTCCGGTCCTTTGCACATGCACATGCGGCTTCTGGAATGTTGTTCTCTCTTGCCCGGCTCCCTCCTGCCTCACCAGCCCACACCCTAGTTAACTCCTCCACACTCTGTGGCTCCCAGCAAAAATGTCAGCTCCCCAGACCTGGCTCCTGTGCCTCCAGACTAGATCCGGTTCCTGTGCGTCCTCTGGTCTGTGTCCACAGCTTTACGAGGCTACTGTGCCTGACCTCTGTGGCCTTACCCAAGTCCCGGGAGGCCAGGACGGCGTCTGCTTCACAGGCAGCTGCAGTGCCTGGCTCCCCGCACGGCACCTGGCCCAGGGTGCGAGCCTAGCACATGGATCCCGAGGGCTGAGAAGGAATGAGCCTCTCCTGAGAGGTGGGAGGGGTCCCGCTTGGGGCAGGGCCACTTCAGATCTTTGTCCTCAGTGGAAACCCAATCCAGAGAGTGGGGGTGCTGGCACGAGGGACAGAAAGGGCACTGCCTCAGTCCGGCTCTCGTCCCAGCAGGCTAGGCTCCCGCACCAGCCCTCCTCGGGGTTCTACTCGGCTTCCCCACCAACTCCACCAGTCGCCTCTCCCCGCCCCCATCTTCCCTTGACTGGTCCCTTAGTGGCCAGAAGCTTCCCGAACTCACACGCTGAGGCCAGGATCCCACTGCCGCCTTCAGCTCCTGGGTCAAGGCCAGGTGGGGCTGCCCGTCCGCCTGCATCGCTCCTGCTCTGAGCACCCCCCACCCCACCGAGCACCTCCCTACTGCCCCTCCCCCTCTCTGGGGTCTCAGTTCCCTCCAGGGGGCTCAGCCTAGAGCAGGCAGCTGGGACATCTGTGGATTCCAGAGAGATTGGTCGAGGACGAGGATGGGGAGGAGGAGAGGGGGAAAGAGGAGACAGGAGAGGGGGTGGGAGACCGTGGAGGGGCCGCCAGACGTGAGAAACGCCAAGTATGTGAAGTACGCCAGCCCCTGAGCTATGAATAGTGCGGGCCCGCCTGGCAGCCCAGGTCCCGGCCCCTCCCGCCCCTCCCATGCCAGCTCCGCCCAGGGCGGGGAGTGGGGAGCCTGGTGGGTCTAGGCCAAGAGGGCACACTTTTGGGGCAGAGGTTGAGCAGCAGAAATGAAGGGGTATTGTCAGGCAAATGAGATGCCAATAAAGAGCAGAGGGTCACTGTGATTGGTGGATCCCTGCCAGTCTGGGAACTTGGGCAAAATGAGCACTCAGCCAGTGTGCAGAGCGCCTGCCTCCCAACACGTCCACCTCCTGCCACCGCCTGTCCCAAGCCCGAAGGTCCCTCCTGGGTGTCCCGTGGCCATGACATGCTGCCAAGGCCTGGCGACGCTCTGCGTCCCATACACCCTGTCCCCGATCACCCCACTGCCAAGTCACCAGGCCTCCTTGGAGCTCACAGGTCTGACAGCAGCTGGACACCTGGGAAATCACAACAGCCCCAAGCCCTGCCTCCACACCCTCACCAGTGACCACAACGAGACACATACTGGGCTGGGGGCAGTGACACTGAGGAGAGAGGAGTCCACAGGGCCAGGAATCCAGCCCCGGCCGTGCAGCCCTGGTCACACCCTGTCCCCCAAGCCTCGGTCTCCTTGGCTCTAGAAGGGGAGCTGAGCAAATGGCACACAGGAGCAGTTCAGAAACTCTCGAGTCCAGCAGGCCAGGCCACAAGGATTTTTTAAAATTAATAAAAGCAGGGCCAGCACTGTGGCATAGCAGGTAAAGCCACCGCCTGTAGCACCAGCATCCCATGTGGGTGCTGGTTCAAGTCCTGGCTGCTCTGCTTCTGATCATGCTCTTTGCTGATGGCCTGGGAAAGTAGTAGAAGATGGCCCAAGAGCTTGGGCCCCTGCACCCACGTGGGAGACCAGGAGGAAGCTCCTGGCTCCTGGCTTCAGATTGGCCCAGCTCCGGCTGTTGCAGCAATCTGGGGAGTGAACCAGCAGATGGAAGACCTCTCTCTGTTTCTCTCTCTCTCTAACTCTGCCTCTCAAATAAATAAATAAATCTTTTTTAAAAATAAAAAATTAATAAAAGCAATCCCTGATTTTATAAGGATCAAATAGGCAGACATGCAACAAATAAAGGAGTTGTAGAGTAAAAGTTCCCATACAAGATCCAGAGGGACCTGGTTTGAATCCCAGCCTGGTCCTACTTCCGACCAGTTGGTTACTAACCTCTCTGGGCTTCTGTTTCCGCATTCACAAAATAAAGATGGGCACAGGCAATTAGCCCAGTGGTTAAGATGCTACTTGTGGGGGCCGGCGCTGTGCCATAGTAGACTGAGCCTCCGCTTGCAGCCCAGCATCCATATGGGTGCCAGTTCGAGTCCCGGCTGCTCCTCTTCCCATCCTGCTCTCTGCTATGGCCTGGGAACACAGAAGATGGTCCAAATCCTTGGGCCCCTGCACATGTGTGGGAGACCCAGAAGATGCTCCTGGCTCCTGGCTTCAGGTCGTCCCAGCTCTGGCTGTTGTGGCCATCCAACATGTGAAAGACCTCTCTCTCTCCCTCTCCCTGTCTGTAACTCTGCTTTTCAAATAAATAAACCTTTTTTTAAAAACATCTGCTCGGGACGCCCACATCCCATGTCATTCC
Source organism: Sylvilagus floridanus (assembly GCA_949820135.1). Classification (NCBI taxonomy): domain Eukaryota; kingdom Metazoa; phylum Chordata; class Mammalia; order Lagomorpha; family Leporidae; genus Sylvilagus; species Sylvilagus floridanus. Next base: position 23,278,640 of record OX463237.1, read on the forward strand.
TGCTAATGTGCACCCTGGGCGGAAGCACACGTCCTTGCTGCACACGCAGGAAACCTGGACTGCGTTCCCGGCTACTGGTTACGGCCTGGACCCGTCCTGGCTGCTGCAGGCCTCTGGGCAGTGAACCAGCGGATGGGAGATTCCTGAATGTCTCTCTGCCTTCCAGACAAATAACATAAATAAACACAAAAAAATAGATATGACCCATTGCTCACGGAGTTGTCTTGCAGATTACAGCAAAAGCACAGGGCATCTGGCACTGCCAGGCTCAGGAATTCGAGCAGCGACCAGCAGCCTTGTGCTCACTGTGGTCCTTGCAATGCAGTGCCCAGCACCATGGGAGCATTCGTTCAGCAGCGAACAGGACCCGGCCTACAGCTGGAGCCAGGGCAGTGGACAAAGTCCTGTCCCCGGGGCCTGGAGGAGGCAGTCCCCACACATTAGGAAGTTTGGTGGATGGAGGTTTCATGGAGGAGGTTTGATCAGGGCACTAAATGACAAATAGGAGTTTCAGGGATGGAGAAGGCAAGAAAGGTCTTTCCGGACAGGGGGAGAGATGACAGGACGCTTCCAGAAAGAGGAAGAGGGTGCATACTCCAGGCCCACCCCAGCCTCTTCACCTCCAGCTTCCCCCTCACCACCTCCACAGCTCGGCACAGGCCATGGCTCCACGGCAAGGAAGGCAGCAGGTCGGGTCCCACCATGGCCGAGCACTGGGCTGCACCACGGGGCAACCTCCTCTCCCTCTGTTGTTTTTTATTATTATTTTATTTTTTTGACAGGCAGAGTGGACAGTGAGAGAGAGAATGAGAGCAAGGTCTTCCTTTTCTGTTGGTTCACCCCCTCACAATGGTCGCTGTGGCCGGCGCACTACAGCCAGCGCACCATGCTGATCCAAAGCCAGGAGCCAGGTGTTTCTCCTGGTCTCCCACGGGGTGCAGGGCCCAAGCACTTGGGCCATCCTCCACTGCACTCCCAGGCCACAGCAGAGAGGTGGCCTGGAAGAGGAGCAACTGGGACAGAATCTAGCGCCCCGACCGGGACTAGAACCTGGTGTGCCGGCACCTCAGGCGGAGGATTAGCCTAGTGAGCCACAGCGCTGGCCCTCTCCCTGTTTTTAAATCAGCTTTCTACATATGTGTGTGTGTGTGTGTGTGTGTACATATATACACATATACATATATACACATATATATAAATTTGTAAGGCAGAGATATAGAGAGACAAGCAGAGATCTCCCATCCACTGGTTCACTCCTCAAATGCCCACAACAGCGACAGGCTGAAGCATCTGATTTCCATCCAGGAACCCGAGTAACAGAGCCACCCCAACTGCCTCACGGGGTGCACGTCAGTAGGAAGCTGGGATCAGAAGCAGAGGCAGGACTCGAACACGGGCCCTCTGATATGAGGCATGGACTGCTGCACCGCGCGCCTGCTCTCCTCTGTCCATCTACTCTCAGTCCAGCTGTCACAGATCCCAGGATGGCCAGGCAGCCCCACCCCGCTTTGCCCGCGCCCCTGCGCATCCCCTTCCTGGATCACCCTTCTCTCCTTTCTCCAGCCTCGCCTCCTCACGAAGCCTTCTGCCCCGCAGAGCTGGGGCCCGAGCAAAGGCACAGAGGAGCAGAACTGGAACTCTACGTCCGCCACCAGCTGCGCCTGCCCTACCTTCCTCCACGGCGCAGCCCTTCCCCAAGTTGGGGTGGGGGGATCCGGTCAGGGAATATTGCAGTGACCACGAGGACAGGCTCAGGATTCGGAAAAGCCAGCTTTGGATTGGGACGCTGGGTGACTGTGGGGGAGGTCACCCTCTCATAATCACACTCTCGCTTCTGTAGGGACACACCTACCTCAGGACAGCCCTTGCACATTGCTCCAAAAAAAAAAAAAAAAATTGTGCAAAAGAATCCTCAACCCAGAGTGGGCATTTAGCTTAGCATCCCGCATCAGAGGACCTGGGTCTGAAGCCTGGCTCTGGCTCCTGACCCTGCTAATGCAGACCCTAGGAGGCAGTGGTGACGGCCACAGTAACTGATTGCGTTCCTGCCGCCACCTGGGAGACCTAGATTGTGTGTGGGGCTCCTGGTCTTGGCCCGAGTCCTACCCTGACCATTGTGGACATCACATGAACCAGCAGATGAGAGCTAGTGCTCGCTCGCCCTCCTTGCCTTGCAAAGACATAAAGATAAAATAAATGAAAGTGACAGCCGTTTGTATGTTGATATCCTTGCCCAGGAATGAGCCGCACTGGCCAGAAGCACTAATGCGAGCCTCAGGAAACACGTGGATCAGGTCTCCCACGTGTGGAGACCTGTCTGGCTTTGGCAGGGGGAGAAGCAGACGAGGAACCCCTTGAGGGTAGCGCTGTGTCTTGTCATCCAGAGAGTAAGAGCCACAGAGAGCGCAAGAAACCATCGCCCACGGAACGGGGCCACTTTGCATTCAGATCTGGCCACGGCCCAATTTTCCCAAGCACAGAGCCGCCTGTGCTGCCACGGGCTGACATTAGGGAGCCAGCAGGGGGATGCTGCATGCCAGCCAGGCCTGGGAACATCCCCAGTGCCCCCAGGCCATACCTGGGCGCTCCGATAAGGCTGTCCCTCAGCACTGGGGAGCCACTGGAGGAGGGGAGGCCCTGTGGGAAAGCAAGAGGGCTGTTGGTCTCCCCTCAGCAGCCCCAGCCTTGCACGGCCCCCATTTCCTGCCACCCACCCTCCCCTCTTACAGACACTCCCCTTCCCCCAGGGCTCTGGGCCCAACCTCAGCTGTGCCCCACCCCCACCAGGTGCTACAGGGTGGAGGGGGCACCGTGCCAAGGCTTCATTAGAGCTAATGAGAGCTCAGCTCTGCAGATGCCAGGGCAAGATACGGGGGAGGACCCGAGTCGCCCGCAGCCCCCTTCACAGCTTCAGGGCCTCGGCTCCCTGCACCCTCATGTAGGGATGACCCCAGGGCCACACGTCCAGGAGAAGGAAAGGGAGACTGATTTTTCCCAAGGGCGGAGCAGGTCAGGTTGCCCAGTAGAGACCAGCGTGGGCAGGGCTCTCACCTGGGCTGCCAAAGGCTTTCATCCAGCCCCGCCCTCCAGCCCCTGCCCACTTGGGTCTTGGGAGGCCACCAATAGAACCCACCCCTTGTTCTCCCTCTCCTGGACTCACAGCAGGTCAGAGCTGAAGGGGCCTCTCCCTGCTGCTCTCCCCCCCCCCCAGGTCTGCCCCCTCCCGCCCCGCTCCATCCCCTCGGCCTGGCCTTTCTCTGGGCCTCAGCTCCCCCAGGAGTCACGTGGGAGACGGGGGGCGGGGGATGGTCTCTAGTACCCTCTTCCCCTCCCTTTCCTGCAGAAGGATCCAGAGTTTCTGCACATCGACAACCAGAGGGGCGGTGGGTTCCTCTCGGCCCCCACCTCGCAGCCTTTTGGGGACTGGAAAGGCCCCGGATGACCACACCAGCACGCCACCCTGCTTCCCTGGGCGCTTGGCCCCGGGGCCTTCTGCGGAGCCCTGGCACTCTGTGGAAACGCAGAAGGGAGAAGCCGCTGATGAAGGAGCCTGGGGCCAGAACGAAACCCAGCTGGAGGCGAACACTGCCCTCCCCTGCAGCGAGCCCACTGGGCACCAGGACCCCTCACGGCCGCCCTCCCACCCAGCTCACACATGGCCCAGGCCCGCCACATTCCTGGACCCAGACCACGAGGCTGCGGGGGTGTGTCCAGCCCTGGGGCTCTGGCTTGCAGGTCCAAGTCATCCCCAGCCCCGCCTGGCTGTCTCCTCCCAGGGGTTCGTGCTGAGCTCTGAAAGGGTCACTTCAAAGCGGACTCACCCTCGAGGGCCCAGCCAGGCCCAGGGCCGGCTCCTGGGCCAGATTCCTGGCAGCTGGGGACAAAGGCCCCACTGTTCCCCGACCCCCGGACGCCCCCAAATGCACTGGCATAAGATGTCTTTCTTTCCCCAGTTCCGCTCGGTCCAGGCCCGGGCTCCCTGCCACGGGGAGTAGCCCTGGCTCCTCCTCCAGGAGACACTGCAGGGTAGGGGGACGGGTCTAGTTTCCCTCCCCTCTGCTCCCACACACACGAACTCCTTGGGAACTCCAGATGACGAGGCAGCCTTGGGGCCAGCTTCAGATCCTCTCTGTCCTTCGGCCACCAAACCTATCCCACCTTGTAATGGCCCCCACCACAGGAAGCACACCCATCCTTCCACACCTCCTCCAGGCAGCCCTCAGGACTACCTCTCCTCCTCAAGGGAGACGCCCAGCCCAGACCAGAACAGGCACCCCAGATGTTCCCAGGAGGCTGAGCTCCTGTGTCCTCTGCCCAGCCCCTGCGGTTCTAGCCACAGAGCACTGACCCGCGCCAGCCCCTCAGCCAGGGCCTCCCTTCTCTCTAGTCCCCTTCACTGTCCCACCTGGGCCTAGCAGCTCCAGCGACGCCACCTCCCTCCACCCCCAGGGGCAGCTTCTTTCCTCTCTGGCTGACTGGGACCTTCAGGGTTCTTTGCATGAAGCCCAAAGTCGCCCTTTGGAGCCAGCAGCTGGCGTTTGTTTAGCAATAGCTGAGCTCCCCAGCCCCAGCCTCCTCCCCTGCGCCCCCCAGCACGGCTCGGGGCACTAGAGGTGCAGTGAAGTAACTCATCCAGTCCGGCCCAAATCCAGCCTCAGCAGGCTGAAGGTGACGGAGGTGGGGGCGGGGGCGCTCCTGCCTTCCAGGGACTGAGCGGGTCCTGCCGGGCCCCAGACTCGCGCGTCCATAGCCAGCTCATCTATATTAGAGGGTGGACCACGTCTCTGACAGAGTCCTCCTCCCCTAGCTGGCCCCCATCCAGCCTGTCCCAGCACACGGGCGGTGGCCTGGGGACACGGCTGACTGATGCTAATTCACACCAAGAAATGGGGAGCAGAGGGTGAGAGGTGACCAGGTCACCCGCCCGGGGCCCCGGGGTTGAGGAGGTTGGAGGAGCTGTCCCATGCCCTGGCCCTCAGGGTCAGGACTCACGCTGGCTGGAAACCCAGCTTCCTTCTCAGGAGAAATGGAAAATGGGTCTTTGACAGGCTCTGCCCAAACCAGTTCCTGCCCACCCCCCAGGCCGGAAAGGACGAAATCACGGCCACTGTTTGGGACTGCTGCATCCCGCAGGACAGTGCCAGCTGGAGTCCCGGCTGCTCTGCCTCCCCCCCCAGATGCCTGACGGTGCGCCTGGAGACAGCCCAGGCACGTAAGTCCCTGCGACCCATGGAGGAGACCCAGCCGGAGTCCTTGGCTCCTGGCCTTGGCCTGGCCCAGCCCTGGCTGTTGTAGATATTTGGGGAGTGAACCAGAAGATGGACAGTCTGTCTCTCTTTCAAATAAATAAATAAATAAATCTTTAAAAAGAGAGAAAAGGACTGAATCTTCCGGTACAAGGTGACTCACTGAGCAAACACTGCAGGGCCAGAAAAATGGAAAAGGAACAGGCTTCTTTAATCCCACCTGGAGCCCCCCCACCGCCCATTCCGCAGGCCCCCCCCCTTTCTTCCCAGCTCCGGGAGGAGGGAGGAGGGAAGAGGGAGGAGGGGGAACAAGGAAAGCAGCCGGAGGCGGAGGCCAGGCTGAGCCTGGAAGGCCGGGGAACCAGGGTCCAGTGAGGGGCTTCCCTCCTCCCTGTTTGCCTCAGGCACTCCTTTGCACCTCCAGGCTGCCTTCCGAGACCCCATCCCACCTCCTTCCCACAGGGGCAGGGCGCGGGGTCCTCTGGGTTTGCCATACATAGTCCCATCCTTCAGCCAATCAACAAACGCCCTGAATACTGGCTGCGTGCCGGGCCCTATAAGCATCAAAACAGACTTGACACCTGTAAGGCTGCGTGGGACGGGACCGAGAGCAGTGGTCAGCTCCTCAGCTGTGTGACCACAGGAAGCCATGCACTCGCTTTGGGCCAGTTTCATCTGTCAAATGGGACGATGATGAAGAACCCAACAGACAAAGCCCCGGGGAAGCAGTTGCACTTAGCAGTTTTCTCTCGCTCACCTGACATGTCGACTGGCCACCACGGTGCCAGGGACAGAGCCGGGCACTGGGCACCCCGGGGAGGCTAGGGAGGGGCCCCTCCCTGCCTCATACCTCGCGACATTCATGGCAAGCTGTCAGTGCCAGGCACTGAGCTGGTCGCTGGGGACATGGGGATGAACAGGACGCATTGTCCACTGTCCCTGTTCCTCCCTGCCGGCCCCCCTGCGGGCCCAGAACCCTGCACAGAGGGGCCTGCGAGGATAGCACCACACAGACAAGGGATGTCCTGGGAGCCCAGGGGCCCAAAGACGCAGGTTCTTGTCCCCCTCTTGCATGAGGCTGCCAAAGCAACAGAGGGCGGTGCACAAGATGACCCTGTGGGCTCTGACAGGTGATGAACTCATCCCACCCCACAGGGCTTTAAGCTCCCCACTAAGCCCCGCCCAGTGTCATCCCAGCCTCATGCCCACTGAGGCAGCGGGGGCAGGCACGGCACCTGGTACACACTGGCACTGCCCTGCTGACCAGCTGGGCTCAGGGGCTCTGGATCTAAGGGCGGGTTGTTTGAAGGGAACAGGGCAGGGAGATGCTAGGGAAAGGCAGCGCTAGCTCCCACAGGCCTATTCACTCGCTGCTCTCTCTGGGAGAGTGACAGAGCAGGATCATTCAAACCCGGCTTTGTCCAAATCCCTGACCAAGCCAATCTCTCACCTTTGAACCCCTGCAGCCACAGAGCAGGGCTGATGCGCACTTGGACAGGAAGCACCAGTAAAGTGAGTGCGGCCCAAGGGCTGTGGGCAGGCACAAGCGTTGCAGGAGACTGGACGAGCCAGCAAGCTGATCCCCCCCACTCCGCTCCTGGACGGCTCTGCTCCCCTCTCTGTCCCCGCAGAAACACAGGTGACCAAACTGCAGTCCAGCAAGAGGGCGAGTGCTCACTGATGGGGTGTGAGCATGACCTGACCCAGGCGGCGGCTCCTACTCTGGCTCCGCCAGTTGCTAGCCTGAGCCTCCGTGTCCTCAGCCGTGAGATGGGACAGCAGTGCCTCCCGCCTTGTGGTGCTGCTGTAAGGGTTAAATGATGTCACTTACAGAAGTCGTAATTGCTACCTAGATCTTAACTATCAGCTCTACTATGTTTTCAAGATTTCTTTATTTCTTTATTTGAAAAGCAGAGCAACAGGGACAGAGAGAGAGAGAGAGAGAGAGAGAGGGAGAGAGCAACTTCCAGTTCACTCCCCAAATGGCCACAACAGCCAGGGCTCTGGGCCAGGTCAAAGCCAGGAACTCCACTGGGTCTCCCACATGGGTGACAGGGGCCCAAGTACTTAGGCCACTTCCCACTGCCTTTGCAGGCACAACAGCGAAGGTGATGATCATTCCTGCAAAGGGACCACAGCGAAGGTCCCTGCCCGGTGCTGCAGGCCAGCTGTGAAGCTGCAGCTCAGGGACTTGTCCCGGGGAGGCCCCCCGACATCTGACTGCACTGCCTCACGCTCTGGCTTCTCTCACGCCCCTGCTTCGCAGTCTCTTTTAGCCTCATGCGTTGACCAGTCCTAGAATCCCTACAGCGCAGGATGAAGCAAGCCGACAGCCACTCCTGCACTGCCTGGCCCCAATCCCCACTGGACCAAGAATGCTGCACCCCTTCCTGGTGAGTTCAGGGTGGTCCCCACGCAGGCTGCCCACACACAAGGCTATTCCCCAGGTCCTCTCCCTCTGCTGTGCCTGTCACCCAGGGTGTCACCAAGCCACCTTTCTAACAATTTTCCCTCTCAAACGTCCTCTCGTGCCTTGACTACAATCAGGAGCGCGGGTTCTGCCTGGGCACTCTCACTGCCACGCTCAGACCCTCTCTGTAAAGTGGGACGCAGACACCTGCCCTGGGCACTCGTGGGGCTTGAGCCCTGGAATCCAGCACTGCACACAGGGGGATTTACTCTTCTTCACTCCCAGGAGGAAGGCAGGGCCTCCCACACAAGATGTCAGGGTTCCCAGCCACCTTGGGGCTGACCCAGGCCCTCCGTGGGCGAGTGGGAGCAGCAGCTGGGCTGGGGCCCCGGCTGTGTTTGGAGGGGAAATGACTGGTTACATAATGGAGATTCAAATCGCATGCTGATGAGCACAGCTCCCCCGAGCCGGTCACTTTGGAGAAAGGGGCGGCTGCCCTGGCAGAGGGGGAATCAGGTGGGATCAAAAGCCATCCACCCCCAGCTAGGGCTAGGGTCAGGGTGGAGACAGTGAGGGGAGGGATGAAGGCTGTGTGCTGTTGATGGGGGCAGCATCTGAGGGACTCCGGCTTAATGACCTCCGCCCCCATCCCCTGTCCGTCCTGAATTTCAAGTTTATAATTGGGAAACGCACTTGGGCTGAAGGGAGAGGGCAGCGATGCAGGAGGAGGGAGGACTGGGCACATCTGGCTCCTGGAAAGCTTTCGAAGTCCAGGACCCCAGCTCGCGCACAGGGGAAGGCTGGGGAGAAGGGGCTCGCCTTGAGGCCTTCGGCCAGAGAGGAGGAAGAGGCCACAGCCTGGGCTTGGACCCAGCCGGGACCCAGGGGATATCTCAAACAAACTCACAAAAGTGCCAGGCTGATGGCGCTCACCCCTCCAACTCGGGTGGCCAGCTGCATGTGCTGGGTGGGGCCTGACCGCAGGACCGGCCCCCAGGCTCCTGGGGGGGGGGGTTGGGGGCCAGGAGGCCCTCCCCGGCCTCAGCAGCTGGCAGATGAAAGAACCCAAGCAAAGCAGCCCAGCGCTGAGTAATGGCCCTGGCACCTCGCGCCCAGACCCACCCACAGCCAGCCCCAGGCGGCACTGGCGAGGGCAGCCACGCCTGCAGGGCCAGGGGTCCTGGGCCTGGGTCTCTGCCCCAGGACCTGGGGCCTGTGGGCCCGGGCCTGGGGGGCGGTGGAGGGCCCCAACCCGGCAGGAGGGGGCGCGGCGCGGGGAAGGGGCGTCCAGTCGCCTGCCCGGCCAAGGACGTCCCGCTCCGGGAGCCCCCTCCCCCACCGCTCTCCCTCCAGCTGTGCCGGGGCCTCGCCAACGGAAAACGAAAACTCGGGCAGAGGAAACGGCGGTAGGCGCCCCGCCTGAAAATCCCGGACAAAAGACGCGGGCCTCCGCCCCCGTTGCGCAGCCGCCGGGGGGCCTGGCACCGCCACCCGGCTCGGTGCCCCCTGCCCGAGCGGCCCCGTGCCCGTCCCGCCCCCCCTGCCCACGGTAGCTCCCGCTGGGGCCCGGCCTCGGCCCGCCACCAGCCGAAGTTCCCCGCAGCGGTGCCCGCGGTGCCCGCGCCGTGCGCCCCAGGCCGTGCCCGTCGAGCCAGGGCGCAGCGACCCCGGCCCAGTCGCCGGCTCCCAGGTAGCATCGGGCCCCGCCCCCTCCCTGGCCCAGGGCCCTCACCTGAGGGGGCCGGGGCTCCGGGCGGGGCGGGATCCCGACCAGGCAGAAAGCGACTCCATTCATCGGGCGGCAGTGGCAGCGGCGGATCTGCGGCCAGGGCACTGCTGGGGGCGCCGGCAGGGACCCGGGAGGGGCGGGGCCTGGGCGGGGCCGAGGGTGAAGTGCCCCCCCCCCCGTCCGCCCCTTAGCTCCACCCCCACCCCCACGTTCCCGCGCGCTTCCGACAGGGCGCACCGGCGGCGTCTTCCGAGGGCAGAAGACTGATGCAGGTTTGCGTCCGCAGCAGAGCTGGAGGTCAGAGCAGAGCCTGGGGGGAGCCGCGGGCTCGGGGAGCCTCTTGGGCAGGTCCAGGAAAGAGGACAAGACCACTGCACCCAGAACTCGCACAGGAAGAGGAAGGGGAAAGAGAGGAAGGTAGAAGGAAGCAGAGACACAGCCAGACACCGCTGGGTAGAAGCAGACACGGGGAGACGCAGAAAGCGAGAGGGGGACAGAGAGAGAGGCAGAGCCAGGGGTGGACCCCGGCGCGCAGGAGAGGGAAAGAGAGAAAGGCTCTGGCGCCATCCCTCCGAGACTCAAGGGGACACCCGGAGCAGGTGGGGGCGTGTTGCCTGGAGTGGTCCCCAGCCTGGGTGGCAAGCCCCCTCCTGGGCAGGCTCCCCCAAGACAGGGGATCCAGGCTGAGTGAGAGTTGGCAGGTGCCCCAGTGCCCTGTCAGGGCCCCCTTCCCACAGGCCGTGGGTAGACCTGCTCTGCAAGGTGTAGCTGGCTGGGGCACCCCTACTCACAAACTTCCCACAGCACCCCTCCTGGCTTCACTCTGGGTGGGGACCAAAGAGACACCTGGGTGCTGGGCTGGCATAGCGCCCCTCCAGCCCATCCCCTAACAAACCGGGGGGGACAGTCCTGCTGGGACGTTCCTGCTGCTATCTAACTTTCATTATCCTACTTCTTATTTCTTCTATTAAAATTTTTTTGAGAGGAGTCGACACTGTGGCATAGTGGTTAAAGCTGCTGTCTGGGATGTCAGCATCTCATATGGGCACTGGTTCAAGTCCTGGCCACTCTACTTCCGATCCAGCTCTCTGCTATGGCCTGGAGAAAGCAGCAGAAGATGGCGGAAGTGCTTGGGCCCCTGCCACCTCTGTGGGAGACCTGGAAAAAGCTCCTGGCTTCAAGTTGGCCCAGCCCTGGCCATTTCAGCCATCTAGGGAGTGAACCAGTGGATGGAAGATTCTCTCTCTCGCTCTCTGTAATTCTGCCTTTCAAATAAATAAATCTTTAATTTTTTTTTTTTTTTTTTTTTTTAATTTGAGAGAGAACTCCCATCACTGGTTCACTTTCCAAATCCCAACAACAGCCAGGACTGGGCCAAACTGAAGCCAGGAGCCAGGCACCCAATCCAGATCTCTCCTGTGGGTGGCAGGAACCCACTTCCTGAGCCAGCGTCGCTGTCTTAGCAGGAAGAGGGAGCAGGGGCTGGGGCGGGAAGGCAGGCGCAGTGATGTGGGACGGGGCGTCCTAACTGCTCTGCTGAGTCCTGCTCTCTTGCTATCATCCTTGACCCCTCTCTCATGCCTTCCCGCCATTTTCTAGACTCCTGTATTCTCCCTGGACTCTGAAAACAAGAACAAAAGGCCGGCAGAGGCACAGAGAGCAATGGCACCAAATTAGGGAGGAAGACGGAGGCCAGATGCCTGCTGGAGTCGCCCGGCCCGGGCCTCCCACCCATCACCTCGATGCCAGTCAGGGGCACGGGCCCTGGAAGGGGTGGCAGGACCCAGACCCCAGCTGAGCTGAGGAAGGAGACCCTGGCTCGCTGCTTTATTTCACGTTTCTGCCCTGCCCCAGTCCTGCAGTCAATAGACTCTATTGAATGCTGGTGGGGCGCTAATACCCCTCTTCCTTCCGCACCCCTTTTCATCAAGGTCAAGTGGACCCTGCTGTAGGGTCCTTCCTGCTGCCTACCCAGCGGTCACCCGCCCTCTGCCCGGGTCTTCCCGCTCCTGTTCCCTGTGCCTGCCTTTCTGCCCTGTGGCTCCAGCGGCCCCGATCGATCGAGGCCGCTCTGGCCCGGGGGTCCTGCCAGAGCCTAGGGTGGTCTCTGGAAGAAGGCCAAGCGGGCAAGCGAGGAGGGTGGTGCCGCTGGGGCAGCCCTGGCTCACTTTTTCCAGGGCCTGAGGCCCTCGGACTCCGCAGGAGGCGGCGAGAGAGGAAATGAGCTCAGGCTGACCGGCAGCGGCAGCCTCGGCGGGCAGCGCACACCTCCCCCACCCGCTCCCACTTCCCAGAAAGGGAGCGCTCCCCACCCCGCCGCCCTCCCACCTCTTCCTGCACCTTGACCTGCAACCTCTCTTGCGGGCCCCGCCCTCCCCATCCCGGAGGGTAGAACTGGGGGGAGCGGGGAGGCTGCTTCTGGGGACACAGTGACAAGGCCCAGGCCCTCGCCATGGGGGGCCTGGCCTCCCGCAGTGGCCACTCCATGGTGGGGTCCAGAAGAGGGGCAGCAGGGGGCTTCCAGGGCCGCGGGCTGCAGCTAGTGGGGAAAAGGCCTCCAAGGAGAAGGCCGGCCTGGGAGGTGGGAGAGCACGCAGGGTGCGCGGGCCGGAAGCGTGGAGGGATGAGGCGGAAACACCCGTGCGGATATAGCTGTGGAGTAAGTGGCCTGCCTGGCTTAGATAGGTGACCACTGCCCACACGGTGGGGAAGAGAAGGAGGGCTGAGGAGGTACCAGGGCAAGGCGCCATGGCAACCAACAGCAGAGGCTTCTGGGACTCGGTGACCTACTGGATGTAGGAGAGGCATGGAAGAATCTAGAGCAAATCCAAGGCGCAGGCTATCAGGTAGACCAGTTGTCTAGGGTGTTCATGGGGCGAGGGCAGAGTGTGACTCCATCAGCCCTGACATCCCGAGGGGAAGTCACCGGGGCTCTGTGGTGTGCAGTGTTACCAGTGCGTTCTGTAAACAGGCGTTCAGCTGCCCCTGGGCAGCTCTGGCCTGGACACCTGGAGATCTCCCTCCAAGATCACACCAGACCTCTCTCCAGCCTGGTGAGGGCGGGGTCTTCCTGTGGCACCCCACTTGCTTCCGCTCACCACCCCTTCTGAGGCTCTCTCCCTCCCTCCGTGCAGCCCTTGAGCAAACTGTCTGCTCCAGTCTCCTGTGTGCAAATGGGAACCTGTGCTGTGGTCGTGGTGTGAAGGCCCTCGGTAGCCAGGTTCCCACCTCCCCCTGTGGCTGCCCCCTCGGTCGCGTGTGGCCCTCGCTGCCTCCTGCTCTGCCTGGCCCCTCCAGGCACTGCCACGTGTGGTCCCCCTCCCCTTTACTTTCCTGGACTGATGTACCCCTCAGCTCGGGGACGCGAGGCTTCCCAAGCCCAGTGTCAACTGACACCTGGCTGTGGCGAGGGACCTGGACTGTGAGGGACTAGCACTGCCCCATCAGCACTCAGCCTGTGTGGGAGGCATGTGGACTCTGGAGCTGAGGTGCCTGGGTTCGAGTCCTGGGTGGCCTTGGGCGCGATGCCTGAGTTCTTAATTTCTTTATTCCTAAAATGAGAGCTCTAATAGCTATGGCACAAGACCTCCAAGGCTTGGGTGGAATCATACACAAAAAGGACTTAGCCCAGGACAATACAGATGCCCGGCACTTAACGATGGGGCTGTGTCCCGAATACCCCAGCTCCTGCCAACAAGTGCGCTTAGCGCTCCCGTGGCCCTCCAGCGTGCCCACCTGAAGCCTCACCTGACACAGGTGCTGAACACCTGTTTACAGAAATCACTGTTACAGAAAGCCTTCCCCTCGGGATGCCGGGGCTGACGGAGTCACACTCGTGCCCACTGCCCCGCAGCAAAAGACAGAGTGAGAAAAGGTCCAAATTCAGAACTCAAAGCGCAGTTTCTACTGAATGGGTCATCCCTTTTGCACCATTGCAAAGTGGGAATCGTAAGTTGAGGGGGCTGTAGCATGACACAGCAGGTTAAGCCACTGCTTGTATCACCCGCATCCTACGTGGGCGTTCGAGTCCTGGCTGCTCCAGCCAGTCCAGCTTCCTGATACAGCACCTGGGAAGGCAGCGGATGATGGCTCAAGTGCTTCGGTCCTACCACCTATGTGGGAGACCCAGATGGTGCTCCTGGCTGGGGGCTTCAGTCTGGCCCAGCCCTAGCTGTTGCAGCCATTTGAGGTATAAACCAGTAGATAGAAATCTTTCTGTCTCTCTGACTTTTTTTTAAGTATTAATGTAGCTTAAAACTTTTCTATTTTTTAAAAAAGATTTATTTATTTGAGAGGTGGAATTATACACAGAGAAAGGGAGAGACAGAGTGAGAGGTCTTCCGTCCGCTGGTTCACTCCTCTAATGGCCACAATGGCCAGAGCTGCTTCTTGGTCTCCCACGTGGGTGCAAGGTCTACTGCTTTTCTAGGCCAATTAGCAGGGAACTGGATTGAAAGTGGAGCAGCCAGGACTCCTGTGCCAAAAGCGGAGGTTCAACCTACTGCACCTTTCAGATCAGTCAGTCAATCTTTTTTTAAGTCATCGCAAGTTGAACCATCATAGATTGGAGACCATAGGTAATGTGTGAAATTACAGTGAACAGGAGCCAGAAACTCGGCCACAGCACAGGCCTTCCCACCAAAGGAGAAAGAGCACCCCCTGGTGGATGTGGAGAGGAGGTCGAGACCAGAGAGGAGCTGTTCCTGCACCTGGTCCCTCAGCCTGTCCCAAAGGCAACACCGCCTTCCCCAGTTTGCATCTCCAAAGCAGGCAAAGTCCAGTTCAATTAAGTCAAAAGCCTGAGCACCTACTACGTGCAAACTGCTATGTGGGGAGGTGGGGAAAGTTCAGTGAACCAGGTGATGAGTCTGTCCTCTGTGAGCGCAGGAGCCAGCCCTGAGCGAGAGGGATCCTCCAGGAGCGACAGGAGTGGGGGTGTGGCTGGGAGGCAGGCGACGTTTGGCCTAGACCTTGGGCAGAGACAGGAAGGGGATGGGACCCCCAGAGCAGACACCATGAGTATCATGAACAGTGCGGGGCCGGGCAAGGGTCCATCCTGATCCCTGCCGCCGGGTCCCCAAGGAGTCCATATGCTGACTCGGGGACAGAGGCCAAAGACCCCTGGAAACCTGCCCAACAGCTGGGCCCTCAGCCCAGCAACTTCTGAACAGCTGGCTGGGGTGGGAGGGAGAGGCTGGGGCTCCCATGCGCGGGCAGCAGGGCAGGCGAGCCACATCCAGCTAGGTCCCGTGTCCAGGCAGGAGTGGGGAAGAGACAGCCCCTGCCACTCTGAACCGGCACGTCTGGGGTTCCTTACATCATGGTGTGGGCAGAGGGGAGGCCGGGGGCTGGGGTCTCAGCCCTGGAAGCCCTGGTGGTGTGGACTGTGTGTGTGAGCGCGTGTGCGAAGCTAAAGGATGACTTGGGAGGACCCAGACATCACCCAGCAGGGGCCTGGAGAGGGAGGGGATGAAAATGCATTGAGCACCTACTACTTGCTAAGCTCTTTAACATTATTTCTCTTAATCCCCATGACAACACTGCAGCTCCACTATCGTTAGCTCCACTATGCAAATGAGGAGACAGACTCAGGCTAAGCAACTTATCCCAGGACTCCCACGTGACTCAGGATTCAATCCCAAGTCTGACGCTTTCTCTGTGACAGCATGATCACCCCTGGCTGGGCCTGGGGGCGGTCAGGCCAGGTGCTCTCTTCCAGCGCCAGGATGCGGTTCTCAGAAGACTCCTACATCCTTCCTGCTTGCCCCTCCCCGGCCCCCACACATCCCAGCACACAGTGGGCCTAGTCCACTCTCCTGCGAGAAGGGGAGGGAAGGGGGAGGGTGGGCAGCGGGAGAGGCAGCTCCCGCCTCCTCCCACCCCCACCCCACCCCGGGTCTGGAAATCCCCAGCAGCTGCTCTCCTCTGCTGTCTGGCCCTGAGCCATCCCCGGGGCAGGGTGGAATGAGGGGAGTCAGGGAGAAGGGAGGGGAGGGGCAGGCCCTAGGAGGACCAGGCCCTCGGTCCTGGTGCCCAGCCTGCCCCACGGTTGCAGCCCCGGTGAGATTCCAGGCATGCTCTCCTTCGAGGAAGCCCCACTTGGCAAAATCCACCCGCACCAAATGCACATGACACGGCGGGCCCTGCACTGTAAAAGGATTCTTTGCTTTATGAGGGGACTTAGCACACAGGAAACTTAAGATAGGAGCTTTCCCTGGTCCCGTGAAATGGAGCTCTGGTTTCAGACACGCCCCCCCACCATACGCACCATCTTTCTGGCACCTCCCAAAAAGCTGGGGGCACCAGGAGGCCTCAGGACAACCCCACGCTGGGGCGGGTCCCTCACAGTGCAGGGCACGGTGGAGCCACTGTGCTCTCAGCAAGAGTCCTTGGACCCTTGCACACCTAGAAGGGCCCTGGAAAGCCAGCGCCCGGCAGAGCGGGATGCTGGTGGAGCCAGGGTAGGAGCCCAGGGTCCCGACTCCCCACGCTGTATCCTCCCGGGCCAGGGGATACGGAGCAGCCTGCTCTGTCCTCTGCGAAGGCAGAAGTGGCTGTGCCCCAGAGCAGGAGCAGAAACCCAGGAAGGCGGGGAGTGGGGAGACAGCCGGGCCGCGGGCCAGAGGGGCGAGTACGGGCTCTCCAGGCAGCCGGCGCTCGTGCCTTTTTTTTTTTTTTTTTTAATGGAAGTGAAATTCACACACACACACACAAAAATGGTTTCCCGGCCGGCGCCGTGGCTCAACAGGCTAATCCTCTGCCTTGCGGCGCCGGCACACCGGGTTCTAGTCCCGGTCGGGGCACCGGATTCTGTCCCGGTTGCTCCTCTTCCAGGCCAGCCCTCTGCTGTGGCCCGGGAGTGCAGTGGAGGATGGCCCAGGTGCTTGGGCCCTGCACCCCATGGGAGACCAGGAAAAGCACCTGGCTCCTGGCTCCTGCCATCGGACGAGCGCGGTGTGCCGGCCACAGCGCGCCATCTGCGGCGGCCATTGGAGGGTGAACCAACGGCAAAAGGAAGACCTTTCTCTCTATATCTCTCTCTCTCACTGTCCACTCTGCCTGTCAAAAAAAAAAAAAAAAAAAAGAAAAGAAAAGAGAAAAAAAAAAAGGAAAAAAAAATGGTTTCCCAACGAGCAATTTGGTAGCATTTAAGTACTCGCCCAGCCCTTGCTGTTTGTCTGCTCGGGTCAGCAATAACAGCAGCAGATGAGGAGGAGCCGAGTCCCCTTCCCCTGCCGGTGCTCCCGGGAGCTGCCACTGGCCATTTAAATTAATGACCAAGATGCCAAACAGGCCTGGAGCCCAGCCCAGCCCACAACCTCACCCTAAACGTCACGGCCAGCCCAGGAAGATGCCCAGAGCCCCTCAGGCCTCCACAGGCCCCGCTCCAAGCCCCAGCGTTTAGGATGACCTCATCTGGACTCTACCTCCCTCTGACCACTCCCACCGCAGGTAACTCCTGGGGCCCCTGGGCCTGAGGTCGGTCGGGAGGGGAGGGGTCTCAGAGTCCAGTTTAGGCAGAGCTAGGTGCAAGGAAGGAAAGGGGGAGGGGTGTGGACCTGCGCATCATTTAAGGCCCACCCAGCAACAGAAAATCCCACCTCCCCCCTCCAGGCCCCGCCTCTCACCTGGAACCGAACCCCAAGAGGCAGGCGGGCAGGGAGCAAGGCAACCCCGAAAGCCTCAGGAGCAGCCCCTTGCTGCTGCTGTCTCCCCTAGAGTAGGGGGCTGTAAGCCAGGCTAGAGCCCCTGAGGCCACTGAGGGGAACGGCCGCCTGTCCCAGATTGGCTGAGCTTTGCAAGGGGCCCTAGCTCTGACTGCCACAGGGACTGGGGCTTCACCCCTGCCTGCCCTGGATGCATCCTGATGGGCCTGTGTGAAGAAGAGCAGCATACAACCCCCCCAAGCTGGGGCTGCATGCAGTTCTACATCTGGGGTGCACTGGAAGGGAGTCTCCCAGCCCACCCCATCTTTTCACTGCCACGAAATGGTGGCAGCAGCTGCTGCAGCTGCTGCGACTGGCAGAGGAGACAGCCTGGCTGGGGGAAGCCCCTTGGGGGTGGGGGCACGGTATCGCGAGGTCCCCTCAGGGGGGCCTGAGAGTCAACGGTAGTTAGAGACCTGGGAGCACCCTTTCGCATCACCCCTTCATTCTGCAAAAGCCTGCAGCCCCCTACGGCCTAGGCTAGAGAGCAGGGACTGGGACCCTACTGATCGAGGTGGGTGGGGTCTTCTAAACCCGGGCGCCCTCCTTCTGGAGAAGGGGTGGGGAGCAGCAGCCAAGTGCACCTCGGCTGCGCCTGTCTGGGTACCAGTGATGGGGAGGGCGCCCGGATGCTGTGTGTGTCCGTGCGTGGACACCAGCTCTGTTTCACATCAGCCCCATCCGCCCCCAGGGCCCTGGCTTCCCCAGCTCGGGCCCCCACCCCTCCCGCGGTGGCGGAGCCTCTCGGGACGCCCATCCTCACCCGGTGCTAACGACCCCAGCCCTCGGCTCTCAGAAGCGCAGCCAGGCCCGGCGCCCACTGACCTGCTCCATGCTGCGCCCGCTATGCCGTCCTCGCCGCGCCAACCCAGGGGGGCTCAGGGGGCGGCGGCCCCTCCATGCGCCCAGTCGGGGCAGCTGCGCCGGCCACCGCGGAGCGCCGCGAGAGCCTGGAGTCGGCCGCGCAGCCCCGCCCCGCCCGCCGGCCCCGCCCCTCCGCCGCGCCCCCTCCCGCGCGCGTGCCCCGCCCGGCCCGGCTGGTGGGGGCACCGCGCACAGGCGAGCGCAGCACCCACTCTCCCTGGCGCAGCTACGCGTCCTCACTCTCAGTGCGCACACGCACAATACATGCGCGATCCCACACCCAGGGGCTCATCCCTGCCCCGCCCCCTGTTCTGCCTGTCCTGGAGGGCACTGTTAGTGGAGAGCAGACCTCCAAGGCAAGCCTCCTCTTCCTAAGGGTTTTCACAGACAGAACGCCCCACCCCTCCTGTTATGAGAGTCAGGGATGGGCTTGTCCAAGGTCATTCAGTAGCTTGGTGATGGAGCAGACTCCATGGCCCTGGCCAACTGCCCCCTCCCCTTTAGGCAGCTGAATCTCATATCAGCTGAGGACCCCCATCAAGACCCTGAGAGCCAGCCAGAGACACCTGCAGAGCCTGGGGCCCGGCAGACTTCACACCACCCCCTTCCAGGTGACCACTGTGAGAAAAGGCAGCTGGCGGGCAGGGTCCATTTCCTCCCAGGTGTTCTGAGGCTCTTGACAGGGAATGCAGGTTCTTGAGGGTCACCCCCTGGGCCATGCTCCAGGCACGTGCCAAGCAAAAAGAGCGGGCTGACCTGTCCACCCACTAGCAGAGAAGGGGCATATGGAACCCAGACGCGACTCAGGATCATGACTCGGTGGCAGTGGGACCACCCACTGGTGTGAAGACCAAGGAAGGAGGTGGCAAAAAGCCCCCTACCCCAGCTGTGCCCGCCATCAAGGGGGGGAGCCCCCGCCTGCCCATCGGCCTTCTGTCCCAACTGGAGAGGCACCACGTGCACATGTGAGGGGGATCCCCGAGTGGGCAAGGGTGGGGATTAACCTGCCCTAAGGCGGGCAGGTGGATAGGGGGCTTCGGGATGCAGGGGCTGGCTGCCCTTTCCCCCCGGCTCAGTGCCCAGGCCAGCACGGAGGTGGTGTCACCACTTCCTCCTGAGCCCTGGCCTCTTACGCAGCAGAGGGTGAGGGAGAAGGGGGCAGGAAGCCGAGATGGGGAGAGTTAAGGTTCTCAGCGGGTCAGACAAAGGGGGCTTTATAGCTGGGTGTGGGGGGTATGCTGGGGGCAGGGAGGCAGGAATGCAGGCCTGGGAGGCCCCAAGCTCCTGGGCAGCTCATCTGGGGGCTGCAGCTGGCTCCCCCGGCCCCCCTACGCTTCAGCCCTGCAAGATGTCTGCTCTTACCTCCTGGGACCAAGCCAAGAGTTCCTGGAGCCCCTCAGGCCTGGCTGCCCTTGGTGGGCATCCGGTAGGCACTGCCCACGCACTCCCTCCCCCCCAAGCCTGCTGCAGCCTTCCTCGGCTTCTCTGCTGTGCCCCCGTGGCAGCCTTACAGCCTCCGTCTGCTACCCAAAGGCCCCGCCGACCGCCTGGGGAGGAGAGGGACAGCCTTGGCTGAGGTCACAAGGCTATGGGGTCAATGGGGCCCTTTGTCCCTGCAGACGAAGTCTGTCCTGGCTTACAGGTGCAGGAGACAGAGAAGAGTGCCAGCCAGTAAGTGCGGCCGCCTGGCCCTGGGCCGCCTCTCCCAGGCTGTGGTGGCACAGGGGCCTGGCCGCCCAAGGCAAGCGCCATACTTTCCAGTTGGTTTCCACCTGGTTCTCTTTCAAGAAGTACAGCAAGGAGGAGGAGGTGGCAGCCACCACGACCCAGGCCAGCCTCTGAAACAGCTGCTGCTTGGCCAGGCCTAAGCTCTGCCTTTGGGCTTTGTCTGTGCCCAAAGACGCTGATCTGGCCCTGAGGGGTGGACCCCCACTAGCCAGTATCACAGTGGCTGGATTGCTAAACCCCAGTGCTATTTTATCAACACATCCTGAGCCACAGGGAGCTTCACCAGCAGAGCCCCCAGCAAGGGAAGAGGTGGTGCTGTCTGCCCCAGCCTGTGGGTCCCCACATGCAGCCCCCAGTGGGCGGGGCCACCCATACATTCTGCTCTCCCACCCCCACATGGGCCAGGGCCTTCAGCCCCAGCCTTGACTCAGGGGCATGGCAGTGGGGAGTGGAGACAGACCCAGCCAGGCGGTGTGATGTGTCTTATTTTACATCTGATAAAATTAAAACACCCCTGTTGCTTGATAACTTTTTTAGGCAAAGAGCTTTTTTTAGGATAAAAACAAGTATCCGAGGGCCAGCGCTGTGGCAGAGCAGGTAAAGCTATTGTTTGCAGTGCCAGCATCCCATATGGGCGCTGGTTCAAGTCCTGGCTTCTCCACTTCTGATCCAGCTCCCTGCTAATGCACCTGGGAAAGCAGTAGAGGATGGCCCAAGTGCTTGGGTCCCTGTACCCACATGGGAGACCCAGAAACCCCTGACTCCTGGCTTTGCATCAGCCCAGCTCTGGCCATTGCAGCCACTTGGGGAGTGAACTAGCAGAATAGAAGAAATATCTCTCTCCTTCTAACTCTGCTCTTCAAATAAATAAAATCATTAAAAAAAAAAAATGTCTGGGGGAGATGGTCTGTGCAGTGGTTAAGACACCCATGTTCCACATCCCAGTGCCTGGGTTCCGTGCTCCATCCCGGCTCAGTTCTAGCTTCCTGCTAATGCAGACTGGGGACCATGGAAGCCATGCTGATGGCTCGACACCCACTAGGAGACCTGGATTGAGTCTCTAACTACCAGCTTTGACCTCATGCAAGTCCCAGCCACTCTGAGCACTTGGGGAGTGAACCGCGAGGCATTCTCTCCATCTGTCTGCCTCTCAAAGCAAACAAAACAAAAAGGAGTGGCCGGCGTGGCGCAATCCATTAAGTGCTGCCTGTGATGCTAGAATCTCATATCAGAGCGCCAGTGTGAGTCCTGGCTCCTCAGCCTCCAGTCCAGCTCCCTGATAAAGTCCCTGGGAAAGCAGTGGAGGGTCACCCAAGTGCTTGGGCCCCTGAAACCCATGCAGGAGACCTGGTCGGAGTTCTGAGCTCCTGGCTTTGGTCCTAGCCATTGCAGCCATTTGGGGAGTGAACCACCAGATGGAAAATCAATCTCTCTGTCTCTCTCTCTCTCTCCCCTCCCCCCATCACTCTGCCTTGCAGGTTAGGTCGCCGCCTATGGTGCTGGCATCTGTTATGAACACTGTTTCAAGTCCCAGCTGCTCCACTTCAATCCAGCTCTCTGCTGATACAGCTGGGGAAGCAGTGGAGAATGGCCCCAGTGCTTGGGCCCCTGCCACGCATGAGGGAGAGCTGCATGGAGTTCCAGGCTCCTAGTTGTGGTCTGGTCCAGCCCTAGTCATTGTGGCCATTTGGGGAGTGAACCAGCAGACAGAAGATGTCTCTCTCTCTCTCACTCAGCCTTTAAATAAGTAAATAGATAAATCCTTTTTTAAAATAAAGATTTGTTTATTTTATTTGAAAGGGAGATGAGAGAGAGAGAAAGAGAGAGAGAGAGAAATATCTTCCATCCGCTGGTTCGCCCCCAAATGGCCGAAATGGGTAGAGCTGGGCCAATCTGAAAGGAGGAACCAGGAGCTTCTTCCAGGTCTCTCACATGGGTTCAGGGGTCCAAGCACTTGAACCATCTTCTGCTGCTTTCCCAGGTACATTAGCAGGGAGCTGGATTGGAAGTGGAGCAGCCAGGACTTGAGCTGGTGCCCATATTGGATGCTGGGCTGCAGGCAGCGGCTTTACCCAGTCTGCCACATTGCTGGCCCCAATAAATCCTTTTTAAAAAAAAAAAAAAAAAAACCTAGGCCTACAATTTAGTAGCCACTGCAGCCTTGGGCAAGTATTCTCACCTCTCTGAGCTTCAGCGCCCTCATCTGCAAACCAGGAATGACAATGGAACCCCTCACAGCGCTGTTGAAAGATATGATGAGAATGAGCATAAAAGCCTGGCCCAGGGCCTACACATAAATAATCACAAGCCAAGCACCTTCTACAAAGGATCCAGTTCTTGATCTTATGTTGATTATTAGTAGCTTTCATTCCGCAAGTGACAATTTCTGACCTTATCCCCAAATTCTGGGAGTCCACACCCTGGCTACAAGCAGGTGCTCCTGTCAGCCAGGTGGGGAACAGAGATGATGAGGGGTGGTTTCCAAGCTGGTGCGCATCCCTGCCCCCCTACCCCCTTCCCTTTACTTGGGAGGAAAGAGAAAGCGGAAAGGGAGCTGTGAGCCCCGGGGAAGGCAGAATGATCCTAGGTGCCACACACCCAGTAAGGGAGGAGAGTGGAGGATTAGCCAGGAGGGAGTGGAAGGGGATGAGAGGGAAGGGGGGCGGCAGCCCCGCTCCTGCACCTGCTGCCCTGAGAACAAAGCCAAGCATGATGCAATCCTGGCCTGGTGCAGCTGAGGCTGCCAGACCTCAAGAGAGGGAAAAAGTGGGTGGCGGGGGCAGGGAGGGCAGCGTGGCAGACACCAGGGGCCTGTGGACACCTGGCCCTGCGTTCCCCGCCCTCCTCCCAAAGCCCCTCACCCAGAGCCAGACCTCTCCCCAAACAGCCACAGACACCGGACAAGCAGGAGTCAGAGATGATGCAACCAGGACTTCATCGTGGCCTCCTGGGGGGAGGGCTGTGAACAGAGACCCAGAGGCCCCTACAGGGTCTCTGTCCCTCCCAGGTTCTTCTGGAGACAAAAGGCCAAAATCCTCAGGAGGAGATGGGCTGGGCAGGCTCAAGAGAACGAAACCTGGGCCTGCACAGAATAGGACGTATTTACAGGATTACACAGAACCCGAGGCAGTCACCGAGCTGATCTGGGGCCTCCTGCTACTTGCAAGGGAAGTCATCAAGCCAGAGGTGGGGCAGGGCAGGAGGGGACCACCCTGCTGGCCCCTGGGTTTGTGGGGGGGTCTGCCTCAGCTCCCCACTCCACAGGGAGCCCAGAGAACAAAGCCCCCCCCCCCTTCCACCTGGAGGAACAGGACCAAGGGGAGGACGTGTCCTGGGCTACAGTGCCCCAGGGGATGGGGCATCAAACAGGGGTCACAAAAGTTAGGAGTGGGGGTCCTGTGTTTAAGAACAGGGAAGCTAACCTCCCACGGCAGCGCACACACCTGAGAGGCCAGCTGCACGCCTCGCCCAGAGCAGCCACTAGAGGGCAGGAGAAACCCAAGGACTCACAGGGGCTCCACCCATTCCCTTCTCAGGCCCAGCGCCCCGCCCTACCTGGAAGCAGCTGGGCCTCTCTCCTGCCTTGCCCCTCCCAGCCCATCCTTGTCCGTAGCCTGCAGTGAGGGGGCTCTGAGACTTTTATTCCCCTCTTTCTCCTTTGGAGAGACAAAAAGCCCTCAGTCCTTCTCTTAAAAATACTGCTAGTGATAATGACGGCAGCCGACAGAGTGCTCTGGCAGGATCTCACTCACACACGGGGTAGTGGTGGTGGTAATATTCTCCCTCACTGAAAGAGCTGGGAAGAGAGGGGGCGGCATCGAGTCCCATCACTCGCCTGGGAAAGCGGCAGAGGGAAAGGGCCATTGGATGCACCTGACAAGCCTCATCCAGTCTGCTCACCCCCTGTCCCCACCGGCCCTTGAGGTCCTAGGAGGGTACCCAGTACAAGCTATGGAGAGCTCGCCCGAGGAAATGAGCTCACAGAGCACTGGCCATGGCTGGGCAGCTCTGCACCGCCACAGGCCGTGTCTCCCTGGAAACTCCTGGTCCCAGACTGCTGCCCCTGTTTGGGCCCAAAGGTGATTCCCGCCAAGGACCTTCCGCCACCACCACCGCCACCTGCCAAGAGTGACTTGGCACTCTCAGAGGGGCATCTGTCAGTGTGCTGGGCAGTGCCATGGGGGTGGGGGCCTTGAGGAAGATGAACAAGACCAGGAAGCATCCCCACTCCCCCACCCTACCCTGCCCCACATGCAATGGCAATTCAATGTGTCCCAAGCCAGGCCAATGTCACTTCTGCAGACAGCGTCCCAATCAAAGAAATCCTGGGCCCATACCCAGGAGGAAACACTCTGTGCCCCTCTCCTGCGACTTCAGCACCGAAGCAGGCAGGGAGGGACAGGAGCCCACACCTGACTTGCGCTCCATCAGCCTCGCACTCCGGGCGGCTGCTGCCAGGAACCCTCCTGCCCCACTGCAAACCGCTGAACTGTGCCCGGCTCGGCCATCACCCTCGCCACGCGCACCTTGCTGACCTGGTCTATTCTCCCAGCCCCCCCCACACCCCTCCGCCTACAGAGCAGACCTGCTCAGAAGGGAGGCCTCAGCAAGGCCAGGCCTCCACACCCCTTGGTGTGAGACAACTCAGAAGCCCAGGTGTGAAGGAGTCCGGGCTGAGCTCTGTAAATGCAGGGTTTTGTTGAGAAGTTGGCAGGGGATAGTGGGTGGCTTGGAGCAATCCGTGGTCACTGGACAAAGCCCGCTGACCCTAGGTGGGCACCATCTTGCATCCACAGGGCAGGGACAGCTCTGCCATCTGAACACCAGGGCCACTTCCCATCCCTAGAATATCGAGTCACCGCAGCTCTGTCATATCTGTCACATTCCTTCCCCAGCCACGAAAAGTTCAACCCTTAGAGAAAATCCTGTAGAAGAGGGGCGCTTAGAGACCCCAGAGCCTCACGGCCACAGGTCAAGATCTGGGTTGAAAGGCTGACTGAGTGGAGGCCGAGGCAAAGGAGCAACATTCCAGGAAGGGGCTGATGCTGTCGCCACACCTGTGCCAGGCCCTGGGGGTAGGGACAGCAGTGAATGGCACAGAGCCTGTGTCCCTCACAGCAGTCACGGTCAAGCAAGCAGGCAGACAAGAACGAACGTCTTAACAGGGCCAAGAGCCATGTTTGGCCAGAAGCGACTAGCGCAAATTCCATAGACTGCCCGTGGAGGATGAGGAAGTCTGGCAGGTGGGCAGGGTGACAGGGGAGGGTCCTCTCAGGGAAGGTGGATGGGGAGAGGGCCTCCGGGCCTCTCTTGGTAGCCAGGGCACCGCTGACATGGCATAGAAGGAAAAAGCCCGAATGGCAGGTGGCAATTAAGATCTGCTTCTGCAGGTTGAAGGGAAGATTCTCAGCTAAGCAAGTGGCCTGAGTGCCTCTTCTCTTCAACACAGCGAGGGGAAAGAGCCCGCAGGAAGCCCAGGTGAGGAATTGCTGAGATTGTCCAAGTGAAGCAAGCGGGGTGCTTGGCAACACAGCAGTGGTGGGGACGCAGTCACAGCTCCAGTGGGCATCAGTGCAGAGGACAAAGTACAAAATCCCTCGTGAAGGTGGGAATGCTGGGTCAGCGCTGAGACCCAGAGGACGATGGCTGGTGTGCTCACTCCACGGGGCACAGGTACGTGTCAGGAGCACTGTGCACAAGCTGCTCCCACCAGGAGGCTGGAGGGAACCAAGCAAGACAGAAACTCCTCACGTGTGCACGCATGCACACACACACACACACACACACACACACACACCCTGGCATGGGGCAGCAATCTCCCATACCATTATTTCCCATGTCCCTTTAATTGAATTCAAGTGAGCACGGGCCTGTTGAGACTGCAAGGTGAGGGGAAGCAGCCTTCAGAGAAAATGAAAACGGAGGCAGAGAACGCAGGAAATGAAGTAGCTGCAGGATTTGGGGGTAGAGAGGGTGAGAGCGGGTAATTTTATTTTGGGACCTGTGTTTCCAAAAGTGTGCTTCCCTGCTAGGAACAAGGTTCTGAATCACCCAAGTCAAGGCGCTGGCACCTCGCTCTCCCGGGAAGCCCGGCACATCCTCACCAATTAGAATGTCAAGGAGAAATGATAACTAGGGCCTCTTTTAAAACTAGTGCACGCTGGGGCTGGTGTTGTAGCACAGTGAGCTAAGCTGCCATGTATGACACCAGCATCCCACGTCATAGTACAGGTTCAAGTCCTAGTCGTTCCACTTCCAATCCAACTCCCCACTATTGTACCTGGGAAGACAGTGAAGAGTGGCCCAAGTGCTTGGGCCCATTGGGAGGCCCATGTGGGAGACCCAGATGGAGTCCCCGGCTCCTGGCATCAGTCTGGCCCAGCTCTGGCCATTGGGCCATTGTGGCCAGTTGGGGAATCAGCAGATGAAGATCTGTCTCTCCATCTTTCAAATAAAGAAATCTAAAAACAAACAAACCAAAAAACCAACCACACACACCCTCGACTGCCAGTATCTGCTAGACCCAGGTGCTGATAGCAAAGCGCCCTTCTGATGGACACACCGGCCACATGATGGTCACTTCTAGAGCCAATTCTGAGGTAGGCACTGTCCTGATGTTCCTCTCATTTCCTTTCCTGGAGCACCTTGTCTTCCAGGAGGGAGGGATGCTTTAGCCAGGCCATCAGAATTCGTCTGGGCACAGACGAATCACAGATGACCGGAGAATGAGCTGACTGGGGCTGGCAGCACGGCCAGACTCTTCCTTCCGGTCACTCTTAGAACAATGCGGCTCCTGAGAATCACGCTTCCTTCTGGGTGCAGGACGGGGTGAAGACAATTGCTCAACGTGAGTCCAGGTGGTACAGGAGCCCTCTAAGCGGGGGCTTTGAGTGGCTTCAGGGACACACTGTCATCCATTAGAGGAACGTGCCCAGTCCTTTCTCCCCTGAGAACAACTCAAGAGGGAATGGGCTAGAAGAGGCAGCAGAAGAGGCAGATTAGATTTATGGGAAAACCCTGCCTGCCAGCCTAGGCCACCCCTAGGAACGACCATGATCAAAACAGGAATGCCGCTAGGTAGCCCCCAAACCACTGCTCACCAGGGTGGAGGGCTGCAGGCACTGGGCCGAGAGCTCTCTGGACTCTGCACCTCCTGCTTGAGCAGTGCTAGTCCCATCTCTAATTCTGACAAGCTCAGTGCTGAGTTGGTACAATGACCCCAGGAGGGCGCTGAGGAACCAGAAGAGACGGGAGAGGATCAACGACACAAGTAACATGATAATTTCTAAACCCTTTTATTTCAAATCTCTTTTCACCCCTCCCCAAAAAGACACGGGTCAGTACAGCGATCATAAAAGGACATGGGTCAGTACAGCGATCATAAAAAGACATGGGTCAGTACAGCGATCATAAAAGGAGATACACACACAAGAGCCAAATGTCTCCCGCACTGACACTTACAAAAACCTGGGAACTGTACACGAGGCTTCCAAACAGAACCTGCAGCAGCTACTAACGTCCCTCTACGAGGGTCAAACATGCCTATTAACACAGTATGTACAGATGCCCCGTTCTAGAACTAATCTACAGGGACTTCCTAGCACCCACCCCCGCGATCCCCAGAAAAATAACAAAACACACCCAAAGTGCATTTGTTTTGTTTATATCAAAACATCTTTCCCTTTCCCCATCCCACCCTCCTACCCTCCCACCCCATTTAAGATTGGCCTGCAAGTCTATTTTAACCATTTAGTAATTTTTATAGTTTATGAAAATAAATTATACAGCAACTATTTTAATAAATTAAGCACAAAAAGGGAGTGGAGGGGGAAAACTAAATGGGAAGACAAGAGCCAGGCCACGCTTTGGCTTGGAGGGCAGGGCGGCTAAAGAGGACAGAGGTGGCTGCAGGGGGTGTGGCTCCCCACTGGTGAAGAATCCACAACCACCCTGAGCCCATAAGCACACTCCTGTTCACGTAAGTTTCTTCAAGACAACCACAAAATGTCCAGCAGTGGCTATGCCACGGGCAGCACCAATTCGGGCATCCAGCAACTGGCTACTCGCAGAGCGGTGCCTGGATCCTGCTGGTCCCTGGACAAGGTTTTGAGCCTAAGGGTGAGGGGCAGGACGCTGTCAAGGGCACACCAGAGGTGGGGTGTCCACTCCCACAGAGCCGGCAGGAGCTAAGGATGCAGCTGTGTGCAGAGCTGTGTGGCTCCTGGTGGAAGGCACCCCAAGTCTTCCTCCACCTCCAGGAGCAACTTCGATCGCAGTCCAGCTGCAACCAGACCCTCGTGCCTTCCCGCCCCAGCTGACTGCTTGGTGCACACCCCTAACCTCCTGGCCTGTGGAGGAGGGGGACGGGGAGGAGAGGGGAGCGGTCCCAGGTACCCTCCTCAACCTTCTGAAGATCGAATGAGAGCGAAGGCATGTCACACACTCAGCACGCAGGACTGGCTTCCGGGAGGTAGACAGGGGTAGGAAGGGGCACAAGAAGGGTAGAGAGGACTGGGGGGGCAGGAGGAAACTGGGCGATACCTGCCAGGAAGGCTGAGAAGCAATGAAAAGAACGAAGACAACATGCAATCTGCACAGAATGGTCTTTCTCTGGCAGAATAGAATCACATCTTAAATACAACTCATTCTTCTTCAACTGCAGTACTGAGTCCCCAGCGCCTGTCTCTACGATGCAGCCCCTGTCTCACTCTTCCCAAGACTTGGCTCTGTTTCTGTGTTATGATGAAGGCTCCAGGGAAAACAGGGTATTTCATGGGGACCTGCAACCTTGAACTTTGTGGTCTAATAACCCTACAGCTGTCATAGTGGGGAGGGGGGCACACTTTTTTTTTTCTTTTTGTTTTTTAATAAAAAAAGTTTTTACTCCCCAGGAGCAAATAAATCATTCTGAACTACTGATAAACACTGCTGCAGTGAAAGGAAAGATGGCTACATGTATGCAATAGCACAAATTCAGTGTGAGAACAGCTGTCGACGGTCAG
Source organism: Sylvilagus floridanus (assembly GCA_949820135.1). Lineage (NCBI taxonomy): Eukaryota > Metazoa > Chordata > Mammalia > Lagomorpha > Leporidae > Sylvilagus > Sylvilagus floridanus. The sequence goes on from OX463237.1 coordinate 23,307,325, forward strand.
ATAAAATCACTTACCCATCCCCCCTCCACAAAGCAAACCAAGAGGATTCCCATAGGGAAAATGTCTAACTCAAAAGCTCCACCCTTACGCACAGGGGGCGTGGCATTCTCTTAAAAAGTAGAAAACAAATGCCAGGTCTCCCCCCAGTGGAGATGCTCTCAACACTCCAACTGGTGGCAAGACTTCTGCAAATGAAGACACAAAGCCACACACACACCTACAGACACAGAGACACCCACACCCACTTTCAGACCTCCGCCCAGCAGCCACAGAGCTATTCCCCAGTGTCCGGTCCTCTAACTCCAGGGTGCAAAAGCTACGGGAGAGGCAGCAGGGAGGGGAAGGATCTAACCCTACGGAGTCTCCCTGACCCACATCCTGCCAGGATAAGAGGACTTCAGTCAGGTATGCTCTTCTGGGAGCCCAGGGTGAGGGCAGAAAAGGCTGGCACCCCAGGGCACCCTTAGCCCTATCCAATCTCTCATATCTGGCTCTGGGAACTCTGACCATCATCCCCTAGGTCCCCAGTTCTTCCAGGATGAGCCCTGGAGGGGCACATACAGCAAACTGCACATCATACCCAACCTCAACAAGGTGCCCAAGTGAGAGGAGGAAAGAAGGAAGGAGTAGGAGCCACGCAGCCAGGCTTCCTGCCAAGTCTTTCTTCTCGAGAGGCTGCCGTAGCCATCCACAGCTCCTGGTTCGGAGTGTTACATTCACTTTATCTAGGCACAGGCAGGCAACCAGGCTGACGGTCACGGCCCATTCCTAAGAGCCAGCTGTGCCCACTTATCCCGTTCCCTTCACCAAAGCCCCCGCCCTCCCGTGCCTCCAGCACAGCCCCAGCACTTGCGGGAAGAGCACCTTGTAGCAGCAGTGTCACTGGCTCACACTGGTTCACGCCTGCCCTGAGGAAGGTTATGAACACACGAGGGTTGTACACCACAGGCCAAGGCCAAGGGCGCTGGCACCATCATCCACCATCATCCACAGGCCCCGGGAAGGGAAGGCCTCTTCTAGGCTGTAACTTTAAAGTCAGCAAGCAGAAAGGCGTGCGCTCCTCTGTAGACTGCACGTCAGCTGCAGTGCTCACAGCACTGCAGAAGAGGGGTGAAGGCCGTGTGCTGCCACTGGCCCCGTGCCTGCCCCCTCCTTGTGTTCTGCTGACCCTCTGCCCACTGCACCTGACAGCTGCCCTTCCTTCGGCCTGGTCTGACTCGTTTCACACGAGGCTGCCCATGGCTACATCCCACACAGCCTGCTTCCTTTCACACGAGCCTGTTTTGCAGCGCACACAGAATAGTCTGGCTAGTCTGGGCCATGGACACAGCTAAATACTTCTGCCCCCAGAGGAGCGAGAAGGCAGGTGCTGAGCCTGGCTCACATCTTCTCAGCTGGTTTGGTTTTACTGGGTGTACGAGTTGCACAGTGAGAACCCAATACCTCAAGGTGCATAGCTCCGCCTCCCCACACAGCTGAGCTCACAAAGGTGCCATCTTTGGTGATGAGTGGGAGCCGGGCTTCAGGCTCCACCTCATTACTACATGCAGACCTGCCTGACAACTAGGAAGTTTCGGTCTAGACCACTGCCCGAGAAAGTGCTACTGCTCTAACGGGGCTGTGCGCTGTGCAACCCATCCCATGCAGACTTTGTGTCTCTCTCATCTCATTGTCCTGCCCTCATCAACTGAGAGCTTTCTTGGACCATCTGGTCTACCCCGACCTCCCCCATCCTCAACACCTCTGAAGAGAGGTCCTCGACTGCGCCACAGTGAGTTGTCCTCCAACTGCTTCATGTGTGGCAGCTACTGAAAAGCTCCCTCAGGCCAGGGCCGTGTCTTCTGCCTCACATTTTCCACAGTATCTGGCCCACAGCCAGGTAAGCACACACTAAAACACAATTTTAACGTTACGGATCACTGAAATTCCAGGCTGTTGCATATCAGCCACTTGAGGATTTCAACGGATTTTAGGCTTTAGGCTCTGCTCTGTAACCCCCAGAGGCAGGACTTGTGGGGGTTAAGCCAACCTGTGGAATCACAGTCTTAGCCAAGGAGAGAAAAGGTACCACACCATGAAACAGGCGGCCACCTCTTACAGCCTGGTGATGACACAGGATCCGCCCCACTCAGCTGAAGGATGGAGACCAACCATTCCGCTCAGGACAGCAGGCAGAGCCTTCAGGTGAGGCAGTTCTCTAAAGGACCAAGACACTGGGGCCTCCAAGCCTGGAGCCATCAGGAAACCGCAAACCTAACAATAGTATCCATCTCATGAGATAAGGCAGGGGTGAACAGAGGGAACCCAAGAGAAAGTCTCATAGAAAACTTACTGCCAAAGAGTAACAAAGACCCAACTGCTCAACCATCATGTCTCAGCAGCAAAGCTCTCCCCAGAGCAGCTCTGTAGGAATGCAAACTCCTAACACTGTATGATCTGGCAAGGGGCAGCTGTAGAACCAATAATTGCTGGAAAGCCCTGGAATTGGGCTCCCCCCCCCCCCCACGTCCACCTGAGAGAGCAGCAGCTCTCACTTCAGTATCTGAGAACTTCCTAACAAATGGAGAACAGACAGGGTTGACACTGGGAGCATCATGGACAAAAGCAGCTCCTGCTGCCTCTCCTTCCAGAGGAGGACAAGAGCGACTGCGTAAAACACGAGGTGTAGCACTCTCTTTCTCTGCACTGCCCAGGTCCGTGAAGCCTGAGACCCCACCGAGACTTCTAGGATGAGCTCAACTACAATAGCTTTGCTTCTCCCCTTCCTCCACATTCCCTCTCGTGCTTGAGAGAGAGGTGACACTGACTCTCAGGCTGTGGGTGCACTCTGCCAGTGGGAATCTGGAGGCACGCACCACCAACCTCGGCAGCCCACAACTGGAGCTCTGCACCGCTCAGGTGACGAGAAACAGTGCCTCACAGCAGTGGCAACAGGACCGACGTCACCATGAGGTACAGGCTGAAGATGAAGGAACAACAGGGTTAACAGAGCTTAAGGAACGGAGTAAACACAACTAATACAGTGGCCACAAGAGCGGACTTTGAAATCAGGTTCCTAAACCTTGTAAGGAAAGGACACGAGGAGTCACCACGTCCCCCAGCCAAGGCCATTTGTCAGTTTTGTCCAATAACCTTTTCTTCAAGACCCTCCTTTCTCTCCTGCTCCTCCTGAAGCCACCTATGGCAGAGGAGCAGAGTCCCTTCCTTCAGAAACTTCCCATCCTGCTTTGAACTCCTCTGGGTCCGCCCCATCTTTGAGGCCCTGGTGAAGGCTCACGTCTGCCTCTGGCGCCAGCTGAATGGCTGCATCCTCCCCTCCTGCCCCTTCGGACCTGATCACCCTTTGCACCACCTCCAATTTAACGGACACAAACCCCCAACTGGCTGCAAAGTGAGTTTCACAACTGAGAAATAAAAATATTAAAAACAAAACTTCTGGAGGGAAAAAAAAACAGTGTTGAGACTTCTTCCAGTTTTGCAAGGAGCTCATTCAGTCCCAGGACACCACAGGGGTGGATGTGACGGCGGAGCTCCCACTCACAAGTGATGGCTGTGTGCTTGCTCCAGGCCCCAGGACTGTGGAGGGAAACCCAACTCTGCGCAGAGAATCCCAGCCCTTCCTATTCCATCTTGCTCTTCCTCATTGTCTTCATGGTAACTTCATCTAGTTCTTCAAAATCAGAGCTTGGCAACCAAATGCCTAGGTAAAAAAGAAAAAGAATTAGCATAGTTCAACAGTTTAGAACCAAAATGAAGCAAAAGAACAGCTAGTTGCTGAAGCTGGTGAGACCTGGCTCAGAAGGAAACTAGAGCCTGTATGGCCAAATATACCCACTGGGATGGAGCAATAGCCCCTGTCAGGGAGGTCTGGCCAGTCTACGACTTGGAGGCCACACCAAGGTCCTGAAATAAATAAATCCTACGGCACTGCCTGCCATTCACTTTCCCTTTCCCTTACCTCTTAACTTCCCACCCACTTCCCCTGCCCCCCACCCCCACAAGGCCCACCTACTCTAGGGACTAGAAAGAGAAGTGATCCCTGGAGTAACCTCTGTGAACCCAGCCCGAGGTGTCTGCAGCTTCCTTGTGAACAGTGAGGAGGACTGACACAGAATCACAATGACCAGAGCAGTTGCCCTCCTCTCACCTGAGACAGGCACTGCTCTGTTCCTCTGCCCTGACCCCAGGGGCTATGGCAGGAAAGCTCCAGGCGATGGCAACAAGGTCATGAACTCCCAAATTACACCGGCCTGATCAATAAGAAGTCGTAAGAGCATTTCCCTTGGGAAGTATGATTTCTGTCTTCTTAAGTGGCTCAAGAGGGGCCACTGCTGCGGCATAACAGGTTAAGCCACCACCTGCAAAGCCAGCATCCCATATGGGTGCCAGTTTGAGTCCCAGCTGCTCTACTTCTGATCCAGTTCCCTGCTAATGCACCTGTCAAAGCAGTGGAAGATGGCCCAAGTCCTGGGGCCCCTGTACCCACATTGGAAACCTGGAAGAAGCTGCTGATTCAGCTTAGCCTAGCCCAGCTCTGGCTGTTGCAGCCATTTGTGGAGTAAAGCAGCAGATGGAAGAGCTCTGTCTCTCCCTCTCTCTGTAACTCTGCCTTCCAAATAAGGAAAAAAAAAAAGCCGGCCGCCGTGGCTCAACAGGCTAATCCTCCGCCTTGCGGTGCCGGCACACCGGGTTCTAGTCCCGGTCGGGGCGCCGGATTCTGTCCCGGTTGCCCCTCTTCCAGGCCAGCCTCTGCTGTGGCCCGGAGTGCAGAGGATGGCCCAAGTGCTTGGGCCCTGCACCCCATGGGAGACCAGGAGAAGCACCTAGTACCTGGCTCCTGCCATCGGATGAGCGCGGTGCGCCGGCCGCAGCGCGCCGGCCGCAGCGCACCGTCCGCAGCAGCCATTGGAGGGTGAACCAACGGCAAAGGAAGACCTTTCTCCCTGTCTCTCTCTCTCACTGTCCACTCTGCCTGTCAAAATAAAAATAAAAATAATAATAAAAAAAAGATCCCACTTGGAACACCCACAGCCCATTATGACAGTGCCTGGGTTTGAGTTCCAGCTCCATTTCCAATTCCAGCCTCCTGCTAATGTGCATCCTGGAAGACAATGGCTCAAGTCTGGGTCCCTGCCACCCACCTGGGAGCATTTGAGGAGTGAACCAGCAGACAGAAAATTTCTCTTGCTTTGTCTCTTTCAAATAAAATGAATCCATACATACAAAATCTTTTTTTTTAAAAAAAAGGTTCGCCGGTACCGTGGCTCACTAGGTTAATCCTCCGCCTTGCGGCGCCGGCACACAGGGTTCTAGTCCTGGTCAGGGCGCCGGATTCTGTCCCGGTTGCCCCTCTTCCAGGCCAGCCCTCTGCTGTGGCCAGGGAATGCAGTGGAGGATGACCCAAGTGCTTGGGCCCTGCACCCCATGGGAGACCAGGAGAAGCACCTGGCTCCTGCCATCGGATCAGCGCGGTGTGCCGGCTGCAGCGCACAGGACACGGCAGCCATTGGAGGGTGAACCAACGGCAAAGGAAGACCTTTCTCTCTGTCTCTCTCTCTCTCACTGTCCAATCTGCCTGTCAAAAAAACAAAAAGCGGAAAAAAAAAAGGTTCCTCTAGAGTTGGACTGAAAAAATTTTTTTAAAGATTTTATTTATTTGAGAGGTACAGTTACAGAAGGAGAGAGGGAGAGAGAGAAAGAGAGAGAGGTCTTCCATCGCTAGTTCACTCCCCAAATGGTCACAATGGCTGGAGCTGGGCCTACCCAAAGCCAGGAGCCTGGAGCTTTTTCCAGGTCTCCCAAGTGGATGCAGGGGCCCAAGCACTTGGGCCATCTTCTGCTTTCCCAGGCCACAGCAGAGAGCTGGGTTGGAAGAGGAGCAGCCGGGAACTGAACCGGCACCTATGTGGGATGCTGGTGCCATTATGTCACAGTGCAGCACCCCTGGACTGAAAGTTTAACTGCTGGCAGCTTTACATTCATTTTGGTTTTGGACCTTGTTCTACTCCCTGAAACCATGCAGAGTAAGCTTAATCACTGTCCTGAGAAAAAACCGGCACCCCACCACTTCTCTGCTCCAGGTTAATCCTACCTCTGGTCCCTTCATTTACGCGCCACCCCCGAGGCCTTTCTCAGAATGTGCTATTTGTGCGGATGCCGCCTCAAGCACAGCGAACACAGAACTGCCGTTACTGAAGGGTCCTAATTACCCCCAAGAGTCGGCCGGGTAGATGGACATCCCTAGTTCCCCTCTATCTTCCGGCTCTCATCTCAGCTGCAAAGCTGCTACACAGAGAACGCTTCCTAGACAGGACAGAATCTAGATGTTCAAGGAGTCTAAGGCCTATGATTTACATATAGTTGAAGATGTGACAAGAGCCCAGACACCCAGTCCAAAATCCTTCAAGTTAAAACTAAAATTCTGCAGCCTCCCAGAGTTACCACTTTATAATCTCTCTTCTTCATTCCTTCCCCCTTTGTTAATCTTTACTAGCCTGGCTCACATCCTTTCCCATAAAAGCACAGAGCAGAGACTTCCAGAGCCAAGAAGAGACATTCAGCTAGGTTCACCTTAGCCACGGCTAAAGAAAACCCATGGGACATAAACGCCAGCTGCCACTCTCTCCCACTGGAAAGGCAGCAGAAAGGCTGAAGGGGTTACAGGATGCTTGTCACTGTGAGGCCACAGCTTCTGTGAGGATTCTTCTCTTAACTTGTTTTGTGTGGCGAGAGGCCTGAGGAGGAGGGGTTAGAGGAGAAGCAGCATTCATTGCTTAGAAACGACTCCATACTAGCAGGAGAGATGGGGCCACTGAACATGGGTTGTAGCTCCCAGAATACAAGCTTTCACTCATACGTAGCCAAATGAGTAGAACTTAGTGTAGCAATGGGAGAACAGATTCTTAAATAAATGAATTCCTTAGTTAACTCGATTTTCTCTTGAACAATTTACTTTGCAGTGGCCCAGACAGAAAAAAGGCTGTTTTTCCTCATCCTTGAGCTCCCAGTTCTCCTGGTGGAGCTGGCACTGAAGTGCATGCCTACTGCACTCAGAGGCAGGTTTACATTCCTTTTGATGAGATTTTCTTCACCTTTGGTTTCTTGCTCGCTATTTCATTTGTGCAATACCAGGGAAATCAACGAGAGAAGGCTGCACACTTGGCTACATGTGTGTGTCCTCCTCCTTATTTACAGTCAGTGATTAGCTTGCACAATTGCTTGGCAAATATTCTTTAAAGCTTTCAGGTCTGTCTGCTTTTCTAACAAATAGGGCATGTGCTCTCGGGGGACCCCATGATCAGATCTGGTAACTCTATGGGCAGATGCCTGGATTAGGGGTATCCAGAGGTGTGTGTGTGTTGGAGCAAGTGAGCAGAGCACATACCCTCAGTGGTAACCAGCAGGGGGCCCCTCGCTACGTGGAGGGTTCCACCTCTTGTTTCTGTTTGGAAATGAGCTGCGCTTCCTTTAGAGACAAGTACACCTCTTCCTGAGGATCATAGTAGTAGAACTTCCGGATATAAGAGATCAGAGGTCTACAGAAGACAAACAAGGAAAATACAGAGTGTTATTTACCCCGAGCAGAGGCAATAACCTCTTCATTCAACCCCTTCTTTTTTCCCCATATGGCTGAGACTGTAGCAAAGGCTGCTGAACTAACCAAATTCCCATTTTCTCACTTGTTCTAGTTCTGACTCCCTCCTTCTTACCACTTCCTCTCCAATCTTCGTAGAGATTACAGAAGGAAGGCCAATATACACACCTTCCTCCCTTCTGGCTGCAATGTAACAGCGCCAGAGTGAGGTGCTAAGACACAGGAGAAGTGGAAGGAGGAGGCCTGTGAAGACTGTATGCCAGGCTCTGCCTGTGGAAGCAGCTTGCAGGTCTCACTGACATTTGGAACTAACTCCCCTCCCAGCCCCAACCACAGCGATCCCCTTGTACTTAGGCAGTGGGAGATCCGGGATGTGATCTATCCGGACAAGCTGTCGGATCCGGAATCTGCAAAGGTGCTGGAGGGATTTGACGTTGCTGAATCGGGACACTGGATAGAGCAGCTGGACTGGAGTTGGTGGCAGTCCTTCAAGAATGAAAACAAAGGGAAACATTCAGAGGGAACAATGCAGCTAAATACAACTACCTTAATGAAGATAACTCAGGGAGAAGAAAAGGTGCTTTCACACATATATATCGCCCATATATATATTCTGTGCAAAAGCCCTTCCACAAAGAGCTGTTGATTCGAAAAGCACCACTACTGGAGCTGGTGGTGTGGTGCAGTGGGTTAAGCAGCAGCCTACAACACCATGGCATCCCATATGGGCACTGGTTAGAGTCTCGGCTGATCTGTTTCAAATCCAGCTCCCTGCTAATGTGCCTAGGAAAGTACTTGGGCCTCTGTCACCCACATGGGAGACCTGAACCAGAATGCAGTTCTTGGCTCCTGGCTTCAGCCTGGCCCAGCCCTGGACATTGTAGCCATCTGGGGAGAAACTCTCTCTTCCCTTCTCTGTCACTCTGTCTTTCAAATTAAAAAAAAAATTTTTTTGGAGGGAACATATTAGTAAAGTCAATCTGCCATCAAATAAATTTAATAAATTTTTTCTTTTAAAGGCACCACTACCATGTATCAAACTCAAGGCAAGCTCTTCTGTGCGGTGGAGGGCTGCCTAGCATCACTCTAGCACGGAGGCTCGCTCCTCAGAACAGCTCAATGACTAATGTCACACAAAAGACTTTGCTTGGAGCCAAGTAGTCAATCCCAGGCCTGAGGCTCTCAGGGGAGGGCAAGAATCAAAAGCATCGGTTGGGAATGTGAGACACTTGTCTAGCATTTCTAGCAGTACCCTGAAGGTGAGGCCTCAGCAAGGCTGTTCCAAGGGATGTCCACCAAATTCCGACGAGTAAGTAGAAGGCAACACCTGGGATTAACGATGAGAAGCCTGTCTACACTCCTGCCACTATTTCAAGCCAGAACAGGTTTTTATAGCCTCTTATCCTCCCCTCTACCCCATCTTCCTGCTTCTGAAATTTTAGGCCAGGTTACAGAAGCAGGGGAGGAAAAAAAAAAAAAAAAGATGATGCTTTTAAAAGAAAGCTAAAATAGCCTGGGCAAGCTGGGATTAGTGCACTCAGTGTGCATGGCAGGCTCTGTGCTCCAGATCTTCACCCTTGAAGGGCAAAGGTAATAGAATGAGACATGGAGAATAGCAAGGACACTGAACCACATTCAAGGAAACTAAGAATATCCCGGCTTCAAAAAACAAAGGAGGAGGAGAGGGTGGCCTTGTGACATAGCAGACAAAGCCACTGCCTACAATGCTGGCATCTCATACAGGCGCTGGTTCATGTCCCAGCTGCTCTACTTTGGATCTGACTCCCTGCTAATGGCCTGAGAAAGCAATGGAAGATGGCCCAAGCCCTTGGGCTCCTGCCACTCATGCGGGAGACCCAGATGAAGCTCCTGGCTTCCGGCTGCAGCCTGGGTCAGCTCTAGTGGTTGCAGCCATTTGGGGAGTGAATCAGCAGGTGGAAGATTTTTCTTTCATTTCCTCTCTCTCTGCAACGCTTTCAAATAAATAAATAAATAAATCTAAAGAAGAAAAGGAAAGAAAAGAAAAGAAAAAGCAGGGGAGGGCTATGGAAGGTAAACAAACTACTTTGAGAAGAATCTGAGCTTTTAAAATCTTGAAAAGGGGGCCTGGCATGGCATTGAGGCGTAGTGGGTAAAGCTGCCACCTGTGGTGCTAGCATCCCACTTGGGTGCTGGTAATGCACCTGGGAGAAGCAGCGGAAATGCCCCAAGTGCTTGGGCCCCTGCACCCACATGGGAGACCTGGAAGAAGCTCTGGGCTCCTAGCTTCAGATCAGCCCTACTCCAGCTATTGCAGCCATCTGGGGACTAAACAAATGAGAGTTCTCTCCCTCTGTCTCTCTTCCCTTCTGTAACTCTGCCTTTCAAATAAATAAACAATAAATCTTAAAAAAAAAAAATCCTGTAGATATAACTGGTTGGAAAATAAAATACATCCTATTATTGGGGTTTAATTTCAAGTAGTTTTAAAATTTTGCTTGAAGAGGAAAAAATTAAAGCTTACAGATTGCCTCCCAAAGCCTTTTCATGGTCACTGACAATGACTTAAAATATTAACAAAAACAACTACAAATTATACCGTTACTAAACAAGTAAACTTTTCTTAAAACATTTAACTCATTTAGTCTTAAAACTATATATGGGCCGGCACCGCGGCTCACTAGGCTAATCCTCCGCCTTGCGGTACGGGCACAGCAGGTTCTAGTCCCAGTCGGGGCGCCGGATTCTGTCCCAGTTGCCCCTCTTCCAGGCCAGCTCTCTGCTATGGCCCAGGAGTGCAGTGGAGGATGGCCCAAATGCTTGGGTCCTGCACCCCATGGGAGACCAGGAGGAAGCACCTGGCTCCTGCCATGGGATGAGCGCGGTGCGCCGGCTGCAGCCCGCCGTCCGCGGCGGCCATTGGAGGGTGAACCAACGGCAAAGGAAGACCTTTCTCTCTGTCTCTCTCACTGTCCACTCTGCCTGTCAAAAAAAAAAAAAAAAAAAAACCTATACATGAAGGATGGGTGTCTGGCACATGTTAAAATGCTGCTAGGTACTCCCACATGGAACGCCTGGGTTCAAGTACCAGCTCTGCTTCCAGTCCAGCTCATGTGCACCTTAGGAGGTAGGAGATGACGGCTCAGGTACCTGAGTCTCAGCCACCCATGTGGGAGACCAAGACTGAGTTCCAAGTTCCTGGTTTCAGCCAGGCACATCCCTGGCAGTTGGGGGCACTTGGGGAGTAAATCTGCACATGGAAGACCTCTTTGACTTTCAAATGTAAATTAAAAAGCAGGGGTAAAGTTGCAGCCTGCTCCACTTCTGATCCAGCTCCCTGCTACCTGCTAATTCTCTCTGTATTATTTCCGTTCTCTAACTCCACCTTTAAAAAAAAAACAACCCACAGAACTATACTTTGACATAGATACCACCATTCCCATTTCACATATGAAGAAGCTGAAGCCCACTAAGCTTGGAGAACTTGCTCATGGCACTGAACCAATAAAGCCCACCTGCTTGGAGCACCTACAGAAGATGCTACAGAGGAGTTATCTGTGGCTCTGCCACAGGCCGGGGAACCCCTAAGCGAGTTCTCCAGGAGTGTCCCCAGACTGCCTGCCGCTTTGACAGAGAGGCTGCCCACACAGCCAAAGCACCTTATTCAAGACCAGCCTTTCTCAGTCCCTCTTCTCTCTCTTCCTCCACTGCAAGCCTAAGGCTCATATTTTGAAGAACTATGACCCTACTCCACCCACGTGAATGGTCCTCTCCATTTAAAAGAAAAAATTCACACATGAATTTCTCTCTTGAATATACTGAACTCAATGGTTTTAAAAAATGATTCTGGGTTGTTCCAATGCTTCTTTGGATTTGTCTTTTCCCTCACAGGTATTCACATTTAAAAAATTTTTTTTTAAGATTTATTTATTTGAAAGGCAGAGTTAGAGAGAGGCAGAAGCAGAGAGAGAAACAGAGATATCTCAAACCAGTGTCCATCACTCCTGCACTGCAGGTGGTGGCTTTACCTGCTATACCGCAGCACCGGCCCTGTACACAGATATTTTGACAAAAAAAAATGAATTACCAGTAATGAACTTATTGAAAAAAGCCAAAGAGGGGCTGGCGCTATGACACAGCGGGTAAAGCCTCTGCCTGCAGTGCCAACATCCCATACCGGTGTCGGTTCAAGTCACGGCTGCTCCACTTTCAATCCAGCTCTCTGCTGTGGCCTGGGAGGGCAGTGGAGAATGGCCCAGGTCCTTGGGCTGCACCCCAGTGGGAAACCACTCTGGGGAGTGGGCCAGCAGATAGAAGACCCCCCCCCCCCGCCTCTGTAATTTTGTAATCTGCCTTTCGAATAAATAAATCTTAAAAAAAAAATTTGTCCAGGGGTCAAAGTTATGGTGCAGTGGGTTAAGCTGCTGCTTGCAATGCCAGCATCCTGGTGGGAGTGCTGGTTCGAGTCCTGGCTGCTCTGCTTCAGATCCAGCTCCCTCATAATGCACCTGGGGAAGCAGAAGATGGCCCAAGTACTTGGGCCCCAGACACAGATGGGAGTTCCAAGCTCCTGGCTTCAGGCTGGAACAGCCTTGGCCACTGTGGCCATTTAAGGAGTGAACCAATGACTAGAATATCTCTTTCTCTGTGTCTCTCCCTGCCACTCTGTCTTCCAAATAAATAAAAAATCTTTTAAAAAAACAAAAACAAAAAAAGAGTTGATGTAGGGGGTTGCGCGCCAGTGGTTAGTGGGCTAAGCCTCTACCTGTAGCACTGGCATCCCATATGGGTACCAGTTTGCATGCCAGCTGTTCCTCTTCAGATTCAGCTCTCTGCTATGGCGTGGGAAGGCAGTGAAGAATAGCCCAAATGCTTGGGCCCCTTGCATCCAAGTGGGAGACCCAGGAAGCTCCTGGCTCCTGGCTTTGGACTGGCCTACCTCTGGCCATTGCAGCCATTTGGGGAGTAAATCAGTGGATGGAAGACTTAACTCTCTGTCTTTCCTTTTCTCTGTAACTACCTTTTAAATAAATAAATAAAATCTTTTTTAAAAAAAGTTGACCATGGCCGGCGCCGTGGCTCAACAGGCTAATCCTCCGCCTTGCGGCGCTGGCACACCGGGTTCTAGTCCCGGTCGGGGCGCCGGATTCTGTCTCGGTTGCCCCTCTTCCAGGCCAGCCTCTGCTGTGGCCCGGAGTGCAGTGGAGGATGGCCCAAGTGCTTGGGCCCTGCACCCCATGGGAGACCAGGAAAAAGCACCTAGTACCTGGCTCCTGCCATCGGATGAGCGCGGTGCGCCGGCCGCAGCGCGCTGTCCGCGGCAGCCATTGGAGGGTGAACCAACGGCAAAGGAAGACCTTTCTCTCTGTCTCTCTCTCTCACTGTCCACTCTGCCTGTCAAAAATAAAAAAAAAAAAACAAGAAAAAAAAAAGTTGACCAGGTATTTGATATTAAATAATCACTTTTAATTTTTTAAGGTAAGAAATGATATCATGAATATACTTTTTAAAAAAAGCTATTATCTACCATAGCCAAGAGAAGACTTGATCACTAAATAATGTGGCTTCCTGGATGGTATTCTGAAACAGAAAATAGACAATAGGTAAAAAGAAAATCTGAATAAAGTCTGAACATCAGTTAAGAATGTATTATCGGCCGGCGCCGTGGCTCAATAGGCTAATCCTCCGCCTTGCGGCTCTGGAACACCAGGTTCTAGTCCCAGTCGGGGCGCCGGATTCTGTCCCGGTTGCCCCTCTTCCAGGCCAGCTCTCTGCTGTGGCCCAGGAGTGCAGTGGAGAATGGCCCAAGTGCTTGGGTCCTGCACCCCATGGGAGACCAGGAGAAGCACCTGGCTCCTGCCATCGGATCAGCGTGGTGCGCCGGCCGCAGCGCGACAGCCACGGCGGCCTTTGGAGGGGGAACCAACGGCAAAAGGAAGACCTTTCTCTCTGTCTGTCTCTCTCACTGTCCACTCTGCCTGTCAAAAAAAAAAAAAAAAGTATTATTAATGGTTCTAAACATCATGTATTAATAATGGTTCACTAGGTTAGGCATTTGGCCTAGCAATTACAATACCTGAGCCCAACACAGTACCTAGGTTCAATAATTGGCTCTCACTCCTGCCTCTGGCTTTCACTAAGGCAGACCCTGAGAGGCAATGGGATGGCTCAAGTAATTGGTTCCCTGCCATCCATATCTGGGAGATCTGTATTGAGTTCCTGACTCCAGGCTTGGCCTAACCCTGGGAATTCCAAACGTTTGGGGAATGAAGCAGCAGATGGAGATCTATATGTCTGTATCTCAAATAATTTTTTAAACTGAAAAAGAAACTTTTTTTTGAACAGTTCATTAATTGTGACCAATGTACCACACTAATGTAAGATGTTAAAAACAGGGAGACTGAGCACGGGGGTGTATGGGGACTCTCTGTACTATCCCTGTAATTTTTCTATAAATCTTAAATATATTCTAAAATAAGTCTTTCTTTAAAAGTAATTATCTTTCAGAGAAACATACTGAAATATTTATAGAAGATATGCTATCTGGGATTTGCTCCAAAGTTATAAAGGCTGTACATAAAAACTGATACGTACGTTTTAATGTATCTTACATTTCAATATAGCATACTTCACCATAAGATACAAGAATACAAAGGAGGAGTGGACAGATATGTGGAAAGAGTCATAGTGGCCATGAGCTGATGGTTATTGGGGCTGGTTGAACACTACATGGGGATTATAGCACTAGTCTGCATCTTAAACAAATTAACATAAAAAAGAATGTAAGCCTGGAGTACTGTCTATATTGCAAACACACAAAGGAGTATTACAGAGTTGTTAGAGGGGGCCATGGAGCCAGAGCGAGGAGGGGAGCCCAATCAATGGCACAACTCTGTGCCCATATAACAAAGACAAACCACTTACTAGGAAGAACCCCAATGACTCTGGACACAAATAACCAAGACAGGTGTACTGGCATCTTTCACAAACACCAATAAATAGTAACTTCTGAGTATGTCTAATATCAGCAAATATTTGAGAGGTGTTTGGTGCAGTGGTTAAGATGCCATTTGGGGGTTCCATCCAGTTCTCCCATAGCCCCCGCCATGGTCCCAGCAGCTCTGGTGGTGGGAGGAGCAGGCCAGGCGCCCTCCCCATCGCCAAGGTCAGCTCTGTCGGAGGTAAGGGAAGAGCCCAAGGAGAGATGGGGGAGTTGTTCGGCTAAACCTGCTCCTGCAAAGGTAGAAACAAGCCCAAGAAGGCAGCTGGAAAGGATAAAGTCATCAGAGAAAAAAAATGGAAGCCAAGGGTTAGAGAGGAGCAAAGGGAAAACAGGCCAAGTGGCTAACCAAGAGACCAAAGATAGGCTTGCAGAAAACGGAGAAACTAAAAGTGAAGAACGAGTCCAGCCTCGGATGAAGCAGAACACAAAGCCAAGTCTGACTAATACATACACCATATCTCATCAGTGGTCCCTGCTTCCCTTCTTGCACAATCCAGAGGAATATTTTTATCAGCTATTTTGTAAACGTAATTTTTAAGTAGCTCTAGAAACACTTTTTTTAAGTGTAATTTTTTTAAGAGATGAAATCACTTGCTGGTTGTTTATTTTTTGGTACCACTAGAAAATGGTGGGCTACTGAATTATGGGAGGCTTTGACTGTCTTGGGATTAGCTTAACATTCCATAGGTGGGGTGGTTTTTATATCTTTTTAAAATTTTTTTAATTTTTAATTTTTATTTTTTTGACAGGCAGAGTGGACAGTGAGAGAGAGAGAAAGGTCTTCCTTGCTGTTGGTTCACCCTCCAATGGCCGCCACAGACAGCGCGCTATGATAATCCAAAGCCAGGAGCCAGGTGCCCATCCTGGTCTCCCATGGGGTGCAGGGCCCAAGCACTTGGGCCATCCTCCACTGTACTCCCGGGCCACAGCACAGAGCTGGCCTGGAAGAGGGGCAACTGGGACAGAATCCGGTGCCCTGACCGGGACTAGAACCCGGTGTTGCTGGCGCCGCAAGGCGGAGGATTAGCCTATTGAGCCGCAGTGCCGGCCTGGTTTTTATATTCTACAAGGCATACTAAATGGCAATATGAAGTCTCATTTAATTTGTCTTGAATGTTTTCCATTACTTCTCCCATGTTGTTTAGTAGAATCATTTCCTATGGAAAACCACCCCTTGTTCTGTCAGAACCATGTGTGCTCTGTAACATCTTTGGTTGTGGGAGTCCAGTTTTCCTAAAAATTTTGTTAATGTACTATGAAAGAATGAGAATTTGAGTATGCATGCATATGATATTCAATTGTGAATGGGTGGAATTTATGTAACAGCAACATTTGAAGATACTGGTATTTGATAGCCTCTTAAGGAAGACTTGCTTCCAAACTTGAAGCTGGAAAGTCACTGGAATAACTTTAAAAAAGGATGACAATTTGTGGCTTCTTAGATTTTCAGTATGTGTGTTAATTGTGTACAAACTTAAATGGCTATGCTCTGATTCTCAATACCAATAAAATGTCAATTATGAACAACAAAAAAACACCACTTGGGTGTCCGAGTTTGAGTCCCAGCTCTGCTCCTGATTCCAGCTTCCTGGAGGCAGAAGGTGATGGCATAAGTACTTGAGTCCCTGCCACCTACGTGGAAGACCAAGATTGAGTTTCAGACTCCTGGCCTTCCTGGCCAGCCCCAGCTGTTGTGGGCATTTGGGAGTGAACTAGTGTATGAAAGATCTCAGTCTTCCAAAATGAAAATAAAAAACCACAAACACTTGAATGTTTTAATATGCAGAATAATACAAAGGAAAAACCCAGCAATCAGAGAGGGAAGAGAAAATAATATCAAAGGGCCACTCAGAGTGTCACTGCAGAAAAACATCTGATTGCCTCCTTTACAGGGCTAGGAGATCACAAGTGGCAACATTTAAACACTTGCCATGTTCTCACATCTTGGAGACCAAGGGGGACAGTAACATCTCCTGACTGCTTACTCTGTACCAGGCATTAAGATTTTTATGTGAATTATTTCTTTTTAAATAGTTATATTAAAATTGATTTAAATAAATATTTAAAATATTTTTTAAATGTTTATTTATTTGATAAGCAGGGAAACAGAAAGAATGAGAGTTCCCATCCACTGGTTCACTCCTCAAATAACCGAAACAGTTGAGGCTGGGCCAAGGCTGAAATCAGGAGCCAGGAACCCAATCCAGGTCTCAGCCATGGGTGGCAGGAACCCAACTGCTTGAGTCACCAGAAAGCTGGAATCAGGAGCCAGAGGTGAGTATCACACCCAGGCATTCCAATATGGGATGGGAGTGTCTTAACTGCTAGGCCAAATGCCCATCCCACAAATTCTCTCTCACATTTCTCAAATAAATTCAGTAAGATAGGTACTAGTATCACTTCCATTTTACTGAAAAGGAAACTGAGACAAAGTTCAGTAACACACCCAAGATTCTACAGCAAGTAATGAGCATGGTGAGGGTGCATTCATTGTTCTGGATCCGGAATTCACACCTTTTAACCTCTAAGGCAAAGTATTTCCCAACAGGGGATAACTTGGGGCTCCTGGGGACTTATGGAGACAAAAGGTGACTGTCATACCTTAATGGGGTATGGAGAAGAGTACAATGGGTAACTAGTGGGTAGGAACTAGGGATGCTGCTAAACTTCTTCTAATGCACACAACAATGCCTTGCGACAAAGAATTATCAATACTGCTGAGTTGAGAAACTGTTGGAATACAGTGAAGACACGTCACTGAACAAGTAACTGTAAGCTTAATGATAGGTATAAAAGAGGAAGTCATGACTTCTTTAAAGAGTTTTCCACATCGAAGTGTGATTCTTTTAAAGGATTTTTTTTTCCCTTCATGCACTTCACAGATGATGAGAATTCCCCCAGCTGAGAAGGACACGTTTACTTTGAGTCTGCTCTCATAGCACCGTGGGTTTTGTGCTAACCCAGTCACTTTTTCTTTTTCTGAGACTGTTGGTATTGGGAGTTAGTTTATAAATGAAATGAAAGGGCCAGACAGATGCACTCAGTGACCTCTGGTCTGCTGACACTGTGCACCAATACGGTGATGAGAAGGTATAAAGGGGAACCATGCTTAGGCACCAGCATTTTTACCAAGGGTCCTTCCTTACTACTCAGTTTATTCTAATTAATTTCCTTCTCCTCATTTGCCATCATCCCATTGGGCTTAGCTTTCCAGTTCCTGTGATTCTGGCCTTCCTTTGACATAGTCTTTAAAAAAAAAAAAAGATTTATTTATTTATTTGGAAAGCAGAGTTACAGAGAGGCAGAGGCAGAGGCAGAGAGAGAGAGACCTTCCATTCACTCCCCAAATGGTCGCAATGGCCAAAGCTGGGCCAATCCGAAGCCAGGAGCCAGGAGTATCTTCCAGGTTTCCCATCTTCTACCGCTTTCCCAGGCCATAGCAGAGAGCTAGATTAGAAGTGGAGCAGCCAGGACTCCAACCGGCGCCCATATGGGATGCTGGCACTGCAGGCAGCTCCACCTGCTCTGCCACAGTGCTGGCCCCTGACGTCAGTCTTAACGCCTTCCTTCTGCATCCAGCTCTGGGAGTTGAGGGAAAACCTGAGTTTGCATCTTAGCTCTACAACTTACTGTACCTGCTTCTTAATGTGTTAATAAGGGGGAGGGGACTGTATTATTCCATCAAACGGTTTTGTAAGAATAAAATAACATCTGGCCACTTGTAGGCATTCGGTTATCATCATTCCAAAGTCAGAATAAACAGACTCCTTTTAGAATCTATTAAGGGGCTGGCACTGTGGCCTAGAGGGTAAAGCCACCAGCTGCAGTGCTGGCATCCCATATCGGCGTCAGTTTGAGTTCCGGCTGCTCCACTTCCAGTCCAGCTCTCTGCTATGGCCTGGGAGAGCAGTGGAAGATGACCCAAGTCCTTGGGCCCCTGTGCCCACATGGGAAACCCGGAGGAAGCTCCTGGCTCTTGGCTTCAGATCAGTGCAGCTCTGGCCATTGTGGCCAACTAGGGAGTGAACCAATGGACAGAAAACCTCTCTCCCTCTCCCCCCGCTGCCTCTCCTTCTCTGTTTAACTCTTCCAAATATATAAATAAATCTTTAAAAAAATTAAATTAGAATCCCTGATGCAGATAGGGCAAATGTCTACCTCTTCCTCACTCCAATCCTCTCCTAATAGAGTCAAGCTCATATAATACCTAGACTTTTGTGATAAGCAAAGAAGGCAGCGAACAATGGCTTTGCCTTCTTTGTCCCAATCTTTCAAAGACAGGCAAATACTAATAAAGATTTATTTATTTGAAAGAGTTATAGAGAAGAGGCAGAGGCAGGCAGTGAGAGAGAAAATCTTCCAACCACTGACTGGTTCACTCCCCAAATGGCTGCATCAGTGAGGACTGGGCTAGGCCAAAGCCAGGAGCCAGGAGCTTCATCCAGGTCTCCCATGTGGGTGCAGAGTCCCAAACATCTTCCACTGCTTTCCCAGGCACTTTAGCAGGCAGCTGGATCAAGTGGAGCAGCTGGGACTTGAACCAGCACCCACATTAGATGCTGGTGCTGCAGACAGCAGTTTTACCTACTACGCCACAGCGTCAGTCCTGGGCAAACACTAACAAATACTAAATCTGCTTTGTCTTCTCAAGTTGATTATAATTTTAAGTGTAAATACACATATCCTACTTGTGGCATTCCTCGTTTTAGAAAGATACTTCCCACTAATAAATGTGACTCTACCTTTTCTATGTAGTTTCCACAAAGACCAGCAAATGAATTGTCAATTTGATTACTGCTTTCTTTTCTCACAAAGTAGTGGTGACAAACAAAGCAAAAGATTTGAGTTATTTGGACCCAGGTTTAAATCCTGGGTTTAGCATGAATCAGCTGTTACCTTTAGGCTAAGTAACAACTTTTGAGCTGCAGTTCTCTCACTGATAAAATGAAAATGGCCTTTTCTTTTAAGATTTATTGTAGGGGCCTGCGCTGTGGCGCAGTGGGTTAATGCCCTGGCCTGAAGCACCGGCATCCCATATGGGCACTGGTTCGAGACTTGCTGCTCCACTTCCAATCCAGCTCTCTGCTATTGCCTGGGAAGGCAGTAGAAGATGGCCCAAGTCCTTGGGTCCCTGCACCCACTTGGGAGACCCGGAGGAAGCTCCTGGCTCCTGGCTTAGGATCGACTCGGCTCAGCTCAGCTGTTGCAGCCAATTGGGGAGTAAATCATCGGATGGAAGACCTCTCTCTCTCTCTGCCTCCTCTCTCTCTGTGTAAAACTCTGCCTTTCAAATAAACAGACTCCTTTTAGAATCTATTAAGGGGCTGGCACTGTGGCCCCTTAATAGATTATTTGAAAGGCAGATAGACAGAAACAGAAAGAAAGAGATCTTACATCCACTGATTCACTCCACAAATGGCTCCAACAACACAGCTGGGGCTGTGTCATACTGAAGCCACGAGCTAGGAACTCCATCTGGGTCTTCCCACAGGTGTCATGGGCCCAAGTACTTAGATCATCTTCCACTGGTTAAGCACCCAGTTCCAATTCCTGACTCCAGCTTACTGCTAATGCAGACCCATGAAGGCAGTGGTGAAAGCTCAGGTAATTGGATTCCTGACACCTACATGGGAGACTTGGACTGAGTTCCAGCTCCCAGTTTTTGCCCCTGACCCCCCACCTCTATAACCCAAGGCCATTGCAGGCATTTGGAGAGTGAACAAACAGGAGTTTTCGCTCTCTCTGCCTCTCTAATTAATACTTTAAAAAAGAAAAAGAGAAAATAATCTGCTGGCATTGTGGTGCAGTGGGTTATGCCATCACCCTCAATGCCAGCATCTCAAATCAGAGTGCAGGGTGCTCTGCTTCAGATCCAACTCCTTGCTAATATACCTGGGAAGGCAGCAGATGGCTCAAGTACTTGGGCCCATCACCTAGATGGAGTTCCTGGCTCCTGGTTTCAGTCTGGCCCAGCCCTGACTGTCACAGACATTTGGAGAGTAAACCAGCAGACAGAAGATTTCTTTCTCTCTGTCACTCTGCCTTTCAAATAAATAAATAAATCTTAAAAAAAAAAAAAAAAACTAACCAAGTTCCTGGGACATGACAACCATTTAATAAATAGTAAAAAATATTACAAGCTCTAGTTCTTAATACAATGTTTAGAATCTTAAAATTTTCCTTGCGGCGCCGGCACACTGGGTTCTAGTCCCGGTCGGGGCACCGGATTCTGTCCCGGTTGCCCCTCTTCCAGGCCAGCCCTCTGCTGTGGCCCGGGAGTGCAGTGGAGGATGGCCCAGGTGCTTGGGCCCTGCACCCCATGGGGAGACCAGGAAAAGCACCTGGCTCCTGGCTCCTGCCATCGGACGAGCGCGGTGCGCCGGCCGCAGCGCGCCGACCGCGGCGGCCATTGGAGGGTGAACCAACGGCAAAGGAAGACCTTTCTCTCTGTCTCTCACTGTCCACTCTGCCTGTAAAAAAAAAAAAAAAAAAAAAAAAGAATCTTAAAATTTTGCAGACAGGGTATATTTGTGGAACAAAATGAGCTGTACCTGCACAGCCCCTTACGGTTCTACAAGCAGAGAGTCTGGAGAATTCCCTAGTGCCCCTAAGCAGAGCTGACGGCCCTGCCCTTGTTGATGACTGCTGTGCTTTGTACTGCATTCACCGTGTATGTGCCCTTGCTTTCATCTTCCAATCTGTCCCCTCTTTGAGGTTTTATGCTCTTTGGAGTTGGTGATGTAGCTCATTTTTGACACTGAGTTAAAAGATAAATATTTGTTCAACAAAAATGCCCTCCCCGACTCCCCAGGGGTGGGCCTTTAGCACAGCAGTTAAGACACTACTTGGGATGTCTGTATTCCCTATTGGAGTGTCAGGGTTCAAGTCATGGCTCTGCTTCTGATTCCAGCTTCCTGCTAATGTGCTCCCTGGGAGGCAGCAGGTGATGGCTCAAGTGGTTGGGTTCTTGTCACTCATGTGAGAAGCACAGATTGAGTTCTGGGGCGCTGACTTTAGCCTGGCTCAGCCCGGCTACTGCAGGCATTTGGGGAATGAACTAGCAGTTGAAAGATCTCTGTTTCCTAACTGTCCTTCAAATTAAAGACAATAAACAAAAGCCACAAAGTGGAAAAACTGCTAGCAGAGTCAATTCCTATAAGGAAGGATTCTAACTTTTCCCTTTAACCAAACTGACTACATGCGACTCGCCCGTGTTGACAGCACTGAGGCAAACACTAAACGAAGTGAGAATTAATACAGTTCACACCCTGTCGTGCCTTATTTAAATCACTACGATTATAAAAAACATTCCTGTCACCTGGCTCAATCCTGTTCCTGATGTTCTGCCGGAGGCTGCTCTGCAACCGATACTTCTCAGAGTGATTTCTTGGCACCCTGCTTAAGAACCTTAATTTTTGATTCAACAGAAAAGCATGAAGTTCTCATTTTAAGTTCTGTTTGGTTTTTTTTTTTTTTTTTTTTTTGGTTTTTGTGTGTGTGTGTGTGTGTGTGTTTGACAGGCAGAGTTAGACAGTGAGAGAGAGACAGAGAGAAAGGTCTTCCTTTTCTGTTGGTTCACCCTCCAATGGCCGCCATGGCCGGCGCTGCCAGGCTCCTCCTCCTGGTCTCCCATGGGGTGCAGGGCCCAAGCACTTGGGCCATCCTCCACTGCACTCCCGGGCCACAGCAGAGAGCTGGCCTGGAAGAGGAGCAACTGGGACAGAACTGGTGCCCCGACCAGGACTAGAATCCGGGGTGCTGGCACCACAGGCAGAGGATTAACCAAGTGAGCCGCAGCACCGGCCTTAAGTTCTATTTTATTTCTTACAAATTCCTTATGTTATTTTAATTGTCATTTTGTTTTACCCAATGCTATAAAATCAGGATCCTCCAAACTTCTCATCTCCCTGCCCCACAGAGGTTATACAGACCCTCCCTGAGTGGTGAGGAAAACTGTGTAACAGCAGCAGCAAGAATGGAAAGTCCAGAGCTCCTAATGGAGCTTTATACTCAACAAGGGTAAGGATGACAAAATACAACAAAAACTATTTACTGGGGCTGGCCTTGTGGCGTAGTGGGTTAAGCCTCCGCCTATGGCGCTGGCATTCCATATGAGCACCAGTTCTAGTCCTGGCTGCTCCTCTTCCAATCCAGCTCTCTGCTATGGCCTAGGGGCCTTGGGCCCCTGCATGCTCATGGGAGACCCAGATGAAGCTCCTGGCTTCTGATTGGCCCAGTTTCGGCTTTTGCAGCCATTTGGGGAGTGAACCAGAGGATGCAAGACCTCTCTGTCTGTCTGTAACTCTGTCTTTCAAAAAAACAAATCTTTAAAAAATGAATCATAAAAAAAACCTATGTATTCTTTGACAGGAAGTTCAGTACAGCATAGGAAAACCCACAGCAGATACTTCCTAACAGACTTGCAAGTGAGTTCAGTCTACCTGACAATCACTACTGCCTTTCTGGTGAACATTCTCTGATCTTTCCTGTTCCCACGGAAATGACCTCTGAGAGCTCTCATCTCTCTGTTTCACATACAAATGTTCTGTCTGAATCAGAGGCATTTAAGAGATACCTCTGTATGTCAAATGTTCACTTCATACCATCAAAAATGGGAGTATTCTCATTCATAACCTGGGAAGCAAAGATTCCTCCTTAACATGTTAAGGGACTATCATCAAATTGTAGGAAGAAAAATTGCTTTAACAACCAGGAATAAAAACTTCATGCATGGCCTTTGGGGGAGTAGACTTTGCTATTATACTGGGTCACACACAAGTTAAATAATTAGTGCATCTGACCTCAGAATCAGCCCTTAAGACATCTGGATCTGGCTAAAAAGTCCATGAGAGCATTTCAGGCATGGAAAGCCAAGATACTGTGGCAAAAAATGTTTTACATGAAGTACCTCTGAGTGAGACCCCAGTGGAAAGACGGGAACATCAAAGAAGGATGTACTTTCCTCTGAAGGGAGGAGTGGACTTCCACTTTGCTTATGGCCCTATCTAAATACTGAAGATTCTGTGGACTCAAAAGGCTTCCATAGCCTTGATAGCTCATGTCAAGAGCCTGGGGTGATCACTGATGTTATAAATAAAGAGTGTTAACTTTTAAATCAACAACAGGAGTCACTGTGCACTTACTCCCCATGTAGGACTTCTGTCCTTAATGAATTGTACTATGAGAATAAACTATAAAACCTGTTTTCAAATAGTACTTTATACTTTGTGTGCGGGTGCAACCTGTTGAAACTTTACTTAGTATAGAGTTGGTCTTCTGTATATAAAGTTAATTTAAAACAAATCTTAATGAAGAATGGGATGGGAGAGGGAATAGGAGGTAGGACAGGAGTAGGGGTGTGAGGGCGGGTATGGGGGGGAAGAACCACTATATTCCTAAAGCTGTATCTATGAAATTTGTATTCATTAAATAAAAGCTTTCTTAAAAAATTAGGCAAAAGAAAAATTAGTGCAACTACAGCCTTACCTGGAACTCTGGATCTCAAGAAATAGAGAAACTTCCCATTCTTGGAGTGCATAATGGCTCTTTTAATGAACTCTACCACGGACTGACAGCGATCCTCAAACTTGGGATGACACCACAGGCTGAAGGTTCCTGCCATGGAAAATTAAGGAGAAGCAAAAAGTTTAAAACTTCAGAAAGATCCGTAATACTGGCTTGAACATTTTAACAGTGATTCTCTCTCAGGGGGTTAGTTTGTGAGCAAGCTAGGTCAACGGTCCCTAAAGCCACCTGTTCCTGCTTAAAACTAAAATTAATGAGAAAATGTTCCCTTGACTAAGATATGTTAGGTCTTATGAGGTTTTGTTAAATAAATTCACGTCAGAAAAAAGGATGTAAAAAGACTTTCTAATTGTTAACACTAATTCTTAAATCAGTTTTCACATACACACACACACACACACGCACACTTCAAAGAGGTCATGAAAAATGGAATTAAAAGATAAGGTTATTTTGGTACAACAATTCTGAAATTCATACATAGTTTTCTCATAATTCACACTTCCTATTTTTTTTTTTTTAATCTGAAAGAGAGGAGGAGAGACAGAGAGAGAGAGATCTTCCATCTGTTGGTTCACTACTCAAATGGATGCAACGGGCAGGACTGAGCACATCTGAAGCTAGCAGCCAGGCACTTCATCTGGGTCTCTCATATAGGTGGCAGGGACCCAAGCACTTGGGCCATCTTCCACTGCTTTCCCAGGCCATTAGCAGAGAGCTGGTTTGGAAGTGGAGCAGCAGGGACTTAAACAGATAAGCATGTGCAGGCAGAGGTTTAACCTGCTACGCCACCATGCTGGCCCCTCTGAACTTATTGAATGCAAGTATGTGTGTGTATGTACTTTTTTTTTTTTTTTAAGATTTATTTATTTGAAAGGCAGAGTTACAGGGAGGCAGAGGGAGAGAGAGGAAAAGAGGAAGAGGGAGGAAGAGAGAAAGAGGGAGGGAGAGGGAGAGAGATAGGTCTTCCATCCACTGGCCCACTCCTGAGATGGCCACAATGGCTGAAACTGCACCAGTCCGAAGGCAGGAGCCAGGAGCTTCTTCCAGGTCTCCCACTCGGGTGTAGGGGCCCAAGGACCTGGGACATCCTCCACTACCCTCCTAGGCCACAGCGGAGAGCTGGATGGGAAGTAGAGCAGCCAAGACTCAAATCGGCACCCATATGGGATGCCAGCACTACAGGCGGTGGCTTTACCTGCTACGCCATGGCGCTGGCCCCTGTGTATATACTTCCTATAAAAACCATAGCAAGTTTAATGACATCCCCTTAAGAAGATCTAAGGGAACAGTCCAGGAACGACAGAAACAGCAGTTTTGTGAGTCTCATTTATTCATATTTGTGTTAGCCAGAGAAGATCAAGATCTGAGTCTGTCTTCTAACTTCTAAAATCCCACGATCCAACATGTTCCAAAGGCAAAAGGGAACTTGAACTTCCATGAGTTAAAACAACAACAACAAAAAACTCTAAAAACTAAAGTCCTAGGATCCAAAGGAATCACCCATAAAATAGACTCAGAAAAGGGCTACTAATCTACACTCAGGAGAAGTGCAGATCTGGGTCTATCTAGTTACTCTTACAGTTGCACTTAAAAAGATGAAGACAAATGTTCCATCACAAACTGGGAACTGAACGACTCACAAGGCTTCTGTTATAAATTCCATTTATTCAAGGAAGAGAAGTTCCTTTGAAACAAAAGAAATTGGAGAACAGTTTGCAAGAGCTCTCATTCCTGGCATCTCACTTGTCAGGAACCCAAAGGTCAGGCATTTACTCATCACCCCCTTGGCCTAGTCATGCTTCATTTTAATAGGCTTAACAAAGCGCTGTACTCTGAAACGTTTTATTTACATTTTGGTGGGTTTTGTTTTTGTCTGTTTTTTAGGAACATCAGGAAACTGACAGCAGTCTCTCCCACAGTTACCTAATCCATTTTCAGGTCCTTGAAGTTTCTTTCTCTTCATGCATATCCAAGGTAGAGGTGGGGACAGAGGAAACCATGCTATGCTGAGCTAAACACTACTTCCTGCCTCACAAGAGAAATAGATGCAAATAAATCCAACAGAACAAGGGTAAGAGTGGAGACGACACCAGCGTGCCTTAAAGGAGCATGATAGAAGCTCTTACTTGAATGTCCAGTAGATGCTCATTTAAGGTTGGTCATGTAGGAAGACTGAGAATTAGGAGAACTTTGAAACTCCCCCCAAACTGTCTATACTTTTCACTTGTAGCATACACAAATTTTTTTAAGGATTTATTTGTTTATTTGAAAGGCAGAGTTACAGAGAGGCAGAGGCAGAAAGAGGTTTTCCATCCGCTGGTTTACTCCCCAGATGGCTGCAATGGCCAGAGGTACACCGATCCAAAATCAGGAGCCAGGAGCTTCTTCCGGGTCTCCCACATAGATGCAGGGGCCCAAGCACTTGGGCTAATCTGTACTGCTTTCCCAGGTCACAACAGAGAGCTGGATCAAAGTGGAGCTGCTAGGACTCGAACCGGCACCATATGGGATGCCAGCACTGCAGGCAGCAGCTTTACCTACTACGCCATGGCGATGGCCCTATACACAGATATTTTGACAAAGAATGTATTATTGGCCGGCGCCGTGGCTCAACAGGCTAATCCTCCGCCTTGCAGCACCGGCACACCGGCTTCTAGTCCCGGTTGGGGCGCCGGATTCTGTCCCGGTTGCCCCTCTTCCAGGCCAGCTCTTTGCTGTGACCCGGGAGTGCAGTGGAGGATGGCCCAAGTGCTTGGGCCCTGCACCCCATGGGAGACCAGGAAAAGCACCTGGCACCTGGCACCTGGCTCCTGCCATCGGATGAGCGCGGTGCGCCGGCCGCAGCGCGCTGACCGCGGCGGCCATTGGAGGGTGAACCAACGGCTAAAAGAAGACCTTTCTCTCTGTCTCTCTCTCTCACTGTCCACTCTGCCTGTCAAAAAAAAAAAAAAAGAATGTATTATCAGGAGCCAGCATTTGGCCTGGCAGTTAAAACACCCACATCCCACATCAGAGGCCTTAGGTTGAATTCCGGTTCCAGCTTCCTAATGCAGACCCTGGGAGGCCGTGGTGATGGCTCAATTGATTGAGTTCCTGCTACCCACAAACCTGGGAGACCAGGACTGAAGTCCCAGTTTCGGCTCTGGCCCAGCCTCAGCCATTTCAGGTATCTGAAGGAATGAACAGACGCAAGCTCTATCTATCTCAGTCCATCTTTGTGTTTCTCTCTTCCTCTCACCACTAATGACAATCACAAGTTTTTGGTCAAAGTCTGACACAGAATGCCCATATACAGTCAATCCAGAGAGCCGAGTTTCTCTTTTTTTTTTTTTTTTAAGATTAATTTATTTTTGAAAGTCAGAGTTACACAGAGAAGGGGGGGGGGGGGGGAGGTCTTCCATCCGTCAGTTCACTCCCTGGTTGGTCACAACAGCTGGAGCTACACCGATCTGAAGCCAGGAGCCAGGAGATTCTTCCAGGTCTCCCACTTGGATGCAGTGGCCCAAGGACTTGGGCCATCTTCCACTGCATTCCCAGGCCAAAGCAGAGAGCCGGGAATTCGAACCGGTGCCCATATGGGATACTGGCACTGGAGGCAGCAGCTTTACCCACTACGCCATAGCACTGGCCCCAAGAGAGCTGAGTTTCAAAAGTCAGCTTCTAGACATGACTGGAACATGAAGCACCACCTGACTGCAAAGCAAAAGGTGCCACCGGTAGAATGGCAGATAGTCTGTAGATCTCTCAAATTCTAGCTTTCAGGGCCAGTGCTGTGGAGTAGTGGGCTAAGCCTCCACCTGTGGCATCGGCATCCTGTATGGGCACCGGTTCAAGTCCTGGCTGCTACACTTCCGATCCAGCTCTCTGCTATGGCCTGGAAAGCAGAAGATAGCTCAAATGCTTGGGCCCCTGCATCCATGTGGGAGACCCAGAATTAGCTCCTGGCTCCTGGCTTTGGATTGGCCCAGCTTCAGATTGGCCCAGCTCCAGCCATTGCAGCTATCTGGGGAGTGAATGAGCCGATGGAAGACCTTTGTCTTGTCTCTCCCTCTCTCTGTAATTCTACACCTCAAATAAATAAAATCTTAAAAAACAAAACAAAAAACCTCTAAGCGTTCCAATAAATATTTCCTAAGAGACTACAAGCCTGACCATAAGAAGAAGTGATCATCACCATGTGCCTGACAGGAAGTGACTATAAGGTAAAGATGTGACTATCAGGCAAGGTAATCAGGACAGAACAGTCACAGAATCAACACTAGAGTCGCCTCATATATGCAACTTAACAGAAAGTCCCTAAATGATGAGGTTAATTATGAACAATGCTCGGGAGACTAATGATCATATGCTGTTTCTTCCTTTTACCAAAAGTTTCACTGGGAGCTAGCATTTGGTACAGCGGTTAAGTCACACTTGGGATGCCCGCATCCAATATAAGCATGCCTGGCTGGAGTCCTGTACTCCACTTTCAATACCGATTCCTGCTACTATGTACCCTAGGAAGTAACAGATGACAGCTCAAGCAAATATCTGGGTCCCTGCTATCCACATGGGAAGCCTGGATTAAGCTCTGGGTGCCTGGTTTCAGTCTAACTCAGCCCTGGATGTTGCAGATATCTGGGGAAAGAACCAGCACTCACTCCCTCCACCTGTTTCTACATTTCAAAGAAACTGGCTCTGTTCTTGGAAATCTAACGGTTTTGTTCCTCCTATCTGGGAGACAAGCTGCTGAAAGAACTTTTAAATGGATCTTACTCTCCCTTCCCTATCCCCTCCAACATTCCTTCTGGTGATGGAAACCAGGGCCCAGAACAACACTGAATTGAGTCTGTGAGAGCTTTCTCACTATTTATAGACTCATCCCCATGACTCCTAATAAAGGAGTCAGACAGCAAAGGCAGGGAAAACAAAAAGGGAAGCGGGCTCTCTTAAAGCCCCAGCATTCTGGGACCCGTATGGACACTGGTTCAAGACCCGGCTGCTCCACTGTTGATCCAGTTTCCTGCTAATGTGCCTAGGAAAGCAACGGAGGATGGCCCAAGTGCTTGGGTCCTTGCACCCACGTGGGAGACCTGGAAGAAGCTCTTGGCTCCTGGCTTTGGCCAGGCCCACTCCTGCTCATTGTGGCCTCTTGGGGAGTGAACCAATGGATGGAAGATCTCTCTGTCTCTTCTCTCTGTGTAACTCTAACTTTCCAATAAATAAATAAATATTAAAAACCCCACACTCTTACCTCTGTAGTGCTCCATCCTGGTGTGGTGGGTGATACCCTGTGATCGGAAACTGAGGCTCAGGATGTAGCGAGGGTCAGAACTGTCTCGTACCAAGAAAGAACCATCTGGCTTTCCTTTCAGCTTCATCTCGGCATCTTCCCAGTTCATTGGCCCCCAATACCAACCACACTATCAAAGGCAAGAAGCAGTTAAGTAGTTAGCAGAACAGAAAAATGACATAGTTGTCAGCAATCTATCTTATCAAGGAAGTATCTCTCACCCCCATTCTCCAAAGCATTTCAATAGTTGAAAGCCGCTATACATGTGTAAACCATTAACAGTGAACATCAGGCTCATCAAGCTTCTAGTCCCCCAAAGTACCAGGAGAGTAATTTACAATTCTACTACCAAGGACCCAACAAAGGAGAGGAGAGGGAACTGGGACAGTTAATCCATCAAAACCAGGTTAGGCTATGTAAACACTTCTCCACATTCTCCCTTTTTCATGTTCCAATCTTTCCCCCAATTCAATTTTGTTACTTCGTTTATGTAGTAACAGTATATTATTTTTGTCACTATCAACAGGGTGGCAAGAAAACTCCTCTTCCTCTTGAGAGCCTGGGTAGGGTAGTGGGGGAGTGGGAGGGAGTGGGCTGTCAGTCTTCAGCACCACCTACCTTCTCTAGCTCTCGAAGGCTGGCTGCAAAGCTGCTCGAGTCAGGCCGGTAGAGGGGACACTGGAGGTGCTGGGGGGGCTGGCTGTGCAGGGATTCAGCTGCTCGAATGGGAGCAACCCGGGGAAATGCATCTGCAGAGCAACAGAGTGGTGGTCACTATTTACCCGTACGATACCCAACCACAAGCAGACCCTCCCCACCCCCCAAAAAAATGCTAACTGAAGAGGGACAAAGCATTAGAAGCTAAGCTGGAAAGGGTGGAAGCCAAAGCAGTGGGGAAGAGCTGGATGGGCCGGAACAAAAAGCTGTGTGGGCTTGTGTAAGCTGTGAAGGATGGGTGGGGGCACTGAACCCCAGGAAAGGGGTGGGGAGCTGCTCACTAACCTGACTAAGGTGACTACTTCAGAGGCTTCACCAGCCTAGAGCGATTCCAACTTCTCCCACCTCGAAGTGAAGTGCCGACAAAGCAGCCTTGGAAATAGTGACTCTCTTACTTGCCCAGGAAGAGTAACGATTTTGCCAGGCAAGTAGAAAAGAATGTCGATTTCATTCATTTCATTCCTTGGGTACAGGAGGCTGGCAAAGCAGGTGTGGGCTACTAAATGCTTGGTACTTATTTACAAGGCTGCAGCAGATACCAGAGCTTAGAAAAACCACACAACTTTGAAAATCAGCAACATATTAAATCTTCACTATCCTGATATTAAGATTATTTCTTAAGTGGCATCTACCCAAGGAGTGCAAAGTTTCAGCAGCAAAGAAATGAAAAATCCAAGTATTTTGTCCCCAATAAAACTCAGATTCACATCCATTAAAAAAAAAAAAGAAGAAGAAGAAGAGGGGCAAGGGGACTCAGAAACTCCAGTTCTCAGCCTATTTCCAAGAAGTTCTGGTCCAGCCAAGGGGAAACATTTAAGCTTTCTCCTAAGTTGTTCTTTCCATAAATAAATTTCTCCCATCCTTCAACTCTTACAAGTCTTGCCGCTGAACTAAGCTAACCTGGGGCATGGGGTGGAGGAGGCGGAGGAAGGGGGAAAGACTGCAAGGAAGACCCCATCGGAGCCACAAGGACAGATGTAGGCAGCGTCCCACTGATATCATCTAGAAGAGAGAAAAAAGCAAGAGGTTCAGAAACACGAGCACAGAATGAGCAAGGTGGAGGCAGGAGAGGGACGAGGAGTGCAAGGCTGAGTTCTGGGGCCTGCCTTTAATCCCACCTTTTTGCAAGAGGGCAACAATCATCTTCCTCCGGTTGGCTTTGCTTAGAAAGCAGAAGAGGAAGAATATTCCTAAAGCAGGCCAATAATAGCAGCAGATTGAGGGCAGGTAAATGTCAATCTAACATACGGGCAATAAATATTACAACGTGCAGATAACAGCCCGGTTTAACTATCTAGGGAGATGACGGGGTGCTGAGAAAGTGACAGAAAATCATAGGGTCATCATTGAAAACCAATAAGCTTGCGTCTTGACCCTTGGCAAAAAACAAGTCTCTAGAGCTCACCCTCCCTCTAGGGCAAAAAGGCACACAGAGGACGGGACTATACCTAGGAGGCTGAGGCTTCTTCTCGGAGGAGGAGGGGGAGTTGGAGGGTGTGGAGAGGTCAGGCCCCGCTGAGAAATGTCCACGTCCACAAGCGACACTGTTTCACCTGAGGGATTCACGGAGCAAGCAGGTTACAGAGGCACCTTGCCCCAAGCTGGAGCCAGAAGCAAAGGGAAGCAAAAGGGCAAGCAAGGGAAGCTAGAGGTCCGCGGGTCTCAAAAAGTGCAAAACCAAATGCTCCCAGGGCTGAAGTCACCCTGGAGGCCAGTCCGTTTAGAATTCTATCATTCCTCTGCCCTGTTAAGGGTCAAGTGTTCTTTCGGACAATAACATGACAGTGGAAAAGCCATCTAGTTAATGCTGGTTCTTCACTGACATAGAACATAATCTTCTTCATCAAATGAAAATATTTGTAAAGAATGAAACACTTTAAAAACTTGTATATCAATTTCTGCCTTAGGGAGTAGGGCAGCAAGTTATGCCAAACAGACACGGAAAAATCAAGACCCCCAAAATGTTAAGAACTGCACGGTGAGCTGAGTGCAGATACAGGCCCCAGCGCTAGCCTTAATTCCTCCTAGATAGCTTTCCACATCTAGAGAACTCACCCATCAGAGAATCTACTATTTAAGAGATCAGTTAGCACCTAATACCTGAGGCTACTACTAAGGGTGAAGATCTATTTACAATCCTAAAAAGTAACTACTCTCAGTTAGCCAAAAGCCAGGTAAGGGAGTTTTCTAGTAAGAACTGGGCAGGGACAGCACATGGTTTCTCCCACTTTGCAGTACATCATCCAGCCCTTTCTCTGCATCTATATCACTCCTTGCATTCAATCCCTCTCCACCTCAGTCACTGCAGGAAGGATGCGCTTCTTCTTCTTTTTAAGATTTTATTTATTTGAAAGGCAGAGTTACAGAGGGAGAAACACAGAGCGCCATCTTCTGTTCACTGAATCACTCCTCAAATGGTTGGGCCAAAGCCAGGAGCTCCATCCAGGTCTCACAAGTGGGTAGAAGGACCCAAGCACTCGGGCCATCCTTTGCTTTCTTAACAGGCACATTAGCAGCAAGCTGATCAGAAGTTAAGCACCTTAGACTTGAACTTGTGCCCATATGGGATGCCAGCACTGCAGGCAGCGGCCCAACCAGCTGTGCCACGATGCCAACTCCTGACGTGTATTCCATTAACATAAGTTGACAGCCACAAATAAGTTTGCTTGGTGAAGGTCAGGACACAGGATCTCTCTAATTTAACCCACAAGGTGTAATTTCTAACACTCTTTCCTTATTCAGGGCTGAACTAGCCCCTCAGCTAGTATTTTAATATTTCCCAGTGGGGCCGACGTTGTGGTATAGTAGGTTACGCCTCCATTCTTGGTGCCAGCATCCCATATAGGCACTGGTTCACGTTCCTGCTGCTCTTCTTCAGATCCAACTCCTTCTATGGCCTGGGAAAGCAGTGGAAAATGGCCCAAGTCCTTGGGCCCCTGCACCCACATGGGAGACCCAGAAGTAGCTCCTGGCTCCTGGCTTCAGATTGGCCCAGCTCTGGCCATTGTGGCCATTTGGGAAGTGAACCAGCAGATGGAAGACCTTTCTCTGTCTCTCCCTCTGTCTGTAATTCCACCCATCAAATAAACAGAATCTTTAAAATATATATTTCCCAGTTAAGAAAATGAGGTGACCAGTATCACTAAAAGTCCAGGAACTGGGTTTTCAGAATCTAAATACACAGTTTGTTTTACAAAGGTCTTGATTACTAGGATTAAAAAGACATGCTTCCTACAGGATAAGACTCAGGTATGGGCCTAGGGTAAAAACAGACACCACTGCACCCTCCCCCCGCCACCTTCTCCACTAGACATCCACACAGGTATCATCATTTGTTTGGACAGTTCACAACAGTCTATCCAACTGGCGGGTCCCACTGGCCAGCTTAACATCTTCCTGGAAATGCCTGTTCCTAAATCATAATTCTTCCAATCACCTTTTTGAGGGTCACAATAGCCAAAGGAATTTAACACTGAAATTTTTTGGTGAAGATTTATTTATTTATTTGAAAGACTGAGTCACACAGAAGAGAGAGAAAGACAGACCCTCCATCCCTTGGTTCCCTTTCCAAATGGCAGCAACAGCGAGGACTGAGCCAGGCCGAAGCCAGAACTCCATCCTGGTGTGCCACATGGGTGGCAGGGACCTAAGCAGTTGGGCCATCTTCTGCTGCCTTCCCAGGTGCATTAGTAGGCAGCTAGATGGAAAGGGGAGCAGCCAGAACTTGAAATGGCACTCCAATATGGAGTGTCAGCGTTCCAAGCAGCAGCTTAACCTGCTGTGTCACAACACCGGCCCCAAGACTTGAGATTTTTGTAAAGGCTTCTAGTCACAGCCAACAAGAAGTACTCAGTTTCTGCGACTAAGGAAGTGCGGTACAGACTCTTTTCTATAGCTCATTCAAGCTCCAGCTCCACATCTGACGGACATAACAGAAGGTCTCCCTCTGATTGGGTTCTTCTTAAAGAGAGAAGGCAGTTACCCATTATCCTGAGTAAATTCAACAGCCTTCTTACTTTAGCAACTGTGTTCCCTGCTGCAAGAGCAGAGACTGAAATGAGATGCAATAAAGAACTCTAACAGCTGCAGGCACTGCTAGCCTCTAAAATGGGTAAGATAAGAGTTCACGTAATCTCTCTGCCCAAAGTCTTTAAAAATAGACCAGATAATCATGGATCACTTTTATTAGCCAATCCACAAACTCCCTTGGAAGCAAGGATAGGAACTGCATGACTTCTAGAGAGTCTTTTATGCACTGTGAGCATATAAATTTGCAATTCCTACTTTTAACGTATGTGTGCTGACCCTGAACTATAACTGCTAGGGTCACCCAATTATCAACAAGCAACCTTTACCCCCAACTCTAATGCATCCAAAGTCAAGGCACATCCCACACCATAAAAACAGCCTCACCCCAAGCCCAGTGGACGCTGAATAAAGGAAAGTACCACAGACACGCCTCCAGCTGCCTCTGCCACATAATCTGCAAGTGTGTTGCCCAACCAGTCCTCTGGCTCTCAGATGTCAGAAGACAGTAAAAGATACCACCCTTACCTGTAAATAGGGGGCTGAAGGAGACCGGAGAAAAGGCACTTTGAGTTCTTGTCAACCTGGGTTTCCTAGGGGGCAGAAAGCACACAGAGATGAAGGGGAGAAATGAACACACATGCATTTAAATCACTACAACACTCAATTCCAGATGCACTGTGAAACAAAACAAATCCTCGTTAGTCACTATCAACAATACTCCCGTAATAAAGCTTAAAATTTGGAGGTTGAATAAAATAATTAAGGCAATTCCTTAAATAGATTTGGCTACAGAATTCATCAGCCTACAAAGCAATAAGAAATCCCTTTGGATCTCTCCACACCTAGCACATTATAAAGTAAAGCACCTTGAGTGGTAATTCGTAATTAGCAAGACCATTTTAAAAGGAAGTCAGATGCAGAGTTGCTTTTCATCGGGGAGCCAAGAAAAAGGCTCCAGACCTGAACAGGAGCCAGTGCAGGGCCTGCATGCAGAAGGTCCCAAAGTGCATCACAGAAGAGATTCTGACCTGAGAACAGTACTACAGGATGCACGGGCAATCTTCAGCCAGGAAGACCTCTCATTTCTCAACAACTGCCCCAAAGCATCACTCAAAGCCATCAGGTAACCAATGGCCTCCTCCAATCATGGATCTCTTCCACCTGTCTCTGAGCTACCAGTCTTACAGCTTGCTCTCTGCGACTCTCCCTTGATGCTGCTCCAGACACCAGCCTGAAAACCCAGATCTCCTTTTGATCACACACCAAAGGTAACTTCATTTTGTAATAATCTTAACAGGCTTTTCAGCAAGAATTGAAAGAAATCCCAAAGACTCCAGAAAAGACTTGCTGGCTAGAAATGCACTAAACCCAAAAAACTCACTCCAGAATGACCAAACTGACTACAAGAGAGAACTTGTTGAAGTGATGGAAATATGCTATATGCTGTAGTGGAGATTATGCTGAGTAAATTAGTTTGTCAAAATTAATAGAACTGGACGTGACACCTAACAAAGGTAAATTTTGTGGCACATAAATTACACCTCAATAAACCAGACTTTAAAAAAATCCCACCCCAGAATGGACAGAATCCAGGAATTACACCTATAATTATAGCATTATAGTGCCCACTCCAGGCATTGTAGCTAGCTCACCTTCCAAAAATACTCTCATCCAAAGGACTACACAGAACTTAGAACTCTTTTTAACTACCAACTACCCAATAAAGGAAGGCAAAAATAAAATCTAAAATGAAATCCTATTTAAGATTATTTGACTTCCAATGTTTATGCCTTCATGCAGCTGTCTAAGCAACTCAGAATCACTCCAAATAAAACTCCAGGACCACACCAGGAACACTTTACTCAGAGAGCTGAAGCATCCATCACTCCCTTCTCCTGACCCATCTTTCCAACTCCCTCTGCAACTACCTGCAGGCGGAGACTCTGAATGCCACACCCAAAGCACAGAGCCAGGGACAGGGCCGCCCAACAACAGCAGACACACTCACACGGCATCTCTGTTTATAGACGTTGCTCATGACTGTCTGCAGCTTGGTTCCAGTAACCCAGGGGGCAGGAACAGAACATTAATCCAACCGGACATGAACTTGGGACTGTTGACGAGCTTCCAAGCTGGGTAAAACACTAAACTCAGCAAGTAGAAACCTAAAGCACTGGCCTTTCAGAAGGTTCACACCTCAGCCATTTGGCCGTCTGCCTCTTTTCAAAGGAAGCTGCGTTGCGCTGCCATCTGCCCGTGCTGGGGACGAGCCTCTCAGCGCCAAGCGCTGGAGAACGGCAGTACCCGAATGCACACATCTTGCGGAGGCCTTCTCACTCCAGCTCATCTTCTCCCCACCCCCGGCATTTTGAAGAAGAAAATCATAGTTTCTAGGATGTAGAAAAAGAAAAACACAGCTGAATCTCAACCCAGGCAGAGCCATTTGAGAGTGCCAGGATGGTTTTTCCTGGCAAATAAAGGGGCCTCATGGCTGGCAGCTAAGACAGGTAAAAGGTCTAGAGCCTGAAAAGCCAGCGTTCAACATGTACATTTCATCTCTCTTCAGGGAGACAGCACCTATCTAAAAACCCAAAGCAGCCTCTCCTCAAGGGCCCTGAGAGCATTCCAAAGAGAGTCATTCGTGAAATGACGGATACAGACGACAAAGCAGAACAAGCAGCAAGGGAATGACTAAAACAAAAGTGAGGACAGTGGTCACCTGGTGGGAGGGCAGCAGATGTTCTCAGGGACAACAAAGGCATCGATCGCATTCTCCGTATTTGCTAAGCTTGTTGATGGGTATCTAGGCATGTGTCTCATTATTACTCAAGTACATACTCTTTCCTTACCCCCTTTTGGATATATGAAACATTAGAATGATAAAGGCCTATTATAAACTGCCATGCCACTTTTTGGAAAGCAACAAAAATGATGTGGCTCCAGACAACATTTCAACCTCTACCCCACATTGCCACAGCAGACCCCTCCCTGGATCACCTAGACAAACATCAGGGTTACAGTCCTGCCACTCTAACTCCGCCAGTGCAGCCTAGCAGCAGACACATGTGAGGGACAAGGTGGAGTCGGGCAGTATTTGGTAGGCTGTGCCTCAGGTGACAGAACAAGACAGGGGCAAAAGGCTTTATGCAAAGGTCTTCTTGAAGGCTAGCAATCCTTTGTGTCTTCAATATCACTGTAGGTAACAGAGACGGAATGCCTCCATCCATTTCTACTACAGCAGATTTATGAGATACAAGGAGCTGGAAAGCATTAGACAGGATGGTGACATGTAAATATAACCACTGGCCAGTTTCAAATTCCTTGAACTCTAAAATATAATGAAATAATGCCTTTCCTCTCTTATCTACAAATCCCCTCTACGGATGCTTAGGACTTTACAAATGTCTTTTTCTAAAGTACCTTCCACACTAGGATGTCCAAACATCAGGTTTTGCAGCCCCAATATACCTCTACCCCTACAAATGCATGCAGTGCCAAGTCAGCCAGCCTGTGCCATTTCCAACACGTCATCAGCCAGTCTCTGTTCATGTGCTACAGGCACAAAAACCATGTGTTCATTTTTAGTTCCAATACACAGACATCTGTGCAGCAAGGTCAGATCCAAAATCCCTCATAAACCAAGTGCAGAACCTATGGAGGGAGCTCCCAGGGAAGAGCCAATAGGCATAGTCTATGACCTAAAATCTCAGAAATTATGCTGGTAGGAAGAGTGTTAAGGAGTGAATGCTACAAGACTTAAACGGACAGAGATGTCTAAAGCCAAGAGCTCATTCTAAAAGAACAGTTGCCAACCAAAAACATTTCATGAAAAAATAACTAAAAAGATCAGTAAGTGTGGACCTAAAACCCACACGTAAAATCAGAACTTGCTCACCGCACCATCAAATCATTTTGCTCTCAGCAAGTCACACTATGACTCAAAAGGACTCCTTCAGACCTGAAGATCCAAGGAATCAAGGAAAAAGGTTTCTCATGTCTGCCAGGTCTGTCCACAACAGCAGGGCCCCAAAATGGTGCCAAGGCAGCCTGCCTCTCTTCCCAGAATTGTATCTCTTTCCCCAAATAGATAGGAAAACTGCTACAGAGAACTGTTCTCCATTTCTCTATCTCACTGCCAGTAATAGCCTCAACTTTTAACTCAGTAAAAGCAAATCTTGAAAAGTGAACAAAGATATCCATTTCCAACCAAGAGATGTATCATATGGGGATTCAAAAAGGTCAGCTCAAATGCTATTTCGCACTAAATTCACAGGAAGACAATCATTCAACATACGTGAAACAGAAAAGGGAACTCCACTGGTTTTCCTGAAATAGTCAAGTTCTTTCTATACTAACCGGGGCTCACAGGCATCAAGCCCAGCTCTCTGAATCTCAACATATGTGTTTTTAAGGCCTCGAGCATTTCCCCAGAACAGAAACCTGATTAGTTGGTGGGCCTATCTCTTATTTCACTTACAGCAAAGTCCTCTGAGCTAATTTGTACTACACTTAAAACTCCGGATAACCAGGTCAAGTGCACATGGCAGACTCCAATGCATCCGAAAGGAAGTAAAGTTTTGCTTGGTGTTAAAATATGACAACTCTTTAGATTTATAAGCTGATAACAGGAAGTACTTTCTAGTCAATAGCTGTGAAAAGGTAAACGTTGAGACAGGGCAAAGACAGTCATGCCCAGAGGTTACTGTAAATGCCTCAAATTACACAGCAAGACTGCAGAGGCCCATAATTAACTCCAACCAACAATGCAGGGAAAGGCACATATCCTTAGGCAAAAGACTGAAATTTCTCAATGCTTCCAGATCCCCTAATCAAAACAAGAGAACAAGGTAAGAAACCCAAACCCGTCCTTCCTCCCAGTAGGAAAGACTTCTCAGGAGGTGCAGATCCATAGGCATCACAACTACCCTGGCGAGACTCACCAAGTTTCTCACAGCTGCAAAGCTGCCAGCAAGACTGGCACATAGCGAGCTGTGGAGCAGCTCACAAGCAGCACCCAATTCTAAGCAGAGAAAAAAATCATCAGTTCATTTTTTTTCTTTTCCAGGAAACACAAAATATTCCATCTAGATTTCTCCTGTCTTCACTCTATTCCCATCAGGATAAGAACAAGCCAGTCATCACTCTCCCATGAGAACAGAGGAGACAGACGTGGCCTCCATCTCAGGGCTGATGTTGGAGGTCTACACGCAGGAATGCAGACTTCCACATTCACTGCATAACATGCACACGCCGCCTCCAAACAGCAGTCACCCAACGTTTACACACACACCTAGTTCTTCTCCAATTCACCAGAAAAAGCCCTTGGACCAAAAAATGTAATTCTCCAGTGCTCTGAACTAAGCTTCTTTGCAGAGCTACAGCCCAGTTTGCTCTGCAGTAGAAATCTGTATTGTGCTTAGTGTGAGGGTTGGTGACAGAGAAGCCAGTGACTATTAAATTTTGCTTCCAAAGGCAAAAAGTATAATGTTACATGCCTTTTACTCTTCCTAATCTATTAGACATAGCAGCTAATTTGGCGTCTCTGGAATCTTGGGCCAAGTCCTGGTCGGTATAAAATAAAGGCAAGACAAAGCACAAGAAAATTAGCAACGTATCCAATGTCCTCATCCACAGCTTCTATCCCACCCCCACCCCTCTGATGAGAATTTCATCTGGATGGCTAAGTGGAGCAGCGAATGCGAGCCTACCACAGAAACGCTGCTTCAGCAGCCCAGCCCGACACTTCTCAGGCTGAGCTCCCACATGAGCACACTGGGAGGCAGATGCCAAAACACAGGCCCACCAAAAGAGGTAACACACTGATTTCTTTAGGGAGTCTGGGTTTGGCCTGACCCCCAAGAGGAGTCCATGGTGCACCTAGCACTTCGGAAAGGGCAACAAAGCCAAGCTGATCTCACTGTCCTCCTGGAGTACTGACCAAATTTCCCTTGAAGAGAGAAGTCCATGTACGAGGGGTTCCTAGCCCAGGACTTTTTTATTTCCAATTCAAACTCTTGGGCCCCTGACATACTGATCTTCTCAAAAAGCTCCCCAAGTGAGTCTAGGGCTCGGTAAGTTATCAATTTAGAGTCTACCTGTCCCTCAGCCTTCATTTGTGGCTGCCAGTAGGTATCAAGAATCCATCATCCAAGCTGAACCAAGACCAACTTCAATCTTTCTAAGAACCCTTCAGATGTACAACCCACTATGGCAATTACCACAAAGGAAGTCTCATTTCATGGCCCCGAAGCTGATGACTTTCTACACAGACAATACAGCTCCAACCCTGAATGTCACAGGTCAGTCCACCTTTCAGAAAGGCAGGCAAAAACTGTGATGTCCAAGTGTGGCATTTTCATCAGCTGGCCTAGAACAGCTGTCCCGCCTTCTACACCTCACTCAGCATTCTCAGGGGCGCTACAGAAAGCAAAGCTACTTTCTATTCTCACAGTGCTCAGCACACAGGCTTGGGACACCAAGGGACTGACCAGAAAAACACTAAATTCTGAATGCTGACACCCTAACTGACGGCAGGCCTACGAGCGCACCACTTCCTCACATCATGTGTATGCATGAAGGTGACAGGAGGCGGGGTTCTGGTGCCCAGAGAGAATGAGCACAGTGGTCAAGGGGCAGCACCAGTTTTTCACCCCAAAGGCTAAGCATCTCCAGCAAACTCCCAGGGGGAATGCTAGACAGGCACCCTGGAAACCCCTGAGGTCCCAAGGTCCCAGGGATTGGCTGGGATGGGAGGTCTCAAATCATCCCCCAACAACAGAGATGCTAACTCTTAGAGTTGAGAGCTGTTGCCAC
Source organism: Sylvilagus floridanus (assembly GCA_949820135.1). Classification (NCBI taxonomy): domain Eukaryota; kingdom Metazoa; phylum Chordata; class Mammalia; order Lagomorpha; family Leporidae; genus Sylvilagus; species Sylvilagus floridanus. The sequence goes on from OX463237.1 coordinate 23,348,257, forward strand.
AATTAGCTCTGATCTAATGCAAGAGCTGGCACCCCATTTCGCCCCAAATCTCTGCACCTTAACAAGTGCCCAGATGGCAGGCAGCAGCAGAAATGACATCCGAGAAGGAAGTGTGGGGCACCCCCTACCCCCAGCCCCCGGGCGATCTCACCTCCCCGCGTCCAGCTCCCGGCCCGCAGAGCCTCCCATGTCCGTCAGGCTCGCGGCGGAAGCAGCCAGCTCTCCAGAATGCCTCTTGCCGGCCCCGTCACCAGCGCCCGAGCCACCGGTGCAGCTCTTCGTGCGAAAGAGACGACTGAGGCGGATTTTGAAGGAGCCCTTCCGAGAAGGGCCCGCCAGCGGCCGGAGGGGCCCAGGCGGCGGCGGGGGCGGAGGAGGGTGCTGCTGCTGCTCCCCTCTACTCAGGCGCCCCGGAGGGACCAAGTCTTGCAGCGGGAAGGGCGCCGGGGGTAATTCGGGGCCCGGGGGCTGCAGCAGGAGCCGGCCGCCGCCGCCGCCTCCTCCTCCGCGGCCCGGGCTGCTGAGCTCCTCTTCCGAGCAGCTGTTAGTCTCCAGGCTCTCGGCCTCCGATTCCAAGGCCTCCAGGACCAGCAGCGCGTCGCTCGTTTCCGTGGGGTCCTCCCCGGCCTGCGGGGTGGCAGCAGGCGGCTGGGGCTGTGGCGGGGGCGCCTGCGGGGGGCACGGGCATGGGCACGGGCAGCAACCCCCACCGACTGTCTTGACCCCCGGCGCCGCCGGCTGCCGGAGCCCCAGAGCCGCCAGCTGCGCCTCGAGTCCAGCCACCGGACCCCAGGTCCGCTCGAGCGCCAGTCCCGGCGGCAGGGCCTTGGGGTCCAGGGCACAGCGGTGCCGGGGGCACAGCAGTTCCGAGGGTCTCGGCTCCGGAGCCGCCTCCGCGTCCTGCTCCTCAGGCGGCCGACCCACGTTGCGGAACACCATCAGCTGCGGCGGCCGAGAGCCTCGCGGGCCGGGCCGCGCGAGGAAGGGTGGCGGCGGAGGGCCATGGCCTGGGGGCGGCGGCGGCGGCGGCGGGCCTGGCTCGGGGGCCGCCTCTCCATAACCGAGGAGGCGGCTCAGGACGCGGTAGGAAGCGGCGGCCGCCGCCGCCTCGCCATCCCGGAGCTCGGCCCCCTGCATCGGGGAGAGGGAGGGAGGGCGGGCGGCTGGGAGCCGGGCTGGGGTGGGGACTAGGCCGGGCCCCGCCGGAGCCCCGCCCGCCGCGGCCCCCGGAGCGACAGCGCTAACGGCCGCCGCGGCCTCTGCCTCATAGAGGGGGGCGGGGGGCGCGCGGAGCCCAGCGCGAGCCCAGGCCGCGCGCCGCCGCCGCCGCCGCCGCAGACCGCCCCCTGGAGTGGCGTCACTTCCGGGAGGCTTGGCCACGCCCCTTCCCCGGGCGTGCTCGCCTCGGTCTCCACGGCGCGTGTGACGTTGAGCGCACCCCGCGCCGCTATTGGCTGTGAGCTCGTTCTCTTCTGGCGTGGGTCTCCCACAGGACCCCCGCTTTTTCACTTCCTGGGCGCTCAGGCCCAGACCATGCCTGTGGCTGGAATAGATGCTGGTGTCCTGGCGGAGAGCCGCTGGCTTTGGGAGTCCCTGCGGGTCTTGGCCCACCTGTGTGACCTTGGCCGAGTCATTTCATCGTCCGTCTGACGTCCAGGGAATTGTCGATTGACTGCCTGAGCACTGCTCTAGACCCAGGAGTATGCTGGTGCGGGCTGAACAGCCGGCTCTCTGGGGGAACAGGGCATGTGTGTATTCTGGTAGTGGTGACATAGCTCTGTCACTTCTGGTAGCGTAGGTACATACATTTGTCATAAATTGTGCTGCTACAAAGAAAGAGCACCACACAGTAGTGTAGCAAATTCCGTATATACAGCTGATTCACGGAATGCTTCCACTGATCTTTGCCGGCCTGTCTCTGTGGGTAGCCAGACTGGTTGCAGTTGGCAAAGGAGAGTAATTGCAACAAGAATGTAAGTTGATGTTTTCCTCTGTTAACACAAGAGAAAAGTCAAGAAACAAACAACTGAACTAGATGGTCAGTGATGGGAGTGACTCCTTTGCTGAATCGAAAACACAGGCTCACGATACAGGAAGAATATTTCCCCAACTTTTGTGTTATTCATAATGTAATGGCTACAGACATACATTAAATTTAAAATTGAATTAACATTTTCTCCATCACTTCCCTAAGTCTAGGTAACCAACACCACAGCACATCACGCCCTGATTCATAGCATTTGCCCAGCTCCAAGATGTAAATACCCCCACCCACGGCTAGTTTTTTTTTTTTTTTATGATTAATTTATTTGACAGAGTTACAGAGCGACAGGGGGAGAAAGAGAGAATCTTTCACCTGCTGGTTCACTTCCCAGATAGCTGCAACAGGCGGGGCTGGGCCGGGCCGAAGCCATGAGCCAGTTGCTTCTTCCAGGTCTCCTGCATGGGTGCAGGGCCCCAAGCATTTAGATCATCTGCCACTGCTCTTCCCACACTATTACAGGAAGCTGGCGCCGCGGCTCAATAGGCTAATCCTACACCTAATCCGGTGTCTCAACGTTCAAATAAAATGGATCTATACATATAAAATCTTTTTTTAAAAAAAAAAAGGTTCGCCAGTGCCGTGGCTCAACAGGCTAATCCTCTGCCTTGCGGTGCCGGCACACTGGGTTCTAGTCCCGTATGAGGCACCAGATTCTGTCCCGGTTGCCCCTCTTCCAGGCCAGCTCTCTGCTGTGGCCAGGGAGTGTAGTGGAGGATGGCCCAAGTGCTTGGGCCCTGCATCCCATGGGAGACCAGGAAAAGCACCTGGCTCCTGCCTTCGGATCAGTGCAGTGTGCCGGCCGCAGCGGCCATTGGAGGGTGAACCAATGGGAAAAGGAAGACCTTTCTCTCTGTCTCTCTCTCTCACTGTCCACTCTGCCTTTCAAAAAAATAAAAATAAATAAATAAATAATAATAATAATAAAGTAGAGCAGCTGGGATTCAAACCGGCGTCCATATGGGATGCCAGCTTCGCAGTGGTAGCTTACCAGCTACACCACAAGGCCGGCCCCACCATAGCTAGTTTCAATCTATCAATGTGGGTTTACTGGATGCAGTTAGGAAGAGATGAGCTGTAATGTACCATTAGGCAGTAGATTAATCATGCAGACACTACAGACACAAATACTCTTAAAGGCTTAGTAACATTAAAAAGCCATGAGATTGGGGAATTTATTACCTTTTAAAAAAGATTTTATTTATTTGAAAGCAGAGTTAGAGAGAGAGATCTTCCATCCTCTGATTTACTCCCCAAATGGCAACAAACAGCCCAGGCTGGGCCAGGCAGGCTAGGGTACAGTCAGGCGCTTCTTCTGGATCTACCATGAGGGTGGCGGGGGCCCACGCACTTGGACCATCTTCCGCTGCTGCTTTCCCAGGCGCATTAGCAGGGAGCTGGATCGGAAGTAGAGCAGCCAGGACTCAAACCAGTGCCCCTACAGGATGCCAGCACTGTAGATGGTGGCTTAACCCACTGTGCCACAGCACCAGCCCCATTACCTTTGTGTTTAAAGTAGTTTAATTAGAAGTCTGTATAATTTCATTTTACTCGTGGCAGTGTTTTGCAGTTGACTTGCAGAATTCCAGAAATGTTAACGAGTGGTTTTCCCAAGCTGGTGTGAGCCAGCGCACAGCACCGCTAGACTCCACTTTTCTCATTTGTGAAACAGAGATAAGGAGAGAAGCTTTGCTTACTTGCCTGCTATCGGGATCAAGTAAAATGAAGCTTGTTGTGTGGAGGAGGTGGGACTGGAGGCAAGGAGTCTGGGTAGCACCCAGGGCCGTTGTCCCCGTGGGAGATGCCGAAGGATGCAGGGGATCAGAGGCAGGGTCAGCCTGCAGAACTTGGCAATTCAGGACTTGAAAGTGCGTTGAGGGGCCAGTGCTGGTGCAGCGAGTAAAGCCACCGCCTGTGACACCGACATCCCACAAGGGCTCCTCCACTTCCGATCCAGCTCCCCGACCATTGCAGACGGAAGATCTCCCCCCACCCACTAACACCACCTTTCAAATAAAATAAGTCAAACGAAAATAAAGAAAAGGTAGTGAGTGCATTGAGGGGCCTTCTGAGAGTCCTGCACTAGAGGGACCTCAGAGGGGTCTTTCCAAAGTGAAATTGTAGTCTCAGGCTGTGATAGTAACCATTCCCAGGCGGACACACAGGCCAGCGGGCCCTGAGTGATCTGACCTCCGCCTCTCTCCAGGCTCATCTCCCTCCGTCTCCACCTTGTCCCCTGTCCCGTGCCTGCCCCTAGCACTGTGTCAGGTCCACACATACGGGCGCAGCACAAGCCATCCCCTTTCCTTGGAAACCTCTCCCCTCTCTTAGTAAACTCCTGCACGTCCTCCACATTGGATTCACTTCGTCGCCTCTGAGCCCCAAGCCCACTCTTGTGTTCCACTTACTGGGACAGGGGTAATTTTCATCTGTCTGTGGGATGATTTCATTACCTACTAAACAGTAAGCTCGCTCAGAGAAGGGGCAATGTCCCTTCCTGGACCGTCCAGAGCCGAGGACCGAACCTGGCTTCACGCATAGTTGTGCAATGGATGTTCCACTCCAGGCTGTGTAAGAGTCTGCAGGCCTGAGTTCCTCTCTAACTGTATACAACAGACCTAGTTCCCTTCCTCGCACAGGAAGAAGCAAACTGAGGCCCTGGGGGTTATTTGGCTAAGGCTACTTGGTTCCAAAAGATGCAGTGGAATAAGAGTCAGCTGTGCCTTACTCCAAGGATTTTACTCTCCATCCCCCTTTCCCTGACTACTCAGGTTTCTGGAGTAAAGGGGTGAACTCTGAGATCCTAGAATCGCCTCCCCCTCGCCGGCCTACCAAGCCCACACCGATCCCTGGCTCGCCCTGCTGCGCCATCTGTGGCTCAGCAGCGCCCTCTGCCGTCCAGTTACTTTCTTGGCCCCGCGATGGCGGCCATCCAATGTCTCCCACTTGCCCCAAGCACTCAGAGGTACACGGACACACACACAAGGCAGGGCTAGGGATGCTGCCTTCGTCCACTTCCTTCATTGCCCAGATCTGTATCCCAGTCCTGGAAAAAATTTTGAATGTTGAGCTCCAAGCTAAGGTAGTGTGTCTGTGTTTGAATGACTTGGATTTGTGCGTTAACTTGATTTCATGTCTACACATATATTTTTCTCTGCGTCAAAAAGGCTTATGAAGAACAACCTAGAGATGAAGTTCTGAGGTCCCTTTAGTCAGCAGCAGGGACGCAGTGAGGACTGAGACAAAGATGGTGTCTAATCTTCTGGACTTTTCTGCTGGTCTAGTTTGAGTCATGATCATGCCACTTTGTGGACACATAGCCACACCCATGTAACTAAATGTCTCTTAACCTGTGTTTCATCTGTAAAATGGGGTCTGGAAGAATGCACACACACACACATACAGGGCTACTGGGACTAAGTGGAAAGTGATAGGTACGGGTGCTTGAAAATCCTAAGGCACTATACACACGTGAGTTTTTATTATAAAAAGATTTTTGGAGTCCCAGCTGCTCCACTTCCCATCCAGCTCCTTCCTAATGTGCCTGGGAAATGGCCCACACATCCGTGTGGGAAATCTGGATGGGGTTCTTGGCTCCAGGCCTCTGTCTGGCTCAGACCCAGCTGTTGTGGGCACTTGGGGGATCAACCAGTGAATGGAAAATTTTCCCTCTCTCTCTCTCTCTCTCTCTCTCTCTGCCCCACTGTTTCTCTCTGTCACTCTGCCTTTCAAATAAAAAAAGTAAATTTAAAAAAATAATAAAAATACAAAGCTTTCTAAGAAAAAATGAGTTATCTCTTCACCCAGTGTGTTTTGTTGACCTTCGAGTAATGGTAACAAATGACACCAAGAAGGCCGGTGCCGCAGCTCACCAGGCTAATCCTCCACCTGTGGCACCGGCACCCCGGGTTCTAGTCCTGGTTGGGGCGCTGGTTCTGTCCCGGTTGCCCCTCTTCCAGTCCAGCTCTCTGCTGTGGCCCGGGAGTGCAGTGGAGGATGGCCCAAGTGCTTGGGCCCTGCACCCGGACGGGAGACCAGGAGGAAGCACCTGGCTCCTGGCTTCGGATCGGCATAGCTCCGGCTGTAGTGGCCATTTTGGGGGTGAACCAACAGAAGGAAGACCTTTCTCTCTGTCTCTCTCTCTAACTCTGCCTGTCCAAAAAATAAATAAATAAATGACACCAAGGCATGGACTGGACACGTGCTCCCTCATCTGCCCTCTCTGTTCACACACAGCATCAGAGGGGCCAAGGGCAGGGCTATGGCTGTGCAACACAGGGTTCTGTCCCCAGCCGTGCCATGGCTTGGGGGCCTTGGCAACGTCACTCTCCTTGCAGGGTTTTGGCTTTCTTCTCTGCTGAAGAAGTGTCTGGGCTATGGATTCTTCAAGCTTGAATGTTACAGAGGTTCCCCTGGGGCTTTGTCCTCTGCCCCCACCTCCCCCACTTGCCCTACATTCCCGCTTGGGTCCCACAGCAGAATCGCTGCTTGCAGAGGCCACCGTGGAGTAAGGGAAGCTTTTAGTGACACCCATCCGTACCCTGGGTGCTCCAGAACACCAAGGTTTTAGACAGCAGAGGGGCCCCGGGGGTGTGGAAGGGTGGGCACCAGGAGGCAGTGCAGGCCCGTGGGGAAGTGGAAACACAGCAGTCGTGAAAGGAGATGCAGAGGTGAGAGCAAAAGATGGGCGGGCAAGGAGGCCAGGAGGCAGGACTTTTCTTCTGTGGTTTCCCCCAAGAAGCCATTCCCTTCCAGATCCAAGGAGGCTGCCCAGGCAGTGCTGATCCTGGGCTCCCTGGTGTTGTGTGCAGCAGAGGGAAGTTATTTGTGAGGTGTAAGAAAATGGGGGAGGCATAGTGGGTAAAGCCTCTGCCCGCAGTGCTGGCATCCCATATGGATGCCAGTTCAAGTCCCAGCTGCTCCACTTCCTATACGGCTCTCTGCTAATGCACCTGGCACAAGTCCTTGGGCCCCTGCACCCACATGGGAAACATGGAAAAAGCTCCTGGCTTCTGGCTTCAGATAGGCTCAGTACCAGCCATTGCAGCCATTTGGGGACTGAACCAAGGGATGGAAGATTTCTCTTTCTCTCTCTGTAACTCTGCTTTTCAAATAAATAATATTTTTTTAAAGAAAATAATGGAGAAGAGCAAGACTGGGCAGGTTTTCTTTTTCTTTCTTTATTTTGTATTGCTTTGTTTTAAAGTTTATTTGTTTATTTGAAAGGCAGAGTTACAGAGAGGCAGAGGCAGAGGAAAGACATCTTCCATCCGCTGGTTAAATGGCCACAACAGCCGGAGCTGGGCCAATCCAAAGCCAGGCGCCAGGCGCTTCTTCTGGGTCTCTCCACACAGGTGCAAGGACCTGGGCCATCTTCTACTGCTTTCCCAGGCCACATCAGAGCTGGACAGGAAGAGGAGCAGCCAAGACTCAAACCGGTGTCCATATGGGAGGCCAGCACTGCAGGCGGTGGCTTTACCCACTACGCCACAGTGCTGACCTCTGAGCAGGTTTTCTAGGAAGGAAGGAGAAGGCAGGGCTTAGGATGTAACAAGGAAGATAGAAGAAATAGAAGCAAAATTGTATTGTTCTTCTCCCTGTCCCTCCATCCCCGCCCTTGGCTGCCGTACTTGTCACTCCAAGGTCCAGGAGAAAGAAGGCTGTGGCAGGTGGAGACCTGGGTGAGGCTCCAGCCCCGCCAAGGACAGCAGAGTGGTCCTAGGGAAGTCCTTTCACCCCTCTGGGCCATGGCTACTCCTCTGAAATGGGGCCTTACTACACCCCCGAAGTGGAGCAACAAGGCGCGGGCTGTGGTGTGGCTGGGCAGCGCACTGGTCATCTTCTCATCACTACAGCCAAATACCCGAGAACACTGACTTGGAGAGAAAAGGGTCATCTAGCTCACAGGTTTGGAGGTTCGCAGTCCAAGCTCACGTGTTGGTTGGGGTCACAGTGGATGGATGGATCACTAGGGCACCCAGGAGGCAGAGAGAATGGCGGGGCCTGACTGAGGCTTTTATAACCATCATTTTCCCAATAACTTCAGAATCTCCCACCTCTAATCATTACTTGCATTGTCTCCACCTTCATGGCACCATTAACTTAGGGTTTAATGTCCGCATGAGTGTCCTGGCATTGTGGCGTAGAGGGTTGAGGCACCCCCTGTGACAGCAGCATTCCATATGGTCACCGGTTCAAGTCCTGGCTGCTCCACTTGCGATCCAGCACCCTGCTAATGCACCTAAGAAAGCAGCATAAGATGGCCCAAGTGCTTGTGCCTCTGCATCCACATGGGAGACTCAGATGAAGCTCCCGGCTCCTGAATTTGATCTTGACCCAGCTCTGGCTATTGCAGCCATTTAGGGAGTAAACCAGCAGGTGGAAGATCAATCTTTCTCTCTCTTTCAAATAAAAAAAATAATGAAGTCCACAAAAATATGGTAGTCAGATCTTGTTTAAATGACAGCAGGTAGTGTAGGGGAGTCAACGGTCTGGCTTTGTCAACTCAGAGTGACTCTCTGAGCCTCAGGGTCTGCATCTGTGAAGTGGGGATAAGCACACTCACCACGACGTGGGGAAGAATCGTTGCAGTAAAGCACACAATAAACACTTTATAAGCTGCCCCAGTCTGTACAAAGAGTGACCCTGGTTGTACCCTCACCATGCCCACTCTCAAATTCTATTGAGCAGCAAGGTGCCAGGGGGTGCAGGCGTCCAGAGCAGCAGGCCGGGAGGGGGAGCCCGATCCTTCATCACGCCTGTTGCAACCACTGCCAGGGAGCTGCAGGAGCAGAGGGTTGGGGAGAGGGGCACGGGCTCATCTGTGGTTGCTATGGCACCCATGCTGGATTTGCCCATCTCTCCTAATGGAGCAAAGGGCAGAGGGAGGGAGGGGGGAGGAGCACCACTGGTCCCTTCCTCTTCTCTCTCCCTCTCCCTGGAGCAGATGCGGGGTGGGGGGTGGAGGGAGTGCAGACACTGGATCAGAGAGTGGGGGGAGGACAGAGTGGCTGCTAGGATTAAGAGGGTTTGAGGTGGGGGCCACACTGAGAGGGGAGGGGCAGGCCCTCATAACGACATCCAGAGCTGGCTGATGACGTTAGAGAAAAGAAAAAACAGGCGAGCGTGAGAGGGAGGGAGGAAGAGGGGGAGCCAGGAGAGGAGGCGTGGAGGCAGGCAGCCCCCAGCCACCTCTTCCTGGGCTTTCTCGAGTCACCGAATCCCCCAGGCAGCCTGGACCCCAGGGTCTCGAGAGCTGCCCCGAGGATGGACGCCAGGGCAGTGGTCCTGCTGCCTCCGGTGTGGGGGCTGCTGGGCTGCTGCTTCTTCTGCGGCTGGGCTCTGGGGGGCCCACGGCCACTCCGCTCTCTGCCCTCTCAGGCCCCGCCGGGGTCTGGGCCCGTGTGGCTGCCCCCAGAGCGGGCTGAGGCGGCGCTGGCTTTTCTCCACTCTGGGGACGCCCGGCAGCTGTTGGGGGCTAACTGCAGTGAGCGCTATGAAGCAGGTGGTGCAGGAGCCAGCCCGGGGCTCCCCCAGGTGCTACACCACGCAGCCAGCACCCTCACCCAAGCTGCCAACTTCCTCAACATGCTGCTGCAGGCCAACGACATCCGTGAGTCCAGCGTAGAGGAGGATGTGGAGTGGTACCAGGCTCTGGTCCGCAGCGTGGCGGAGGGAGACCCGCGAGCTTACCGTGCCTCACTGACCTTCAACCCGCCACCAGGGGCCAGCCACCTACAGCTGGCCTTGCAGGCCACCCGGATGGGAGAGGAAACCGTCCTTAAGGACTTGTCTGGCTACAGGGTGCAGGAGAGCCCAGCCGGGGAGCCGGACATCCCTGCCCTGCAGAAGCGGGTGCTGACCAATGACCTGGGGAGCCTTGGCAGCCCCAAGTGGCCACAGGGGGATGGGTATGTGGGGGACATTCAGCAGGTGAAGCTGTCTCCTCCCTTCCTGGAATGCCAGGAGGGCCGGCTCCGTCCCGGTTGGCTGATCACACTCTCGGCCACCTTCTATGGACTCAAGCCAGACCTCAGCCCAGAGGCCAGGTAAGTGGGTAGGACTTGATGCCTTGTGGGCATGCGACGGTGAGAAGGGCAGCTGTGCTTGGGCCATTTGGCACACACATGTGCCTGTCTGAGGGACACAGCTGTATGTACTTGCCTTTGGCTCTGAGATTCTGTAGCTACTGGTTAAGGCATATAGACATGGGTGCACCTACAATGCATGAGTCAGTGCATGGACAAGTGTTGGTGTGGGGGTCTGCATTTATGCTCTTGAGCACAGGAATGGGCGTCTGTGAGCACATGCAAGCATAAGTGGGCATGCACCTGCCGGCAGGAGTACATAGGGAGTGTGTACAGATGTGTACAAATGTGTGGGTGTAGCCAGGCAGAGGTCTTGGGCCCCAGGTCTGAGGAGTGGGCAGTGTGAGAAGCTGGACGGGGCTTGATGTGGATGACAGTGACAGTCCTTGCCCCAGGCAGACAGCCCAGGAGTCAAGCGTGCTGGTCTCTAGCACCGAGAACTAGCAGAGGGAGGAGAATTATTGGGAGTGGGGGGTCTGGAACCAGCGCTCTTTGTTTCCAAGAGCTAGAGCTGGCTGGGTCCCCAGTGGCACTCCCAATGCTGCGTTTTGCATCTGTCCTGCCTGTCCTGACCCAGGAGCTTGTGACGGGCCTTAAATAACTGACCCCTCACTCAGCCAGAGTAAAGAGGACTGGAAGCCTCCTTGGGAAGGGGGCAGTAGCTGAGGCCTTCAGCAGGTTGTTTTTCCGGCTCTGTGTACCCGTGCTGCAGGCAGCCTGCAGGGGCTGGGGAGCTCGGGAGCAGTGCTCCCCTCTTCTACGCCCCCCCAGCTGATTGGCAGACATGGGAGTGAGACGCTGGCTAACAGCTGAGCTGTGCTGGGTGTACCTGCAGTGGGTCAGAGTGAAAGCCCCCTCCGACTGATCCTCAGAACCCTGGCTCCCACATTTCTCGGCAGGGTCCCTCCCATTGATAGAAACCAGAACGGATAAGATGCTGAAAAGCTGAGGGGTAGCAGGACAACCCGTGTGAGGTTGCCCCAGAGACAGTGAGGGTCAGGAACACTGGAGGAGTGGAAATGCTCGTGTGCCCTGCTCTGCACTTGCCGTGCTCAAGTGTGTAAGAATTGCATTTGTTGCCCTAAACGCCCACCTTGGCAACCAGCACTGTGCCCCTCACTGCCAATTCACTGCCCTAGGGGGCAGGTGCAGATGGACATCGATCTGCAGAGGGTGGACATCGACCAGTGTGCAAGCGGCCCAGGCTGGTACTCCAACACGCACCTGTGCGATCTCAACAGCACCCAGGTACGGAGCAGGAGGATGAGGGACCACGAGCGTCCTGCCTACCTCCCCTCTTCCCATCACTGCCACCACCCAGGTCCTGGGAGCAGCTGGCAGAGCCACCCTAGCATCTCAGGGCTTCAGGGGAGCCCTTGCAGTGGGAGAGGCGGGAAACCCCGTTTTTAAAAAGTGAGACCATGTACAGCCCACCCCTCCAGCCTCCCGTCCCTGCCCAAGGCAGCTCTAGCTCCCAACCCAGGCCTGCCTCCTGAGCCTCCATAATCACCCTCTATCTTTCCCCTCGGCCACATTCTGCAGCTCTGGGCTCTTCTTGGCCCACAAAAGGTGCTCCACCAATGGGCTTCCTCTTAGGGATGGGAGCCATCTACCCCCAGGAGGAACGTGCAGGGTCTGGGACTGGTGCAAGGGAGGGACCCCAGGCCAGATGCAGATGGAATAGAGGCCCCGGGAGCAGGTGAGGCCTGGTGACGGATCCTGCAAGCCCAGGACTGGATGCCAGTGAATGCCTCCGCACCGCGGTTACACTGACCGCACACTCGGTGGGCAGGCAGGTCGCTCCGTGCACACAGGTGGCCCTGCTGTCCAAGGGTGGAGAAGGCTCTCGCTGCTTCCTATCTTTCTTTCTTTCTTTCTTTCTTTCTTTCTTTCTTTCTTTCTTTCTTTCTTTCTTTCTTTCTTTCTTTCTTTCTTTCTTTCTTTCTTTCTCTTTCCTTCCTTCCTTCCTTTCTTCTTTCTCTCTCTCTCTCTTTTTTTTTTTTTTTTTACTTATTTGACAGGTAGAGTTAGACAGTGAGAGCGAGAGACAGAAAGGTCTTCCTTCCGTTGGTTCACACCCCCCCCCAAAGGGCCACCATGGGCAGCACCATATCAATCCGAAGCCAGGAGCCAGATGATTCCTCCTGGTCCCCCACACGGGTGCAGGCGCCCAATCACCTGGGCCATCCTCCACTGCCCTCTGGTGTCCCATCCACTTTCTAACCTAGCCTACTTCTCTGGGTACACATTTGGCTGACCATACAGACTGAGGCAGGAATGGAGCACCATCCAGGGGTCCGTGTGAGAGAGAGCTGGGCCATCACACTCCAGCCTTCTGGGCGAGGTCAGGCCTGGCTGTAGACTCGACCAGGGTCATCTCCTCCCTCTGCCTCCTTGGTGTCTGCTCCCAGCCACTCCAGGAGAGCTGACCTCCCCCGCATCTCATCTGCCCCGCCTGGCTCTGAGTTCTGCTTTCTTCCCTGCTGCGCAGGCATCAGTGGGTGGAGGTGGAATAAAGGGCTGGCCTTGGCATCCCACCAGTGTGGCATTAGCCTGGCATTAGGGCCGGGGAAAGCAGTCCTGCGCCAAGCCAGATGGCCCCTGACAGAGGAAGCTGCTCCTCCACGGGGGCCTTTTCAACCCACCTACATGCCAAAGAGGGAGGTTGATGGGGACCCTTTGAAGCAGAAGGTAGCACACAAGGTGTGGCCGGACAGAGTGCCCCCTCTCCCCCTCCCCCATGCACGGTGCCCTAGCAGCAGGTGGGCACTGAGACTTGGGACCTACGAGGCTCCTGTCCCTGGCCATCTGAACAAAAGGGTGATTCAGCCCTGTAGTCTTTGCTTGAGGTTTCTTTGAGCAGAAGCAATAGCAGGGGACAGGGGAAGGTTTCCATAGAGGGAAAGCTCCCCAAGGACTCAGGAGGGCTGCCGGTGAGATTCCCCAGCAGGGACTCTGTGCCATGGAAAGGGAGGGAGGCGGGCGCGCCCACTCCCCCCAGGAGGGGAGCTCTTTCAAAGAAAGCCCCCTGTAAACACCTGTCGTGTTTGTCATCCCCACAGTGTGTCCCCCTGGAGAACCAGGGCTTTGTCCTTGGCCGCTACCTCTGCCGTTGCCGACCTGGATTCTACGGGGCAAGTCACGCCAGGGGTATGCCAGGGTGGCGAGGGCCAGGCAGGTGTTTTGCAGGCCATGGTGGTTGGGCGCATCTGGGAAGGAAAGGAAGTTGCCGTGAGACCATGGGGGAAACCTGTGGGGCAAAGGCAGAGGTCAAGAAGATGCTGCAAGGGCAAGGGGCGTCCAGTTGAGGGAGGGGGGCGTCTGTGCCTTCCAAGAACGAGCCTGACTCGTGCAGGTGTGGTGCACATTAACCTCCCAGTGAGCCCTAGCCTGGCATCACCTCTTCCTCTTACTGTCTCCCTGGGGGTTGCCCACTCCCTCGTAGCCCTGGGGCCACAGATCCTAGGAGGGCAGGGAGGGAGTTGTGTCCATCAGGAGAGATGGCTGGGATACAGGATGCCCCAGCCATGCCTCTCCCTGCACCCCTCTTGTTCTTTGTAGGGTTAGAGGAGACTGCCACCTACCCTGCCGGGCAATTCCAGTCCCCAGAGAGGCTGCTGCGGTGCCAGCCGTGTCCCGAGGGCTGCACCAGCTGCATAGATGCCACGCCGTGCCTGGCGGAGGAGGCCCTGGCGCTGCGGGCAGCAGTGCTGGCCTGCCAGGCCTGCTGCATGCTGGCCGTCTTCCTGAGCATGCTGATCTCCTACCGCTGCCGCCAGAGCAAGGCAAGGAAGGCCCCATTCCTCCCCCCTCCCCATGTCCTGCCCATCTCAACGGGAGATACGAGACAACCTAAGACTGGAACTCAGGGTGCTGGTCTTGGTTCTAAAGCAAATTCAGTATGTGACATTAGGCAAGTGACTTCTCCACTTTAGACCTCTTAAATCAGGCCACTGGATGGGATTCAACCAGTGCTAGTTGAGGACGAGAAGCAAAATCCTGCCTATGTGATCTTGACCCTCAGGGGGCTCCCGGCTTGGTGGAGGAAGCAGAAATGTACAAAAAGTGACAGCACGTGAGACAGGGGCACGATGGAGGGCTCTGTCAGGTGCTGGGTGGGCGCTCAGAGAAGGGACCCAGTCATCCAGCCTGGCAGGGCATCAGAGGGACTTGCCGGAGAATGTGACATCCGGGCCAGGCTCAAACATTAACCGGCTATTTACTGGGCAGAGACGGGCGTCTTCTCCCAGACTGGGAGGCAGTTTGACCCTAAGCTTGGGGGAAGGCATAAGATCCTATTCAGCTCCAGCAACCTCTGACGTGAGCCCAGGTCTGCAGCAAGGCCAGGGGTGGGATTGGGAGAGAAACGGGACTGGAATGGAGGAGGGGGAGCCACAGGAACCCTTGGTCTCAGCCAGGCTTAGTGCCAGTGGGGCAAGGGGCAGGGTGGGAGTTGGGGCATGGCTGTGGACAGACAGGGCAGAGCTAGCATTGTGGGTAAAGCCAGGTCAGGCCAGGTCACTGAGTGACCCGAGGACAGGCCTGAGACCTAGCACGCTGTTCCGGCTCTGTGCTCCCCTGCTCTGCTCACCTGCCTCTCTGGTCCCTGCGTTCACAGAGGATCCGGGCATCTGGAGTTGTCCTCCTGGAAACCATCCTTTTTGGATCCCTGCTGCTCTACTTTCCTGTGAGTCTGTGGCCAGAGGCTGGTTCTCCCTCCCAGGATTCCCTACAGCCTGCAGCTGCCCGCCCTCCACCCCAGAACCCTCCCTCTTCTCTGCCCTCTTGGGGCCTCCTTGCTTCTACTCATGCCCACAAGGGGCAGGCTGCCCCTGAGCTCTGAGACACACCGCGCGGTGATGCAGGGCAGGTGCCAACCTCTCTGGAGGTGATGCTGTTTCTCCCGCAGGCTGCACAGCACAGACCCGCGCCTCATACCAGCACAGTGGAACGCAGCTCTCCTGCCCTCTTCCCTCCAGGTCTTCATCCTGTACTTCAAGGCCAGCGTGTTCCGCTGCATCGCGCTTCGCTGGGTCCGGCTGCTGGGCTTCGCCATCGTCTACGGCACCATCATCCTCAAGCTTTACAGGTAGGGCTCGGGTGCGAGCTCCCTCTGCTTGCGGCAGGCCGCCCCAGCTCATCTGCGGAATGGAGGTTTTCACAGCAGACCCCTGCCAGCTCCGGTGCCCCGTGCCCCCGAGACCTGCCTCCATCATGCTAGCCTTCCCCTCCATGTAACTTACCTCTATGTAACTTACCGGGGTAAGATGAGGCAGACCACCATGGGCAGGATGGGAGGGCAGGCCCACGTGTGGAGGGGAGGGCAGCAGCACACAGAGGCCAGGGCCCGTCTCTTGGGGCCTCCTGCAGAGTGCTCCAGCTGTTCCTGTCTCGAACGGCCCAGCGGGGCCCGCACCTGAGCAGCGGGCGGCTGCTGCGGCGCCTCGGGCTGCTCCTGCTGCTTGTACTGGGCTTCCTGGCCGTGTGGACAGCGGGCGTCCTGGAGCGGGGCCCCCAGCAGACACCTCTGGTGACCCGAGGCCACACTCCCACCGGCCGCCACTTCTACCTCTGCCACCATGACCGCTGGGACTACATCATGGTTGTGGGTGAGCTGCTTCCCCCGAGCCCAGCCTCACTCTGGCCCCTGGCGCTGCCCTTCCGGGTGTCCTCTTGTCCCCAGTCTCCTGCCTTGTCCCCAGAGCCGCGGGCCCAGGCCACCTGGCACGCCCTGCAGAGAAGCGGCACTGGCTGCTGAGGTGGTGCCGCTCTCCCTCCCGGTCTCCCACAGCTGAGCTGCTGCTCCTGTGCTGGGGCAGCTTCCTGTGCTATGCCACCCGTGCCGTGCCCTCAGCCTTCCACGAGCCGCGCTACATGGGCATCGCCCTGCACAATGAGCTGCTGCTCTCGGCCACCTTCCACACAGCCAGGTGAGCACAGCCCCACCTGCCCGGGACTCCTCCCACTGCATCCTGGAGAGGGCAGGAAGAAGGAAGGCCGGGGAGGTGGGGGGGCTGGCTCTCACCTCTGACTCCTGCCCACCCACAGGTTTTTGCTGGTTCCCTCCCTGCACCCGGACTGGACCCTCCTCCTCTTCTTCTTCCACACCCACAGCACAGTCACTGCCACGCTGGCTCTGATCTTCATCCCTAAGGTGAGGTCCTCCCCACGTCTGCATGTGAGCAGCCCCCAGTCCCTCCCTAAGGGCCTCTGTGGAGCTGCTGCCACCCCACAGCGCCCTCTCCAGGTCAGGATGAGGATGGCAGAGGTGCTAGGGGTGAGTGGGCTCTGCGGAAGGGGAGCCCCAAGCAAGGATCTGACTTGGTAGGGGTTGGGGTGAGCTGCTATTTCTGCTTCCTGTGCCTGTGCAAGGAAAATAAGAGCTAGGGATTGGGGGTGGAGGGGCAGCATCCTTCTACCACAGCAGGAAAATCCAGCCAGAGGCCATTAGAGAGAGGTGGGGGAGCTGAAGGACGCAAGCAGGGACTGTGGGCACAGGAGTTGGGACCATGCTGGTCTGTGGGGCCCCAAAATTCCAAACCAGAGAAGGGGGTGAAGATTCAGAAAGAGGAGACATATGCCCCAGGGCACTTGAGAGCAGGAGAGGGGAGGGAGCCAGGGCAAGTCTTTTTCCTACTCAAACCTGCCGGGTCAGTTCCGGAAGCCCGGGGCTCCTCCCCGGGAGGAGATCTTGGAAGAGGTGTACGAGGATGAGCTAGACCTGCAGCGCTCGGGTTCCTACCTGGACAGCAGCATCGCCTCAGCCTGGAGCGAGCGCAGCCTGGACCCTGGAGACATCCGGGTAAGTGCTGCCCTCCCTGGCTCCTTTGGGTGCTGGCTAGCCTGACACTAGGGCTGGGTGCTGCTGCAGAACCTCTGGCTCTCCCTCTCTCCCAGACCCGCCCTCTCCCTTCCTCACCAATGCCCTAAGCTGATTCTCTGACTCTAATCAAAGGAGGTCCTGTAGCACCCAAATGGAAAGACTCCATGAGCCTGGATCCAGATCCCAGAATCCCAGGCTACCCTGCAAGTGAGATGCAGAGCTGAGAAGGAAGCCCTAACCCCTCATGTCCTCATCGGGGGGAAGCGGTGTTAAGCAAACCTTCAGCCCCCAGCAAAGCAGTTCAGTTGGTGACCCTGGGCCAGCTGTGGGGTTGGCTCATTCAGGCACCAGTAGCCACCAGCACTTCATGCTAGGATCCCCTGTCCCTGGACCTGGCAGGTCTTAGAGAAAGGCAGTTCTTCCTGAGTCTTGCTTACTCTTTTTTCCCCCCTGCTGATGGACATCCTTCCAGCCACAGGAAGCCCAAGAGGAGGCTCAATGGGGAGTAAATAAGGAGACATGGTGGTCTAAGCCCTTGTTTTGTTATTGAAGATTTATTTATTTATTAGAGAGGCAGAGTGACAGGGAGAGAGGGAAAGGTGGTGTGTAGAGGAGTGGATGGGAGAAACTTTTTCCATCCACTGCTTTATTCCCCAAATACCTGTAATGGCTAAAGGCTGGACCAGGTCAAAGTCAGCAGCCAGGTCTCTATCCAGGTCTCCCATGCAGGTGCAGGGGCCCAGGCACTTGGGCCATCATCTGCTGTTTCCCAGGGTGGGAGCTGGGTTGGAAGTAGAGCAGCCAGGACTTGAACTGGCACTCTGATAGGGGATGCCAGTATTGCAAGAGGTAGCTTAATCTGCTGCATCACAACACCAGCCCCTGAGCCCTTGTTTTACAAAAACAGAGGCACAGGAACCTCTGGGAGCCCCTTTGTCCATCTCCTCCACCTCTACCAGGGAGCCCTCCACACCTGTCTCATTTACGGCTTCAAAAAGGACACTCCACATCTCGCCGTTCCTTCCTGGTCCCATCTGCCTCGGCCTCTGTGCCCCTTTGTGTCCTCCTTACCCTCTGAGCTCCGCCTGCCCTCCCTTCTGCCCCCCAGCCCCACCCCTGGGTGAAGGCTGTGAGCTGAGCTCTCAATCCAGCTGGGAAGCCAGGAAGTGTGGCCGCACTTCCCATGGCTACACCATTTCAGCCCTCCACTTGGGGGAACATACGGCCATCTGCTCCCCTGTGGGGACCCTGGCCAGCAAGGCACAGCATAAGAGACTTTCAAAGCCCTGTTTGTTCCATCATCTACACCTGAACCAGCACTTGTCCCGTGTACTCGTCCCATGAATCCTGCCTGATCCTCTTAAGGATGTGAACCTGGTCAGACAGGTACCATCAATTTCTAGAAAATGCAGAGACTCAGGGAGACCAAAAAGACACCTTGAGGCACACGAGGGGTCAGCTGCCTCAAACCCTGTCCCCTGAACTGGTGACTGCCCAGCAGAGCCCAGGGCCCCAGAGAAGGGAGAGCCTCCTGTGTCCTCAGCGCTCAGTGGAGCTGGCTTGGAGCCGGGCTGGCAGGAACCAGGTCTTGTAGGAAGGGAGAGGCAAATTCTGAGCATTTTAGAAGCAGGGAACACAGGCTGATGGGAAAGACCCAGGGAGGAAATGGTCTGACCAGGGCCGAGGGGGAGGGGTACAGCGCCGGCTCAGCCCCTCCACCCCACGGCAGCTCTGTTCCCCTCTTCCCTCCCCTCCCTGCAGGATGAGCTGAAGAAGCTCTACGCCCAGCTAGAGGTCCACAAGACCAAGGAAATGGCTGCCAACAACCCCCACCTGCCCAAGAAGCGGGGCAGCTCCCGCCAGGGCCTGGGCCGCTCCTTCATAAGGTACCTGGCCGAGTTCCCAGAGGCCCTGGCCCGCCAGCACTCCCGGGACTCCAGCTCCCCAGGCCTCAGCAGCCTGCCCGGCTCCTCCCGCCGCCGGCTCCTCAGCTCCAGCCTCCAGGAACCAGAGGGGCTGCCAGCCCTGCGCAAGTCACGCAGCATCTATGACCAGCACAGGGAGCAGGACCCTCCTCTCCTTGACTCGCTGCCGAGGAGGAACCTGTCCAAGAAGGACCCACGGCTGGAGAGCCGGGAGCCGGCTCATGGGCCGCCTGCCCTGAGCTTCAGGTCAGCCAGCGCCCACAACCTGACAGTGGGAGAGCGGCTCCCCAGGGCCCGGCCCCCCTCCCTGCAGAAGTCGCTCAGCGTCGCGGCTGGCTCCAGGGAAAAGGCCTTGCTCGTGGCCAGCCAGGCCTACCTGGAAGAGACCTACAGGCAGGCCAAGGAGCGAGAGGAGCGCAAGAAGGCGGAGGCGGCCATGGTGAGCCCCGTGCGGAGGCCATCAGCCAGGAGGCTGGAGAGGGCTCGGGGAGCCCCCGTGTCTGCCCCGCCTTCCCCCGCCAAGAGCAGCAGTGTGGACAGCTCTTACACCTCAGGGAAGCTTCTTGAGGAGGCTGGGAGGAGGCTGCCTCACCCCCCCATCCGGCATCAGGTCTCCACACCCATCTTGGCCCTGTCTGGGGCCTGCCTGGGAGAGCCAAGGATGCTGTCTCCCACCTCCACCCTGGCTCCTGCTCTGATGCCAACTCTGGCCCCACCTGCCCTGGCGCCGGTCCCAACACCTCCCCAAAGCCCCAGCCTCCTCACCTTCATCTGCCCCTGGGAGAATGCAGAACTGCCAGTCAAGAAAGAGAATGTGGCCCCGGAAGCTCCCTCAGGGCCGGAGCGAGGCAGCCACTCTACCGCCCCGGCTCGAGCCAGGCTCTGGAGGGCCCTCTCTGTGGCAGTAGAGAACAGGGGGGCCGGGGAGAACGACAGGGACACGGAGGGCGGACCTCTGCAGGGGGAAGCCGACGACGCGGATGGGGACAGGCCCAAGATCTTCTCTAAATCCCACAGCCTCAAGACTCCTGTTCAGCAGGGCTCCATGCGCAGCCTCGGCCTGGCCATCAAAGCTCTGACGCGGTCTCGGAGCACGTACAAGGAGAAGGAGGGCGGGGAGGGCAGCCCCGAGAAGGAGAAGGGCAGAGCGTCAGGGCAGGGCGTGGGGACAGCCCCCAGGTCCCCCAGGTCTCCCAGGCCGGGCCGGCCCCGGGCGGTGAGTAAGCAGGCCGCCCTTGCTCCCTGCGACGATGAGGAGTCTCTGCAGAACCAACAGAATGCTCACACCAGCAGAATGCTCCAAGTCTGTCGCCCAGAGGGCAGCAGGGAGCAGGAAGATGGAGGCAAGAGGACGGCCCAGGGGTTAGGGGAGCGGAAAGTCGACAGAGCAGGCAAAACGGGGCCTGCCATCCTGAGGCAAGTATTTGGGGACAAAAACGCTGAGCAGGCAAGAGAGGCCCCTGTTGGGTGGCAGGAACTGCCCAAGGCTGGCCTCGGGCTCCTGGGCAGTACCGACTGCAGGGCAGCTGAGGTATGTCCCTGGGAAGCCACTGGGTCAGAAACGGGTCAGCTGGACAGTAGCAGCAAGGCCCAAATCTGCCCCTGGGAGGTGAGTGAAGGAGGCTCTGACGGGAGGGCAGGGAGACAAGATCTAAAAGACCACCAGGAGGAGAGGCGGACAGCCCCAGAAAAAACAGAGCCCAAAGGTGTAGCTGCCACTGCTCGGAAAAAGCCAGAGAGGCTGGTCAGGGGGCAGGAGGCCGTGTGTCCCTGGGAGAGCGCCGACCCTGGCGGTCTTTCCCCTCAGTCATCCCTTGTGGAGGCTGACGGAACCAAGGGCAGGCCCGAGGCAGCGGGCGGCGTGCAGGCTAGGAAGCTGGGGGAGAGCAATCGGGGAGAAGCCGCCGGCCCAGAGGGCTGCACAGCTGACCTAGCCAAGGCAGAGCGGTGCCCCTGGGAGGTAAGTGAGGAAGGGGAGGCGGGGACACCAGCCCGGGGGGTGGTGAAGGAGCTCCCCCAGGAATGGCAGAAAAGTCCCAAGAAGGCAGCCTTTGGAGACTTAGAGGCCTTCTGTCCCTGGGAGAGCACTGATTTCCGGGGCCCCTTGGCGGTCTCACTCCAGGCCTCTGGCAGCCCAGAGGGCTCGCGGAGTCCAGGCAGCAGTATGGCTGAGGTGCGGCCACGGGAGGCAGGAGACTCTCCCGCCATCGGGAAGGCAGAGGCCTGCCCGTGGGAGCTGGGGGATGAGCTGATGGGGACAGGTAGAGACTCTCTCCGGGAGAAGGGAAAAGGGAGCTTAGGAGAGGCAGGGGATCCAACTGTGAACACCGGGCAGATGTCAAGTCCACGGCAGGAGTCACCGTGCCCCCGGGACAGCGCAGCCGCTGGACAGCCTGGCCCAGGTGCAGACAGTTCCTCCCCCACAGCTGGGGGCCAGCTCCAAAGCAGTGAAGGCAGCAGAGTGACACACGTGTGTCCATGGGAAGACCTCAAGCCAGAAGGAAAGGAGGCAACACCTGCCAAAGCAGAAATCTGTCCCTGGGAGGTTAACGAAAGAACAGAGGACTGGACATTGGGACAGGCACCAAGGGGAGAATCTCTAAAGGACGAGGAGAAAGAGTCTGGGAAAGCAGGAATCAAAGATGCCAGGGCTTGGGGAAAGTCTGAGGGGCTGATGGAAAAGCAAGAAGCAGTCTGCCCCTGGGACAGCGTGGACCCCAGCAGCTGCGCCCCACAACCGGGTCCTCAAGACGCAGAGAGAGCACAAGCCGTTTTCCAGATGCCAGGCAGCGTGGAAGGCAAAGCTGCTGAGATCTGCCCGTGGGACCTGGAAGAAACCCTGTCTGCTGAGAAGGCCGCGATCTGCCCCTGGGAGGTGGGTGCCACAGCCGGGGAGGAGGGGGCTCAGGGAATCGAGGCCATCAGGAAATCTCCCAGTGATACAGGAAAGCCTCCTGCAGATTCTGGACCCAAGGTGAGGGCTGTTACGGCTCCAAAGAAGCCAGAGAGACCAGCCCTGGAGCGCGAGGTGGCCTGTCCCTGGGAGGGCTTGGATCCAGGGGGCTCCTGTCAGCATTCAGACTCTCTGGACACCGACAGACTGAAAGCTGCGGTCCAGGGTCCAGCCCGTGTGGGGTGCAGGCCACCTGAGGTGTGTCCCTGGGAAGTGGAAGAAGCTCCTACCAGTGAAAAAGCTGAGATCTGCCCCTGGGAGGTGAATGAAGGAGCCACTGCAGAGGGACTGGGGAGTGGATCAACAGCACAGAGGGAGAAAACTCCAGAAACAGGGAAACTCACTTCCCTGGGAGAAGATGTATCAAAACCAGAAGCAAAGCTAAGTCAAAAGCAGGAAGCAATTTGTCCTTGGGAGGACAAGAACCTGAGGGAACCATCTGCTCAGGCTGACACCTCAGACTCGTGCAGCCGCAGGAGCAGCCAGGTGGCAGAGGGGCACTCCTTGGATGTGAGTGATGAAGCAACAGAGAAGGGGGGCCTGAGACAAGACCCAAAGACAGACTCCCTCCGGGAAGATACAACCCAATCAGAAGCATTCACTACTGAAGATGGGGAAAGAATGAGCAGTGCACTACAGTCTGTCTCCTTCCCTCCCCCTGATAGCCCTGACCAACCTGGGGGCAGCCCCCAGACACTGGCCAGCGCCAGGGGCAGGGCCGCTGATATATGTCCATGGGATGCACCTGAGCTGGATGCGTGTAACCCTGACATGGGTGCCAAGACTGAGATCTGTCCCTGGGAGGGGGCTGAAAGACTCCCTAAGAAAAACGCATCCAGACAGGATGGACAAGGGGACTCTCAGGAGAAGGGGAAAGCACCAGAAAAACCAGGGCCCAAAGGTGTGGCAGTCCAGAAAAAGCCAGAGATGGCAGACTCCGGGAAGCAGGAAGCTGTGCTTCCCCAGGAGAGTCCAGATTGCAGGGGTCTCTCTCCACGGCCAGGCCTACGTGCTGCCGACAGAGGCACAGGCAGTTCTGAGGCAGCAGGCAGTGTGGGAGGCAGGGCAGCAGAAGTGTGTCCCTGGGAAGCCGAAGCGCCACCCTCTGCCAAGAGAGTGGAGATCTGCCCTTGGGAGGCGAGAGAAGGCGCAGCAGAGGAAGGGGGACTGGGACAGAAGGTAGACAGAGAGTCACGTGGGCGAGGAGAGGAGGTAGAATCTGAAGGCCACTCTTTAAAAGCAGCTGCAGAACTTGGCAGAGAGCAGGAAGCAGTGTGCCCTTGGGAAGGCATGCAAGCAGGGGGGCTCCTCCCCCAGCCAGAGGCTCTGGACCCGGCCCAAGTCCAAGTCAGCCCTCACGTGGCAAGTGGTGCAGGGAGCAGGATGGCAGAGCTGTGTCAGTGGGAAGTCACAGATCCAGAAGGAAACGTAACGAAGGGCACCATGGCAGACATCTGTCCTTGGGAGGAAACCGGCCTCCTGGCTTTAACAGCAACTCAGACAGAGGCTGTCCCTGCAGTCGCTGAGACATCACTATGCCTTTCAGTCCACGGACCCCTGCGTAGCTTCCTTCCGGAAAGCAAGAGCCCCCGCCCTCAGGTGAGCAAGCCAGCCAGTACTTCTACTATAGATGGTGTCAAAGAATCACAAGGACCTGCAGGCCTTGGGCCAAGGACTAGCTCAGTCCCCGAGCCATGTCACCAAGACACCGAGGCCCAGCAGTCTGCCTCCAAAACTGAAGATGAAGAGCAGGTGGCTTGGGAAGCTGACAGCGGAGACCTCGCCCCTCCAAGTGTCTATCCTTGGGACTGGGAGTGACACGGAGCTGGCTTTCCGCAGCCACTGTGCTTCCCACAGCCTCGTCTTCCTAAACAGTGGGATCAAAAGACACCTGGCCACTTCCCCACCTAGGAAGGCCAGAGTCAAAAAAAAGAAAAAGAAAAACTGTCTAAGAAGGGTACAGCTCAGACCCCAGTGGGCAGTGCCACCCTCTCTTCTAATTTCTCTTCCTACTTGAGGAGAGCAAGACGGACCCTCTGCTTCTGAAGACTCCTCCCATCCCTTCCGAGTACTCAACACAAGCACCAGAGTCGACACCCGCTTGTGACGCCAACGTCAGCAGTGAACAGGCTGCATTTTCTCTAGAATACGGAGACCCAATTCTTCTCCAGAACCTATAAAGACCATTTTTCATGACTAAACTCAACACAAGGCATTGGCAACACAGGGATCATGGACCACAGAAGGCTCTAAAGGTCACTCCAAGAAGTGCTAAGAAGCTACTTATTCACGTTGCAAGACAAATTGGGGGAAAAGCTAAACGGACTCAAAGTAGGTATCTGAGATGCCTTAAGGACCTTGTCATTTTGACTTCAAATCTCTTTATCTGCTTTATTGCTCTTGTACCTGCCCTGCTTGACTGCTGAAGTAGAGACAATCAGTGATAGCCCTGTCAACATCTGGTATCCAAAGCAATGCCAGAGACAGACACAGGAAAGCACTTCTCCAGGCCCTCCCCCGTTGGTCGTGGGGCTCTCCCTTCCACACATCCTCGGCTCTCCTCCTCTAAAGCCGCAGCTCCTGCCAGTCTCAGTGCTCACTTCGCTGGCTCATGCTTCTCCTGGCCTCCCAGCGCTGTCTCAACGCAACTGGAGCCAGAGAGTCTCAGGAACCACTGCCAGTCAGCTGCTCATCAGTCTCCTTCCCACAGAAACCCAAGTAAGGAAGGCGGTCCCGGTCGCAGCCAGCACTCTATCTGCACCTGCCCTCAGAAGGGATGGTGCTGGGGGCAGTGAGAAGCCTGAGGTGGGGAAGAGTGTCACATAAATACAAAGCCTCCTTTCTCAGGGAGCTCTCTCTCTCTTAGCTCTCTTAACAGTCTTGCTCAGGCAGAACTGGATCAGAGTGCTGGGATTAGATAACATCAGAGGGAAACAGGAAGCAGAAAAACATGCAAAGAAGTCCCAGCACTGACAGAGGAGAGCTGAGGATAGAAACAGGCAGGTTCCACATGGGAGAGCTGGGCAGAGGTACTTGAGAAAGCACTAAGATCCACTAACAGTTCAGATACTGACGTCATTCATGGGAAGGAAGATAAAGGGAACAAGGGGACCAAATACCCAATGGGAAAACAATGAGCCTGTGTATAAACACGGCAGTCAGGGGACTTCACAGAAAAAGGAGCAGAGGAATGGAGTAACCCAATCTCCTTCAGGGACCAATGTCCTAGTTCCCACACTTAGGCCCTCCCACTTGCCCGGCCCTGGTGCCCTGGGCTTTTGGGGCAGTAGGAAGTCAGCTGTTACAGCTCTGGGCTCTGGCTACCCATCCTGCAGCCTCTGCCAACCACATGCCCCAGGGCAACCCCGGTGGGTCTGGTCTAACTGGGAACAGCAAGGCTTCCCCAACCCTGACTCTCGTGAAATAAACCACAGGGAGAAAAAATAAAGAGTGCTTTTCCTTGATCACTGCTGTTGGCTCTAGCTTATTCATAATAGTGGTTTTCCTTTTCAACATGTTTAAACAGCAACAGCACATAGACAAGGAAGGAACAATGCCTGCCCCAAAGCCCAAGGCACCAACACTGCAGGCTTCAGGACATTGGGTAGTCTGGTGAATTCTCTGCCAGTGCCCAGACGACGGCCGACACTGCAGATGGTCTCTGCCTGGTCCTTCTAGCCAAGCCCTCACATCTGCAGCGATCTGCTCAGCTGGATTTATTCCCAAGGGAAGATGAAAATGGCCCCTTTCCTTTGGCTCCCTGGTGGCAGCTACTGCTTAGAGGCTACTGAGGATTATCTAGGGACCCCCAGGACAGATCCAGGGGAGTGGGATGGAACAGCATATTTCAAACACTGGTTTTGTTTATTCAGAGAAATCAATGCAACGTTTGCCCACTAAGTGTCTTTTTGTTTATTTGATTCTCTGCTTTGCTAACCTGCCAGGATTACCTTCCCTTCATCCATACTCCCCAGCTGTGGATTCTGATCAAAGCACTTCTCTTATCTGGCCTTAATCCAGGGCTCAGACAAATAGGATATGACCAAACCTCACTTGGGCAGTAATGCTCCAAACTGATGTGCACTTTAAGCCAAGAGGGTTGACAATAAGTAGCATGATAAGGGTAGCCATTTGGATTAACCAACCAGTGCTCTTTTTCCTAAGCATGTCCATTTTTGTTTCAACGGTCAGCACATCAGCTATAAAAACATCAGTTTTCCCTGGTGAGGCCTGGGTTGCTCGCTGCTTGGCTAAGGTGTGGCTATTGAGAGAATGAAGAGTCAAGTTATTTATTCTTGACCTGATTCCTGTTCCTTTGGATTCTACTATGAAAACAAGGTCAGAACAGATTAATCCTTACCTTAAGTGGCAAATTCCTTAAAAGAAAATTCTAGGTTTGAAAATAAAATATGAGAATAAAGGTCCTGTTTTTAAAGAGGTACAACCTGCACTGATGAAAGCAATAGTATTAAAAGCCAAGCGGCTGGCGCTGCGGCTTACTAGGCTAATCCTCCGCCTAGCGGCACCGGCACACAAGGTTCTAGTCCCAGTCGGGGCACCGGATTCTGTCCCGGTTGCCCCTCTTCCAGGCCAGCTCTCTGCTATGGCCCGGGAGTGCAGTGGAGGATGGCCCAAAATGCTTGGGCCCTGCACCTCATGGGAGACCAGGACAGGCGCCTGGCTCCTGCCATCAGATCAGCGTGGTACACTGGCCGCAGTACGCCAGCCGCAGCGGCCATTGGAGAGTGAACCAATGGCAAAGGAAGACCTTTCTCTCTGTCTCTCTCTCTCACTGTCCACTCTGCCTGTAAAAACAAAAAACAAAATAAAAAAAAAGCCAAGCTTGGGGGCCAACGCTGTGGTGTAGTGGGTAAAGTCTCTACCTGCAACATCGGCATCCCATCTGGGTACTGGTTCGACTCTCAGCTGCTCCACTTCCAATTGAGCTCCCTGCTAGTGACCTGGGAAAGCAGCAGCAGATGGTCCCATCTGGGAGTCCTGTCACCCACATGGGAGACTCAGATGAAGCACCTGGCTTCAGTCTGGCTCAGCTTACCCACTGTAGCCATTTGGGGAGTGAGCCAGCAGATGGAAGACCTCTCTTTCTCTCCGTCTGTAACTTTACCTCTCAAATAAATAAATAAAATCTTTAAAAAAAAAATCTGTCTCTTCGTTTCTCTCTATTAACTCTGCTTTTCAAATAAATAAAAGAAACCTTAAAAAAAAAAAAAAAAGCCCCGCTTGTAAGCAGGGAACCAAGTCTCACAAATGTTGGCAGCTATTCCACAGCTCTGCCTCTCCCCACACTTCCTAGAGTCTCACCACTAAGAACACAAACCAAAGGCCAAGTGAGAAATAATTTCTTTGGATTTATATTCTTCTATGTGGTTCAGGGTGTCAGTGTGTGAGAAAAGACCATCTTAAGTAATAACCTATTTTATACACGCTAATTATTCTTCCCAAGTTTGGACTTCCTGGGAGTCCGTCACATCACTCACCAGTAGCCCGCTTTCCACTCCTGCCACTTGAAGGCTGGTCTACTCCCAGCCTGAGCCAGGAGAAATGTATAGAACCCATCAACATTTGTCTGATACCTTTATGGTATTTTATTTCAAACTCTTATCCCTGCCCTAAGACTAGAAAAAGATTGCTGCCAGTTTGCTCCCACGGTCCCTGCTACAGGAAGAACTGGCGTCACTGGACTCTGAAATACACTGCCTTTCATTAAGAAGAAGTCCGTGGTTTTGCATCCCAGCTACTCCTCATCCCAGCCTCCACATGGCTGCAACGTCCATGCAGGACAGGGGAGAACAAAGATGGCCTGGATGACTTCACAGTGTGCAGCAGCTGCTCACCCATGTCTCGCCCCAACAGTCCTTTTTGCCATTAGGCCAACTGAGGCTTATGGCCCTCGCCTTGTGTTTCTTCAGAGTCTTCCCATGGTTTCAGGTGGGGACCAGGGATCATCACCGTCTGAAAGAGCAGGAGGCTGAGTTACCTATCAACCAAGCCCATGGCTTCTTTAGAAGAGCCTCATCCCAGCCTCTACCCACCTACCATCACTAAGAGGCCCCTTCCCTGGGGTTGTCTCACCCCTTCTCACCACTAGGTGGAGCCCGAAAGGAAGGGTCCTAATGCCTCAGGTCTGAACCACACACAAGCCTTACCTTAAGGATGGGCTGCTTCGGGGGCGCCCACGGGGGAACAATCTTGCCATGCATTCTCCAGCTGCCATAGGGGTTCATCAGGTGCTTCTCAAACACAACATATTCCAGGACATCCTTGGGAACGTCTTCCTGTCCATACATCAACCTGCCAAAGCGGTCGTAGATGGCCAGCGCCTGCAGGGGTGACAGCAAAGCTGACCTGTCAGTCTTTGTGGGCAGTTATTTTATTTTTGCTATTCAACCATAACTGAGTTGTAATGGGCACAAAGAACCACCTCAGAAGTCATAACCTAGGCATAACTGATCACCTGCTGTCGCTTTACTCTTAGAGGTTCTTCAACGGGGTTGGGGAGGGAGGAGTCCAGACCAGGAAGGGTGGGAGAGACTGTCCACACACCACGTCTCAGTAGAACTACAGTTCAGTAGTTGGAAGAGGACAGAGGCAGAGCAAGAAAAGCCACAGCGAACCTCTCTTCAGAACCTAGTCCTGAGCAGCTATGCCCGGAACCCCAGAGGCAGAGGCTCAGGATGAGAGTAAAGAAAAGTGGGGCAGGGCTGGTGCTGAGGCGCAGCAGGTTAAAGCCCTGGCCTGCAGTGCCAGCATCCCAGAGTCCCAGCTGCTCCACTTCCCATCCAGCTCTCTGCTATGGCCTGAAAAAGCAGTGGAAGAAGTCCTTAGGCCCCTGCCCCCATGTGGGGGGCCCGGAGGAAGCTCCTGGCTCCTGGCTTCGGATCAGCTCAGCTCTAGCCATTGCGGCCATCTGGGGAGTAAACCAGCGGATGAAAGACCTCTCTCTTTCTCTGGCTCTACCTCTCTCTGTAGCTCTGTCTTTCAAATAAATACAATAAAATTTAAAAAAAGAAAGAAAGAAAAGTGGGGAGGAAAGCAGACTGCTGGCTCACCTGCCGGGAGTGCATGCGCACAGTGACCTGGCCATACATGTTGCTCTGGTTCACCAAGCTTGAGCAGCGCACCTGAACCACCTGAGGGGGTTCTAAAGACTCCACGAAGCGCCAGCGGACAGTCTTATATTTGAGGTCCCAGACCATGTCCTAAGGGCAGAGAAACACAAGCTCAGCTGGGTTTTCCCCGCCCTGTAGTGAAGTGGGTGCCACCGTGCCTGCTCTCACTCCCCGCAGCTCTGCAGCCAACAGGCAATGCTTCCCACCAAACGCTCTCTGCTGCCTACTTCCTCTTGTCCCTTGAGCTACCACTTAAGCTCACTTCCCAACTCTCTTTCCATCTCAATCACAACTTAAAAACCTATCTACCTCTTAAAGGACTTTTCTCAAATCAATGAAAACCACATTTAAAATTTTTTTTTTTCTATTTATTTGAAAGGCAGAGAGCTTGATTGGAAGTGGAGTAGCCGGGTCTTGAACCGGCGCCCATATGGGATGCTGGCCCTGCAGGTGGTGGCTTTATCTCCTATGCCACAGTACCGGCCCTTGAAGACCACATTTAAACTGCCGGCCTTCCCCGTGCACCATTATGTGTCTTGTGCACTTTCAAAATCTGCTCATTACCGCGAGCACTTTCGTTGCCTGAATGTTTCCTTTCTTCCCCTCACTTTTAGCAGTAAAAGGTGGAATTTTACATGGACATGAAGGCTAAATTGCTGACTAGACTACCTCTACTTATCTCGGGTGAGAGAGAAGCTGAAATTCTCCTGATAAAAACTGAACTGATGGGGGCCGCCACTGTGGCACACTGGGTTAAGCTGACGCCCGCAGTGCCAGCATCCTATATGGGCACCAGTTCGAGTCCCAGCTGCTCCACTTCCAATGCAGCTTCCTGCTAGTGCACCTGGGAAAGCAGTGAAATATGGCCCAAGTGTTTGCAGGCCTTGCTCCCACACGGGAAATCGAGATGAAGCTGCTGGATCTTGTCTTCAACCTGGCCTAGTCCTGGTCATTGTAGCCATTTGGGGAGTGAATCAGCAAAATGAAAGATATCTTTCTCTTACTCTGTAACTCTGCCTTTAAAACTGCCTTTTTTAAGAAAAGAAACTGAACTGATGATAGAAACTCAAGTTCTTACTCTAGACCCTCTAACTAGACCACAGCATCTCCATTCTTGGGAGTCCCCGAAAGCAACTGGCACCCGTGACTACACAATATAAGCCTCAAGAACTCTTGTCTAAGCCTTCACTATAGCATGGGTATAGCCCACATCCTGATCTTAGGACCCCAGTGTGGTTTTTGTCCTCCATGTTCAAGGACTTTTTCCTCATTTGCCATAGTCCTTACAAGAATCTATGTTGGGCCGGCGCTGCGACTCACTAGGCTAATCCTCCGCCTAGCGGCGCCGGCACACCAAGTTCTAGTCCCAGTCGGGGCACTGGATTCTGTCCCAGTTGCCCCTCTTCCAGGCCAGCTCTCTGCTGTGGCCAGGGAGTGCAGTGGAGGATGGCCCAAGTGCTTGGGCCCTGCACCTCATGGGAGACCAGGAGAAGCACCTGGCTCCTGCCATCGGATCAGCGTGGTGCACCGGCCACAGTGCGCTGGCCGTGGCGGCCATTGGAGGGTGAACGAACGGCAAAAGAAAGACCTTTCTCTCTGTCTCTCTATCTCACTGTCCCCTCTGCCTGTCCAAAAAAAAAAAAAAGAAAAAGAGTCTATGTCACATCATTATCACTCAGCTAAAAACAATGGACCTTAAGCTTGTGCCTTCAATTTTCTGCACTTTCAAAACTGACTTTTTTTAAGAAAAAATCAGAAACAATATTTAGGATCTGTCTACTCAGCATTTCACACTTCTAAGTAGGATGAGAACCTACCGGGAAACAGTGTTCTGTCACCAAGGTATGAAGCCGGTCGTGGTCTGAGCTAGAACAGAAAGAGATACACATCATCAACTCCTGCTTTTATGACATGTTGTAAGTTGGAAATAGCCCAGAAAGTGGAAAATGATTCATTTTTTCAAACATTTCCTGCACATCTACAATAAGGCACTATATAGTTCTGAGAACACAAAGATGGGCAATGCAATGTTTATTTACCAGAAAACTCTGAGATCTGAAAGCAGAGTAAAATTATGTTTGAATTTCAGAGGCAGAAAAAAAGTTCTCTGAAATTACTATACATCCTAGAGCTGGTCAAGAGATCTTTACTGGGGGATGGCATTGTGGCACGGTAGGTTAGGTCACTGCCTGTGATGCTGGTATCCCACATAGGCACTGGCTCAAGTCCCGGCTGCTCTGCTTCCAATCTAGCTCCCTGCTAATGTGCCTGGGAAAGATGACCAAAGTACTTGGACCTCTGCACCCACATGGGAGACCTGGATGAAGCTCCTGGATCCTGGATTCAGTCTGGGCTAGGCCTGTCTGTCACAGCCATTTGAGAAGTGAACCAGTGGATGGAAGATTCTCTCTTTCTTTCTTTCCTTTTCTCTCTCTCTAACTCTGCCTTAGAAAACAAACAAATACATTTTTTTTTTTTTTTAATTGAGAGCCCTTACTGGGCCCTGGGGACCAATCTTTGCTCTAGGCTAGTATGGAGAACAAAGTCTAACACAAAGTACAATCAAAAACTCATCTTATCTCCTCTTACCCCTCACACATCCGCAGTACCAACTTATGTGGCCCTGTATCTCACACTATTATCTTTGAACCCAGTTCAAAGAAAATCATCTGTCATTTCTGGTCCCTTCTCTTTCTTTCCCTCCTTCTTCGTTACTGCCAGAGTGGCCATATCATGCTAACTCAGACAGAGAGCAAAACTCTGCTCCTGGAAATAAAAGATTTTAGGGGTTCCTAGCTAAGACTACAGACTAGTTTCAGTTATACATGCATGTCGTTTCCCCCACAGTTTAATATTTTACAGATATGTTAGCTCTTTGTCCCCTTCAAAAAACCTTGTTCTCGAACCCCAGGGCAGGTAAGAAACTACTTCCAAGGTGTCTGCTTCCCATCCACCTCTCATCCCAATATAAAAGATTCCAAGTCATTGCCCCAGCTGCAGGACTAGAGTACATTGAGTCTTGCTGACAACCATCATGGTGACCTCCAGGCTGGGAGCTCTGAATGAACTCACTACTCTGGCCTTGAAATCTCCAGTAGAAATAAATTCCTTATTCTTTCTTTCTTTTTTTTTTTAAGATTTTACTTGAGGGGCCAGCACCGTGGTGTAGCGGGTAAAGCCGCTGCCTGCAGTGCCAGCATCCCATATGGGTTCCGGTTCAAGTCACAGCTGCTCTACTTCCAGTCCAGCTCTCTGCTATGGCCTGGGAAAGCAGTGGAAGATAACCCAAGTCCTTGGGCCCTGCACCCACATGAGAAATCCGGAAGAAACTCCTGGCTCCAGGCTTTGGATCAGCACAGTTCCGGCCATTGCGGCCAGCTGGGGAGTGAACCAACGGATGGAAAACCTCTCTCTCTGTGTAACTCTGACTTTCAAATAAATAAATAAATCTTTTTTATAAAAATATTTGAGGCCGGCGCCGTGGCTCAACAGGCTAATCCTCTGCCTTGCGGCGCCGGCACACCGGGTTCTAGTACCGGCGCCGGATTCTGTTCCGGTTGCCCCTCTTCCAGGCCAGCCCTCTGCTGTGGCCCGGGAGTGCAGTGGAGGATGGCCCAAGTGCTTGGACCCTGCACCCCATGGGAGACCAGGAAAAAGCACCTAGTGCCTGGCTCCTGCCATCGGATGAGCGCAATGTGCCAGCCGCAGCGCGCCGTCCGCGGCAGCCATTGGAGGGTGAACCAACGGCAAAGGAAGACCTTTCTCTCTGTCTCTCTCTCTCACTGTCTACTCTGCCTGTCAAAAAAAAAAAAAAAATATTTGAAAATCAGAGTTATATATAGAGAGGAGAGACAGAGATCCTCCATTACTCTTTCACTCCCCAGATGGCCACAATGGTCAGGGTTGGGCCGGGTCAAAGCTAGGGGCCAGGAGCTTCTTCCAGGTCTCCCACATGGGTAAGGGGCCCAAACACTTGGGCCATCTTCGGCTACTTTTCCCAAGGCCATTAGCAGGGAGCTGGATTGGAAGTAGAGCAGCTGGGATTCGAACCAGCACCCAAATGGGATGCTAGTATCACAGGCAGCAGCTTTACCACTGTAACACTGGCCCCTTTTCTTTCTTTTTCTTTGTCGTCGTCGTCTTCTTCTTCTTTTTTTTTAATAGATTTATTTATTTATTTATTTGAAAAGAAGAACATCAGAGAGAGAGAGAGAGAGAGAGAGAGAGAGATCCTCCATCAGCTGCTTTATTACCCAAATGGCCACTACAGCCAGGTCTGGGCCAGGCCAAAGCCAGGAGCCAGAAACTCCATCCTGATCTCTTATATGGGCTCAAGGACCCAAGCACTTGGGCCATTTCCCATTGCTTTCCCAGGCACATTAGCAGGGAGCTGGATCAGGAGCAGAGTAGCTGGGACTCCAACTGGCACTTTGATATGGGATGCAGGCATCACAAGTAGAGGCTTAACTCACTGCATCACTATGCTGTCCCCAATAAATTCCATTTTCTGAACTCAGTATTTTAAAACAGAACATACATTCAGAAATAAGAGGAAGACATCTGCTTCTACAGCATAATGCACTATCCTACTTTAAGCTATTAATGTTGGATACCATGTAATACAGACACATGCACAGATACAGACATACAGATGTTCCTTAACTCACAATGAGGTTATGTCCTGACAATGCCATCATAAATGTTTATTTTTATTTATTGTTTATGTTTATTTTTATTTATTTATTTTTATTTGACAGATAGAGTTAGACAATGAGAGAGAGAGAGACAGAGAGAAAGGTCTTCCTTCTTTTGGTTCATCCCCAAAATGGCCGCTACGGCTGGAGCTACGCCGATCCAAAGCCAGGAGCCAGGTACTTTCTCCTGGTCTCCCATGCGGGTGCAGGGCCCAAGCACTTGGGCCATCTTCCACTGCCTTCTGGGCCACAGCAGAGAGCTGGACTGGAAGAGGAGCAACCAGGACTAGAACCCAGCACCCATATGGGATGCTAGCACCGCAGGCAGAGGATTAACCAAGTGAGCCATGGTGCCAGCCCCGGAAAGTATGTTTAATACATTTGATCCACCAAATACCACAGCTTGGTCAAACAACACGCTATACATTACTGGGTCTATACCCTTGGGATCACATGGCTGACAGGGAGTTGTGGCTTGATCATGGGAGAGTATTGTATCATGTATTGCTAACCTAGCAAAAGATTAAAATTCAAAATTCAAAGTATGGTTTCTTATATAGCATATCACTTTTGCATAACTGAAGAGTTGAACCATTAGAAGGCAGGGATCAGTTGTACACAATTTTTTTCTTAAGATTTATTTTTATTTATTTGAAAAGCAGAGTTACAGAGAGGCAGAGGCAGAGAGTGAAAGAGAAGTCTTTCATCTGCTGATTTACTCCCCAAATTGCTGCACTAGCTGGAGCTGGACCAATTCAAAGCCAGAAGCCAAGAGCTTCTTACAGGTTTCCCACGTGGGAGCAGGAGCTCAAGGACTTGAGCCATCTTCTACTGCTTTCCCAGGCCGTAGTAGAGAGCTAGATGGGAAGTGCAGCAGCCATGACTTGAACTGGTGCCCTTTTGGGATGCTGGCACTGCAAGCAGTGGCTTTACCCACTACGCCATAGCGCTGTCCCCCTACACAATTTTTGATATATTTATTTGAGAGAGAAAGAGAGGGAGAAATAGATCATTCCCCAAATGCCCCAATAGTGGGGGCTAAGCCAAGTTGAAACCAGGAATCAAGAACTCCATCTAGGTCTTCCGGATGGGTGGCAGGAACCCAAGTACTTGGGCCATCATCTGCTGCCTCAGGTGCCTTAGCAGGAAGCTAGTTCGGAAGCAGAGCAGCTGGGACTCGGATGTGGGCACCCGAAGCAGCAGCTTAACTTGCTGCACCACAATGCTTCCTGCTGTACACACATTTTAAAACTGTCTAGCCTTGTTTGCAAGAAAGAAAGGTAATTCTCCAGATGACAGAAAGTAAGAAGCAACTAAAGCCAAAATGGAAAGACTGCAACCTGATACCACAACCGCATAAGGGATGACTAAGGGATTCAGAAATAGAATCTCACGGCGAGGAGCTTAACTTTTCCTGAAACCTCGGGCCCTGAAAGGGCAGGGAGTGGACTTGATACCCTGCGTAAGCTAGGACTCTCCAAAGGGACCTGTGCCCGCAGGAAAGGGAGACTAGGAAAACAGTCCACATTCCCACAGACAAAGCTTCTCTGTTTAGGGCTCTGAGGAAAAGGGAAAATAAAAACTGAAAA
The DNA here is from genome assembly GCA_949820135.1 of Sylvilagus floridanus. Classification (NCBI taxonomy): domain Eukaryota; kingdom Metazoa; phylum Chordata; class Mammalia; order Lagomorpha; family Leporidae; genus Sylvilagus; species Sylvilagus floridanus. The sequence goes on from OX463237.1 coordinate 23,383,499, forward strand.
ATTAAAGAAAGCCCTAAGCCCATATTACACTCAGATATGGACACAGAACTTATGATGTAGGAATTCCTGAGCTAAGAAATAAACAGAAGGGGCCAGTGCTGTGGCGCAGGGGGATAAGCCGCTGTCTGTAGCACTATCATCCTATACGGGTGCTGGTTCGAGTCCTGGATGTTCCACTTTTGATCCAGCTCCCTAATAATGTGCCTGGGAAAGCAGTAGCAGATGGCTCTAAGTCCTTGGGGGCCCCACACCCACATGGGAGATCTGGATGAAGCTTCTGGATCCTGGCTTCAGCCTGGCCCAAGCCTGGCCCAACCCTGGCCATTGGGGCCATTTGGGGAGTGAACTAGTTATGGAAGATCTCTCTCTCTCTCTCTGTAACTCTGCTTTTCAAATAAATAAATAAATACTAAAAAAAAAAAAAAAAAAAAAAAAAAAAACCCACAGAGAAACTGACACCTGGTCAGGATACCCTGTGGTGCCCAGCAGAACCAGACCTGCGGCATCCATGGGAACACAGTCGCAGGTCGGGTTATTGGAACCCCTAGGAATGATATTCAGCGCTCAGGATGAGCTTGCACCCAATGGTCCACAATCTCCTAGAAACCTTCTAGCAAAAGCAACATAGACATCAAGCAACACGATGGAGTAAGGAAGTCCTAGGGTTAGGTCCTCCATCAAAACAAAACAAAACAAAGTGGTAAACTGAAAAAAAATGACCAAGACCAAGCATTCTGGAAGTCTGGATCCTAACTGGATGCTTGTAACAAGCAGGGGAGTGCTTGATGGGGAGAGGTGGTTCATCTTGGGTAGGGGAACGACAAGCACAAACTGCTTCCATCCCTTCTCTTGGCCCGCCGCAACTGTGGGGATAGTGACCAGCATTCCTAGAGCAGATGGCCGGTACTGGGAGAGAAAGTGGGAACCTTGCTCTCCAAAAACTTGGGCTTGTACATTTTGATCAGTCTGGTAGATTTCAGAAGGGCCAGTGCTGACATCTGCCTTGGTTTCAGCCGTTGTTTGCTTCGGCAACTTCCACTAGCATCTATCAGATGACTGAAAGAGACAGGAACACCTGCTTCGTTTTTATTTAGCCCGACAAGTAAGGAAATCTTTTTCAGGTCACTGGCTGCTGACAGAAATAATGGAACGAAAACTCAGTGACTACCCACAACAAGGAATACACATTTAGCTAAACTAGTTTGGAATAATACAAATACCAGCAACCTTACTGAGGAAAACCAGGAATCCCTGAGGAGGGGAAACATCCGATTTCTGAAGTTACTGAATTCTAACACTCAGAATGTCTAGTTCTCAACAGCAAAAAAATACAGAACAAACAGGAACACATGATCCACTGACAGGAAAAAGAACTTGACAGAAATCATTCCTGAGGAAGCCCAAACACTGGAATTGTAAGACAGCATTAAATCAACTGCCCCAAATATGCTCTTTGAGCTAAAGGAAACTATCAACAAAGAACTAATGAAGTCAGGAAAATAATGTGTATGAATAAAAGGATATCAATAAAGATAGAAATTATAAAAAGGAACAAACTGTGCAGCTACAAAGTACAATAAGTGAATTTAAAAATTCACTAGAAGGATTCAAAGCAGAAAGAATCAGTGAACTTGAGGAAATTATCCAGTCTGATGAACTAAAAGAATGAAGGCCCTGTGGCACAGTGGTTGGGCCACTGCTTGGGATGTCTGTATGCCAGGTCAGAGAGTTCCTGAGATCAAGTCTTGCCACCACTTCTGATCTAGCTTCCTGCTGATGTACCTGAGAGACAACAGATAACGGCCAGAGTACTTTGGTTCCGGTCACCCACACAGGAGACCCAGATGGAGATCCTGACTTCTGGCTTTGGACTGGTTCAGCACCGGCCTTTGTATGCATTTGGGGAGTGAACCAACAGATGGAAAAGATCTCTCCCTGTCATTCTCCCTTTCAAATAAATAATCTTTAAAAAAAAAAAAAAAAAAAAGGAAAAATGCACAGAGCCTGAGGCGTGGCAGGTTAAGTTGTGGCCGGCAACAGTGGCTTCCTACATTGGAGTGCTGGTTCAAGTCCCAGCTGTTCTGCTTCTGATCCAGCTTTCTGCTAATGTTTCTGGAAAAGCAGCAGCAGATGGCCCAAGTTCCTGGGACCCTGCCACCCACGTGGGAAATCCAGGTGAAGTTCCAGGTCCCCGACTTCTGCATGGCCCAGACCTCAGACCTGGCTGTTGCACCCATCTGGAGAGTGAACCAGCAGATGGAAGATCCTTTTCTCTTTCTCTCTCTGTCTCCCTTCTCTGTCATTCTGCCTTTGGAATAAATATTTTTAAAAAGCACACAGAGCCTGAAGGACTTGCTAGATATCATCAAGTATACCAATACACATCACAGGAGTTTCAGAAGAAGGGAGAAAAGGGCAAGAAATTCTTCTGAAAAAATAATTCTGGGGCCGGTGCTGTGGCGTAGCAGGTAAAACTGCCGCGCGCAGTGCTGGCCTCCCATATGGGTGCTGGTTCGAGTCCCAGCTGCTCCACTTCCTGTCCAGCTCTCTGCTGTGGCCTGGGAAAGCAGTAGAAGATGGCCCACGTGCTTGAGCCTCTGCACCCACGTGGGAGACTTGGAAGAAGCTCCTGGCTTCGTATTGGCCAAGTTCTGTCCATTGCAGCCATTTGGGGAGTGAACCAGTGGATGGAAGACATCCCCATCCACCCACCCTGCCTCTGCCTCTGCAACTCTACCTTTCAAATAAATAAATAAACCTTTAAAAAATTAATTTTGGAGGCTGGGAAGTCCAAGATCACAGTGCTGGCATCCTCGAAGATGGTACCTTCTTGCTGCATCTTCAGTGAGCGGAACAGGCACATAAGCTTCCCCAGGGCTCTTCTGTATGAACACTAAGCCCATTTATGAGGGCTCCATTCTCACAATCTGATTGGCTCAAACGCCACACAGCTTAACACCATCACCTTAGAGGTGAGGATTTCAACACAGGAATTCAGGAGCAAGAAACCACGAACATTCAGGCCACCTCATTAGAATAGGCAAATTCACAGGCAGGAAGTAGAATGAGGTCACCAGAGTCTATGGGTTACTACTCCTTAGTGGGTACATTCTGGAAATGGGTAGTGGAAATGGTTGTACAGCATCGTGAAAGTACTTAATGCCACCAAATTATACACTTCAAAAGGTTTTAAGTGGAGGCAAGCGTTTGGCACTTGGGACATCTACATTCCTTTTCAGAGTCCCTGGGGTTGAGTCTCAGCTCCACTTCTAATAGAGCTACCAGGATGGTAGCAGATAATGCCTTAAGTACATGGGTCCTTGTCACCCACATGGGAGTCCTGGATGGAGCTCCATGTTCCTGGCTTTTGCCTAGCCTAGCTCTAGTTGTTGCAGGGATTTGGGGAGTAAACCAGCAAAAGGAAGATCTCTATGTCTCTGCCTTTCAAATAAAATGAAAACAAACAAACCTGGTTGTTAAACAAAACATGCAGGCTGGGGCAGGCAACATGGCACAGTGGATTAAGCTGCTGCTTGGGATCCTGTATCCTATCATGGAGTGACTGGGTACAAGCCTTGGACACTCCACTTCCAGCTAACACACCTATGAGTCAGCAGATGATGGCCCAAGTACTTGAGTTCCTGTCACCATGTGGGAGACCCTGCAGAGTGAACCAGAAGATGCAAGATCTCTCCATCTCTACCATTCTGCCTTTCAAATAAAAGAGAGAGAGAGAGAGAGAGAGAGAGAGAGAGAGAGAGGAGAGCAGACATAGAAAAAGACAAGAATTAACCAAAACAGAAAGAAAAAAATAAGACGGGGTGACTTGCACTGTGTTCCTCCTTGCTGCCCACCAGCCCAACCCATGCAGACAGGGACTGAATCAGATGAAGAGTGTTCTCTCATCTCTGTCTCTCTTGGTCTGTCTTGCTTTCTGTCTCTCACATAAAAAGTCCTAGGGGCTGGCACTATGGCACAGCAGGTAAAGACGCTGCCTGCAGTGCCGGCATCCCATATTGGCGCTGGTTCCAGTCCAGGCTGCACCACTTCCAACCCAGCTCTCCACTATGGCCTGGGAAAGTAGTAGAAGATGGCCCAAATCCTTTGGCCCCTGCAGCCATGTGGGAGACCCAGAGGAAGCTCCTGGCTCCTGGCTTCAGATGGGCTCAACTCTGGCCGTTGCAGCCAACTGGGGAGTGAACCAGGGAATAGAAGACTTCTCCCTCTCTCTTTGCCTCTCCTTCTCTCTCTGTGTAACTCCTTTCAAATAAATAAATACATCTTTCAAAACAAATAAGAAAAAACAGGGGCCAGTATTGTTGTGCAGCAAGATAGGCACCACACGCAAAGCAGCGTCCAGTATCAGTGCCAGTTCAAGTCCTGGCTGCTCCACTTCCAACCCAGCTTCCTGCTAATGCAACTGGGAAAGCAGTGGAATGTGGTCCACATGCATGGGCCCCTACACCCACATGGGAGATCCGAGTGTAGTTACAGGTTCCTGGCTTCAGCCTGGCCCAGGCCCAGCCATTGCAGCCATTTGGGGAGTGAACCAGCGGATGGAAGATCTCTTTCTGTCTCTCCCTCTCTCTGTAACTCTGACTTTCAAATAACTAAACAAATCTTTAAAAAAATACAAATTTTGAAGTCATAAGAAACAGATTTTAAAATAATTGTGAATAATACATTCAATAAATTAAATCACAAAAAAGATTTTTAGCAGAGAGATGAACACAAAGTCAAATGAAAATCCTAAAAGTGAAAAACAGAGAATAAATATAAAATTAAGAATTCAGCAGGCAAATTTAACAGCAGTTTAGATATAATTGAAAAGAGGACAGGAAGACAGAGCAGAAAATATCCAGACTAAAGTGGGAGGGGGAAAAAAGATTGGAAAAATATAAAAGGGAGCTTGGGACATATTTGGCACACAAGTGAACAGATCTAACACCAGGAGATGGGAAAGTGGAGCAGAAGCAACATTTGAAGAGATAGTCTGAGAATTTTCCAACACTGACAAAAAAAGCACCCAGCAATTTAAAAAGCAAGAGGAAGCCATAGCAGGATAAAATGCGCACAAACACCTCCAGTATATAATAGTGCAGTGTTGCATACTGAAGGGAAAGAGAGAAATTTTCAAAGCAGCCTAAGAAAAAGAAACAAAGAAACAACAGGACAAACTAGCTAATTTCTCAACTAAAACAACAGCAATCAAAAGATGACATCTTCAAAAATGCTGACAGAAAACAATCACCAGAGGCCGGCGCAGCAGGTTAAGGCCCTGACCTGAAGCACTGGCATCCCATATGGGTGCAGGTTCGAGATCTGGCTGCCCCACTTCCAATCCAGCTCTCTGCTATGGCCTGGGAAAGCAGTAGAAGATGGCCCAAGTCCTTGGGCCCCTGCACCCATGTGGGAGACCCAGGAGAAGCTCCTGACTCCTGGGTTAGGATCGGCACAGCTCCGGCCGTAGCTGCCAATTGGGGAGTGAACCAGCAGATGGAAGACCTGACTCTCTCTCTCTGCCTCTCCTCTCTCTGTGTAGCTCTGACTTTCAAATAAATAAATAAATATTAAAAAAGAAAGAAAGAAAACAATCACCAACCAGGAATTCTCTACCCAAATTACTTAACTGTTTCTTAGAACTGCAAGTCAAGAGTGCATGTTAAACAATTATTAACTGCTAAAAGAATACAAGTAGAGGGGGGGAAAAAGGAAGAAGGAAATGATATCACTCTAATAAATGAAAGGGAAAAAGAAAAACCATGTGATAGAAAAAAATCCAGTACACAAAGAACAACATCAAACAATAAAGATAGTAGATCGCAAAAAGATATACAATATTGTTCATGTGAATTTTTTAGATACTTAAAATAATGTGGCGTAATTATGGACTAATATTGTTTATAGATGCATACATGCTTGTGGTGAAGGTATTAAAATATGCATGAAATGATTCATAGGATAGTGGTTATCTCTAAGGAGAGAAAGGATGGGAGATGGAGTTTTAGGTATAATGCTTTCTCTTCCTCTTATTCCAAATTATGGATTTTGAAGTAAATATAGCAAAACATAAATATACATGAACTTGAAGATTACTTTTTTTAATAAAGATTTATTTATTTACTTAAAAGGCAGAGTTACAGAGACAGAGAAAGAGAGATCTTCCATTCTCTGGCTCACCCCCTAAATGGCCACAATGGCTCGGGCTAGGCCAATCTGAAGCCACAAGCCAGGAGCTTCCTCCGAGTCTCCCATGAGGAAGCAGGGGCCCAAGCATTTCGGCCGTCCTCCACTGCTTTCCCAGGAGCATTAGCAGGGAGTGGATTGGAAGTGGAGTAGCAGGGCCATGAATCCACGCCCATATGATACTGGCATTGCAGGCAGCAGCTTTACCTGTGATGCCACAGTGCTGGCCCCAAACAGTAGTTTTTTTTTTTTTTAATGTTTCAAATAGTTCACAATTTAAAAACTCTTTTTAAGAAATGAAATAACTAATGGATTTTAGAGAAAAGTTTGACGTGTACTCTTGACTTGCTTAAGCGTAGGCATGGCTGCTATTGCCCAAAGACCATCAGTTGTGGCCCAGGATTATTCGAGGGGTTGGCATTGTGGCCCAGTGGGTTGGGCTGCCACCTGTGATACTGGCACCCCATATGAGCGCTGGTTTGAAACCTGGTGGCTTCACTTATGATACTGCTCCCTACTAATGCACCTGGGAAGTCAGAGAAGGATGGTGCACGCGCTTGGACCCCGTCACCCATGTGAGACACTGGGATGAAGCTCCTGGCTTTAGTCTGGCCCAGTCCCAGCTTTGCGGCCATTTGGAGAGTGAACCAATAGATAAAAGATCTCTCTCTGTCTTTCCCTCTCTAAAAAGAAAAAAAAAAAAAGCAAAACAAAAAAAGACATTTCAGCCTGGATTCAGGGCCCACCCTAATCCAAGATGATGTTTAAAAAAAAAATTATTCCAGGTTCCTCATATTGATTTTTTCATCTTCCTAAAAGTCCCGACTTGGTGAAATAAAAAAAAAGTGGGAAATATTCAAAAGACACTTATTGAAAATAACTAAGGAGGGGCTGGCACCTTGGCACAGTAGGTTAAGGCCCTGGCCTGCAGCGCTGGCATCCCATACGGGTGCTGATTCATGTTCCTGCTGCTCCACTTCTTCTTTCTTTATTTTTTTAAAAGATGCATTTATTTGAAAGACAGAATTACAGAGAGAGGTAGAGCCAGAGAGAGAAAGAGAGGTCCTCCATCTGCTGGCTCACTCCCTAAATGACCGCAATGGCCAGAGCTGAGCTGATCCAAAGCCAGGAGCCAGGAGCTTCCTCCAGGCCTCCCACGCGGGTGCAGGGGTCCAAGGACTTGGACCATTCTCTGCTTCTTTCCCAGGCCATAACAGAGAGTTGGATCAGGGTTGGAGCAGCCAGGACTTGAACTGCTACCCTTATGGGATGCTGGCGCTGCAGGCTGGAGCTTTAACCCACTGTACCACAGTGCCAGCCCCACTGGCTGCTCCACTTCTGATTCAGCTCTCTGCTAATGCGCCTGGGAAAGCAGTGGAGGATGACCCAAGTCTTTGGGCCCCTGCACCTGTGTGGGAAGCCCAGAGGAAGCTCCTGGTTCCTGGCTTCGGATCATCTCAGCTCTGGCCATTGCAGCCATTTGGAGAGTGAACCAGTGGATGGAAGACCTCTCTGGCTCTACCTCTCTCAGTAATTCTGCCTTTCAAATAAATAAAATAAATATTGAAAAAAAATAGCTAAGGAAAAAGAAATGTACATATACAAGACAAATCCACAAAAAGGGTCATGATGAATAAAGGGGCCAGACAGGGTGAGGACTGTAGCCAGCCTAGCAAAGAATCCCAATGCTTACAGGTAGGACTAAGGCACAGCGGGTTAACATCCTGGCCTGAAGCGCCAGCATCCTATATGGGCGCCAGTTCTAGTCCCGGCTGCTCCTCTTCCAATCCAGCTTTCTGCTGTGGCATGTAGAAGATGGCCCAAGTCCTTGGGCCCCTGCACCCATGTGGGAGACCTGGAAGAAGCTCCTGGCTCCTGGCTTCGGATTGGCATAGCTCTGGCCATTGCGGCCATCTAGGGAGTGAACCAGCGGATGGAAGACCTCTCTCTCTATCACTACCTCTCTCTGTGTCTTTCAAATAAATAAATCTTTAAAAAAAAAAAAAAAGACCAAAGGATCAAAACTCCCAGTAATAGGGAGGGGTGTCAAGGACAGCTGCAGGGAAGATGTTTGGCACAAAGGTTAAGACCCTGCTTGGGACACTCAATCCCATACTGGAGTGCCTGGGTTCAAATCCAAGCTCCACTTCCAATTCTAACTTCCTGCTAATGCACCACTCTGGGAATCGACAGCTGATGGCTCACATACTCAGGTCCCTGCCACCCACCATGGGTGATCCAGACTGAGGCTCTGCCTCCCGGCTTTGGCCTGGCCAACCTTAGCTGTCACAGGCATTTGGGAAGTTAAAGCAGTGATGGAAGATGTCTCTGTCTCTGTGCCCTTCAACTAAAATGAAATATATACACACACGCACACAAAAGGGCAGCATCAGTTACTAAGTTCTTCAGAGAATTCGCTCTCCTCTTATCTAAAAGCTAAGGAAAAAATCGGTACAAAAAAGCAAAACAACATACTGTATCTAGAATAATAGCCGCTGAAAAGAAAAGGTATAAAACAGCGAGCTCACTTACTTGTTCAGACAAAGGTGGGCTTCAATGAAGATATCCTTAGCTTTTTCTGGGAAGTCCTTTGTTTTAAAATTAGCATCATATTCTTTTATCTTCCGGATTCTGTAAAATTAAGCCTGAGAATCAATTTTAAAGACGACATCATCCAATTTCCCTAACTCATAACTTAACCTCTATTAATATCTGTCCATTCATTGAATAATTTTTTCTTGAATGTGTCAAGTCTTGTAAATTTAATCTTCTAACTCTCTTAAATCAACCATTTTGAAAAAAGGACCAAGCTTTTGTCTTTTTTTTTCTGAAGTGAAACTTCAGAATTCTGGTATAGGTTTCATAAAGGATCAAGAGTCAGAATGGATCAAGAGGGGCTGGCACAGTGGGTTAAAGCCCTGGTCTGCAGTACCACTGTCCCATATGAGCACTGGTTTGAGTCCTGGATGCTTTACTTCCAATCTAGCTCCCTGCTAATGTGCCTGGGAAAGCAGCAGAGAATGGCCTAAGTGCTTGGGCTCCTGCACCCACGTGGGAGACCTGGAAGAAGCTCCTGGTTCCTGGCTTCGGATCATCTCAGCTCCCCCCATTGTGGCCATCTGGGGAGTAAACCAGCAGATGGAAGACCTCTCTCTGTCTCTACCTCTCTCTGTAACTCTGTTTCAAATAATAAAATAAATCTTAAAAAGAAAAACATTTAACAACATTAAAACAGATAATAAAACTTTTGAAGGGGATGGCACTGTGGCACAGAGGGCTAAAAGCCCTGGCCTGCAGTGCCAGCATGCCAGATGGGCACTGGTTCGAGTCCCAGCTGCTCCAGTTCCAATCTAGCTCTCTGCTATTGCTTGGGAAAGCAGTAGGAGGTGGCCCAAGTCATTGCGCCCCAGCATCCACATGGGAGACCCAGAAGAAGCTCCTGGCTCCTGGCTTTGGATCAGCTCAGCTTTAGCCAGGGTGGCCATTTGGGGAGTGGACCAGCACATGGAAGACCTCTCTCTGTCTCTACCTCTCTCTATAACTCTTTGAAATAAATAAATCTTAAAAAAAAAAAAAAAAAAAACCTTTTGAATTGAGTAAAAAATTCTATCACAGAATTCCTTTTCCAAAGATTTATTTATTTGATCTTTTTTAAAGATTTATTTTCTTTATTTACTTGAAAGGCAGAATGACTCAGAGAAGGGGAGAGACAGATATTTCTTGTTTTAGTTCACTCCCAAAATGGCCACAATAACCAGGACTGAGGCAGTCTTAAGTCAGGAGCCAGGAACTGCATCGGGTCTCCCACATGGGTGGGAGGAACTCAAGTACTTCAGCCATCATCAGCTTCTTCCCCAGGCACGTTAGCAAACAGCTGGACTGGAAGTTTTTTCAGACCTGCGAGATCTCATTTATTTAACGTGCAAACTTTCCTAAGAAGTTGCTGGAGAATATATAGCCCCAAAGTCATGAAATAAATGATGAAAGTAAGAAATGTGGGATCCAGGAAACAGAGAATACAGCATAGGTAACATCAGGATGTTGATAAAAGTAGATCCCAGGGATGGCACTGTAGTGCAGCAGGTTAAGCCACCATTTAGGATACTGGAGTGTGGGTTTGAGTTGTGGCTGCTACACTTCTGACCCAGCTGCCTGCTAACACATCCTTCAGGCAGCAGAAGATGGCTCAAGTGTTTTGGCCCCTGCTGCCCACATGGGAGATCAAGATTAGGTTCTGGGTTCCCGGCCCGTCTGGTCCAGGCCTCACTGCTGCAGGCATCTAGGGAGTGAACCGTGGATATGGAATCTTTCTCTCTCTTTTTATTGCTCTGCCTTTCAAGTAGATGAAAATAATAAACATTAAAAAACAACAACAACAACAAAAGCAGAGCTCAAGATATACAGTGGGCCTAAAGGGCAAGTGGTCAATATCGAAACAGGCGAGAAGGCTCAGGAGAGATTTCTTCTTGAAGAAATTGAGAGGCCGACACTGAGGCGTAGCAGGTAAAGCTGCCACCTGCAGTGCTGGCACTCCAAACGGGCACCAGTTCGAGTCCCAGCTGTTCCACTTCCAATCTAGCTCTCTGCTATAACCTGGGAAGTCCTTGGGCCCCTACATCTGCATGGGAGACCCAGGAGAAACTCTTGGCTCCTGGCTGCAGATAGGCGCAGCTCTAGCCATTGGAGCCACCTGGGGAGTGAACTAGCAGATAGACGACCTCTCTCTCTCTGCCTCTGCATTTCAAATAAATAAATAAATCCTTAACAAAAAAAAAAAAAAGAGAGAGAGAGAGAGAAAAGAAATTGATAAAAATCTTAATGCTTTGAATGTGCTGTAAGCAAAATAAAAGACACTTTAACTTCAGAAAAAAAAAACCTTATGCAAGAAAAGTAATCAGAATGTACTATATGACTCAGGTGTGAACAGTATTTTTATAATTATAATAATGTAGGCTCAATAGGCTAATCCTCCACCTGTGGCGCTGGCACACCGGGTTCTAGTCCTGGTCAGGGTACCGGTTCTGTCCCGGTTGCTCCTCTTCCAGGCCAGCTCTCTGCTGTGGCCTGGGAGTGCAGTGGAGGATGGCCCAAGTGCTTGGGCCCTTCGCCCCCATAGCAGACCAGAGGCACCTGGCTCCTGGCTTCGGATCAGTGCAGTGCACTGGCTGCAGCGCGCCAGCCGCAGCAGCCATTGGGGGATGAACCAATGGCTCTCTCACTGTCCACTCTGCCTGTCCAAAAAAAAATTATAATAATGTAAATAAGAATTCTGATTGACTCAAAGTGTTAATATAAATCTGTTAAAAGGATGAGGGACACTTTAATAATGCAGAATTTATTCCAGGAATAGTAGATAGGTTTAACATTAGAAAATCAGTTAATGTCATATGCCACATCAACAGAATAAAGGACGGGGGCTGGTGGGAAAAGCTGCCACCTGCAGTGCCGGCATCCCATATGGGCACAGGATTTAGTCCTGGCTGCTCTACCTCCAATCCAGCTCTCCAGCTATGGCCTGGGAAAGCAGTGGAAGATGGCCCAAGTGCTTGAGCCCCTGCACCCAAGTGAGAGACCTGGAAGAAGCTCCTGGCTCCTGGATTTGGATCAGCACAGCTCTGGCCATTGTGGCCACCTGGGGAGTGAACCAGTGGATGGAAGACCCCTCTATCTCTCTGCCTCTGCTTCTCTGTAACTCTGCATTTCAAATAAATAAATAAATCGTTAAAATAAAATAATAAAGGACAAAAAGAAAACATAGAATAAAGGACCAATATCTCATGATCATCTCAATAGTCACAGATAAAGTATTTAACAAAAGTCAACACCTGGAGTTGCTGCTCTAATGTAGTAGGCCAAGCCTCCACCTACAACAGCAGCATCCCATTTGGGTGCCAGTTGAAGTTCCAGCTGTTCTGCTTCTGATCCAGCTCCCTGCTAATGCTCCTGAGAAAGCAGAAGATAGGCCCAAGTACTTGGGCCCCTGAACTCATGTGGGAGACCTGGATGAAGCTCCTGGCTCCTGGCTTCAGCCTGGCCCAGTTTCAGCCATTGTGGCCATTTGGGGAATGAACTAACCAGTGGATAGAAGATCTCTCTCTCTCTCTCTCTCTCTCTCAACTCCTCCTCCTCTCTGTAACTCTACCTTTCAAATAAATAAATAAATCTTAAAAAAAAAAAAAAAAGTCAATACTCTTCCACATCTTTCCACCTGAGCTGTGCCAGTATCATTCTCTCTCCCTGGAATGCTAGTCCTCACTACAATCCTCCACCCAGCTAACTCCAGTCCTTCAGGTTGCAACTTCAAATACCAACTCCTCAAGTTCACCTTCCCTAATCTCCTATACCAAGTTGCTCTCAACAGCATTCATGCTTCACCATAGCTATCATTATTTAAGTGTGTACAATCAGTATTTACTGTTTTCTCCCCCTAGGTGGTAACTCCCTGGTAAAATCACATGTGTTTTGTTCATCATCTTCATGGACCTTACCAACTAAGAGGTCGTGGTCCAAGAAGGAAATACATGAGAGGCAATCACTGCAGAAGACAGCTGTTAGAAGTAGTAAGAATAAATGTGCAGTGACTATTCTAGCCAAGGGTAGCACCAAAAAGCCAGGAAGGCCTAAAAGCAGACGGGCTGCTTGAAGGGGTCTTGAGGAATGAGTTGGAATTATTAGCTAAAGAAAGGAGGAAAAAGACATTTTCAGGCAAAGGAAAGGGAAGGATGTGCAAAGACACAGAAGTGGGACATACTTCCGTAAAGGAAGTGGCCATTAAGTTTGGACATGCTGTCATTTAGGAGGAGAAAAAATGGAGTAAGGGCCAGATTACACGTAAGCCTTGCATATCATTGAAGAAATCTGGACTTATTCTTCAGGTAACAGGGAGCCATGAAAGTTTTAAGCAGGGAAGATAACATGATGAGATTGTACTTAGAGAACTAAGTCATGGCCATGTAAAGAATCAACACTGAATCAATATACTTGCACACATAAACCTACACATGACCCTAAAAAACCTGATTCAGATATAGTTAAGAGGTGCGGTGAGGAATACTGAATGATTTTTGTCCCTTTAACTAGAGACTAAAAATATTCACAGGGTTGGCATTCTGGCATATTGGGTGAGGCTGCTGCCTGGGATGCCGGCATCCCTTGTGGCACTGTACATGTCCCAGCTGATCCAACTCCTTGCTAATGTGCCTGGGAAAACAGTGGAAGATGGCCCAGGCCCTTGTGCCCCTGCCACCCACATGGAAGGCCTGGAGGAAGCTCCTGACTTCAGACCGGCCCAGCTCTGACTGCTGCAGCTATCTGGGGAGCGAACAAGTGGACAGAAGATCTCTTTCTCTCTGTAAATTCTGCCTTTCAAATAAATACATTTTTAAAAAAGAAAAGAAAAGGTTCAGGCCTCTGTGGCTTATCTAAGGACTAATTAGCTCCCTAGAACAGATCTTGACCCTTTTTGGCTTTTCTTACTCTCTGAAGTTTAAACTATAAGGTACTTCTCATATAAATATGCTCTTCTATTATCACTTTAAGCATTAAATTATGTGATCCAAAAAGGGTCCCACATAATTCAAAGTCAATTCCCTAATGTGACAAGAATTACCAATAGAAGCCGGCGCCATGGCTCACTTGGCTAATCCTCCACCTGCAGCCCCGGCACCCCAGGTTCTAGTCCCGGTTGGGGCACCAGGTTCTAGTCCTGGTTACTCCTCTTCCAGTCCAGCTCTCTGCTGTGGCCCGGGAGGGCAGCGAAGGATGGCCCAAGTGCTTGGGTCCCTGCACTTGCATGGCAGACCAGGAGGAAGTACACGGCTCCTGGCTTCAGACCGGCGCAGCACTGGCCGTAGTGGCCATTAGGGGAGTGAACCAATGGAAGGAAACTTTTCTCTCTGTTTCTCTCACTGTCTATAACTCTCTCTCTCACTGTCTAACTCTGTCAAAAAAAATAATAATTACCAATAGAGACAGGCTGCTAATGATCAGAATGCTCATACTATTTTGTATCAATCATAGACTCTATTACACAGGAAAAAAAGCATTGTCCAGTTATTAAGGCAGTGAAACTCAAATCAATTAACCAAAGGTAGCCTCTGAGGGATAAAGTAGCAACAAGAACTTTTTATTCTGGGGCCAATGTTTGGCTCAGCGGTTAAGACACCACTTGGCATGCCCCCATCCGATGCTGGAATGCCTAGGTTTGAGTCCCTGCCCTGCTTTTCATTCAGCTTCCTGCTAATGTGTATCTTAGGAGGCAGTAGCTGACAACTTAAGTACTAGAGTTCCTCCTGGCACTGAGCTGGCCCAGCCCTGGGCATTTGTGGACATTTGAAGGGTGAACCAGTGGATGGAAGATTTTTCTCTCTCTGTCACACTGCCTTTCAAATAAATTTTTTAAAAATTAAGAAATTTGGGGGCTGTCACTGTGGCATAGTGGGTAAAGCTGCTGCTTGCAGTGCCAGCATCCCATGTGGGTGCTGGCTCAAGTCCCGGCTGCTCCACTTCCAATCCATCTCTCCACTATGGCCTGGGAAATCGGTGGAAGATGGCCCCAGTCCTTGGGCCCCTGCACCTGTGAGGGAGACCCAGAAGAAGCTCCTGGCTTCAGATCAGCACAGCTCCAGCCATTGCGGCCATCTGGGGAGTGAATCAGTGGATGGAAGACCTCTCTCTCTCGGTCTCTGCCTCTCTGTAACTCTGCTTTTCAAATAAATAAATAAATAAATCTTTTTAAAAATTAAGACATTTTTATTCTAATATTGATTTCTGGTTGTTTCAAACACCTACGACAATTGTGACGCCACGTTCTTCTTCAATCGCTCAGTTCTCTGGCTTAGTCCTTCCTTGGAAAGAGATGACATGCGAGCATCACCCTCAGGAGGAACATAAGCATCAAAGATACCAGCTGTAATGACAGAAAAAGGAAACAAAGAGTTAGAAGATCGAGCAAAAGTCACTTTCCCATAAAAAACTGGGAAGGATCCTGAATTTAAAGTAGACTAATGAAATAGACTTCCATATTGAGGAAATTTTATTATACTAGAGGAGAAAAAGAGTAAGTCTTCTCTCAGAGCCTCAGTTTCTACAAATTTCCTACTTGCTTTCTAGGAATAGTATGAAAACAAGAGCAAAAAGATGACCTCCATGAAATACAGTGTACATGAAGTAAAGCAGTGTAGAGGCTTAACTGATTTAATGATTAACTGAATGCCATCAATCATAGCCCAAATTATTCCAGGCCCATAAGATCTCTGACAGAAGGGAATTGGCTTAGAGTCCCAGAGATGCCACACCTCACCTGTACAGGCCAGATGTATGGGCCGCTCCAAACGTTCTGGAGGAATGACCAATCCTGCTTTCCGGGCATGTTCCATAAACTCCTTTTCTGTTCTGTATTTGGGTTCATAAGGAGGCGGTGTGAACCGTTTTTTAGTTCTCACTGGAACTACAGCTGTCAAGTGAGTCCCTAGGATGGGCTGGAAGGTGAGGGAAAGGTTAGGATATAGGTAACTTGGGAAAAAGCAAGTATCCTGAGCAAAATCTTATAGAAAGAGCATATCCAAATAGCGTTTCAGGAACAATTATAAACTAATTATCAAGGGGAAAATGCACTATTACCCAAAGATATATGGTGTCTAGCACTGGATGATAGTTCCCAATCTTTATTAACATCACTCGGCATTTACTAAAGGTGTTCCTTTATCATTTCCAAAGCACCGAATTATGGTAACTCAGGAAGGCAGAGTAGGTCGAAGCAAGGCTTCTGCTTTCAAAGAAATTTCAGTCTGAGGGGAAACTTAAATACCAACCTGACACTGAGATTGGCTGAACGCTTTACCAAAACATAAAGTCTTCCTGGCATCTCCTCCCCACTGAATCAGACTACATTTTGTTCAGTCTGTGGGGCGTTCCGCCGCAAATTTTATTGTCCTTCTAGCTCATAACTGATCAATAAGCTCTTCAAAAACCCGGAGTCCTTTTCTCTCTGATCATGAGGTTTGCTCAGGCCAGGGCAATGATAATATGGGACTCTTTCCTTCTACTTCGGAAAACTCTTCAGGATCTAAGAGAAGCGAGCCCGCATCCAAGCCGTCACTTCTTCCCTTTTTAATATCCGCACACCAAACACAAACCAAATGGAAGTAAATTCCCACGCCCTGTCTCCCCACCCCACCACTGAGCACAGTAGCTGGATCCCTCCCACTTCAAACTCTAACTCAACCTGGGTCTGACTCGAATCGCCCGAGCTCACCAAGGACAACTGCACGGAAAGAATTCCCGTTCTACTCTGTCCTCCTCTTCCAGCCCATAGAGTCCCATCCGCCCCGTCCCTACCCACCTGCCGAGACCACCATCCCACAGCCTTGGATAAACAGGACAATCCCCGAGGCATGGGGGCAGCCATTTTGCTCGCGCAAAGGTTGCCGGGAGGCGGGCTGACAGGGAAGAGCGTAGGGTAACTGAGAAGGAGCATAGGGCGGAGCTAGCGCGGGAGTGGAATTTTCCAGGGCGCGCGCCCTCCGCCGAAATGTGCGCCGCGCGGACGCGCACGTGCTCTTGGGGGGGGGGGGTAAGAGTGGAGAGGGCGGAGTACGGTCGCGCGTGCGCAGTGAGAGTGCGTTGGGGGTAGGGTGAAACGCACGGCTGTCACGCACCAGCCGGAGCGAGCTAGAGGTCGAGCTGCGCCTGCGCGCGAGGTTGTCTGGCGTCCAGGGGCTCCTGCATTCCTATGGGCTTGTCGCGTTTCTGCGCTGTGTTTCTCTCCGGTACGAAATGAGATGTTTTCCCTCGGAGGTCAGGGGACTCTGAGGCAAGTGTTTTCCTTCAGTGCCCGGAGTACACTGGAGGCGCTTGGTTCCCTAAAGGGTGAAAATGAATAGTTTCTGATCTGCCTGTGACCCCAGTGTGCTGCGTAACCTTGAATCTGAACCCTCGTTTTCCCTATGTGTACTATGTAGAAAATTCTTTCTTACTGTCAAATTAAGGGAATTTACTTTTGTGTTCACTAAAGCAAAAGATAGATGGATTGGCAAAAACATTTCTTTTGTCATTGTGGGAGTCGTAGGTTTAATACTAACAAATTTAATAATAGCTTTTATTTTAGAAATTGCTTACCAGGTGCCTGGCAAATTTCTAAGCATTTTACGTGTATTAGCTCAATCCTCACTACAAAAAAAAAAGAGAGAGAGAGAGAGACAATATTCCTGTTTTACATATGTGGTTAAACCACAAAGAAATGAAATATGTCATTTGTGCAAGGAATTGGCAGAATTGGGGTCCAGACCCAAGCAGTCAATTTCAGAACTCATACACCTACTGCTTCGCATTCAGGTTTTTTTTTAGGAATTTATTTATTTGAGAGGTGGAGTTACAGTGAGAGGGAGAGACAGAAAGAAAGATCTTCCCCAAATGACCGCAACATCCAGAGCTGTCCGAAGCCAGGAGCCAGGAGCCAGGAGCTGCTTCTAGGTATCCCACGCAAGTGCAGCGGCCCAAGGACTTGGGCCATCTTCCACTGCTTCCCTGGGCCTGGATGAGAAGAGCAGCTGGGACACAAACCAGTGCCCGTATGGGATGCCGGCACCACAGGGGGAGGACTGACCTGTGCCACAGCACTGGCCCCCGCATTCAGCTTTTAAAGGAGCCATGATGTTGGCATCATACTGGAAAGTCCTGTACTTGAAATGTTGCTGAATGGCAAGCATTTTCCACACTTACCAATTGCTTATTATCTTATTGTGCCAATTAGTGTTTATGGAGTACTTGTCCATCAAGGAGTTTGGAGCCATGGTCTGTGCATACAAGAGCTTTCAGGCTGCAGTCCAGCTGCTGCCAAGGTTGAGTGAGGTGCCAGGGACTATCAGTGGAAATGAGAGAAATTATTTCTGGGTTTGGGGATCATATATATTGTCTTAAATTGTCACTTTCCATCTATACTGTCAGTCCCATCACCTCTAGCCACAACCTAAACCAATAGCATGACACATTAATATGATGTGAAGTTACGTGCTAGGGGTATGTGTGTGTGTGTGTTAATAAAAGGTGCAGGGAGGGGGGCTGGCATTGTGGCATAGCAGGTCAAGCTGCTGCCTGCCAGCTGCTCCACATCCGTTCCCCCTCTCAGCTATGGCCTGGGAAAGCAGCAGGGGATGACCCAAGTCCTTGGGACCCTGCCACCCACGTGGGAGATGAAGAAGAAGCTTCTGGCTCCTGGCTTTGGTCTGGCCCAGCCCTGGCCCGTTGCGGCCACCTGGGGAGTAAACCAGCAGATGGGTGATTTCTTTCTGTCTCTCCTTCTTTCTCCATGTAACTCTGCCTTTCAAATAAATAAAATAAATCTTAAAAAAAAAAAAAACACCAAAGATACAAGGGGAGTGCATTTGTAATAGCAGTTAAAATGCTGCTGGGAAGACCCACATCTCATATCAAAGTACCTGTCTTCAAATTCTGGCTCTGCCCCAGATTCCAGATTCCTGCCAATGTGCACCTTAGGAGGCAGGAGATGAAGCTCGAGTACTTGGGTCTCTGCCACCCACGTAGGAGACCCAGGCTAAGTTCTCAGCACTTGGTTCACTGCCCAAATACTTGTAACAGCCAGGGCTGGGCCAGGTCAAAGCCAAGAGCCTGAAACTCCATCCAGGCTTCCCATGCAATTGGAAACAGAGTAGTGAGGACTTGAACCAGGCATTCCTGTATGGTATGCCAGTATCCCAAACAGCAGCATAACCCACTGTGCTACAGCTCCCCCCCTCCACTGTCAGATTTGATGTTGGCTCACACAGTAGCCAGTACATTCCAGATTTTTTTTTTTTTTGACAGGCAGAGTGGACAGTGAGAGAGAGAGAGACAGAGAGAAAGGTCTTCCTTTACCGTTGGTTCACCCTCCAATGGCCGCTGCGGCCGGCGCACCACGCTCATCCGATGACAGGAGCCAGGTGCTTCTCCTCGTCTCCCATGGGGCGCAGGGCCCAAGCACTTGGCCATCCTCCACTGCACTCCCAGGCCACAGCAGAGAGCTGGCCTGGAAGAGGGGCAACCGGAACAGAATCCAGCTCCCCGACCGGGACTAGAACCTGGTGTGCTGGCGCCGCAAGGCGGAGGATTAGCCTGTTGAGCCACGGCGCCGGCCCAGATGGTTTCTATCTGTCCTCAGATCAATTTCTCAGATGACACAAACATGATCCACATCAGCCTGGATGAAATAGTAGGGGGAGTCAATATTATTTGAATTCATTTTGAGATGAATTATAAATGGGTGGTGGTGTTTGATTCTGCTGTTTTGGAAAATTCGTCTAATCCTCCTACCTCAGCTCCATGGAAAATTGGAAGGTGTCTATGAAAGAAGTAACACCAAAAGGGGGTTTCATAACCCTACAACACTAGTAGTTCGCATTTCTCGATAAGCAAGATAAAAAGGCCTTGCCTTGATGGTGAGAGCAAGATAAGGAAACTCATTGTGCAATCAGAGGAAGGAACAGGTTAGGGGCTCAGCATTGCGTAGACTAGGCCTGCAAGCTGGTAGACACTCAGCTATTTACTTACAAAATAAATAGAGGAGGAGAATTTGAGGTGAACTGTGAGACAGAAGGAAAAGTTGATTTCCTGTTTCTCCACATATTGGGGGGTTCCTGGAATCTCTTGTTGTCCTATTGAAACTTCCAATGGATCCCGAAGAGGATGGGCCTCCCTGTGCACAGTGGGATATGTACCTGCATTTTCTTTTCCTCCCAGTGGCAGATAACATCACAAAATTGAAATCCTAGGCCAGAGTTTGGCCTAGAAGTTGAGATGCCACATCCCACATTAACATGCCTGGGTTCCTGGCTCCGGCTTCCTGCCAATGCACACTGTGGGAGCTGTTAGTGATGGGTCGAGTGACTGGGTCCCTGCCACTAGCGGGACACCTGGGTCGTATTCTCAGCTCTGAGCTCTGGCCCGACCCTGGTCAATACAGGCATTTGGAGGTATGAATCAGCAGATGGAAGCTCTCTATGTCTCTGTCTTCCTTTCTCTCTCTCTCTCTCTCTCTCTCTCTCTCTCTCTCTCAAAGCGATGTTTAAAAAACTTGTAGAGATTGGAGCTTTGGAAACTGTGCCTAGTAACCTTCCTTCTTGGAGAAGCACTGCTGATTTGAACAAGGAAAGTTTTTCTGCAGGATTGGAAGAATCAGTTCCAAACAATATGATTCTTGGGTTAAAGCAACTAATAGACTTGCTCTGTTATACTTCTCTGATGTAAGGGCATGGAGAGCAGTAGAAATGAATTGTCCCAGATAAGGTGCTACAGAAAAAAACAAGAATCTTGACTTTCTAAGGAATATTCTCAGCTGATCTGGAGGTAACAGTGTTAGTAGAGCTTGTCTCTTCAAGTTCACTATCTGTGGTTCTATGTGCTGGTTAAGAATGCTGTAGTGCCTGAGAGTATCTTTTTTTTTTTTTTTAAGATTTTATTTATTTGAGAGGTAGAGTTACAGACAATGAGAGGGAGAGACAGAGAGAAAGGTCTTCCATCCACTAGTTCACTCCCCAAATTGGCCGCAACGGTGGTCCCTGACCGCTGCTTCTAAGCCTCATGATAGCCCTGAAAGGGATCTACAGAGCCTAGCAGAATCCTGGTGTGTGTTATTTTTGTTGGACCCAGATAACATCTCTGTCCCCAGAGCCACCCTCTAAAGCAGGAGAGCCCCTGACTGGCATAGGGACTGCAAGTCCTCAGGAAGCCCTGAGTGTTTGCTCTCTCACCTCTGTGGTAGCTGAGACCGCCAAAATGAAGTCATTTCCAAGCCCCAGAATGATTCCTTATTGCTGTGCCACACGACTTTATTCTCTTAGCTTCTCTTTGCGTCCATCCTCCCACTCTCTCCTGCTGCTAGGGACAAAGCCTTTTCCTGTACCTCTCCCTGCCTGCCCTAGATTCCGTATTCTAACGGTATGTTTAGGAAGAGATATTGCTTATCCTGGCTCAGCAGGGAGAGAAGCCCATGCCTCCTGCCGCTCCAGCTAGGTCTAGAATTAATCCCTTGCCTCTTCTTTCTCCACTTTCACCCCAGCTGGCTAAATCAAGCAATAATCCTAGCAGGGAATTTCAGGCTATTTGTGATTCCCCACCCCTGAGTCCCCAACCCTCACACTATGTTTAGGGAGGAGAGAGTAAAGCCCTTGGATCAGAGTAATCTCTTTCTAACCCACTTCCATTCCCAGGGATTACCTCTGCAGGTGGGCGGGGGGGGGGGGCGGGGCGGGGTGAGGGGACAGCAGAAATAAATCCAACACCTTAGTGCTGGGAATGTGGGGAAGCAGCTCCCAGAGTGTCCATGGAGGGCAGTGGCATAGAGTCCCAGGAGCCTGGGATCCCCTTCTCCTATGCAGGGATACTAAGAAAGGGCCCACCAACTTGGAAAACAGTGCCTAGGGTAGTGTTTGGCAAACATAGATATTGAATGAAGGAATAAGATGTGTATGAATTGTGAGCAGATGAAGGCAAAAACAATTCCCCAGTTATACCTGCAACTGTCATCCTCATGTGCACACCAATTTATGATTAAAATTAATCAATCAACAAACTGGGAAGTGTGAAACAGAGGAGAGAGCTCCAGATTGGGAGGCAGAAGATGGGGTTCTAGTCCCATCGTTGCTGATTTGCCCTGTGGCCTTGGGCAAGTCACTTCACATCTCTGATCACTAATTTTTCTCATTAAATAAAAGTAACTCAGGGCAAGTGTTTGGCATAGCAGTTAAAATACCACTTGGATGCCCACATCCCATAGCAGAGTCCCTGGGTTCAAGTTGCTCTGCTTCTGATTCCAGCTTCCTGCTAATGCACATCTTGGGTGGCAGTGGTGATGGTTCAAGTAATTGGTTTTGTTTTGTTTTGTTTTGTTTTGTTTTGTTTTGTTTTGTTTTTTGACAGGCAGAGTTAGAAAGTGAGAGAGAGAGACAGAAAGGTCTTCCTTTTCCGTTGGTTCACCCCCCAAGTGGCCGCTACGGCCAGCGCGCTGTGCTGATCCAAAGCCAGCAGCCAGGTGCTTCCTCCTGATCTCCCATGCAGATGCAGGGCCCAAGCACTTGGCCATCCTCCACTGCCCTCCCGGGCCATAGCAGAGAGCTAGACTGGAAGAGGAGCAACCAGGACAGAATCTGGTGCCCCAACCGGGACTAGAACCTGGGGTGCCGGTGCTACAGGCGGAGGATTAGCCAAGTGAGCCGTGGCACCAGCCAAGTAATTGGGTCTTGACACCCATACGGGAGTCCTGGAATGACTTGTGGGCTTCTGACTTTGGCCTGACCTAGCCCTGGCTATTGCAGGCATTTGGGAAGTAAACCAATGAATGGAAGATCTCTCTCTCCCTCTCCTCTCACCCCCATGTCGATTTCTTTCTGTCTCTTTGCCTTTCAAATAGATAAATAAGTAAAATAAAATAAAAAGTATCTTTCTAGAGCCTTAAAAAGTCTACAACTCTATGAGATGTATATTGAGTTCCTATAAATAATGCACAAAGGCCTTGACTTATTTACACACAGACAATAACTCTTTTGGGGGTCCCATCTGAGCCACGTGCTTGGCATGCATTTTCTCATCTGTATTCCTTCCTTCCTCTGCTCCCATGGACTCTGACATACAAACATGGGTTTTCCAGCTGGCCATGCTTTCAGTTTGCTCCCCAGTGGCTGGGTGAGGGCTTCCTTCCCAGCTCTTTGGGGTTGAAGCCAGGGAAGCGGTGTGAATGCAGAAAACTTCCACTAGAGGGTACCAAGGCTGCGCTGGGAGCTCAGATGGCAGGGAGGCCTGCACAAACCCAGCAATTCCAGGATTTTTAAATACCTCGGTTGGGAGATTCGGAGATTTCCATTCATTGTTCATTACCTGTTCTGCTCCTTAGAGGGCTTAAGAAGTCTACCCTTTGGGATCATTTTGATTTGGTTTGACATCAGATCAAAGGCAACTTAATATAATGGAATCCAAGGAGGCTCTGACAACTCATCTTATTTTTTATAATTTTTATTTGAGAAAGAGAGACATATTGAATCCACTGGTTCTCTCATCCCAAATGAGATGCAATGGCCAGAGCTGGGCCAGGTGGAAGCCATGAGCCAGAAACTCAGTTTGGGTCTCCCACACAGGTATCAGAGACCCCAGTACTGGAGCTATAACCTAGTACCTCCCAGGGTGCGTATTAGCAGAAAGCTGGACTTGGCAGCAGAGCCGGGACTCAAACCCAGTATTCCAATCTGGTATGGATCTTGCTCCATTATTTCCAGACTCTGTAAACAAATTAAGTAAATCTTGTGTGTTTTACTGTACCCATCAGTGAAATGGGGATCCTAAAACTTACCTCGCAGAGTTGCTGGGAACACTAAGAAAGATCATATTAGGAAACGTGTGAGCGGTAGACTGTTTTGGCACTGGAGGATATTTCTAAGACCTGCCCCACACTGGGAATCGATGTGCTGAGGAGAGAGATGGATTGGCAGGAGCTGAAGATGTCAAAACAAGCCATGGGCCTTTAGCCATTTGCTCCTGAATCTTGCAGGTTGGCAGATAGGAGAAGAGGCTTCTGGGTATGCATCAGCCTGTCCCTCGGTCATGTCTTATCACCTGCAGCAGCCTGTCTGCCTCTCTCGTCTCCCCTTTTCTTTCTTTTTTTTTAAGTTCTTGGTTATTTTTTTTTTTAAGATTTATTTTATTTGAAAGACAGAGTTACAGAGAGAGGTCAGCCATTTGGGTTCACTCCCCAAATGGCTGCAACAGCCAGAGCTGGGCTGATCTGAAGCCAGGGGCCAGGAGCCTCTCCGAGGTCTCCCACATGGGTGCAGGGGACTTGAGCCATCCTCTGCTGCTTTCCCAGGCACATTAGCAGGGAGCTGGATCAGAAGTGGAGCAGCAACGATATGGGGTGCCAGCACTGCAGGCAGGGCTTTAACCCACTGCTCCACAGCACCGACCCCTCATCTGCCTTTTCTTACTGTTTCCTTGAAGGTGACTTTAGTTTCTACTTGCTCTTCATCTTCTCCATGAGAAGTCTTGTAGTTGCCCCATGCTCTCTGAAGGAGTCTGTCTGCCCCTAGCTCTGTTCTTCCCTGCTCCTCTCACCTTGCCTGCCGTCTCTGCTGGGGTGAAACCTGCCATCTGTTCCAGACACTGAGCAGAGGTTTGGAAACGGGGGAGGGACAGCGTGTCCAGGGCTTGCGTGTCAGTAGACACGTTACAGCTGTAGGGCAAACCAGGGTGAAACCACAAGCCCGAAGCTCCAGGGCAGGCAGCCGGAGGCCCGCCCCTCAGCTCCTCCACTCTCTCACCCAGAGAGTTCCTGGCAGGAGTGGCAGAGGTTGGTATCGGGTCCTTGAGCCCTGACTCATTCCCTGGCCTAGTTGGGTGTTACCCAGCTGTCTCCCAGCCTGTCATCCTAGACCAAGGACACAGAGATGTTCATCCCCATCTGAGGCTCCTAACCACAAACAAAGGGTTTACTGTCCTGGTTTTATGTGCCACCCAGAAGGTTCCTGGGCTATAAAATGGACAAGCTCATCTTATGTAGCTATGCTGGGAGACTGGCTGTTTTCCAGATTCCTTTATAGAAACAATCATGTCTGGCTTTCTCCAGAAAGAATAAAATCATTATTTTATTTTGCTTGGGTAGGGGAAGGGGCCTGGGAAGGTGGGGTAGGCATGGGAACATTGAGCCAGGAAATGAGCAGGCCGTTATCACATCGTGAGTCAGGGGCCTATCTGGGGACACAGCTCAGGCTTCCTAACCCCACCCCGAATTCCATTCTCTCTCTCAGTCTAGTGGCTTAGGGACTAAGTAATGTTCTGGGCTTTCTGGACTCTACAGAAGTTCTTCCAACTGCCAAGTTCCCGAGGGTTCAATAGGAAGCTGATTGTATTGTGCTCCTGGGCTTCCTATGTGTCCCTTGCGCTATTTGTCCTGTGGAAAATGTGAGCTCTGTGTCTCTTACCTCCCAGGCAGGTTGTCAGAAACATTTCAGAGTTATCTGAGATCCAAAGAAGAGCAACAAGGTGGGCTGTGATCCTCAGGTTAGGTGGCAGAGACAAGTTAGTCCGTTTTTAAATCGTTTGTTGGTGTTCAAGGTGCTGATGTGTTTGGAATCACTGAATCAGTGGGTGCTGGAAATCATTTTCTTGCCTTCTCTGTATTCAGAGGGGCCAGTCCCTCCCTAATGAAGGTCATGCTTCCTAAAGACATTAGTTGGTTTCCGAGAAAACAGATTTTAGCTTTATCCTTTGGCAGAGAGAACAGAATCAGAACTTTCTTGTTGCCAGAGCCTCCCATCTGGAAGGAAAGAGAAAGAGCTGCCGAGTTTCCATTAGGGCTGCCGAAAAGGGAGGAAGGGAGAGTGAGCCACAGGGAGAGGAGGAGAAAGCTGCAGGACTGGAACCCCAGGCTCCACGGTCTGAAAACACGCGATCCGGCAGGCCTCGGACTCCGGCCTCGCATTTCCACACTTGCCTCCCAGCGTGTGATAGCGCACCTGCCTGTCTCGCCATGGGGTTTCCGGCTGCACCTCCCCTCCACTCTTGAGCTCTCCCTGGGAAAGTTTCCCAGACGGCTTCTTCCTGCTTCTCAGATTGTAGGATTGCAGAGGGAGAAGAAGCTGTCCACAGACTGACTCTAGGGGGACCGGGGAGCCTCCACAATGGAATGTCAATTACGGAACACACTTGCACCTCTAGCAAGAAGGCCTATAGCTTCCATCAGTTTCCTAAAGGCCGCTGTGATCGACTCCCTGCCCTGAACCTGCAGCTCAGTGCTTGTCATGATGAGGCTGAAAGCTGAAATTCATTGTGGAACCTGGGTCGTTGCTTCCATCTTGTATATATATTTACATTTTTATTTACTTTATTTGAAAGGCAGGGACAGAGAGACACACACAGAGATATCCTCCATCCTCTGGTTCACTCTCTGAATTCCCACAAGAACCAAAGCTGAAACAGGCTGAAGCCCAGAACTCTATGTAGGTCTCTCATGTGAGTGGCAGGGACCAAAGTTGAGCCATAGTCTGCTGCCCCCAAGGAAGCTGGGATGGGAAGCAGATCTGGGACTCCACCAGGCAATCCCATATGGATATGAGTGTCCCAAGTGGCAGTTTAAGAACTGCACCAAACACATGTCCTACGGCTTTAATTTTTTAAAATAAATGAAATAAAGTGTGTATCACAATAAGGATATTAATTAATTTTTGATTCAAAATGTATATGTAATAGTTACATAGTTTTGATGTTACATACATATAAAATTAAAATCTCTGGCCCCATTCATTTAGTACATATTTGTTGTATTTACCATGTGACAGATATTGTTCTACTCTCAAGGATACAAGGATGGAAGGTCTATCTTTCTGGCTCACAAGCAGCTCACATTTAGTCAGAATGGGACTGAGTACACAAACAATTGCAAAAGAATGCTGAGAGCTACTACAGAAGTAAGCACAAGGTAATTGGTGGTGCAATGGAGAGAGTGACAGACCATTTGGGGAATTCAGGTGGGGCCACATTTGAGTCTGGAGAATTGAGTGGGAATTTGCAGAGTGCCAAGTAGGCAAAGACACAGCAATGCAAACCATCTGGGATGTCCAGGTCCCCTAATTGGTTTGGTGTGTTATCCCCAAACCTTGGGGGTCCAGCTGGACAGCTTGCAGATGCAGCCTACATCACAGGGAGTCTCCCATAGTCTCCTCAGTAGATTGTCACCTATCTCTGCCTGGGCTCTTTCAGTGACAGGAACCTAAATCCTTATAGGGCAACTTATTCTGCTTCTGAGCATCCGGTTGTGACAAATTCCTTCCTACGTGGATGTAATATTTACTTCTCTCTTTCAGCCAATGATTCTTGTTTGCTCTCTGCAGCATTACAAAAAGAATCTCCATCCTCTTCTATTAGGTTGAACCAAATGAACCTTTCGTTTTCTAGATCATAGCAGTCAAATATTGGCAACTTCATGTTGTTGACCTTAAACTTGATGATCAGCTATTTGAGGACGGCTCTCGTTCATCACTATGGTCTTCTATTCTCCATTGTTAATATTTCTAAATTGCATAAAATTTTTTCTCACTTGGATAAGTTACTAGATCCTTTCCTAACATGATCTCTCAGTAGGCATACACTAATTCTTCAATATGTGTCTTAACTGGCACAGCCAGAAATGGTTAGATCAAAATGTAGTGAGACATGATCTCTCTAGATCTGACATGTGTCTTGTCAAGAAACTGACTGAACCAGGTTTAATGAGACCTAAACCTTTTTCACATAAAACACTCAAGCCAGTCCTGCTCCTTCCTGGGCGATTGATTTTTTTTTTTTTAACCTTAATGTGCATCTTCACTTTATCAGTGTTGAATTTCTTCTTGTTGATGTTGACACTTTGTTCCAATCTGCTCAATGATTTGACTGCATTATAAACATATACTGGCCAGTGCTGTGGCTTAATAGGCTAATCCTCCGCCTAGCGGCGCCAGCACACCGGGTTCTAGTCCCGGTCGGGGCGCCGGATTCTGTTCCGGTTGCCCCTCTTCCAGGCCAGCTCTCTGTTATGGCCCAGGAGTGCAGTGGAGGATGGCCCAAGTCCTTGGGCCCTGCGCCCGCATGGGAGACCAAGAGAAGCACCTGGCTCCTGCCATCGGATGAGCGCGGTGCGCCGGCCGCAGCGCGCCGGCCACAGCAGCCATTGGAGGGTGAACCAATGGCAAAAAGAAAGACCTTTCTCTCTCTCTCTCTCACTGTCCACTCTGCCTGTCAAAAATAAAATGAAAATAGTAAACATACACCAAAGCATGACACTGTACTACAGAAGATATACAATTACTGTTTGTCAATTTAAAACTAAAAAATTTCAAAAGATCATTTGAAATCTTGTGTCTGTCATCCATTCTTTCTCAACTACATCATCATCTAAGTTGTAGATTATTTTAGAATTTTTATTTATTTATTTTATTTGAAAGGGAAAGAGAGAGAAGTATCTCCCATCTGCTAGTTTGCTCTCCAAACATCCACAGCAGCTGGGTCTGGGCCAGGCCCAAGCCAGGATCCTGGAACTCAGGATCATCCCATACAGGTGACAGGAATCCAATTACCTGAGCCATCATCTGCTGCCTCCCTGCTTGCACAGTAACAGGAAGCTGGAATCATTTATAGAGCCAGGACTTGAACCCGGACACTATGATAAGGAATGCAAGTGTCCCAAATGGTATCATTTTTTTTTTAAAGAATTTATTTTATTTATTTGAAAGACAGAGTTACAGGGAGACGTAGAGCCAGATAAAGAGAGGTCTTCCATTCCATTGGTTCACTCCCCAATTGACCACAACGGCCAGAGCTGAGCTGATCTGAAGCCAGGAGCCAGGAACTTCTTCCAGGTCTCCCACATGGGTGCAGGACCCAAGAACTTGGCCCATCTTCTACTGCTTTCCCAGACCATAACAGAGAGCTGAATTGGAAGAGGAGCTTGAACTGGGGCCTGTATGGGATGCCGGTGCTGCAGGCTGGGGCTTTAACCCACTGCGCCACAGCGCCAGCCCCCCAAATGGCATCTTAACTTAAGAGTTAAACACTACTCTTAAGTTGTAGATTAAAAAGAAAAAATGTTTACTAGAACAATAAGGCTTCTTTCTTTGTTAGTATTGATATCTTTTTCTTTATTTTTTTTTGAAAGTTTCTAAATGGCTTATTTTTTAAGAAACTTATTCATACATTAGATTCTCAGGGTCACAGAAAATGCATAATAAATACAACACAATTTTCATGAATTCTGTGTTGGAATAAATATCTTCATAACCCATTGAGAAGTC
Organism: Sylvilagus floridanus; assembly: GCA_949820135.1. Taxonomy (NCBI): domain Eukaryota; kingdom Metazoa; phylum Chordata; class Mammalia; order Lagomorpha; family Leporidae; genus Sylvilagus; species Sylvilagus floridanus. Next base: position 23,412,490 of record OX463237.1, read on the forward strand.
AGTTAAATAGCTGCATAACAGGGGCAGGTGTTTGGTGCAGAGGTTAAGCTGTTAACCTCCACTCGGGGTGCCTGCGTGCCAAATTGGGAGTACATGGTTTGAGTCCCAACTCCACTACTTCTGATCCAGCTTCCTGCTAATACTCTGTGGGATGCTGCCGGTGACAGCTCAGCTACTACTACCCATGAGGGAGATTTGAATTGAGTTCAGGTCCCTGCAGGCATTTGGAGAGTAAACTGGAAGATGGACAATCTCTATTTCTGCCTTTCAAATTAATTAATTAATTAATTTTAAAAATTAAAGGAAGAAAGCCATTTAACTATGTGTTTAATTGTGAGGGCAGAGAAGGAGGTGACCTTTCCTGCCTGTCATAAAGAGCCATGGACTTTATAACAACAGACAGGTTAACAGGAGAAAACCACAACGAATTTATCAGCTCAGAGTTTTATGTGATATAGGGGCTTTAGATGAAAGACGCAAAGATCCAAGAGTGACTTATCCATTTGCAGACTTACATTCAGTGCGGCATGGACAGAAATACGGACAAAAAGGACATGATGTAATAGAAATAGACTGAGGGGCGTCTGGGAACCAGCAGGGCCTGTCTGTTCGGATTCTTGTCCTCTGTGTAGCATTCCTTCTTCCCAGGGATGGGCAGGATCCATGCTTGGAGGGGAGCTTATGTCCTACAATCATACAACGTAGCTTAGAGGAACTCTTTAAGGCCAACTTACACAAGAAAGTAGGGAGAAGGAAGAGTGACATTTCTAGTTTTATGGATGCTTTTGAGGAATAGGGACTCTTGTGTCTGTGACCTGCCCTGGAGGGGAGCAATCCTGGTTTCTGTAGTTTGGCTCAGAGGAGCATGAGCAGCTAAAGACAGGAGGGCAGAAGAAGGTCAGAGAGAAACTCAGCTTCCGAGGTCTAATTTTGGAGTTTTTTTTTTATAATTTTTTTTTTTTTGACAAGCCGAGTTAGTGAGAGAGACAGAGAGAAAGGTCTTCCTTCCGTTGGTTCACTCCCCAAATGGCTGCCACAGCCGGCGCTGCACCAATCTGGAGCCAGGAGCCAGGTGCTTCCTCCTGGTCTCCCATGCGGGTGCAGGGCCCAAGCACTTGGGCCATCCTCCATTGCCCTCCTGGGCCACAGCAGAGAGCTGGACTGGAAGAGGGGCAACCAGGACAGAATCCAGCGCCCCAACCAGGACAACTGGGGTGCTGGCGCCGCAGGCGGAGGATTAGCCTAGTGAGCCGCGGCACCGGCCATTTTGGAGTATTTTTTACTGAGCCCCTGCATGATCCACAATACACAGGCTCCTTCTCTTAGCACCATCTTCCTGCCCCTTCACTACCTTTCTCTGATTTGCCCCTGGCCCATTCTGCAAACCAGACCCGGACAGGCGCAGCAGAACTGCAGCTCTGTGGAGGTGAGCCACAGGCCTGCTGTCTTAAAAGTTGTCCAGGACCTCCCCAGTGTGGGTCCCTGACCCGCTGTCAGGCTGACCCTCCCTCCAGCACCGCTGAGGGGGGCTTTGTGATTCTCCGACTGACCCCTCGGCAAACATGGTGCCTCTGCTGCACTCTGGCCTGGTGCTCAGTGTTTCCCCCTCCTAGGACAGAACTTCCTATTGCTTCATAAAAGATACATATTTGCTTCTGTTTTTTGTAAAGGAAGTATCGTCAAGAAACACTTTCTTTTTAAGATTTATTTATTTATTTGAAAGTCAGAGTTACACAGAGAGGAAAGGCAGAGAGAGGTCTTCCATCCGCTGGTTCACTCCCCAGCTGGCCACAATGGCCAGAGCTGTGCTGATCCAAAGCCAGGAGCCAGGAAGGAGCTTCTTCCGGGTCTCCTGTGCGGGTGCAGGGGCCCAAGGCCTTGGGCCATCTTCTACTGCTTTCCCAGGCTACTGGGAAAGAGAGCTGGATTGGAAGAGGAGAAGCCGGCACTAGAATCAGCACCCATCTTGGGGTGCCAGCGCTTCAGGCCAGGACATTAACCCAGTGTGCCACAGTGCTGGCCCCAGAACAGTTTCTTTTTATTAAAAAAAAATATTTATTTATGTATTTGAAAGTTAGAGTTACACAGAGAAGGCAAGGCAGAGAAAAAAAAAGGTCTTCCATCTGCTGGTTCACTCCCCAGTTGGCCGCATTGGCCAGAGCTGCACCAATCCGAAGCTAGGAGCCAGGAACTTCTGGGTTTCCCATACAGGAGAAGGGGCCCAAGGACTTGGGCCATCTTCTGCTGCTTTCCTAGGCCATAGTAGAGAGCTGGATTGGAAGAGAAGCTGCTAGGACTCAAACCGGCACCCATATGGGATGCTGACACCTCAGGCCAGGGTTTTAACCCACTGCACCACAGCGCCAGCCTCAAAAGATACATATTTGAATAACTCTGTCTGAACCTTTTTAATGGCTACATATTATTCCATTGTATAGACAGAGTATACTGATAGACACTTAGGTGGTTTCTTTTCTTTCTTTTCTTTTCTTTTTTTAAAAATGATTTATTTATTTATTTGAAAGGCAGAGTTACAAAGAGGCTGTGGCTGAGAGCGAGAGCGAGAGAGAGAGAGAGAATCTTCCAACTGCTGGTTCACTCCCCAAGTGGCTACAGTGCAGGGCAGTGGCTTTACCTGCTATGCCACAACGCTGACCTCTTAAGTGGGTTCTAAAGTTTTGGTATTACAGAGAAGGATATCATGAAACTGCCAAGTGCAATGTAGAGTAAACTCCTGGAAATAGAATTTTAAAGTCCATGATATGTACCTTTTTATTTTGATAGATTTTGTTAAATTGCTCTCATTTTACTTGAGTAGTGCTTTAGATTCTTAGCAACATAAATACTTTCAAATTAAATATACTTGTTCTTTCTTTTTAAAGACATCTTGATATTCTACTACTGAAAATTTTAAATTACTTCTTTTAAAATATTTAATTTATTTGAAATGCAGAGTAACAGAGAGAAGGAGAGAGAAAGAGAGAGAGAGAGAGAGAGAGAGAGAGAGAGAGAGAGAGAGATCTATCTCCTGGTTCACTCCTTAAGTGGCCACAAAAGCCAGTGCTGGACCAGGCCAAAGCCAGGAGCCAGAAGCTCTACCTGGCTCTTCCATATGGGTAGCAGGGCCTCGAGTACTTGGACCATCTCCCACTGCTTTACTAGGCAGGGAGCTGGATTGGAAGAAGAGCAACCAGAATTCAAACCAGTGCTCTGATGTGGGATGGCTTAACCTGCTGTGCTACAGTGCTGTACACTGATTCTTATTTTTCCCACCTCCCTTTTTAGTTCTTCTCCTTATCTTGTCTCAAATTTCTTCCAACCCTGAAGTCCAAATTCTTCTCCCTCATTTATGCAAAAATAATTCTGCTGTCTCTAGCCTCTTTTACTTAACTTGCAATGCAAACCTTACCATAGTCAACCAGCTGCCATCCAAAAGCCATCTTTCTTGAGGCTGGTGCTGTGGTGTAGCAGATAAAGTCATTGCCTACAGTGCTGGCATCCCATGTGGGTGCTGGTTCAAGTCCCAGCTGCTCCACTTCTGATCCAACTCTCTGCTGTGCAGAAACAGTAGAAGATGGTGCAAATGCTTGAGCTCCTGCACCTACATGGGGACCTGGAGGAAGTTCCTGGCTCCTGGCTTCAAATTAGCCCAGCCCTTGCAGCCGTCTGAGGAGTGAACCAGCGAATGGAAGACCTCTCTCTCTCTGCCTCTCTCTTTCTCTCTCTCTGCCTCTGTTTCTCTGTGACTCTGACTTTCGAATAAATAAATGTTTTTTTTTTAAAAAAGCCATCTTCCTCAGTAATAACAATGTTGAGCATGAACATGTATGAGGGAGCTTCAAAAAGTTCTTCAACTGAGTATTATGGAAAACCTATGCACGCATTTCCAAAATTTTTGTACAAAAATGAACTCATATCAACTTGATTTGAAAGTGACAGAGAAAGAGGACTTCATTTACTGCTTCATTCCCGAAATGGCTACAACAGTCAGAGCTGGGCCAGACCAAAGCCAGGAGCCAGGAGCTCCATCTGGGTCTGCCACATGGGTGGTAGAGATCTAAGTACTTGGGCTGTCTGGCTCTGCCTTTTCAGACACATTAGCAGAAAACTGGGACTTAATCCCAGCTCTCTGACATGATACATGGGTGACTTAAGCAGCTGTTGAGCCCCCTGTGCCTCCGTGCCCATCCCAGGTAACTTATTATTATTATTATTATTATTTTTTGACAGGCAGAGTGGACAATGAGAGAGAGAGACAGAGGGAAAGGTCTTCCTTTACCGTTGGTTCACCCTCCAATGGCCACTGCGCTGCGGCTGGTGCACCGCGCTGATCTGATGGCAGGAGCCAGGTGCTTCTCCTGGTCTCCCTTGGGGTGCAGGGCCCAAGCACTTGGGCCATCCTCCACTGCACTCCCAGGTGATAGCAGAGAGCTGGCCTGGAAGAGGGGCAACCAGGACAGATTCCGGTGCCCCAACCGGGACTAGAACCCTGTGTGCTGGCGCCGCAAGGTGGAGGATTAGCCTAGTGAGCTGCAGCACCAGCCCAGGTAACTTATTTTAAGAAGGAATGAGATGGCCAGCACCGTGGCTCACTAGGCTAATCCTCTGCCTGTGGCACCGGCACCCCGGGGTTCTATTCCCTGTTGGGGCGCTGGGTACTAGTCCTGGTTGCTCCTCTTCCAGTCCAGCTCTCTGCTGTGGCCCGGGAGGGCAGTGGAGGACGGCCCAAGGAAGCACCTGGTGGCCATTTGGGGGGTGAACCAACGGAAGGAAGACCTTTCTCTCTCTCTCTCTCTCTCTCTCTCACTGTCTAACTCTGCCTGTCCAAAAAAAAAAAAAAAAAAGAGATGATGTTGAAGATGAAGCAGATCATCCACATCCATTTGTGAGGGAAAAAAAATTCATCTTGTTTGTGCCCTACTTGAAGAAGATTGATAATTCACAGCAGAAACAATAGCCAGCACCATAGACACCTCCATTGGTTCAGCTTACAGGGTCTGACTGTAAAATTAAAATGGAGAAAACTTCCTTCTCGATGGGTGCCAAAACTGCTGCCCAAGATAACTTCAGAGAAAAGTGTAGCTTTAAATGGAAATGTAAACCAAGTGGGATCAAGACCCTGAAGCGTTTAGCATTACCAGTATGATCCTGAAGACAAAGCACAATCCAAGTGATGGCTACCAAGAGGGTCCAGGCACAGCCAGTGCAGACCAGCCAAGAGCAAAAGGCCGTGGCAGCAGTTTTATGGGCTGTGCAGACATTTTCTCACTGACTTTCTGGAAGGCCAAAGAGTGATAACATCTGCTTATAGGGGAGTCAGCCAAATGCTCAGGAGGCTTCACCAGGGTCCTTCTCCACCCGATGACACTCCTGCTCGTTGCTCTCATCAAAGGTAATTTTGGGGCCTGACACTGTGGCATAGCAGGTAAGGCGGCTGCCTGCAGTGCCAGCATCCTATATGGGCGCCAGTTCGAGACTGGGCTGCTTTGCTTCCGATTCAGCTCTCTGCTGTGGCCTGGGAAGGCAGTGGAAGATGGCCCAAGTCCTTGAGCCCCTGCACCTCCGTGGGAGACCTGGAGGAGGCTCCTGACTTCAGATTGGCCAAGCTCTGGCCATTGTGTCCATTTGGGGAGTGAACCAACAAATAGAAGACCTTTCTCTCTCTCTCTCTCTCTCTCTCTCTCTCTCTCTCTCTCTCTCTCTCTCTCTCTCTCTGCCTCTACCGCCCCGTAGCCCTGCTTTTCAAATAAATAAATAAATTTTTTTTAAAAAGGTAATTTTTGAGAATTTTGATGGAAATCATTAGGCACTCAACTTTCAGTCCTGCTGTGGTCCCTTCTGACTTCGTTTTGTCTTCTAATCTCAGAAACAGTTTAAAGGGCACCCAGTTTTCTCTAGTTCATGTAAAAAAACAGTACACAGACGTGGTTGCCTTCTGAGGACGTGCAATGAGTCTTTCAGGGATGACTCAATGACTGGTGTCTTTGTTTTCAGCAGCATCCTGGACTTGATAGGGATGATGTTGAGAAATAAACTTTATACTTTATTTTTATCTTTTAACTCCATTTTCTACAATTTTTTTTTTTTAAATTTGGAAGGCAGAGAGACAGAACGAGAGAGGCCTTCAATTCACTGGTTCACTCCCCAAATGCCTGCAACAGCCAGGCTCAGGCCAGGCTAAAGCCAGGAGCTGGAAACCCAATCTCAGTTGCCCATGTGGATGGCAGGGACCCACGGGACTGAGCCCTCACCTGCTGCCTCCAGGGTGTGCATTGGCAGGAAGCTGGCATGAAGAGTGGAACTGGGAATTAAACCCAGGGACTCCAACATGGGACACAGTTTCCACAGACTTTTTGAAGCTGTAACTAATATGATTCTTTCAACAGACACATAGATTGGTTTATACAGGTCTCTATTAAGTTTGAATCTAAATTTCTTTATTCAGAATGTATTTATTTGAAATTTGATTATTAAAAATGTATTTATTTGACAGAGATTCCCCATTTGCTGGTTCACTTCAAAATTGCCCACAACAGCCAGGACTGGGCCAGGCTGAAGTCAGAAGCCAGGAACCCACACTGGTTCTCTCCTATGGGTGCAGGAGCCCACACTAGTTCTCTCATATGGGTGGCAGAGACCCAAGTCCTTGAGCTTCACCTGCTGCCCTCCAAGGCACACTAACAGGAAGCTGGAATCAGGAGCTGAGAGGAGCCGAGACTCTAACCCAGGCATGTCAATGTGTCCACATCCCAAGTGGGTCTTAGGCCAAATGCCCACCCAAACCCAAGTTCCTTCGTGATCTCTACAATATAATTCAGGCTGTGGTCTCTACCCTGATCCCTACCTAGCCCTCAGCCTGATCCTATTAACATCTCTGCCCCACAAAAGGACCTGCCTCAGCGCAGGAGGAAAAAAAAAAAAAAAAAACAAGCAAATTCTAGGAGCACCTTTGCCTGTGGCAGAGGATAAAGTAATGTTGTGGGATCACAAATAGATGAGGGCCCTCAGTCCGGTCTCTGCTGCGCAGGTATACTGCCTCCCTGTCCTGGCCCCTGGGTGGGTCGCTGCATCAGGCAGGAAGCAGTTGCCTTAGTCAGTTGAGCTTTGCCCGGAACCCAGCACACTGTGAAATTCAGAAGGCACCCAGGCCAGTTTAGGCAAGTTCTATCCAATCAGCATTTATGGAGTCCTAACAGTTGGTCAGACTGTGCTGGTGGAAGTATTACATAAACAAGCCCTATATTTTAGAAATGGGGATAAGCACTTCCATTGCCAGTTACTTCAGTGAGATAGGTGCCCAGGTGGTTCGAGTCCTGAGGGTATTGTTTGGAATGAGAGCTATCGGAGAAAGGGAAAAGGAGAGTAGGAATAAGGTGCTAGTCCCTGGGGGTTTTGATTTTCAGGAAACCACGCCAATTAGGAATGAAACAACCCTATAAGGATCGCTGGCAGCAGGGAGGGGCCTTCATAACACCTCAACTGCAGGTGAGTCCAGTGGCTGGCTTGTTTACCTGGCGTGGTGGCAGGCAGGAAGGTATAAGGGCAAGGAGCAGTCAGGAACATTTCCCAGGTCCCTGAGAGAGGGTGTGGCTGTGGCTGTGGCTGTGGGTGTGACATGCCAATTTCTGCTGGTTGCTTGTTGCTGGCAGCGTTTCTGGAAATTGTGATGCTAGCTGGTGATGGGAAATCACTGCGCTCGCGGTGACTACAGCCGTTGCGCTGCCTTTAGGCTCTCACCTGAGCCGGTGCAGCTGCTGTGGAGAGATCTTCCTCTCCTGCTCATTTAATAAAGTCAGGTTTACTGTTTTGCATTGTTTTTTCCTTTTTTGAGGTAGGAAGGAAGGAAGAAAGAGATTCATTTTCCAAGAGCAACAGTAAGCAAGCCATGTCTTCAGCATTCACCAGACGGCTTCTTGCAGGCTAAAAAGGCCTGGACTGGACACCCAGTCAGAAGAGAGCCAGCTTCTGGGTTTAGATCTGTTCCAACTTACTGTGAATTAGGTTGGGAATTCACAACCTGTCTGTATGTCCAGTTTTTGATTGGTGCTGTGGGAATGATAAATTCTTGTCTCACAATGACATTATGCAAAAGGAAAGAAAGGAGTAATAAACATTGGAATACTAGGAAATAGTACTAAATAGAGATTTTCTTTGTTGTTAACTGTTTCAGAAAAGCAAGAAGAAAATGGTTGCTATGCTGTTTGTATTTTGTTTTTTATTTATTTTAAAGGGAGCAAGACAGAGAGAGAGAGAAACTTTCATCCACTGGTTTACTCCACAGATGCCCACAAGTCACCCCAAAGCCTGAAACTCAGTCCAGCTCTCTCATGTGGGTGGCAGGGACCCAAGTACTTGAACCATGACCACTGCCTCCAAGAGTGCACATTAGCAGAAAGCTGGATTGGAAGCAGAGCCAGGACTCTAACCCAGGCACTCTGATATGGGATGTGTATGTCCGAAGCAGTGACTTAACCCCTAAATGGAACGCCCACTCTTGACATGCTATTTTTCAATGAATGTAGAGTGTTGCTAAGGGGCCTCTCTTGAGTAACTTCCTCCTCTTAACTGGGACAGAAATCCTGGCCGTTGACAGAAATGGAGAAGGGCCAAAACAGAACCTAACTGTTCCACAACTTCTGGTTCTCAATGGACTCCACTCAAGCATTTGGTTTTGTTTTCAAAGCCAAGTTGTTAAAATAAAATATGGACTACTTCTTCTTCTTTTTTTTTTTTTAAGATTTATTTATTTGAAAGTCGAAGTTACACACAGAGAAGGAGAGGCAGAGAGAGAGGTCTTCCATCAGCTTCACTCCTCAACTGGCTGCAACAGCCGGAGCTGCACTAATCAGAAGCCAGGAGCCAGGAGCTTCTTCTGGGTCTCACACATGGGTGCAGGGGCCGAAGGACTTGGGCCATCTTCTGCTGCTTTCCCAGGCCATAGCAGAGAGCTGGATCGGAAGAGGAGCAGCTAGAACTCGAACCAGTGCCCATATGGGATGCCAGCACTGCAGGTGGTGGCTTTACCTGGTTCGCCACAGCACCAGCAAAATATGGGCTACTTCTAATGAAGAGCATGCTAATGAGGAACTATGGCTAATACAAAGAGAAAGGAAAGGCAAGGGAAAAAAATCTACTGATGAACAAGAAGTGATCATAAAATCTGGAAATATAGGTGAATATACACAATGAAAGTCTCATGAATATTATAATTCATACATTCAATAATGCTGTGTGATAGAGTCAACATATTGTTCTTCATTAGAAATGCTTAATTCTATGTATGGAACCAAAGCAAAGCTAATGCAGACTTTCTGTCAATCCCTGCAAATGAGCTTGAGATGCTTTGTCTTAGATTGTTTATCTTTGAGTCTCATCAAATAAACCTATTACCCAAGAAGAAATAACCACGTGGGTTCAGTGTGTAAAAAATGACTAGGACAGGGCCAGTATTGTGGCGCAGCAGGTTAAGTGGCTGCCTGCACAACTAGCATCGTGTATCAGAGCGCCAGTTCGAGTCCTGGCTGCTCCATTTCCAACCCAGCTTCTGGCTCCTGTGCCTGGGAAAACAGATGAGGACTCATTCTGGGGCTCCTGCCACTCACGTGGAGACTCAGGTGGAATCCTGGCTGCTGGCTTTGTCATGGCGCAGCCCCAGATCTTGCAGCCATTTGGGGAGTGAAACAGAGGATAGAAGATCTGTCTCTCAGCCTCTGTCTCTCCTCCTCTCTCTGTAACTCTGTCTTTCTAATAAATAAATATTTAAAAAGAGCCCTAGTATCAATGTTTCCAAGCTTTATGACTATCTTGTAGCTTCTACAGAAATGAACATAAAGAATAGATAGAAAGAGAACAGTGAAGATTCTAGAGAAAGAGGAGGAAAAAAGAAATACACAGAATGTGATTATGGAAAGACAAATAGGGTGGGCTATGGAGGGTAGTTTATCCAATTCCAGGGGATGAAGACATATACTGAGAAAGAGAGGGAGGCAGGAAAAGTGGGGGAAAAGGAGGGAGAGAGAGAGAGATTCTTGGGAAAAGAACACCATGTATCCAGAGGAAAGGTTGGTAAGAAAGCTTAGAAAGGTGGGTCAGAAAAGAAAAGCTGTTTTTAAGGGGAATTCTCTAAACTCCTCAAACTTTTGAATGCAGCTCTTTTGCCAAAGATGATGAACTTGAGAATAACAACTTTTTCCATAGAAAATTAGCAGAATAATATAAGAGCTGGAAAGAACTTCAAAGCTTATTTAGTCCTGGGGCCAGTATTATGGCACAGTGGGTTAAGCCACTGCCTGCAATGCTGGCATCCCATATCAGAGTGCTGGTTCAAGTCCCAGCTGCTCTGCTTTCAAGCCAGCTTTCTGCTAATGCACTTGGGAAAGCAGCAGCAGATGGGCCGAGTATTTGAGTCCCCACCACCCACACCCACATGGGAGACCTGGATGGAATTTCTGGCTCCTGGCTTTGGCCTGGCCTAGCCCTGGCTGTTGAAACCATTTGAGGAGTGAACCACGGGATGAAAACCTCTCTTGTCTCCCCCTCTCTGTCTTTCAAATAAATAAACATTTCTTTAAAAAGATTATGTAATCTCAAACCTTGTCTTACAGATGAAGAAACAATAGTGTGGGAGGTTCTAGAGACAGATACAGAATGAGGTGGCCTTGTTGGGAAGCCAGGAGCTTATGATGACACCAAGGAAATAATTTCTTTTAATAGTTCTTAATATTAATTAAGGAAAACAGGTGATGGCAACTCATCTCTTGAATGGGCTGAGTTGTGCACCATCTGTTGGGGAAGAACAAAATGGGAACTCAAGCTCTGTTCCTCTTTTCTTGTTCCAGCCATCCTGTGGGTGCAGTTACGTCAGCCTTGAGGTTTACCCCAGAGTTGAGGAGGGAAGAGTGCCTGTTCTGAGTCAGGGTGTCCTGGGTCTATGTGCTGCCTCTGCCATAGCCCAGGATTGAAATCCTAAGCAAGTTCATTAATCCATGCAATTCTGTTTCCCAAAATGGAAATAATAACATCTACTTCATATGCTTCTTGTGAGAATAAGTGAGAGGATACAAAGTATAAAGGGCAAAGCAATTCACCAAAGCAATGAAAACAGTCAATATGAAAATGCAGTTCCTGGGGCCATGCCTGTGGCCTAGCAGGCTAAGCCTCCATTTGTGGCGCCAACATCCCAAATGGGCACCAGTTCATGTTCTGGCTGCTCTTCTTCCAGTCCACTTCTGTCTGCTCGTAGCCTGGGAAAGCATTGGAAGATGATCCAAGTGCTTGGGCCCCTGCACCCATATGGGAGTCTCGGAAGAGCTCCTGGCCTTTGGCTGTAGACAAGCCCAGCTCTGGCTGTTGTGGCCATTTGGGGAGTGAACCAGCAGATGGAAGACATCTCTCCATGTCTCCCTTTCTCAGCCTGTAATTCTGCCTCTAAAATAATCTTAAAAAAAAAAAAAAAAGAAAATGTGATTCCTAATCAGGGATCAAAATAATGTACAATAAGCAGTAATGAGACACCATCTACACCTACCAAAGTGGTAAAGATTGAAAGAAAATAGAGGTGGGTGTTTGGCGTAGTGGTTAAGATGTTGGTTCATTTCAGAGTGCCTGGGTTCAAGTTTCACCTCTACTTCCTGTTCCAGATTCTTGCTAATGCGAATCTTGGGAGGCAGCAGATGATGACACAAGTACTTGGGTTCCTACCACCCACTTGGGAGACCCAGATTGAGTTCCTGGCTTCAGGCTTTGGCATGACCCAGCCTTGGCTGTAGTGGGCATTTGAGGAATGACCCAGCCGCTGGAAGAACTCTGTATGTCACTGTCTCTGTCTCTCTGTCCTTCAAATAACTTAAAAAATATCAAAATAAAAGAAAACAAAGTATTGGAGGGTGTGGAAGCAGATATTCTCCTATGCTGTTTGGAGGAGTGTAAGTTGGTACATTTCTGCAGGTCTGTTGGCAATGTGTATTAAGAGCCTTAAAAATGTTCACACTCTTTGATGCCGGGCTTTACTTCTAGATATTTAGCCTAAAGAAGTAATCATGTGTGTGGGGGGGATGTATTTATAAGTTTGTTTGCATAGCTTCCTTACGTGATAGGAAAAAATGGAGTAAGCACAAGTTTTCACAACCTTCCTCTCCTACAAAATAAGAATGCTTTAGGGGCTGGCGCTGTGGCTCAGCAGGTTAAAGCCACAGCCTGTAGCTTTTTAAGGGTCTGGTTCAAAGTGGGTTCACATTGTCCTACATCTGAGTGCTGTGCTTTCAATATGGTTTGTCCCCTCCAATAGTCATGTTGAACTTTGATTGCCAGTGTGGTGATGTTGGGAAGTGGGGCCTTCAAGAGGTGATTAGACAGGGAATGGGACTGATGCCTTTCTTGTGGGAGTGGCTTCAATTCTTGTGAGAGCAGGTTGTGATAAATTGGGGCTGTCCCTCATGGTTTGTCTTTTTCATATGTGCCTGCTTACCCTGCCACTTTCTGCATGAGTTGAAGCAACACAAGGCCCTCACCAGAAGCCAAGCAGATGTCAGCCCCATGTCCTTGGGTTTCCCAGACTCCAGAACCATAAATCAAGATAAATCTCTGTTCTCTGTGACTTACCCAGTCTCAGGTATTCTGTTATGGAAAACAGACTAAGTCAGTGAGGTATTAATAGAAAGGAGAAAGAAGAAAGGATTTTTTTTTTTTAAGATTTTCTTTATTTGAGAGGTAGAGTTACAGACAGCTAGAAGGAGAGACCAGAGAAAAATGTTCCATTCACTGGCTCACTCCCTAAATGGCCTCAATGACTAGAGCGGGGACAATCCAAAGCCAGGAGCCAGGAGCTTCTTCCTGGTCTCCCATGAGGGTGCAGGAGCCCAAGCTCTTGGACCATCTTCTCCTGCTTTCCCAGACCATAGCAGAGAGCTGGATCAGAAGAGGAGCAGCTGGAACTAGAACTGGTGCCCATGTGGGATGCCTGCTCCATTGGCGGAGGTTTAGCCCACTATGCCACAGAGCTGGCCTCGAGACCTTTTTTTTTTTTTTTTTTTTTTGACAGGCAGAGTGGACAGTGAGAGAGACAGAGAGAAAGGTCTTCCTTTGCCGTTGGTTCACCCTCCAATGGCTGCCGCGGCCAGCGCGCTGCGGCCGGCGCACCGCGCTCATCCGATGGCAGGAGCCAGGTACTAGGTGCTTTTTCCTGGTCTCCCATGGGGTGCAGGGCCCAAGCACTTGGGCCATCCTCCTCTGCACTCCGGGCCACAACAGAGGGCTGACCTGGAAGAGGGGCAACCGGGACAGAATCCGGCGCCCCGACCAGGACTAGAACCTGGTGTGCAAGGCGGAGGATTAGCCTGTTGAGCCACAGCGCCGGCCGAGACTTTTTTTTTAAGATTTATTTTTAGGGGCTGGCACTCTGGTGTAGTGGGTAAAGCTACTGCCTCTAGTGCCAGCATCCCATATGGATGCTGGTTCGAGATCTGGCTGCTCCACTTCTGATCCAGCTCTCTGCTGTGGTCTGGGATAGCAGCAGAAGATGGCCCAAGTCCTTGGGCCTCTGTACCCACGTGGGAGACCCAGAAGAAGCTCCTGGCTCCGGGCTTTGGATCTGCACAGCTCCAGCCATTGCAGCCATATGGGAGTGAACCTGTGGATGGAAGACCTCTCTCTCTCTCTTTCTCTGTGTAACTCTGCCTTTCAAATATTTATTTTTAATATTTTATATTTTAATATTTTTAATATTTATTATTTTTAACTTTAATGAATATAAATTTCCAAAGTACAGCTTATGGATTACAATGGCTCCCCCCCCATAACTTCCCTCCCACCCTATTATTTTCAAATATTTATTATGGGGGTAGGGAAAGAGAGAGAAAGGAGAGATCTTCTATCCAGTGGTTCACTCTGCAGATGTTTACGATGGCTGGGATTGTGCCAGGCTGAATCCAGGGGCCTGGAACTCCAGCTGGGTCTCTACCATGTCATAGTGCAGCAAGAGGACCCTCACTAGACACTCTTGGGCTTTCCAGACTTCAGGCCTGCAAGTTAAATAAACCTCTTTTCTTTGTAAATTACCCAGCCTTGGTATTTTGTTATTGAAACAGAAAACGGACTGAGACACCTTATACAAGTGTTGAGCACGAGCTACTTCCGACAACACCTCCTGCATACTTACTTCCCTGTGCGTCTGCTACCATGGGAACCCAACCTGTGACAATATTTAACATGAATAAGCATCAAGGAAATGCAAATTGAAACCATAATCAGGTGTGATTTCACATCCACTAAAAGGCAAAAACAGACTAACAGCAAATTATAATGTGGAGAAACTGGAACTCTCGTGTGTTGACAGTTGGAGGTAAAATGGTAGAACCACATGGGAGAATTAATTGTTTGGCAGCTTCTTACAAAGTATACATTTAACCTTTGACCCAGTAATTGCATTCCTAAGTATGTACATAAGAGAAAAAGAAGACATTTATCCATAAAAAGATTAATACAGGAATTCTCACAGGTGGCCTTAGTTATAATAACCAAAAACTGGAAATAATCCAAATGTCTGTGAATAAAAGAATGGATAAATAAATTGTGGTATAGTCATATAATACTATTCAGAAAAAAAAAAAGGAATAGACTACTGACACACACACACACACACACACACACACACACGTCATGGATAAAGAACAAAAACATACTGTATAAAAAGAAGCCCCTCACTAACACACCTCATATCAAATGATTCCATTGATACAAAATACAAAAGTAGGCAGAACAAACAAATTGATGGTGATGGAAAGTAGTTGCTTGGGTGAACAGGAGTTGTGGGTGGAGACTAACAGGAAAGGGCCACGAGGAAACTCTCTGGGGTTTGGAGAGGTTTTCAGTGGTAATTACACAGTGGTTACAATTGTTATTAGTCATTGACCTGAACACTTCAGATTTGTCCACTTTATTGTATGTAAATTATTCTTCATTAAAAGCTTATACATGGAGCAGGCATTCTGGAGCAGCGGGTTAAGCCACCGCTTGGGAGCCCACATCCCATATCAGAGCGCTGGTTCCAGTCCTGAAGTGCTAGTTGGAGTCCTGGCCCCTCTGCTTCTGATCCAGCTCCCTGCTAATGCCTCTTGAGGCAACAGATGAGGGCTCAAGTCCTTGGGCTCCTGTCACCCACCTGGGAGATCCAGGTGGATTTCCAGCCTGGTCCCATCTTGCCTGTTGTGGGCATTTGGAGAGTGAACCAATGGATGAAAGATCTCTCTCTCTCTCTCTCTCTCTCTCTCTCTCTCTCTCTCTCTCTCCCTCCCTCCCTCTCCCCCTCTTTCTCCCTTTCAAGTAGATGAAAATAAACATTTTTTAAAGATTTATTTGAAAGTCAGAGTTACACAGAGAGAGGAGAGGCATAGAGAGGAGAGAGAGATAGAGGGAGAGACGTCTTCCATCAGATGGTTCACTCCCCAGTTGGCTGCAACGGAGCTGAGCTGAGCCAGGAGCCAGGAGCTTCTTCCAGGTCTTCCACGTGGGTGCAGGAGCCCAAGGACTTGGGCCATCTTCTACTGCTTTCCCAGGCCATAGCAGAGAGCTGGATAGGAAGTGGAGCAGCTGGGTCTCAAACCAGTGCCCATATAGGATATTGGCGCTTCATGCCAGGGCACTAACCCACTGAGCCACAGTGCTGGCCCCAATAAACATTTTAAAACAAGCTTATAGGCCTGTGCTGTGGCATTGTGGGTAAAGCCACCACCTGTAGTGCCAGCATCCCATATGAGTGTCAGTTCTAGTCCTGGCTGCTCCACTTCTGATCCGGCTCTATGCTATGGCCTGGGAAAGCAGTGGAAGATGTCCAAGTGCTTGGTTCCCTGCACCCTCATGGGAGACCTGGAAGAAGCTCCTGGCTCCTGGCTTCAGATGGCCCAGCTCTGGCTGTTGAGGTCATCTGGAGAGTGAACCAGTGGATGGAAGACCTCTCTCTCTGCCTCTACCTCTCTGTAACTCTATCTTTCAAATAAATAAATAAAATCTTTTTTAAAAAAGCTTATATATACACACAAATGAGTGGCACACATAGGTACTCAATAATTTTTAAAAAACAAGAAGGAGATGATTTTTCCAAAGAACCAAATTATTAATGATAATGGAAAAGGTTCCCTTCCTGTAGTGTATGATAAAATGTGAGATTCTATTGGGATAATTCCTGATTAAAGTCCTATGAATATTCCTTCTCCACTGTGGTGTTTTTTCCTTCCCCATTACAATGTTTAAGCTTTGATATTTACAGGAGTGGCAGAATGAGGCCTAGAATGTCTGCATCATTTTCAGATATGTGGAAATGCTAAAAGTATTTTAAGATAGTAGCAGTGGTAAGAGAAAAGAAACCAAAAACCACAATTGGCTTCTCAGTGTGGTGCTATCAGTCCTTGGCTGCTACCTGACATAATCTTGCCAGCATCACTCTCTAAGTAATTTCTCTTATAAAATATGGCACAATCACTACCCGATTCTGAACAAGGGTATTTAATCTCAGAAACAGCATTTAAAGTATTTGAAATATTTGAAGAGACAGGTTTACTTTTTTGAAGCAAGCTGATATTAATCTGTGCTGTTTTCTATTGAGGTGAGAGTATCTTGGGGTATAAGAAAATCAGAAGAGAGAGGATCCTTTTGGGAGTTCATAGACCAAAAAATTAAACATGACAGAATACCAATTGACTTTCAAGAAAAGATTCTTGTGAACACACAAAGCTATTTTAAATTCCTTTTGGGGGCCAGTGTTGTGGCATAATGGGTAAAGCTGCCACCTGTAATGCCGATATCCCATGTGGGTGCTGGTTTGTGTCCTGGCTGCTCCATTTCTGATTCAACTTCCTGCTCATGGCCTGGGAAAAGCAGCAGAAGGGAGCCCAAGCGTTTGGGCTTCAGCCTGGCCCAGCACCGGCTGTCGTGAGCATTTGGGGAGTGCACCAGCAGATGGAAGATCTTTCTTTCTCTCTGTCTCTCCCTGTCTCTTTGTAACTCTGATTTTCAAATAAATCAATCTTAATTTTTTTTCCTTTTTATAAAGTCAAGCAATTAAAAAGCCATTGGCTACAATCTTAAAAATTGGAAAGCAGGGTTGATGATGGGTACGGTGGTTAAGATGCCTTATGAGAACCCTACATCCCATATCAGAATGCCCGGGTTCAATTCCAGCTTCCTGCTAATGTGCACCCTGGTAGGCAGCAGGTGAAAACCTAAGTACTTGGGTCTCCACCACCCTTGTGGGAGACCTAGATTGAGTTCCTAGCTCTTAGATTTAGCCTGGCCAAGTTCTGGCTGTTGCTGGTATTTGAAGGAGTGAACCAATTGATAGAAAATCTCTGTCTGTCTTTTAAAAAAATAAAAATAGGGGCCGGTGCTGTGGCGCAGCGGGTTAAAGCCCTGGCTTGAAGTACCGGCATCCTATATGGGTGCCGGTTCTGGTCCTGGCTGCTCCTCTTCGGATTCAGCTTTCTGCTGTGGTCTGGGATAGCAGTAGAAGATGGCCCAAGTCCTTGGGTCCTTGCACCCACATGGGAGAGCTGGAAGAAGCTCCTGGCTCCTGGCTTCGGATTGGCACAGCTCTGGCTATTGCAGCCACCTGAAGAGTGAACTAGCAGATGGAAGACCTTTCTCTCTGTCTCTCCCTCTCACTGTAACTCTGTCTCTCAAATAAATAAATAAAAAAGAAATCTTAAAAAAAAAGAAATAAAAATAAATAAGAGACATTCTGGTAAGATCAACAGGTAATCATATTCCAGGCATAATTAAAAAGAAAAATTCTAAAGCAGAGTACCAATAGGGTAGCCAGATTTAGCAAATAAAAATACAGGATACCCAATTAAGTTTGAGCGTCATATAAACAATGAGTAGTTTTGAAATAAATATGCCCCTAGTTATGGCGCATTTTTAGTATAAGTGTGTCTCTTGAAATATTTGGGATATACTAAAAAAAACTTTTAGTGTTTCTCTGAAATTCAAATTTAACTAGGTATCCTATTTTTTTATCCAGCAACTAATTATCTTAATGAAGAGAGTTACAGGGCACAACCCCTTCATTACCCTGCAGAGCAAGGGTCCTGACCTGGTGGATGAGAATGTGCCATTCTGGTTACTGCTTAGAACTGTGCCTAAGATTAGTGATGATCATGGTGAGGAGAGAAGAATTGGACCTTTGTTCTGCTCTGTGTATTTCCATTCTGTCTCTTTCACACTGTGAAAGGCATTTAGATATATTTTTAATTACTCAGAGTGGGAATAGGTGTATGGTACTAAATAAAGAGAATACTTCATGGGCTCTCTAGGGCTAGAGTCTCTGTAGAGACGAACAGCCTCGGATTAACCACATGGATTTATGAACCTAGAGAACTTGTTTCTCTGGCTTGGATTTCTAGTCCTAGTGATTTTGTAAAGCAGTTTGAGGACTTCAGAAATGCTGACTGAACATATTTTTTCCTAATGAAGTAAGTTACTCCCACCCCTTTCGCTAAAGGCTTACCCCAGTGCCTGCCTTTATAGGACTTGTCAAGCTTTGTCAGATCTCCATGTGCAAGCGTGCTTGATGGAGCTCAAGTATGAATAGTGCAAAGGTGGGTTGAAAACACACACGGCCTGGTTAAGCACCCGTGGAGAGGGCATTCTTTTCAGCATCAGCTGCTGGTCTCTGCAGCAGGGGATTGTGTTACCCTCATGCGAGCTGCCTGCTTATTCCTGCAATCAGATCCTTCTGTCTCCTTCCTGTAACCCAGCCTTGACACCAGCTAGCATGTGCCCTCCTTGCCTTGACTCCCAGGCATACAATTTCTCTTTCATTTTCTTTAAACTCAAGGGCCAGAATATTGGAAATCCTAGGACTTTTACATGGCTTATAACAGTCGAAGATATTGGCAATCAGGAATACCATGGAAACTCTGGTGCAGGTGTGGGTCCCCCTAATGTTCCAACACTTGTCCTGTGACAGTTATCTAGAATGGCAAGGATATTTGGAAAGGAGCTAGGGCTGGGGAATTCTTCCAGGGCTTTAGTCATTGCTTTGCAGGGACCTTGGGCAAATGACTGCATCTATCTGTGTCCTGTGTCAGTTTCTGATCTTTTATTTGAGGGCCTTTATAACAATAATTAAAAAGAGGGGCCGGCGCTGTGACATAGCAGGTAAAGCTGCCATCTACAGTGCTGGCATTCCATATGGGAGCCAGTTCGAGACCCAGCTATTCCACTTCCAATCCAGCTCTCCGCTATGGCCTGGGAACGCAGTAGAAGGTGGCTCAAATCCTTAGGCCCCTGCACCCACCTGGGAGACCTGGAAGATGCTCCTGGCTCCTGGCTTCAGGTCAGTGCAGCTTCAGGCATTGCAACCATCTAGGGGGTAAACCAGTGGATGGAAGACCTCTCTCTCTCTCTGCTTCTGCCTCGCTGTAACTATGCCTTTCAAATAAATAAATCTTTATAAAAAACTAAAAAGAACAAAACAGAATGAATTCATTTCCAATTACTTGGGATATCCTTAAAATGTAAGTTATAGAGGCCAGCACTGTGGCACAAGGGGTTGGCCGGCCCCCTGTGACACTAGCATCTTAAATGAGGGCCAGTTCCAGTCCCAGCTACTCCATTTCCGAACCAGCTCTCAACTAATGGGCCTGGGAGAGCGGCAGAAGATGGCTCAAGTGCTTGGGCCCCTACACCCATGTGGGAGACCCAAAAGAAGTTCCTGGCTCCTGGCTTTGGCTTGGCCATTTGGGGAGTGAGCTGGTAGATGAAAGATCTCTATCTCTGTTTCTGCCTCTGCCTCTCTGTAAATCTGCCTTTCAAAAAAAAATTTTTTTTTTTAAAAAGTAAGTTATAAATCTTCATGTTTGTAATGTGGCATACTGAGCTTCTCTGTCCCATTACCACAAAGGGGAAGAAAAGTTATGCAAAACAAAGGCCTCGAATATTTTACCGCTTTAAGTCCTTGTTTAGGAGAAGGGTGAAGCATAGGCCTGCAACTTGTAGAAGTAAAGTGGGAACCCAATCTGGATAGAATTACAGTGTTCTGATTCCTGGAAAAAATAAAAGGGGGTGGGCTTCTAAAGGAAAGAAAGCGATTTACTGTGTAAGACAGCAATACTAGCACTTTCTGTGACCCCACTTTCTCCTCTTCACCTCCTCCATTCCTTTGAGCCTGTCACCCTCCCTTGCAACTACTGATAGCCTCTTACACTGAGATAAGATGGTAATGAATCGCTTCAGCAAAAGTCCATGGGGGTAAGCAGCGGCGACATATTTAGGCATCTCTTGGTCCCAAGACACATCAGGATAGGGTCCAGCCAGAGTTCAAGGTTTCCTGATGCAGAGTTGCCACAATGGCAGCCTCCACTTCATAACTAATGTAGGTTTGGAACAAGAAGAACATAAATCTCTATTGAATGGTTTAAATTGTGCCTGTTTGCCTAAAGAGTTTTGTCCTTTTTTTTTTTTTTTTTTTTGACCTGCCCTAATTTCTGATGTCAGGGCCCTAGGGTATCCGTGCTATGCCTCATTCTCAGTGAATGTATATTTTTTACAGTGTGATAGCACTTTGAACTAAAATAGACCAAATCCTGAAAGCTGCTGCTGCAGGCTTCCCAGGGCTAAAACATATGAGCAGTTTGAATCCTTTTTTGTCTCTCTGGTTTCATCTTGAATCAGTTCACAATACAGAGATGTTACCACCTAGATTTTATGAAAAGTAAGGCACCAGATTTCAAATGCCAGTCTCCATGCCAAGATTATTTTCCTAGAAAATGCATAATATCTGAAAGTCAAGGGGTCCCATGACTTCCCTCCAAGTTTTTTTCAATTCTAGCACTATTTGTTTACTGCAGACGAGATGACTTTTAGCTCAGTCCTACAGGTAAGCAGCTCACAAGTCAGTTTCTAGCTTCCCATATACTTTGCATGTGTTTATTAATCTTGACCCCTATACAAACTCTGTAGGGAGGCTGACAGCAAAAAGATTTTCATCTGGTTATTTATGTGGCTAAGGCTTCAAGGGAAACTGCTTTTATAAAATCATATCCCATGAGATGTGATTCTACCAGCTTGGCAAGGCTTCATGTCTTATGCCTCTCTTCACCCCACCCTACACCTAGGGTTGGACAAAAGTTGAGCTTATTGTCTTTGCTAGGCATAGGATCAGATATTGAGATATTGAGTGAGGATTAATTCTAATGTCAATTCTTGTCAGGGTTTGAAGAAGCAAACAGAAATCAAGCCAAGGGTGGAGAAACTGAGGCCCTGTGACCGTTGCCAAGCTGCTGAGACTTCTAATGCTCTTGGTTCAACCTGAGCCCGCACTGATATTTTTGGATTTGAAGTCAATGCAAACTTGATTCTAGCCTGCCAGCTCCAGAACACTGTAACCTTTAGAGACTTGGGATTCCACGGGAAATATTGTAGCAGCATTCCAGAGACCCACGCATCAGGCACCGACATATGCATTCTTGCCTGCAGCACAGGGTGTTGGCTTCCATCCCTAACTCACATTCTGCAAAGCCCTGATTGCAAACCCTTCACCAAAGAATGGAGCCAAACAGGCTCATCTCATTTTGAAGATCATGAACAAAGGGACTTGGTTTTAGTCATGCAGCTGCCAGTCACTCGGGATTGATAAATAAGCCGACAGTAGGGGTTTTGGAAAAGGAAGCATAAGTCCTGAGGAGGGGGGAAGGAGGGGTTGCAAATAAACAAGACAGGTGGAACCGTGTGACTTTTTCAACTTCCTGATGGAAACATACCAAGAGAAATAAAGCTCTATGGGACCAGATGGGACATTTCTTTGGCCACATTTAGATGTATAGAATGTCATATTGTCACCCTCACATAAATTAATCTACATGTATCCTCTTCATGTGTATCACGTATGACTTCATTGTATTTTGTTATCTATCTATAACTTTCAGAGCAAACGGAATTAACCCACTTGCCTTTCCTGGAGAACACAGGATGGGAGGGCAACCTTCTGTCCACGCACGTTTCCAACTGTCACTCCAACAGCCATTTTCATTACAGAAGAGAACCGAGGCTGGGATCTCCCGGTATCAGCTTCCTGTGGATTGCTCTTTGACGTTTTGTGTCCCTAATTTTTGGAACCCCTTCATCACGTTCCGCAGGTAAGACTCATATTAGTGGAATCAGAATGATAATTTTGACCCGGAAGGGCACAGTTTCAAGTCAGCGAGGCTACCTGGTAGAGCTAAGCTTTGTTTCCATCTCAACACTACAGGTTTTGCCATGGTCTCCCAAGCTTTCCACATCTTTCTCCCTCTCACTGCTTCATAGCCAGGGTTTCTTTTCCTCCTACCTAAATACCTTGGCTCCACAACCCAGCTCCCTGCTAGTCTCTCTTCTTTGGGACCTCTCTCCATGACTTACGTCTACTCGTGTCCTTCCCTCCCACTCTTTACTAGTCTTACTACAAATACCATTCTGACATTCATACAATGATGGGCTTTTTTATTTTCTTTTTATTCTCAAACCACAGGTGAAATAATATTGCACTATCTGCTTTAGGGATGGGACAACCAAGGCAGGGAAATTTTAAGACTTGCTCTAGGTCACAAAGTCCACGATGATACAGAAACTATTACCTTGTGTCCTCAGACTCTCAAACTAATGCTTGAAGACTGAAGGCAAAAGTGCTGCTGACTTGGGGCCGGTGCTGCAGCACAGTGGGTAAAGCCACCGCCTGTGACATCAGCATCCCATATGGGCACTGGTTCCAGTCCAGCTGCTCCACTTCTAATCCAGCACCCTGCTAATGTGCCTGGGAAAGCAGCAGACGATGGCTCAAGTGCTTGGGCCCCTGCATCCATGTGAGGGACCTGAAAGAAGCTCCTGGCTTTGGCCTGGCCGTTGTGACCACTTGGGGAGTGAACCAGCAAATGGAAAGAGCTCTCTCTCTGTCTTTTCCTCTCTTTGTAACTCTGCCTTTCAAATAAATAAATAAATCTTGAAGAAAATCTTTAGTAGCAAAGTGCTCTCACTAAAACAGCTTTTCCCCCTTTTCTTCAAAAAAAAAAAAAGTATTTATTTAATTGAAGGGCAGAGCAACAGAGAGAGAGGAAGAAACACATAGATAGAGATTATCTTCCATCCTCTGCTTCACTCCCCAGATGGCTGAAATGGCTGCTGCTGGACCAGGCCACCTGAAGCCAAGAGCCAGGAGCTGGGAACTCCAGCTGGGTCTCCCATGAGGGTACCAGGTGCCTGAGTACTTGCGCCATCATCTCTTGCCTCTCAGGGTGCACATTAGCAGGAAACTGGAGTTGGGAGCAGAGCCAGGACTCGAACTCAAGCACTCTGATATGGGATGCAGGTGTCCTATACAGTTTCTTACCACTAGACCAAATGCCTGTTCCCTTTTTTGACTTTTTATTGATATATACAGATTTCCACAGTTTGTTTTTTTGTTTTTGTTTTACTTGCAGGTTCTCATCAAGGGCTTGGTAAACAGAGAAGCCTGGAAGTAAATAGGGACAATATTGGACAGGGCCTAGTAGTTAAGATACTGCTTGGGATGCCCACATCCCACATTGGAGTGACTGGGTTTCAGTACCAGCTCCATTCCCAATTCCAGCTTCCTGCTAACGTGCACCCTCGGAGGCAGCAGGTAGCTGCTCAAGTCGCTGAGTTCCAGCCACCCAATGGGAGGCCTGAATTGAATTTCCAGCACCTGGCTTCAACCTGACCTACGCTTGCAGGCATTTTGGGGAGTGAATGAATGGATGGGAGATCTCTCTGTGTGTCCATTTGTATCTCTCTTCCTTCCAAATAAATTTTTAAAAGTAGGGCTAACCATTTCGAGACATTAATAATGTCTCAAAAGGCAAAGTGACAGAGAGAGGGGAAGACACAGATCTTTCATCTGCTGGTTCATTCCCCAGATGGCTTCAACAGCCAGAAATGAGCCAGCCCCGAGGACTCCATCCAGGTCTCTCACATGGTGGCAGGGACCCGAGTATCTGGGCAGTCTTCCACTGCCTTCCCAGGTGCACTAGCAGAAAGCCGGATGGGAAGCAGAGCAGCTGAGAGCAAGCCTGCATGATACGGGATATTGGCATTACAGACTTTACCTGTTGTGCCACAGTATCAGCGCCCTCTCCCTAACTCCTTTCTGAAGCACAGTGGAGAGAAATGAATTTCCAAAAGCCCTGTGCTCTTCCTTTCCTTTATTTCAGAAAAGACTGCAAGGAGCGTAGGCTAGGCTGCCATCCAGTCATGTGTAAGGGAAACTGCATGTGATGTTCCACTCCCTGATTGCAAGTCCATGGCCCTGGCATTTTTATTTTTCATGTTTTCTGTGATTTTTAAAAAGTAAAATTGCCTCTTTCCTTAGGCTTACATAGTTACTCTGTAGAGCACACATCTTGTCCATAAAGGAAAAGCCAGAGACTGGATGAAATCTCCTCTCTTGGTCAATTGGTTAATCACCTCATTAACAACTGAGACATTTTTTTGTGCAGGAGCCAGAACTGAGAGTAATAAAAGAATGATAAAGCAAGTTCTTGCTAGAAGTACATCTTATGAAGATATACATATAAAACAAATTTCAAAATGCAACAATAGAACAAAAGAACATGTACAAATAAATCAGCAAAAGCTGATGGGAAAAGGGTTAGAGTTGGGTGGAGTTAGTCAATGAGGACTTTCCGGAAAAGATGAGTTTTGTAGAAAGGGAGGGGCATGGGTTTGCCAAAAATGATGAGGCCATTTCAGCAACAGTGCATGAGCAAGGGTAGAGAGGAGAGAATGAGCCACCTGTAAGTGCCAAACAGTAAAGACTTTAGCTTCTTAAGACTGGAGCATTTATGCTGAAGTGTGAGAAAAAAATAACTCTGAACGTGACAAGGGCAGTTCAGGGAGAGCCTTAGAATGGTTAAGAATCAGATTTGCTTTAACAGACAAGAAGGAGCCTTATGGGTTCTTCTCTCTCTCTCTCTCTCTCTCTTTTAGATTCATTTATGCAGAGATACAGAGAGAGAGAGAGAAGGAGAGAGAGGGGAGGGAAGGAGAGAGAGAGAGAGAGAGAGAGATCTTCCATCCATTGGTTTACTCTCCAAATGGCCACACTGGACAGGGCTGGGCCAAGCCAAAGCCAGGAGCCAGGAGCTTCTTCCAGGTCTCCCATGTGGGTGGCAGTCCAAGGACTTGAGCCATCTTCTGCTGCCCTCCCAGGCACATTAGCAGGGAGTTGGATGGGAAGTGGAGCAGCCAGGTCTTGAACCAGGGCCCATATGAGGTGCTGGCACTGCAGACGGCAGCTTAACCTTCTACACCACAGCGCCAGCCCCCTTAAGGGTTCTTGCACAATGAAAATAACATTTTTAGAAGCTGACATACAGATAGAATACAACAAAAATGGAGAGTTAGAAAAACAGGGAAGCTGCTGCCAAATTCGTTAGCAGAAAACAATGCGTAAGTCTCTGTTCCAGCTCTGGCATATATTAGCTACATGAGCTTGGGAAAGTCATTGTATTTCTGTGCACCTGCTGTTACATCTGTAAAGTGGGGATAATGGAGTCCACCTCACAGAGCTGTTGAGATTAAGTGAATTAATGAATGACAAGTGTTTAGTAAGTGATCAATATTCAATTATAATCTAATTATTTCATGTTCCTTAGATTATTGTTGTTATTTTTATGACCCAGAAGTGGTCACAGAAATTCATTCCCCACCACAGTAGCCCACCACAGTAGCCACCAGCCATGGGTGGCAACTGAGCACCTGGAATGTGGCTAGTAAGAACCAAGGAGTGCTTGTAAGCACAAAATACACACTGGATCTCAACAATAATATAAAAAATAAGTAACATTCATATTTTTAAAATTGGTTACATGTTGAACTGATAATATTTTGAGTATGTCGGGTTTAAAAAGATGTATTATTCCACTGCATTCCTTTTCATCATTTTGTGATGTGGCTGATGGAAAACTTAATACCACCTAGTGGTGCACAGCCTACTTCTGTCGCACAGCATTGGTCCACCACAGCCCTCTGCCTAGAGTTTTGGGGATGAAAGGGTTCTGCCCGAGAAGTTTCTCCAAAGGCACCTAGACTGTGGATAAATCTCTCTGTGGGGAAACATCTATCAGAGCTGCCAGAGTGAACAAGGAAGGCGCAGCCAGTACACCACTGAAGAGGCATCAACGGGTGCAGGGCTTTTTCGTTTAAAAAGGCAGAAACAAAGATGAAGGGGGGGGGGATGGCAACACTTTAAACATTAAACTATGGAAACAAAACTCTCGCTAATTTTTGAGATCACTTCCTCAAAGGTCTAAATCTCACTGGAGGAGATAACCTGGATTATTCTAGGTCTTCTGACAAAAAACTTCTCTTTTTCAAATCATCTCTTGAACTTGCTCCTTAAAACAATAAGAATTAGGGTCAAAGAACTCAAATCAGGGCTTTCTGCTGATCTGGAGTTGGGGTTGTGTTTTGAATTTCTATTTTAACATGTTACCGCGACTGAACTGGCCAGTGGTGCGGGCTTCCACTTCCCAAGGCAGCTCAAGGAGTCCTCACGCCTTCCGCGCCGCTTCTCAAGCCCTTCCGGGTTCCTCGCGGCCCGCAGGCCGCCCCCGCTCCCGAGCCGGGGTGACAGGTGCAGCGCCGCCGGAAGCCGCCTCTGCCCTCCCGCGCGGGCGGCCACGCCCTCGCCACCCCGCCCCCCGCCCCGGCGCGCGCGCGCACTCCACGGGGGCGCGCCCGGCCGCCGCCGGCGGGGCCGCGCACGCAGCCGCCGCCGCCTCCCTCCCTCCCTCCCTCCCTCCCTCCTTGCGGGCCCTCCTCCCCTCCCCTCCCCTCCGCCCCCTTCCCCGTAGGCAGCCCGCCCGCCCGCCGGCCCGCCCGCACGGCCTCCCTCCCGGCCCCTGGCGCTCCGGCTGGGTCTGTCCCCCGCCCCCAGGCTCCCCGGTGGCGCTCCTCCGGCGGTCGCCCGCGCTCGGTGGATGTGGCTGGCAGCCGCCGCCCCCTCCGTCGCTCGCCGCCTGCTCTTCCTCGGCCCTCCGCCTCCTCCCCTCCTCCTTCTCCTCAGCCGCTCCTCTCGCCGCCGCCGCCGCCTCCACAGCCTGGGCCTCGCCGCGATGCCGGAGAAGAGGCCCTTCGAGCGGCTGCCTGCCGATGTCTCCCCTATCAACTACAGCCTTTGCCTCAAGCCCGACTTGCTGGACTTCACCTTCGAGGGCAAGCTGGAGGCCGCCGCCCAGGTACGGCGACCCTCGGGCGCCGGGGGCGAGCAGTTAGGCCGCGCCTGCGGGCTGGACCCGGGGCCCGGCGGGGAGGGCGGGCGGGCCTCGGAGCCGCGGGTCCGCGGGGCCGGGGCTGGGGGGCCGGCTCGGGGGACGGACGCGCCCCTCCGGGCGGCCGCGAGGCGCCAGGGCCGGCGTGCGCTGCCTGCTCGGCTGGGGCTGGGCCCGGGGCCGCGCTGCGGAGCGGACGGGCCCAGGCGAGCACACCTGTGTGGAGCTCCCCCCACCCCTGGCCCTGCGGGGCTTGGTAGTGCCCGGGGAGAGGCCGGAGGGGTCGTGGCAGCCCCCGCTCCGTCTCAGTCTCCCGCTCAGTTCTTTTCTTTGGTTCTCCCTACACCCGACGGGGATCGATTGGAAGGGGCGGTCATCTGCGAGGCCGGCCGCCGCGCTGGAGCGAGGAGGGGAGCTTCTAGAAAGGGGGGGGGGAGAGGGTGAGAACGAGAATGTTAATCCCAGGCAGCCTTGCCGAGTTCTCTCCGCCTGCTCCGGCTCGGGGGCTGGGTTTCCGAGATGATCCGCCCCCTCCCCCTACCCCTGAAGTGACAGTGCAGCAGTGACTTTGTTCTCTCCTAACCTCCGGAGAAGCTGCGGGAGGACCCCGCGTCCGCTCTTGCCCCTGTCTTCCCAGCTTTGCCACCTTCCAGACTGGCGGATTTACTGCTAGAGTGCTGGCTGTTGCTTAGCCGTGCCCTCTGCTTAAAGAAGCTGCATTAGTTTTTGCATACCGCTGGTGAAAATCTTCCATTACTCTTCATTGCAATTTTTGGTGATTCATACTCCCCCCCCCTCCTCCCACAGCATTATCTGTAGTATTGTTTGATTTTTGGAGACCGTTCGGTATAGATGCCCTACAAAGATCCTGAACAATAGACATTTATGATACCATGTTACAGGACGGGTTATATGAAGTCCCTAAGGAAAAATGGGAGTTGCTTAATAGTTATCTGTGAAAAGAATGGTGTATATTTTGTTTCAAGCTTAAAAAAAAACACCAGACCGTATGTAGCAACGAAATGAAAGAAATGTAGACTAGTACTCCCAACGAATTGCAAGTAGGAAGTTGCCTTTAGTGCCAAGAAGGTTTGATACTTACATTGAAAATGTATCTAAAAGTACAGAATTAAAAGGTATATGGTCAGATTCAGGGTGCTTTTGTGACGGCCTGAGGGCTTCAGGGTCTGGCTGCTTCCAGGCGGAATTCAGCCCTGGGAGAGTCAGTTGACTTAAAATTTTTCCATTAAGAATGTGAATCAGAATGAGTGCCTCTTAGATCTAAATTAGGATTTGAGTGAGTTCTTGGGAAGACTGCAGTTTAAGCCAAGTCACTAGAGTGTTTGATACATATTGGCAGGGGGCAGATGGGAGGGATTGTAAACAGTGGTGTGTCTTGTGACTTGGCAAACCTTTGGGAAGAGGGAACTAGCAATGGATGAGTTCGCATTATGTGAAAAGACTAACATTTAAAAAGTCATTTGTGTTTTGCTCCCCTGGTTGGCATCATGAGTTGATAATTTGGGGAGGCATACATGTTTAGGAGAAAAGTTTCGTAAGAAAAGGATTCAGATTTTTAAAATGATTATTGAGAAGTGAGTTTTATTGAAGTGTTAGAACAAACAGCAGTGCTTCTCCTTACCCCTTTTCTAGTTTTCTCAAGATGTGAGGAGTACGGGGTATGTGCCACTGAGGCAGCACTGATAAGATATTCCTTAGGTATTAGCAGGGACTTGCTAATGTGATACAAGGAAATAAAAGGATCTTTTGAGTAACAAGAATTTTTTGAAGCATTTTTTCAGATTAGGAGGCAACACAAAGGGTGTGGTAATGAATTTTGGTGGATTTGGCTGCAGAGTGATTGGACTCTTTATACCCATTGACACCTTTGGGAATACAAAAGAGGAGTCAGCATTAGAAAGGAGTACCTGGAAACTTATGGATGTGTTTGAAATCAAACTGAAGCAGTAAGTTTTTAAATGGCGCTGTTAGGTGGTATCTGTTAGGTGGAACTGTGAGGATAATGACAAAACATCTCTCTGGAAACCTAATTTATAACTGATGATGGGTCAGTTTCCCAACAGTTGGGATCACATTGCACAAAGTATTCAAGTTGTTATGTTGCTTTAGTTGCAAAATTTTATGATAAGACCAGAGTATTTGTACAGGTTACATATTAGAAACTTAGTGGATTTTTAACCTGGCCTGGGGTGTGGACTCCAGGGGAAGGTGAAGAAATTAGAGTGTGTGCAGTGATTTAAAAAATAGCTGTCTTCCATCTAGGTGAGTGTAGCCCAATCCGGTAGGTTTTGAAACTGTCATTATGAGCCTAGAGAAATTTCTCCAGGCTTCTTTGATTTCATTCCCTCTTCCCTCTCTTTGCATTAGCTCTTTGAGAGCAATGGAATTTTATAGTTATTGCAAATTTTGACCCTCTTCCTTTGTAGATAATTTTAAAAAGTATTGGAAGGTTTATATGAGTGTTGCTACAATTCTGATTGTGTGTGGTGGTTGGTACAGTAATTGGTTTTCCTGTCATGGAAAGATTTTACCTGTGCCAGAGCAATGAACTTCGTTCTTTGAGGTCAGAAGTCAGGATAGACTAGCCAATCCCTAGCCTCCACCAACAGAGTACTCGCGTTGGAGATGACTAAATTGGCACTGATAATCAGAGAGTTACAGATATAGTTGTTTGTTTGGCAGGCTAGAAACTTGGCATCTAAATGGATGTTATTGTTAACCCTGAGTTACAAATTTTTCTGCCCAAATTTCGCATACTTTCTATGCAGTCATTTTGGCCATTTTTATTCCTTTCAAGAAAATGCTAGGATTATATGTCATTGTTGTGCTAGAGCACTAAATGGTCTTAAGAAATTAAATTTAAAAGATTAGTGATAAGGAACTGAATTTATTCAGATTTTCTGTTCTGCTATTTGAATTTTGAGGAAAGATGTAAAAGAAACAGTTTTAGTTGTTAAGCTTTATCTACTGTCATCTGGCAATGAATTCTGCAGGGAGTTTTCCAGATAACTAGAGTTCACCCTTTGAGGCACTTAGACTTTAAAAAACAGACTGATTTGAATGGAAATATTCCTACAGTATATTATATTTTGATCTTTGTAGTTCCTCATAAGGTGAGTTTGTTTCTTTTCAATTTTCTTCTAAGTATCTGTAATTGATGCTGGAATACTTATAACCATAGAAGTTATCTCAGACTATGTACAATAATTTATTAGTTTCGAATCTGTTCTTTTAAAGTTCTGTTTGTTTTCCTTACTTAAGGTTATTCTTGCTGCTTATTGTGCCTTGTCGCTGCCTGTTGTGCAGTTTTTCCCCTCTTTTATTCTACTGGACTTGATCTACAGAGGTCTAAGTGACCAGATAAAAATACATTTCTGAGAGTCTGATGGGTTCTCTTCTGAGTAGAGTGTATAAACTTTATTATAGACTTCGTATCATCTAGTCTTGCTTTTCATCCAGGCCTTTTTTTTTTAACTTCCTGGTTCTGGATAATTGATATTGTCTAATACAACCTGTATAAATGTGGTCTTGAGTAGTAAATTATCTGTGAAGCTACTTTGAACTTTGCCACCTAAATGAGCCTGTGCTTAAAATGTAAGTTGTATTGTAATCTATATGGGAGTCAGTGGTGAAGGACTGAGTCTTCCGATAGCTGTTTTGTTGTTAACTGAGATTACTGTTTTCCAGATTTGTGTGATTTCACTTTGAATATCACACAAGCATGTTTTCCTGATTTATTTGATCATTTTTAATCTCTTTAAAACTTTGTTTTCTTGGGAAATATTTCAGAAATAGGAAAATAACCCACCACCCAGATTTTTTTTTTTTTTAAAGATTTATTTATTTCAAAGAGTTACAGGGAGAGGTAGAGACAGAGAAAGGTCTTCCATTTTCTGGTTCACTCCCAAATGACCACAATGGCTGGAGCTAAGCTGATCTGAAGCCAGGAGCCAGAAGCTTCCTCCAGGTCTCCCACTTGGTGCAGAGGCCCAAAGAGTTGGGCCATCCTCCGCTGCTTTCCCAGGTGCATTGGCAGGGGGCTGGCCAGGACTCAAACCGGTGCCCATATGGGATGCTGGTGCTGCAACCGGAACTTTAACCCGCTGTGCCAAAGCACCGGCTCCCACCACCCAAATTTAACAGATATTAATATTTTGTCCCATTTACTTCAGACTGTGATTTTTTTGGGAAATAAAGTGTCACGGATACCAATAAAGCCCATTTTCATATCTTCCCACTCCCATCTTAAGGTAGGTACATATTATTCCCATGTAGTTTTAAACTTTTATTACATATGTAATTAAGCACAAACTGCAAATACCAGTGTTTGTATGTAAAATTTTATATCAGCGGCGGTACTTAAAATTGACATTCTGCAACTTGTTCTTTTCTTTTTCTAGGAGTTTTCGTTTTCTTTCTTTTTTTTTTTTTTTGTTTGTTTTAAAGATGTGTTTATTTACTTGAAAGTCAGAGTTACACAGAGAGAGGAGAGGCAGAGAGAAAGAGAGGTCTTCCATCTGCTGGTTCACTCCCCAGTTGGCCACAACTGCCAGAGCTATGCCATTCTGAAGCCAGGAGCCAGGAGCTTCTTCTGGGTCTCCCATTTGAATGCAGGGGCCCTACTGCTTTCTCAGGCCATGGCAGAGAGCTGGATCAGAAGTGGGGCAGCCGGGTCTTGAACTGGCACCCACATGGGATGCTGGCACTTCAGGCAGTGGCTTTACCTGCTGTGCCACAGTGCTTGGCTGCTTGGCCCTGCAACTTGCTCTTTTCAGCATCTCTTTTGTTATAAAATGTGTCTCAATTTGAGTTCACTAATTGTTTGATTTTTGTTGTCTTTAGAAATTGTAGCACCATTCCACCAAAGCAATGATTATTTCAAAATTTTACTAATGAAATCACTTATTAGGCCAAGTGATTCAGGCTTCGGGTTGGTTGGTATTTGAAATTATACATACTGGAGATTTTATTTTACTAAAATCTCCTGACTTTAAATCATAACAAAGGAAAACCTCTTGAGTCCTGCTATAGTAAATGCAAGATGTAAAAAGACTCATTCAGGAAAAAATTGTCTCAGATTGTGGCCTCCCTAGCTCATGGGAAGCTTCCATTGTGAAATTCTTACCACAAGGGTCAAGTTGCCTCTTTGGTGCAGCCATTTCTCAGTATCTGGCTCAGGAGAACTACAGTGTGCAGAGGGTCCAAGAGGACTTCACCCTGGGTGTGAAGCAAAGGAAGGATATGCTACCATGCTATCCTATGGTAGCATCACATAGGAAGACTGAAGATGAGCTTGTTACCAGCGCAGGCTGTATGCCAACTAAACATTTCACTCTTATTTTAAACTTGGAAATCAAAGATTTTAATGCTGATATTCCCTTGAATTATTTCCTGTTTTGTTTGTTTTTTGACAGAATGCAGATAACGTTAATGAACATGATTGTGTCAGAATATGAGAAACCACATACTGCATCATCAGTCAGGTCAATGCTGTTGTTGAGAAAGTATCAGAAAGAGCAGTGTTGAACTGTGTTGTCAGCGTACTTATTTATGATACTGTGGGTATTTAAATTATGCTCTTGGGTATACTGCTTCTATCCAAAATGCTAAATAGTGTAGTGTATAGTTTTAACATTTTACGTTATTCTCATTGGGCACTTTATTTATTTTTGACAGGCAGAGTGGATAGTGAGAGATAGAGAGACAGAGAGAAAGGTCTTCCTTGCCATTGATTGACCCTCCAATGGCCGCTGCGGCCGACACGCTGCAGCCGGCGCATCGCACTGATCCGAAGGCAGGAGCTAGGTGCTTCTCCTGGTCTCCCATGCGGGCGCAGGGCCCAAGCACTTTGGCTATCCTCCACTGCACTCCCGGGCCATAGCAGAGAGCTGGCCTGTAAGAGGGGCAACCGGGACAGAATCCAGCGCCCTGACCAGGACTAGAACCCGGTGTGCCGGCGCCACAGACAGAGGATTAGCCTATTGAGCCGCAGCGCCAGCCCTCATTGGGCACTTTATAAACTGTTAGGTGAATCCTGTTAGATGATATGAGAATACAATTTTTAAGTAGCATGTTACTTTCTCTTTTTAAAAAAATTATTTATTTAAAAGGCAGAGAGATTATCTTCCATCTGCTGGTTTATTCCCTAAATGCCTGCAACAGCCCAGGCTGGACCAGGCCAAAGCCAGGAGACTAGAACTTGTGGGTCTCCCACGTGGGTGGCAGGGATCCAAGCACTTGAGCTGTCATGGGCTGCCTCTAGAGTGTGCGTTAGCAAGAAACTGGATCTGAAGCAGAGCCCGAACTTGAACCCAGAGACTTCAATATAGGATGCAGGCATCACAAGCGGTGTTTTCACTGTTGTGCCACATGCCCAACTTGATACCAGAGCACATTTAATTGTGTGTGTATGTGTAACATAATGACATCTTTTAAGGGATTACTGTGTATCAGGTACTAAGTGCTAACACAGATACTTAATTATTTCATATTTGGTAAGCTTTTTATCTCTCTTCATTTAAAAAATCTTTTTTAAAAAAGATTATTACTTGAAAGGCAGAACAAGAGAGAGAGATGGAAGGGAGGATGGGGAGAGAGCGCGCATGTGGACTTACTACCATCCAGTGGTTCACTCCCTAAATGACTGCAAGGCCTGGGGCTAGGCCAGGCTGAAGGGGGCAGGAGCCAGGAACTCCATCTGGATCTCCCGTAGGAGTTGCTGGGGCCCAGGTACTTGAGCCATCTTCTGCTGCTTTCCCAGGTGCAGTAGCAGGGAGCTGGATCAGAAGTGGAGCAGCGGGGACTCAAAACTGGCACTCATGTGGGATGTTGGCATGTCAGGTGGTGACTTAACCTACTAGCCCCCAAAATTTGTTTTTTTTGTTGTTGTTGTTGTTTTTCTCATACTGATATATTTTTTATTTATTTTTATATATATAACACTTTTATTTAAAGAATATAAATTTCCAAAATACAGTTTATAGATTACAATGGCTCCCCCCCCCATAACTTCCCTCCCACCCGCAACCCTCCCCTTTCCCGCTCCCTCTCCCCTTGCATTTAAAATTTGTTTTTTAAGATTTATTTTTAGAGGACAGTGCTGTGGCATAGTGAGTTAAGCTGCTTCCTACAGTACTGGCATCCCATATGGTATCCCATATGGGCATCAGTTGAATCCCAGCTGCTGCACTCCAGTGCAGCTCCCCTGATGCTCCTGGGAGGATGGCCCAAGTGCTTGGACCCCTGCATCCATGTGGGAGACCTGGAAGAAGCTCCTGGCTTTGGCCTGGCCCAGCCCTGGCATTTGTGGCCATTTGGGGAGTGAACCAGTGGATGGAAGACCTCTTTGTGTACCTTCCTCCCTCCTTTCTCTCTCTCTCTCTTTCAAATAAATAAAATAAATCTTTAAAAATATTTTTATTTATTTGAAAGGGAGAATGACAGAGAAGGTGAGAGGGGTGGGGATAGGAGGGAGAGAGAGAGCAATCTTCCACCTTCTAGTTCACTCCCCAAATGCCCACAACAGCCAGAGTTGGTCCAGACAGGAGCCAGGAGTCAGGAACTCAGCATCTGAGTCTCCCACAGCGGGGTGAGGAACCCAAGTACTTGGGCTATCATCTGCTGCCTCCTGGGCACGTTTGCAGGAAGCTGGATTGGAAGTGCAGAGTTGTCTGGACTTGAATCCTCAAGTAGGGAATGCAGGTGTCTCAAGCAGTGGCTTAACCTGCACCACAGTGCTCACCCCTGTTTTAAAACATTTGAATGAAATTGTGGTTGTTTCCTTTTTTTGGAGAGGAGAGTGTTTATTTATATTTATTTGAGAGAGGGAGAGAGATTGAGATTGAGCTGGTTTGTTCCCCAAATTGCCTCAACAGCCAGGGCTGGGCCAGGCCAAAGGCAGGAGCCTGAAGCTCCATAGAGGTCTCCCATGTGAGTGATGAGGGCCCAAGTACTCCACTCTGTCCCTCTTCTGCTCCCTTCCCAGGAACCTTAACAAGAAGCTGGATAGGAAGTAGAGTAGCCTGGACTTGAACCAGTGCTCATATGGGAT
Organism: Sylvilagus floridanus; assembly: GCA_949820135.1. Taxonomy (NCBI): domain Eukaryota; kingdom Metazoa; phylum Chordata; class Mammalia; order Lagomorpha; family Leporidae; genus Sylvilagus; species Sylvilagus floridanus. The sequence goes on from OX463237.1 coordinate 23,447,815, forward strand.
GCTGGCATTGCAGGCAGTTGTTTGACTTGTTGTGCCACAGTGCAAGTCCTCTTGAATTCTATTTTTAAGACACATATTTTTATCCCTTTGGTTGGTCCTTCTATTCTTTCAGAAATTGAAGTATTCTGGGAAAAAAATATTAAATGGCAGCTTAATTCATTAGTATAAACAGGTGGGTTTTCCCCAAACACAGGAGGAATTGGAATGTACTTGTAATTGGATATTTTGCACTGTGCCTTTCCAAATTATATAAACACTTTCTCTCAGGATGATTATACAAGTAGCATGCTAAATGTGATTTGGCATATATAATGTACAGGTATCTTGACGTTGGTAGATTAACTGCTTGGCTGCTATTGAAATTCACTATAGATGTTGATGGATAAAAATGTGGTTGCCTAGATTAAGGATTAAGGCCAGTAGCTATACCTCTATTATTCTGTTGGGAAACTTCAAACTCTGGAAGATTTTTATTCATTTTACTTTCTGGAGCAAACCCCAGTAAATGTGTGCTTTTGAAAAAAATTTAAAGTCAATTTATGAGCAAGCAGAGAGTTTTTTCCTTTTATGTTTGAATGTAGTGCTATAAATAACCAGTTTGGCGTTCAGGTTTTAGTGTTATTCAGGTATGTTCTGTTGAAATAAACAGAATGAAGGAATATTGCCATTTCAAAAAAGAAATCTGTTCATTAAATTACATTTTTATTTTGGAATAAAATGAGAAGGATTTTTTTTGAAAAGCCAAAGTAGTTTCACACATTTTGAACTTTTGACAACTTGTTATATGCTTAATATCATATGCTCTTTAAAGTTAAATCAGGTGATTTTAGCTTATAATCATAATTATTATTGATTCTTAATAAAATGATTCTTTTATTTTGGTAAAGATTTATTTAATTATTTGAAAGTCAGAATTACACAGAGAGAGGAGAGGCAGAGAGAGAGAGAGGTCTTCCATCCGCTGGTTCACTGCCCAGATGGCTGCAGTGGCCGGAACTACGCCAATCCGAAGCCAGGAGTTTCTTCTGGGTCTCCCACGCGGGTACAGGGGACAAAGGACTTGGGCCATCCTCCATTGCTTTCCCAGGCCACAGTAGAGAGCTGGACCTGAAGTGGAGCAGCTGGGACTCAAACCGGTGCCCATATGGCATGCCAGCGCTTCAGGCCAGGGCATTAACCTGCTGCACTACAGCGGCGGCCCCAATAAAATGATTCTTGGATATAGCTTTTTCATACAGATACCACATTACTTGGTGTCCTTACCTAGTTCTGTGGTTTGTTTAGTAGCATGAAGCACTGTTGACCTGCACACAGGTTTTGTTTGGTATTCATGGTGTTTTTGAAAGCTTTGAATTATTTTCCACCAATTAAAAAATTGGGAAATACATTTTTTAAAGGTTTATTTTATTTATTTGAAAGACAGTGTTGGGGCTGGCACTGTGGCGTAGCGGGTAAAGCAGTGCCGGCATCCCATATGGGTGCCAGTTTAAGTCATGGATGCCCCACTCCCAATCCAGCTCTCTGCTATGGTGTGGGAAAGCAGAAGAAGATTGGCCCAAGTCTTTGGGCCCTGTACCCAGGTGGGAGACCTGGTAGGAGCTCCTGGCTTCGGATCGGCCATTGCAGCCATTTGGATAGTGAAACATCAAATGGAAGACATCTCTCTGCTTTTCAAATAGATAAATAAATCTTTAAAAAAAGAAAAGAAAAGAAAACAAGTGTTACAGAGAGACATAGAGACAGAGACAGATTGAGAGAGAGAGAGAGAGGTCTCCTATTCGCTGGTTCACTCCCCAAATGGCCACAACAGCTGAAGCTGGGCTGATTCACAGCCAGGAACCAGGAGCTTTTTCCTGGCCTCCTGTGTGGATACAGGGGGCCCAAGGACTTGGGCCATCTTTTTTTGCTTTTCCTGGCCATACTAGAGAGCTGGATTGGAAGCGGAGCAGCTAGGACTTGAACAGGCGTCCGTATGTGATGCTGGCACTACAGGCTGTGGCTTTACCCACTATATCACAGCACCGGCCCTGAATTTGGAACTTTTTACATTGGGAAATTTGCCAATGTCAAGTGTGCTTTTCACTATAGCAATGATTGGCTTCAACATGGCTACCTGCTCCTTTCTTTAGGGCATTATGCATAGATAGCTTCATGTGGTCCACTACACTTGTTTGCCTGACTGGCCTCTGTGGGCACATGTTTGTGATTTAGGACATTTGTATTTTTGTTATTTTAGACTACTCAAGTGTCTGAAAATAAATGTGAAATTTTGTTTGAAGAAACTAAATATACATAAATAAGGTTACAACCAAATTGAAACATGGGCAAGAGTTTTAAATTTATATTTACTATTTTTATTTGAAAAGCAGAAAGAGACAAATAAACAGGTTTTCTGTCTGTTGGTTCAGATGCTGAATGCCTGAAACAGCCAGGCCTGGGCCAGCCTGATGCTAGAGGCCAGGAATTCAATCCAGGTCTCAACTACTTATCTGTTATCTACTTGAGCTGTCTTTCTAGGGTATACTTTAGCAGGAAGCTGAAATCAGAAGCAGAACTGGGACTCCAACCCAGACATAACTCCAATATGGAGGGAATGCGGGCATCTTTATCTCTAGGCCAAATGCCTGCCTCTGGGCAAGGGATTTTTTTTTTTAAGATTTTATTTATTTATTTAAAAGACAGTTACACAGAGAGAGAAGGAGAGGCAGAGAGAGAGAGGGAAAGAGAGAGGTTTTTCCATCCACTGGTTCACTGTCCAATTGGCTGCAACGGCTAGAGCCAGGAGCCAGGAGCTTCCTCCGGGGTCTCCCATGTGGATACAGGGGCCCAAGGACTTGGGCCATCTTCTACCACTCCCAGGCCATAGCAGAGAGCTGGATTGAAGAGGAGCAGCCAGGACTTGAACCGGAGGCCATATGGGATGCTAGCACTGCAGGCTGCGGCTCTACTTGCTACATCACAGTGCCCCCCCTGGGCAGGAATTTTAAACAGTTAATTCATAATAAAAAAGAACTTAATCTCTCTCTCTATTCCCCCCACCACCACCTCTCTCTCACACATACACAAAATCATTAGGAAAAAAAAAATTTTTTTTAAGATTTTTTGATTTGGTTTGAAAGGTGGAGTTACAGAGAGAGAGGTCTTCCATCCGCTGGTTCACTCCCCAGATGGCTGCAACTACTGGAGCTGAGCCGATCTGAAACCAGAAGCCAGGAGCTTCTTCCAGGTCTACCTTGTGAGTGCAAGCATTTGAACCACCTTCCACTGCTTTCACAGGGCCATAGCAGAGAACTGGATAGTAAGTGGAGTAGCCAGCACTTGAACTGGCACCCATATCAGGAAGTTCTAATTAAAACAGTAATGGAATACCATTTAATATTGTCAAATGTCAAACAATTTTGTTCATTTTAGAAGATGCTGAGGGCCTGGCGCTATGGCCTATTGGGTAAAGCTGCTGCTTGCAGTGCTGGTATCCCATATGGGCGCCGGTGTGAGTCTGGGCTGCTCCACTTCCAATCCAGCTTTCTGCTGTGGCCTGGGAAAGCAGTAGAAGATGGCCCAAGTCCTTGGGCTCCTGCATCTGCATGGGAGAGCCAGAAGAAGCTCCTGGCTCCTGGCTTCGGATCAGCACAATTCTGGCCGTTGCAGCCAACTGGGGAGTGAACCTGTGGATGGAAGACCTCTCTCTGCCTGCCTCTCCTGTCTCTGTGTAACTCTGAATTTCAAATAAAGAAATAAATTTTTTTTTTAATAAAAAAGATGCTGAAAGTGGAATTTCTGGAGCCAGTGCTGTGGCATAGTGGGTAAGCCTCGCCCTGCAGCCGTGGCATCCCGTATGGGTGTGCTGCTACCAGTCCTGGCTGTTCCACTTCTAATCCAGCTCTCTGCTGTGACCTGGGAAAGCGGTAGAAGATGGTCCAAGTCCTTAGGCCCCTGTACCCACGTGGGAGACCCAGAATAAGCTCTGGCTCCTGGCTTCAGATCAGCTCAGCTCTAGCTGTTGCAGGCATTTTGGGAATGAAGCAGCAGATAGAAGACCTTTCTCTCTGTCTGTCTGTCTGTCTGTCTCTAACTCTACTTCTCTAATAAATAAGATCTTTTTTTTTAAAAAAAGGAATTTCTTTAATTTTTCATGGAGTGTTTTTTTAAGATTTAATTATTTGTGGCTGTCCGGGGAGTGAACCAGCAGATGGAGGATTTCTCCCTCCCTCCACCCCCTCGTAGTTTTGCCTTTCAAATAAATAAATAAATCTTTAAAAAATTATTTAAATACAAAAGTAGAAATAACTTTACTTCCTTCAGAAAGAGATTAAATAACTGGTTTGTTCATATGCAGGAATTAAAGTAAATGAATTAGGTCTGCATCTATCAGCATTCACTTGTTTAAAAAATTATGTTAAGGGGCCACCTGTGGTGCCAGCATCCCCATATGAGCACTGGTTCTTGTCCTGGCTGCTCCACTGTCAATCTAATTCCTTGCTGATGTTCTCAGGAGAGCAGCGGAAGATGCCCAATTACTTGAGTCTCTACCATTCATGTGGGAGACCCAGATGAAACTCTACTGCTTTCAGGCTGGCCCAGCCCTAGGTATTGCAGCTGTTTGGGGACTGAGGCAGCGGATGGAAGTTCTCTTTCTCTGTCTACCCCTCCCTCTGTAACTCTGTCTTTCAAATAAATAAAGAAAGCAAGTTTCAAAAGGTTATGCATACTTTGATACCATTTGTGTAAAATATAAAGAACATTGTTTGCAGATACTCACAGATATGGAGTAAAAGTACTAAAACATATAGGAAAGACAGACATTAGCTTTTGAATGGAAATTATCTCTAGGGAGAGAGAAGGGAAGGAGTATGGAAACCATAGATAATGCCAAAGTGGTAAATATAGAATGTATTTTCCTATATTCTTTTTTTTTTTTTTTTTTTTGACAGGCAGAGTGGACAGTGAGAGAGAGAGACAGAAAGAAAGGTCTTCCTTTGCTGTTGGTTTACCCTCCAATGGCCGCTGCGGCCAACACGCTGCGCTGATCCGAAGCCAGGAGCCAGGTGCTTGTCCTGGTCTCCCGTGGGGTACAGGGCCCAAGCACTTGGGCCATCCTCCACTGCACTCCCGGACCACAGCAGAGAGCTGGCCTGGAAGAGGGGCAACCGGAACAGAATCCGGCACCCTGACTGGGACTAGAACCCGGTGTGCGGGCTCCACAAGGTGGAGGATTAGCCTATTGAGCCACGGCACCGGGGTATTTTCCTATATTCTGTACTGTGTTGCCACGTGGTACTGGAGTTAATCTGTCCTTTCATGGTTTTTGCCTTGGTATCTCCTTTGCATCACTTCTGCTCTCTGGTAACTACTGTTAAGTAAAATAACCATTCCTTGCACACTTGAGCACTTTAATACTTAACAAACATGTGTTTAAAAACCAAGATGGCTACTAAGTGATAAATGACTCAGTGACTAATGAATCTGTCTGCTATTTTTCCAGACGTTAGCAGAGAGCTGGATTGGAGGTGGAGCAGCCAGGGCTTGAATCTGTACTTCTATATGAGATGCTAATTTTATAAGCTTCAGCATACCCTGCTGTGCCTCAATGTTGGTCCCAGTCAAATGTTTCTTTGGGAAAATAAAATAATGTTTTGTGAAGTTTTTACATAGTTTGTGATACCACCTTCCTTCTATCCTCACAGACCATCTTCTGGTGGGTTTGACGTACAGGTTAAAATACATAATCATTGCAACATGTAAGAATATTTAATTGATTTTTTGAAATTAAAAGCTTTTACTTAAATTGGGGTTGGAGCTGTGGCACAGTGGTCTAAGCTGCCACCAGCATCCCATATGAGCCCTGGTTTGAGTCCCAGATGCTCCATTTCCAGTCCAACTCCCTACTAATGCCCCTGGGAAAGCAGCAAAGATTGCTCAAGTGCTTGGACCCATGCCACGCAATGGAAGACCAGGGCAGACTTCCTGGCTCCTGACTTTGGCCTGGCTCAACCTTGGCTGTTGCGGTCATTTGGGTAGTAAACCAGCAGATAGAAGATTTCTCTCTCTCTAACTCTGCCTTTCAAATAAATAAAGAAGTTAATTAAAAAATGTTTTAATCGAAATGTTTTAAGTCGAGGTTTTCGTAGGAAAAATAATTTGTCTCATTGGTCTTTTTTTAAAAAAAAGATTTGAAAGAGGGACAGAAAGAGAGGGAGGGACACAACCAGAGGTCTTCCATCCACTGGTTCACTTCCCAAATGACCATAATGGACGGTGCTGAGCTGATCCTGAACTTGGAGCTTCCTCTAGGTCTCCCACCTGGATGCAGGGCCCAAGGACTTGGGCCACATTCCTTTGCTTTCCCAGGTGCATTAGCAGGGAGCTGGATCAAAAGTGGAGCAGCTGGGACTCAAACTGGTGTCCATATGGAATGCTGACATCACAAACAGCAACTTTACCCACTATGCCACAACACTGGCCCTGGTCAGGTTTTTGAGTGGTGTGAAATAGTTAAACATTTGGTGGTGTTGTTAATGTAATTTGCCAGATGTGAATTGCTTTGGATTATTAAAACTACTTGTTTATTTATTTATTTATTTATTTATTTTTTGACAGGCAGAGTGGACAGTGAGAGAGACAGAGAGAAAGGTCTTCCTTTTTGCTGTTGGTTCACCCTCCAATGGCTGCCGCGGCCGGCGTGCTGCGGCCGGCGCACTGCGCTGATCCGAAGGCAGGAGCCAGGTGCTTCTCCTGGTCTCCCATGGGGTGCAGGGCCCAAGGACTTGGGCCATCCTCCACTGTACTCCTGGGCCACAGCAGAGAGCTGGCCTGGAAGAGGGGCAACCGGAACAGAATCCAGCGCCCTGATCCCGGTGTGCGGGCGCCACAAGGTGGAGGCTTAGCCTATTGAGCCGCGGCACTGGCCTACTTGTTTATTTTTACCACTGATGCATAAATATTCAATCTAGATTTTAGTGAAGTCAGATCTTTAAAAAAAAAATCACCTGTGACATTATTCCAAGATGAAGATGTACAGTTTTTTTTTTAAAGATTGATTTATTTATTTGAAAGTCAGAGTTTATACAGAGAGAGAGAGAGAGAGAGAGAGAGAAAGTTCTTCCAACTGCTTGTTCACTCCCTAATTGGCTGCATTGGTAGAGCTGTGCTGATCTGAAGCCAGGAGCCAGGAGCTTCTTCCGGGTCTCCTACATGGGAGCAGGGGCCCAAGGACTTGGGCCATCTTCTACTGCTTTCCCAGGCCATAGCTAGGAGCTGGGTCAGAAGTGGGGCAGCCAGGACTTGAACCAGCACCGATATGGGATGCCAGCACCACAGGCAGCAGCTTTATCTGCTACACCACAGCACCAGCCCCAGATGGACATATGATTAATTCAGGCTATTTCTGACTGCTGTTTTTTCATCTTCCCTTAGGTGAGGCAGGCGACCAATCAAATTGTGATGAATTGTGCTGATATTGACATTATTACAGCTTCATATGCGCCAGAAGGAGATGAAGGTAAGAGTTGTTTTCCATTTTAATTTGGGATATGTTTGTGTGTGTGTGTGTGTCTGAGAGAGAGACAATACTTTCAGGTTAAGACATTAGTATTTGTGGAACTGGTCCTGTGGTGTAGAAGGTTAAGCCACTGTTTGCAGTGCTGGCATCCCATATGGGTGCTGGTTGGAGTCCTGGCTGCTCCACTTCTGATTCAGCTCACAGCTAATGGCCTGGGAAAGCAGCAGAAGATGGTTCAAGTGCTTGGGCTCCTGCACCCATCTGCACCTGGAAGAAGCCCCTGGCTCCGGCCTGGCCTAGTACCAGCTATTGCAGCCATTTAGGGAGTGAGCCAGCGGATGGAAGATGTCTGTCTCTCTCTCTCTCTGCCTTTAAAATGATTACATAAATCTTAAAAAAAAAAAAAAAGGCATCAGTATTTGTTAAGAAATAGGACAATTCTTTGGAAGTTTTTTGGAAACATTTGAATAATTTAGTTGTATGATAAGATAAAGAATAAGTCACAATCTAAATTCTACTTCAAACACTAACTTATTTTGTGATCCTGATTAATTACATTTTTGTAAGAATAAAATAACTATAACAGAATGCATAATAACATTGCTGAATTATTTTAAAAATTAAGTACTTTGAACCTGAAAGCTTCATGAAGGGGTTTAGTTTGTAAGTATTCTTAAAGGTTTCTTCCTTCTTGAAAAATAAGTTTATTCACAGTAGGTACAAAAGTACTTCCTTTGTGAGACTGATAAGGAAGGTAAAAAGATGATGGAATGAGTTATAGAACAATATGTTAAAAAGAAACATAATTAGTGAACATGAGAAAACCCTGTTAACATTTTTAAAATGAGAACTATTTCAGAGCTTGTTTCTATAAGGTTGTAATCATTTTTGTCTGAAATCTTTTTCCTACTTAAGTTACATTTTTTAAAAAAAAGATTGATTTCTTTATTTGAAAGAGCTACAAAGAGGAGGGGGGAGAGACACAGAGAAGGATCCTTCATCTGCTGGTTCCTTCCCCAAATGGCCAGAAGGGCCAGAGTAGGGCTAGTCTGAAGCCAGGAGCCAGGCGCTGCTTCTGGTCTCCCACATGAGTGCTGGAGCCCAAACACTTGGGCCATCCTCCACTGCTTTCTCAGGCCACTAACAGCCAGCTGGATAGGAAGTGGAGCAGCCATGACTAGAACCGGCACACACATGGGATGTCAGTGTTGAAGGTGGTGACTTTACCCGCTAGGTACAATGCTGGCCCCATATGCTACATTTTTAAAAAATTGCAAGTTTGGCATAAACTTATATAGTACTGAAATTGAATTGCTTTATTACTTTCAACTTCATCTTGGTAATCCTTGTCAAATGGCTTCTTGTTTACCCTGAGGCATCCTCTTAGAAAGTCTTATTTATAAGTTTAACAAATGGTTTGAAAATTTTTTTAAAAGATTGATTCATTTATTTGAAAATTAGAGTTACACAGAGGAAGAGACAGATTGAGAGAGATCTTCCATTCTCTGGTTCACTTCTCAAATGGCTGCAATGGTCAGACCTGGGCCAGGCTGAAGCTAGGAACCAGGTGCTTCATCTGGATCTCCCACATGGGTGTTGGGGCCCAAGGACTTGGACCATCTTCCACTGTTTTCCCAAGCCATTTGCAGGGAGCTGGATCAGAAGTGGACCAGCAGGGACTATAACTGGCTCCTATATAGGATGCCAGTGTCACAGGCTGTGACCTAACTCGCTACACCACAATGCCAGTCCCTGATTTTTTTTTTTCCCAAAGGTTTATTTGTCTATTTAAAAGGTAGGGGTACAGAGAGAGGAGAGACACAGAGATCTCTCCAAATGTCTGCAACAGCCAGGACTAAGCCAGGTCAAAGTGAGTAGCCAGGAACTTCTTCATGAACCAGGCCAAAGTCAGGAGCAAGGAGCCCCTCTAGGTCTGCCACATGGTTAAAGAGACCTAAGCACCCGAGCCATCCCCTGCCACCCTTGAAGGCACACCAGCTGGGAGCTGGATTGGAAATGGAGCAGCAGAGAATTGAACTGGCACCCATATAGGATGCCAGTGCTTCTGAGCCAGGGTGCCAGGCTGGCCCCTGATTTTTAAAAAAAAAATTTTAATTTTATTTTATTTTGAAAGGTATACACACACACACACACACACAAACACTTCCATCTGTTAGTTCAATCCCCAAATGCCTGTAACAGCTGGGACTGGGCCAGGCTGAAGGCAGGAGCTAGAACTCGATCTGGGTCTTCTACATGGATGACAGAGACCCAACCACTCGAGTTATCTCCCTTTGCCTCTCAGGGTGTGCATCTGCAGGAAATTGGATCAGAGCCAAGAGCTGAACAAAGGTACCCCATATGAGAAGCAGCTGTCCAAACCAGCATCCTAACCACTATACCAAACAGTTGGATCCAATGTAGGGTTTTAAGGTGTTGTCCAGTTTGTAGATCAGTAGATGTAATGAAATAAATGCACAGTCTTCAGCTGACGTGCTGTCTGCATGTGTCTGGGTTTTATCTGCCTTTATTAATAAACATGCCAGGAAAGAATTCAGAAGACTTAAAAGTTTTTTTTTTAAGATTTATTTATTTATTTGAAAGGTAGAGTTACAGAGAGACAGAGAGAAGTCTTTTTTTTTTTTTTTTAAGATTTTATTTATTGATTTGACAGATAGAGTTACAAACTATGAGAGAGAGAGAGAAGGAAAGGTCTTCGTTCTGTTGGTTCACTCTCCAAATGGCCGCAATGGCCGGAGCTGTGCTGATCCGAAGCCAGGAGCCAGGTGCTTCTTTCTGGTCTCTCATGCGGGTGCAGGGGCCCAAGCACTTGGGCCATCCTCCACTGCTATCCCAGGCCACAGCAGAGAGCTGGACTGGAAGAGGAGCAGCCAAGACTAGAACCAGCACCCATATGGGATGCCGGTGCCACAGTCAGAGGATTAACCTCGTGTGCCACGGCTCTGGCCCTAAGAAGTCTCTCTGTCTGCTGGTTCACACCCCAAATGGCTGCAGTGGTCAGAGCTGGACCTATCTGAAGCCAGGCCCTAGGAGCTTCTTCCTGATCTCCCATGCGGGTGCAGGGGCCAAGAACTTGGGCCATCTTCCACTGCTTTCCTAGGTGCATTAATGGAGCTGGGTTGGAAGTGGAGCAGCTGGGACTCAAACCAGCACCCATGTGGGATGCTGGCACCGTAGGCGGCAGCTTTACCCACTATGCCACAGTGCCAGTCCCTTAAAATGTTTTGTTTTATTTTTAAGATGTATTTAGTTATTTGAAAGGCAGAGTCACAGAGAAGCAGAGGCAGAGAGAGGGATCAAGAACTTGGGATGCCAGCACTGCAGGTTGCGGCTTCACCAACTGTGCCACGGCGCTGGCCTCTAAAATGGGTTTTAATATGTGTAACTGAGTGATGCTAGTATTGTATTGCAGGGAAGCTGAGTCAGTGTTCTCAATAAGAGTGTCAGGGGGAATATCTTAGAGAATGTGAATCTCTCAGAGAAAACATTTTTTTTTTTTTTGTCAGGCAGAGTGGACAGTGAGAGAGAGAGATAGAGAGAAAGGTCTTCCTTTGCCGTTGGTTCACCCTCCAATGGCTGCCGCGGTCGGCGCGCTGTGGCCGGCGCACCGCGCTCATCCGATGGCAAGAGCCAGGTGCTGGGTGCTTTTTCCTGGTCTCCCATGGGGTGCAGGGCCCAAGCACTTGGGCCATCCTCCACTGCACTCCCGGGCCACAGCAGAGGGCTGGCCTGGAAGAGGGGCAACCGGGACAGAATCCGGTGCCCCGACCGGGACTAGAACCCGGTGTGCCGGCGCCACAAGGCGGAGGATTAGCCTGTTGAGCCACGGCGCCGGCCTAGAGAAAACATTTAATTTTGGGGGGATACATAAAATATTTTCCTTCAGAGACACCTAAGAAACATTTCTCAGTACCTTTCTCTTATGGCAGCTGGGAAAACCTGGAATCATTATCAGTGTATTTAATTTTAGAGTATAAGAAGTAAGCTGGGGGGGCCCTGGGACCTGGATTTGTTTTTCTAAATAAAGTTGCAAAAGCAAAAAAAAAAAAAAAAAAAGAGAGAGAGATAAGCTGTATTAATTTGATGTTTTAGGGTTTGGATCAAGAACAAAGATAGGTTTGGTCTTCCACATGTACATATGTACATATGACTTTGTGTGTTTACGGGAAAGTATAATATGTGCTTTTTTTTTTTAAAAAAAAGGATTTATTTATTTATTTGAAAAGTAGAGTTACAAAGAGAAGGAGGGAGGAGAGCAGGTGAGAGACAGAGCACATGCTTCTATCTACTAGTTCACTCTCAAAATGTCTGCCCCTGGGACCAGGCTGAAGCCAGGAGCCTGGAACTCCATCCCGGTCTCCACTGTGGGTGCAGGGACCTAAGGACACGGACCATCTTCCTTCCACTGTCTCCTAGGCACATTAGCAGGGAACAGGATTGGAAGTGAAGCAGGCCGGCGCCGCGGCTCAATAGACTAATCCTCCGCATGTGGCACTGGCACACCGGGTTCTAGTCCCGGTTGGGGCGCCAGATTCTGTCCTGGTTGCCCCTCTTCCAGGCCAGCTCTCTGCTGTGGCCCGGGAGTGCAGTGGAGGATGGCCCAAATGCTTGGGCCCTGCACCCCATGGGAGACCAGGAGAAGCACCTGGCTCCTGGCTTTGGATCAGCGCGGTGCACCGGCCACGGCAGCCATTGGAGGGTGAACCAACCTCAAAAGGAAGACCTTTCTCTCTGTCTCTCTCTCTCTCACTGTCCACTCTGCCTGTCAAAAAACAAAACAAAAGGAAGTGGAGCAGCTGGGACAAGAACCGGTGCCCGTTTTAGATGCCAGAATTGTAGGTGGTGGTTCAACCCTCTGCACTACAATGGTGGCCTACATTTTTTTTTTTTCTTTACCAGGGTTTTATACTGGTGACAGGAAAATAAATGAGTCAATACGAGAGATACCATTTTTTAACCCAGCTAATCTTATTTTGTACCTATTAGTACATAATGATTGCCTTCTACAAGATTGATTTATTAGATAGTTGTAGCCACTAAATCTAGGTGCTTTCAGATAAAACCAGAAAATTATTTGAAGTCATGAAATTATTGCTTTTTTGTGTAATTTTTTAATTGATGAAAAAGGCTGTCTTGTGATAATTTGCAGTAATCCTGAAAGAATTACTGGCATGTACTCTTTAAGACACTGTCTTTTAAAACCTATTTAAGGCCAGCACCGTGGCTCACTTGGTTAATCCTCCGCCTGCGGTGCCAGCGTCCCATATGGGCGCCGAGTTCTAGTCCCAGTTTCTCCCAGTGCAGCTCTCTGCTGTAGCCCAGGAAAGCAGTGGAGGATGGCCCAAGTGCTTGGGCCCCGGCATCTGTATGGGAGACCAGAGGAAGCACCTGGCTCCTGGCTTCCGATTGGCGTAGCTTTGGCTGTAGCGGCCATTTGGGGGGTGAACCAACGGAAGGAAGACCTTTCTCTGTCTCTCTCTCTCTCTGACTGTCTGACTCTGTCAAGTAAATTAAAAAAAAAACCTATGTAAGACCTAACTTTGTAATTTTTTAAAAATATTTATTTATTTTTTTTATTTGAAAGAGTTATACAGAGAGAGAACAAAACTGTTAACTTGGCAAAAAGGAATAGTTCTTCACACTTGACCATAAACTTTTATACGACTGTTAGTTATATATATTCTGTCAGTACAGTTATGTGTGGATAACTAATAACATTATTTAACCATCATCCCTGTGCAGTGCTTATATCACCATTTCGAAAATATGTGCAATTTTCAAAATAGGGAGATTGAAAGAGAAGGAAAAAATCTTTTTTCTTAAGATTTATTTATTTATTTGAAACTCAGAGTTACACAGGAAGGAGAGGCAGAGAGAGAGAAAGAGAGAGAGGTCTTCCCTCTGATGGTTCACTCCCCAGTTGGTCGCAACGGCGGGAGCTGTGCGCATCCGAAGCCAGGAGCCAGGAGCTTCTTCCGGGTCTCCCATGTGGGTGCAAGAGTCCAAGGATTTGGGCCATCTTGTACTGCTTTCCCAGGCCATAGCAGAGAGCTGGGCAGGAAGTGGAGCAGCCGGGTCTCGAACCGGCGCCCATATTGGATGCCAGAGCTTCAGGCCAGGGCGTTAACCTGCTGTGCCACAGCACTGGCCCCAGAATAAATCTATTTCTAATACAAATGTGTTGAAGTAAAATATAGAATTTTTATAAGGAAATTCTAGATAAAAAGAATGTGAGCTCTAAAAATAATGAATTAGGAAGGAGCCCTAAATACTAAAAATGATGAGTTGGGCTGGGTGTAGGAAAATAAAGAGCGCTGGCACAGAGGTTGAACCAAAGAGTTTATCTCTCATATAAATATATTCATTTTTTAAAGGTTTATTTATTTTATTTGAAAGGCTGAGTTACAGCTTTGTGCAGTAGCAGTATCTTAGCCAATGAGGTTTATCAGAGGTGTGATTATCGCTAATTAAAAAGCAGAGTTACAGAGAGGCAGAGGAAATGGCAGAGAGGGAGAGATCTTCCATCCACTGGTTCACTCTCCAAATGGCCGCAATGGCTGGAACTGGGCTGATCTGAAACCAGGAGACAGAAGCTTCTGGGTCTCCCACGTTGAATGCAGGGGCCCAAGCACTTGGACCATCTTCCACTGCTTTCCTAGGCTGTAGCAGGGAGCTGGATTGGAAGTAGAGCAGCTGAGACTCAATCCAGTGCACATATGGGATGCGGGTGCTGCGATGGTGGCTTTACTTGCTACTCCACAGCGCTGGCCCCAGTATATTCACATTTTTAAAAACTTTACTGCCTGGCCGGCATCATGGCTCACTTGGCTAATCCTCCGCCTGCGGCACTGGTATCCCGGGTTCTAGTCCCGGTTTGGTGTGCTGGGTACTAGTCCTGGTTGCTCCTCTTCCAGTCCAGCTCTCTGCTGTGGCCCAGGAGTGCAGTGGAGGATGGCCCAAGTGCTTGGGTCCCTGCACCTGCATGGGAGACCAGAAGGAAGTACCCGGCTCCTGGCTTCAGATCGGCACAGCACCGACCGCAGCGGCCATTAGGGGAGTGAACCAATGGAAGGAAGACCTTTCTCTCAGTCTCTCTCTCACTGTCTATAACTCTGTCTCTCTCTCTCACTGTCTAACTCTGCCTGTCAAAAATAAATTTAAAAAAAAAAAAAACCTTTGCTGGCCACATAGAATATTCGTGTGCTACATTGAACATTTCTGTGGCCATACTGAATCCTGTTGAAGGGTTCTTAGGGAACAGAGGTGTGTTGTGCATATTCTCTATTACTTGGACCTGAGGATACAGCTTAAGCTTAATGGTCTCATTAAAAAAAGGGAACACTTTCAAGATTCTTATAGGTTCTTAATGGAAAAGGATATAAATAGTGTTTAATACATCATTATTATTAAACATATTAAGGGAATTTGTTTTAGTTTGTTTGCTTTAATCTACTCCAGTGGAATATACTCAAATATTCAGAATCTATCATAATACTTCTTTTTTGGTAGCATTTAGTAAATTTGCCTCATTTCTGAGATTTTGAATATGCATATGTGTTTATTTATATCTTTGGTTTTTATTCACTATTCCTGAATGTACTGAGTGTTGAAAATTTTGAGCATGCAGTCTGTTTTGTGCTATTGCTCTTCTGTAAAATGGGTCAATTTATGCATAAACTAACCACTAATACAGGCTGTGGTTGAGGAACCAAATATTTTCCCAGTTCTTTTTTTTTTAAGATTTATTTATTTATTTATTTGAAGGCTGTGTTGAGGAATCAAATATTTTCCCAGTTCTTTATTTTTTTTTAAAGATTTATTTATTTGAAAGAGTTACACAGAGAGAGGAGGAGAGGCAGAGAGAGAGAGAGAGAGGTCTTCCATCTGCTGGTTTACTTCCCAAATGGCTACAACGGCCAGAGCTGAGCAGATCTGAAGCCAGGAGTCAGGAGCTTCTTCCAGGTCTCCCACGCGGGTGCAAAGGCCCAAGGACTTGGGCCATCTTCTGCTTTTCCAAGCTACAGCAGAGAACTGGATTTGAAGTGGAGCATCTGGGACTTGAACCAGTGCCCATATGGGATTATGGCAAACTTTAAAAAAAATCTTTATTTGAAAGGCATTAGAGAGAGGGAAAGACAGAGGGAGAGATCTTCCATCTGCTGGCTCACTCTTCAAATGGCCAAGAGTTTCTTCTGGGTCTTCCACATGGATGCAGGGGCACAAGCACTTGAGCCATCATCCCATACTTTCCCAGGTGCATTAGCAGGGAGCTGTATTGCAGGTGGAGCAACTGGGACATGAACCAGGACCCATATGTGTTGCAGGAGTCACAGGTAGTGGCTTAACACACTGTATCACAGTGCTGGCCTTAATAAACTTTGTTTTTCAAGGGCCGGCACTGTGGCATAGTGGGTAAAGCTACCACCTGCAGTGCCGGCTTCCCATATGGGCGCCAGTTCTAGTCCTGGCCCAGCCCTGGCCATTGCAGCCATTTGGGAAGTGAACCAGTGGATAGAAGAGATCTCTCTCTCCCTCCCTCTCTCTAACTCTGCCTTTCAAATAAATGAATCTTTAAAAAAAAAAAAACACGTTGTTTTTCAGAGCAGTTTTATCTCACAGCAAAATTGAGCAAAAACGTAATAGAATTCCATTTACCCCTATATCCCCAAACTCTCATAGACTTACTCCTCAACTATCAACATCTGTTTGTTGCAGTTGCCGTGGTACAGCAAGTTATAGCCCTGGCCTGCAATGCTGGTATCCTATGTGGGTGCTGGTTTGTTTCCTGGCTACTCCACTACCGATCCAGCTCTCTGCTAATGTGCCTGGGAAAGCAGCAGAGGATGGCCCAAGTGCTTGTGCCCCTGCACCCATGTGGGAGACCCAGAGGAGGCTTCTGGCTCCTGGCTATAGATCAGCTCCACTCTGACCATTGTGGCCATTTGGGGAGTGAACCAGTGGATGGAAGATCTGTCTCTCTCTCTGATTCTCTCTCTATAACTCTGTCTTTCAAATAAATAAAGTAAAATCTTACAAAAAATCATCATCAGGGCCGGCGCTGTGGCGTAGAGGATAAAGTCACCTCCTGCAGTGCTGGCATTCCATATGGGCACTGGTTCAAGACCCAACTGCTGCACTTCTGACCCAGCTCTCTGCTATGGCCCGGGATAGCAGTGGAAGATGGCCCAAGTGCTTGGGCCCGTACACCCACATGGGAGATCTGGAAGGAGCTCCTGGGTCCTGGCTTTGGATCTGCTCAGCCATCATGGCCATTTGGGGAGTGAACCAGCAAATGGAAGATTTCTTTTCTCTGCCTCTGCCTCTCTGTAACTCTGTCTTTCAAATAAGCAAATCTTTAAAAAAAACATCACCACCTAAAGTCCATAGTTTACAATAGGATTCTTAGTGCTGTGTAATCTATGGCTTTTGACAAATGTATGATATATATTCACCATTATAGTACCTTACAGAGTAGGCTTCTACCCTAAAAAGTCTCTGTACTCTGCCTATTCATCCTTCCTCCATCCATATTCCCTGGTAACCACTAGTCTTTTTACTGTGTCCATAGCTTCCCTTTTTCCAAAATACATGGTTGGACTCATAGAAGTATACAGTATTTTCAGATTGTCTTTCACTTAGTCATTGATGTTTTCTCCATTCTTCATGGCTTAACAGGTCATTTCTTTTTAGTGCTGCGTAATACTCCATTGTCTGGATGTACCGCAGCTTATTATTATTATTTTTTTTTTTTTGGACAGGCAGAGTGGACAGTGAGAGAGAGACAGAGAGAAAGGTCTTCCTTTGCCATTGGTTCACCCTCCAATGGCTGCTGCGGATGGCGCGCTGTGGCCGGCGCACCGCGCTCATCCGATGGCAGGAGCCAGGTGCTAGGTGCTTTTTCCTGGTCTCCCATGGGGTGCAGGGCCCAAGCACCTGGGCCATCCTCCACTGCACTCCCGGGCCACAGCAGAGGGCTGGCCTGGAAGAGGGGCAACCGGGACAGAATCCGGCGCCCCGACTGGGACTAGAACCCGGTGTGCTGGCGCCGCAAGGCGGAGGATTAGCCTGTTGAGCCACGGTGCCGGCCTGTACCACAGCTTATTTACCCACTCATCTATAAGGACATGAATGCTTCTAGGTTTTGGCAATTATGACTAAAGCTACAATAAACATGTGTGAATGTGTTTTCAGCCCATTTGGATAAATACCAATGAGTGTGATCACAGTCGTCTGGTTGGAACATGTTTAGTTTTATAAAAAACTGCCACTCTCTTTTGCAGTGTCTGTACCATCCCCACCAGCAGTTATTGAGAGTTCTGTTGCTCTGCATCTTTTCCAGCATTTGGTGTTGTCAGTGTTCTAGATTTTAGCCATTTTGACAGGTTTTTTTTTTTTTTTTGGACTTCTTAGTATTGTTTTAATTTGCATTTCCCTGCCCACATATGATGTTAAGCATCTTTTCACAGGCTTGTCACCTGTATGTCTTTATTGAAGAAATGTCTGTTTAGATTCTTGCCATTTTTAAATTGGGTTCTATTTTAAAAAAATGTTTATTTTCACCTACTTGAAGGGGAGTGGTGGGAGTGAGAGAGGAAGAGGTCTTTCATTCACTGGTTCACTCCCCAAATACCTGCAAGCAGCTTGGCCTGGGCCAGACTGAGACCAGGAGCCAAGGAGCTCTATTCTGATCTCCCACATGGGTGTCAGAGATCCAAGCTCTTGACCCATCGCCTGCTGCTTCCTAGAATGCACCAATAGGAAGCTGGATTTGAAACAGAGGCTCTGGAACTCAGACTAACCCTCAGATGTGGGATGTAGATATCTCAAATGGTGGCTTAACCCACTCCAAATGCCTGCCCTTCATTTTCTTGTTTTACATGTCTTATTTTCATTTACTTGGAAGGCAGAACAATAGAGAAAGAGAGAAACAGAATCCATTTCCTAGTTCACTCTCTAAAAGCCTGCAGTAGTTATGACTGGGCTGGGCCAAAGCCAGGATCCTGGCACTCCATCTGGGTCTCCCACGTAGGTGGCAAGGGCTCAAGCGCTTGAGCCATCTCTTGCTTCCTAAGCTGCATTAGCAGGAAGCTGGATTTGAAGTGGAGGAGCTGGGACTTGAACTGGCACTCTGATATGGGATGCGGTAAGCCTAAGTAGCCACTTACCACACTGTGCCACAATGCCTGCTCCTGTTCATTGAGTTTTAAGAATTCTTTGTGTATTTTAGATAACAATCTTTTATTAGATATATGCTTTGTTAGTATTTTCTCTGTGGCTTGTTTTATATTTCTTTAGTGTCTTTGTACAGCAGAAGTTTTTAAATTTAATGAAGTCTAGCTTATCAGTTATTTTTTTTAACAAATCATTATGGTGAGTTATACCTAAACAATTCACCACACTTAAAGTTGTTTAGATTTTCTCCTGTGTTGCTTTCTGGGAGTTTTATAGTTTTGTATTTTACATGTAGGTCTCTGATGCATTTTGAGTTAATGTTTTAAAAATATTCATTTTATTTGAAAGGCAGTTAGAGGTCGGGAGGGAGAGAGAGAGAGAGAGCCAGCCAGCAAGTGAGCCAGCGCGAGCACGCTCTTCTATCTACTGGTTCACTTCCCAAATGGCTGCAATGGGCTGGGCCAGACCGAAGCCAGGAGCCAGAAGCTTCTTCTGGGTCTCCCATGTAGGTACAAGGACCCAAACACTTGGGCCATCTTTCCCTGGTTTTCCCAGGCCATTAGCAGGGAGCTGTAATGGAAGTGGAGCAGATGGGATGCAAACTGGTACCCATATGGGATGCTGACATCGCAGGTGATGGCTTCACCTGCTACACCACAGTGCTGACCCCTTGAGTTATTTTTAATAAAGCTGTGAACTCTGTGTCTAGGTGTGTTCCTCACCCCCTGCTCCCTGTATGTAGCTATTCAGTTTGGGTATCATTTCTTTTTTTTTGTTGTTGTTCTTTTAAAGATGGATTTATTTTATTTGAAATGCAGTGTTATAGAGAGGCAGAGGGGGGAGAGAGAGAGGTCTTCCATGCTGGTTCACTCCCCAGATGGATGCAATGGCTGAAGCTACACTGATCCAAAGTCGGGAGCTTCTTCCAGGTCTCCCATGTAAGTGCAGGGGCTCAAGGACTTGGGCCATCCCCTGCTGCTTTCCCCGGCCATAGCAGAGAGCTGGATCGGAAGAGGAGCAACCAGGACTGAAACCGATGTCCATATGGGATGCTGGCACTGCAGGCAGCAGCTTTGCCCGCTACTCCACAGCGCTGGCCCAGGAGCATCATTTCTTAAAATGACATTGTCTTTTCTCCATTGTATCACCTTTGCTCCTTTGGCTTTTGTTCTTTTGTCAAACTGTGTGTAAGTCTGATCTGTTTGTTCTTTTAGTAATGCTACACTCTCTTGATTACTGTAGCTTTTTCTTTTTTTCTTAAGAGGCAGAGAAACAGGCTCCCATCTGCTGGTTCACTTCCCAAATGTCCACAGCAGACCCCTGCTGGGGCTGAAACTGGGAGCTGGCAACTCATTCTAGATTTCCCACATGGATGTCAAGAATTCAAAAACTTTAGCGTCCCAGGTCAAAGCCAGGAGCCCAGAACTCAGTATGGGTTTCCCACATGGATGGCAGAGTACCAAGTACTTGAGCCATCACCTGCTTCTTCTCAGAATGTACATTAGCAGGAAGCTGGATTTTGTAGGCGGAACATCCAGGCCATGAACCAGTGCCCATTTGGGAGGCTGGTGTCGTAGGTGGTGGCTTTACTCACTATGCCACAATGTTGGCCCCTGCTTAAAAATATTTTGGAATTTCTTCTGGGATTCTCCTTTGACCCATGTATTATTTAGAAGTATGTTGTTTAACCTCCAAATATTTTGGAATTTTCCATCTTTATTTCTGCTGTTGAGTTTCAATTTAATTCATTGTGGTCCTAAGGCAAACTGTATGATTTCTGTTCTTTTAAATTTGTTAAAATGTTTTATGACCAAGAATGTTGTCTGTCATGGTAAATGTTCCAGTAAGAACAAGAGAAGAATGTGTATTTTGCTGTTGTTAGATGAGGTAGTTTATAGATGTCATTTATATTCAGTTGATTAATGATGTCATTCAATTCAACTATGTCATTACTGAGTTTCTGTCTGATGTATTTCTCCATTTCTGATAGAGGGATGTTAAAGTCTCCAATTGTTTATCTTTGTAGTTCTGTCAGTTTTTGTTTCTCTGTTTTGATGCAGTGCTGTTAGATGAATATATATTAAGGATTGTTACACCGGCCATACTGGTTTTTTTGTGTGTGTGTTTTTTTAAAGACTTAATTTATTGGAGCAGGTGCTGTGGCACAGCAGGTTAATCTGCGGCCTTACAGCACTGGCATCCAACAGTTCGAGTCCCAGCTACTCCACTTCTGATCCAGTCCCCTGCTAATGTGCCTGGGAAATCAGGAAAGATGACCCAAGTCCCAGGCCCCTGCACCCACATGGAAGACCTGGGTGGAGTTCCAGGGCTCCTGGCTTTGCTCTGGCCTAGCCCCAGTCATTGCAATCATTTGGGGAATGAGAGAGAGATCTCTTCTATCTGCCAATCCATGCCCTGATTGTCTGTAATAGCCAGGCCAAAGCTTGGAGTCAGAAACTTCAACCTGGTCTCCCGCTTGCATTGCAGGGACCCAAGCACTTGGGCCATCTTACACTGGCTTCCGAGGAACATTTATTTGGGAAGCTGGTCAGAAGTGGAACATTTGGGACTGGATCTGGCTCTTCCAATATGGGATGCTGGAGTTGGCAGGTGGCAGCTTAACCTGTTGTGCCTCAATGCTAGTCCCTCCAATCCTTTACTTTTAAGTCTATGTGTATGTTCATATACAGAGTGAGGTTTTTTATAGCCAGCATTTAGTTGAGTTTTGTTTTTGATCCATTCTTACAATCTGTATGTAGACTGTTGACTTAAAAAAAAAAAAAGATTTATTTATTTTTTTTAAAGAGTTACAGAGAGGCAGAGAGAGAGTATGAGATCTTCCATTAGCTAGTTTACTTCCCAAGTGGCCACAACAGCCAGGATGGGGCCAGGCCAAAGCCAGAAGCCAGGAGCTTTTCTGGGTCTCCCACATGGATGCAGGGGCCCAAGTACTTGGACCAGCTTCCACTGCTCACTGCTTTCCCAAACTCATTAGTAGGGACCTGGATTGAAAGTGGAGCAGCCAGGACTGCAGCTGGAGCCCATATGGCAGCAGGCGCTGCGGGCAGCAGCTTTACCTACTGTGTCACAGCGCTGGCCCTGACCATTGACATTTAAAGAGATTATATAGGGGCCAGTGCTGGGGCAGAGCGCTGTAGTGCCAGCATCCCATATGGGCACTGGTTTGAGTCCTGGCTGTTGTATTTCCAATCCAGCTCTCTGCTATAGCCTGAGAAAGCAGTAGAAGATGACCCAAGTCCTTGGGCCCTTCAACCCTTGTGGGGACCTGGAAGAAGCTCCTGGCTCCTGGCTTCGGATCAGCCCTGCTCTGGTCATTGCAGCCATTTGGGGAGTGAACCAGCGGATGGAAGACCTCTCTCTCTCTCTGTAATTCTGCCTTTCAAAGAATAAATAATTAAAAAAATAAAATTATTATATAGTTGGCTTAATATTTGTTACATTTTTGTATTTATCTTACTGTTCTTTGTTCCTGTTTTGTCTTCCGTGACTTTTCTGGCATGGTAGTTTTGTGGTTTCACTTGAACATTTTATGTTTAAGTTTTATTTTCATGTTATTTGAAAGAGACACAGAGACAGAGAGTTTCAACTTGTTTATTGATTTTTTTTTTTAGATTTATTTATTTATTTGAAAGGTAGAGTTAGAGAGAGAGAGAGACAAAGCGAGAGAGAGAGAGAGAAAGAGAGAGAGATCTTGCATAAGCTACTTTACTCCCTAAATGGTAACAATGGTCAAGGCTGAGCCAGGCCAAAGCCAGGAGCCAGGAACCTAGTTCCTTGAGTCCGCGTCCATGTTTCCCAGAGTCTTCATTCGTGGAAAACTGGAGTCAGGAGTGGAATTGGGAATCAAATCTAGGCAGTCTGGTGTGGGATATGGATGGATATCTTAACTGGCAGGTTAATCACCCACTCCATTTGCTCATTATTATTATTTTTTTAAGATTTATTTATTTATTTCAGTGGCAGGTTTAGAGAGAGAGAGAGAGAGAGAGAGAGATCTTCCTCCTGCTAGTTCGCTCCCTAGATGACCTCAATGGTCAGGGCTGGGCCAGGCTGAAGACAGGATCTAGGAGATTCACCTGGATTTCCCATATCGGTGGTAACTGTGCAAACACTTGAGCCTTCTTCCGCTGCTTTCCAAGGTGTATTAGCCGGAAGCTAAATTGGAAGTGACGCAGCCAGGACTGGAACATGAAAGATGGTGGCTTAACCTAGTGTGCCATAACGTCTGCCCAATTGCTCATTTTTCAATCAGTTTGTTACTTAGAGGGTTCATATAATTTCTTCATATATTCTGGATATGTCAGATTTATGATTTGCAATATTTTTTTCATTGTGTGGGTTACCTTTTCTGTTGATTTTTTTTCCTTGGATGTATAGAAAATTTTGAGTTCAAAGTAGTCCAGTATGTCTTTTTCTTAGTTACATGTGATTTTGAGATCATATTCAAGGAACTATACCAAATCCAACAACCTGAAGTTTTTCCTTATACATTTTCTTCTAAGAGTATTACAGTTTTAGTTCTTTATTTCAGATCTTTGATCCATTTTGAGTTAATTTGGAGTAAAGAATCAAGCTTCATTCCTTGTGTATTGATACTAAGTTTTTCCAGGAATTTTTCCTTGTCAAAAATTTTTATTTATTTATTTGATAGAGTTAGACAGTGAGGGAGAGAGACAGAGAGAGAGGTCTTCCTTCTGTTGGTTCACCCTCCCAATGGCCGCTACGCCGGAGCTACACAGGTGCTTCCTCCTGGTCTCCCATGCGGGTGCAGGGCCCAAGCACCTGGGCCATCCTCCACTGCCTTCCTGGGCCACAGCAGAGAGCTGGACTGGAAGAGGAGCAAACGGGACTAGAACCCGGCGCCCATATGGGATGCCAGTGCCACAGGTGGAGGATTAACCAAGTGAGCCACGGTGCTGGCCCCCTTTTGTCAAAATTTTCATGTTTTGAATTTTGTCATTTTGAACATAGTAAACAAGTATCTGAATGGTTTACTGCTGTGTAAGGGGATCCTGTTGCACATTATTTCAACTGTTTTTATTTCTTTTATCTTTTTCCTCTGATGTGCCGGGATTTATTTGATTAAATGTTAGATAATGAATTAGGAAAATTGTATGATCAAAATAGAATGGTGTTAGCTTTATCTAGAGATTTTTGTTTGCTTCATCCTAGGGTTACCAATACTCAGATATCATCTTTTTTATAATATTAGAGAATCCTATTTCCTAGAGTTTAATTGTATTCTATGTGTAGATTACTTTTTTGATAAATATTTATTTTTATTTTTCTTTGAAAGAGTTACAGAGAGAGGTAGAGACAGAGAGAGGTCTTCCATCTGCTGGTTCACTCCCCAAATGGCTGCTACCACCAGAGCTGAGCAGATCTGGAGCCGGGAGCCAAGAGCTTTTTCTGCGTTTTCCACGTGGTTGCAGGGGCCCAAGGACTTGGGCCATCCTCCACTGCTTTCCCAGGTGCATTGGTAGAGAGCTGGGTCAGAAGTGAAACAGCTGGGACTCGAACCAGTGCTCATATGGGATGCCAGCGCTGCAGGCAGAGGCTTTATCCCACTACGCCACAGTGCCAAACCCTACTTTTCTTTCTTGTTCTCTTTTATTATTAGGCTATCCAAGCAAGGAGTTGTTTACCAAAGTCCCCAGTCTTGACTGGCCCTGGATTCCAACTTTTGTCTGTAGAGCCTTGCACACTCAGTCTTAGGCATCTTTGATGTATCAACAAATAACCTCAAGGCAAAAGTAGCCTAGAGTACAAAGCTTCCTCCTCCTGGGCTCCTGTCATCGTCTTCATCTGACTTCTTTATCTTGCTGTACATGCCTTCCACCCTCCATATAGCTTTTTTAATTTTAAGGGAGTTGAGTAATGGAGGAAATGTTTGAATTATATACTCCACCACATGATATTAAGTCCATAATTGTTTTACTGATGAAGTTCTTGAGATCCAGACAGATGAAATAATAGTGTACGACCACAAAATCAGTGTCAGAATCGGATCTAGAACATAAGTATTTGTGTTATTCTAGTATTTGTACTACTGCTGAGTAAATTTACCTAAATAATTAGTAGTCATTTATTAAGAATAGGTCTAGTGATAGAATAGATTTCCCTGTTCTTTTGGGTCAAATTTATATTTGACATCTGCTAATTCTCTTTAGACTTTTTAGATAGTCTGATAGTGTAGGACCGTTACTGTCTTATATAAATATTAAGTTCATTTTGAAATATGGAACTGTCAGCGACCGTACTGCTGGGGCTTTAATTATGCATATATCTGAATGATTCTCCCTAGACTGAGAAGGAGGTCCTCTTAGAACCTTTCAAAATAAGAAGTATCGCTGAGCTCTTTGTTCTATTTTTCTCTTTAGCCTCCTTTGGAATTTTTCCAGAATGGTGAGTTTCTTTTTCCCTATTGCACTAAATATACTCTGTATTTTTATTTTTTATTTATTTGGAAGGCAGAGTTATAGAAATAGAAGGAGAATTAGAGAGAAAGAGATTTTCTATCTGCTGGTTCATTCCCCAAATGACTGCAGTGGCCAAAGCTGGACCAAGCCAAAGCCAGGAGCCTTGAACTCCACCCAGATCTCTCATGTGGGTTGCAGGTACTTGGGCCTTCTTTACTGCTCTCCTAGGTGCATTAGCAAGGAGCTGGATTGGAAGTGGAGCAGCTAGAACTTGAACCAGAGCTCATGTGGGATGCTGGCACTGCAGGCAGCTGACCCACAGTCCTGTCCCCACTATTTTAAGCTTTATGAAGTAGCAGGTGGCCATTGCAAGCCCTTCTTTTTTATTGCACATGAACTGCTTTCCAAAACTACATGAACAATGTGGTGGGTAGATTGTTTTCTGAATAAAAACCAAAACAAGGGGCAGGTGTTTGGTACAATTCTTAGATGTTGCTTGTGGTGCTACATACCATATCTCAGAGTACCTGGGTTTGTGTCCCACCTCTGCTTCCAGTTCCAGCTTCCTGCTTATGTGTACCCTGGGAGCAGGTGATAGCTCAAGTTATTGAGTCTCTGCCACCAGGTGGGAGACTTGGGTTGACTTCCTGGCTCTTGGGGCCAGTGTTGTGGTGCAGCAGGCTAAGTTGCTGCTTGTGATGCAGATATCTCGTATCAGGGTGCCAATTTGAGTTCTGGCTACTCTGCTTCCAATCCAGCTCTTGCTAATGCACCTGGGATAGTAACCAGGGGCCCCTGCCACCCATGTGGGAGACCCAGATAGAATTCCCAGCTTCAGCCTGGCCCAGGCCTTACTGTTGTGGTATTTTGGGGAATAAACCAGCAGATGGAATTTCTATTTCTCTCTCTCCCCCCCTCCATCTTTCTTTCTGTTTCTTTTTCTCTGTATCTCTCCATCTCTGTCTCTCTGCCTTTCAAAACAAGCAGTCGAAAGAAAGAAAAGAAGCCAGAGAGTGAATGAGACCAAAGCCGGTCTCTTGTACATTTTGGGGACATGTTCCCAATGAACATGTAGGCCTTTAGGGGACATTCAGCATCTAAGACATAGCATTTTGCCTATGGCCCCCAAAGGTTCACATCCACTTCCAGTGCAAAATGTATTCATTTCATCCCCAAGAATTCTAAAGTCTCATTTGTGATTCAAGGCAAATTTCCTTAACTGTGAGCCCGATAACAATTAAAAAAAAGAAAAAAGACAGAGTTACATACTTTTAAGGTATGGTGGTGGAACCAGCAGAGGGTAAATATTCCCATTCCAAAAGGGAGAACTAGCAATAATGAATTAGCCCAAACAAAAATGAAACCCAGCAGGGTAAATGTTAAATCCTAAATGCACTGTGTTCAGCATCCATTACACACTGATGAATTCCCAAGGACTTGGGCAGCACTGCCCCATATCTGTATGCTGGTTACAATCCATGTGTTTGTCTTTTGGGATGGTTTTATGTGCTGCCTACAGCTTTCACCATGGCTGTTGCATATTGCTGTCACCTCTGCCTTCCTGGGGTTTCCTCTGCAACTGCACACTCAAAGCTCCACTACACACCTCTCCATCAGGGCCTCCAGCCCTGTGGCAAAATGTGCCTGACCTCTTAGGCTTCCTTTGAAATCTTAGTGGAAACCACCATAACTCTATTTCTGCATACCTGCCAAAATTAGCACCACGTGGAAAATGCCAAGGCCTACTACATGCGTGAGTCCACACCTGGACCAGCCTTGGAGCACTTTACCAGCTGAATGTTAGAAGGGAATCTCCAGGGTTGAGCCTCTGTCTGTGGCGCTGGCATCCCATATGGGCACCAATTCAAGGGATGCTGCTCCACTTCCGATCCAATTCTCTGCTAATGACCTGAGAAAGAAGTGGAGGATGGCCCAAGTGCTTGGACCCCTACACCCACATGGGAGACCCTGAAGAAGCTCCTGAATTCTGGCTCTGGCCATTGTGGCCTTTTGGGGAATGAACTAGTGGATGGAAGACCTCTCTTTCTCTTTCTCTCTGTCTCTGTCGCTGTTGCTGTTTCTGTCTCTACCTCTCTCTGTCTGTAACTCTGCTGTCTTTAAAAAGAAAGAAAGCAATCTGTAAGTGATCTTGAGTAAGCCTGCAGAAAGTGCCCTGACGTTCCATGAAACAGGACTTCCCTTCCCTGCCTCCTGACTTGTGATGGGAGAGGCATCAAAGATTTGTGAGATGCCCTTGAGGCCTTTTTCCCATTATCTGTTGGATTAGCATTAGCTTCCTTCTATTGGCTCTCATCTCTTTAGCAACTGCTTCCGCTGCCACACTCTCCTGTTCCAAGCACTTTTATTTATTTATTTATTTATTTATTTTAAGATTTTAATGGAAAGACAGAGTGATGGAGTGGAGGGGAGGAATATCCTCCATCCGCTGGCTCACCTTTGAGGGCTGTGCCAGGCCGAAGCCAAGAGACAGGAGCTACATCCAGGTCTCCTACATGGGGGCAAGAACCCCAGTATTAGGGCCATCCTCTGCTTTGCTGCTTTCCCAGGTGTGTTAGCAGGGAGCTGGATCAGAAGTGGAGCAGCTGGACTCGAACTGAAGCTCATATGGATGTTGTCATTGCAGTCAGCGGCTTAACCTGCTGGCCCCTAGGCACTTTTTCTTCCTCCTCTCTTGCCAACCTCTCAATTTTCCAAATCTTCCACTCTGCTTATTTTTGCTCCTGATTCTCACTGTAAAACTAAAAGTAGCCACCAATACCCATGCTACAACCTGAATACTTTAATGTTTTGAAATCTCCTTCTTCAAATATTCTTCCTTTAGTTCAGTCTTCTACAGAGTCCCAGGGCACAGACACAAAGAACCCAAAGTCTTTGCCCTGGTGTTATAAGGCTGGCTTTTAGTCCAGTTCCCAGTGAATCTCTCCTGTCTGTCTGAAACCTCATGAGCATAGCCTCTACTGTCTGCCTTGCTCATGACCAGTGACCCAGGCTATGAAGCTTTGCAGCCTCTCCAGGCCCTCGTGGGAATTGCCCAGGGTGCTCCACTGCAGCTTTCTCGGCTTGTCCTAGCCTGCTCCTCCAAACTCTTGCAGTCAGTTCTGAGGCTGCATCCCTATTTTTAGGTATAGTTTTAGTAAGATCTCACCCTTTTCTCCAATGTTCTTTGTTAGGGTTTTTTGGTTGTTGTAATACCTGAGACCGCCTAATCTTATAAAGTGAAGAGGTTCTGGGGGGCAGGTGTGTAGCTTAGTGATGAAGACACCCTGTGTTCAAATTGGAGCACCGAAGTTCGTTGTCTGACTAGCTCCTGATTCCATCTTCTTGCTAATGTAGGTGTTAATAAAATAGTACCATCTTATCTGGGGTGCCATCTTAAGCTCTGGCCCTGTCGTCATTTTGTACAATAAGCTTCAATTCTAAGCCCAGCCTGGCTCACTAGAAGTCAGGTGAGGGGCCCAGCGCTGTGGCGTAGCAGGTAAACCCACCCTCTGCAGTGTCAGCATCCCAGTATGGGCGCCGGTTCGAGTCCCAGCTGCTCCACTTCTGATCCAGCTCTGCAATGGCCTTGGAAAGCAGTAAGAAGATGGCCCAAGTTCTTGGGCTCCTGCACCCACATGGGAGACCTGAAAGAAGCTCCTGGCTCCTGGCTTTGGATTGGCACAGCTCTGGCCGTTGGCCAGTTGGGCAGTGAACCAGTGGATGGAAGACCTCTCCCTCTGTCTCTGTCTCTCTGCCTTTCCTTCTCTCTCTGTGTAACTCTGACTTTCAAATAAATCAATAAATCTTTAAAAAAATGTGAGGTAACCGAATGGCCCAACCACAAGCGTCAGTTGTACCCCCACCCTAACGGGATTCAGTGCTCCCACTTCCTTACTTCTGCAAGGAATATAAGACCTGTTCTCGTAGTACAGGCTGCTGTTCTCTCACGCACGGGGAGGCAGCCTGACAACTCTCCCTCACCTTTCCCCTTACTCTGGCGTTTGTTGTGTTTTGTGGGAGCCTTTCAGTAGGTCCTGGGAGGCAGCTGCGATATTGAGTAATTGGGTTCCTGCCACCCCGAGGGAGACTTGGATTGTGTTCCCAGCTCCCATCTTCAGTGGGCCCTGGCTATTGCAGGCATCTGGGGAGTACACAGCAGATAGGAGCGCTGTCCGTTCATCTCTCTGCATCTCAAATTAAAAAGCAGAACCGAGAAGGCTGTTTGCTCAAGGTTCTGGTGGTTTGTAGTCCAAGACCAGGTGGGCCCTGTTGTTTCAGCCTCTGTGATGTGATTCTTATTGGCAGAGTCCTGTGGTGGCATAGGATATCAAATGGCAAGAGAGAGAGCACATGTCTCTGTCTGTATCTTTCTCTCACCTCTTACAAAGCCACCCTGATTCAATCATGGGGACCCTATTCTAATGACTTACTAAAGACCTTGTCTCCAAGCGCTGTAACTGCATTAAGTTCTTACTCATATACCATTAACATAAGACTTTGGGAACTGGACTGTTGAGTTTGAGGGGATCAGATATTCAAACTACAGTAATCTTTGTCCCAATATTGTACTAGAATCCACTAGAAGCTTATAGTGATGGAATTACAATAATAATTTTGCTTGACTTTATTTTTTCTATTTCAACCTTTTTTTAAAAAGAGCATTTGAAAGATTCTTGTTGTTTAAAGATTTATTTACCTATCTGAGGGGCGCAGTTACAGACAGAGAGAGACAGGGAGAGAGGTCTTCCATCTGCTGGTTTACTTCTCAAATAGTCACAATGGCCAGAGCTGAAACAATCCAAAGCCAGGAGCCAGGAGCCAGGAGCTTGTTCTGGGTCTCCCACATGGGTGCAGGGGCCCAAGGGCTTGGGCCATTTTCTGCTGCTTTCCTAGGCCGTAGCAGAGAGCTGTATTAGAAACAAAGCAGCTGGACTTGAATCGGTGCCCATATGGGATGCCAGCACTGCAGGCAGTGGCTTGACCCATTAAGCCACAGTTTCGGCCCCTTCCTCATGTTTTATGATTAAATAGTATTTTTTTTTCCTCGAGGTTATACAAGTTTTATGTAGGTTAAATAATATTCTTCAGAATAAATTTATAATCCATCAAGTCATTCTTCTACCAATAGTCATTTAAGTGAAATTCCATGTTGTAATTAATAGCCATACACATATCTGATGTCCTTTTGACCATATGAGAAAACATCTATGGGATAAATTCCTGGAGTGGAAAATGCTGGGAAGAGGGTATATTTATTTATAATTTTGAATGATATTGCCATATTGCACTTCAAAGATACTGTACTAACATCCACCAGCTAATTAACTAAACAGTTTAGTCAATACCTTTACCTTATGATATTTTGATCTTTGGATCTTTGTTAATCTAGTAGGCAAAAGGGGATTACCTTTACTTTATATTGTAAGATAAATAATATTTTCATATATGCTAAAAATCTGTCTTTTTTATAATCTGTCTTCATATAATTTCTTTTTAAAATAATTTTTAAAACATTTTATGTATTCATTTTCATTTCATTGAAAGGCAAAGGATGACAGAGACGGGGAGATTTTTTGTCCACTGGTTTACTCCCCAAATGCCTTCAAACAGCCAGGGATGGGCCATGCTGAGGGAGGGAAGGAGCCATTATGACTCAAGTGATTGGATTCCTGCCCACCCCTATGTTGAGTTCCTGACTCCCATATTCAACCGCAACTGGGGGCTATTGCAGGCATTTGGGGAGTGAGCCAGTGGATAAAAGCTTTCCCTGTCTGCACGGGCAGGAAGCTAGTGATAGTGCTCTAGGTGTCAACTCCAGGCACTGTGGTAAGGGATGCTGCTGGTTGAACCTGAATCTTAGCTGCTAGGCCAAACACAATTATCTTCTGAAAGCTCTTTTGTCTTGACTTTATTATCTGCTTCTTAGGTGTGGGGCAAGTCCGGGCTAACTCCTCTCCTCCATGGAAATTTTTCTTGTCCCATGTACCACTTATTAGAAACGTTAGCTTTTCGGGGCTGACGCTGTGGCTCAGCTGGTTAACGCCCTGGCCTGAAACGCCGGCATCCCATATGGGTGCCGGTTCTAGTCCCGGCTGCTTCTCTTCGATCCAGCTCTCTGATATGGCCTGGAAAAGCAGTAGAAGATGGTCCAAGTCCTTGGGCCCTGGCACCCACGGGGGAGACTCGGAGGAAGCTCCTGGCTCCTGGCTTCGGATCGGCACAGCTCTGGCTGTTGTGGCCAATTGGGGAGTGAACCATTGGGTGGAAGACCTCTCTCTCTCTCTCTCTCTCTCTGTCTGCACCTCTCCTCTCTGTGTAACTCTGACTTTCAAATAAATAAATAAATCTTTTAAAAAAAATTATATTTTCTCCACTGCTCTTCCGTTCAAAATGGTGTTTTACATACTAGTAGTAATGTTTTTAATATCTGCTGATTTAGAAAATTGCACTTTTTGTTCAGTCCACTATGAGTGAGTTTAGAAATACTCTTGGGGGCCGGCGCCGTGGCTCAACAGGCTAATCCTCCGCCTTGCGGCGCCGGCACACCGGGTTCTAGTCCCGGTCGGGGCGCCGGATTCTGTCGCGGTTGCCCCTCTTCCAGGCCAGCCTTCTGCTATGGCCCGGGAGTGCAGTGGAAGATGGCCCAAGTGCTTGGGCCCTGCACCCCATGGGAGACCAGGAGAAGCACCTGGCTCCTGCCATCGGATCAACGCAGTGCACAGGTCGCAGCGCCCTGGCCGCTGCAGCCATTGGAGGGTGAACCAATGGCAAAAGGAAGACCTTTCTCTCTGTCTCTCTCTCTCATCTCACTGTCCACTCTGCCTGTCAAAAAAAAAAAAAAAAAAAGGAAGAAAGAAAAAAGAAATTTTCTTGGGATTGGCACTGTAGCATAGCAGGTTAAGCCTCTGCTGTGGGTGCCAGTTCGAATCCTGGCTGTTCCACTTCTGATCCAACTCCCTGCTGATGAGCCTGGGAAAGCAGCAGAGGATGGCTCTAGTACTTGGGCCCTTGTAACCACATAGGAGAACTGGAAGAATCCTGGCTCCTGGCTTTGGCCTGGCCCAGCCCTGGCCATTGTGGCCATTTGGGGAATGAACTGGCAGATAAAAGATTCTCATATTCTCATTCATTCTCTCTCTCTCTCTCTCTCTCTCTCTCTCTGCCTCTGGCTCTCCTTCTCTGTAACTCTGATTTTCAAATTAAGTATTTAAGAAGTATTCTTGGCCGGTGCCGCGGTTCAATAGGCTAATCCTCTGCCTGCGGCACCGGCACCCCGGGTTCTAGTCCTGGTTGGGGCGCCGGATTCTGTCCCAGTTGCTCCTCTTCCAGTCCAGCTCTGTGCTATGGCCTGGGAGTGCAGTGGAGAATGGCCCAAGTGCTTGGGCCCTGCACCTGCATGGGAGACCAGGGGAAGCACCTGACTCCTGGCTTCAGATCAGTATGGTGCGCCTGCTGCAGTGGCCATTGTGGGGTGAACCAACAGAAAAGTAAGACCTTTCTCTGTCTCTCTCACTGTTCACTCTGCTGTCAAAAAAAAAAAAAAAAAACAACTATTCTTGAAATATATTATGAGTCTTCAAAAACTATAGAAAAATGGAATCAGGAGGGGCAAGTGTTTGGTGCAGTGGTTAAGTCACTGCTTGTATTCCACATCCTGTGTTGGAGTGCCAGGAGTGAATGCCAGCTACTCTGCTTTTGACCCAGCTTCCTGCTAATGCACACCCTGGAAGGCAGCAGAAGATGGCTCAAGGACTTGAGTTCCTGCCACCCATGTGGGAGACTCAGGTTGAGTTCAGGCTCTTGGTTTTGACCTAGTTGACCCTGGCTGTTAACAGACATTTGGGGAGGGAACCAGCAAATGGAAAATCTGTTTTGGTCTATTTTTCTCTCTGTCTCTCTGCCTTTCAAATAAAAAATGGAAAGAAAAAAAAAAGAATTAGGAAGCAATATGAATTTTACACAAACTTTTTGAAGCTCCCTTTATTTGATTTTTAGGAATATCAATAGTATTAAATTTGAGAAAAATGTAACATTTCAATATCTAAATAACATTTTATGCTTTAATTGTTAATTTAAGAAATAAAACAGTGACCCCTTTGGGAAGGAAGCCATTCACCTCTTGTTTTAAACATTTATTTGAAAGGCAGAGGGAGGGACATATTAGCCAGAGCATGCACTTCTGTTGGCTGGTTCACTCCCTAGGTGGCTGCAACGGCCAGTGTGGGCCTTCCTCTCCAGCTTTCCCGGGTGCTTTAACACGGAGCGGAATTGGAAGCGGAGCAGCCAGGACGTGAACCAGCAGTACAGTATAGGATGCTGGCATCACAAGTGGCAGTTTAACCATAATGCTGCCTCCTGTTTGTTCTTTATTCTTCATATTTAATGCTTTATGTAACGAAGAACTGACTGGCCACAAGGTTAATCTGAGGTATTACTAGAGCATAAGGGCATGTGGACATACTTAACATATTTTTATTTAGGAGAAACATTGATCTGGATTTTATTTAATAAGGAGGGCAGGAGTTACCAAATAATTATTGATTGTGTTGTTCATTTATAATTCAAATTGATTTTAACAGCAACAGTGGGTTCCCTGTGGCAATGTGTGCTTGCCAGAGAAAAGTCACGGTATCTCTCTTGAGCCATGTTATGGCAGAAGGAGAGAAAGAGAATTAATATGTTAAATAACAGAATGGAAGAGGCCAAAGGCCTAGTGGGTAAAGCTACCACCTGCAGTTCCAGCATTGTATATGGGCCCTGGTTTGAGTCCCGGTTGCTCCACTTCCAATTCAGCTCTCTGCTGTGGCCTAGAAAAGCAGTAGAAGATGGCCCAAGTGCTTGAGCCCCTGCACCTTCATGGGAGACCCACAGGAGGCTCCTGGCTCCTGGCTTCAGATTGGCCTGGCTCTGGTTGTTGCAACCATCTGGGAAGTAAACCAGCAGATGGAAGACCTGTCTGTCTCTCTCTCTCTGCCTCTGCCTCTGCCTCTCTGTTACTTTCAAATAAATAAATCTTTAAAAAAAAAAAAAAAAAGACTGGAAGAGGCCAGCAGTGAGAGTGGTAATTATGAATTAAGTAATGTGGGTTCATGGTGGAGGTCATGGAAGTTGGATTTGTTTCATAAGGACTCTGGTATTCCTTGTGAAAGTGAGCAGGGATATAAGGCAAGCATTGCATCAAATAACGTATCTGCACAAATGTTGAACAGAAACTATTCTCAAGTACTCTCATGAGAGAGGTACTGAAATTTTTGCAGTAGCTGAGTGGCATGGTAATTAAGAGAGCTTTTTTTTTTATAATCAGAACATCATTGCATGCTGAAGGCTGTTACCCTCTGGAAGGATTGATTATGCAAACAAGATGAGCTTCACCTTCAGAAAGATCTTTAAGCATTTAAAAACTTTTCATAGGTATACAACATAGTGCCAAATTCAGTAGGTAAAGGTGATATACATTAAAAAAGGTCTACTTCTCTTTTCTACCTCTTAGCTCCCCTTCATGGTACTAGACTTGATAAGTTTCTGCCATTTTCCTTGTTAGAGTTCCTGTGTACTTGATAGACATATGTATTCATACATGAATATGTATATAGAGAGACCATGTGCTCAAAAATGATAGTGCATTGTGTGTATGGCTTGGAGCTTTTTTTAAAAGATTTTATTTATGTGATTTATTTGAAAGGTAGAGTCACAGATAGAGAGAAGGAGAGATAGAGAAGTGTTGCACCTGCTGGTTCACTCCCCAAGTGGCTGCAATGGCTGGAGCTGGGTCGAGCCAAAGCCAGGATCCAAGAGCTGCTTTCAGGTCCTTCTTGTGGGTGCAGGATCCCAGGCACTGCACCATCTTCTGCGGCTTTTCCCATTGGAGGGTGAACCAACGGCAAAGGAAGACCTTTCTCTCTGTCTCTCTCACTGTCCACTCTGCCTGTCAAAAAAAAAAAAAAGAAGAAGACTGTTAGATCTGTTGTGATCTAGAAAAGATCTGTCTTTCTAGGATTTATTTATAGGAAAGACGGAGTTGCAGGGAGAGAGGGAGAGGCAGAGAGGTTTTTCTAACTCCACAAGTGGCTGCAATATCTGGGACTGGGCCAAGCTACAGCCAGGAGCCTCTTCCAGGTCTCCCACGTGGATGTGGGGACCCAAACAGTTGGATCGTCCTCTGCTGCTTTCCCAGGCCATTAGCAGGGAGCTGGATTGGAGGTGGAGCAGCCGTGATTTGAACCAGCACCCATTTGGGATGTTGATGTCACCGGTAGCTGCTTTACCCACTATGCCACAGTGCCAGCCCTGAAGGAGTATTTCTTGATGAACATAAACCAGGCACTATGCTAAACACTTTACAAAGAGTATATTGTATAACTTTCAGATATTTTAGAAGTAGGTAATTATATGATTTTAGCTTTATAGGTATGGAAATACAGGCTCAAGAGTTGAGTAATCATATACCTGATTATAAGATTTTTAAAAGATTTATTTGAGAGGCAGAGTTACAGACAAAGGGAGAGAGAGGTCTTTTTTTTTTTTTAAGGATTATTTATTTGAGAGGCAGAGTTAGAAAGGGGGAGAGACTGAAAGAGAGGTCTTCCATCCACTGGTCCACTCCCCAAATAGCTGCAATGGCTGGAGCTGCGCCGATCCAAAGCCAGGATCCAGGAGCTTCTTTCGGGTCCTCCATGTGGGTGCAGAGTCCCAAGCACTTGGGCCATCCTCTGCTTTCCTGGGCTGTTAGCAGGGAGCTGTATCAGAAATGGAGCAGTCGCATGGCAGGCTAAGGCTTAACCTTACTATGCCACAGCACTGGCCCCAGAAATTTTTTTTCCTTCCCTCCTTCCTTCCCTCCTTCCTTCCTTCCTTCCTATTTGACAGGTAGAGTTATAGACAGTGAAAGAGAGACAGAGAGAAAGATCTTCCTTCTGTTGGTTCACTCCCCAAGCCATCCTCCACTACCCTCCTGGCCCACAGCAGAGAGCTGGACTGGAAGAGGACCAACCAGGACTAGAACCTGGCGCCTATATGGGATGCCAGCACCGCAGGCAGAGGATTAACCAAGTGAGCCATGGCGCCAGCCCCTTTTTTATGCTTTAAATTAAAATACTTTTTAAAAAAGTTATTGGTGAAGTTTAAAATGTTATACGGGGCCGGCGCCACGGCTCAACAGGCTAATCCTCTGCCTAGCAGTGCCTGCACACCAGGTTCTAGTCCCGGTCCGGGCGCCGGATTCTGTCCTGGTTGCCCCTCTTCCAGGCCAGCTCTCTGCTGTGGCCCGGGAGTGCAGTGGAGGATGGCCCAAGTGCTTGGGCCCTGCACCCCATGGGAGACCAGGAGAAGCACCTGGCTCCTGCCTTCGGATCAGTGCGGTGTGCCGGCCGCAGCGTGCTGTCCGTGGCGGCCATTTGAGGATAAACCAACGGCAAAAGGAAGACCTTTCTCTCTGTCTCTCTCTCTCTCTCACTGTCCACTCTGCCTGTCAAAAAAATAAAATAAAACAAAATGTTATACATGTGCATTGTGAAGTGTCTACTTACAATGCTGAATTTTAAATGTGTAAAGTTTGAATATATTAATATAAACTCAGGAAGGATTGGGAAAGTTGTTATTTGTGGTTTTTTTTTTTTTTTTTGGAGTGTCAGTGAGAGGGGGTGGGAGTTGATTTATAGATGCTAAGTTATAGTTAGAGAAGACATGCCAGTATCCTGTTGTAAAGTAGGGTAACTGTAGATAATGTACCGTATAATTCTCTTAAAAAGTATAAAGGATTTTTAATTCATTTACCGTAAATAAATAAAATGTTTTTTAATATTTTCACCATAAAGATGTTAAATGTTGGGGGTCGGTATCGTGGCATAGAGGGTAAAGCTGCCAACTGCAGTGCCAGCATCCCGTATGGGCTACGGTTCTAGTCCTGGCTAGTCCACTTCTGATCCAGCTCCCTGCTGTAGCCTGGGAAAGCAGTAGAGGATGGCCCAAGTCCTTGGGCCCCTGTACCCCTGTGGGAGATCTGGAAGAAGCTCCTGGCTCCTGGCTTTGGTTTGGCAAAGCTCCAGCTGTTGTGCCATCTGGAGAGTGAACCAATGAATGGAAGACCTCTGTCTCTGCCTCTGCCTCTCTGTGACTCTGCCTTTCTAATGAATAAATAAATCTTTTAAAATGTTAGATATTTGAAGAGATAGCTATGTTTATCCTGATTGGACATTATGTTGTACATGCATGTATAGAAGCATCATGGTACCCCACATTTGTACAGTTTCTATGTGTTTGTTAAAATATAAAATATCTATCAGTATTAATGGTAATGTTTAGAAAAATCACCTTGTCTTCTGTAACGAGGCATCTCAGTCTTTCGTGTGCGTCTTCAGTATCAGCGACTTCACGTCCTTTGAGCAGT
Organism: Sylvilagus floridanus; assembly: GCA_949820135.1. Taxonomy (NCBI): domain Eukaryota; kingdom Metazoa; phylum Chordata; class Mammalia; order Lagomorpha; family Leporidae; genus Sylvilagus; species Sylvilagus floridanus. The sequence continues at coordinate 23,485,331 of OX463237.1, forward strand.
CTGACCATTCCGAAGCAAATGTCTTCCAAAGTGTTGGAGACAGATTCATATTTGAATTAATGTTGTAAATGGAAATTTTATCTTAGACATAGGTCCTCTCATATAACCTTATAAAGGTGGTTTTTTATCAATATATCTTACATGATGATCTCTGTGATGTAATCATCATATCATAATAATGACATAAAGGTGGTTTTTCATTAATATAATCTTACATGATGATCTCCATGACATAATCACTTAGTCTGTTGGCTTTAGAGGTGATTCACTCATTCTGCAAATATTTGCTGACCCCCCACTAAGTGACAGAAATTGCTAGCATTGGAGGTGGAAAGATGAATAAAACCTAGTCTCAACATTATCTTTGGGGGCCCATGCTGTGGCATAGCAGGTAGAGCTGCCGCCTGCAGTGCTGGCATCCCATTTGGGCACCAGTTCTGCAACTGATTCCAACTTCCAGCTAATATGCAGCCTGGGAGGCAGCAGTGGTGGCTCGAGTCAGTTATATCCCTTCCACCAACATCGGAAACCTGGATTGAGTTCGTGGCTTCTACCTGGCCCATCTCAGCTATTGTGGACATTTGAAGAGTGAACCAGTGAATGGAAAATCTCTACATATCCGTGTCTTTCAAATAAAAATAAACTTAGCCAAGAGCAAGAGCAGAGAGTAGACCGCAGAGAACTCTTTGCGGAGCCCCACAGCCTCCACCGGCCTAGTTACCATCACAACACGAGCAGTGAGGCTGAGACCCAGCAGCCACTGCAGCCTTCCCACTTACCTCCTCCCTCTGTACTGCTCAAACCAAGCCTGACACCACAGGCCATGGCGCTGGGAGCAGTGACCTGGGCGACCTCACATCAGAGGCTCCTGCCAGCAGGGAAAAAATGTCATTGCAGCAAAGGCTTTGGGAACGGTAAGACATGGATGTGGTTTCATCAACAGGAAGGACACCAAGGAAGGTGGAGTTGTACACCAGGCTGCCGTAAAGGAGAACAGCCCAGGAAGTGCCTTCACAGTGCAGGAGACGGAGAGACTGGAGTGCAGGACTGTTGAAGGAGCCAAGGGTATGGAGGCGGCAGTGTTACAGGCCTTGGTGGAGCTCCAGTGCCAGGCAGTAAATAGGCAGCAGACCGGAACTATTCGTAGGGTCCTCTATACAGTAGCCAGCAGGTACCAGATGGTGAGAGAAGGGAAGAGAATGAGGGATCCAGGGTACTCCCGAAGGCCAGATGCAAACACGCTGGCCCTACTGCAGGTGAAGGTTCTCACCTTACTACACGTGGAGACCCTACAGGCATGGACCACAGTATTCCAACCCTCATGTGCAGGGAGAAGTGGTGGGAGGTGCTGATAGCCAGGGTGCAGGAGAGCAAGGTAGCCCAGTGAGAGAGAATACATGTCGGGGTTGTAGACCATGATTCTGCAGGGGCCTCCTTTCCAAAGACAGCCTAGAGGGGACGACAGTGAAGAGGGTTAGGGAAATCCAGGAGATGAGACCCGAGGCCAACAAACACGTCAGCATCAATACTGCTGCACTTAAATTCTGACGCAGACGCACCAGAGAGCCCTAACCCTAAGATGGTGAAGAGGTAACAGCAGTAGCAGCAGCAGATCCACTGGCTGCTTCATTCTCTCCTGGGGCCTAGTAAACAGCAGCAGCTCTCTCTGCCATCATCCGGGTAGTCACCCACCAGAGAGACATGGATGTGAAGTTCCAGCAGTAAGGACTGAAGAGAAGAGTGGTGTGGAAGACCTGAAGTGCTCATACCTTGCCTTGACCAGCTTCCCAGAACTGTCAGCGTAATCTCTGCAGCATGAGGCATTTATTATTTTTATCCAAAGATGTCTCTTTGTTAATGACAAATGTGCTTTTATAAAAAGCCTGATTTTTGTCAATTTTTTAAAATTGTTTTTATATCTGGTCAAATTGAGAATTTTAAGAACTTCATGTTAAATTTGTAATAAAAGTTTACTTTTTTTTTTTTTTTTTAGAAAAGCAAAAAAACTGCACACACCTGTTAAAAAAGGTCCTTAATAGATGTTTTAAAAACCACATAAAGGGGCCGGCACTATGGTGCATCAGGTTGAAGCACTGGCCTGAAACGCCAGCATCCCATTTGGGTTCTAGTTCTTGCTGCTCTTCTGATTCAGCTCTCTGCTGTGGCCTGGGAAAGCAGTAGATGATGGCCCAAGTCCTTGGGCCCCTGCACCCGTGTGGGAGATCCAGAAGAAGCTCTCTGTCTCTACCTCTCTCTGTAACTGTCTTTCAAATAAATAAAATAAATCTTAAAACACACACACACACACATAAAGAAACAAGGTGAGAATTGTTCTTCACAATGATAAGAACAAGTGTAGGGCCGAATACCCATGTGGGTGCCAGTTCAAGTCCTGGCTGCTCCACTTCAGTTCAGCTCCCTGCTAATGTGCCTGGGAATACATCAGAAGATGGCCCAGGCTTGCACCGCGGCTCAATAGGCTAATCCTCTGCCTGCAGCGCCGGCACACCGGGTTCTAGTCCCAGTCAGGGCGCTGGATTCTGTCCTGGTTGCCCCTCTTCCAGGCCAGCTCTCTGCTGTGGCCTGGGAGGGCAGTGGAGGATGGCCCAAGTGCTTGGGCCCTGCACCCCAAGGGAGACCAGGAGAAGCACCTGGCTCCTGCCATCAGATCAGCGCAATGGGCCGGCCGTGGCGGCCATTTGAGGATGAACCAACAGCAAAGGAAGACCTTTCTCTCTGTCTCTCTCATCTCACTGTCCACTCTGCCTGTCAAAAAATTTAAAAAAAAAGAAGATGATGGCCCAAGTCCTTCAGCCCTGCCACCCACGTGGAAGACCTGGGAGACCTGGAAGGAGCTCTTGGCTGCAGGCTTCAGGCTGGCCCAGCTCTGGCTGTTGAGGCCATTTGGAGAATGAACCAGCTGATGGAAGATCCCTCTCTTTCTCTCTCCCTCTTTAACTCTAACTCTGCCTTTCAAATAAATAAATCTTTAAATAAATAAATAAAATGATAAGAACAAGTATCTAAAGAAGTTTATTTACCTGAGTAATATAAAGTGCTTCCTTACCTAGAGAAAAAAGATGCAGAAACCCTAGGTTAGGTGAATGCTTACAGTCTTTGAGGAACAATAAAGAGGCAACACAGTGAAACAGACATCTCAACAACAGTTTTGTTGTCAAATCTTTTAAACGTTCCCCATTCTTGGTCCATGGGCATCGATTTGAGTCCTGTTGCTCCACTTTCCATCCAGCTCTGCAATGTGCCTGGGAAAGCAGCAGAAAGTGGCCCAAGAGAAAAAGGGATCTTCCATCTGCTGGTTCACTCCTCAAATGGTTGCAACGGCCAGGGTTGGGCCAGGCTTGGGCCAAGCTGAAACCAGGAGCCACATCTCTCATGTGGGTGCGGGGGGGCCAATCACTTGGGCCATCTTCCACTGCCTTCCCAGGCCATAAGCACAGAGCTTGATTGGAAGAGGAGCAGCTGGGATACAAACCTACACCCACCTGGGTTGCCAGCACCACAGGTGGAGGCTTAGCCTACTGTGCCACAGTACTGGCCTCTGGCAGTCTGTCTTTTTATCTATAGACTGGCCTGTTCTGAATATTTAATATTAATATTCTTTTCATGTCTGGTTTCTTTAACTTAATATTTTTCCTTTTTCTTAAGTTTTACTTATTTTATTTGGAAGGTAGAGTTACACAGAAAAAGAGGGAGAAACGAGAGATCATCCATCCACTGGTTCACTCCCCAAATGGCTGAATCCTCAGAGGTGGGCCAGACTGAAGCAAGGAGCTTCATCCAGGTCTTCCACATGGGTGCAAGGGCACTTGCACTTGTACCATTGTTGCTGCTTTCCCAGGTATATTATCAGCAAGCTGGATCGGAAATGGAACAGCTGGGAATCAAACCTGTGCCCACATGGAATGCCAGCACTGCAGGCAGCTGCATAACTTACTATGCCACAGCATTGGCCACTAGCTTAGATTATTTTTTAAGATTCATCTACATTGTAGTATGTTTCAGCACTTCATTTCTTTTTATTGTTGAATAATATAAGTGTATGGATATTCCACATTTTTTCACCCCTCAATTGATGGGCAGGTGGGTTGCTTTCACTTTTTGGGCTATTAAAAATCATGCTACTGGGGCCGGCGCTGTGGTGTAGCGGGTAAAGTCTCTACCTGCAGTGTTGGCATCCCATATGGGCACTGGTTTGAGACCCGGCTGCTCCACTTCCGATCCAGCTCTCTGCTGTGGCCTGGGAAAGCTGTATAACATGGCCTAAACCCTTGGACCCCTGCACCCACGAGGGAGACCCGGAGGAAGTGCCTGACTCCTGGCTTCGGATCGGCACAGCTTCTGCCAGTGCAGCCATTTGGGGAGTGAACCAGCAATGGAAGTCTCTCTCTCTGCGCCTTTCCTTTTCTCTCTGTGTAACTCTTTCAAAGTAACTAAATAAATCTTTAAAAAAAAATGCTACTGTCAACATTTGTGTACAAATTTTTGTGTGGATGTGTGTTTTCATTTCTCTTGGGTGGGTGTATACCTAGGAGTGGGATTGCTGAGTCATGTAGTAATATATAATTAAGCTTTGAGGAACTGCCAGACTTTTCCAAAGTAGCTGCTCCACTTTACATGTCCACCAGCAATATATGAGGGATCCAGTTTTTCTACATCTTTCCTTATGCTTATATCATTTTGAATTTAGTCATCCAAGTAGGTATGAAGTGGTATCTCATTGTGATTTTCCTGTAGATTTGCCTGAAGGTTAATGATGTTGAACATCTTTTCATCTGTTCACATGCTTTTTAAGGCCAAATTTTTCTTTGAGTGGGGATGAGATTATGTGTAGTTGGAAGTTGGTCTAAATTATCAATCAAGTAAGCAGTCTTACAACTAGTAGAGAGCAGCTAAAAGCTTTCATTTAATTTACACATGTGGTTTCATCTTTATTTCTGTAAAATGTACTAACAAAGAATTTTACCCAAAGTGGGTATGATTTATATATTAGTTTGAAGTGTTTCTATTTAAAACTCATATATATATATATATATATATATGAGAGGTAGAGTTACAGAGAGAGAGAGAAAAAGATCTTCCATCCTTAAATGGCCACAATGGTTGGAGCAGGGCTGATCTGAAGCCAGGATCCAGGTGCTTCTTCCAGGTCTCCCATGTGGGTGCAGGGCCCAAGCACTTGGGCCATCCTCCACTGCACTCCCAGGCCACAGCAGAGAGCTGGACTAGAAGAGGAGCAGCTGGAACAGAATCCGGTGCTGCAGGCGGAGGATAAAATAAAATCTTTTTTAAAAATAACATTTAACCTAGGTCATGTAACTCAGAGTAGATTATTTTAAAATGACAAAGCTAGATTTACTAAATTAAGAATATTTAGTTTTGGTACGAATTCTACCCTTGTAAATGTTAGTTGCTATAGTCTGGATTTGTTCTAATCTATCCAATTGGATTTATGAAGTCACTTTTTTTTCTCATTCCAGAAATACATGCTACAGGATTTAACTATCAGAATGAAGATGAAAAAGTCACCTTGTCCTTTCCTAGTACTCTCCAAACAGGTAAGAGATGTTGCTTTTGTAAAATCTCATAAATAGTGACATCTTATTTCTTCCAAAGAAATGTTTTATGCTGTTTCTCTCGTTGTGGTTGTTAGCAGGTTAAATACCAAGAATGAACTTTTGAAAAAGCTTCATTACACCAGAAATTTATTCTGAGTATGTTGGGTTATGGGAAGAAAAGTTTGCAATTCTACTCTGTGTCCTCTTTGGGTAAAAAAAAAAAGGGGGGAAGAAAAACTAAAGATGATTCATTCTAGAGTATAATGCAATGTCTTTCAGCTTCAGCTTTTTTTTTTTTTTTTCTAAAAAAGATTTATTTATCTATTTGAAAGTCAGAGTTACACAGAGAAAGGAGAGGCAGAGGGAGGGAGAGGGAGGGAGAGGACTTCCATCCACTGGTTCACTCCCTAATTGGCTTTAATGGCTGGAGCTGTGCTGATCTGAAGCCAGGAACCGGAGTTTTTTCTGGGTCTCCCATGAAGATGCAGGGGTCTAATCGCTTGGGCCATCATCTACTGCTTTCCCAGGCCATAGCAGAGAGCTGGATCAGACAGGCTGCAGCTTTACCCACTGTGCTGTAGCGCCTGCCCCAGCTTCAGCTTTTTAAAAACGTTATTTACTAGCCCTACCCCCTGCTGTTTGACTCCAGATCTCTGAGGTGAATGCTCTGCAGATGACTTTGATGTGTGCAGCCAGAGTCCTCTGTGTGAGGACACAGAGGGAGGAGTTGCTGCTAGTAATTCTGTCACTTACTATTGTTAGGTATAGCACCAGAAAATAGAGGACTTTGTGAATTTAACATAGTAGTAGAAATACTTACAAATCAACTAGTAAAGCTCTATGAATTTGATAAATGAGCAAAGGAAAAGGAACAGATAATTAATAAGAAAATACAAATGACTAATAAACATGTGAAAAGATACTCAGCCTCCTAGGAATGAAAGGTTATCAAAACAGTAGTTCCCAGTTTTTCCTGTCATGTAAGTGAGAAGTTAAGAAGAAAAGATTCCTGATGATATAACTGTCTTGGTATTACTAGTGGGGGTATAAATCCATGTAAGTTTTTTGAAAAGCAGTCTGACAGTATGTATCAGGAGCCTAAATGTGTTCCTGTCTTTTGACCCAGCAATTCTGCTGACATCTCCCAAAGGAAAAATAATTAATACAGAAGAATATATCCTAAAGGAAAGATAATAAATACAGAAAATTCTATATGCCCCCAGGTGTCCATTGAAACATTGCTTATTTGTTTAACACCAAGAAAATGATTTAGCTAATTATGACATATCAATATAGTGGAATATACTTAGCAATGAAGGTTTGTGAATTCTTAATAATACTGTGGAATGCTTATAATAATGTAAAATTGAAAAGCAAAATCTAAAATTACATATTCAGGGTGATGAATCATATCTCCAAAAGGATGCAGATAAAATAACGTCTGGGTTATGTCTGCGTGTTGACATAATTGGTGATTTTTATTCTTATTTAAATTTAAGTGCCTTTGGACTTGTGTCAGACATTTTTATACTGAGATTGTTTATCCTTAATATAAAATATTTTTAGAAAAAATTAATATACAGAAATGTGAAAATTGAGATTTCCCTCTCTGTAACCACTGTCTGATGAGTCCTTCCAGAGCTACTCTACATATTTATAAATGTTTGTGTACATTTTAACCCACAAATAGGATCACAAATCTCAGTGGCTTACAGCAGATACTTCTTGCTTCGCTATAGGCTGAGAGGGCTGCTGATCCTCTGCAGCTGTAAGTGGCTTGACCAGACTCCACTCAGCTCACAGGTCTGTCATTCTAGGACCTGTAGAGAGCAGCTACTATCTGCAGCGTACTCTTCTCAAACATGGCAGAGGGCAGAAGGTCAGGGGTGTGTTGGGAGCCAGAGCACAAAGATACAGTTCAAGCCTGTTTATAGATGATGGTACACTTGCTATGCTCTCAGTTTTGGTTGGTCAAAACAAGTAGCATGACCAAACAAAGTCATTGGAGCAGCAATTACCAGACATATGAGAAAAGCTTCTGGTATGAGAGAGCAAAAACCAAAACAATAAGTGTAATAGGAACATGGGAAGTTGGAAGAAACAAAAACAAGTAAGTTTAAAAAAGGAAGTAATAGGGGCTGGCACTATGGCATAGTAGGTTAAGCCTCCATCTGTGATGCTGCCATCCCATTTAGGTGCTGGTTCAAGTCCTGGCTGCTCCACTTCCTATGCAGCTTTCTGCTCATTTACCTAGGAAAGCAACAGAAGATGGCCCAAGTACTTGGACCCCTGTACCCTCGTGGTAGACCTGGATGAAGCTCCTGGCTTTTGCCTGGCCCACTCCTGGCTGTTGTAGCCATTTAGGAAGTGAACAGTGGGTGGAAGATCTCTCTCTCTCTCTCTCTTTCTCTCTCTCTCTCTCTCTCTAATTCTGATTTTCAAATAAATAAAACAAATGTATGTATAAAAAGAAAGTCATAACTGTCTAATTTCTTTAGAGAGTTAAGAGAAGGTACTGCATTTATTAGACAAGAATAGGACAGAATACCCAAAGAGCAAGAATTAGAGTAAGAAAACTCTTGGAAATTATAATATGCTAGATATTAAAAAACCCTGTAAGAGTTTGGGAGATGAAATCGAGGAGTCTTCCAAATAATAGGAAAAGCAGAAATGGAAAACAGAAATAGATTTGCCACCCAATACAGCAGAACCAACATCTATCTAGTACTTGGGAAAAGAAATTAAAGATGTCTAACAAGAGTGGAAACTAAGATGAAGCTTCTCCTTCAGAATACTAAGTGAGGGGCCGGCACTGTGATGCAGCGGGTTAAAGCCCTGGCCTGCAGCACCAGCATCCTATATGGGTGCCAGTTCGAGTCCTGCTGCTCCACTCTCATCCAACTCTCTGCTATGGCCTGAGAAAGCAGTAGAAGATGATCCAAGTCCTTGGGCCCTTTCACCCATGTGGGAGACCCAGAAGAAGCTCCTGGCTTCAAACCAGCTCAGCTCTAGCCATTGAAGCCATTTAGGGAATGAACCAGCAGATGGAAGACCTCTTTCTCTGGCTCTACATCTCTCTGTAGCTCTGTCTTTCAAATAAATAAATTTTTTTTATTATTATTTTTTTTATTTTTGACAGGCAGAGTGGACAGTGAGAGAGAGAGAGACAGAGAGAAAGGTCTTCCTTTGCCGTTGGTTCACCCTCCAATGGCTGCCACGGACAGCGCGCTGTGGCCGGCACACCGCGCTCATCCGATGGCAGGACCCAGGTGCTAGGTGCTTTTTCCTGGTCTCCCATGGGGTGCAGGGCCCAAGGACCTGGGCCATCCTCCACTGCACTCCCGGGCCACAGCAGAGGGCTGGCCTGGAAGAGGGGCAACCGGGACAGAATCCGGCGCCCCGACCGGGACTAGAACCCGGTGTGCCGGCGCCGCAAGGCGGAGGATTAGCCTGTTGAGCCACGGCGCCGGCCCAAATAAATAAATCTTTAAAATAAAAATAGATACTAAGTTTTCACCTGATAATTCTCTGCTTAGGTAAACTATGAATTCAAATGTGAAAGTAAAGTAAAGATACTTTCAAATTTGCAAAGTCATAGGAAATTTAATTCTTTGTAAAATATGTGGAAGTGGAGAATGGTTTAACTTCACTTTCTATAGTGAGGAGAAAATATTGTCTAAAATTGAGAAACTAGTTACTCATATAAGCAAATATTGGTAAAATCAGAGTTGAGATTGATGGTTTCTAGAGGCAGGGTGAAGGCACAGGATGATGTTGGGTAGAGCATGCACTTAAGCCTCACAGAACCGATGGGTTTTAAACTATGTTATTTGATAAAAGTAAAATAATTTTTTAAAGTTTTAGATCTATATCATTACAGACTTCATTCTGTTCACATTGAAAAAATATTACGAGTCAGTAGTAACTGGAAACAGAAATCTTAAATATTTGTGAAAAATCTGAATTATTTATGAGTAAAAGAAGTATTGCTATGAAAATTAGAAAATATTTAAAATTGAACAGTGAAATTATCACATAGCGGAACATGAGGGATGCTGGTAAACATAACAGAGAAGATATATAATTAAAAAGACTGAAAATTAATAGCTAAACAACAAACTCAGAGTTAGATAAAAATAACTGATAACCTGATGCGAAATAAAGATTTAAGAGCCAAAATGGGGGCCAGCGCTATGGTATAGTAGGTTAATTCTCTGCCTGTGGCACCAGCATCCCATATAGGGGCCAATTCAAGTCCTGGCTGTTCTACTTCAATCCAGCTCTCTGCTATGGCCTGAGAAAGCAGTGGAAGATGACCCAAGTCCTTGGGCTCCTGCACCCACGTCGGAGACCTAGAAGAAGCTCCTGGCTCCTAACTTGGGGTCAGCCCAGCTCCAGCCATTGGGCCATCTGGGGAATGAACTAGCAAATGGAAGATCTCTCTCTGTCTCTCCCTCTCTCTGTCTATAACTGCTTCTCAAGTAAATAAATAAAGTCTTGAAAAAAGAAAAAAAAATGAATGAAATAAAACATAAAGAAAGGAATGGAAATATTTTTTTTAAAACTCTGATTTTGAAAATAGTCCAAGAAGATACATAAATCTAGCAAGGACAGGAAGGAAAAAGACATGCATTTAGTTGTTGTGCAGCATTAGGAAGTAAGACAACACTGTTAATTAAATCAGAAAATTAAAGATGCTATTTATCAAAGAAACCAGAATGTATTTGCTAGAACTCACTGGGTAAGAACACACAGACATTCCTGACATGAAATATTATATATGTGTATATATATTTACTGAGTTACTAAGCTGTTCCAATCATATTTTAAATGCACCAAAAATATTAATTTATCTAATTCTTTTAACAATCTTGATATAGATTCTTTATCTCTACTTAATAGATAAGAAAACTAAGGACTTTCTTAATAGATAAGAAAACAATTTAATTAATTTAAATTGTCCAAGGTAGCACCACTAGTGAGCAGCAGAGGTGGGGTTTCAACCCAAGCAGTTTAACTTGAAAGTCTGCACTTCTGCCACATTTTGCTTTTTATTTTTTTAAAGAATTATTTATTTTTTAAAGAATTATTATTTATTTGAAAGTCAGAATTACACAGAGAGAGGCGAGGCAGAGAGAGAGAAGTCCTCCATCCGATGGTTCACTCCCCAGTTGACCGCAATGACCAGAGCTGCACCGATCCGAAGCCAGGAGTCAGGGCCATCTTCTACTGCTTTCCCAGGCCATAGCAGAGAGCTGGATTGGAAGTAGAGCGACCGGGACTCGAACTGGTGCCCAGGTGGATGCCAGCGCTTCAGGCCAGGATGTTAACCTGCTGTACCACAGCACCAACCCCTTGCTCTTTTTTTTTTTTTTGACAGATAGGCAGAGAGAGAGAGACAGAGAGAAAGGTCTTCCTTCTGTTGGTTCACTCCCCAAATGGCCGCCACGGCTGGCACTACGCCGATCTGAAGCCAAGAGCCAGGTGCTTCCTCCCAGCCTCCCATGCGGGTGCAGTGGCACAAGCATTTGGGCCATCCTCCACTGCCTTCCCAGGCCACAGTAGAGAACTGGACTGGAACAGGAGCAAACGGGACTAGAACCTGGCGCCCATATGGGATGCCAGTACAACAGGCGGAGGATTAACCAAGTGAGCCACGGTGCTGGCCCCCGGCCCCTTGGTTTTTTATTTTATAAGCTAAATATTTTAAAAAACATAATACATGTCTGTAGCTTGAAGTCCAAATGCTGTATAGTGAGTTTGTCATTCTGTCCTGTCTTGCTCTCTCAGCTCCACTCCTCAGAAACAACCAGTTTCTTATGTATCCTTTTAAAACTATACCCTGTTTTGTAAGCACTTACATATATGCTTTTTAAGAATACAGAAGTTATCACGCCATAATAATAGTCTGAACCTTTCTTCTTGTCCCTATAATGATTAGACATCATTTATTATCAGTATTTAAGAGCTGCATCATTTTTATACGGAATATTTTCAGCAAACATGCTAAATGGTGAAGGCATTTCAAATACTAGCAGGAACAAGCTAGGAAAGGTTATCATTAATATAGTATAAGTCAACATAATTTTTGAGAATTTTAATATAACAAATAACTGATAGAAATGTTAGAATAGAAAATTTATCTTGTGGGTGAGACTGTATTGAATTAATTGCTTTTACAATTTACCAAAGCTCTGTAGGTCAGTGTTACCCAGTCATTCTTTGCTTTAAGATAAGAATGAAGTTTTTACCCCACAAATATGTTCAATTATGTGTTGATTTTTAAAATTTTTTTAAAAATGAAGTTCTAACATTTTCACATTTTAACAGATTGCACAAGTGATCTGATAATGGAATAAATATTGAACTTATTGAGTACATTGGTACATTGGTAATGTTTGTGTTTCGCTTCATCAAAATTAACAGATGTGCCAGTTGTTACATAGTTAAGTGAAGCATCTTTGTCTGAAATTGACACCATTCCAAATAGTAGTTTTATATATATATATGTATGTTTTATATATATGTTTATATAGAGAGAGTGATTATAATCATTGTAAGGTTTGGCAACCTCAGAATAAGTGGTTAAGGGTCTTGTAGAGTGTATGGAGAAAGCAGTTCTTAGAAACATTTTAAAATGCTTCCTGAAAAACAAGAAGCGGTGACACAAAGTCAGGCTTTCCCTTTTTATGTAAATTAATCTGTCTTTAATTTTATTGAGTTTACTAAACTTATTAAATTTCTTATTACTAAAGTATTTCAAGATCTCTTCCAGGTTTTACAACAGCTATATTTTCCCAAGGTTTAAACATTTGAGGTTTTTGGCAGAGGTCCCACATTTTTAGTTATTCAGTTTATAAATGAGCCTGTTATATGCTTTAAAAGGCTTACCACCTGAAACAGATAAATATTGCATACACTCTATTGAAATAAGGTATTATCTGACTTGAGGAAGCAATGTAAATTATGTGTATAAATAGGTATAAAAGGAGACAGTCTTAACAGTTCATTATGGTGTAAACATGGTAAAAATTTGATAAGTGAAATTTATCAAAAAGTCCTTTTTCTCCTCCTTGCCCTAAAATTCTATATTACTAGTAAATACTTTGTAATTAGCATTGTATAATGTGACAGTAGTTAAATTTACTAATGATCTTTTTAAAACTTTAACTTGTGTTTTGTTTGAATTTCAGGTAATAACCCTTTCCAATACTTTGTATTTTGTTTAGTATGCCACTTTTTGGAAGTGGTCACTGTCAATATCTTGTTATGGTTTGATGGCCTTGGAGATTTAAAACCGAGTAAAAGTGTAAGCAGCCTTTCTTATTTAGTTATGAGTTTTAAATCCACTTTTGTTCCAAACAGAAAAGGTTGAAAGTAGATTTACCATGAAATACAAGTTATATTTTAAAACCTCTTAACACTTAATGAAAACAGACTGGCCAATTCCATTTATGTAATAAAATTCCATCAAGCAATTCCCTTTAAAGCTAGTGGGGTTTTATCATCTATTAGATCTTCCATGCATATTTGACTAACGTGAATACATCTGTTTTTAAAAAGAAAATCAGTGAGCTCCTAAAAGAAAATAGAGAAAACATCTTTAAAATTTTCATATTTATAGTTTTTTGGTACAGTCATTTAGCAATCTTATTGATTCTTTTACTGTATTTATATTTATTGTCCCAGTAATATATCATTCTCTAAAGAAAAAAGAATCCAGCATCACTTCAGATATTTATGAATGTTTGAATAAAAAAAAAAAGACCATCACAGCATTCAGTTGAGTTGTTGATATTATTGTTTTCCAGCATGATTACTTTAAGAATGTGGCACTTTTCTTTAGTGATGACTTTGCTGTAAAGGTGTGAAATTTTCACTTAAATTACTTTCAGAACTAATTTGAGTCACATAGAATCAGTTTAATTGCTTCACTGACACACTTTATTTTTGTCTAGCAATAGTTTGCAATTTGTCATTCACTCACTGTATAGACTTACACTTAATGACTTTTGGTCTTTTCCAAAATGCAAATTCAGTTTTAGAAGGTGAAGATTTGACTTTGAAATCATGCAAAAGAATATGTCAGAAAGTCAAGAACATTTTGACAATGTCAGTGTCATTGCACTATAGCACTCAAAAATGACAGTTTAAAACATTAGGATATATAAAAGCTTGATATGATTGGCTAATCATTTTGCAGTCTTATCATATCTGATTTGTTAGACTCCTGCACTTTAGATCTTGTTATAAATAGGCACTTGAAGGATCAATTACTAAGTCAACATTTCCTGAGTTTTTTTGTGACTCAGTTGCAAAATATAGAATTACTATTCTACTATGCACCTGAATGTAGCAGATGAGAACTAGATAGTATTATAATATTTTTTGTATTGTATAAGAAAATACATATACTCACAAAACTCACATTTTATCTAAATTAGTTTTGCTCTCATACACTAGTGCACATTTCAGCTGCATTTTTATTTGCATTTAGTTTACTGATTAAATGTGTGTGTGTGTGTGTATATATATATATATAAATATTCTATCAGGTTTCAAATGGTTGAGATGACTGAGAATTTGTTTTATGTTCTTCCTCTGATCAAATCATTGGTCCTCCCTATGATTCTTTACAGAAATATGCAATCAGTATTGCATTTGACTTGAATGGATAGTATCTTGTCTTAATGATTAATTGGCTATATTTCTCTTTCTGTCCCTGAAGTTCATAGTGTAACTGGCAGAGAGCATGAATTTTGGGTTAAAGCATTTTATCCCATTCTTGCTGCTTACTAATAACTTCGCCTTAGGCAAGTTGCTTAGCTTTTCAGCCTCAGTTTCCTTATGAAAAAACAGCAACAATACCTACCTCCAAGTTTATAAGTAGTCACAAATAGAAAAGCACCATGCATAATAGCATGTGTCAGACATTTAAAAATAAATATTTCCTTACCTGTTCTTAATTGCATGTGTTTGTAATTTGAGTCCAAGTTAATAAAGTTAAAGAATTTTCTGAACAGTCACCCTAAACGTGACTTCAGAAATTTTTTAGGATTAGTCTGTCATTTACTTTAGTAAATGCCGTATTCTCTGCAGTGGCAGGAGGAGTATTTAAGAAAGGAAGAATTGATTAGAACACTGTAAATAACAAACTGAATATATTGTCTTGATGACATTTTTGATAACTGTATTTAACATCTCTGTTAAAATGGTTTTTATCTACCTTCAATCACAGGTACAGGAACCTTAAAGATAGATTTTGTTGGAGAGCTGAATGACAAAATGAAAGGTTTCTATAGAAGTAAATATACCACCCCCTCTGGAGAGGTCCGCTATGCTGCTGTCACACAGTTTGAGGTATGTGTTATTCTTTTCTGAAGTATTGTCCTTAAATTAGGCATTCTGAGAAAGCTTTGTTTCATTATATGGAGTATATATATTGAGGATAGGTACCTTTGGCCATAATTCTAGTCATGATTTTAGAATTTTTACTTTATTTTAGCCATTGGTTCTATCTATAAAAAGGAGAGAATTAAGGGTGTGGACTGGGAAATGATTATGTACAGATACATATGTAGACATACAGGTAGCAGAATTTCAATACTTGAGTTAATTTCTTTCTTTCTTATTTATTTATTTAAAAGGCATAGTGACAGAGAAAGAAATCTTCTGGGGGCTGGCATTGTGTTGCAGTAGGTTAAGCCGCTGACTATGACACTGGAATCCCATGTGGGTGTTGGTTTGGGTCCCAGCAGCTCCTTTCTGGTCCTGCTCTCTGCTATGGCCTGGGAGATCAGTAGAGGATGGTGTGGGCCTTGGGCCCCCACACCCATGTTAGATACCTAGAGGAAGCTCCTAGCTCCTGGCTTTGGATTGGCCATATTCTGGCCGTTGCAGCCATTTGGGGAGGGAATCACCTGACGGAAGACCTACCCATCTCTCTTTCTCTGCCTCTCCAGTAAATTAATAAATCTTCAAAAAACAAAAAAGAAAAAGAAAAATTTTTAAAAAGCACTTGGGGTTGGACATTGAAACACAATGAAACAGCCATTTGGGACACTGGTATCCCATATTGGAGTGTCTGGTTCAAGTCCCAGCACCTCTGTTTCCGATCCAGTTTCCTGCTAATGCATTCTGGAAGGCAGTAGATAATGTTTCAGGTGCCTGGGCCTCTGCATATGTAGGTACGGAGTTCCAAGCTTCTGGCTTCAACCTGGTCCAGGGCTGGCTGTTGTAAGCATTTGGCGAGTGAACCAGTAGATAGAAGATATCTGTTTGCTGCCTGTCTCTCTCTGTCTCTCTTTTTGATAAGATTCATTCATTCTATCATTCATTTATTTATTTGAAAGGCAGTTAAAGGGAGAGACAGAGAAAGAGAGATCTTCTGTCAGCTCATTCACTTCCCAAATGTCTGCAATGGCTGGAGCTGGGCCAGGCCAAAGCCAGGAGCCTGGAATTCCACCCAGGTCTCCCTGGTGGGTGCAAGGGCCCAATGAGTTGGGCCATCTTTTGCTCTTTTGCCAGGTACATTAGCAGGGAGCTGGATCGGAAGAGGAGTAGCTGGACTCTAAACTGGCATCCATATGGGGTGCCAGCATCACAGGCAGTGCCTTCACCCACCATACCACAATGCCAGCCCCAATCCAAGTAATTTTTTTAAAAGATTTATTTATTTATTTATTTATTTATTTATTTATTTATTTGAAAGTCAGAGTTACACAGAGAGAGATGGAGAGGCAAAGAGAGAGAGAGAGAGAGGTCTTCATCCACTGGTTCACTCCCCAATTGGCCACAATGGCTGGAGCTGTGCTGATCAGGAGCCAGGAGCTTCCTCCAGGTCTCCCATGTGGGTGCAGGGGCCCAAGGACTTGGGCCATCTTCTGCTGCTTTCCCAGGCCACAGCAGAGAGCTAGATCAGAAGAGAAGCAGTTGGAACTAGAACCCGGTGCCCATATGGGATGCCAGGGCCGCAGGCAGAGGATTAACCTACTGCACCACAGAGCCGGTCCCCAGTTTTTAAAGGGAAGATATGTGAGTGGTATAAACCCTGAACCTTTGTGTTTCTAGGAATCTTTCATTTGCCTTTATACATGACTAATTTTACTAGGTAGATAGATTTGTTAGCTAAAAAAAAAAAAAAAAAAAAAAAAAAAAAAAAAAAAAAAAAAAACACCTCAAACATAGAACTAGCCCGTGTTACTCTCCTGTTGAACATAAACAGTATCACAGACAAGGTTAACCTAAGATTGACAGAGATAAAACAAGGACACATCATAATTTCATCTAGGTACTTAGGATAACAAGGTCACTGTGCTACCTACACAGAATGCCAAATATTTGCATCTCTTGGTTAAAATTAGTGACCACTATGTGTTTTTTTTTTTTTAATTTTTAAATTTATTTGTTTGAAAGGCAGAATGACAGAGAGGGAAGCGGGGAAGGAAGGAGAGAGAAATCTACCTTGTAGTTCACTCCCCACATGCCCTCAACAGCTGGAGCTGGGCCAGGCTTTAGCTGACACTTCCATATATTTGGAATGTGAGTGTCCCAAGCAGTGGCTTAACATAGTATGTCACAATTCCCACCCTGACCACTGCTTTTTAACCAGTTATGCTTTTAGACTTGCTCTAGTCTGCCTTCCCTATAGATAGGAGTTATTGAGAAATGAATTACCGCCTTTGTGGCAGTACCTAATCTAGAGTAAAACCCTGCTTCCTTAGACTCTCTCTCAAATCACCTAACTTAATCCCAAATTGTATAATAAATTCCTTTTTAAGCTTTTACTGGAACACATTATGGTTACTTGTATAAGTTCGCCTTTGCAACAAAGGATAATAAGTGCAACTGTTAACTATCAGAATAATACGATTGGAGCCAGCATTGTGGCACTGTAGGTTCAGCTGCTGCTAGGGTGCAGGCATCCCTTATCAGAGTGCCAGTTTGAATCCTGGTTCTTCCAGTTTTGATTCAGCTTCTTATTAGTGCACCAAGGAAGGCAGTGGAAGATGGTCCAAGTACTCGGGCCCCTGCTACACTATGTAGGAGATCAGGATAGAATTCCTGGGACCTGGCTTCAGATTGACCTAGACCTGGCTGTTGTTGCCATCTGGGAAATGAACCAGCAGATGGGCAATCTCTCTGTCTCTCCTCCTGTCTATTACTCTGCCTTTCACATAAAAAAATAAACAAATATTTTCAACAAAAGACAAATAACAGTTAAATTACAATTTCCCCCTTCAAAAGTCTGTAAATTTCTAGTCTTTCATATCTCATTGTGTCAAAAAGAGGAATTAGAATGTTTCTGCTTTCTTTGTAGGTAGCCTGTTTTGTTTTCTTCCTACTTGTCTGTGAAATTACTTCTTCAAAAAATTTTTTAATTAATTAATTTTTATTTTATTTGAAAGGCAGAGAGAGCAACAGTGACAGACAGATCTTCCTTCCTCAGGTTCACTTCCCAAAAGCCTGAAGCCAGGAGCTCGGAACTCAATCCGGGTCTCCCACATGGGTAGCAGGAACCCAATTACTTGAGCCATCATCTGCTACCTCTCGGGGTGTGTATTAGCAGGAAGCTGCAACTGGAAGCAAAGCTGGAAAATGAACCTAGGCATTCTAACATGGGATGCAAGAGTCCCAAGTGGTGTGTTAACTGCTGTACCAAATGCCTGCCCCTGAATTATTTCTAGACCCTGAAAATTAAAGATTTTTACTAGGTGTTCACATTTCATTAATTTTTCTTTGGTGCTAAGTGAACCCTATTGATTTTTAGATTTGTATTGATTTGTATTTTCCTTTTTTAAAAATAAAGTTATTTATTTATTTTGAAAGTCAGAGTTACGCAGAGAGAGAGGTCTTCCATCCTCTAGTTCACTACCCAGATGGCTGCAACGGCCGGAGCTGCGCCGATCTGGAGCCAGGAGCTTCTTCCGGGTCTCCCATACAGGTGCAGGGACCCAAGGACTTGGGCCATCTTGTACTGCTGTCCCAGGCCATAGCAGAGAGCTGGATCAGAAGTGGAGAAGCTGGGTCTCAAAGCTGCACCCATATGGGATGCTGGTACTGCTGGTGGCAGTTTTACCGGCTACGCCACAGCACTGGCCCCTGTATTTTCCTTTAGAGTAGCAAAATTATCTTCTGTTATGTCTTCATTATGGTTTCTGTTTTTATCTCTTCTTCAGGTACACCGGTGAATAATAGGTTTTAGCACTAGTGACTGTCTCTCAAATGTACCTTTGATTGCTTTCATCACTTTATCCTAGATATTTCAGAAACTTTTAAATCTTGTTACCCATGTCAGTCATTTAATTTCCTCTAGTAGAAACTCATTTCTCTACTGCTACCTCTCATTTAGGTTTTTCTGCTTTGTCAGTTCTTTACGCACATTGTACTTTTCAGATGTCTTACCTGTGTGTTGATAGAATTCATGCGCAAATGCAGTCAGACATCCAGCATTTTTTTCCCTTGAACAAATCTTTTTTCAGACGTAGAGGATTCCTCTACTTTTGCATATTTTTATATTTTCATCCTACAGAATCTTGCCATTGGTTTCATGATTTTATTATATTTCCTGAAGTTTCTTTTACAACTGAGATCCTGCAGAAGCACTAAATTTTGCCTTAATAAGTTTGGTCTTTTTTTGAAAATTATTTTTAAGAATTATTTATTTATTTGAAGGAGTTACAGAGAGGGAGTGAGAGACAAGAGGTCTGCAATCTGCTGGTTTACTTCCAAAATGGCTGCAACGGCCAGGCCGGGCCAGGCCAAAACCAGGAGCCAAGAGCTTTATCTGGGTTTCCACTTCGGTGGCAAGGACCTAAGTGCTTGGGCGTTTTCTGCTACATACTTAGGCTGTTAGCAGGGAGCTGGATCTGAAGTGGAACAGCCAGAACATGAACCAGTGCCCATATTGGATGCCGGTGTTGCAGGCGGTGGCTTAACTCTCCGTGCCACAACACTGGCACCAGTCTTTTTTATTTTTATTTATTTTTAAATTTTTTTTTACAGGCAGAGTGGACAGTGAGAGAGAGAGACAGAGAGAAAGGTCTTCCTTTGCCGTTGGTTCACCCTCCAATGGCTGCCGCGGACGGTGCGCTGCGGCCGGCGCACCGCGCTCATGCGATGGCAGGAGCCAGGTGCTTCTCCTGGTTTCCCATGGGGTGCAGGGCCCAAGCACTTGGGCCATCCTCCACTGCACTCCCGGGCCACAGCAGAGGGCTGGCCTGGAAGAGGGGCAACCGGGACAGAATCCGGCGCCCCGACCGGGACTAGAACCCAGTGTGCCGGCGCCGCAAGGCGGAGGATTAGCCTGTTGAGCCACGGCGCCGGCCAGGAATGAAGTCTTGTTAAGTAGGTCGAATGGTGACAGTTTTATGTGTAGTATATCTAAATGCCATTAAATGAATGAGCTGTTAGGAGTGGATAGAGCCTTCTGTCTTTATTCCTATTGCTGCCATTCCAGATAAAGTACAAAGCACATCAAAGATTGAGAGTATTTTTATTTTATTTTAAAAATAAAAACTAGAGAGGCAACCTGGTATGTGACTCTATCCTCTGAATCCTTACAACGCCCTGTTAACTGTTCTGTGCTTGATGGTATAACATTATTGAAGAAGACACTCCATTAAATTTGAAATGTTAAAATGTTTTATTAAAAGCAAAAATATAATTACAAATGATCCTGCTATATGATTAAGATGTGTAGCAGGGGTGAGAATTGCGGGGCTTGGGACACCTACATCCCAGGAGTTCCTGGTTCAGTCCTGGCTGCTTCACTCTTGCATTCCGGCTTCCTGCTAACATACCTGAGAGGCCGCAGATGGTAGCACAAGTACTTGGGTTTCTGCCACCCGTGTAGGAGACTCAGAAGGAGTTCCTGGCTTCTGGCACTGGTCTAGCCCAGCCTGGCTGTTGTGGGCATTTGGGGAGTGAACCAGTACATTCATGGAAGATCGCTGTCTTTCTAGTTCTATCTCACCCTCTCTCTGTCACTCTACCTTTCAAATAAATAAATCTTTTACAGAAAGAAAAAAGATGTGTAGCACTCCTAGTTCCTGAACAATTATTAGTACAACAGTGGTAGCAAGTGTTGTGTTTTCTTTGCAGTCCGTTCCTAACTTGTTGCCGCAAAGTGGGATGTGAATATTTGAATGAGCAAGTGAATGAATGAATGAATGAATGATAGAAGTAACAGCTGCTTCATGAAGTAGCCTCTCAGGCGAATTCAGTAATTTTTTTTTATTTCATATTCTTTTTTTAAGGCTACTGATGCCCGAAGGGCTTTTCCTTGCTGGGATGAGCCTGCCATCAAAGCAACTTTTGATATCTCATTGGTTGTTCCTAAAGACAGAGTAGCTCTATCAAACATGGTATGTATATGTTTGTACATCTATTGGAATTGTTAATAGACTTTAGCATGTTTAATTAGCCGATTATATGGGATAATATGAAACCACATATTATGCTTGGTACATAATAGGACACAAATTACCAGTTTTATTTCTAACCAGCCCTCTTTTTCTTAATAGCCATATTTTTGGAGGACTTTCTCCCTCATGGGGAGAAAAAAAAAAACCCTTGTTAAATGCAAGATTATTTATACTTGTTATTTTTATTATTTATACCTGTAAATATAAAATTAAAAATACCTGTTCTTTTAATTTGAAGACATACATAAATGATTAGTTTAATAGCTGATATCTGCAAAAAGAAGTTCTTGACTTTCTTATCAATCCCCAGAAGAGAACTGTATAATGAGCTTTATTAAGGTTTTTGGCTGGTTGTATTTTGGAATAAGCTCTCTTTCACTGGTGCCATTGCTCTCATATTCACCATTTGAAGCGTGTTGTTTAGGACTGCCTTGTTTAAGATGTAAAATAGCCTGCATCCTATAATACAACTCTTGGGAAATTGGGAAAGCCTATTGTATCTGAAAATAACCGGCTTTTGCCTGCTTATTGGTGGAGGGACATTCATAGGTAACATGTTCTCGTCTCAGATATTCTTAAAGAGGCGGCTAATATTTGAAATTGCAATATTCATTTATATTTTAGTGTGAATGAATTTATCAGATTGGTTCTTGAATAAATCTTCCTAGGAAAAATTGAGAGAGCTTGACAAAAATGAGTCTGAATAGGAAAAAAAGGGAGAGCATCAGAGGGAAGTTAGGGATTACAAAAGTAAAGTGGGAATTTCTTCAGATTCGCTTAGAGTCAGCCTTTGTATAGAGCGTTCTCCAGGTGTGGAAATTCTTACCCTCTGGAAGGAGAGACTCCATCATTACATGTATTATCATTTTCTCCTATCCTTATTGTGTTTGAAAAGTTTTGAGGTTTTAAAGCATTTTGCCTGGCATTCAATAAACATCCAAGGAAAGTTGATTCCTCATTCTCCTCATAAGTCTTCAGCAGTTTTAATGCTTTATTCCTCCAGCTTCTTAGTCTGAGTGCTTTATGAGATCACTTTCCTTCTGAAGAGGAAAGATCTTGACAGAATAAAAGCACTGGATGGATTAGGTTGGAGAAGAAAGGCAGGAGAGATGATCAGGCCTGTACTTTGTGGGTAGTGTTTGCTCTAAGGTATCAGTGTAATCTCTTTAAGTTTTCCTTTTTTTTTTTTTTCCCTTGAAGAATGTAATTGACCGGAAACCATACCCTGATGATGAAAATTTAGTGGAAGTGAAGTTTGCCCGCACACCTGTTATGTCTACATATCTGGTGGCGTTTGTTGTGGGTGAATATGACTTTGTAGAAACAAGGTCAAAAGATGGTGTGTGTGTCCGTGTTTACACCCCTGTTGGCAAAGCAGAGCAAGGAAAATTTGCGTTAGAGGTAAATGTACTTGAAGAGGATTGTTCCAACAGTCCATAACTCCAGGTTGGGGAATTTACATTTCTGATCAATTATTAGTACAATTATTTATAATTTAATCTGAAAGTTACTGTGCTATTTTGGTTTTTTAAAAAGAATTTTAGAATGCCAACTTGATGTTGCATTAATATTTTACAAGATAATGATTAAGGGAATAGCATGGGTTTTTTTAATCCAGGGAATGGGTGGGAAATTATGTAATTATATTTTTCATACTAATTTATAATGGATTAAAGCTTACTCGGCATATACAAAGCTTGGGGCTGAAGTACTCTTTGAAGGTAGGGCTTCCCAGGACTAGTTTCTAGTAACCTGAAATACTTTGGCTTGCAACAGGATTCCTTTGTGGATTTCTGTATGAAGTATAATAAAATATTTATCAAATGTCTCTTTTGTTTATACTTTCATAGGTTGCTGCTAAAACCTTGCCTTTTTATAAGGACTACTTCAATGTTCCTTATCCACTACCTAAAATTGATCTCATTGCTATTGCAGACTTTGCAGCTGGTAAAGTAAATTTCATTTTATTGCTGGATTGTAAAAACTTTTTTTTTGAATTTTGTGATTTTGAGGAAAAAGTATGTATATATATATCAACAAGTGTTTATATTTATTTTATGAAGGTGCCATGGAGAACTGGGGCCTTGTTACTTATAGGTATGTTAATGATGCATTACCCTTCCTTATCTTTTTAATCACTGATTTCATAAGGGCTTCATTTCTAATTACAGTTGAGTAACTTCTGCTTTATTATCTGGCATAAGTTTTCCCACCTCCCCCCAGTTCCATGCATGTTTCAGGAATGCAGAAGCACCCTTTCTGGTGCTGTTTTTTGAGAGTATGAGATTTAAAGTGAGCATCTGGCATTAGTAGCATTTTTTGGATATGTTGCTGGCTGAGTTTCTCATGTCAGTGCCTCTCGTCCCTCCCAGTAGTTTCATAGTTATTTATCCAGCTGGAAGAACCTTCCCTGGTTTCATATCTTCTGGCCAAGTTTTTACATGTCTGTCACCACAACACAAACATGTGGGTTGTATAATTTTTAAAGCAGAGACTGTAAACAAGTTTTTGCCTTCTACTTTCAATTGCCTTTTTAGATGAGTTAAGTTTTGGACAGCCTGCTCAGTGTTCATTTTGGGACTATGGAATGCATCTTCTACCACCCCTCCTCTCATTTAATGGAAGGACTATCTTCTTTTTCTACCTAGCATAATAAATCCCAAGTTCTTTTAAAGTTTTTCTAAAACTTTAGATAACTGTCCTATCAACAAATCGACAAACTCATGTACCTCTTTGATCCATTATCTGAATTCTATTGAGGGAGTCTTTAATCTTCCTAGAACTTGTTCTGTCATTTATATATGAAAAATATCTTCTTGATATTTCTAAAGCCTAACTTAACCATCTCATTTAAATCTCCCCCATTTGTGCATGCCCACTTTCACTACAGCACTTTTATTTATTTTTTTGAACACAGGGAGACTGCATTGCTTATTGATCCAAAAAACTCCTGTTCTTCATCACGCCAGTGGGTTGCTCTGGTTGTAGGACATGAACTCGCCCATCAATGGTTTGGAAATCTTGTTACTATGGTATTTAATATTTTTAAGTGCTCAAATATATTTATTTTCATTGTACTGCATATTATTTTGGCTACATAGTATTTCGTTTGTCTCTAATAGTATGCCAGAAATAATTGTGTGATAGAAAAATTTTATTTTAAAGAGTTCATTTATCAGAATTCTGTGTTGATCAACAACATACAATCTTTACTCAACAAAAAACACTTCTAAATTTTTCTAGAGTTTGCTTGTAAAGAAGGAAGTGAAGATACTAATTTGAGTGAGAGATTCCTCTTGTAAAGATAAACGAGTCATGCAGTAAAGGTTCCAAGCTAACTATAGTTTCTTGAGTCGTGATTGTTAGTTTACTAGTTGAAAAGTAAACTGACAAATAAATTGGTCTTTGATTCTTTTAAAGTTTTTAGGGGTCATTTTTTCCTTTGTCTAAATGTTAAGTTGAAGTTTGATTAAAAACAAACTGCAGAATAGCAGTTTATTAAAAATTCAACTGTTCCATTGAAATCCCGGTTTATTATGTCTCCAGTGAAGGATCTCCGTCTTTTAGTTCTGCCCCCTTGCAGTTAACTCTAAGTAAATACTATCTCTGGGAACTAGATATGTTACATATTAGAAGCATAGAGTTTAATAAGTGAACTAGAAGTACCACTATAATAAACGAACTGGAGATTCTGGAGCCAGCCAAGTTTCCTTGACAGCATTATAGCCTGCCAAAGAACACAGCATTGGACTTAGATGTTGGTTGAGTCCATATGTCATAGAAATAGGCAAGAAAGTAAGATATTTAGCAACTTTTACAAGTTTCTAGAGAAAGTCAACCCTTGTAAATAAACCATTTCCTTTTACTTTGGATGTTTAAAATTTTACTTTGGAACAAAAATATTTAAAATATAATTTCATGTGGCGTTACATGTGTTAGTGCTTGTATTTGAATATATACAGAAATGATCTCTTCTCCTAATGTAGCAAGTTTGCTGCTTCATACAAATAATTTTTGCTAAGCTTTGAGAGAACTTTGTTTTGTGATTTTATTTTGAAACTACCAGCAGTAAATTTTAGTAGAGGAAATGTGTGCATTATCATGTTGTTGTTTTAAAGATTTATTTATTTGAGAGGCAGAGGCAGAGAGAGAGAGGTCTTCCATCCACTGATTCACTCCCCAAATGGCAGAAGCTAAGCAGATCCTGAACCGGGAGCTTCCTTAGGGTCTCCCACTGGGTGCAGGCACCCATGGACTTGGGCCATCTTCCACTGCTTTCCCAGGCCATACAAGAGAGCTGGATCTGAAGTGGAACAGCCAGGTTCAAACCGGCACCCATATGCTGGAACTGCAGGCGGCAGCTTTACCCTATATGCTACAGCGCCGTCCTCATCATGTTGTTTTTAAGCAGCATTTCCCTGGGTTTCTGTGGCTGTTCTGGCTATTAGGTGTCCATTGTTTCATAAACTGAAATTCCAAGGACTCAAAGATAGAATGGAGAATCCCTTTAGCTTTGTCCTAGCTTATCCCAGTGGAACCTACTAGCTAAATAGTGCAAAGTGTTTGAACAAATGGCCATTTGTCACTTAATTTTAAAAACATTTCATCTTTTCATAATTTCAAATGTTTTTCACCATTGTTAGTCCTTTGGCCTCAATCTTAGTTCATGTATTGCCTTTTTTTTTTTTTTTTTTTTTTGACAGGCAGAGTGGACAGTGAGAGAGAGAGAGACAGAGAGAAAGGTCTTCCTTTGCCGTTGGTTCACCCTCCAATGGCTGCCGCGGATGGCGCGCTGCGGCCGGCGCACCGCGCTCATCCGATGGCAGGAGCCAGGTAACAGGTGCTTATCCTGGTCTCCCCATGGGGTGCAGGGCCCAAGCACTTGGGCCATCCTCCACTGCACTCCTGGGCCACAGCAGAGGGCTGGCCTGGAAGAGGGGCAACCGGGACAGAATCCGGCGCCCCGACTGGGACTAGAACCCGGTGTGCCGGCGCCGCAAGGTGGAGGATTAGCCTGTTGAGCCACAGCGCCGGCCATGTATTGCCTTTTTTGACTAACAGATGTAATCAACTTTAATGAAAATTAGGTTGTTGTGATCTCTTTTGAAAGTTGATTAGGAGCGAGCATCGTGGTTCAGTGGGTTACTCCACTGCTTAGGATGCCCATGTCCCATATAAGAAGGCCTGGGATTAAGGCCCATCTTTCCTTACTATCCAGCTTCCTTTTATTGCACACCTTGGGAGGTAGCAGATGAGGGCTCAAACCGTTGGGTCCCTGCTTCCCACATGGGAGAGATTCCTTGCTTCATCCTGCCCTAGCCCAGGCTGTTCCAAGCATTTGGGAAATTAACTAGCAGATTGAAGTTATTTGTCTCTCTGTCTCTCAAATAAATAAATAAACAATCTTTAAAAAGTTAGTTTTTTTAAAAGATTTATTTATTTGAAAGTCAGAGTTACGAGGAGAGAGTAAGAGAGAGAGAGGTCTTCCATCTGATGGTTCACTCCCCAGATGGCCGCAACGCCCAGAGCTGTGCCAGTCCGAAGCCAGGAGCTTCTTCCTGGTCTCCCATGTGGGTGCAGGGGCTCAAGGACTTGGGCCAAAAATGGTTAATTGTAAAAATCAACTTTATGTGTCACTCATTACATTCTTTAACAGTTCTAGTCACTCTAGATTCTTATTAGAAAGTAAGAATATTGTATTCATAAATGCTTAAACATCACTCATTACTGAACTGCTTCCTGCCATAGCATTTCTGTTAACTTCACATAATCCTTATGTAAGCAGTATTACTTTTCTATTTATCTAGGAAATTCAACTTGTCATTTTTGATAGTAGTTTCCATTTTTCCTTGTTGAACTCTGAAAACTAGAGATTTTTTTTTTAAAGATTTATTTATTTATTTGAAAGTCAGAGTTACACAGAGAAACACAGACAAAGAGAGAGGTCTTCCATCTGCTGGTTCATTGTCCAATTAGCTGTAATAGCCAGAGCTGTGCCGATCTGAAGCCAGGAGCTTCTTTCAGGTCTCCCATGTGGGTGCAGGGGCCCAAGGACTTGGGCCATCTTCTACTGCTTTCCCAGGCCATAGCAGAGAGCTGGGTGGAAAGTGGAGCACCTGGGACTCGAACCAGCACCCATATGGGATGCCAGCACTGCAGGTGGCGGCTTTATCTGCTACGCCACTGCACCAGCCCCTGATTTTTTTTTGTTTTTAAGACTTAATGGGGCTGGCACTGTGTCATACTGGGTAAAGCCACTGCCTGCAGTACCAGCATCCCATATGGGTGCCAGTTCAAGTCCTGGCTTTTCCACTTCTGATCCAACTCTCTGCTATGGCCTGGGAAAGCAGTAGAAGATGGCCCAAGTCCTTGGGCCACTGCACTCGCATAGGAGACCCAGAAGAGTCTCCTGCTCCTGGCTTCAGATCGGCTTAGCTCCAGCTGTTGTGGCCATCTGGAGAGTGAACCAGCGATGGAAGACTTCTCTCTCTCTGCCTCTGCATCTGCCTCTCTGTAGCTCTGCCTTTCAAATAAATATAGATAAATCTTTAAAAATTAAAAAAAAAAAACTTATTTATTTGAAAGGCAGAGTTACAGAAAGGGAGAGAGAGATCTTTATCTTCTGGTTTACTCCCCAAATGGCTGCAATGGCCCAGCCTGGGCCAGGCTGAAGCCAGGAACCAGGAGCTTTGTCTGGGTCTCCCACATAGGTGCAAGAGTCCAGGTACTTGGGTCATCCTGTGCTGCTTTTCCAGGTGCATTAGCAAACGGCACTCTTCAAATGCCCAGACGCTAGGAACTCAGTCCAGATCTCCACATGAGTGGCAGGGACTCAGCTATTTGAGCCATCGTCTACTACCTCCCAGGTGTACATTAGCAAGAAGCTAGAATTGGGATCAGAGCCAGTAGTTGAACCCAGACGCTCTGATGTGAGTCGCAGGGAGTCCCAGACAGCACCTTATCTGCTATACCAAACAGCCATCCCTGTTCTTCTTTTTCTTCTTCTTCTTCTTTTATTTAAGAGAAATCCTTTACTAAAATAAATTCCATATGATGATATTCTCACCTCTACTCTTGATCTACATTGATCTACTCTCTTTTCCTTTACATATATGGACTTATTTCCCATCCCCTATCCTTTTCTACCTTTGATAATGAAAAGTTATTTAGCAGTGTTTTGAAAATACCCCTCAGGTATAATTCTAATATCACCATTTGACATTTAAAAAATTATTTATATATTAGTGTGGGAGAGATAGGTAAGTAGATATCTTCCATCTACTAATTCACTCCCTAAATGCCTGTAACAACTAGGGCTTGGCCAGGCCAAAACCAGAAGCCAGGAACTCTGTCTGGGTCTTCCACATGGTTGGCAGGAACCCTGGCAGTTAAGCCATCATCTGCTACCTTCCTAGGCACATTAGCAGGAAACTGGATTTGAAGTAGAGTAAGTGAGACTCGAACCAGGCACTCCCAATATGGGATTCAGGCAGTCCTAAGCAGCAAATTAACCCACTACACCACAATGCTGAACTCCACTTGGCCTTTCTTGACATGTCTTTTAAGTGTCTTTTTTGAGTTCTTTACTAAATATTTTGAGTTGAATTTTAGTTCATTAGGTTGTAAGTCTTGGAGTATAGTGGGAGAGACATGTTTTTCAAATTAGTGGAATGACAATCATTTTGTTTATGTATTTTTACCTTTTGTTTTTAGGAATGGTGGACTCATCTTTGGTTAAATGAAGGCTTTGCATCCTGGATTGAGTATCTATGTGTAGACCACTGCTTCCCAGAGTATGATATCTGGACTCAGTTTGTTTCTGCTGATTATACCCGGGCCCAGGAGCTTGATGCTTTAGATAACAGCCATCCTATTGAAGTGAGCCATACTTCCCAGCCATTAACCTATGACTAGTCTCATTTTCAGTGAAAGAAATAATTTGTTATAGAATGCTTAGAACTCTGAAAAGAGAAAATTGCATCAGTGATTTCACTTGTTTCTATAGTTTGTATTTCCAGACTTAAAAATGTAGTAAGACCAAATTCTAATTAACTTTTTAGTAGGCACTATAAAAATATGGTCTTTATAGAGGCAGGTGTTATGTACCCATAAGCATTCACTAAGTGCTTAGGAATGAATGGATGACATCATATCTGTTATGTAACACTATTGTTTGAAGGGAAATTCTGGACATATTTTATTATTGTGATTGTCTTTTTAATTCTTTGTCTGCATTTAATTCATTGTCTGCATATTTAATTCTCTTAGACTGTTTTTACTTCAGTTAATTTATATGAATAAATTTTGCATCCAAAGAACTAGAGATAAAATTCCATTTTGACACATTTAATCAGTCAAATGTAACTGTAAGCCATTGCAATTAGTATAAGAAGTTGAATGTTTTTCGTTTCCACGTTCCTCTTCTTCCTTTACTTCACCCCCAATCAACAGAGCTGTAGCGGTTGACCTCCCGGCGGAGTAATCAGGACTAGAAGGTCGTCTCCTAGAGATGACAGGGTCGTGTTTCTTATTCCACTTTATTAGGATTAGTTACTCCTTTGAAGATCATCATTCTATATTATGAGTGCATTAGAGGCAGGAAAATGTCTAGTTAGAAGGGTTTTCCTAGAAAGTTTTTTGTGTAATTCAGTGTTACAGGCTGGCTGCTTCCTGTCCTAACCCTGAATCCCACTGTCTGCCAGGTCAGTGTGGGCCATCCATCTGAAGTTGATGAGATATTTGATGCCATATCATATAGCAAAGGTGCATCTGTCATTCGAATGCTACATGATTACATTGGGGATAAGGTAAGAAAACACTTTTTAGGAATCTTAGTTTTATGGTGAAATCATCCTAGTTTTACATAGATTTAATGTAGGATTTTTTAGAAATTAAGCTCCTAATTTTTTACTTCTTTTATTAGAACTGACTTTTGTTATCTCTTATGTGAATGTTATGCAAGTATATTTGTGAGTGGGGATTTGTGGCTGGTATAAAAAATAATAGCACTGGCCGGCGCCGTGGCTCAACAGGCTAATCCTCCGCCTTGCGGTGCTGGCACACCGGGTTCTAGTCCCGGTTGGGGCACCGGATTCTGTCCCGGTTGCTCCTCTTCCAAGCCAGCTCTCTGCTGTGGCCCAGGAGTGCAGTGGAGGATGGCCCAAGTACTTGGGCCCTGCACTCCATGGGAGACCAGGAAAAGCACTTGGCACCTGGCTCCTGCCATTGGAAGAGCACGGTGCGCTGGCCGCAGCGTGAACCAACGGCAAAAGGAAGACCTTTCTCTTTGTCTCTCTCTCTCTCACTGTCCACTCTGCTTGTCAAAAATTTAAAAAAATGAAAAAAAAAAAATAGCACTGCCAGCATTGTGGCATAGTGGGTAAAGCCCCGGCCTGTGGTCCCCGACAGCATCCCATATGGGTGCCAGTTTATATCCTGGCTGCTCCACTCCCAATCCAGCTCCCTCCTAATTGTCTGGGAAACCAGTGGAAGATGGCCCAACCCCAGTCATTGTGGCCATTTAGGGAGTGAACCAGCAGATGGGACATCTGTCTCTGTACCTCTCTAACTCTGACCTTCAAGTAAATAAATCCTTAAAAACAAAAAAACTTAAAAGTACGAGTAAAAAGGAAAATATGAATTCTTAAAGGTATTAGGCATCAGAGGGTTTTTTTTTTTTTCTTTTAAAATTTATTTATTTATCTATCTGAGAGACAGAGTTACAGACAAAGAAAGGTCATCCATCCGTGATTTACTCCCCCAAATGGCCACAATGACCAGAGCTGGGCTGAGCTGAAGCCAGGAACCAGGAGCTTCTAACAGGTCTCCCACATGGGTGCAAAGACCCAAGCACTTGGGCCATCCTCAGTTGCTTTCCCAAGCACATAAGCAGGGAGCTGGATCAGAAGGGGAGCAGCTGGGACTTGAACCAGCACCCATATTGGATGCCAGTGCCACAGGAGGGGCTTAACTTACTATGTCACAGCACCAGCCCGAGGATATATGTTTTTCAGTATATCTGATACTTAAGTATTAGGGTACATTTGTTTTTGACTAATATGTAAATATTCTATAAATTTTGAGAATCTAACTCTCTTGGATTTTAAAATTGTGTTTTCTTAGGACTTTAAGAAAGGAATGAACATGTATTTAACCAAATTCCAACAAAAGAATGCTGCCACAGGTAATCTTTAATAGCTTAAGACAGAAATGAAAAGAAAGGGTTGTTACTCTATCCAAGATGAGCTATTTCTAACAAGTTCCTGGGTGAACCCAGTGCTACTGCTTCATGGGCAGTACTTTGAATAATAGATCCACCATTTAACATTCTGTTTGTCTCTTGTCATTATGAAAAACAGTTGGCAGTTCAAATCTATTTCAGTTACTGTTACTCATTGTCATTCTTTTCCAGAATTTCCAGGCCCCTCTGTTTGGTCCTTATTGCCCTTCCATAATTGAGGCTTTATAATCTTTCACTGGAATTCTTCAGTTGCTTGCTAACTCAGCACTTCTAGCCCTGCTTCACTCTCTTCAGTTTCATGTCCTGCACACCGACTGGAGTTGTCTTGCTATAATGAATAAGTGATTTTTTACCCAACTTATTAACAATCTTTGATGTTATGTACCTTCTCAGTGAAGTCCATACTGTTAGTCATACGGTCCTAAGCATTTCAACCACTGCCTGCTTTTTTAGCCTCATTTCTTGTTACTCACACTCGCATGCTGGTATCTCTGTTGTTCAGTTTTTTGAATAACATGTTACTGCTACTTTCTGTCTTACACTTTCCTGTTTGTACATAGACCTTTAATTCTGTCTGCTTAGAATGTCCTTTTTTGCTTTGTCTAATGAACAACTCATCTTTAAGATGCAGACTAAAAGTCAGTTCTTGCAAAGCCTGTGTTTACTTCGGAGTTTCCCAGTGCTTTTCCGCATGCTTGCCACCGTTACAGTATAGATCATGTTATGTTTCTGTCCAGCTCCTCCCGCCGCTGTGGTGTTTGACCTTATGAATATTGCTTAACTTCAGTTTGTTGAATGGATATAATGGTTTTAAGTTTCTGAATATTTAGCAGTGATCTTGAACATGTTTCTCTTTCTTTGTTTCTAGGTTTTCTTGTTTGAACTCATTTGTCATTTATTATAACTTGTGCTTTTTATTATAAATTTAAATGGCTAAGTACATCTTAGAAAAAAAGACCAATTTTTATTATAGGGTTTACTTAGTTGAAGGGAGAAGGGGCAAGAGGAACATTAACTTTATTCACTGTTTATTTCTGGAACCTAAAAGAACTAAAGAACTGGTCAGCAATGCAGTAAACAAAATTTTTAGTTTATTAGAAAAATGAAAGTATAAACATTTTAGATCATCATTGT
Source organism: Sylvilagus floridanus (assembly GCA_949820135.1). NCBI lineage: Eukaryota > Metazoa > Chordata > Mammalia > Lagomorpha > Leporidae > Sylvilagus > Sylvilagus floridanus. The sequence continues at coordinate 23,517,706 of OX463237.1, forward strand.
GTTTATCTTCTAGAGGATCTCTGGGAAAGTTTAGAAAATGCTAGTGGTAAGCCTATAGCAGCCGTGATGAGTACCTGGACCAAACAAATGGGCTTCCCCCTCATTTATGTGGAAGCCGAACAGGTAAATTGGAAACATCCCTTCCATTTGACTGATATTGTATTAAATGAAATTCAGTGCTTGTTAACAAATTTGTTTTCTCTATTAAGTTTTCTAATGACATTTAAACCAGCCCTTGGACTCTTTATTCAATGACTTTGCAATGAAAATGACTTGTCAATGACTCTATATCATTAAAATAATACATGCTTAAGACATAAAGCAAGATGTTGTCTGCTTGTCTTTTCCCCAGGGAAATGACTGTAAATCCACTGACATAATTCTAAATTTACCAGGTGGCATTTCTTCTTAGAAATGCAGGTTGGCTTAATGTTTAAAAGATATCAACATACTAACTCATAATCACTACATTAAAAGAATTTAGTGGGAGAATCACATAATTTAAGTAGATGCAGAAAACGTGTTTGGTAAAATTCAACATGCATATAGAATATTCAATAGAGTTGGGTTTTTAGGGACCAGCACTGTGGTGTGGTGGGTTGAGCTGTGGCCTGTGGTTCCAGCATCCCATGTGGGCGGTGGTTGAGTCCTGGCTGCTCTGCTTCCAATCTGGCTCCTTGCTGATAAGCCTGAGAGGTTGGCACAGGGTGGCCCAAAGTCCCTGGGCCCCTAGTGTTGATGTGGGAGACCTGGAAAGGGCTCCTGGCTTAGGCCCAGTTGTTGTAGCCATTTGGGAGGTGTACTAGCAGATGGAAGATCTCTGTATCTTTCTCTCCCTCTCCCTCTTTCTATAACTCTGAATTTCAAATACATAAATAAATCTTAAAAAAAAAAAGTTGGTTTTTAATGTTGGCCAGATGGCAGTGTCATTTTGATTATAATCATACTCATTCTCTGAACTGTTAATTGAATTCAGAAAGCAGTACTTCAGAATGAGTTATGCCCCAGAGGACTGAGAATTACATGTTAACCTGTATTACCCTTGAAAAACTTTACCTTGGTTCAGTTTCATCCTCTAAAGTTGTTCTCTTAAATTTCTCTGCTGTGGTTTTGTGAGCTGCATGGGGAATTTCTTACTGGTCATTTCTTAGGGAGAGAGAGAGCGAGCTTCCATCCGTTGGTTCACTCCCCAAATGGCTGCTGGGGCTGGGCCAGGCTGAAACCAGAAGCCAGGAGCTTCTTCCAGGTCTCTGATGTGAGTGCAGGAGCCCAGGGATTGGGCCATCTTCAGCTGTTTTCCCAGCCTCATTAGCAGGGAGCTGGATAGGAAGTAGAGCAGCTGAGACTCAAACTGGTACCCATATGAAATGCCAGTGTGGCAGGCTACACTACTTTACAGCGCCAGCTCTGAGTCTATTTTTTGATGACTGATGGAACTTGTCAGTGACACTTCATGTAGATTGACACATTGTTTTCTCTCTGACTCAAATTTTAAGAATATTTACATACAAAGGTAATTGTTTCATCTCTGAGGATTTCAGTCCCTCAAAACTATTAAGCTATTTAATGATTACAAGGTGGGCCATTAAGCCATAATTTTTTTTTTCCTCAAGTAGAGCACACTTTCAGAGAGGTACAGAGTTCTTCCATCAACTCATTCACTCCCTCAATGCCCACAATAGTCCAGACTGGGCCAGAATGAAGCCAGGAAACTTGAACCCAATTGGAATCTTCCACATGGGTGGCAGGCACCCAAGTACTTGAGTTATCATCTATTGCCTCCCAAGGTGTGCATTTAACAGTAAGCTGGATAAGAGGTGGACCTGAGACTCAAAGCCAGACACTCTGATATGGGACATGGGCATCCAGCGCACTCTAAGAGCATAATAGTCGGCTGGCGCCGTGGCTCACTAGGCTAATCCTCTGCCTTGCGGCGCTGGCACTCCGGGTTCTAGTCCTGGTTGGGGTGCTGGATTCTGTCTCGGTTTCTCCTCTTCCAGTCCAGCTCTCTGCTGTGGCCCGGGAAGGTACTGGAGGATGGCCCAGGCCCTTGGGCCCTGCACCCGCATGGGAGACCAGGAGGAAGCACCTGACTCCTGGCTTTGGATAGGTGCAGCGTGCTGGCCGTAGTGGCCATTTTGGGGGTGAACCAATGGAAGGAAGACCTTTCTCTCTCTCTCTCTCTCTCTCTCACTTCAAAAAAAAAAGTACTGCCGGCGCCGTGGCTCAACAGGCTAATCCTCCGCCTTGTGGTGCCGGCACACCGGGTTCTAGTCCCGGTCGGGGCACCGGATTCTGTCCCGGTTGCCCCTCTTCCAGGCCAGCCCTCTGCTGTGGCCCAGGAGTGCAGTGGAGAATGACCCAGGTGCTTGGGCCCTGCACCCCATGGGAGACCAGGAAAAAGCACCTAGCGCCTGGCTCCTGCCATCGGATAAGCGCGGTGCACCAGCTGCAGCGCGCCGGCCGCGGCAGCCATTGGAGGGTGAACCAACGGCAAAGGAAGACCTTTCTCTCTGTCTCTTTCTCACACTGTCCACTCTGCCTGTCAAAAAAAAAAAAAAGTACTAACAACAAGATCAGGGACTATTTGAACCATGGGCATTAACAAGTGAGAAACAAAGGGATTCCAAGTAAAAATGTTTATCCATAAAAACTACAAAACTCAAATGTAATGTAATTTATCAAGATAATTGCCTCAATGAAATATACTTCTATTCTCAAAGGAAAAAAAATTAAAAAATAAAGAAATTAAAAACAGAGCATAATAGTCTTATCAGTTAGACCAGAGAACACTCATTCCACTTCCCCTTGTTGAAATTCAGTTAACTTTTCCATCCTGTTACCTTCAAGGTCTTGCTTTCTTGGTTTTATGCCTACAGTCACAACCAAACTCCATTTTACATTATAATAGAAAGCCTGCCCATGACCCTTAATTCTTTTTCATCTTACATCCCCTAAATTTAAAAATTTTTGCTTTATTTCTGAATGAGTTTGAAAGTCAGTTTTCAAGGAAATCTATATGATGTAGTGTTGACGTTTACTAATAATTTTTTTGGCGTCAATATGAAATGCTTCCTTACTACAACTCTTATTCTTAGTTTTTCAGTTCTGTTTCTTGAATTCCATTTATCCATGAAGGTCACTAGCTCAATTTTATGCTTGATTTGAATGACCTTAAATCTGCTACATCTTCTGTCTTTGAAATCTTCTAGGATGTAGTTACTATGATAAATGAAAAGAATGTATTTTTTTAAAGATTTTATTTATTAATTTGAGAGGTAGAGTTACAGGCAGAGGGAGAGACAGAAAGTTCTTCCATCTACTGGTTCACTCCCCAAATGGCCACATTGGCCGGAGCTGCTCCAAAGCCAGGAAAAAGGATCTTCTTCTGGGTCTCCCACGTGGGTACAGGGTCCAAGCACTTGGGCCGTCTTCTACTGCTTTCCCAGGCCACAGCAGAGAGCTGGATTTTAAGTGGAGCAGCCAGGACTCAAACAGGCACCTATATGGGATGCTGGCACCAGAAGCGAAGGATTAACTTACTGTGCCACAGCGCAGGCCCCTAAAATGTATATTAAGATACTTATAAAACGTGTACTCAGCATTGATGCTTCTGGCTTGTCAGTTACTTGCAGCCTCTCCCATCACCACTATTTGACTTTCATTGTGTAAACCTCATCTTTTGAAAAACAAGGTGTATGTGCTCAGCAGCACATATACTAAAATTGGAATGAAAACAAGGTGTGTGTTTCTTTCATGTTTATCAACATGCCAATCTTAATGTTGCTACTTCTAGAACTGGGAAAGACTAAAGACATAACCTTTCTCTGTAAAGGCTAATATAACTTGCTGTAGCAGTATTTATTGTTGCATATACCCTTGAAAAGTAATGCTTTAAAGCTTTTAGGAACCTGTTTCTATCTGGTTACATAAAAGAGTATTTCAAAAGGTTTGTGGGAAATGAAATTAAAAGATAAGTTTATTTCAGTACAAAAAATTTAAATCTATACATACATACAAGGTATCTTCAGAAAATTTACATAAACAGTGTCTTATCAAAATACCAGGCCTTGGGGCCAGCACTGTGGTGTAGCAGGTAAAGCTGCCACCTGCAGTACTGGCATCCCATATGGGCGCTCCACTTCTGATCCAGCTCTCTGCTAAAACCTGGGAATGCAGTGGAAGATGGCCCAAGTCCTTGGGCCCTTGTACCCGTTTCGGATTGATGCAGGTCTGGCCATTGGGGCGAATTGGGGAGTGAACCAGTAGATGGAAGACCTCTCTCTCTTTCTCTCTCTCCCTCTCTCTCTCTCTCTCTCTTTCTCTCTCTCTCTCTCTCTCTCTCTCTCTCTCTCTGTAACTCTTTAAAATAAACAAATAAATCTTTTTAAAAAAAGAAAAAATGCATGGATTTTAAAGATTATTTGCACCAAAATCAATATACATTTTAATTTTGTTTCCCACAAACATTTTGGAGTGCCCTTCTCTTCTGAGTGATCATATTATATAGGACTTGGTCCTTTATTTAGAGAGTTGTTATTTTGAGGCCAACATGAAAAATGTGATTTTTTCCCCCCACCATTCTGTAGTATCATCTCTATATCTCTATTACCATAGCATTAGGATTACTCAAGACATTTGGTTTGTATTGGTTATCATAGAAATGCTGCCCCTACCCCTCAAAAAGTGTTTATACTGTTACAGTCTTTATTTTCTTCTTTAGGTGGAAGATGACAGATTACTAAAGTTGTCTCAAAAGAAGTTCTGTGCCAGCGGACCATATGTTGGTAAGCAAACGGCTGTAAGTGGGAGCTGATCAATGAATTTGGATACTATACTAGAAGGCACTATTTGTAGTATTTAGTTACTTTCGTATATTTAAAACATTTTTTTCTTTATTTTACATCAAAGACAGGAGAGAATTTGTCTGCTGGATGTATTTCCAAATGCCTGCAACAGCTGGGCCAGGCCAGGCCAAGCCTAAAGCTGGGAACCAGAAACTCAATCCAGGTCTCCCATATGAGTGTCCAGAACCCAAGGACTTGGCCAGCGCCACAGCTCACTGGGCTGATCCTCCTCCTGTGGCGCCAGCACCCCGGGTTCTAGTCCCGGTTGGGGTGCCAGAGTCTGTCACAGTTGCTCCTCTTCCAGTCCAGCTCTCTGCTGTGGCCCAGGAGTGCAGTGGAGAATGGCTCAGGTCATTGGGCCTTGCACCCGCATGGGAGACTGGGAGGAGGTGCCTGGCTCCTGGCTTTGGATTGGTGCAGCGCGCTAGCCGTAGTGGCCATTTTAATTTTATTGGAAAGGCAGAATGAGAGAAACTCATAGATTTTTGAAATTCCATTTTTCTTTGTGTTGCTGAAGGCAATAGTGAAGGATAGAAACACTCAAGAGGTGATGTCTATAACCTTAGTGTGGCAGAACTCTTCTTTTAATTCTTAGTAAAAAAAAAGCTCAATGCTTATTTCGATGTATTATATGCCAGTCATTGTGCTAAGCATTGTAACCTATTGTATTATTTTATACTCTTTTTTTTTTTTTAAGATTTATTTATTTATTTGAAGTGCAGAGTTACAGAAAGGCAGAGGCAGAAAGAGATAGAGATCTTCCATCCACTGGTTCAATCCCCAGATGGCTGCAATGGCTGGCGCTGGGTTGATATAAAGCCAGGAGCTTCTTCCGTGTCTCCCATGCAGGTGCAGGGGCCTAAGCACTTGGACCATCTTCCTCTGCCTTCCCAGGCCATATCAGGAAGCTGGGTTAGAAGTGGAGGGGCAGATGCCATGGCTCACTTGGTTAATCCTCCACTGCTGCACCGGTATCCCATATGGGCGCTGGATTCTGTCCCGGTTGCTCCTCTTCCAGTCCAGCTCTCTGATGTGCCCTGGGAGGGCAGTGGAGGATGGCCCAAGTGCTTGAGCCTCTGCACCTGCATGGGAGACACGGAAGAAGTACCTGGCTCCTGGCTTCAGATTGGTGCAGCGCCGGCATCGTGGCCATTTGAGTGATGAACCAACGGAAGGAAGACCTTTCTCTCTGTCTCTCTCTCTCTCTCTCTCTCTCTCTCTCTCTCTCTCTCTAACTCTACCTGTCAAATAAAATAAAATAAATTTTAAAAGATTTTTAAAAAAGAAGTGGAGCAGCCAGGTCTCTAACCAATACCCATATAGGATGCTGGTACTGCAGGAGGTGGCTTTACCCGCTACACCACAGCGCCAGCTTCTATTTTATAGTCTTATCATCTTTATAAGGTAGGTAATATAGTTTCCATTTCACAGATGAGGGAGTAGAGCACAAATAGATTAGATAAAACCACCTATCCAATAAGTTAGAAGAATAGGAGACTGGGGTTGGTGTTGGCACCTGCAACACTGGCATCCCATATTGGCATTGGTTCATGTCCTGGCTGCTCCACTTCTGATCTTGCTCCCTCCTGAAGCCTGGGAAAAGCAGCAGAATGTGGCCCAAATGTTTGGGCCCCTGCTACCCATGTGGGAGACCCAAATGAAGGTCCTAACTCCTGGCTTTGGGAGGAGTGAACCAGCGGTTGGAACATCTCTCTCTTTCCCGCTCTGTGACTCTGACTTCCAAATAAATAAATCTTTTTTAAAAATTTAAAAAAGAGGAGACAAAAAAATTGTTGGACTCAAAGATTAATTGAAAAAAATGTTAAATGTTTCTCTCTATATTTCTTCTTTAAAACAGTAGTTCTTCAACGGAAGGAAGACTTTTCTCTCTGTCTCTCTCTCTCACTAACTCTGCCTGTCAAAAAAAAAAAAAAAAGATAAAACAGTAGTTCAACTAGGAAAGGTATGTATCAGAATCACCAATGCCTTGTCATGTTATACCCACCGAATGTGATATATTTTACTAGGGTTTAAGAGGTGTGCCTTCTGCCTTTAACCTTCCTTAGCATTTAGAATTACTCTTTTAACAAGTAGGTCTGACAAGTCAGATCACACATTTATTATTCAAATAAATTCCCGACTAGGGTGGAGGTGTGATGCAGCCATTAAGTTGCCATTTGGGGCACCTCCATCCCATATCAGGGTGCCTGATTCAAGTCCTTGATACTCTGCAACTTCCCAGGCACCAGGTGATGGCTCATGTACATGGATTTCTGCCACCCAAGTGGGAGATCTGGATTGGGTTCTGAGCTCCTTGTTTCAGCCTGGTTCAGCTCTGGTTGTGGGCATTTGGGGAATGAACCAGCAGATAAAGAAAAAAAAAATAGCTCTCTGTCTTCTTTTTTTTTTTTTTTTTTTTTTTTTTTGACAGGCAGAGTGGACAGTGAGAGAGAGAGAGACAGAGAGAAAGGTCCTCCTTCGCCATTGGTTAACCCTCCAATGGCCGCCGCACTGCGGCTAGCGCACCGCGCTGATCCGAAGGCAGGAGCCAGGTGCTTCTCCTGGTCTCCCATGGGGTGCAGGCCCCAAGCGCTTGGGCCATCCTCCACTGCACTCCCGGGCCACAGCAGAGAGCCGGCCTGGAAGAGGGGCAACCAGGACAGACTCCGGCGCCCCGACCAGGACTAGAACCCGGTGTGCCGGTGCCACAAGGTGGAGGATTAGCCTGTTGAGCCGCGGCACCGGCCCTTTCTGTCTTTCAAATAAAATGAAAAAAAATCCTCAAGTGTCATGGTTGCTGTTTTTAGCCCCATAACTGTGTATAATCTACATTGTAGGTTTTTTTTTTTTTTTTTTTTTTTTTTACCAGGCAGAATGGACAGTGAGAGAGAGAGAGACAGAGAGAAAGGTCTTCCTTTTCCGTTGGTTCACTCCTCAATGGCCGCTGCAGCCAGCGCACCGCGCTGATCTGAAGCCAAGAGCCAGGTGCTTCTCCTGGTCTCCCATGCAGGTGCAGGGCCCAAGCACTTGGGCCATCCTCCACTGCCTTCCCGGGCCACAGCAGAGAGCTGGACTGGAAGAGCAGCAACAGGGACAGAATCCGGCGCCCCAACCGGGACTAGAACCTGGGGTGCCAGCGCCGCAGGCGAAGGATCAGCCTATTGAGCTGCGGCGCCAGCCTGTAGGTTTTTCTAAAGCTTTGTGACTAATACAGGCAATATTAAAACCTGTAATATCCCAGGTTCAGGGAGACATTGCTAATTGATGGTTTAGCCTGATAGCATAAAACTATGTAACTTATTTAAATAGCTCCATTAATGGACTACGCGAGGACATCCGTTTGTTTAGTATTTTATTTTTTAAATTTTTTTTACATCAATCCATAGGTTTTTTTTTTTTTAAAGATTTATTTTATTTATTTGAAAGAGTTACGGAGAGATGTAAGGACAGAGATAGAGGTCTTCCATCTGCTGGTTCACTCCCCAGTTGGCTGCAATGACCAGAGCTATGCTGATCCAAAGGCAGGAGCCAGGCGCTTCTTCTGGGTTTCTCACGTGGGTGCAGGGACCCAAGGACTTGGGCCATCTTCTGCTTTCCCAGGCAATAGAAGAGAGCTGGATCGGAAGAGGAGCAGCCAGGACCCAAACCGGCACCCATATGGGATGCTGGCACTTCAGGCCAGGGCTTTAATCCACTGCGCCACAGCACCGGGCCCCCCTGTTTAGTATTTTAATGTAAACTCTGTTTTACTGTCTGATATCTAAAATAGTGTTTTTGCCTAACAAAAGCTTTGGGCTTTATTTGTTTAGTTTTTATTTATGTTTTTTCCTTTTATTTGAAAGGCAGAGAGACAGACAGTAAGAGGATCTCTCTGCTGGTTCACATTCCAGATGCCCACAGCAGCTGTGGCTGGGCCAGCCTGAAGCCAGGAGTCTTCCAGTGTGGATGGCAGGGACCCAACTACGTTAGCCATCACCTGCTGTGTCCCACAGTGTGTGTTAGTTGGAAACTGGAGTGGGAAGTAGAGCCTCTGATGAGGGGTGCAGCCATCACAGACATCATCTCGACTGTTGGGCCAAATGTTTGTCCCAGCTTTGGCTTCGCAATAGGATTTATCAGTGATGAACACAGCAGTTCCAACAGTGTCCTGTCATTGCAATAAAAACCTGTTCTTCAGGGGCTGGCATTTGGCTTAGGGATTAAAATCCCTGCATCCCACATCTGAGTCCCTGGGTTCAATATACTCTAGCTCCTTATTCCAGCTTGCCACAAATGCTGGGAGGCAGCAGTAATACCTCAAGTAAATGAGTCCTTGCCACCAGACCTGGGTTGAGTTATCAGCTCTTGGCTTTGGTCCCAGCCATGTCAGCATTTAGGGAATGAACCAGTGGATAGCTCTCATGTTCTCTCTCTCTCTCTCTCGGTCTCTTTGTCTCAAATAAATAAATACTTTTTTAAATTAAAGAATCAGCCCTTCAGTGTTTCAGTAGTATATATACCTATTTTGAATTTCACCTAAGAATTTGTTTTGAAATGCTGTGTGGGGGCCAGCACTGTGGTGTAGCATGTAAAGGTGCCGCCTGCAGTAGAGGATGGCCCAAGTGCTTGAGCTCCTGCGCACGCGTGGGAGACCCAGAAGAAGCTCCTGGTTCCTGCCTTCAAATCAGCAGTGAACCAGCAGATGGAAATCTCTCTTTCTTTCTACCTCTGCCTCTCTGTAACTCTGCCTTTCCAATAAATAAATCTTTTTTTGAAAAAAAAAAAAAAAGAAATGCTACATGAGCCCTTTCTCCTCAAAATTTATTTGTAAAATGATTGGTATCTCAGGCCGGCGCCGTGGCTCAACAGGCTAATCCTCCGCCTTACAGCGCCGGCACACTGGGTTCTAGTCCCGGTCGGGGCGCCGGATTCTGTCCCGGTTGCCCCTCTTCCAGGCCAGCCCTCTGCTGTGGCCCGGGAGTGCAGTGGAAGATGGCCCAAGTGCTTGGGCCCTGCACCCCATGGGAGACCAGGAAAAGCACCTAGCACCTGGCTCCTGCCATCGGATGAGCGCGGTGCGCCGGCCGCAGCGCGCCAGCCGTGGCAGCCATTAGAGGGTGAATCAACGGCAAAGGAAGACCTTTCTCTCTGTCTCTCTCTCTCTCACTGTCCACTCTGCCTGTCAAAAAAAAGAAAAAAATGATTGGTATCTCTATTGGTCTATAAAAGGAAAACAAGTTAAAATCATTACATTAGGGGCCGGCACTGTGGCTCAGCGGGTTAATGCCCTGGCCTGAAGTACCGGCATACCATTTGGGTGCCTGTTCTAGTCCTGGCTGCTCTTCTTCCGATCCGGCTCTCTGCTATGGCCTGGGATAGCCCAGTAGAGGATGGCCCAAGTCCTTGGGCCCCTGCACCCATGTGGGAGACCCGGAAGAAGCTCCTGGCTCCTGGCTTTGGATCAGTGCAGCTCTGGCTGTTACAGCCAGCTGGGGAGTGAACTAGCGGATGGAAGACCTCTCTCTCTGTCTCTACCTCTCTCTGTAACTCTTTCAAATAAATAAACTAAATCTTTAATAAAAAATCATTACATTAGTGATTCTTTAAGTGAGTTAACTGTTCTCCTTTTTTTTATACTATTGAAATTTTGTTAGGAAATTGTCTCTTATTAGCACTAACATTATTCATATTACCTAGAGGAAGAGTTCATGTACTAAGAATGAGCTGTTGACTCAAGAGTTAAGAAGACTCAAGCATCTGATTAGGACACCAGGCCTCCCCCCCCCCTTTTTTTTAAATAAAGGTTTATTTATTTATTTGAAAGAGTTAAACAGAGAAGGAGAGGCAGAGAGAGAGAGGTCTGCCATCCACTGGTTCACTCCCCAGTTGACCACAATGGCCAGAGCTGGGCTGATCCGAAGCCAGGAGCCAGGAGCTTCTTCCAGGTCTCCCACAAGGGTGCAGGGGCCCAAGGACTTCAACCGTCTTCTTACTGCTTTCCCAGGCCACAGCAGAGAGCTGGATCAGAAGTGGATCAGCTGGGACACGAACCGGCACCCATATGGGATGCCAGCACTGCAGGTGGCACCTTTACCCGCTATGCCACAGTGCTGGCTCCTCTCTCTTTTAAAAATTAATTTATTTGAAAGGTAGAGTTACAGAGAGAGAGGAAGAGAGAGATCTTCCATCCACTGGTTCATTCCCTCAAATGACTGCAATGGCTGGAGCTGGACCGATCCGAAGTCAGGAGCCAGGAGCTTCTTTCTGGGTCTCCCACATGGGGTGCAGGGGTCTAAGGACTTGGATTATCTTCCACTGCTTTCCCAAGCACATTAGCAGAGAGCTGATTTGGAAGTGGAGCAGCCGAGACAAACCAGCACCCCTCTGGGGTCCTGGCACTTCAGGTGGCGGCTTTACCTTCTATGCTACAGTGCTAGTCCTGTCTCTCTCCACTTTACCATCTGTTTCTCCCTGTGCAAAATTATTTGTCAAGTTTTATGTGTGTTCTCTTGCTTAGGAGAAGATTGTCCCCAGTGGATGGTTCCTATCACAATATCTACTAGTGAAGACCCCAACCAGGCCAAACTGAAAATTCTAATGGACAAGCCAGAGATGAATGTGGTTTTGCAAAATGTCAAACCCGACCAGTGGGTGAAGGTAAGTCCAGAAATGGCATAGCTATTTTGCTTTTTAAGATTTATTTATTTATTTATTTATTTATTAGAGAGGCAGAGAGAGAGAGAGAGAGATCTTCCATTCCACTGGTTCACTTCCCAAATGGCCACAATAGCTAGCTCTGGGCAAATCCAAAGCCAAGAGCCAGGAGCTTCTTCTGGTCTCCCCTGTGGGTACAGGGGCCCAAGGACTTGGGTCATCTTCTACTACTTTCCCAGGACACAGCAGAGAGCTGGATCGAAAGTGCAGCAGCCGGGACTCGAACTGGTGCACATATGGGATGCCAGCACTGCAGGCAGTGGCTTTACCCACTACACCACAGCCCTGGCCCCAGCGTAGCTGTTTTTAAAAAGATGATTGTTACTGTCACTTTCTTTATTCAAATAGTTTTGTCCAGACATTTGCCCTTGTAGGTAAGGGAGAGGTAGCTAGGTAGACAAAAAGGGATAGGACTAAGGAGGAAAAGCAAATGGAAGGCTATGTATAAAGTCACATTAACCACAACATTTGTAGTCTCTCAACTTCAAACTGCCCTGTCTTGTAATGACATGTTAACTTCAGTGATGTGTTGTCATCATATGTGCACAACTGTAATCAAATGAGATCAGACAAACATAATGATCAGTTTGTGTTACTGAAATGTGACATTCCTTTAGCAAAAATACCTGTGGGTAAGTGTGATTTTTCATTATTCTATCTTCTGCACCTTCATAATGAAATTAGCTCTTACAGGGGCCAGCATTGTGGCTCAATGGGTTAAAGTCCCAGCCTGCAGTGCCAGCATCCTATATGGGTGCCGGTTCATGTCCAGGCTGCTCCACTTCCAATCCAGCTCTCTGCTATGGCCTGGGAAAGCAGTAGAAGATGGCCCGAGTCCTTGGGCCCCTGCACCCGCGTGGGAGATCTGGAAGAAGCTTCTGGCTCCTGGCTTCAGATCGGCGCAGCTCAGACTGTTGTGGCTATCTGGGGAGTGAACCAGTGGATGGAAGACCTCTCTCTGCCTCTACCTCTCTCTTTAATTCTGTCTTTCAAAAAAAAATAAAGAAGTTAACTCTTACAGACTCTTCTCCAGGGGTGAGGATTATACAGCATTTCAGACTTTTGCACTTTTCAGAAAAGAGCTATTTTTCTGTTTTTGTTTGTAAAATATATTTTAAAATATACTTAGACTATTTATTACTGTTTTATTATATATGAAATTATAATCTGAAAGTATGCAGCAGAAAGAAACATTTCTTACAAATGGGCAACAGGTATATATGCTGATTTTTTTTATTATTATTCATTTGAAAGATTTGCAGAGAGAGCTTCCATCTGCTGATTCACTTCCTAAATGGCCACAATGACCAGGACTGGGCCAGGCCAAAGCAGGAGCTGGAGCTTCCTCTGGATCTCCCACATGGGTGCAGGATCCTGATCGCCTGGGCCATCTTCCACTGCCTTTGCAGGTGCATTAGCAGGGAGCTGGGTTGGAAGTCGAGCAGCTGTGTCTCAAACCTGCGTCCATGTGGGATGCTGGAGTCGTAGGTAGAGGCTTTACCTGCTACACCACAACACTGGCCCCTATGGTTTAAATTAGGTAAAGGAAAAAAAAGGTTATTCCTACAGTAAAAGATAAAGGAAATCAATAAAATAAGTGCATTAAAATTGTGGGATAGATTCAACTCCCTGCTAATGCATCTGCTAATACTTGGGCCAACCCTGCCACTCAGGAGGGAGACCCTGATGGAGTTCCTGGCTTCTGGCTTCATCCTGGCTCAGCTCTCACTGTTGTGGCCATTTGGAGAGTGAACGAATGGATGGAAGATCAATCTCTTTGTTTCTGCCTTTCAAATAATTTTTTTTTTACTTGTGAGATAATTTAAAAGATGTTAATAGGGGTCAGTGTTGTGGTGCAGTGGGGTTAAACCCCAGCTAGGGGTCTCTGACTCTTGGTATCTGCCTGGCCCATACCTGGCTATTGTGGCCATTTGGGAACTGAACAAGCAAATAGAAGGTCTCTATCTCTCCCCTCCTTCCTCTCTCTCTGTGGCTCCACCTTTCAAATAAGTAAGTATTTAAAAATACATACAAACAGGGGCCAGCACCATGGCTCACTTGGTTAATCCTCTGCCTGTGGCACTGGCATCCCATATGGGCGCTGAGTTCTAGTCCCAGTCGCTCCTCTTCCAATCCAGCTCTCTGCTGTGGGCCAGGAAGGCAGTGGAGGATGGCCCAAGTGCTTGGGCCCTGCGCCCGCATGGGAGACCAGGAGGAAGTACCTGGCTCCTGGCTTCGGATCAGCTCCGGCTGTAGCAGCCATTTTTGGGGGGTGAACCAACGGAAGGAAGAATTTGTCTCTGTCTATCTCTCACTGTCTAACTCTATCTGTGAAATAAATTTAAATAAGCAAGTAAATAAATATACACTTCCCTTTAAAAAATACATACAAAGAGTAAAGTATGTATGTATAATTATTTTACCATTAAACTACTGTGTATATAAATATTTTCAAGAAAGATTTTTGGCTGTTGGTAAATGACCTATAGAGAATAATTGTTCAAATATTATGTGATATTGCCTTTTAGCCCCACATAATTCTTTTTTTTTTTTTGGACAGGCAGAGTTAGAGAGAGAGACAGAGAGAAAGGTCTTCTGTTGGTTCACCCCCCCAAATGGCTGCTGTGGCCAGCGCGCTGCGCCAATCTGAAACCAGGAGCCAGGTGCTTCCTCCTGGCCTCCCATGCGGGTGCAGGGCCCAAGCACTTGATCCATCCTCCACTGCCTTCCTGGCCCACAGCAGAGAGCTGGACTGGAAGAGGAGCAACCAGGACTAGAACCCGGGGTGCTGGCGCCACAGGCAGAGGATTAGCCTAGTGAGCCACAGTGCCGGCCTTGTTTTTAAATCAACCCTTTTTTATGTATAAAAGGTTTTGGATATGCATACATTTGAGTGGGAAACAACAAAGTCCACATATGCTAACTGACAGGTCAAAACAAAACAACACATAAAGAATCAGTTTGCAAAAATGAACAGAGGCAAAAGAAAACAGATACAGAAACTTGAAATGGGCGAGCAAAGAGAAAATCAAGGAGAGGGAAACTAATGTGCATACATTGCTATTTCTAATTCCAATGGTCAGTTTCAGGTTTACAGAAAATGTTTACTACATGTAAAAACACTCGGACAGTGGAATCTTTGAAAAAGACCAAATCCTTACAAACACTGATCTATTGAGCCCAAAGCCTTAGCAGAATAACAATATTCAGTTCCTAAATTTTAAAGAATTATGTGGAGATGGCTGGCGCCGCAGCTCACTAGGCTAATCCTCTGCCTGTGGCGCCGGTACCCCGGGTTCTAGTTCCAGTTGGGGCACCGGTTCTGTCCTGGTTGCTCCTCTTCCAGTCCAGCTCTCTGCAGTGGAAGATGGCCCAAGTCCTTGGACCCTGCACCCGCAAGGGAGACCAGGAGAAGCACCTGGCTCCTGGCTTCGGATCAGAGCAGTGCACCGGCCACGGCAGCCACTTGGAGGGTGAACCAACAGAAAAAGGAAGACCTTTCTCTCTGTCTCTCTGTCTCGCTATTTAACTCTAACTGTCCAAAAATAAATAAATAAATAAACAAATAAATGGAACTGTTAATGGTACCTATTGCATATCTTTTCAGTTAAACCTGGGAACAGTTGGGTTTTATCGGACCCAGTACAGCTCTGCTATGCTGGAAAGTTTATTACCAGGCATTCGTGACCTTTCTCTGCCCCCTGTGGATCGGCTTGGATTACAGAATGACCTCTTCTCCTTGGTGAGCATCTCTCATTTATGTAATATGATGGATTTTGTTTTTTCTGGAGTGTCTGAAACATAGTAAGAATATGGTTCTTCTTGAAGGTTACACACTTTTGGGACTAGAGCAAAAGACATTATTAATTTAACATGACAGATTTAAATTATATAATCTATCAGAAGCAAATTTCACTATTCGTAAGCTGGTTTTTGCAACCATCTTTATTTAACTTGTGCTTTGTAATGTAAACAGCAATCGATGTGAGCCTTGAAGAAATTTCCATACTGAGTATATTTTTAATAATTCATTCAGAGTGATTTTAAGTTGTTCTAAAGTAATGATTGTACTTCGCTGGGAAAGCTAGAATTTTTTCTTTTTAATATTCTTACACAGATTATATCCCATTAGCTTTACAATTATATTTGGCTTTGTTCCTGTGAGGATTTAAAGTTGCAATTAGTAGTATTATCTTTATGATGTCAACATAAGTAATTTACAGATGTCTTTATCTATGATAAAATGGTCACTCTTTCTAGTGTTCATTTAAATTGAACTTGAAATTTTCCCCTCTCTAGTCGCTGGTTTTGGGTTGCGCCTTTGTAGAAACACAGATTAGCATTGATGTGCAAAGCCTCCCATCTGCTCTTCTCATTGCTGAGACCTGTCCCAGGAGAGCAGGCTGTTTGTGCAGTTGGCTGCTGTACCAAGTTCCTTTCCTAACTCTGTCAGTTCTGAAAGGATCAGAGTCTGTAGTGCCTTCAGTTTCTGTTCTTTTAGAAATGAGTAAAGCAGAGGCTTAAGTTGACACAGTTTGCAGGTCTAGTTTTGAAAGAGCCTCTGTCAAAAATCAAAGCCTGGACTATTTTTGCAACTTTTCTTAAAGTATGAAAATTTTCAACACAAAAACAAAGCCAAGGCCCCTGAAACGGAGTAGAAATAGGAAGTTAAACTGGTTAGTTGATGTTTCCAAATTAGGGGATTTTAATGTAATTGTTTCTAAGTAGTTATTTTATTAAGAGCAAGAAACTGAATACGAAATGTTTTCAGAATAGCCTTTTTATTCCACAATATTCTTCTGAGTTTACATAGTCTTATTTCCTTAAAAAAGATCATTAACAATAAGACAGTGCCAAAATACATGTTTTTTTTGTTTTGTGTTGTTTGAAGACGAGGTTAATTTATGTTTTTTCCTATCCCAGGCTCGAGCTGGAATCATTAGCACTGTAGAGGTTCTAAAAGTCATGGAGGCTTTTGTGAATGAGCCAAATTATACTGTATGGAGCGACCTGAGCTGTAACCTGGGGATTCTCTCAACTCTCTTGTCCCACACAGACTTCTATGAGGAAATCCAGGAGTTTGTGAAAGATGTCTTTTCACCTATAGGGGAGAGACTGGGCTGGGACCCCAAACCTGGAGAAGGTAATGGAAGTGCTGAATGGGGAAAGAATCAGTCAGAAATTTTAATATCTACTGGATGTTACTATATATTCAGCTAGCCAGAAGTGAAGACAAGTCTGCTGGTGAAGCTGGTGGATCATCAGCATGGAGCCCAGCGCCTGTGTGGAGTCGTTGCTAAATGGGACTTGTGCACAGTGATGGAAACAGAAGCCTTTGACAGAGTTCAAAAGGCCCATTTAGGTCAGAAAAGGCTCATGGGAATTTTGGATTACATTATGTATTACCATAAATAACACCTTGTGTACCACTTTTAAAGGTACTAAAAGTCATGGGGCCCTCTCTCTGAATGAAGTATGTTATTTGACTCATCCGTGATTATTTCTATAATCATATATTTACTGTTTTTACTGTCATTTAAATGTTGGGAATGATGATTTGAAGGCTTTGAATATAATTATTTTCCACCATCTACTAATCACTAACAGTGGTATTTCCTTCTGCTTGTAGTCCTGATTTGGGAGTCTTTTGAAATGAGAACAATAGTAGTAATGCCTAGAATACGTGTCTTCCCTTCAGTGATTCAAGAAGTATTTATGCCATTAGTAAATGCCAGACACTTCTAGGAGCTGAGGATGCAGCAACTAACAAAATAATGCCCTGTGTGGCATTATTGCGCTCTGTGGGAGATGCAGCAAATAAATACATAATGTTCTGGGAGGTAGCAAGTATCATGAAGGAAATAAAGTTGGGTAACAGTCACTAGTAAGGGATATTTGAGATTCAGCAGAGAGCTGAGGGAGGGAACTGTGAGGAAGACAGCTGGGAGAAAACTGGTCCTGTCAGAAGCGTGGAAGACCTGGGGCAGAAGCATGCTTGCAGAGTTCCAGGGATAACAGAAGGCTGGAACAAAGTTAGCGAAAAAAGGGGCATGAGAAGCAGATGAGTCCCTAAAGGTCCACCCACCCACTGTGTACATTATATATATATATATATATATATATATATATATATATATATATATATATGTATGTATGTATATGTATATATATATGTGTGTATATATATAAAACTATGTATATATACACTGTGTGTGTGTGTATGGAGAGAGAGAGACTGCTGTAAAAGCAGATTCAATAGCAAAAGGGAATCTACTTTGGTTTTGGTTTGGGGCATGTTAAATCTAGGTCCTTTAGATAGACATCCAGGTGGAGAGTTGTGATGCCTGGAGGGCCAGACTGGCTAAGTACATTTGGGAGTCATTAGTGTGTAGACAGTATATCCAGCCATGAAACTGGATGAGATCACCTAAGGACTGGTGGGAAAAAGGACTCAGTCCTAGGAAATGTGGAATTTAGAAGTTGGGTGGAGGATTCTGGCCAGTGAGGTAGAATTGAGCCAGGGTGGGGGAGTGTCCCAGAACTTAAAGAAACAGTATTTTGGTGGTAGACATTTAGCCTAATATTTAAATCACCAGTTGAAAGATACCTGAGTCTCACACCAGAGTGAATACCTGTGTTCAGTACCTGACTCCAGTTTCCCACCAGTGCAGACCTTGGGAGGCGGCAGCAAGGGCTCAAGTACTTGGGTTCCTGCTGCCCATGTGAGAGACCTGGATTGAGCTCTTTTGGCTTTGGCCCACCTGGCCCACTTGTTGCAGGCATCTAGGGAGTGAAAGGGTGGACAAGAGTTTTTTCTGTTTATCTTTTTCTGTCTCTGTCTCTCAAATAAATAAATGAAAATTAAAACAAAGAAACAGGGGCTGGCACTGTGGCTTAATAGACTGAGCCTCTACCTGCAGCACAGGCATCTCGTATGGGCACCGGTTCCTGTCCCAGCTGCTCCTCTTCCAATCCAGCTGTTTGCTATATCCTGGGAAAGCAGTGGCAAATGGCCTGAGCACTTGGGCCCCTGCACCCGGCTAGGAGACCCAGAGGAAGCTCCTGACTCCGGCTTCAGATCGACTCAGCTCCAGCCATTGTGGCCATTTGGGGAGTGAACCAGCCGACCCTTGTCTCTGTGTCTGCCTCTCAAATAAATAAAATGTTTAAAAAGAAAGGAAGAAACAGTATTTTTAAGGGAGAGTGATCAAGTGTGTCAGATAATGCTGCAAGTCAAGCAAAATGATGAAGGAGAACTGGTTATTGAAGTTAACAAGTTTTAGGGAGTGATGGGGAACAAGTTCTTCAGAATGTGAAAGGAGAGGAAATGGCGACGATGTATTTAAATAACTTTTTAAAGGAGGTTTGCTGAAAAGGTGATCCTAAAAAAGAAGGTAGACTTAAGAGGCCTGGGGTGAAAAAAGGCTGTTTTTTTTTTAAGTTGGGAGATTTTATAGCATTCTTCTACTTTATATAAATAAAATCATATACTGTGTGTTCTGTTCTTACTTGGCTTCTCTCACTAGACATGATGTTAAGATTCATATAGGTTGTGGATTCCTTTTTATTGCTGTTTTGTATTTCTTTTTTCTTTCCAAGATTTATTTATTTGAAAGGCAGAGTTAACAAAGAGAGAAGGAGAGAGAAAGAGATCGTCATCTGTTGGTTCACTCCTCAAATGACTGCAGTGGCCAGGACTGGGCCAAGCTGAAGCCAGGAGCCTGAAACTCCATCCTGGTCTCCCACAAGTGTGGCAGGGGCCCAAGCACTCAGGCCATCTCCACTGCCTTCCCAGGCTGATGATTGCTGTCTCATTTCATTACATGAATATACTACATTTTATTTGTCCATTGTGCTGTTGTCAGATTTGTCTGCTAATTTTTTTAAGAAAATTCATGTAACATAAAATTCATCCTTTTAAAAAAAGTATATAGTTCAGTGTTTTTAGTATGTTCACAAGGTGTGCAGCCATCACCACTCTCTAATTCCAGAACTATTTCTTCACCCCCAAAATTTCACCCCAGTATTCATTACCAGGGTTGCCATTCCCTGGCAGCCACTCATCTCTCCACAGCACGGGTTTGCTTGTTCTGGATGTTTGAAATAAATGGAATCAGGCAATGCACGACCTTTTGTGCCTGGCATCTTTCACTTAGCACATCGTCAGGGGTCATCCGTGTTGTAATGGATAGCAGTTCTTCCTTCCTTCTTAGGGTACTATAGTCCTCCATTGTGTGGCTGTGGCTGCAGCGTGTTTCGTTTATTCGCCAGCTGACAAACGATTGAATTGTTCCACTTTTTCAGTATTAGGAATTCTGCTATGAATATTGATGTACAAGTTTTTGTGTAGGCATGTGCTTTACTTTCTCATGGGTATCTACCTAAGAGTGGAATTTCTATGTTTAACCTTTTGAGGAACTGCCAGGCTGTTTTCTAAATGGCTGCACCATTTTACATTCCTATGAGCAATGTGTAAGTGTTCCAATTTCTCCACATTCTTGCCAACACTTGGTTATGTCTGTCCTTTTAATTATAGTCATTCCAGTGGGTGTGAAGTCATATCATTGTGGTTTTGCTTTTCATCTCCCTAACAACTAATGATATTGAATGTCTCCTTAAATGTTAACTGGCTATTTGCATGTCTTTGGAGGAATCCATTCATCAGATTTTTATTTTAAAAATAGAAGATTTCAATTTATTGTACACAGAACATACTAGTTCCAAAATGTGGTGTTTCTGTGAACCTTGGGCCAAAACTCTATGATCTAAGCCTGTTGTCATCGCATAATCCTTAACAATATTAATAGAAAAGATTTAGTAAATTATGATATTTGGCATTTATGACTATACATGAAGTCAGAAAATGATTTGTTAGTCTAGTCTGTTTACACTTCATTTCATTCTTTGGATTTAATGATAAATTTAAATCATTTTCTCTCAAGTATTAAGATAATTGATTATTCAAGACCGTAGACATGGCACAGCATAATTATTAGATACCCAGGGGTTAATTTGTAAAAGTAGGTTTTTTAAGTAGTCTTGTGTCTCCTTTACTTCTCCATCAGGTCATCTAGATGCACTTCTGAGGGGCTTGGTTCTGGGCAAACTAGGAAAAGCAGGACATAAGGCAACATTAGAAGAAGCCCGTCGTCGATTTAAGGACCACGTGGAAGGAAAACAGATTCTCTCCGCTGATCTGAGGAGTCCCGTAGGTTTTTATAATAAATTCCCATGATTTTTAGGTAACTGCACCACTCTGTAAAGCATAGAACTTTTTAAATAATAACTAAAACTGATATGAAAAATGACCCACAAGCCGTGTCTGATTATTTTAGTATGTGCCATTTAGGTGGTTTGTAACCAGCCCCTCGTTTGATTGAAATGTCTCAGTCAGCCCTGCGGTACTAAAAGGTGATTAGCTGTGCACATTCCCTGAGAGAACTGATGTGGTGTTCTGCTGTCACCGCCTTCCGGGTACCTTGTGGTTGCTCACAGGACTGGTAGCTCCCTCCTGTAATTTGTTATATTCTCACATGGTAATTTTTTTTTTGTAAAGAATAACTTTTTTTAAGGGCTATACATTTGAAAGGCAGAGTAACAAAGAGAAAGAGGGAGAGGTAGAGAGATCTTCTCTCCACTGCTTCACCCTGCAAATGGCCACATTGGTTGAGGCTGGACAAGGCTGATGTCAGGAGCCAGGAATTCCATCCTGGTCTCAGTCAGGGTGGTGGAGCCCAAGTACTGGAGCCATCCTCCACTGCCTTCTCAAGCCCAGTAGCAGGAAGCTGAACTGGAAGCAGAGCAGTCAGTGTTCCAATATGGTATGCCAGTGGCCTAACCAGTGAACCAAAGCACAGGCCCCGACACGTGGCTCTTTACAATTTTGCCTTTTTTTCCTCTAAGATTTATTTATTTGAGTGCTGGTGGTACATCCCATATGGGCTCCAGTTCGAGTGCTGGCTGCTCCACTTCAATCCAGCTCCTTGCTAATAGCCTGGGAAAGCAGCAGAAGATGGTCCAAGTGCCTGGGCCCCTGCACCCACATGGGAGACCCAGAAGAAGCTCCTGGCTCCTGGCTTTGGATTAGCCCAGCTCTAGCTATTGTGGCCATTTGCTGAGTGAACCAACAGATTGAAGACCTTTCTCTGTCTCTCCCTCTCTCTGTAATTCTGCTTCTCAAATAAACAAATAATTTTTTTAAAAGAGATTTATTTATTTGAAATAAATGGGCGTATTAGCAGGGCCCTGGACAGGAAGTAGAACAGCCAGGACTGAAAACAGGTGCTCATGTGAGATGCAGGTGTTACTAGTGGCAGTTTAACATACTGTACTACAACATCAGCCCCTTTGCTTATGTTCTGTCCTTTGTTAATAGAGTATTTGAAGCCAGATATATTTAATCAAATGGCCATTTTGTTCCTGTATTCTCTTGTAGGTCTATCTGACTGTCTTAAAACATGGTGATGGCACTACCTTAGACATTATGCTAAAGGTGAGTATACAAATATGCATGGATTTCAAAAAATTTGCACCAAAATAAACCTTTTAGTCCCACCATGAACTTTTTGAAGTACCATTTCATTTGAAAAAGACTCTCATTTCCTTCTCTCTCTCTCTTTCTCTCTCTTTTTTTTTTTAGATTTTTATTTTTTTATTTGAAAGGCACAGTTATACTGGGAGGGTGGGAGGTGAGAAAGAAAGAGATCTTCTACCCTCTGGTCCACTCCCCAGATGGGCACAACAGCCAGGCCTGGGCCAGGCTGAAACCAGGAGCCAGGAGTTTCATTCAGGTCTCCCTGTAGGTGGCAGGAAACAAGCACTTGGGCCATCTTCTGCTACTTACTCGGCTGCGTTAGCAAGAGGTGGATCAGAAGCAGAGCAGCCAGGACTGGAAATGGTGCCCATATAGGATGGTGACAGCTTAGTGCACTGTGCCACAATGCTGGTCCCTCTTCTTTTTTAAAAAAAATATTTTATTTTGGGGATGGCATTGTGGCACAGTGAGTTAATCTGCCTGCAGTACAGGCAACCCCTTTGAGTACTGGTTCAAGTCCTGGTTGCTGCACTTCCAGTCCAGCTCCCTGCTGATGAGCCTGGGAAAGAAGAAGATGATGCAAGTACTTGGTCCCATAGGGGAGACCCTGATGGATTCCAGTCTGACAGCTTTGGCCTGGCCTAGCCCTGGCCTTTATGGCCACTTGGGGAGTAAACCAGCCAACACAAAATCTCCCTCTTTCTCTGTCTCTCTTCGTTGCATATAAATGAAACTTTTTTTTTTTTTTTTTTTTTTTTGACAGGCAGAGTGGATAGTGAGAGAGAGAGAGAAAGGTCTTCCTTTGCCATTGGTTCACCCTCCAATGGCTGCCACGGCCAGCGCGCTGCGGCCGGCACACCACACTGATCCGATGGCAGGAGCCAGGTGCTTCTCCTGGTCTCCCATGGGGTGCAGGGCCCAAGCACTTGGGCCATCCTCCACTGCACTCCCGGGCCACAGCAGAGAGCTAGGGTGGAAGAGGAGCAACCAGGATAGAATCCGGCACCCCGACTGGGACTAGAACCCGGTGTGCCAGCGCCGCAAGGCAGAGGATTAGCCTAGTGAGCCACAGCACCGGCCAATAAATGAAACTTTTTAAAGAAAAGATTTGTTTATTTGAAAGAGAGACAGAGAATTCGATCTTCCATCCTCTGGTTCACTCCCCAGATGCCTTCAATAGCCTGTGTTTTGCCAGGCCAAAGGCAGGAGCCAAGAACTCTATCCAGGTCTCCCATGTGTGTGGCAGGGAACTAAGTACTTGTGCCATCATCTGATGCCTCCCAGGAGATTGTGAATTAGCATGGAGCTGGATTAGAAGTAGAGGTGCAGGGGGCCAGTGCTGAGGCATAGCAGGTAAAGCTGCCACCTGCAGTGCTGGCATCCCATATGGGCACCAGTTCAAGTCCCAGCTGCTCCACTTCTGATCTTGCTCTCTGTTGTGGCCTGGGAGAGCAGCAGAAGATGGCCCAGGTCCTTGAATCCCTGCACCCGTGTGGAAGACCTGTTAAAAGAAGTAGAGGTGCAGGACCCAGTCCCAGGCACTACTGTATAGACTGTGGTGTCCCAAGTGGCAGCTTAACCTGCTGCACCACAACACCTACCCCCTCGCTTCCTTCTCTTAGAAGCTGGATGAGCACACAAGGTTCAGCTTTGTTTTTAATTTTGAACAAGGAGCATCACGTTGTGGCATAGCAGTTAAAGCTGCTGCTTGGGACACCGGCATTCCATGTTGGAGTGCTGGTTTGAGTCCTGTCTTCTCCAGTGCCTTTTTTTTTTTTTTTTTTAAGATTTATTTATTTGAAAGGCAGAGCTACAGAGAGAGAGGCAGAGTCAGAGAGAAGAAGATCTTCCATCTACTGGTTCACTGCCCAAATGGGAGTGGGCCGATCCAAAGCCAGGAGCCAGGAGCTTCATCCTGATCTCCTGTGTGGATGCAGGGGCCCAAGCATTTGGGCGAGGTGCATTAGCAGGGAGCTAGATCAGAAGTGGAGCAGCCGGAGCTCGAACCAGCACCTGTATGGGATGCCAGCACCATAGGCGGTGGCTTCAGCAGCTATGCACAGCACCAGCCCCTTACCCATTTCTGATCTAGCATTTCTGTTTATGCACCAGAGAATGATGTAAATTGTTAAGCTCCTGCCCACCCACGTGGGAGATGCAGAAGGAGTTCCTGGCTTCTGGTTTTGACCTGGCTGGGAGAGAGAGCTGAATTTACTTATTACCATCCAACAAGATGTGCCTAAATACCAGATCATCCAAAAGATTCGCCCTGAGGACAGCTAGAGTAGAGTGCGCTTTACCTCTTCTTCTTTTTGGGGATTAAGAACTCGTTTCTGATTCCAGGTGGGTCAGAATTACAAATCTGAATTCTGATATTTTAGTTTTAAACAAAGCATATTAAGATGGTTAGGATATTTTTAAAAATTTATTATAAACTTCACTGTTTAAGATGTACCACAGGCCTGCACTGTGGCAAAACAGGTAAAGCCACTGCCTGCAGTGCCAGCATCCTGTATGGGTGTCAGTTCAAGTCTCAGCTGCTCCACTGGGTGTATACACACACACACACACACACACACACACACACACATTTGGCACAGTGGTCAAGTCCTCATTTGGGACACCTGCATCCCATATCTGAGTGCCTGGTTTGGGTTCCAGCTACTCTGCTTCTTATCCAGCTTCCTGCTAATGTGCATCTGGGCAGTGAACAGATGATGGCTCAAATACTTGATTTCCTGCCACCCACGTAGGAGACCCAGCTGGAATTCCAGGCTCCTTGACCTCAGCCCACCCAAACGCTGGCTATTGGGATAGATCTCTCTGCCCTTCTAATGATAGGTAGGTAGGTAGGTAGGTAGGTAGATAGATAGATATAAAGAAAGAAACTATACTTCAAAATACACTACCTTTCCCATGCTGTACATAGGTTTTCCTTCTAATGATATAAAAGTTACATTTTGAGTAGCTTACCTTTCAATGAAACAATGAGGTCCCTTCTCAGTCTGTTAACTTGTACATTATATCATGTGTATGAAATAAGATGTTTTATATGTTTTTTAGTCTATCTCATATAAGTATGGGGGAAAATAGGGTTCTAAAAATAAGGTAATACCTTAACATTTTTGTATTGTGACAACCCAAATTTGAAGAGTTTATGTGAGTGTACATATTTAATAGGAGTTGGGGGATGATAATCAGCTTTATTATGGGAAGAGCAATGATGGAGGCAGAATCGAGTTATTCAAGAGACTGTGGGATGAGGATGTGTTCTGTTGGTAGTTTAGGGTTTAGGGGTGAGAAGCAGGATAAGGAACTAACTTCGTCCTGGTGTACTTGCAGGCTGGCATTTGAGTGCCACCTGGTGGACTGGTAGAGCAGGTTCTCTGGGAGAAAGAGTCCTTGAAAGGCAGGTCCAGACTTAGAATACTGGAACTGAAAGGACCTCAGAAATGGGCTGGTGGTGTGGTGCGGCAGGTTAAGCTGCTGCCTGCGATGCTGGCATTCAGTATGGGCTTCCAGTCCAGCTCCCCGCTAATGGCCTGGAAAAAGCAGCAGTAGATGGCCTAAGTGTTTGGGCCCTACACCCATGCAGCAGACCCAGATGAAGCTCCTGGCTTCCGTTATAGCCATCTAGGAAGTGAACCAATGGATGGAAAATTTGTCTCTCCTCTCCCTAAAGCTTCGACTTTCAAGATTTATTTCTTTTTCTTTTTTTCTTTTTTCTTTTTTTTTTTTTTTTTTTTTTTTTTGACAGGCAGAGTGGACAGTGAGAGAGAGAGATAGAGAGAAAGGTCTTCCTTTTGCCGTTGGTTCACCCTCCAATGGCCGCTGCGGTCGGCGCGCTGCGGCCGGTGCACCGCGCTTGTCTGATGGCAGGAGCCAGGAGCCAGGTGCTTTTCCTGGTCTCCCCATGGGGTGCAGGGCCCAAGCACCTGGGCCATCCTCCACTGCACTCCCGGGCCACAGCAGAGAGCTGGCCTGTAAGAGGGGCAACCGGGACAGAATCTGGCGCCCCGACCGGGACTAGAACCCGGTGTGCCGGCGCCGCAAGGCGGAGGATTAGCCTGTTGAGCCACGGCGCCGGCCAAGATTTATTTCTTTATAATAAATCTTAAAAACAAAAATTAGAAACTGGTCACCTCTCTATTTTAGTGATGGAGAAACTGAGACCCAGAGAAGTTAAGGATTAAGTCAGGATCACAAAGCTAGTGAGAAGCAAAACTAGCACTAGAACCCAGGTCTCCCAACTTGCTGTTTATTTTACCATCTTGTTGTTAAAAAAATCCAAAGGAAAGGAGGAAGACTGGGAGCTGCAGTGTGGCTTCCAGTGACTGTTCAATGTTAAATCTTAAGAAAAAAGGGGGCCGGCACATGACTCACTTGGTTAATCCTTTGCTGCAGTGCCGGCATCCCATGTGGGTGCCCGGTTCTAGTCCCAGTTGCTCCTCTTCCAGGCCAGCTCTCCGCTGTGGCCCGGGAAGGCAGTGGAGGATGGCCTGAGTGCTTGGGCCCTGCACCCGTATGGGAGACCAGGAGGAAGCACCCGGCTTCTGACTTCGGATCGGCACAGCACGTCAGCCGTGGCGGCCATCTGGGGGATGAACAACGGAAGGAAGACCTTTGTCTCTGTTTCTCTCTGACTGTCTAACTCTGCCTATCTAATAAAAAAGAAAGAAAAAGAAAAAAGGTCACAAGGGCCTGTAAGTGAATTTTCACATATTTATAGTTCTGATTTTTTTCAGAAAGATTTATTTATTTACTTTGAAAGGTAGTTAGAGAGAGATCAATCTTCCATCTGCTGGTTCACATTCCAGATGGCTGCAACAGCTAGGGCTGGGCCAAGCTGAAGCCAGGAGCCTTAAACTCCATCCGGATCTCCCACATGGATTCAGGGGCCAAAGCACTTGAGGCATCTTCTGCTGCTTTCCCAGGTGCACTAGCAAAGAGCTGGATTAGAAATGGAGCGGCCGGACTCGGGCCAGTGCCCATGTGGTATTCCAGCATCACAGGCAGCAGCTCCACACTGTGCCACAACACCAGCCGCAGTAATGTAGCTTTTTACAACAAGTAAACAATTAAACTACAGTTTTATTTCTTTCTTAAAAAAATTTTATTTATTTGAAAGTTACTAAGATAGAAACAGAAAGAGAGATCTCCCATCCGCTGGTTCACTCCCCACATGACCACAATGGCCAGAGCTGAGCCAATCTGAAGCCAGCAGCCAGGAGCCAGGAGCCTCTTCTGGGTCTCCCACATGAGTACAGGGGCCCAACAACTTGGGCCATCCTCTGTTACTTTCCCAGGCACAGTAGCAGGGAGCTGGATCAGAAGTGGAGCAGCCGGACTTGGACTGGAACTTGTATGGGACGCCATCACTGCAAGCTGGGGGCTTTAATCCGGTGCACCACAGCTCCAGCCCTATAGTTTTTGATTATCAAATATTTAGATTATTTTCAGTTTTTTGCTATTTATTAAATTGATGGTTTTAATGCTATAAGATTATCCCAGTAAATAATATGGTTAATTGCTTATCTAACCTAGAACATTAGCCAGATAATAGTGATATAAAAAATTTGGTCATAGAAGATTTCTCCTTGGATCCTAATGTTACAGCACTCAGAATCTGGGACACAGGGTGCATTCAGTGGGCACCCAGACCTAAGGCCTTCCTTACTAAAAAGGAAAATGACAGATTTGGTACCCAAGCATTTGGAAATGTATTCTCTTACCAGTGGGAAGTAGAGCAGAAATTTTACCTCATTGGGTAGAAGCTCAATGAAGCATGTGCAAACTTCCAGGGGGAGAGTTAACTACCTCTGTATTTTTTTCCCCATAGCTTCACAAACAAGCAGATATGCAAGAAGAGAAAAACCGAATTGAAAGAGTTCTAGGAGCTACTCTTTTGCCTGATCTGATTCAAAAAGTCCTCACATTTGCACTTTCAGTAAGTTACAAGGAGAACTGCTCCTAGAGGGAACTGTTAGCCATTGGGCTGTGCAGATGTCTTTGGGTCAGTGTCCTCTTGATCTGCTTTAACCTTGGACTCAAGCATCCTCTTTCAGGAAAACCAGTGCCAGCTTTACCCCTGACTCCATTCTCTCCCATCAGTGGTGAGAATCAGCATCGTTAGGAGAGCAAATCCTCTCCCTGCAGAGTGGGAACATTGAGGACAGGGACTCCTGAGAACTGGGAAGCTGACTTCTCTCTGCCTGCCTTCTCTCTTCCTTTCCTCACCCTGTGAGATCCCAGCAAGTGTCTCAGGAGCAGCCTGTTCCCTGGGACCCGTCTCAGTGCCTTTTTCTCCATTGGAGTGATCTGTGGATTGAACCTTTCCTTCTTTGCTGGAAGCTGCGGGGACCAGTTAATGCCAAAAACAAGGAATGACTGTCTTCAGTGTGGTTACTTGGGTTTCTCAACAGTATGTGGGCTCTCGGGGTTCAGAGATGTTCTGGACACACTAGACTGTTCGTTCTTTCTCTTTGTAGGAAGAGGTACGCCCACAGGACACTGTGTCAGTGATTGGTGGCGTAGCTGGAGGCAGCAAGCATGGAAGGAAAGCTGCGTGGAAGTTCATCAAGGACAACTGGGAAGAGCTTTATAACCGATACCAGGGAGGGTTCTTGATATCCAGACTAATAAAAGTACGTGAGAACTTGGAGTAGCTTGCTAGTCATGGGTATTACTGAGTGCCAGCCAGGATTCATTCGGCTCACAGATTGTGGTCTGCTTTTTAAGTTTCCTTAGAAACGTTGAGGCCTTCTCCATCTCCTATCCCATACCCCCTGTAACAGCTGAAATTGGGAGAGAACAGAATGATTTGTTTTTAGGGTAAATGGAAGTTTGTTCCCAGCCTCTTTTATTTTCACTTACTACTTAAAATCATTGTTTTTCAGCTATCAGTTGAGGGATTTGCAGTTGATAAAATGGCTGGAGAGGTTAAGGTAAGGAAAGTACTGTTTACTTTTCAGTCTAGTAAGTAAAGACACTAACCTGGTTGTAATCACTGAGTGTTCAGATAACGTACTAACATACTTTGGTGTCTCCTTGCTTTTGCCTGGAGAAAGGTAATTTTAAGATTTATTTATTTATCTGAAAGAGTTAAGAAGAGAGAGGGAGGGGGAGGGGGAGGGGGAGAGATCTTCCATCTGCTGGTTCATTCCCCAAATGGCTGCCAGTGCTGGGACCGAGCCAGGCCAATGCCGGGAGCCAGGAGTCTCTTCCAAGTCTCCCAAGAGGGTGCAGGGGCAAAAGGACTTGGGCCATCTTCTACTGCTTTCCCAGGCCATAGCAGAGAGCTGGGTCAGAAGTGGAGCACCTGGCATGCCAGCCAGCACCCACATGAGATACCAGCACTGCAGGTTGCGGCTTAACCCACTGCACCACAGTGCCAGCCCCTAGATTATATTTTTTTTTTTAATGTCTGAAGAATTTAGAATTGAATTGGAATAATTCTGAGGACATGGAAGTATAATTTAAAGAATGTGAATCTTGACTCTAAATCTGTGTTCTGCCCCATAATAGCTGTGTGTCTCTGAGCAGCTTTTACACCCTGCAGGCCTCATCTAAAATGGGGTACCAAATTAAGTAATATGTCAGGGCTCGAACAGAGTAGTTTTTTGTTTTTAAGATTTATTTATTTGGGGGCCAGCGCTGTGGCATAGCTGGTGAAGCTGCCACCTGCGGTGCCAGCATCCCATATAGGCACTGGTTCAAGTGAGGCTGCTCCACTTCCGATCCAGCTCTCTGCTGTGGCCTGGGGAAACAGTGGAAGATGGCCCAAGTCCTTGGGTCTCTGCACATGGGAAACCCAGAGGAAACTCCTGGCTTCGGATTGGCACAGCTCCAGCCGTTGCAGCCAATTGGGGAGTGAACCAGCGGTTGGAGGATCTCTGTCTGTCTGTCTCTCTCTCTGCCTCTCCTTCTCTCTCCTTTTAACTTTGACTTTCAAGTAAAATAAAATCTTTTTAAAAAAATTATTTATTTAAAAGAGTTAGATAAAAAGGTATCTTCCATCCACTGGTTCACTCTGCAAATGGCCCCAATGGCCAGGGCTGGGCCAGGCCAAAACCAGTAGCCTGGAACTCCACTTGAGACTCCCATGTGGGTAGCAGGGGCCCTAGTGCTTGGGCGGTTATCTTCTTCTCTCCTAGGCCCATCAGCAGGGAGCTGGATCAAAAGTCCAGGGGCTGAGCCTCAAACCTGCACATATATCTGGGATGCTGGCATCCCAGGCAATGGCTTTACCAGCTGCACCATGGCACCGGTACATTCTTGAGATTAGTTCTTTTTCCCTGTGTAAAGACCTTCATAGGTCTGTCGTGCACAGTGAGATTAGATGATTATGTAGGGACTGTCCTAGCCCTTATAGAGTTTGGTATCAATGTGGTATGGACTTGGGCCTGGTGAAGTTCAGCATTCTGGGGACAAATCTGCATCGATCAGGAAAACTGTAATTTTAAGACTTCCATTGCATTTATCTACTGAAAAAAAATCTTTTTTGAAAAAAAATTATTTATTTGAAAGGCAGAGTTACTGAGAGAGAAGGAGAGACAAAAAGAAAGATCTTCCATCCAGTGGTTCACTCCCCTGGCCACAGCATCCAGTGCTGGGCCAGGCTGAAGCCAGGAGTCGGGGTGTCTTCCGGGTCTCCCACGTCAGTTCAGAGACTCCAGCACTTGGGCGATCTTCCTCTGCTTCCCTAGGCACATTAGTAGGGGACTGGATTGAAAGTGGAGCAGCCAGGACTCAACCAACTCTCAGATGGGATGGCAGCACTGAGGGCCATGGCTTTAACCAGTTGTGCCAGAGCAATGGCCCCTGAGAAATTTTAAGTGTCACTTTCACCTTCCTCTTAAAGACAAAGAGCTATCAGTTGTGAATTTGAAAGTTCTAAAATCTGTAACATAATTTGGTTCACTCTGTGAGCTGTTAGGAATAAGTTTTAACATTTCAGATCTTGAGAAAATGATAAAAAATGATCTCTGCCTTCATTTAGTTTACATTGCATTTTTTTTTTTTTAAGATTTTATTTATTTGAAAGAGTTACAGAGAGAGGTCTTCCATCCGCTGGTTCACTATCCAGATGGCTGCAAGCCAGGAGCCAGGAACTTCTTCCGGTTGTCCCATGCAAGTGCAGGGGCCCAAGGACTTGGGTCATCTTCTACTGCTTTCCCAGGCCACAGCAGAGAGCTGGATCAGAAGTGGAGCAGCCGGGTCTAGAACCGGCGCCCATATGGGATGCTGGCACTTCAGGCCAGGGCATTAACCCGCTGCGCCACAGTGCTGGCCCTAGTTTACATTGTATATTGTTATAGATGTAATAAGTACTATGAAGGAGAACTGTATAACAGGTTTAGGGAGAAGAATAGCAGCCAAGCTGAGGCTACTAAGGTAGAGGGAGCCAGACCCTGCAGGGCCTTGGTGTCCTTGTCAAGGATTCCCTAAGAATGGAAAATCCTCCCGTGGCTTATAAAAGTGAGAGTGACTTGATTGCACTTGTGTTATCAAAATTTCAGTCTAGCTAAAACTGGAGAATTGGGAACAGAGAACATGCTGGAAAGCAAGAATGACACAGTAGTAGGGTGGTGGTGGTAGGACGGTGATGAATAATAAAAGATTCAGGGCCTTGGTTTTTTTTAATCTTTAATTCCCCAGTATTTCCTGAGTAGCTTCTCTGTGTTGTAAGCATACCAGGGAAAGGAAGGAAAATGAGTCCAGGTTTCTGGTATGTAAATGTTGGTGCTGTTTGTTGAGATGAAACAAAGGAAGACTTGTCTCTAATTGAGACGTTGAGACAGCCTGGCGTCACCTGTGTAAGTAAGATGCTTGGGTTTTGTGAGCTCCTGGCTCGCTCTGATGGAACAGTCGCTTCTTGGGCCGGCGCTATGGCACCGCCTGTGATGCTGACATCTCAGGTCCCGGCTGCTCCACTTCTGATCCAGCTCCTTGCTAGTGTGCCTGGGAAAGCAGTGGAGGAGGGCCAAAATACTTGGGCCTCTGGCTTCCCACGTGGGAGACCTTCATGGAATTCCAGCACTCTAGCTTTGGCCTCGAACAGCCTCAGCTGTTGCAGCCATTTGAGGGAGCCAGGGGATGGAAGATGTCTGTGTCTCTCTCTGGGAGGGTCTCTGTCTCCCTTACCCTCTCCCCCTTTTCTATCACTCTGCCTTTCAAATAAATCAGTCCTTTTTAGCAATGTTTTCTCTTTCGTACCTGTGATGATTAGGTCAAAGGGAAGGCCCAGTCATTTTGCTGGTTGGTATTTATGAGTCATTTTGTTTTCTGTGAAACCAGGTC
Source organism: Sylvilagus floridanus (assembly GCA_949820135.1). Taxonomy (NCBI): domain Eukaryota; kingdom Metazoa; phylum Chordata; class Mammalia; order Lagomorpha; family Leporidae; genus Sylvilagus; species Sylvilagus floridanus. The sequence continues at coordinate 23,550,079 of OX463237.1, forward strand.
ATCAGAAAATAATTTATTCAACTGTGTTGAATAATTTATTCAGTAGTTTATTAACTTAGTTAATCAATAAGCATTGTGGTAAATTAGAATAAACTTGGGAAAAGTTGCATTCTCTGAAAAATGTGAGACTTGGAGTATTAAATTAGCGGGGTATGGCAGCAGTGAAATTAGTTTTATCATCCTTTGCAAATTTATCTTTATTTGAAGCAGTCAGAATGTGTTGAATCCTTAAATATTCTGTGCAAGGTATTTTGCTAAACATCTTTATGGGGTTTTTCTTTCCTCTTCTGGAGTAAATATTTCCTCATGGATGACAAATCTGAGACATGGAGAAGTTAATTTACTCAGAAGTCACAGGCCTGTACTTGACCAAGCCTAGATTCAAGTCCCAAGTCTGAGCCCAAAGCCTAGATTAAAGATGAGACAATTATCGAAGAAACACGTAGCTTCTGTCTGCACTGCTAACTCGGATTCAGTGCTGAGCGAGTCACTTGGGGATGGGGCAGAATCCTGCACACGGTCCAAGGAGAACGTGCGTGCTTGCTTTCAGCCTGCAGGTGGCAGTGGTCAGTTGTGTAGACCTCTGTGTAGACCAGTGGGTGTCTTTCATAATCATGATACTAACTTCTTCCTGCCACGACTAATGTGTCTGCATTTTGGGTTGTTCTACACCAGGCTTTCTTCGAGAGCCACCCAGCCCCGTCAGCCGAGCGCACCATCCAGCAGTGTTGTGAGAATATTCTGCTGAACGCTGCTTGGCTCAAGCGAGACGCCGACAGCATCCACCAGTACCTCCTGCAGCGGAAGGCCTCGCCGCCCGCAGTGTGAGCTGCGCCGCCGCGCACTCCTGCTGCTGTGCGCAGGGAACGGTGGCGCCGAGCGGGTCACACGCCAAGAATCAGTCTTCTTTCAAACCAGTGGGGGTTGGACAATGAATGTAGTTACTGGTTCCTGCTCACACTCCAGAATTAAATTCTATTGAAAAAGGAAAATCAGCAATTCAGCAAAAAAATAAAATAAATAAAGTTTAAAATAAAAATGTAAATATGATAGTAATAAAATAGAGCATAACGAAACTGTGAAACTTCCTGAAGCCTTGTCAGTGGTGAAAAGTATTTAGCACTCTCCTGCTGAGGGCAGCGTTCTGTGTCTGTGACCTACCAGGAGGGAACGAGAGGCTCTGGGGCAGAGAGCCTTGTGCAGTGGTTCTGCGAGCAGCCTGCAAGCCGGCTGGTGTCCATTGCTGGGAACAGTCGGCTGGGGACGGCTGACGGCGGGTGGGACGTAGTTGGAGTCTGTGCATAATTCCAAGTGGTTTTCCTTTTTGGCATGGGGACTGATCAGGAAGATTTATTTTCCTGCATAACTCAATCTGAACCAAGGATTGTAGTTTCCTCCTTGCCTTCCCGTCTGTGTGACCCCTCCAGCCCCCACCACTACCAGAAAAAAAAAAATTAAAAAAAAAACCTCTACCCCATCCTGTTCTGGGTTTTTTCCTTCCTTTAGTTCCACTTCCAACCCCCACCCACAACGTCCTCCTTTAGAGTTAAAGAAATAATAAAGAAACATCTTTCATAGCCACATTAAATAAGAAAAACTGATATACATTATTTTTTCTTTCTTTTTTAAGATGACTTTTAAGAACCTGAAGTACATGTAGATGAGACAGTAGAAGTAGATTTTCAGCCAGGCCTTTCTGAAGGACTTACTCTGCCGCCACAGATGCTCCTAGGTGTCTGACGGGCCACTGTGGAGCCACTTCCAGTGTCCGCTCCGCTCCCCCGCTCCCGGTCCCTCCTGTGCGCGAGCACTCGGGGCACAGAGCCCGTCCCTTAGCGGTGACTGCTTTCGGAACAGACCGGGAGCCTGTGTGTGCCACTCTGCTTCGACAGTGCACCCCCAACGAGCCTCAGCGTCTCACCCAGCGAGTTGGAACTCTGTCTCATGCCCTTCCCCTCCCCCTGTTTTCTTTTTCCTTTTATTTTTCTTTAAAAAATGTTCTGTGTGTTATTAACAGAAATTCATATTTGGTGTGGCTTGACTGTATTTCAGAAGGTCATCAGATCGTGAGACTGCTTCCTTGAAACATTTTTGTGCTATTGTTTTAAAAAATAATAATTAAAAAAGTTGGCGTTAATAAAAATGTCAATGTGAAGTTGATGTCATGATTTCTTTTATCTTCTTTGATGAGAAATGGCAGATTTTCCTGTCATTCAGTAAGATTGTTGCAAGTTTATTACCATAGGGTTTTTGGAGTTTAAGAAAATCTGGTTCCTGAATTCCTAATGAATAGGACCGCTCAGCGAGGCAGAGACGTCGAAAGCACTGAGAATGCGCAGAGATCCTGGAAGGCCGCCTCAGTCCCAGCTTGCCGCTCTAGGTTTGCGCAGTAGTTACGTCATTGGATTTATGCAGTGCAGAGGGCGGGCTGGAAGCACGTGCGTCCCACCCTGGCCCGGGTGTTGGCCCGCATGGACTGCGTCCACAGGCTCCCCTCCGTCTGCCTTCAGGCTGTTTGTAAGGGACAGCCGCTGAAGCTGGAGAGAGGCCGGGTGTGTATTCCCCTGGCTGTCTTTTTGGCAGGTCACGTGTGTCCCTCTGCTGAACACCACAGCTTCTGTGGAGCAGACCTCTTCAGCTTCCAGCTCCTCCCAGCCTAAGGACAGAAAGGGCTTCCTTCCCAGCCCTGCGTTTCTCCATTACTCCTTGCTGGTTTCCCCAACCCGCTCGTGAGTGTCGTGTTTTCCGCCAACACCGTATCTTCAGTGCTTTGGCTCTCTGAAGATCTTGGGCCAAGCTTTTGTGTGTCACATTTTAATTATTGTTTGCTTCGCAAAGAATCCCTAGCATAACTAATACACCCATGTTACCAATGAAAAAGCAGGCTCCAAAGTTAGGTGAAGTATTTAGTTATATAGCAAGTAATGTTCAGAACTAAAAGATGAGGTTGACCCAGGTGGTAGCAACAGTAAAGCTGCTTGGGACAATGGTAGCAAGGGATGAATTCTTAAAATTTGTAAGGATGGTTTTAGGGGGACAACAAATCTCTTAAAATCATGTTAAAAAATTGTTTACAATTTAGAGGGTATAGGAGGATCTCTATTGCTTTGAATAGATTCTTTGAATTCATTATTTGAAAGTAGAGTTAGAGAGAGAGAGGTATTCCATTTGCTACTTCACTCTCCGAATACCAATAGCCAGGGCCGGATAGGCCAAAGCCAGGAGCCTGGAACTCCATCCGGTCTCCCACATGGCTGGCAGGGGCCCAAACCCTTGGAGCATCTGCTGCTTTCCCAGGCCATTAGCAGGGAGCTGGATCAGAAGTGGAGCAGCCAGGACACGAACTGGTGTCCATGTCGGGTGCTGGCATGACAGGCAGCAGTTTAACCTGCTGTGCCACACAGCCAGTCACGATTCTTTGTATTCTGCAAGCCAGAAAGGCTCTGCAGTGTTACTGAAAGACTTGACGGAGCTCATGTGAGGGCTAGAGACATAGTGCATTTTGTGCTCCTGGGATACGTGAGGCTGGGTGATTCACAGAACAGAGAGAGCTCTGGAGGCTGGGAAGCACAAGGTCATGGAGCCTGCATCATCCCTTGGCAGGAGGCAGAAAGGCGAGAAGGAACCAAACGTGCTTTGAGAATGACATTCATTCATTCACGAGGGCAGAGCCCTCAGGGGCCTAATCACCTCTGCCCCCCACCCCGACACGTGTACTGGGGTGTATTTGGTTCATTCCCTAGCTGGGCCAGGAGGAAGCCAGGCACTTCCTGTCTCCCACATGGGGGCAAGGGCCCAAGTGCTTGGGCCATCTGCTGCTGCTTTCTCTGGATGAGAGCAGGCTGTGTCACAGCTCCAGCCCCCTAATCACCTCTTAAAGGTTCCGCCTGTCAACACTGTTGCTTTGGGGGTTAAGTTCCCAACACATGAACTTTTGTTTTGTTTTATTTATTTGAAAGGCAGAGTTACAGAGAGGCAGAGACTGGGCAGGAATGGGGGTGGAGGGGGTAGCCTTCCAGCTGCTGGTTAAGTCCCCAAATTGCAACAACGGTCAGAGCTGGGCTGATCTGAAGCCAGGAGCCAGGAGCTTCCTCCGGGTCTCCTATGCAGGTGCAGGGGCACAAGGACTTGGGCCATCTTCCACTGCTTTCCCAGGCCACAGCAGAGAGCTGGATCAGAAGAAGAGCAGCTGGGATTTGAATTGGCGCCCATATGGGATACCAGCACTGCAGGCGGTGGCCTTACCCACTACACCACAGTGCTGGCCCAAATACATGAACTTGGAGAGAAAACATTCAAACCACAGTGGCCAATTTTGGTTTTGTTTTTGTTTTAGCAAGTCAGAAGATAAAAGAAAGCATTTGGTAATATGTTTATAATACTGAATTTACAAGTAGAGCATCATTTTTGACTGAAAAATAAACCATCCGATGAGAACTGAATCTCATCACGTCCTCTTACTAGCTTTAGGATTTCAGAATTATAAAACTACCTTTTGTAAGTATGAAATGGTCACCCAAAGAAGGAGCATGTCTTCTTGGATCAACCTTGGTGCAAAGTATTTGGAGGCATTTGATTTCCAATGCCAAGGGTAAGAGACAGGAGATCTGTCATATAATGCATGGCCGTGTCCCAGGACAGAGTCAGCGGGGTTCTGAGGCTCCCCTCCATGGCTGGTGTCTGGCATCTCCGGCTTTCACTACTGAACTTCCGTTGCCAATACTGGGCTGGAATTAGCAGCAGAGAAGGGACATACTTTACTCTCATAATCTCTGTTTTCTCAGGGAGGCTGCCAGCAGATAGGCTACACACCAGTTAGGATGAAAGCCAGAAAGGGAGAACTATAAACCATGCTGTGGTTTGGCTGACTCCCAGTATGGTCCCCGGAGACATCTCCTCACCCCCACCCTAAACAACCTTCCCCTCTACCATCAGGCTGGCAAACGGTGCGGGTGTATTACATTACATTGCAATTTAAGGCCACTCCTGCCTGATTTATTGGGATGCTGATTAGCTTGCATCATTTGTATTCATCTTTTGGATATTCTCAATGGGAGGAGTCTCAAGACATGAACACAGGAGCCGGCACTGTGGCATAGTGGGTAAAGCCGCCGCCTGCAGTGCCAGCATCCCATATGGGTGCTGGTTTGAGTCCGCCTGCTCCTCTTCTGATCCAGCTCTCTGCTACGGCCTGGGAAAGTGGTAGAAGATGGTCCCTGCACACATGTGCGAGACCCAGAAGCAGCTCCTGGCTCCTGGCTTTGAAATGGCACAGTACCAGCCGTTATGGCCAATTGGGGAGTGAACCAGGAGACCCAGATGGAGCTCTTAGCTCCTGGGTTCACTCTGGCCTGGCCCAGCTCCGGCCAGTGCAGCCAGTTGGAGAGTGAGCCAGTGAATGGAAGATCTGTCTGTCTCTCCCTCTCTCTCTCTCCCTGTCTCTCTCTCTCTCTGTAACTCTGCCTTTCAAATACATAAATAAACATTAGAAGGAAAAATTAAGTTGCTCGGTTGTACAGTCACGTTTCAGGCGCTCAGTAGCCACGTGTATCTGGTGTCCACTGCATGGGGACAACACAGATGCAAAACAGGCCACGGCTGAGCAGAGTTCTACAGGACCATCCTACTACTCACCCCGACAGCCAAGTGGGCTTTAGGGTGTGCTAGGCGGGGTTTTCTTTTTTACCAACTTCCTTGTAACGATTTGCTATTTGTGGAAGAACAACGAATCACTAACCTTTTTTCATTTAAAATGTTATTTCTGTTCAAGAATGTAAAACATGTTCATTTTCCGAATTTTGATGGAAATGAAAGCGTAAGAAGCGGCTCTCCCTTCTCGCAAACTCACCTCCTAGAGACGACGGTGATGATCAGAAACGTGAGGAGGACTCTTCAAGCTGTGCTTCCATATTCTTGTTTATGCATCTGGAGTATTTTTAAAATAGTTATTTATTCGAAAGGCAAAGTGACAGAGCAAGAGATCCTCCATCCAGTGGTTCACTCCCCAAATGGCCTCCATAGCTGGGGCTGGGCCAGGCCAAAACCAGGAGCCAGGAGCTCCACTGAGTCTCTTCCTGGGTAGCAGGGTCCTAAGCACCTACACTAACTTCCACTGTTCTCTCGGGCGCATTAGCAGGGAGCCGGACAGGAGGCAGAGCACCCAGGATTCAACTTGTGCGCTCCAGTCGGGGATGCCGGCGACACAAGCCGCAGCTTAGCCCCCTGCTTGACCACGCTTAGTACTGGAGCCGGCCTGTGCCCCCTTTGCCTGTCCCCTCTGTAACCCGTGCCATGCGCTTTCAGTCTTTGCCTTTGCAAGCGAAGACTCCAAGTGTGCCAGGCGTGGGCCTGCCGGTCTGCTTTCACCAAGCTTGTCGCCAAGGACGCTGGTGAACAGAGTCACCGCTGGACAATGCGCACGCGGAGAAGCGGCGCCTCCAGGTTCCGATCCATCGGTTAGGGCCAGTTCTGAGGAGTGCACGCATTTGAGGGATGTGGCTTTAAGCTCCTGGCTTGTGTAATGAATTCACTCAGTGTTCTTTCCTCACTGGAGATGGGAGCTGTGCTATATTTGGAACCGAACCTTGCAATCCTAGGCACTGTTGCCTGGGTGTTTGCCTACAAATTTCAGCTTAATAGCACCAGGAACTGGATTTGGGAAGTTCCATGGTGATGAGTTTCACAAAGACTTTGGTAGAGAGAGACGTAGCTGGCTTTAAAAAATAATTAAAAAAAAAAAATTAAGCCTGCAGGGCCTGCAGCTGCTGGGGCTGAAACGAGGCCGTGAGCTCCCCGCATGGGGCTCGCCCACCGCCACGCCAGCCTGAGCAACTGTGTCGCTTCCACGCCTGTGCTTGCCCCATTAACTTGGTGACTGTGCCTCCCTGCTTCTGGCAGATACACCAAGTGTGCACGAAGCCCAGAAAGAACGTGGGAGAGCAGTCGTCTGGGCAGCTTTAAGTGCCCCCGTCACCCTGGCCCACCCTGGACCTTCCTCCAACAGGAAAGTCGCTGGGCAAAGGTGGCCCTGAAGTTGAGGACAAGGATGTCACTGCCTTTCTTGTCGTTGGCAAACAAGGCAGTGGCCCGGCCTGCTCTCACTGTGGTGGGTGTGCAATGTGGTCACCTATCCAAGGACCTTGGTAATTTAAATATCAGAAGAGACTTGTCGGCCAGCGCCGTGGCTCACTAGGCTAATCCTCCGCCTGCAGCACTGGCACCCTGGGTTCTAGTCCCAGTCGGGGTGCCGGATTCTAGTCCCGGTTGCCCCTCTTCCAGTCCAGCTCTCTGCTGTGGCCTGGGAATGCAGTGGAGGATGGCCCAAGTGCTTGGGCCCTGCACCCGCATGGGAAACCAGGAGGAAGCACCTGGCTCCTGGCTTCAGATCGGCGCAGCGCACCAGCCGTGGCGGCCATATGGGGAGTGAACCAACAGAAGGAAGACCTTTCTCTCTGTCTCTGTCTCTGTCTCTCTCTCTCTCTTACTAACTCTGCCTGTAAAAAAAAAAAAAAAAGAAGAAGAAGAAGAAGACGACATTTGTCAGGAAAAACGCACAGCATTGGACCTGAGGGCAGGTTTCATTTTCCACACATGAGCGCCATGGCTACGGGACACAGACAGCAGACGGTGGTCACAAAAGCTGTCAGGGAGGGGCCTGCAGTGCAGTGCTGCGCTGAAGCTGCCACTCGCAAGGCTGGCATCCCAAACCGGAGTGCTGGTTCAGGTCCCAGTGCGCCACTGCTTTTTTCTGCTTCAAAGCACTTTATTGAACTCATTTTGACAAAACTAGGAACTTGCACAAGAGAGTAGGGAGAGGCGACAAGGGAGGGCCTCGCATTTCCTACCCAGTGTTTCCACACCTGTCGACAGCCGCGCAGGCAAACACCAAAAAGATGCAAGTTTGGCCGGCGCCGTGGCTCAACAGGCTAATCCTCTGCCTTGCGGCGCCGGCACACCAGGTTCTAGTCCCGGTTGGGGCGCCGGATTCTGTCCCGGTTGCCCCTCTTCCAAGCCAGCTCTCTGCTGTGGCCCGGGAGTGCAGTGGAGGATGGCCCAGGTCCTTGGGCCCTGCACCCCATGGGAGACCAGGAAAAAGCACCTAGCACCTGGCTCCTGCCATCGGATGAGTGAGGTGCGCCGGCCGCAGCGGGCCGACCGCGGCGGCCATTGGAGGGTGAACCAACGGCAAAAGGAAGACCTTTCTCTCTGTCTCTCTCTCTCACTGTCCACTCTGCCTGTCAAAAAAAAAAAAAAAAGATGCAAGTTCTGATGATCCGCCCCGCATCCTCGCAGCAAAGCCCACCGCCGTCATGAAGGGCCCGCTCTCCACCTGTCACAGCCTGAGGCTGAGCAGTGGGAGCTGCTCCTCTGCCAGCCCAACACTCAGTCTCCAACGGGCCAGTTCCAAAACTTAGGCCTGCGCCGTCTCTGCCAGGGGCACTGCCCACGGCTGCGTGTCCACCGATAATACTGGTGGAAGAAGTCTTAGAGACACCCCTCACCCCCAACACACACACACTACCAATCAGGGCAGCACGGGCCAGGAAGCACGCGTCAGTGCTCCCCGGAAGCCTCCCCGAATGTAACCAGCCTGGAACCCACCGCACTGAGCCCAAGATTCCACTTCTTGTCCAGCTCCCTGCTAAAGCGCCTGGGAAAGCAGTGGAGGATGGCCCAAGTGCCATGGAGTTCCTGGCTTCTGGCTTGGGCCTGGCCCAGACCTGGCCGTTGCAGCTGTATGGGGAGTGAACCAGTGGGTGGAAGAGGAGAGGGAAGAGTATTCAAATGGCAGCAACAGCGTGTGCTGAAAAGAGGCAGACCTTCCTAAGACAGCACGAGAGGTACGGGTGTGTGGCCGGGGCTAACGCGCATCTTGCGGGGCAGCAGGTGATGGCTCAACGACTGGGGTCCCTGTGGCCCATGTGGGAGACCTGGATGGAGTTCCTGGCTCCTGGTTTCAGGAAGGGACAGCTCTGGCTGCTGTGGGCATTTGGGGAGTAAATCAGTGGACTGAAGCTTGCGCTCGCTTGCTCTCTCTGCCTTTAAAGTAACAATTTAAAAAAAAAAAAAAAAAAAGGAGATTCTGTGGTTCAGCCCAAGGACAATGGGGAACTAGCAGATTCCTCACAGCCATCTCACAGAGGTTCCAGCCAGCAAGTGAGAAGAGTGCGGGTGAAAGGTCTTTGTAGCTTACAAAGCATTATGGGAATATCAGTCACACTGTAGTATCCGTGGTAGTAAGCAGCAGCCGTGCCACCCTCCTAAATGATACAGCCCCAAGACTTCACATCCCCACTCTGCGGGAGGCTTGGATTCTCTGCAAAACCCTGGCCTCCCCCGGGGGACGGCAAGCTCCCACGTTGACTGCAGGGGAAGTGCCCAAGGTGCAATTCTCGAAGGCTGGGAGCGCTGCTGTGCGGAGCGGGATCGGACCGTCTTCGGCGACCTCCACGCCACACTGACCCCACAACCCCGCTTCCAGAAAAGCTCAGTGTCCGCCTCCTTCTCAAGGCCACAGGGGCAGGGCCACTGAAGCTCTTCCCTCTGGACTCTGTGCAGCCAGGGCTTAGGCCCGGCAGCTCCTAGCTCCGTTTCTGCGGACTCTGCCGTCACTCCCGAAACGAGGCACGCCTCCGAGCTGTGCGTGGCGAAATAACTCTCGGATTAACACCTGCACTGTGTTTCAGGAAAAGACTTTCCAAACTGTGATGTTGCACTCTGCAGCGGTCCCAGGGAGGAGGCACAGCCAGCAGGCGACTCAGAGGGGACGGCAGGCCTGGGTTCGCCTCTCCGGCCCCACTGTCAGCGAGGACTTGGCATTCCTTTTGGGTGCTTCCTCTCTGCCCACAGAACACGACCCAGGTACCCGAGGGCATTTCATTTAGTCCGTCACCATAGCCTCTCACCCACACTGCGGAGAAGAAACCACGAACAGCTCTCCCCTGGGCAGCCACCGCCCCCAGGACCCCGCAGCAGAGGCTGCCAGCTTCAAAAGCAGTCGAGATATTTTGGGGCTGGTGTTGTGGCACAGCATGGTAAGTCACCACTTGTGACACTGGCATCCCATATGGGCACCTGCTTCCGGTCTGGCTCCCTGCTCATGTGCCTGGGAAGGCCGCAGAAGACGGCCCAAGTGCTTGGGTCCCTGCTGCCCATGTGGGAGACCCGGACGCAGTTCCTGGCTCCTGGCTTCAGTCTGGCCCAGCCCTGGCCATTGCAGCCAACTGAGGAATGAACCAGTAGATAGAGGATCTCCCTCTCTATTTATCTGAAAGAGGCAAGATATTTCAAAATAAAAACCCCAGTTTCTGGCTTTTCTTGGAGGCAGAGCTGGTGTAATGTCCGGAGTGGAGCACGGGTTTGTGCCCGGTGCCTGTGCCACAGTCCCCACACTGCCGGGAGCAGTCTGTGACATTCCGTGGCTGGCCCAGAACAGCCGAGTTTGTACCCATTCTCTGCTCACGAGACCGAGTCCCAGGCACAGGGCATCCCACCACTGTGACCTGCAACACCAAGACTTACGCTGAGTGTGCGTGGGCATGTTCTGGAGAACTCTGTAGGTGAGGAAACGGGGCCCGCCCCTCTGACGCGCGTAGGGGAGCTGCTCCCAGAGGTGAAGGGGTGAAGGCTCCCTCAGAGCCTTCTGTTAGGCCCCTCCTCCCTACTGTCTGTTCCCTCCCACTCTCCGCCCTGACAGCATTCATTCATTCATTCACTGGCTCAGAATTTTTTTTTTAAGATTCACTTATTTTATGGCCGGCGCCGTGGCTCAACAGGCTAATCCTCCGCCTTGCGGCGCCGGCACACCGGGTTCTTTTTTTTTTTTTTTTTTTTTTTTGACAGGCAGAGTGGACAGTGAGAGAGAGAGACAGAGAGAAAGGTCTTCCTTTGCCGTTGGTTCACCCTCCAATGGCTGCCGCGGATGGCGCGCTGCGGCCGGCGCACCGCGCTCATCCGATGGCAGGAGCCAGGTGCTAGGTGCTTTTTCCTGGTCTCCCATGGGGTGCAGGGCCCAAGCACCTGGGCCATCCTCCACTGCACTCCCGGGCCACAGCAGAGGGCTGGCCTGGAAGAGGGGCAACCGGGACAGAATCCGGCGCCCCGACCGGGACTAGAACCCGGTGTGCCGGCGCCGCAAGGCAGAGGATTAGCCTGTTGAGCCACGGCGCCGGCCACACACCGGGTTCTAGTCCCGGTCGGGGTGCCGGATTCTGTCCCGGTTGCCCCTCTTCCAGGCCAGCCCTCTGCTGTGGCCCAGGAGTGCAGTGGAGGATGGCCCAGGTGCTTGGGCCCTGCACCCCATGGGAGACCAGGAGAAGCACCTAGCACCTGGCTCCTGCCATCGGATGAGCGCGGTGCGCCGGCTGCAGCGCGCTGTCCGCGGCAGCCATTGGAGGGTGAACCAACGGCAAAGGAAGACCTTTCTCTCTGTCTCTCTCTCTCACTGTCCACTCTGCCTGTCAAAAAAAAAAAAAAAATTCACTTATTTTGAAAGATTTATAAAGAGAGAGATTTTCCATCCACTGATTTACTCCCTAGTAGGCCCCAACAAGCTAGGAACCAGGAGCTCCAACAGGGTTCCCCACGGGGTGCAGGGGCCCAAGCACTTGAGCCATCCTCTGCTGCTTTTCCAGGAGCATTAGCAGGGAGCTGGATTGCAAGTGGAGCAGCCGGGACTCAAACCAGCGCCCATCTGGGATGCTGGCACTGCAGGCGGAAGCTTAACTTCTACACCACAGCACTGGCCCCCAAATAAATAAATTTTAAAGCGGGGAAGCCCAGCAGGTGTCATGTGGGATGCTCCGTTTCCCTATCACAGCACCTGGATTCAAGTCCCAGCTCTGCCTCTGACCGCTGACGTGCTCACTGGGAGGAGGCAGGAGATGGCTCAAGTACTTGGCTCCTGCCAGCCACGAGGGAGAGCCACGTTGAGCCCCAGGCTTCTGGAACTCGGGGAGTGAACGAGTGGACGGAAGGTCTCTCTCGATCTGCCCCTGCCTTCCAACTAAAAATAAATAAAGATGTGTGTGAGCGCTTTTGTCCACAGACATTTGTTTAGATCCACTTTCCTACTGGTGTTTTAATTCAACATTTAACTTATTAATTCAGTCAATGTATTAATGTGCTAATCGAATCTCATCAATTTGATTCCTGTTTTACCAAAAGAACCCAGGAGAGCTGGAGCCGAGAGAACTGCTGCCGGCTGGAATGCAGGCAGGACAGCCCGAGGGGAAGCAGCCATCCTGAGCCACAGAGGGAAAGGCCACGCTGTTTACTTAGCCGTGGCTCTGCAAACGCTACCAACTTAGTCAACTGCGATTATGCTGTGTTTCTCAGCTTAAGAAAAATATAAACAAAGTTGGCTTTTATCTGCTTAGCTTTCCTATGTCCTTATACTGATTGTATTCTCCACCAACTGCCAGAAGTGTAAGATCTCCCTCCAGCGTCCATGTTGTCTTATTTCTTGGCCACCTCCGTCCTAGGCATCTGTCCTCCTGCTGTGGTTTCGAACGGCTGCTCTCCCGGCCTGCGGCCAGGCCGCCGTCCCCCTCGGCCGTGCCTTCAGCGGCATCCGGAGATGGTCTGTACTTCCCACCACGGGAAACAGCCTGCCTCCTACAGCAAGTCTCCCTGCTCCTTGCTTTGGTGCACCACACTCTCCAGTAGCGTCCCAACAAAGACCACACGGACAGGTAGTAAAAACCTTACCCTGAATTCATAATTTGGCTAATTTATAATATAAATTATTTATATATAAATATATAATAAATAATATATATTATATATATATATAATTTATATATCAGTCATAAATCATTTGCAAGTCTTCCACCATGGTCTTAGTCACAAGGCAGGAGCAGACCCAGGATTGAAACCCAGGCACTCGGACATGGGATATAAGTGTCCCAAGTGGTGGCTTTCACCGCTATGCCAAATGCTGGTCTCTGGGGCCACACTGTGGTGTAGCAGGTAAAGCCTACAGTGCTGGCATCCCATATGGGCACTGGTTCAAGATCTGGCTGCTCCTCTTCTGATCTAGCTCTCTGCTATGGACTGGGAAAGCAGTGGAAGATGGCCCAAGTCCTTGGGCCCCTGCACCCGTGTGGGAGACCTGGACGAAGCTCCTGGCTCCTGGCTTCAGATCGGCACAACTCTGGCCATGTGGCCTCTGCCTCTCTGTAACTCTTTCAAATAAATAAATAAATAAATAAATATTTAAAAAAATGCTGGTCCTTGGGAGAGTAGATTCTAAGTGTTTAAGTGTTCTGAAGATAAAATATAGTAAGTATGCGAGGTAATGCATACGCCATTCCACCATGTGTACATATATATATACACACACATATATATACATATATATATACATACATATATATACATATATATATATATATATATTTGACAGGCAGAGTAGACAGTGAGAGAGAGAGAGAAAGGTCTTCCTTTTGCCGTTGGTTCACCCTCCAATGGCCGCTGTGGCCGGCGCACCACGCTGATCCGAAGGCAGGAGCCAGGTGCTTCTCCTGGTCTCCCATAGGGTGCAGGGCCCAAGCACTTGGGCCATCCTCCACTGTACTCCCTGGCCATAGCAGAGAGCTGGCCTGGAAGAGGGGCAACCGGGACAGAATCCGGCGCCCCAACCAGGACTAGAACCCAGTGTGACGGTGCCTAAAGGTGGAGGATTAGCCTATTGAGCCGTGGCGCCGGCTGACATGTGCACATATTTTACAATGTCATTTTGTATGATAAATACCAGTTTTTATTTGTCAAAAAAAAAGTCAGGATTTTAAAAAGGTCACTGGCAGGTCAAAGAAAAAGAGAAGTAATGATTTTATAATGGCCACTCCAAGAATTGGCCCTGGGAGAGGCAGTCTGTTTGGGGTCAGCACGGCCCCTGGTATCAAAGCATTGGGAATACAGATAACTGGAGTTAGGAGGAGCTGGAGCTGCAGCCAGGTATCGAACCCAGGGGTTGCAATATGGGACCTGGATGTCCTAACTGCTGGCACAGACTGTCTAACAAGAGACGAGACAGCGCTGAGGACGGTGCCCGCAGCAGCAGACCAGCCATGTCCACATCCACGCGCACGGGAAAAGTGAACGCTGGCCGTGCCCTAATGGGAGACGGGGGATTCACAGCAGAAGCAGCAGCGGACAGCATGCCGCGGCTCGGGGGCTCTGACTGAAGAACTAAAGCGGGGCACACTCTGCCAGATGGGTGCCGGCACCTGAGTCACGCCGCCGCACACAGGAGCAGGGCTTGCAGCGGCGTCCATGTCTGCTTGAAGAAGCTGTAAAGGGAGCGGAAACGCGGCTTTCCCAGTGTGATCCCGAAGACGGAACACAGGCACCGCAGTGACTACCGACACGGGACGAGGTCCCGTCACAGCCAGAGCAAACCGGCAAAGGACCTGGCCGGCAAAGGACAGGACAACAGCGCTCCGGGATGCTCGAGGCATGTTGCTCACGACCTTCCGCAGTGCTGACGAGCAATGACGCACGCAGTGGCAGAGTGATCTGAGAAAGCCGGCCCAGCTGCGGCAGGAAAACGCCCAGGAGGCTTCACGCGGGCCCTGTTCCCCCGCTCTGCTCCTGCTCATTCCTCCCATCAACAAGGACAATTCTGCAGGAGTTTCGCTGGGAAATCCACCCATTGCAGGCATTCCCCTGACAGTCCTGGACCGTCCCCCTCTGACTTCTTCTGTGTCCTAACATTAAAAAAACTTTAATGGCACAGGTGTCGTGGTGCAGAGGGGTAAGCTGCCTTCTGGGACACCTGAATCCCTTATCGGAGTGTCTCGGATCGAGTCCTGCGCCACTTCAGATCCACCTGCCAGTTAATGTGCCCGGGAGGCAGCAGGTGATGGTCCAAGTACCTGCATTCCTGCCACCTGTGTGGGAGACCCAGCTGGAGTACTTGGCTTCTGGCTACAGCTCTTCCTAGACCTGGCTGCGGTGGGCATTTGGGGAGTGAGCCAACTTAACCCACGATGCCACAATGCCAGCCCTGATTGCAAGTGTCTGGAACTTAATGTAGTTTATGCTGAAAAACAATTTATCTTTTTATCTTTCTTTTTAAAAAAAAATTTATATATTTATTTGAAAGGCAGAGTTAGAGACAGAGAGAGAGAGGAACAGTCAGAGAGAGAGAGAGAGAGAGAGAGAGAGAGAGAGAGAGAGAGAGATCTTCATCCTCTGGTTCACTCCCCAGATGACTGCAACAGCCAGAGCTGGGCTGGTCCAAAGTCAGGAGCCAGAAGTTTCATCCAGGTCTCCCATGTGGGTGCAGGGACCCAAGCACTTGGGCCATCCTCTGCTGCTTTCCTGGGCACATTAGCAGGGAGCTGGATCACAAAATGGAGCAGCTAGGACTTGAACCGGCGCCCATATGAGAATTCCTGCACTGTAGGCGGCGGCTTTACCAGCTACGCCACAGTGCCGGCCCCATATTTCTTTTTTGAAGAGTTAAAAAATAGAGACAGAAGTCAGGAGGCTATCTGGGTCTCCCACGTGTGTGGCAGGGACCCAAGCACTTGAGCCATTACCAGCTGTCTCTCAGGATGTGCATTAGCAAGAAGCTGGACCTGAACCCAGGCACACTAATATGGGATGACAGCACTCCAACCAGTGTCTTGTTTTTTAAGATTTGTTTATTATATTTATTTGAAAGACAAAGCTACACAGAGAGAGGTAGAGACACACAGAGAGATCTTCCATTCACTGGTTCACTCCCCAAACAACCTCAATGGCCAGAGCTGAGCCAATCCGAAAGCAGAAACCATCAGAAGTAGGAGCAGCTGGGACTTGAACTGGCTCCCATATGGGATGCTGGTGCTGCAGGCTGGGGCTTTAACCTGCTGTGCCATAGCACTGGCCCCTCCAACCACTGTCTTTTTAAAATGATTAATTAATTAGCTAAGTTGAAAGGCAGAGTGATAGAGAGGAAGAGATACAGAAAGAGATCTTCCTCTTGCTGGTTCACTCCCCAAATGGCCATAACAGCCAGGGTTGGGACAGGCCAAAGCCAGGAGCCAGGAACTCCATTCGGGTCTCCCATGTGGTTTGGCAGGGGCCCAAGTACTCTGGCCATCTTATGCTGCCTTCCCCAGAACATTAGCTGGGAGCTGGATGGGAAGCGGCACAGACGGAACTCAAACCAGCGCTCGTGTGGGGATGCTGGCACTGCAAGCGGCGCCTTAGTCCACTGCATCACAATGCTGACTACATCTACAAAGTCCCTCATATGATATCTGACAGATGATCTGTATCCAGAATACACACACAGCTCTCAGAATTCAACAGCAGAAAGACAAACAACTCAACTTTTTTTAAAAAATGGGTAAGGTACCTGAACACATCACAGAAAGAAGACACATGAGCACTCACATTGTTTCACACTGTCGGTCATCAGAGAACTGGAAACTCAAATCAGGGAGTACCCGGAGCAGACGGCTAGCGTCAAGAGGACTGACAACCCAGTGTTTGTGAGGATGGAGTAACGACCACCCTGAAATGCCCCGGGCGGGATGCAGAATGATGCGCCTTGGGAAAAGGGTTGAGCAGCTGCTTCTCCGTTACATGCATACACCCTGCAGAACCCAGCGTTGCCCGGCGGAACTAAGACAGATGAAGGGACATGTCCACACAAGTGTTCCCAGCGGCTGCATTCATAAGGACCCCACACCAGGAAAAATCCCAAGTCCACAGGCAAGAGGACAGCTAAACCAGTGTGGCTGTTCCCACAGCAGAACACTGCTCAGCCACAGAAAGAACAAACTACCCACGTGTAGGGCAAACGGAGGACTCTCAAGAAAACTGCGTTAAGGGCCAGCGCTGTGGTGCAGCAGTTGAGCCACCACGTACAAAGCTCATGTCCCACCTGAGCGCCCGCTGGAGTCCCAGTTGCTCCACTTCTGATCCAGCTCCCTGTGAATGTGTCTGGGAAGGCAGCAGATGATGGCCCAAGTCATTGGGCTCCTGCACCCACCTGGAAGACCAGGACAGAGTTCCAGGCACCCGGCTTCAGCCCGGCTGCACCTCAGCCATTGCAGCCGTTTGGGGAGTGAACCAGCAGATATGGAGGTTCTGTCTCTCGGCCTTTCAAATAAATCAGTAAAAATCTAAAAAAAAGAGGGGGCTGGCATTGTGGTGCAGCAGATTAAGCTGCCCCTGATACTGGCATGCCACAGGGGCGCTAGTTCATGTTCCTGCTACTTCACTTCCGATCCAGCTCCCTGCTGATTCACCCAGGAAAACAGCAGAAGACAGCCCAAGTCCTTGGGTCCCTGCACCCATGTAGGAGACCTAGAAGAAGCTCCTGGTCCCTGGCTTCTGCCTGGCCCAGCCCATTATTGTGGCCATCTGGGAAGTGAACCAGCAGATGGAAGAGATCGATCGATCGATCTCTCTCTCTCTCTCTCTCTCTCTCTCCCTCCCTCCCTCCCTCCTTCCCTCCTTTCCTCCCTCCCTCCCTAACTCTGCCTCTCAAATAAGTTTAAAAAAATCTTAAAAAAAAGAAAATTGTGTGGGCAAAAGATGACAGATGCAGGGGCTGGTGTTGTGGCATAGCGGGTAAAGCCACTGCCTGCAGTGCCAGCATCCCTTATGGGCACTGGTTCGAGTCCCGGCTGCTCCACTTCTGATCCAGCTCTCTGCTATGGCCTGGGAAAACAGTAGAAGATGGCCCAAGTCCTTGAGCCCTTGCCCCCACATGGGAGACCCGGAAGAAGCTCCTAGCTCCTGGCTTCAGATCAGCACAGCTCCAGCCATTGCGGTGAATTGGAGAATGAACCAGCGGATGGAAGACCTTTCTCTGCCTCTCCTTCTCTGTGTAACTCTGACTTTCAAGTAAATAAATACATCTTAAAAAAAGATAGATGACAGATGCAAAAATAGCACATGCTACATGACTCTACTTCTACAAAAGCCAGAAACAGACACATCTAATCCATGACAGAGGACAGACTGGCAGGTGCCAAGGACAGATCATTAGAGCAATACAAGAACTTCTGTGGTGACTAGAACATAAACTGGTAAAAAATCTTCCAACTGTATACTTTATTGAGTATAAATTATACCACAGTAAAGATGATTTAAAAATAAATACAATGGGGGCCAGTGCTGTGGCACAGCAGGTTAAACTTCCGCCTGTGACACTGGCATCCCATATGAGCACCAACTGCTCCACTTCCAATCCAGCTCCCTGCTAGTGCACCTGGGAAAGCAGCAGAAGATAGTCCAAGTGCTTGGGCCCCTGCTATAGGAGACTAGGATGGAGTTTCTGGGTCCTGAGTCCTGGCTTCAGCCTGGCCCAGCCACAGTCATTATGGCCATCTGGGGAGTGAACTAACAGACAGAAGATCTGTGTTTACCACCCCTGCCATAACTCTGCCTTTCAAGTAAATAAGTAAATATGTTCTAAAAATCACACACACACATGGGGCTGGCACTGTGGCGCAGTGGGTTAAAGCCCTGGCCTGAAGCGCCAGTATCCCATATGGGTGCCAGTTTTAGTCCTGGCTGCGCCTCTTCTGATCCAGCTCTCTGCTATGGCCTGGGAAAGCAGTAGAAGATGGTCCAAGTCCTCAAGCCCCTGCACCTGCGTGGGAGACCCAAAAGAAGCTCCTGGCTTCAGATAAGCGCAGCTCTACTCTGGCCATTGTGGCCATCTGCGAAGTGAACCAGCGGATGGAAGTCCTCTCTCTCTGTCTCTACCTCTCTCTCTGTAACTCTGTATTTCAAATAAAATAATTTTTTTTTTTTTTTTTGGCCAGACAGAGTTAGACAGTGAGAGAGAAAAACAGAGAGAAAGGTCTTCCTTCCGTTGGTTCACTCCCCTAATGGCTGCTATGGTCAGCGCTGCACTGATCCAAAGCCAGGAACCAGGTGCTTCCTCCTGGTCTCCCATGGGGTGCAGGGCCCAAGGACCTGGGCCATCCTCCACTGCACTCCCGGGCCACAGCAGAGAGCTGGACTGGAAAGGAGCAACCAGGACAGAACCGGCGCCCCAACCGGGACTAGAACCTGGAGTGCCAGCGCCACAGGCGGAGGATTAACCAAGTGAGCCACGACGCCGGCCAAAAAAATGAATCTTTAAAAAAATTAAATAAATAAAAACCACACACAAAGCTGTTAGAATGGCTGAGATGACAAAGACAACACTAGGTGTGGTTGAGGATACCCTGCGACTGGAACGCACACGAGTACACCGCTGGCGGGGCTGCAACTGGTGCAACGGCAGGGCAGGCACTGGGCGCAGCAGCTGAGCCGCCACTGGGGACGCCCACCTCCCACATCTGCGTGCGGGGGTCCCAGAACCAATGCCGCCCCTGCATTCCAGGATGTGCGGCAGCAGCACCCTCCCCCCAGGTCAGGTCAATCAAACTGTCTCCAGGAGGGCTGGCCATTCGCCTTAGTGCTTGAGAGGCCCAAGATCTCAATCCCGTCCCAGCTCCCTCTGAGCTCACCCTGGGAGGTTCAGGTGATGGCTTCAGTGGTTGAGTCCTGTCAGTCCTCTGGGAGACCCAGACTGGCTTCTTGTCTCCTGTTCTCAGTCTGGCCCAGCCCTGGCTGCTGAGGGATGTGAGGAGTAAACCAGAGGATGGGAGAGCTCTCTGTCTCTCAA
This sequence comes from Sylvilagus floridanus, assembly GCA_949820135.1. Taxonomy (NCBI): domain Eukaryota; kingdom Metazoa; phylum Chordata; class Mammalia; order Lagomorpha; family Leporidae; genus Sylvilagus; species Sylvilagus floridanus. Next base: position 23,569,703 of record OX463237.1, read on the forward strand.
ATAAATAAATAAAAATTATTTTAAAGAAATGGTGTAACCATCTTGGAGAACAGGTTGCAGTTCTTTAATAAAAATTTAACTGTGGCCGGCGCCGTGGCTCAACAGGCTAATCCTCCGCCTTGCGGCGCCGGCACACCGGGTTCTAGTCCCGGTCGGGGCACCGGATTCTGTCCCGGTTGCCCCTCTTCCAGGCCAGCCCTCTGCTGTGGCCCAGGAGTGCAGTGGAGGATGGCCCAGGTGCTTGGGCCCTGCACCCCATGGGGAGACCAGGAAAAGCACCTGGCTCCTGGCTCCTGCCATCGGACGAGCGCGGTGCGCCGGCCGCAGTGCGCCGACCGCGGCGGCCATTGGAGGGTGAACCAACGGCAAAGGAAGACCTTTCTCTCTGTCTCTCTCTCTCACTGTCCACTCTGCCTGTAAAAAAAAAAAAAAAAAAAAAAAAAAAATTTAACTGTGACATATAACCTAATAATTTCTTTTTATTAAAAAAAGATTTATTTACTTGACAGGTAGAGTTATAGACAGTGAGAGGGAGAGACAGAGACACAGTTCTTCTATCTGCTGGTTCACACCCAAAATGGCCACAACAGCTAGAGCTGAGCCAATCTGAATCCAGGAGCCAGGAGCTTCTTTGGGGTTTCCCACACGGGTGCAGGGCCCCAGCACTTGGGCCATCTTCTACTTCCTTCCCAGGCCATAGCAGAGAGCTGGATCAGAAGAGATGGGATGCCGGCACCCCAGGCGGAAGATTAACCCACTGCACCACAGCACCGGCCCCCTAGTCATTTCGCTTAGCCATTTGTCCAAGAAGAATGAGAACGCTTGTCCATCCAATGGCTGGTGCCATGAATGTTCATGACAACTTTATTCATCATGGTCCCCAGTGGAAACAGCCCAGTGTGCATCACCGGATGAACAGTGTGTGGTGCACTCAAGCAATGGAACACAGTGAAAAGGAATGACACACCCAACAATGTGCAGCAGCTCAAAAATAGACTGAGCAGCAGCAGCAGCCAGGAGCATTCTCCCGCATGATTCTATTTACACAAAATCCTAAATGCAAAATTAAAAACATGTCTGAAAGTAGACCGTGGCTACAGGAAGGCGAGCAATTGGCCACCAAAGAGTGTATGCTGTGGTGCTGGCACACTTGTTCTCAAGGAAAGAGCCCTCATCTGTAGCACTTACTGACTTCGCTGCTATAAACACACCCGCAGGGCCAACCATGAGCTACTAATGCAACATCAGCCGTGTAGACCTGGGGGGAAATGAACACGATTGACTTAGCTGGTACCAGCCAGCGCCAGCATATGACCAGAGAAAGGGACAAAGGTGACGAAAGGGGCAGATGTGGGCCCATATTGGAGCGCCTGTTCAAATTCTGACTGCTCCACTTCTGATCCAGTTTCCTGCTGATGTGTCTTGGGAGGCAGTGGATGATGGCTCAAGCACTTGAGTCCTGTCACTCACATGGGAGACCCGGATGCAGTTCTAGGTTCCCAGCCTTGGCCTGGCCCAGCCCCAGCTGCTGTGAGCATTTGAAGAATGAACCAGTAGATGGAAGATCTCTCTTTCTCCCTCTCTGTTGCACCGCCTTTCAAAGAAATCTGTTTATTTATTGGAAAGACAGAGGTACAGAGAAGGAGAGAGAGAGAGAGATCCTTCACCCACAGGCCCTCTCCCCACATGGCTGCAACAGCTGAAGCTGGGCTGGTCTGATGCCAGGAGCCAGGAGCCAGGAGCCAGGAGCTTCTTTTCCCACATGGGTGCAGGGGGTCCAGGCATTTGAGTCATCTTCTACCGCTTTCCCAGGTGACTCATCAGGGAGCTGGATCGTAAGTGGAGCAGCAGAGTCTTGAACCAGCATTCATATGAGATGCTAGCACTGCAGGTGGTGGCTTTACCAGCTACACCACAGTGCTGGCCCCATATAAATCTTTTTTGAAAAAAAGGTAATAAAAAAAGTTCTATATCTTGATTACATCAGTAGTGCATGAATTTCTACATTTCTTAAAACTTGGCAAACTGTACCCTGAAGATGGTGTACTTCACTGCATAAAACTTGAATTTCTAAAATCATTGGTTATGTTTCAAATGAAATACTGTATTAGCAACATTCACCCACAATGTCCATATATTTGATACAATAGAGTGCAGCCATTCAAACAATTTAGGAGGCTTTTAGCAACCTGGCAAAATACCCTGCTGTATGTCTGCTTTGTGACAAAGGTAGAATAAAAAAATTTATTTTTCAGCATACGGTTGGTTGCCTATTTGTACTTTGTAGGTTGCTGGGTAACGTCTGGCTTTTTCAAAGCAGTGTCATCAGCTACTTATTTGTTTTGTATTAAGAAGCAGAATGGTGGAAGGCCCAGAACCTGCAGCTGGACTGCCTGGGTTAGGGTTCAAATCCCAGGGGTCACTTCCCAGCTGGGTGACTTTGAGTGCACTAACCCAGTGTCTTTGTACCTTAGTTCCTTGGCTATACAAAGGGCATGACAATAGCACCCCCTCCAAAGGGTGGTTGTGAGGATTAAATGAGTTAATATCTGTGAAGAGCTTAGAAGAGGACAAAGAGGAAGTGCCTTATAAACATTTGCTATTATTTTCAGGAGGACAATAGAAATGCTGACTATGTGCTACACAGGTAAGCACTCTTACAAGCTCCAGAAAGAGCTATAACAGTGGTTTTCAACTGCATGGACATTTTGCAATGTCTAGAAACGGAGAGCCAGTTCTCATCTGCTGGTTCACTCCCCAAATGCCCACAGAGGCCTGGACTGGGGCTGCCCAAAGCTGAGAGCCAGGAACTCAATCTAGGTCTCCACGTGGGTGGCAGGGATCCAACCACCTGAGCCATCACCACTGCCTCTCAGGGTCTGCATTAGCAGGAAGCTGGAGTCAGGAGCGGAGTCTGGTACCAAACCCAAGTACTCTGACATGGAATACAAGTATCTTAATCCCTAAGCCAAATGGCCATGCCCACTGGAGACTTTTTTTTTTTTTGAAGATTTCTTTTATTTATTTGAAAGGCAGAGTTACAAAGAGATCTATCTGCTGGTTCACCCCCAAAATGGCCACAACAGCCGGGGTGAGCCAGGCCAAAGACAGAAGCCGGGAACTCCATCCAGGTCCCATGTGGGTAGCAAGGGCCCAAACAACTAGGCCGTCTTCTGCTGCCTTCCCAGGTGCATTAACAGGGAGCTGGATAGGAAGTAGAGTGGCCGGGATTTAAACCAGCACTCCTATGGGACGCCTGCATCACATGTGGAGGCTTAACTGGCTGTGCCACAACGCAAGTGGCCCGGAGACAGTTCTCATTGTCATGACTTGGGGGAGAACTCGGTGGAGGCTGAGGACACTGCTGCTACACTCCCTGCAGTGCAGGAACAGGTCCCCCAACCCGACAAAGAAGGATTTAGTCCCAAATTATCAATGTGGAGGCTGAGAAGCCCTGAGTTGGAGCCCACTCAGGAACACAAAATGTACGTGCAGATCATCAAAATCGACCATGTCCTCAACTAAATAAAGAAGAAAAAGAAGAACAGAAAGTGATCAGAGGAGCCCTGGCCCAGAGTGCAGGATTCTCTGTGACACCTGGCCAGGAAGAGGGGCCTCAGTGAGCCCTGGGTTTTGTGACGACATGCACAGGCTTCAGTGGGTTTCAATTTTAGCTTCTTCTATGACACTTTTTTTTTTTTTTAAAGCTAAATCACAGTTAACGGCTACACTTATTTCTGCATTGCACTAGCTATGTGAACAGGTATCCCAAGCTAGTTCAAATATGTTTGATTGATGGTACTTTTTTTTTTTTTAACACTTATTTATTTATTTGAAAGGTAGAGTTACAGAGAGGCAGAGGCAGAGAGAGAGGTCTTCCATCCGCTGGTTCATTCCCCATATGGTCGCAACAGACGGAGCTACACAAAGCCAGGAGCCAGGAGCTTCTCCCAGGTCTCCTGCAGGAACCCAAGGTCTTGGGCCATCTTCTACTGCTTTCCCAAGTCATAGCAGACAGCTGGATTGGAAGTGGAGCAGCAGGACTTGAACTGCCGCCCATATGGGATGCCGGCACTGCAGGCGGCAGCTTTACTGGCTATACCACGGTGCCGACCCAACTTTTTTTTTTTTTTTTTTTAAGTTATTTATTTATTTATTTTTTTGACAGGCAGAGTGGACAGTGAGAGAGAGAGACAGAGAGAAAGAAGGTCTTCCGTTGCCGTTGGTTCACCCTCCAATGGCCGCCGCAGACAGCGCACTGCGGCCGGCGCACCGCGCTCGTCCGATGGCAGGAGCCAGGAGCCAGGTGCTTTTCCTGGTCTCCCCATGGGGTGCAGGGCCCAAGCACCTGGGCCATCCTCCACTGCACTCCCGGGCCACAGCAGAGGGCTGGCCTGGAAGAGGGGCAACCGGGACAGAATCCGGCGCCCCGACCGGGACTAGAACCCGGTGTGCCGGCGCCGCAAGGCGGAGGATTAGCCTGTTGAGCCACGGCGCCGGCCTAAGTTATTTTTTCAAAAAGATTTATTTATTTGAAAGTCAGAGTTACAGAAAGAGAAGGCCCAATATTGTTTTAATGCAACCTGGAGGGTGGGCTGACTTAATATCCTCAGGAATCTGTTTTATCAGAGGTAACAAAGATGGGAACAGTTCAGTTTTCATTTAAAATTGAATACTCTGGGGGCAGGCTTTGTACCGTGTGTGTGTGTGTGTGTGTGTGTGTGTGTGTGCTGCCTGGGATGCTGGCATCCCATATCAGAGTGCAGGTTCCCATCCCAGCTGCTCTTCTTCAGATCCAGCTGCCTGCTAATGTGCCTGGGAAGGCAGCAGATGATGGCTCAAATCCTTCAGTTTCTACCACCCACAGGGGAGAACCAGATGGAGTCCCTGGTTCTTGGCTTTAGTCTGGGCCATCCCTGGCTGTTGCAGACATTCGAGGAGTAAACCAGTGGATGGAAGATCTCTCTGCTTCTCTGTAGCATGCTGCTTTCCAAAGAAATAAAGCTTTAAAATAAATAAATACAATTAAATAGTCTGGAGGATGATCTGTCCCTATGGTGGACATAATTTGAGGTCACAGTTGATTTCTGTTCTCCCCCAACCCTCTTTTTTTTTTTTTTTTTTTTTTTGAGAGGCTGAGACAGACACAGAGAGTTCTTATCCATTGGTTCATTCCCCAAATGTCTGCAGCGGCTGGGGCCGAGCCAGGCCAAAATCAGGAGTCTGGAATTCAATCCAGGTCTCCCACATGGGCAGCAGGGATGCAACCATTTGAACCATAACCTCACGCCTCTCAGGGTATACATTTGCAAGAAGCTGGGCGGGAAATTAGAGTAGCCAGGACTTGAACAAGGCCCTCAGAGATGGGACGTGGGCATCCCAAGTGGCAACCCAACTGCTGGACCAAACACCTGTCCCCTGCAGAACATTTTAAACTGAGATCTCATGCCTACAGCCGAGTGCATACAATGCACTAACCTTAAGTGTACAGCTTGATGGATTTTTCACACAGATGCCTACAATCTTACAACTTGCTTTATTGTACTTTGCAATGTACTGTAACATTTTCCACATGATCAGGTGGTCCTGAACAGCATCATTTTTAATGTTTAATTAGATGTAGTATATTTATAATTCTACATTTATAATAATCTATCGCACAAATGTATCATCACTTATCTAACCAATCCACCCTTGTTAGAAATTTAGGTTTCTGATGGCCACCTACTGCATTCGTTTTCTACGGCTGCTTTATTAAACGACCACACTTTTAGGGGCTGACGTCTCCAGTACTGTGTCCCCGTGGAGGGCTCCAGGGGAGGCTGTGGCACTCCATGGTTGGTGACCCCGCCTCCCTGCCCTCTGCTGTCATCACAAGGCCTCCGACTCTCACCCTCTTGTAAGGAACTCACCATTAGACACACTCAGGTAATCCAGGACAACCCCTCATCGCAACCCCCTTAACTTAAGCATGCCTGCTAATTCCCTTCTGCCCCATAAGGTAACCTATCCCCCAGGTCCAGAGATTAGCACATGGCCAACTTGGGGGGTGGGGCACAGAATTCAGATTCGCCCAACTATAAACTGTCTACTCCTCTGTTTATTTCCCTACCTCTTGCTGTTCCTTCTCATTTCCCTCTTACTCTTCTTAAACAATGTTTTACTTACTTATCTGAGAGGCAGAGATACAGCAGGAAAGAGAGAGTTTCCAAATGGTGACTCACTTACCAAATGCTCACAGTGACCAGGGCTGGGCTGGGCCAGGGCTGAAGCTGGGAGCTGGGAACTCAATCCAGGTCTCCCACGTGGTAGGCAGAAACCCAGTTACGCGAGCCATCACCACTGCTTTCCAGGCCTGCACGAACAGGAAGCTGGGGTCGGGCCTAGCAGTGATGAGCACTTCTGTAGGAGACAGCGAGAGGCTGGCTCGCAGGTACTGACAGTTTGTGTGGACACCAGGGCGGCTAACACTGCAAAGGAGAGTGGAGCCTGGGAAGGCAGAGTCACCTGTCAGGGGCAGGAAGGCACACTGCCCGTGCTGCTCTGTACCCTTCATCCATGTAACAAATATCTGAGTACCTACTGTGTGCCACACCCTCTTCTAAGCAAGACAGTAAAAAAAAAAAAAAATAGGTAACGTCAGGTAGCGAGAGGTGTTCTGAAGATAAAAGAGTCCTGGGGCCAGCGCTGTGGCACAGCGGGTTAACGACCTGGCCTGAAACACTGACATCCCATATGAGCACTGGTCTGAGTCCTGGCTGCTCCACTTCCTGTCCAGCTCTCTGCTGTGGCCTGGGAAAGCAGTGGAAGATGGCCTAAGTCCTTAGGACCCTGAATCCACGTGGGAGACCCAAGGGAGGCTCCTGACTCCTGGCTTCGGATCGGCGCAGCTCCAGCCGTTGCAGCCAATTGGGGAGTGAACCAGCAGATGGAAGACACCTCTCTCTTTCTACCTCTCCTTCTCTCTGTGTAACTCTGACTTTCAAATAAATAAATAAATCTTTTTTTTTCTTTCTTTCTTTTTTTTTTTGGACAGGCAGGGTGGACAGTGAGAGAGAGAGACAGAGAAAGGTCCTCCTTTTTGCCATTGGTTCACCCTCCAATGGCCGCCGCGGCCAGCACACTGCAGCCGGTGCACCGCGCTGATCTGAAGGCAGGAGCCAGGTGCTTATCCTGGTCTCCCATGGGGTGCAGGGCCCAAGGACCTGGGCCATCCTCCACTGCACTCCCTGGCCACCGCAAAGCGCTGGCCTGGAAGAGGGGCAACTGGGACAGAATCCAGCACCCCCGACCGGGACTAGAACCCGGTATGCCGGCGCCGCAAGGCAGAGGATTAGCCTAGTGAGCTGCAGTGCCGGCCAATAAATCAATCTTAAAAAAAAAAAAAAAAAGAGTCCTGTCAACAAGAGTGTCTGGGGGAAAGGGGCGGTGCTGTGGTATGTTAGCTTTAAGCCTCCGCCTGCAGTGCCGGCATCCCACATGGTGACGGTTCGAGTCCCAGCTGCTCCATTTCTGATCCAGCTCTCTGCTATAGCCTGAGGAAGTGGTAGAATACGGCCCAAGTCTTTGGGCCCCTGCACCCACCAGAAAAAGCTCCTGGCTCCTGGCTTTGGATCAGCTCAGCCCCAGCCGTTGCAGCCATTTGGGGAGTGAACCAGCAGATGGAAGACCTCTCTCTCTCTCTCTTCTGTAATTCTGCCTTTCAAATAAACAAATAAATCTTTCTTTAAAAAAAAAAAAAAGAGAATCTAGGGGACAATCTTGGATTGGTGGTCAGGGAAGGCCTCTCCAGTGCGACACGGGGCGTGAGACAGGAACCAGCCCCAAGAAGCCGCAAGTGCCCAGGGCCTGTGACCCACACACGAGGCGTGGTCAAGAGACAGAAAGAGGGCAGCAGGCTAGATGGCGAGGGAAACAGGTAGGGGGCAGAGAGGCATCTGAAGACAATCGGCTCTGCTAGGAGCGGTGGCGATGAAAGAGCAGTGGGTCTCAGCCGCTCTCCTGGGCACACTCTCCTTCCCAAATGCCTCAGAGATTCTCCTGAACGTCATGTTCACCTCCCTGCATCCTCAGCGCTAGTGTGGTTGAACCCCTCTGGGGTTCAGTGGGCTTAGCTCCTCCCACACCAGTGCTGTGGGCCGCCGGGGGTGGCGGTGGGGACTGGGTAAGGCGGTTGGGGCTGTCTCATCCATGCTCGGCTTACCAGACACTGGGGAGTGCTGAGAGGCTCGGGCCGACACTCCCCGTCTCCCAGATCCAGAAGGCTAAGAAGCTTGGTCAGGTTCAAACAGCAGATGCACCAGCGTAAGACTGAAATCCAGTTTTCTTCTCCTTCATTTCACAATCGGCTCATTTTTCCCTAAGTAAAATATGTTTTGGTCACAAATGTTGCAGACATCCAGAAAGGCACAGACAGTAACATCCCTACTCACATGACCCGTACATAGCTCAAGAAACGCAGCCTCCCATCCCGCCACCCCCGGGAGACACTGCAAGTGGTGTCGCCACGCCTCTCCTGCAAAGCCGGAGATCCAGGCGGCCCCAGCAACACCGCCCTCTTCTTCCACCCAATCACCAAGTCCCACTAACTTTCCCTCTACTCCCTTCTTCCACACCTCTCTGGAGTACGGCAATAGTCTCCTCACCTCTACTGGACCCTTCCCATCCGATCTCCTCCTAGCAACCACTGTCCTTAGAACCTTGCACCAGCTCCCCTTCGCTCTTAGGATACAGAACAAGCCAGGTTTCAGCTGCCCTCGCCCCCACTCAGCACTCCAGCTCAGTCCCTTGCCCCTGTTTGGGGAACACTGACCCTCTGCAGTCTGTGTGACCCCCAAGTTCCTCCCACCCCAGAGACTCCACACACACACATCCTCCCTCATTCACCTCTAGAACCCTGTCCCCTTCATGGGGACCTTCCTTGGCCAGTGTCACTTTTACAACTTTACATGTTTGTGGGATTAATTGATTAACGTTAATTTTCCCTAACAGGCCAAGGACCTAGAGCCAGTACTGCACAGAAAATAAAAGCTGGATAGTAACCAGTGCCCGTGTTAATACATTCATGTATGAGCTCACTGTGGACCTCCCCCAAACCCTAAGAAGCAGGTACACCTATCAGCTCCATTTTACATACGAGGAAAGGGAGTCGCACAAGCTAAGGAGGACGGAGCTGGGCTGTGCATTCAACACTCAGCCCATGGTGCCTTCCTAGCACTTCTAGAACGCACTACAGGCGGAATGCTCCAGATAGGATCTAATCAGCACCAGGAGTGGCCTCTGCTCACTTCAACATCATGTCTGAGCAAGGGTCTCATGCTTGGCACTGCTGTGAGAAGTTTTGATCTTCCTGGCATTTTATTCCAGCTACTCTGCAACTCAGCGGCCTCACCGGCAGTACGATGACTGAGGTTGAGACGGAAGCGGTGGCGCTAGCTGGGCTGAACCGAACTGCACCCTCTGGACCAAGAGCCATCCACACGCCCCGGTTTCCATGGCTGCCCCTCACTCAACCTTCACTGACTCCTCCCAGAGTTCCTCACCTGGGGCAGTTGTGCCACGGTGAGAAGATGCGGCAGAGGCTGGGGTTAGGGATCAGCTACGGGAGTCAGCAGTCACAGGGGGTTGGGGGTCGGGGAGTGGCCTCAGAGCTGCGCGGAGCCAGGGGTAGTTGGCCAAGCTTCCCCAGTTCTCCTGAAGGACTTCCTCCGAGGTTTCCCGAAGGGGGGCAGGTGGAGCTCGATTATTTCACACGCTCAGGCTATACAACGGAGCAGGAGAAGCCAGTTACATCCAACCCATCCTAGATCCATACGCTGAAAATTTACGCTTAGGAAATCAACCTGGAGCCCACCTGCCAATACTGGAGAAGCCAAGAAACCCAACACACATGTTCTCTATGTGCATTTTCCTGCGGGGGGGGGGGGGGCTTGAGTTTTTCCCAGGACTCTGACCTTTCCAAGGCCAAAACCACGGAGCTTTTGGCCTATGCACATTCTTTGATTGGAGGATGTGCGTGTACAAGGGTACCCCTGCAGGGTGAACGAAACCCTTCTAGTTCAAGTACCCGGGATCTAACGGGAGTCTCTTAGCCCTTCCCTAAGTCAGACCTCAGAACAGGTCTCAAACCCGACGAATGGCCTAAGGGGACTCCTGGGGCGGGGAGGCAAGACGCCTGTAGGGTCAAGGGCAGCCAAGAGTCCCCGAGGACAGCCCTGACCAAGCCGCTAGCCGGCTGCTGAGACTTTGGACAAGTCCCATCCCCTCTGGGGTTACTGCACATCGGAAGTTGGACCACATGGCCTTCAAGGTCTTCCCCAGCCGAGAGTCTGGCAACAAGTGGAGCTAGCTCGTCGCCCAAGCAGCTTCCTGTGGGCGCGGTGCCGGACTTCAACGGTCTCCCCCTCCCCCGCTCGGGCCCGCCAAGCCCTGCCTCCCCACGCCCCTCCGAGGGCCTGCGCCTCCCCAACCGCAGCCCGGGCTGCAGGGGCGCAGCCCCGCCCCTTCCCGGGGGCGTCCCAGCGTGCCTCGCGTCGGGCTCCTACAGCGGCCAGGCGCCTCCCGCCTTTCGGCGCCCCGACCCCGAACTCCTCTCCCGGGCGCCCTATCCTATCAACGTCTAGCAGCCCAGCCAATCACGCGGGCCGCGGGTCTCGCTTTGAGCCCACCCTCCTCCCAGCGCCCAGCCGGTCTGAGCTCAAGGCCTTTACCGCGGCGACCCAATCAGTGGCTTGCTCCCGCCTGCCCCACCCCAACTTCCCTCCCCCAGGCCAATCCGCGAGCCGCATTCTCCTGCCCGCCCAGCCAACCCGGGCCTTCAAACTAGCGGGCGAATGGACGCACGGCGGCCCTTCAACGCTGACCGCCTGGCCAATTGGGGATTCCGCGTGGCCAAGGCGGCAGCCAATCGCCGCGGAGCGCGGTGCCGCCGCGGAGAGGTCCGGCCCGAATATCCCTCCGCCTTCCTCCCTCCCTCTCTCTCCCTCCCTGCGCGCCGCCCGTTCACTGACTGCCTCCCTTCCTTCTTTCTCCCTCCGCCACCCGAGCACCAGCCGCGCTCTGAGCTGCCCGTGGGGTCCCTCCCCCGCCGCCAGAGGAGCAGCTGCCGCGCCGCCAGCAGCATTTTAGGAGGGAGGAAGGAAGGAAACGGGAGGAAGGGGAGCCGGAGGGACGACTCTCTGCGAGCCGGTGAATGGGCGTGTGGTGACCCCCGCCCCCCACCCCACCCTCCCTTCCCACCCGACCCCCAACCCCCATCCCCAGCCGGAGCCGCCGCCCGAGAGGCCGGACCGTCGTCTTCGGAGGAGCAGCCGCCGCCGCCACCTCCGCCATGGAGCTGATCACCATCCTCGAGAAGACCGTGTCTCCCGGTAGGACTCGGGGGCCGGGGTCGGGCTGAGGTGAGTTGGGGTGGGGGAGGGGGAGCCCCGGCCCCTCTGACCCCGCTCCCGTCCCCACTCTCCTCCCCCCAGATCGGCTGGAACTGGAAGCGGCGCAGAAGTTCCTGGAGCGTGCGGCCGTGGAGAACCTGGTGCGTGCCGCCCCGCCGCGCCCCAGCCCGCCGCGTCCCCGTTCCCTGCGTGCGGGGCCTTCCCGCCCTCCCGGAGGCCCAGGCCTCGGGAACCTACCCCGCCCCATCCCGTCCCCTCCCCCCGCCCCGTCCCCCTCCGCTGCGCGCCCCCCCGCGCCCGGTCCAACCTAACCCCGCCGTCGGGAAGCCGGTGGGTGTGTCCCGCCCCGGGCCGCGCGGCCGGCCAATGGCGCGGCGCGCCGGGGTGACTGCCGCCCAATCGCCGCGCGGCCTGAGGGCGGCGGTGCAGCGGGAGGGAGAAAGAGCGAGGGGAGGGAAGTTAGGTTGCGCGGCGCTGCGTGTTCAGCAAGGGTGGGGGTTGGGGAGCCGGGCCTAGGGGCCATGTGGAAGCTCGGAGGCCGGCTGCCCGCCCTGCTCTGGCCCCGCCGGCTTCTCCTTCCTGTCCCAGGGCCCTGCGGCTCTCCCCACTACTTCCCAGAGCGTTCGCTCTGCTCTGTGCTCCTGGCCAGGCCTGCGCCCCCGGCCGCCTCTGAACCCTTCCCACTGGTGTTTCTCTCTCCCTTTCCTGCCTAGCTGGCCCTCTCTTGGGGCTTTTGTGGAGGTCTCCCCGTTTTTTCTGGCCCCGATGACTAGAGACCTCATCGTTAGGGACCTGCGCCCAGGCACATACTGAGGCTTGTCCTGGAGATCGGGCCTGTTTTTAATGAAATAGAGGGAAGTCCTCGTTTCTCATTTCCGAAGTCAGGGGGTGCAGGGAAGATGAAGATAGCTCCGCCGGAGGCTGGAGCTTCCTATACAAATACAGGGTTGATTGGTTGGAACGGTCTGGTGCAGCTGTGTTTCCTTCTGCTCCTGCTGGGGGATGGGGAGAAGAGGGACCGGTGGAGGATACTTGACATCTTTTAAAGGTGCGAGGTAGTAAGGGCCAAATAACACTGTAACCAAATGTGTTCTTTTGTGTCGTCTGGGGAAGTCATGTCAGCACCAACAAAGTGACAAGGCTTATTTTCTACAAGCTGCGTTTCGCTGTTCTTGTCCTTCCACGTGCCAGTTTTACACCTCTTTTATCTTGAGCTTGCCCTACAAAAGATTTTACCCCTGGTGTAGACCGATCATTCCGTTCAGGGTATATTCCTGTTTGTGGGTCCCGACATTCTTCAGTGGTGCGTAGTTAACACAGCTTCGGAAGGATTCTCTCTTGCTGTGATTGCAGGGCTTGCCAGTGGTAAGAAAGTGTACTGCTTTTGGCTTTTCCTGTTGTTTGAACGAGGCTTTTTTTTTTTCTTCTTTTTTTGGTATGGGATAGAGAATTGTGAAGCAAGTAGCTTGGAACCTGTGGGTTAGAAGATTGTGCTTTTTAGGGATCCACTGTGTTCAGTAGACAGCTCGAGTCTAAGGAGCCCTTGGTGTATTGACTTGAGTTAAGCATAAAGTCATTTTCCTTAAATGAGTTGCCTGGGCATTTTTTTGTCTGTTTGGTTTTTTTCCTAAGTATATACTACTTTCCCTTATCGATTTGCTTTTTTCTTTGGTCTTCTTCTGCTGAACACCCACAAGTAAAATACGGAGGATTAGGTACCCAAGTCTGCTTCAGGCTTAAGTATTCCATTTTTTATGAGATTAACTGCTTCCAGGGGCTCAAAAACCATCATTCTTTTTGGACTAAGCTTTTTGAAATTTAGAGAAGCAATTTTAATTTCTACCCATCATAACATTCATTCATTCAATAAATATTTATTGAGTATCAGCGGTTGTTCTGGGTGCTTGGAACACTTCAGCACACATGAAGAATGTACTTGTCAGATTTGCTTAAATTCTGATAGGGCGATTGGGGCACTGAGGATGATTTTGATAGGAAAATAGTGTATCTCCTAAGTAAGTGCTTGGCTACATGCGAAGACGGGTGGCCTCCTGTATACCAAATACCTTTTATGGGGATCTTGAAGTAGATGTTTTACAGTCCCTGGTATGTCCCAAAGGTGTGTGCTTCCTGCATCCACCCATGACTTGGGTGCTTGATGAACTTAAGTTACTGAAATCCCAAGAGATTTTCATTGGCCAATGCATGTTCTCTTAACAGCCCACTTTCCTTGTGGAACTGTCCAGAGTGCTAGCAAATCCAGGAAACAGTCAGGTTGCCAGAGTTGCAGCTGGTCTACAAATCAAGAACTCTTTGACTTCTAAAGACCCAGACATCAAGGCACAGTACCAGCAGAGATGGCTCGCCATCGATGCCAATGCCCGACGGGAAGTCAAGAACTATGTAAGTAACGCTCCCTCCTTGTAGGTGTTGCCTGGGGCACAGAACACATCTTGGTCAGTTTTGGGATAGAGCATGAGATTGTGATAGGTTTCTTTCTGGTACCTAAGCTTCACTTGAAAGCTGTAGTTGATTTAAAAATCTTTTTCAGCTCAGCTTGTCTAGATGGGCTGGAATTCTTTTCCGATGATGGAGGTAGGCGGCAGCAGTTTGGGAAACTTAAATTAGGGGCCAGAATTTGTAACTGACCTCCGAGGAACTGGAGTCGTGAACATGTTGGTGATGGGTATCAGGACCACTTCGGGAGTTTGTTAATCCGTATGTCCCAATATCTCCAGACTTTGATTCAGCAAAACTGAAGTGAAGCTAAGGGTTATTTTCCAAACTGAATCCCAAGTGATTGCCTGCTGCCATCCACCAGCACCTTTGTCTTGCTGAACTTCTGTAGGAAATTCTCACCGTTTGGCAGCTTAGTACTGGCACTATGTGAAGTCAGAGGAGAATTCATGATCTCTAGGATCTTTCAGGCCAAAGATTCTGAAATAGGAATGTGGCATTGATGGTGCTTTTATCTACTTGGCACATTGTAAAAAACTTCCTTTAGGAACACTAGCTTTTTGTTCACGGCATGGAAAGAATGAGGTGATAAAGTTTGAGGAAAATCGAATGTTGTTGCTTTGCATTATGGAGATCTAATGACTTTCTTGTTGAATTCAAAATCCATACTTAGGTCCTCTTAGTTATTTTCCTATTTTTGTTTTTTAAACATTTTTAATTAACACATAGTAATGGTGCATGATTCTGGAACACAATACGATGTTCCAGTCTGGACTGTGTACAGTGTGTGTGATCAGACCATCTCCTCCTGCCCACCCCATGTCCCAACATTCCAGCGCCTCCCCTCCGGTCCTTCATGCATGTTTACAGGTCGTGGTGAACCGTAGTTCCTCGGAATTACCACTTCCAACCTGCGTTGGTCTCCATCACCCAGCCTTTGTCTGCTTTCTCCCTCCTGGGCTGCAGCTTCAGTCAAACTTGGTTCATACCCATTCAGCCTCAGACATTTGAGACCGTTAACCTTGGTTTTTTTCTCCCTTCCTACTTTATGTATTTGACATAGCACTGTTGTTAAAAGTCCAGTCTAGCTGTGTTAGAAAACAAAACCTTCATGTAGACTCAATCAACTGTTAACGGGGTCTAGCTGCTGGGGTGGGATTGGCAGAGATGTTGGCAAACCAGAGAAGGGGGACCACCTTGGGGGTTGGGGTTCAGTGTTAGCTACTAGCTACAAAGCTGGGTACTAAGTGACCTGCCCCAGTCAACAGAGCTGGCCTGGATCTCTGGCAGCTATTCTTTGCCCTGTGCTCATGCCAGGAACAGTTAACTGTTTGCCTTTGAGTGAACTGGTGATTCTTAGTGAGTTCATTGACTGAATTAGCTGATTGTGGCAATGATTAACCCTGGGTCGATCGCAGCTCCATCCTTTAGCTGTACTTGTGCCTTCACACTTGACATAAATGCCTGTGTGGTGACCATTTGAAGCAAGACATGTTCCAGGAAGAGTGGTCCTTTTTTAATTGGCCTGTCTGATTCTTGGTGTCTGTTGATGAGAGAACAGGTTTCTGATTTTGGGGCAAACAGGATGAATCCTTTCAGATGGGAAGTTAAGCAGGGGTTCCTTCTTAGGTTTGGTCATATCAGTAACTTTGTTTCTCCATTTAGAGATGTCCTTATTTGACCAGGTCTTTTGGAGTACAGCACAAGTAGACCCCCAGAGTGCCAGGTTGTCAGTGGTTAGAGGAAGCAGATTTCACACTTCATGAGGGAGATAGATGCCTTCCCTCAGTACGGTTAGGCAGGTGTGTGCTGTGGGTGACACCCACCTGGATGCCCCAGAGTTGACCTCTTTATGATGTCCCACAGCTCTGACCAGAAAACAAGACCAAACAGCGATTTCTCTCCTGCCACTACAAGGAGCCTGGAACATTAATTTTGTCTCCATCCCTCTCACCTCTCCTTTGGCTAGTTTCCTACCTTGTGTTGAATGTTGAAATGAGATTTATGACTTGGGACAATCTGTTTGGAAGTTGGTGGGGGGCACAGCGGGTGGAGGTGGAGCTGTTTCCATGCGTGTTGATTGTACCTGTGTTGGCTCTGAGGCTGGTTCTTTCTGGATAGTTTTTTCTCCTTCTCTTCTATATTATAGGAAAGAATTCAGACGCTGGTATAAGAGGTATAGCGGTAGGTAAAATATGCTCAAATAGTATTCGAAGTTCATATCTTACATGTAACATATTAGTTATTTATGTGTCTATTTTGCAGGTTTTACAAACTTTGGGCACAGAAACTTACCGGCCTAGTTCTGCCTCCCAGTGTGTGGCCGGTATTGCTTGTGCAGAGATCCCAGTAAACCAGTGGCCAGAACTTATTCCTCAGCTGGTGGCCAATGTCACAAACCCCAGCAGCACAGAGCACATGAAAGAGTCCACGTTGGAAGCTATCGGTTACATTTGCCAAGATATAGTAAGTACTTGCCCGATCCCTCTGGGGTACGTGCCTGTTTCCTCTAGCAGTGGTATGTGTGGTATTAGCGTTGTTCTTTTTATTGGATCATGTTGAAAAGCAAGCTACTGTGGAGCTGTGTGGAAGTAGGACTGCTTTATTAATGTAGGCTTGTATGTGTGGTTAGCTAACTTGTCCTCACATAACTAATCATACCCTAAAATAAAAAAATGCAAGGGGCACAAACTCAAAATGGAAATCCCTGTGTTTAGAGCTTAGATTCTAGACTTGTAAAATGAGGATATTCTCATTGGGAGCATTCTTGACTTGATCCCTTTTGTTAAGATCCTCAGTACATTTTCATATACTGCCTTATGGAAAAATTTGCCAACTCTTGGTATAGTTGATTTAGCTGTGGAAACCATAACACAGTATTATTATTATACTTGTTTATCTTGTTATATTTACTTATTTGACAGGCAGAATGGCAGGGAGAGATATCCACTGATTTCATCCCCCAGTTACCTGCAAGAGCTGTAGCTGGTCCTGGCCAGGGCCCCAAGCCAGGAACTCCATCTAGGTTCTCCTGTGTGTATGGCAGGAACCTAAGTATTTGGGTCATCTGCTACTTCCCAGAGTGCACATTAGCAGGAAGCTGGATTGGAAGTGGAGTCGGACTCAGTCCAGAGGACTCCTGTATGGAATGTAGGCATTCTAAGTGGCAGCTTAACCTGTTGTGCCATGATACCTGCCCCACAGAGACAGACTCCCAAATGTCCACAACCGCCAGCAGTGTGCCAGACTGAAGCCAGGAGCCAGGAACTCTGAGTCTTTCACATGGAATGGCAGGGGCCTAAGAACTTGGGCCATCTTCCACTGCCCTTCCTAGGTGGATTAGCAGGGAGCTGGATCCGAAGCAGAGCAGCCAGCACTTGAGCTGGTGCTCCTGTGTGGGATACCGGCATTGCAAGTGGCGGCTTAACCTTCCGTACCACAGTGTCACCCCAACACGGTATTTCAGATGTAGTCCTCTAAAAGACTTGCTGCTGATGGGGTTAGAACCCTTGGTGTATGTTGGCTTAGAGAACCAAGATTTTGTGCTCAGGTGTTGGTGCTTGGCTCTCATATTCTGAAGCTTTATGTCATTTGGTACATATGGCCAGGAAAACCCAGCAGACTGCCATCTCCATGTGCACAGAGTCGTGATGCCAGTAAGTCAGAGATGAAGTTGACTAACTTGTTTCAGTGCCATTGGATATTTTGCAGGTGGTTTGCAGTGCTGTCCCCACATGGAAATGAGTGGAAAAGGATCACAAAGTCAGGAGACTCAAGTGGATTTTGTAGTTAAAAGGACTGCTGATGAGCTGTGATCTCTTTATTATAGTCATTGCACTTCTCTGCTTGTTTCAGGACCCAGAGCAGCTGCAGGATAAATCCAATGAGATTCTGACTGCCATAATCCAGGGGATGAGGAAAGAAGAGCCTAGTAATAATGTGAAGCTCGCTGCTACCAATGCACTCCTGAACTCACTGGAGTTCACCAAAGCAAACTTTGACAAAGAGGTAAGTTTCTTTTGACAAAAGGTATAGATTTGGAGGGTGTTTCTCCATGAAGGTGATAACTTAGGAAGTGCCACCTTGTTTAGGAGCCTTCATTTTCACTCTTGATGAGATTGGGATTGTATGAGATGCAGCCATGGAATAGGTGTTTGCTATTTTTCATCAGGCTCTTATAAATAATGTTATCCAAGTGTTTCTTAGTTCAAAGTGTGAGAATTGTTTGGGATTAAAAAGAAGACTATAGCAATTGCACTGTTTCATACATCCTTCCAAAGGATGCTTTTGAGAACAGTATATGTTATTTTAAAATAATTATGTATTTGAAAGGCATAGTGACAGAGAAAGGGAAAAACAGATGATCTTTGATCTGCTAGTTCACTCCCCAAATGGCCACAGCAGCTGGGACTGGGCCAGGCTGAAGACAGGAGCCCAGGTTCCATCTGGGTCTCCCACATGGGTAGCAGGGCCCCAATTTTGGCTGTTATGTGCTGTCTTTCAGGCATATCAGCAGGGAGTTGGATTAGAGGTGGAGTAGCCAGGACTCAGACTGGTGCTACAGTAAGGGATATAAATGTTTCGCAGTAGAAGATGGCCTAAGTCCTTTGGCCCCTGCACCACATGAGAGACCTAAAGGAAACTCCTGGCTCCTGGCTTCAGATTGGCACAGCTCCAGCCATAGTGGCCATTTTGGGAGTGAACCAGCAGATGGAAGACCTCTCTCTCTGCCTTTGCCTCTGCCTCTCTGTAACTCTTCCTTTAAAATAAATAAATCTTTAAAAATAAAATAAAATAAATGTTTTGCCTGAAAAATACTTCCCCGATTTATAATGTGGTAAAGTCTGTATAGCAGAATTTGCCCCCCTAACCATTTTGAAGTATCTAGTTATCTTCACCTTGCTGTGGAACCAATCGGCAGAATTTTTGTCATCTTGTAGAACTGAAAGTGGATCATTGAGTAGTACCAGCTCCTTTCCCAGCCTCTGGCCACCAGCATTTCTCTGTTTGCTCTCATACTTCATAAAAGCAGGATCATGCAGTGTTTGTCTTCTGTAGCTGGTTTATTCCACATACCATGATGCTGGAGGTTCATCCATGTTGTAAGGCTGACTCATGTTCAGGAACTCATCTGGGTCTCAACGTGGGATGGCAGGAGCCCAAGGATAGACGGATATACCACATTTTGTTTAAAATCATCCATTTGGGTTGCTCCACATTTTGGCTATTTTTATTTTATTTTTTATTTGAGAGGCAAGAGTTAGAGAGAGAGAGAGCAAGAGAGCTATCTTCCATCTACTGGTTCAATCCCCAAACGGCTGCAAAGGCCGGAGATGGGCCAGTCCAAAGCCAGGAGTTAGGAGCTTCTTCTGAGTCTCCCACAGTTACAGGGCCCAAGCACTTGGGGCCATCTTCCACTGCTTTCCCAGGCCATAAGCAGAGCGAGCTGCATTGGAAGAGGAGCAGCTGGGACATTAACCAGCGTCCATATGGAAGTGGAGGCTTAGTCTACTGTGCCACAGTGCCAGCTCCAATAATGTGGTTTTTAACATGGTGGCAGATTTCTTTTGAGACCTACTCTCATTCTTCTGGCGGTGTATCCATGAGTAGACTTCATGGCTCACAGGGTCTGCAGGTATTTTGGGGGGTATGCTTGTTTTTGGCCTTGTGTTGGAAGGGTATATAAGATGACAGAGCAACCTTTATTTCTAATTGATTAAAAAACAGGGTTTTCCTTTTAAATTCCAGGTGTAGAAAGGTAACAAATGAGGTTCTTCACTCTGTTCTCCCTGTCTACTTCCTGAACTCTCGTTAGTGAAACTCAGTTTGTGGATTCAAAGATTTGGGACTTCCTTAAGGGCAGGTTCTAGCAGACCCTGGAGGTGAACTTCATTGCCTTCTCCAGACCACCACTGTTCAAGTAGGAGTTGCTGATGATGCCAGGCTATGTGGACCCAAGGAGATGAAAAGTTTTATTATCTGTAGAGCCTAGGAATTTTCCTGTGCATAGTTTTTGCTTCCCTGATTATTTTTATTATTCTTGCAGTCCGAAAGGCACTTTATTATGCAGGTGGTCTGTGAAGCCACACAGTGTCCAGATACAAGGGTAAGTGTGAGATCCTACGAAAAATCTGTCTTAAGTCTTCCCTATGAAATGCCAACTCTCACATGCAGTTTGAGATACTAGGAGTCAGACTAAAGAAATAAGGTTTGCTTGATACTAACTAGATTACTAACAATTTTTCACCAACATATTGGAGAAGAAGGAATAAAAATAGTCGTATACTACCTCAAAAGTTATTGGGAGGTAGCTGATAAAGGTTTACTTTCTTGCCCTAGGTTGTCCGAGTGATTGTTCAAATATAGCCATTGAAACAGGTTTAGCTATTGCCCTAATCTAAGTGCGACTCCTAAGCAGGTGAAAGTGACACACTCAGTTCGAATAAGCACCAGTGAGTTTAGCTCTGTGTGTGCACAGGTGCTTTTAAAGCAAAGGGAAGGACTAGAAAACTGGAGGAAGGGATCATGAAAAATGGAGGGCAGATTGCTTCTGGAAGCAGTGACAGCATCGTCATGTGTGCTTCCATGAACCTTCAGATCACTGACTCCCTTGAGTGAATCTACATTTGTGTCATTATTATTTTAGTAAACCGTTTAATCTCTTTTAAAGGTACGCGTGGCTGCTTTACAGAATCTGGTTAAGATAATGTCACTGTATTACCAGTACATGGAGACATACATGGGTCCTGCTCTTTTTGCAGTAAGTATTTTGATTTTATATGATTTGCGTTTATAGCTGATTGCAGAGCCCATCATTCTCATTGCTGTTTGGTTCATTCTGTAATCTTTTACTTACTGTTAGGAAATCAGGAGAATCTGAGATTTGAGTTTATACCCAACAGTGGTGTGCCCAGGAAATGTGGGCTGTCTTCATGTTGGTAAACAGTGTACTTTAAAAACCTGTTTACCTTTCATTTCAGACCTAACTTTCATAAGTTATAGTTGAAACTGGAATGTAGTTGAAGAGGGGATTCTAACTTGAATCAGTACTTACTTGGGGCTTGGTTGTTTTTTGTTTTGTTTTGTTTTGTTTTTTTTCTTAAGATCACAATTGAAGCAATGAAAAGTGACATTGATGAAGTGGCCCTACAAGGAATAGAATTCTGGTCCAACGTCTGTGATGAGGAAATGGATTTGGCCATTGAGGCTTCGGAGGTGAGCGGGGAGCTGTTACTCTGGCAGGACTCAGCTGTGAACATCATTCTCCCGGGAAAGCTTTATTCCAAGTAGACTTGGGGGGGAGCACCACTTGCAGGATTTTTCTGCTGTGGAAAGGCCCTCCTTATGGAGACCAAGAATGGTTTTTGACCCTCAGTATGGCGTGACTTACTGAAAGTACTGGTAGGAGCACCATGAACACTAGGGGGCAGCAGGCTGTCACGGTTTGCCCAGGTGATGCCTGATGCTCACTTCTTTCCAAGGTCCTAATGCAAGCCCAGGATGTAACTGGTGAGGAAATCAGATAAGGGGAAAGAGGTAACTTTGAATTCAAACTTTGTTTCCAGCCTTATCTTTATTTGCTTCAAAAAAATCCAGACTTATTTTTAGCATTTTTCTATCTCTTAATCCAGAGAGCACTTAGATGTCAGGTTGTTAATACGAATTGAGCTTATGGAAAAGTAATGTAATTCTTAAAGTGGCCTTGGTCCTTTAAGGCAGATATATGTATATGTATGACCTACAAGAATCTCATTGGAGGAGACTCAAATGCTGAGCACCTCCAGAGATCACAGTGAAGGTCTGTGATCACTCCTTACCCGTGTGTTTCCCTTACAGACCCCTAGGCACCTCTCGTTATAGTTATAGCCCTTACTATCTTAGCTTGTTGGCTTTCTGTTTCTCCTTAGGCAGCAGAGCAAGGACGGCCCCCTGAGCATACCAGCAAATTTTATGCCAAGGGAGCACTACAATATCTCGTCCCAATCCTGACACAGACACTGACTAAACAGGTGAGTTCTTGGCCAAATCGAACCAGACGTGCTACAAAGCTTGATTCAGGTTGGGTTGGTTTGGTGGGGAACAGTTTCCATGACAGGCCTGGACCGCGGATCTGTGCAGGTAACTCAAGAACACCTGAGCTGGATCTGTGAGATCCCTGGGGCCCTGAGCAGAGTATGTGGAGATCTGGGTCTAAACGTCCCTGATGGGTCTGCATCAGGAATGAGCCACACACTGCTGTGATTGCAGGAATGCTAAACTGTCCAGACTGACAGAAAAGAGCTGTTTGTTTCAGGCTACTGGAATATCTGTTCCTCTGTCTCTCTCCCCCAAGAGGACGACACGGCACCGAGGCACTGTCTGTCTACTTCCCTCCCCCATTTTTTTCCCTTCCTGGCTCTGTCTGCTCCTGAAGTATGCCCACGTGGGTGTGTATTTACTTTCCCACCTTCTAAATAAACTTCACCACTTGTGTATCAAAAGAAACTTTGAATATCTAGGATGCTTTCATGGTTTCACAGAATATCTATATTTTTAAATTCTGATAAGGGTTGTGTGAGTTTTTCATATGGAACTCTGACGGGGGGTCAAAGAAATTGCTCTACTGATCCTGTAAGACGATTAACGTAAATATAAATACAAGGCAAAATGCAATAAGATTTGCCAATGATTTGGGTATAGTTAGGAAAAGAACAGTTACTGTTAACACATCTGTCATGGTGCCATTTTTCTCTTAACTGGAGGTATTGTGTCACCTGGCACCTGGTTTAAGTTCCTGTCTCCTCGTCTTTTCCACATGTGACATTTTTGCTGATAAATTGGAACACTGCAAAATGTGTTTATGCAAATGAGTGTAATTGTTTTGGGGGATTTACATGATTAGATAACAGCAGTGTAAAAGATAAGTAGAGAGATGTTTGGTTTGAAATGGACTTGGTATTCCCCCATAAGTTTTCATCTCATTTGTCAATTGTGTGGGCTTTTTTTTGTTTGAAAGTGTTCGAGAAGGGGAGAGACAAACATCTTGTATCTACTGGTTCACTCCCCAGGTGGCCACAATGGGCCAGGCTGGAGCCAGAAGCTTAATCTGGGTCTCCTGTGTGGGTGTCAGGGGCCCAAACACTTGGGCCGTCTTCCATTGCTTTTTCTAGCAAGGAGCTGGATCAGACACCCATATGGGATGTCAGCGTCACAGGTGGCAGCTTTACCCACTATGCCAGCCCCTTACAGTTCTCGTTTTTTATCTTAAGTTATGCATATGGTTTTCTGAAACTGTGTAGACAGCCAGCCTTAAATTACTACATATTGTGAATGGCTGCAATAAGGAAGGTGGACCCGAGGTCATAATTTTTTTGTTGGAAAGGGACAGATAGGGAGAGAAAGGTCTCCCATCTATTGGTTCACTTTCCAGATGGCTACAACTGGGGTAGGGCCAGTCTTAAACCAGAGGCCTGGCACTCCATCTGGGTCTTCCATGGATTGGCAGGGGCCCAAGTACTTAGGATATCTTTTGCTGCTTTCTCAGATGCCTCTGCCGGGAGCTGATGGACAGTGGGGCAGCTAGGACTCAAACCAGTACTCAGGGTTGCCATAGTTACAGGTGGTGGTGGCTTAACCCGTTGCACCACAATGCCGTCCCCTGTGACTTTGGATTCTAATACAGTCCTCTTTTGTGTGATTTTTGTTTATGAACATTTATTGAATTGTTTTTATTTATTTATTTGAAAGAGTTACACAGAGAGGAGAGGCAGAGAGAGAGAGAGGTCTTCCATTCACTGGTTCATTCCCTAAATGGCTGCAATGGCCAGAGCTGTGCAAACCAAAGCCAGGAGCTTCTTCTGGTCTCCAATGTGGGTGCAGGGGCCCAAGGACTTGGGCCATTTTCTGCTGCCTTCCCAGGCCATAGCAGAGAGCTGGATTGGAAGTGGCGCAGCTGGGTCTCAAACCGGCACCCGTATGGGATGCCAGTGCTTTAGGCCAGGGCATTACCTTGCTGTACCACAGTGCTGGCCCCACATTTATTGAGTTGTGACTGTTAATAGCACCTCAGAGGCTGTTTTCATATCTTCTTCCCACTCGTGAACTCCCTTGCTTTCTTGACCTTTAATTCCATAGATCAATTTTGGTTGATTTTTGGACCATAATCATGTACCTTCCACTTATTCTGCTTTTTTTTTTTTTTTTTTTTAAGATTTATTTCAAAGGCAGAGTTAGAGAGATCTTCCATCTACTGTTTCTTTCTTTCTTTCTTTTTTTTTTACAGGCAGAGTAGACAGTAAGAGAGAAAGGTCTTCCTTTTGCTGTTGGTTCACCCTCCAATGGCTGACGCGCTGCGGCCAGCACACCGCGCTGATCCGATGGCAGGAGCCAGGTGCTTCTCCTGGTCTCCCATGGGGTGCAGGGCCCAAGCACTTGGGCCATCCTCCACTGCACTCCCTGGCCACAGCAGAGAGCTGGCCTGGAAGAGGGGCAACCGGGACAGAATCCGGTGCCCCGACCGGGACTAGAACCCGGTGTGCCGGCGCTGCAAGGCAGAGGATTAGCCTATTGAGCCGCAGCGCCGGCCCCATTTGCTGTTTCAATAACAGCTCTGCAATGGTCAGAGCTGTGTCTATTCAAAGCCAGCAGCCAGGAGCTTCTTGCTCTCCCACGAGGTTGCAGGGGCCCTAGCACTTGAGGCATCTTCTGCTTCCCCAGGTCATAGCAGAGAGCTGAATCAGAAGTGGAGTAGCCGGGTCTTGAATTGGTGCCCATATGGGATGCTGACACTACAGGCTGCAGCTTTACCTGCTGCGCCACAGTGCCAACCCCCTGCTCTGAAGTTTTGTTTATTTGAAAAGGAGAGAGACAGAAGAGGAGTCTTCCACTTGCTGGTTCATTCCCCAAATGCCCTCAACAGCTGGAGGTGGACCAGGCTAAAACCAGGAAGCCCAAGCTCTTGGGCCATCATCTGCTGCCTCCCCAAGTGTCTTAGCAGAAATTATATTGGAAATGGAGTTGCTGGGACTTGAATCAGCACTTGACTAATGGAATATACATGTCCCAAATGGCAGCTAAACTAGTAACACAAAGCCCATCCATATACATATTTGAGATCGATGTTTGTTGCGTGTAGCCAAAGTTTGTTCATTCTATTGTTTTGTGTAGTACTAGGTAGAATCTTTCATCTGCATCTTGTATGAAGATTGTATTGTAATTTAGTATTTTTGAAAGGCATTTGAAAGAGATCTTCCATCTGCTGGTTCACTCCCAAGATGACCACAGTAGCCAGGGGGCGGTGTCGGGCTGAAGCTAGGTGCCCAGGCTCCATTTGGGTCTCCCACGTGGATGGCAGGAATCCAAGCAGTTGAGTGGTCTTCCACTGCCTTCCCAGGTGCATTAGCAGAGAGCTGGATCGGAAGTGGTACAACTGGTAATTGAGCTGGCCCTCATGTGGGATACTGCCCATGGCAGTTTAACCTGCTGCACCACAGTGCTACCCCTTATTTTGTAATGTATCACTGTGGAAGAGATCAAATATAAAGGTTTGGTATTGTATACTTCGTTGGAGTTCACGTTGGAGTGGTCAGAGAACCTTTTGAATTAAAATCATTCTTAGCACCACATTCTTTCACCAGGATGAAAATGATGATGATGATGATTGGAACCCCTGCAAAGCAGCAGGGGTGTGCCTCATGCTCCTGGCCACCTGCTGTGAAGATGACATCGTCCCACACGTCCTACCCTTCATTAAGGAGCACATCAAGAACCCGGATTGGCGATACCGGGATGCAGCAGTGATGGCTTTCGGCTGTATCTTGGAAGGACCAGAGCCCAATCAGCTCAAACCACTAGTTATACAGGTGAAACTAATGGAATTTTGGAGTAGAAAGTCAAAGTAGGATTTTTTTTTATGGCGTAAGTCCTGTGACCCAGGAAGTTGGAAAATGCAGAAAAGGCCAAAAAGTTTCCCCTTAATCCCTCTTGTCTGGGTACCCTGTCAACTTGATATTTATCCTTGCAGCTTTGTTAGATATTGCCTCCAAAACTAATGATGGGATTAATAGTCCATCCTTTGGGCAGAATGGTATCTGTAATAAGAATCTCCTATGGAAGTAGTTTGTTTATTTTGCATAGTGTAATAGAACTTGGTGCTTTCGGATGTGGCCTGGTGACTTCCTAACTGCATCCTGGAAGCTGAGCGTTCGTGCAGCCTGCTGACAGTACCCACACCACATCAAGTGGAACTGGGGTTTGATAAAGGGAGAAGGACTTTCATAACTCACTTTATTTGTATTAGTTTGACAGATATTTCAAGCGTGTGTTTTATAAAATATTTTGGGGATATATATATATATATTTTTTTTTTTTTAATTTGAAAGAGCTATATAAATATAAATGGCCGCTATGGCTGGAGCTATGCTGATCTGAAGCCAGGAGTCAGGTGCTTCCTCCTGGTCTCCCATGCGGGTGCAGGGCCCAAAGACCTGGGCCATCCTCCACTGCCTTCCCGGGCCACAGCAGAGAGCCAGACTGGAAGAGGAGCAGCCGGGACTAGAACCTGGCACCCATATGGGATGCTGGCGCCGTAGGCGGAGAATTAGCCAAGTGAGCCACGGCACCAGCCCCAGGGATATTTTGAGTTAAAATCCATTTGTCAGTATTTCCTGTTTCAAAGTAGCAATCAGCATGATTTATTTTTTGTTTGAGAGGCAGAGAGTCAGTGAGCTTCCATCCACTGGTTCACTCCCCAGATATCTGCAACAGGCACGTTCCAGGCTGTAGCCGGAAATGGAGAACTAACTCAGTATAAGTCTCCCACATTGGTGGCAGGGACCCAGGTACTTGAGCCTCCCGGGGTTTGCATTAGAAGGAACCTGGAATTGGGAGCAAAGCCTGTGCTCAAAAAGTGGACATCAACTGCCAGTGAACCTAGTTAACAGAGAGGGAGAGCCTTCATCTACTGGTTCTCTTCCCAACTGGCTGCAGCAGCCAGAGCCGAACCCATCCAAAGGCAGGAGCTTCTTCCAGGTCTCTCATGTGGCTACAGGGGCCTGAGCACTTGGGCCATCCTCCACTGCTTTCCCAGGCACGTTAGCGGGGAGCTAGATGGGAAGTGGAACAGCCAGGACTTGAACTAGCACCCATATGGAATGTCAGTGTCGCAGATGGCTTTATCTGCTGCACCACAATGATGGAGACAGAGATCTTCATCCACTGGTTCACTCCCCAGATGGCCACAGCAGTTGGCTCTGGACCAGGCTGAAGCCATCCTGGGTATAGGGGCCCAAGGAGTTGGGCCATCCTCCACTGCCTTCCCAGGAGCATTAGCAAGGAGCTGGATTAGAAGTGAAGCAGCCAAGACTGAAACCAGTGCCTGTATGTGGGAAGCTGGTATTAGGTGGCGGTGGCAGCAGCTTAAGTTGTGCCACAAAACTAGCCCCAACTTTATATTTATTGAGAGACAGAGTCAACATGAATCTTCATCTTTGTTTTGTTTTGCTTATAACTGTTGTATTTGTAGGCTATGCCCACCCTCATAGAATTAATGAAAGATCCAAGTGTAGTTGTTCGAGATACGACTGCATGGACTGTGGGCAGAATTTGTGAACTGCTCCCTGAAGCTGCCATCAATGATGTCTACTTGGCTCCCCTGCTACAGTGTCTGATTGAGGGCCTCAGTGCTGAACCCAGAGTGGCATCAAATGTGTGCTGGGTAAGGGGTTTTTTCCTGGTGAGAGAAAAGGAGTTTGCCTGAACCATGGCAAGGAAGTGGGAGGTGAGGGGTGGGGGGGAATGGACCTACCTCACTGGGAGACGTTTTTGGAATAGCATCTCCTTTCTGATTTCCTCAGTTAAAGTGCGGGGGAGATGCCATCCACAGGAGCCAGTGGGAGCTGTTGACTCATGGCGACTGGCTCCCGAACGACTTAGAACAGTCATAGTAGCACAGCAGAGAAACTCTGTGGAGTTGCTTTTCTTTCTTGAATTGCTTGGGGAGAAGGAATTTTGATTAAGGGTGAGAGTTGTTGGCTACAAGAAGCATCATTGCTGAGAAGAGAGAAAGGGAAGGAAGGTAGGCGGCCCAAACGCTGAGTCAGTGTGGGCTGCATGTAATTGATTGGGGCTTTTGAGGGAATGGGTGAGAAGTGCTAGTGAGGAAGCAGTGGGGCAGGAGCCTTCCTGTACAGGAGAGGTGAGATGGCAGCCCTGGGTTAGGTGAAGGTTTCTGTTCCCTTGGAATCGCCCAAAGGGGCGTTACTGGGCTGCCAGCGGCTGCTTTCCCAGGTGCATTAGCAGGGAGCTGGATCAGAAGTGGAGGAGCCGGGACTTGCAGCAGCACTCACTTGGGATGCCAGCATCCCAGGCAGCCATTTAACTCATTCTGCCACAATGCAGGCCCTTGAATATTTTATTTTAAAGATACCTGTCAAATGTGAAGTTGTCTTGAGATGATCTTTTTTTAAAAAAAAAAAAAAATTTATTTGAAAGTCAGGAGAGAGGAGAGGCAGAGAGAGAGTCTTCCATCTGATGGTTCACTCCTCAGTTGGCCTTAATGACCAGAGCTGCGCCAGTCCGAAGCCAGGAGCTTCTTCCTGGTCTCCCACATGGTTGCAGCAGCCCAAGGACTTGGGCCATCTTCTGCTTTCCCAGGCCATAGCAGAGTGCTGGATTGGAAGTGGAGCAGCTGGGTCTTGAACCGGCACCTGTATGGGATGCTGGCACTTCAGGCCCCAGGGTATTAACCCACTGTGCCACAGTGCTGGCCCCTTGAGATGACCTTGACAGAACCGCTGAAGGTTCACTAGCTTTTATTCATTCTGAGGTCAATTGGAAAGAAACACTACCCAAGATGGCTTAGTTAGTGGGGGAGAGACAGAGCGCTTCCTCTGCTGGTTCACTCCCCAGATGACTGCAGTGGCTGGGGCTTGACCAGACTGAAGCCAAGAGCTTCATCTGGGTCTGTGCTGTGGGTGGCAGGGGCCTAAACACATTAAGAAGCTGGATCAGAAGTGGAGCAGCCAGGGCCCCAGTTGGTGCCCACACAGCA
Organism: Sylvilagus floridanus; assembly: GCA_949820135.1. Taxonomy (NCBI): domain Eukaryota; kingdom Metazoa; phylum Chordata; class Mammalia; order Lagomorpha; family Leporidae; genus Sylvilagus; species Sylvilagus floridanus. Next base: position 23,598,578 of record OX463237.1, read on the forward strand.
TGACGCACTGCAAGCAATGGCTTTATGCACCATGCCACAACCCTGGCCCCTGGAGTGGGGTTTGTCTCAAGACTAACATTAAGTCTCTGCGTTTCAGGCTTTCTCCAGCCTGGCTGAAGCTGCGTATGAGGCTGCAGATGTAGCTGATGATCAGGAGGAACCAGCCACCTATTGCTTATCTTCTTCATTTGAACTCATAGTTCAGAAGCTCCTGGAGACCACAGACAGGTAACTGATCTCCTGTACAGAAAGGTGTGATGTCTGGGTGCCCAACTCTGGTCCATTGTGTGGAGAATGCACAGCCTAATCACAGAAACATGAGACAGCTGCGCACTGTATCTGCTCTAGAGGGATTGAAAGTACGCTTAAGAAATTACTTGTTTACAGGGGCCCATGGGCATATAAGTTCCATGAAATCATTTGGTCTGTACCTGCCAGGGCAACCACAGATAGGACTTGAAATTCAATTAATCTAGTTATTAGCAAACTAATTTTTTAAGCAGGCTAATTTTTAAGTTGATAATTTTTAATTGTCTTCTAATGATATTACAAATACCCAGTGGCCCTTAACAGAAAAAAGGGTTCTCTGCTCCGAGTTTAGGTAAGAGTTGGGGTGGGGACTTGACCTAGCAGTTAGGGCGCTGTATTCCGTATTGGAGCACCTAGGTTTGGGTTTGATGCCTGGCTCGCTGTGGCTCCTGATTTCCAGCTTTCTGCTAAGGTGGCTCCTGAGATGCGGAAGTAATTGGGTTCTTACTGCCGTTTAAATAGGAGACTTAGATTGAGTCCTTGGCTCCCGCACAAATCAAGATAGTGTCTGGCTCTCTACGAGAGTATACCCCACTTTTCTTCATTCACCAAGGGATGTCATTTTATACAGTCTTGCCCAGAGAAATGGGGAAGGACTAGTTAAGAAGAAGAAAAATTTATGCCTGGTCCCTTCCTAATGGTTTACTTTTTAGTTCACACAAAACACAAAGATTAGAGGTTGTTCCTAAATTAGGATTCCATTAAACATTTCAGAAAGCCCTATTGCAGACCTTCTTTTGAGAGATACAGAGAGCTCCCATCTACTAGTTCACCCCAGATGCCCCACATGGGTGGCAGGAACTTCACTACGTATGTGAACACCACTGCCTCCCGCGTGTACATTAGCAGGCAGCTAGATCCAGGAGCTAGAACTGGGAACTGAACCCAAGGACTCCAGTGTGCAATATGGGCACTTAAAAAGAAATTATGTGTTTGAAAGTCAAAATTAGAGAGGGAGAGACACCGGGAGAGAGAGATCTTCTGTCAGCTGGTTCACTCCTTAAATGACCTCAGTAGCCTGGACTGGGCCAGGCCAAAGCCAGGAGCAAGGAGCTTCATCCGGTTCTCCCACATGAGAGGGAGAGTAGGAGTGCTTTTCCAGGCACTTTAGCTTTTTTTTTTTTTTTTTTTTGACAGGCAGAGGTTTTTTTTTAAACAGAGACAGAAAGGTCTTCCTTTTTCCGTTGGTTCATCCCCCAAATGGCTGCAGCAGCCGGCGCACTGCGCCGATCCGAAACCAGAAACCAGGTGCTTCCTCCTGGTCTCCCATGTGGGTGCAGGGGCCCAAGCACTTGGGCCATCTGCCACTGCCTTCCTGGGACACAGCAGAGAGCTGGACTGGAAGAGAGGCAACCAGGACTAGAACCTGGGATACTGGTGCCGCAGGGGGAGGATTAACCAAGTGAGCCGTGGTGTCGGCCCCTTTTTTTTCACTTGAGAGGCAGAGAGAATCTTCAATTCGCTAATTCACTCCCCAAATGGCTGCAACGGCCGAAGCTGGCCTGATCCAAAGCCAGGAACCAGGACCTTTCTCCAGGTCTCTCGTGTGGGCTCAGGGGCCCAAGGACCCAAGGACTTGGGCCATCTTCCACTGCTTTCCCAGATGCGTTAACAGAAATCTGAATTGGAAGTAAGAGCATCTGGGACTTGAACCAGCACCCATATGGGATTCTGACACTGTAGATAGCGACTTAACCCACTAAGGCCACAGTGCCAGCCTTGCAACTTGGGCATTTTAACAGATCTGGAGACCATAACCAACATAGACATCGCTTGCAGAGACCTTTTCGGAAGTTGGATTCTTGGGTATTTTGTTGCTAAATTCAAGCCTGGCCTCCCATCATGTCAGCCTGGGTTCTTACTTTTGGCCAGTGTCTATGTCATAGCAGCTCCTCTGTCCTTTCTTAATCAGTTGAGGCGTAAAGACTTTGCTGTGTGTTCTGTGCAGACCTGATGGCCACCAGAACAACCTGAGGAGTTCCGCGTATGAATCTCTCATGGAGATCGTGAAAAACAGCGCCAAGGACTGCTACCCTGCAGTGCAGAAGACAACCCTGGTCATCATGGAGCGGCTGCAGCAGGTGCTTCAGATGGAGGTGAGTCAGCATCCCTAGCTGGTGCAGAGGGGCAGCACCTTGGATACACGACTATTTGGTGTTTCAGTATATATTTTCTTAGATGTCATGCTATACAAAAACCACTACAACTTTACATAAGCATTACTTGGCACAGTTTACTCATGTGCATGTGGGTTATGTGTTTTTATTTATTTTCCTACATTAGTATTAATAAAAATAACTTAATGGTCTCAGGAACCCTAACAAGAGTGGAAGGATTCTTCTGTTTAGAACACGTTTTCTTTTTTTCCTTATAGTCACATATCCAGAGCACATCCGACAGGATCCAGTTCAATGACCTTCAGTCTTTACTCTGCGCAACTCTTCAGGTATGCTAGAGCTGTATCACTTCTTAATAGCTCAGAGGAAGAAACTGAGTGTCTCAGGATGACAAGTCCATGTACACAGAGAACTGTGCAGTTGTGTAGATGTAGATAGATGGTGCTGATCTGAAGCTCTCAGAAGGCTTTGGGCTGTGATTGATTGGAAGAGTAATTTCCTGTCTATCCAGAAAAATCAAGTTTGTCTTTTTCACAGTATAAAGAAGGAAATTACTTAGTGTGTGATGGTCCCTCCCAGCTGTACAGCTAGTTTATATTAGCTCCTTTTAGTCTTGGTTGTCATTAGGTTGTACATACTTAAATTAGATTTGATTTCCAACTATGGTTTACTTGGCTACAAATATATCTGAGTTTCTACTTTTGTCTTTGAGGTTGTTAAACAAATTTTACATTTTCTATGTTTTAAAAAACTATTTGAAAGGCAGAGTGACAGAGAGAGGGGAGCAGAGAGTGATCTTGTGTCTGGAGGTTCACTCCCCAGATGGCCACAACAACCAAGACTGGGCCAGGCTGAGGCTTGGAGCATGGAACTGCATCTAGGTCTCCTGTGTGGGTGGCAGGGTCCTAAGCACTCGGGCCATCGTCTACTGGCTTGTAGGGTGCACAGTAGCAAGAAGCTGGAATCAGAAGTGGAGCTGGGACTCGAACCCAAGCACTACAGTGAGCGATGGGGCTTCCCAAGCAGTGTCTTAACCACTGCACCAGACACTCGTCATCTTTTGAAGCGGTTGGAAGCTTCGTTATCATTGTGTTCACAGTAGGCTTTTTTGAGTGACTGGGGAACTGAAATGTCATTCTCTGCTTATGAAGTGGCTAAGAAGCTATTTCCTAATCTGCCACAGAACAGGAAAGTTCTGGAATATCTTGTTTGAAGCTTAAGTAGACTATTGAATTTAAATATTTATTAATGCTAACAAGGTCATCTTACCTTTAAACTCTGCTTTTTTTTTTACCCCATACTTCATTTTTTAAGGCATGATGGTTAAGAGATCTTCCTTTTTCTTATGTGAAAGGAAGAGTTACAGAGACAGATGCAGAGAGACAGAGAAAGATCTTCCATCTGCTATCTCATCCCCCCAGTGGTGGCAACAGCCTGAGCTGGGCCTATCTGAAGCCAGGAGCTTCTTCTGGGTCTCACACGGGTGCAAAGGCCCAAGGACTTGGGCCATCTTCTACTGCTTTCCCAGGCCATAGGCAGAGAGCTGGATCAGAAGTGGAGCAGCCCGGGCTTGAACTTGCACCCATATGGGATGCTGGCCCTGCAGGTGGTGGCTTTACCCGCTACACCACAGTGCCAGCCGCCTGGGATCTTCCTTTTTCATCAAAGAAAACACAGGACTGCTTGATCTGGTAACATTAGGTGAGGCACATGGAAGAGTACCCTGGAGCGTGATGACTATGGCTTGGGAGAAGTCAGACTAGCTTCATTTTATCCAGACTGTTTCTTGACTGCTGTCTGTATGTGGGTTGGGGTGTAAGAAGGCTTGTTTTTTATGTATGAGTGATATAACCCTTAAAACCAATTAAGTGTTATTCCAGTAAGGCTGGAATATGGAAACTACTAGCAGGTTTTCAGGTGGTGGGACTAAGTGGGTTTTGTTTTGAGTCAAGAAATAGAATCTGGGGCTGGCATTGTGGCATAGCCACCATAGGTTAAGCCACTGCCTGTGACACCGGCATTCGATAAGGGCACCAGTTCAAGTCCTGGCTGCTCCACTTAGAAATCAGTTCCCGACTGATGCACCTGGGAAAGCAGTGGGCCCCTGCACCCATGTAAGGTACCTGGAAGAAGCTCCAGGGTCCTGGCTTTGGCCTGGCACAGCTCTGGCCATTGTGGCCATTTGGGGAGTGAACCATTGGATGGAAACTCACTCTCCGTCTCTCTCTGACTGCCTTTCAGATATATTCATAAAAAATAAAAACACAGAATCTGAGACACTAGAGTGAGTATTGTAATGCATATTTGCACTGTCAAAGTTCTTAAGTCAAAGTGTATATTTGATCTTCCAAAAATGAACAAAGGACTTAATTTATTTTGAAAGCAAAAGGTATATTGTTGTGGTTGAAGGATTTGGAGTTAACGGATCCTGAATTCTTACTTGCTTCACAGAATGTACTCCGGAAAGTGCAGCATCAAGATGCCTTGCAGATCTCTGATGTGGTCATGGCTTCCCTGTTGAGGATGTTCCAGAGCACAGCTGGGTCTGGGGGGGTGCAAGAGGATGCCCTGATGGCAGTTAGCACACTGGTGGAAGGTTAGTGAGCAGTGACTGGGCAGGTGGTGTCTGTAGAAGGTAGGCGTTTGAGTGGCCTTGGAGATTTTTTTTTTTTTTTTTTTTTTTTTTTTACTGCAAAAGCGTAGATCTTCATTGGGGCGTGAGTTGGTTCAAAGTTGGATTGAACCTGAGTGATTGCCTTGCCACTCTCCTTAAGGTAAACGGGACGCCAGTTTGCAGCTAAGTCAGATTGGCAGCCTTTTCTGGGTGGAAACTGAATTAACTCTCCCGTGTTCATCAGGTTCCTTCTTACCCTGAAAGTCAACTTGCTTTATTGATGGTTGGCGCCTGTCCAGGGTGGAAGAAGCTAGAGTTCTCTTCCTTCCCTGGCACTCGGAAGCCCCTGGTCTGAGTGGTAGTGCTTTGTGTTCACAGAGCCTGGGATGGGATAGGATGGAGCATTGAACGTGCCGTAGGAATTTGGCATGGGGAAGCAAAAGCACAATAAAGAGCACTTTAGAAACCTAGAACATCTCTTCAGGGGTGACCTGCAAGTATGTTACTAAGGCCATGCCCTGAGGAGGACTCTCCTGAGGTTCAGACCTACTTCTGGTGCGCAGAGCTTATGTCCAACTGACCTGGCATAATGCAACTGCCCTTAGAGGGCAAGGAAGTTAACCTCGGCTCCTGGAGTGGCTGATTTGTATCCAAAGCCCAGTGCTGCTTTTCTTGGCTGTGGCTTGTTAAGTGCTCGATGGGGTTGCCTGGGGACCCTGTTTTGAAGCTAGCCTTGGGGCATGTGTGAGACAAGAGGCTTTACTGCTGGCTCAGCCAATTCACAGCTAACCTCCATGCTGTGTGAGGGCCGTTCCACTTGGTTGTCTCAGCCAGCAGTAAAATCCCATCCTGCAGAGCACTGGCTGTGGTGTTATCTCGAGGGCCTAAGAATTAGGCCTTTCCAGCAGTTTGGCTTGTGCAAGACAGCCTTACTGTCTTAGAATAATTAGCTCATACTCCACTCACCCTGCCATGTTGACTGAGACTTAGGATGGTCATTTTTGCCTACGTCTGCCATCCTGTGATGCAATCTTCAGCTAACAGTTTGTTTCATTACAGTGTTGGGTGGTGAATTTCTCAAGTACATGGAGGCCTTTAAACCCTTCCTGGGCATTGGATTGAAAAATTATGCTGAGTACCAGGTAGGATATGCTTTTGACATGTGTACGAGAGTCACTGTAGAACAGACAGCAGCAGGTTTCTGTAGCCTACGTGGTTTCCCCAACTTTGCTCCAAAAGTCAAACTACCTTATTTGTTGTTGCCTCTGTGTCTGAACAAGGAGTAGGCTGTGAAAAACAGGGTGTTGACTACACCACGTGAGAAGCACAGAGTGAATGTCTAGGTCGTGTAAAGGCAACGGCAGAGTTACACTCTGAAGCACCCTAAAGAGGAAGGCTTTTTGAACCCCCCCTTGGTCTGCCACCCCCATCCCTGGTGAATATTATCTTTCCTTACTCAGTGGTGTCTGGGAATAGTCCTAGTTTCCTTCCTGCCATATTGGTTTTTAATCTCAGCAAGGGGAGAATAAGTTCAGATGATGATGCAGGACCAACAGCTGGGTAAAACGAATGTCTTCCCGTGCAGGCAGCTTTTTCTATCGGGCAGATTATTTCCTTGGTTCTCTGCAGGTCTGTTTGGCAGCTGTGGGCTTGGTGGGAGACTTATGCCGTGCCCTGCAGTCCAACATCTTGCCTTTCTGTGACGAGGTCATGCAGCTGCTGCTGGAGAACTTGGGGGTGAGTGTCTGCGCGCATGCTCAGGAGCCAGCCTGGAGAATCCCATCGTCATGTTCACGATGATTACAGTGAAGGGTTATAAAGCTCATTAAAGGAATGCCTGCTTTACTTGGGCGGAAACTGTCAATTACCAAGGAGAAGTAAATACATAATCTCTGCAGAGATGAACCACAGTTAATTTTTGAAGGGGCAATCAAATACTTGGTAGTAGTTGCTTATTACAAATGAAAGTTTTATGAGTCTTTCGACTGAAAGAGTTTGGCTTTATTTATTGTTACTTTTCTCTTTTCCCTGGCAGAATGAGAACGTGCACAGGTCGGTGAAGCCACAGATACTGTCCGTGTTTGGTGACATCGCCCTTGCTCTTGGTGGGGAATTTAAAAAATACTTAGAGGTTGTACTGAACACACTTCAGCAGGCCTCCCAAGCCCAGGTGGACAAGGTGAGCTTGAAACTATTCTGCACATCTTTAAATCCAGTTCCGAATGTTGGCAAGCAGCCACAGCTGATCAGTCTGCTGGGGGTTCTGTTCTTTGTCTCTTACAGTCAGACTATGACATGGTGGATTATCTAAATGAACTAAGGGAAAGCTGCTTGGAGGCCTATACCGGAATCGTCCAGGGATTGAAGGGGGATCAGGAGAACGTGCACCGTTGAGTATACCGACCTAGTTCCCTTAGTCCGCTGGCCAGTGTGTGTTTACCCAGATGGGCTGTGTCTTTGATTCTGAAGCTCACTTGTGAACAAGTGCCTGGTGCTTGAAGGAGGGGGAAGGGGAACACAGCACCTGATGGAGACAGTGTTTCTGGGGAGGCTGTGAAGGTGTATTATTCCCACTCCTCCTTCCTGTGTGGGGGTTGTCTTGTGTTGGTTGAGAATCACAAGAGGTGGGATGCAGCAAGACGGCTGGGGCAAAGCTAGAGCAGAAGGAAGATATTGGTCTCTTGTTGGCTTTGGAAAGAGCTCTTCACCTAAGACAGTTGTTTGTCATCGCCGCAGGAATGGTCCTGCCAGATGTGCAGCAACTTGAGCAGATCTTGTCTGTCTTTACAGCGGATGTGATGCTGGTACAGCCCAGAGTGGAATTTATTCTGTCTTTCATTGACCACATTGCTGGAGATGAGGATCATACAGATGGAGTAGTAGCCTGTGCTGCTGGACTCATAGGGTAAGTCACCCTGCTGCCAACAGCGGAGATTTTGAGAATGGTGTGGATGGCAATAACCCACTTCTTTGGCACAAGAGTTGTTTTGGTGTTTTTGTTTTGTTTTTGGAGAGTCACAGGGGCCTATACTGAAAGGTTATTCCAGACCCCCATATCTGTGTCACTGCTCCTCAGTAAGTTCTGATGTTGGTCATTAAATTGCCTCTGTGTAGCTTTCTCTTCTGAGTTTCTAAAGCGCTGTTAGGAGAAAGAACATTGTTCTCAAGCTCAGAGACTTGGATTTGAGTGCAGACGTTAAACTGCTCGCTCTCTCGCTTGTACTCAGATTCCAGGGGAGCAGGTCTCTGGCCTCGCATTTAGGATGCCCACAGCTCACGCTAGAGTGCCTGAGTTTCATTCCGGTCTGTGGCACTAGCTTCCTGCCAGTGCAGACCTTGGAAGACAGCAGACATGGCTCAAGTAATTGAGTTCCTGCCACCCACGGGGGAACAGGAACTGAGCTCCTCGCTCCTGACTCTGGCTCCAGCCGCCGTGGCAGTTGAGGAGTGAACCAGTGGATGGAAGCTCTCTGTCTTGTGTGTACTCTCAGAAAATCTCTTGAGCTTTAGAAAGTAGATGAGAATTAACTCAGCACTGTAGGGGGCCCCACAGCCCGGTACTGGGAAGGGGCCAAGAGCTCGCGCTCAGGTGTGTTTATTTTGCACAGGGACTTATGTACAGCATTTGGGAAGGACGTACTGAAATTAGTAGAAGCTAGGCCAATGATCCATGAACTGTTAACTGAAGGCCGGAGATCGAAGACTAACAAAGCAAAAACCCTTGCTACATGGGCAACGAAAGAACTGAGGAAACTGAAGAACCAGGCTTGGTGAGAGTTTGTCTTTGCTGCCCTCTTTTGTCTCGGGAAGGAGTACCGTGTCTTGGTTGCTCTGCCTGGCAAGGGCTACCTGTTGGTATGTGCTGTCTTTTCCATGTGCTTCTGATTTGGACTTTGCATCTCTGGCTTTGTTCTAGTAGAGTGAGGCATCTTTCCTGAGCCCAGTGGCCGATTCCTCACGGGGATAGAGGATAGAACTTACAGAACGGAATTCCTGAAATTCCGAAAACATTGTGGGCCCTAATAAAATCATCAGTGATGGCTGCCCCATAACGCAGAATTCTCTTTCCAACTCTCCTTTCTTCCTCATGCTCTTTTTCCTCCACTGGAGTGCTTGAGACAAAGCTTTGAAATAGTTTTATTTTCCTCTCAGCTACTCAGTTATCATATTCCACAGACCTCAGTAAAATTGGCTGTTTGGAGTTGCCTCGCCCTTTGATGTAGGTGCTAATGAGAGCAGGTAGATGGCACGGCGCAGAGGAGAAAAGCAGCGCTTGCAGAGGTGACAGATTGAGTTCCAGCCTAGAAGCATTTAATTGAAGGAACAGAGGTGTTTGGCTCTTGGGTAGATATGATCTCAGGGTTGACCTTTTTTTCCATCTCTTTTTAGATCTGTTACCATTGGGATGATAACCTGAGACCCCCACTGGAAATCTCCAATCTTTTGAAAAACCCGGAAGTGAGGAGTGTGCACGGATGCTGAATGTTTGGGAATGAGAGGATGAGTGAGTGAGGCTTGAAAACACACCACATTGAAAATCCTGCCGCAGCAGCAGCCGCAGCCGCCAACAGCAGCGCTGTTAGTGAGCTAAGGAAGCACTGACTTCGAGAGAACCACAACGTCGGCCATCTTGGAAAAGAAACGGTGGATTTACTTGCTTGTAACAACAGAAAGAACGCTCTCTCTTCCCAGGGAGAGGCTAGAAGTAGCTTTTCTGTCTTGTGGCCGGTACCGAGTGGAATGACTGGTTTGGGAGAGGAGGCGGGGACTGGGTTCAGCTGTGGTGCTTGTTGTAAAAGGCAGCCTGGCCTTTGCTACTGAGGAGAAAGAGGGAGCCTGGCTCTCGAGCCCACCTCCGCTGTACCTTTGCCACGCGGCCCAGTGTGCGCCAGCCAGGAGGAGGAGGGCGAGGGAGGGGTTTGTCCAGTCTGAGAATGAGTGTGTGTGAGTGAGGCGGTATCCACATTCTCAACTTCAACTCATTGCAGTTTCTTTTTCCCAGAAAACAGGGGTTAGATGTTGCATTTCATAAAACTAACCCAAGTTCTGTCTACTGATGCAGCACAAGAGATGTTTAAAAAAAATGGAAAGACGCTCTTTAGGTTTTGTTTTGTTTTGTTTTTAATTATTCTAGGGAAAACACTGACGAATGGTCAGAGCTCCTGTCCTGGTCTTTTCATCAAGGCGCCTTTCCTAATAATATGGTTCAACTGTGAATGTAGAAGCGGGGGGAGGGGGGAGAAGGAGAAAACTCTGGAGTTAGAGGATATAGAAAAATAAACGTACAATTGTTACAAATAAAGAATGCAGACTTCAGAAACAAAAAGAGCCACAACCCAAACAAACCAAAATTTAAATGCTCAGAATTGGCAGCACGAAAGGAAAGCTCTCTCCTGACTCGTATTGTGGCAGTCTGAACGCCCCCAGAAAATTGTGCCAAAGAGTTTAGAAAGTGACATACGATAACAGTAAATACACACACACACACACACACAACAGCAACTTCAGGGAACGATTTTGGATTGCAAATAAGGATAAATTTAATGTTCAAACAACCTGATAAAATGACCATTTGGAAACTGCTTGGCCTTCTGTTCTCTTTTATTTGATTGACTGCAATGCGGTGTTGGTCTCTTGCTGCACTTGAAAACCAACAAAACAAAATATATAAATGTGAATGTGTATGTGTTTACACACACATACACACACACACTAACTAGAAGTCTTGTGATGAAAATGGCACTTGAAAAAGGTTCTATTTTTCCACTGAAGTTGAAGATTAATAAAATGGTGTCAAACATTCCCCTGGTCACACGCTTTAATATTTTTAAAAAGTGTGATGTGCTGTGCTTAACATAAATCAGACTTCATTATTTTCCCTTTTACAAGGGAACAGGGCACCCTGAATTCTAGAATCTCAGCAATAAGAAGGGATGTTAAGAGCTTTGATCCCCTTTTGGTTTTGCAGTTGTTAGGAGTTTTGGCAGTTTGAATATGCTGCTTTCCAAAAAAAGGAGGCTTTTTAATTGCTTCCTGATAATTGGAGGATTGAAAAACAAAACCCTCATTCCCACTGTCATTTCCATTCTGGCAAAAAAATGGGCTTATGTTTTATTCCATCTCTTCCTTCCCACCTTCCCCTCCCTATCCAAGCCTTCCGTTCAGTGGGATTGGCTCGGTTCTGCCCATCCATACGGCAGCATCTCTAATAGCTCTTGTACAGGGTATCAGATATTGTGCCTTTTGGTGCCAGGTTCAAAGTCAAGTGCCGATCTATGAACCAGTGTACAAAAAAAAAAAAAAAAAAAAAAACCAGGTGTTTGAAGGAGAGACGCTCCATTGTGAATAAAGAGCTCAAACCAGCCCCTGAGCCCTGTGAGGAGGCCTGGCCTGCAATGCCTTGATTCCATTTTAGTTTGAAGGAAAGGATGTTCTAACCATTCCTGCTATAGAGAGGGCAGGGGCAAGGCATAAGGAGGAGCAAGAATGTTGGGGAGAAAACAGTCTGATCATTCCTCAGTGCTACCCGTTTCTGTCCTGTGTGGGCTGCTTAGCTAGACAGCAGGAGAATAAAGGACACCAAGAACCATCATGGAAATGAAACCTTCCGTGTGCTTTGTCCTGTTTTGTTCCAGGGAGGCCATTGATGAGTGCTGTTAACGCTGGTGGAGAGGAGGAAGAGGGGCTGGTTGGGGTGTGGTCTTGGTGCCTTGCAGTTACTCTGCACTGGTTATGCATTTGATCCTCTTTCCTAGTTAACCTTTGGGTTTCCTATAGTCTGGGTATTTGTCCTTTAAGTTGTACCACCTAAGGCAACTGGGTGCAGAATGCATTCTGTCCACTGCCTGTCGGCCCTCCCCACCCTAGTTTCAGCACATTCCTCTGAGGATGTTACTACCGTCTGCTTGGGAAGATGTCAGTGCAAATGTGAACAAAATGGGCATCGGACTAGACTTGGGTTTGCCACAAGTGGCAGCTGCCTATACCAATTACATTTATTATTAATTTTGCTCTTCATTTTTCTCAATTTCCTGCAGCCCCCTCTGTTGAAATGTTGGGGTTTTAATTGTCGGAGGCAACTGTAATGTTGCCTTAGGGACTTGCGGAGGCAGGGAGGGGCGCTGCGCAGTGCAGTGTTTTAACTTCTGAGAGCAGAGCAGTCTATTTACTCTTCACCATTTCGGAAGTGTGTTAGTCTGACTTTAAGAGAAACCCAAATCCATCAGCTTTTGGTAGCTTCTTGGTTTTCAAACAACTTCAATCTGTAATTGGCATTCGGAATGCCCTTGGCATGCCAGTCTGTGCGATGGCATTGAAGACTTGTCAAAACACTTCAGCCCCACTTTATTAACCAAAACTGATACCACCACCTCTATCTTCTAAATAAAGTCCGCTTTATTTTTATTTTCAACATTTTGCCCGTTCTTTTTTCTATGTGGTGTCACCTCTGTGGAGGTGAACCGAGTGGTCTGGAGGGAGCCCGAGTGTGTGGTGAGTGTGCTGTGTGTGTGCATGCATGTGTGTGTGTGTGTGTGTGTGGTGGGGGAGGAGGACATGCCTCTGAAAAATGGACTCCACGTAGTGCAGTGTGAACCATGGAAAACAAGTCCGTGAGCTAGGGAGGGACCAAGTGCCATCTGGAGGAGGCTTCCTGTTCAGTTTGATTCGGAACCTGTACTGAAGGGTGTCTTGTGCATGTTTTTTATGCTAATGATCTGGCATTTAAGGGCTCATCCAAAAGTTGGCCTTTTAAAAGAAAATTTTCATTCCATTTTCCTACAGACCTTTCTAAACACTAGTCCAGTTTTTAAAAATTTTATTTGAAAGGCAGAGTGATGGAGAGAGAGCTATATGCTGGTTCATTCCCCAAAATGGCCACAAAGGCCAGGACTGGGCCAGGCCCAAACCAGAAGCTTGGGTCTCCCATGGTGGCAGGAACCAAAGCACTTGGGCTGTCATGCCCTCCTCCACAGGCGCATTCCGAAGCTGGAACCAGTGGAGGAGTGCATACTTGGTCCCAGGCACTTTGATCAGTAACGTGAGTGTCCGAGCCTAACTATGCCATGCCTAGCTCCCAGAAGCTTGCTTTTTTTGCATTATGTATTTCTGCTTCCCTTTTTTTCCCTCCCAGGAACTTGGAAACAATGCCAGATTCTGACTTCAGAAGCTGGTCCTTGGCCAGCACCGCGGCTCACTTGGTTAATCCTCCGCCTGCGGCACTGGCACCCTGGGTTCTAGTCCTGGTTGGGGCGCCGGATTCTGTCCTGGTTGCTCCTCTTCCAGGCCAGCTCTCTGCTGTGGCCCAGGAGTGCAGTGGAGGATGGCCCAAGTGCTTGGGCCCTGCACCCCATGGGAGACCAGAAGAACCTGGCTCCTGGCTTTGGATCGGCGCAGCGTGCCAGCTGTAGCAGCCATTTGGGGGGTGAACCAATGGAAGGAAGACCTTTCTCACTGTCTAACTCTGCCTGTCAAAAAAAAAAAAAAAAAGCTCGTCCTGTCCCTCACCAGGCACTGGCATATGCAGGCTGGTTTGTGAAATTCGCTCTTAGTTTATGCTGGGATGTAAATTCAGGGCTGAGCTGAGTTTTCCCACTTCAGTCTCCACGTGGCCTTTTACCCACACACACATCAATCATGCTTACCCCTTTGTATTTGTAAATTGTAAACTTTATGCACTGATGTTCTTGAGTGTGGTATGATCATAAGGCACAAAGGGACTAAAATGTGGGTTCTAGATGGAATGGAAGTACCAATACCTCGCACCTGCACCCCACTTTGGAGACTACTGGGTTCGTAGGCCACTGGGTGACATCCTGAGTAACAGTGGTCGGTCAAGAGTGGTCAGTGTGCTTCGTGGGAGATGGCCGGCACTGCTCTCCTTTTCACCAGGGCCACAGGTTACCACGAACAAGCCGGCAGCACCAGCTTACACAGCTCTGCCTGGCCCCACCAAGGGTCCGGCTGCTCCTTCCCGCAGGGAAAAACAGTGAACGCGGAGATTTCATGTTTTACCTTCGCGCTCACAACAGCCGCGTGACAATCACTATTCCCAGTATCCTGATGAGGACGAAGGGGCAGGAAGACGGAATGGTCAGCCCGAGACCACAGGGAGCCAGACCTCAAACCCAGGTCTGTGAGACACCAAAGCCAGAGCTCTTCCCGGGCTCGCCCAGCACTGACGCCGTCAGCACCTCGGCCGTATGCATCCGGTCCTTCACGTCACTCGACGTACGCTCGTGTACATTGGTTCACCCACTTGTGCCTGGGTTCCCCTCTGTGAACTCTGGTGCAGCATTGAGTCTAACTCGTTTACCACTGCAATGCCCTGCTTAGAGCCGTGCCGGACGTGGAGCAGATACTGCTGAGGGGCCGGCACTGTGGCATAGGTTAAGCCACCACCTGCAGTACCGGCATCCCATACAGGCACCAGTCCGTGTCCCAGCTGCTCCACTTCTGATCCAGCTCCCTGCTATTGCACCTGGGAGGGCGGCGGAAGAACGTGCCCTGTTTCCTCCCCAAACCTGCCCTCCCCAGGAATCACCCTGCCCTATCCTCTGATCTGACGGGAGATCCGCAGCTACAGAGTCACAGGACGGGCCCGCAGTGAACCCTCATTTCCTAAGGTCTGGGACTGGGGGGCAGAGGCAGCCCCCGGATCTGCAGTCACATGGGTCCTGCCCGCCTGGTTCTGTTTGAGTCACCCGGGTTTTATTCTGATTCAGTCTCTTTACTGGCTGCTAATGCCACCTCCTCCTACTCTTCTCAGGCAAGACAAAGTCTCTCCAGAGCGAGTCAGAGAGTGGGAGACAGTCTCCCTCGATGGGTCCCGGGGAGGAAACCGTTGTGGGGCGGCCAGGGGCTGCTTCTCCTGTCCTCACAGCGGAGGCCGGTCCTCCTCTGCAGTGCCTGTGCAGGCCATTAGCAGACGTTTCATGACTCGCCCGAGCAGGTGTCCACCGTGCTCCCCTCCCTCCCTCCTGCTCCATGCTCCTGGCGTCTACCTTTCAGTCTCCACAGTGATGAGCCCTGGACATACCGGGGGTTCCTAGAAGGAATTCAGAGCAGTGTCCAGGTTTCTCTGCTGAGGAAACAGGCCCAGGAGTAAGTCCTCCAAAGTCACACCGCTTCCTGTGTTTATTCATCCAACAACGGACACGTCTGCTTACCCTTTAGGGCTTGGCTGAAACGCCATCTCTAAACCAGACAGACCCCCTCTGACCGCCAAGGCAGAACCCACCCTCCCACTCTGCCCTGTTGCTGCTCCGGGTCTTCTATCATGATGTGTGATTGTATGATTCTTCATCTATTTATTTGTCTGACTCCCCTACTAGAATGTAAGCTCCACAAAGGCAAGAGACATGCTCATCACTGTATTAGCATCCAGCACACAGCAGGTGTTCAAGGAATCTTTGCCAAGTAAATGCACAGTAAGCAGGGCTGACCAGGACATCTGGGGATACAAGGTCCATAGGAGGGACAGGCAGTTCGGACCCTGGTTGGGACACCTGCATCCCACACTGGAGTGCCTGGGTTTCAGACCCGGCTCTGCTCCTGATCCAGCTTCCTGCTAATGCACACTCTGCTAATGCCTAGATTGAGTTTCTGGTCCCCCGTTTCAGTCCAACCCAGCTCCAGCCATTGCAGGCATTTGGGGAGATGGGAGCTCTGTCTCAAATTAAATAAAACTTTTAAAACTATGGATGGGGGTGGGGTCAGCACTGTGGTATAGCAGGTAAAGCCTCCACCTGCAGTGCTGGCATCCTATATGGTTCAAGTCTTGGCTGCTCCACTTCTGATCCAGCTCTCTGCTGTGGCCTGGGAAAGCAGTGGAAGACGGCCCAAGTCCTTGGGCCCCTGCACCCGTGTGGGAGACCTGGAAGAAGCTCCTGGCTCCTGGCTTCAGCATGGCCCAGTCCTGGTCATTGAGGCCATTTGGGGAGTGAACCAGCAGATGGAAGACCTCTCTTTGCCTCTGCCTCTCCGTAACTCTGCATTTCAAATAAATAAGTAATTTTTTGTAAAAAAAAAAAAAAAAAAAAAAAAAAAAAGGGAACTATGGATGGGGTATAGCCCTGCTCTTGGAACCGCCTGATGACAACAGTTTAGACACTTGTCTGATGAGCAACAGAGCTAGAAACAGGAAGGGTGAGGGAGGGCCGGCCTTGTGCTGTAGTGGGTTAAGCTGCTGCTCTGGACACCACAACCCAGACTTTTTGGAGCGCTGGTTCAAGTCCTGAACCTCCACTTCCACTCCAGCTTCCTGCTAATGCATCCTGCGGGGCAGCAGGTGACGCTGAAATGCCTGCGCCCCTGACTGTGGCAGGCATTCGGGGAGTGACCAGCACATGGAAGCTACTTCTCTAAGTAAATGAAACTAAAGAAACATTAACACACACACACACACACACACAGGGAGAGTGCAATGCAGATCAAGTCCAAATTTAGCAGACTGGGAGCACATTTTAGGGTACCTAAGCGAGGCCTAATTTTGGGCTTTTGCCACCAACCCCCCAGAACCCAAGATGGAACCCTGGGCTCTCCCCTGCCAGGTGACTCAGTCGAGTGCCAGGGGCCTCGAGCATCCAGGCAGCAGCAGGGCTGACAGCTCCTTACGAAGAGCGTGTGTTCAGAAGGAAGGGCGAGAGAGGGCTCGCCATGTAGTTACAAGGTCCACCTTGTAGCCAAGTGCGGAGTTTCCCAGGCACCCACACCTTCTGGCCCCACCTCCAACGCCTTGCCCTTGTCTCCTACCGAGCACTAAGGGACACCAGCCTGGTGCCTGGATTCAAGGCGCGAGCACAGGTCCCGGCCAGGCTTGCCTTCCCGTCTACAGGGTGGACCGCTCACACCGCTCACCCGATGAGGCCCAGTGAAGGGGCCCGCCTTCCTGTTCTGGCCTATACAAGGGAGTGGGCATTAGCAGGAAAGACGAAAAGGAACAAAAAGCTTGAGGAGGAAGGAAGCCAATGAGAACCCCCTTCTTTGAAGAGAAAGAGCGTACCCCCGGGCCCATGCTTCCCCGCAGTGGGCCAGCGTGGCAGCGGGCACTGCTGACCCCCGGGCCCATGCTTCCCGCAGTGGGCCAGCACGGCAGCGGGCTCTGCTGACCCCCGGGCCCATGCTTCCCGCAGTGGGCCAGCGTGGCAGCGGGCACTGCTGACCCCCGGGCCCATGCTTCCCGCAGTGGGCCAGCACGGCAGCGGGCACTGCTGACCCCCGGGCCCATGCTTCCCGCAGTGGGCCAGCGTGGCAGCGGGCACTGCTGACCCCCGGGCCCATGCTTCCCGCAGTGGGCCAGCGTGGCAGCGGGCACTGCTGACCCCCGGGGCCCATGCTTCCCGCAGTGGGCCAGCACGGCAGCGGGCACTGCTGACCCCCGGGCCCATGCTTCCCGCAGTGGGCCAGCACGGCAGCGGGCACTGCTGACCCCCGGGCCCATGCTTCCCGTAGTGGGCCAGCACGGCAGCGGGCTCTGCTGCTGAAAGCCCAGAGCAAGGGGCCTCCTCTTCCCTCTGCCAGTCCCGGGAGCCAGAAAGGTAAGCTCAGCTTCCCAGCAACCTGCCCAAGCTGGGCCTGGGAAAAGCCCCTGGCCTGCCTGTCCCCACCTGCAGCTGGGTTGACCACGCCCAGGCGGCACAGGGCACCCTCTCCTCTGACCAGGTCCTGCCCCACCCCGGTGCCCGGCGAGGAGTTAACTCAGAGAGGTTAAGCAGCTTGCCCAAGGTCAGCCGGTGGGAAAGTGTCAAAAACAGAACAGAACACCACCAAAAAAACCCACTTGTGTCCCGGCCCAGCAGTTTGGAAAGCGCTCAAATAATCGCTGTAGAAAGAAAGGGCGCCGTCGTCTCCTTTCTCCGGCCGGTGGGCGCTCGGGTGCTGGGGGAGGGGGTGTGCGCGGAGGGAGCGAGCCTCCACTTTCTTAAATGAACGTGCGTGCGGGCCCCTTAGTTCGCTCTCACTTCCCAAGTTACAGATTCCTCGCCAAGCTCCCTAGCTGCACCCTCTCTATTCCGTGTGTTTCTCCCAGCCCGGCCCCCTCCCCCCTACAGCACCGAGGAGAAGGTCCAACTCCTCTCCCCAAATCATCCACATAAACAGGCCCCCTGCCTCCGCAAGCACACGGCCCCGGCTGCGCCCCTGCGCTGTCCGCAGACGCCCCGACACACGCCACCACGCCACACTGCGCCGGGACGCGGCGGGGAGGGGGCGCGGCGCGGGCCGGCCGCTCTGCGGGGAGCCGGTGGGCGCCGGGCGCGCCGCCAGCCCGGCCGCACCGCGGGGGCCGCCGCCCCTCGCCACGTGCCGGGGGCAGCGGCGGGGTCCCGGGCACCTTCCCAGCCGGAGAAACCCGGAGCAGCCGGGGAGGAGGAGGCGGAGGAGACGGCGGCGGCGGCGGAGGAGGAGCGGGGCGGGCGGGAGGGAGGGGGTTGGGGGGAGGGGTGGGGGGTGGGGAGAGACCCGGCGGCGGCGACAGGGCGCGGAGCAGAGCGCGGTGCCAGGGGGGTGGGGGCACCGGTGCCCGTCTGGGAGGGAGCAGGCGGAGGGGATAAGCTGCGATTACAAGCAGGAGCCGGCAGCATCTGTGAGTCCCCGGCTGGGGAGGGGGAGGGGGAGGGGAGCGGCAGCCGGTCGGGCCGGGGGGTCGCGGGTGGGCCGGAGCGGGGGAGAGGAAGGCTGGCAGTTTGCACCGGATGGCTGGGAGGGGAAGGGTTCGTGTCCGCCGCCGCGCCTCAGGCCGCGCCGCCCCCGGAGCCCTTTTCCCCGGCTTGGGGCGGGCGGCCGGGGGGCCGCGGGCCGCGGGCACTGCCCGGCGGCGGGGGAGGGGGCTGCGTGGTCTCAGCCCCCGAGAGGGGAGGGGCGACAGTTTCTGTCCGCCGAGCTAAAGGGGTTTAAAGGGCGGCTCTTAAAGGGGCCGCAGGAGGGGCCCGGGGCCGGCCGGAGGCACCCCCCTCCCCATCCGCCTCCCGCGGAGCTCAGCCGGGGCCGCTGGGCCGAGGGAAGAATGCGGAGAAGGAGGCCTCGGCGGGGCGGCCCGGGGCGCGGAGCCCGTCGTGGGGGTGGGCCCGAGGGGACGGGCAGGGGTCGGGGGTGGGGGAGTGTGCGGAGAGCGCTGACGAGCGAGTCGGGGGGAGGGGTGGCGTGGGAAGCAGGGGGTTAAAGGTGGGGCCGGCCCTACACACGCGCGCACCCGCTCCTTACTCAGACCCGGTCACACGCGTTGCCCTAGCACTTAAGAGGAGCTGGGCGCGGTGCTGGGGCCTGCGCCCGAGCCCGGGGCGACCCTGCGCGCGCAGCCCCGCTCGGGGCGGTCGGCGCCCCACGGTCTGCACTCACACCTCTCCGCCGGGCCCCCGCTCCCGGGCGCACATACACACGCTCCAGCGCGCGCACACCTCGGACATTCCCATAGTGCCTCACGTGACCCGGCCGAACGTGCGCACCTGCCCACACGCTCACGCACGCGTGCACACACGCGCGCCCGCCGCCGGCGCTGCGCGCCTCGCGCCGACCCCCGGGCTGCGGCCGGCCGAGGCGCCCATTGACGGTGACACACCTACACTCATTCGCGGGCCCGCCGCAGACACACATTCATAAACAGGCTCGGAGAAGTACACACACGCACCCCCTCGCTGCCTACTCTTTCGGGAGCCCTGAGTCATCCCTACCCCCTCGCCGGGCTCCCCGGTCCCCGTGTGCAGGCGCGCTGGGACCCACGGGGGACGCGCGGAGGTCCCTCCTCACCCGAGGCCCCTTCCCCAGCTGCCGCGTCGCTCTGACGCTCAGCCAAGGGCTTCCTGTCGGTCCCGGGGCAGGGGCCGGGAGTGCCTGGCCGGTTGCCACCGCCCCGGTGCGGCTAGGGGAGGCGCTTCCTTTTCCTGAACTCTGGGATCCTGCGGGAGGAAGCGCGGAAGTTGGGCGGGGGCGCCGCCGAGGACCCGGTCCTGCTGGGGCTGACTCTCGCACAGGACAGGCGCTGGGCCTGCCTGAGCAGCTGGGGCGCAGAGGCCTGGGATGAGGAGCTTGGTGGCGAGGTATTTGGGGAAGTGGAGTGTGGGACGGTGAAGGGGGCCGAGGGGTGCGCTCAGGCAGGCTCCGGGGCTGGCCTGTGCTGGGGAGGCAGCCCTGCCTTCCACAGGTCTCCGTGGGTTCTGGAAGGAGCCGGTGCCTGCCGCTGGCCTTTTT
Source organism: Sylvilagus floridanus (assembly GCA_949820135.1). Lineage (NCBI taxonomy): Eukaryota > Metazoa > Chordata > Mammalia > Lagomorpha > Leporidae > Sylvilagus > Sylvilagus floridanus. Next base: position 23,618,801 of record OX463237.1, read on the forward strand.
TGTCCCTACTTGCCAATACCCCTCCTCCAACCCCCGGGGAAGCAAAGAAGGGGAGGTTCAGTGGCCTAGGAAGGGGCGCTGGAGCCCCCCTCCCCACCACCTCCTGCAGGCCCTGGGCAGGAAGCTGGCTGGTGGGTTGCTGGCCAGCTACGGGGTTTCCGGGACAAGCCCCAAGCTGACCTCTCCACGGTGGCTCCTGCTCTCCCAGGAGGCCCGGTGCGGGCCACGGCCCAGGACCTCACCATGGAGTCCATGTTTGAGGAGGACATCAGCATCCTGACGCAGGAGGCGCTGGGGCCCAGCGAGGTGTGGCTGGACGGTCCTGGAGACCCCTCGCTGGGTGGGGACATGTGTTCTGCCTCCCACTTTGCCCTCATCACGGCCTACGGAGACATCAAAGAGCGCCTGGGAGGCCTGGAGAGGGAAAATGCCACTCTGCGCCGCCGTCTCAAAGTCTATGAGATCAAGGTCAGAACTGGGAGGTGAGGGGCCGGGTAGTGTGCCTGCCGGGGGCGGGCATGGGGGCAGCAGGACCTGGGGGTCCAGCGACAGAGCGGGCCAGGGGGCAGACTCCAGCAGCACTTAGGATACCTGCAGGATACTTGGGCCTGGGGCTCCCACTGGCGAGCGGAGGGAGAGGCAAGTTGTGGGGCTGGGGCACCATGAGGCCGTAGCCTGGGAGGGGGCAGACACCCACCTTGCTGATGACCCACCCTGCCCGCAGTACCCGCTGATCAGTGACTTTGGAGAGGAGCATGGCTTCTCCCTCTATGAAATCAAGGAGGGCTCCCTGCTGGAGGTGGAGAAGGTCAGCCTGCAGCAGCGGCTCAACCAGTTCCAGCAGGAGGTGAGCCCTGGGGCCCCCTGAGCTTCTGGCTGCATGCACCAGCTGTCCTCGCACGCCCACCCCAGCCTCTCTGGCTTCTGCCCCTGTGACCAGAGTGGCCAGGGTGCTCCCTAAAACCAGTGGGCTACGGGGAAGAGGTGAGGGCAGTCAGGGTGGGCCTGACTCTGTGGGCCCCATTCAGTTGCAGAGGAATAAGGAGCAGGAAGAACAGCTCGGGGAGATGATCCAGGCTTACGAGAAGCTCTGTGTGGAGAAGAGCGACTTGGAGACGGAGCTGGGCGAGATGGTGAGGCCCCGGGAGGCCTGGGTGCCACAGGCTGGGTGCCTGGTGGTGTGTGCGGTTCTGTGAGTGAGCGTTCCGACCCCATGATGGTGTCGCATGCTGCCCGCGGTGTGCGCCCGGCTCGTGCGCGTGTGCGTCTGTCTCTGCCCGCTGGTATCAACCCTATTTGGTCACAGCACTGTGCCTGAGAGGCTGTGCGGGTGAGGGCAGAGGTTACCAGGAGAGTCTGTGACGGCTGGAGTAGGGGCGGAGGCAGTAGGCAGGCGTCCGAGTCGGGACACGTGGCTTCCGTGGGCTCCTAGCCGTGACCCTCAAATGGAGACCAGCTCTCTGAGCTGTCGGCAGGCTGCGGGGCGCTCACGGAAGCCTGCTCTGCTTGAATGATCAGAAACACTTATCTGACATTTGCTGTGCGCTGGGCCCAGATCTGATCGCTTTATGTGTGTGCGCTCATTTTAATTCTCACAACTCCAAGAGGTAGGCGGGCTACTCTTCGCCCCACTTTATAGATGAGGCTGATGGATGAAGGGAGGCCCTGCTGCTCCCGATGGAGCGGCCGAGGCAGGACCAGGGCTGAGCGTCCCTCTGCGTTGGTGACAGGGAAGAGCCATCAGCTCTGACCTTGCTGGAGCCATCGCCAGAAACACCTGCATTGCAGTTGCTGGGAGGGGAGGCCTCGCACCCGTGGCCACGTGGGGGGGGTGCGGGGCGTGTGGTCTGGGGGCCTCGGCTCTGACATGGGGAGCTGTGACCGTCCAGACATGGGAAGGCTTGGGCTCCCTGGCCTGGTGCACACACCGCCGTCTGCCCCTCAGCGGGCCCTGGTGGAGACGCACCTGCGGCAGATCTGTGGTTTGGAGCAGCAGCTGCGGCAGCAACAAGGCCTTCGGGACGCAGCCTTCCCCAGCCTGAGCCCCCCGCCTGCCCCTGCCCCGCCCTGTGCGGACCTGGACCTGCACTACCTGGCACTGAGAGGGGGATCTGCCTTGAGTCATGGTGAGAGCTCCGTGACCCCTTATTCCGACCCCCCCAAGTCCCCAAACCCAACCCATTTCAGTAGCACGGGCACCTGCACCGTACCTCACGCCCTGTGATAGTAGCTTAATTTCTTCCGCAACCACCCCATTCCTCTTTACCACCTCATGCACTGTTAGCCCCAGTTTTATCCCTGCAGCCTCAGGCTACCCCACTGCCATTCTTGTGTGTGCCAGCAGAGGGCACCCCTGCCCAGAGTTGCCCTGCCTGTCTTAGGTTGCGGTTAGGAGAGGCCCCTGAGGATGCTCTAGCCGGCTGGCCAGGAATGCCTTCAGAAAGTCATCTTTGTTCCCCCGGCCTCCGGGAAGGCTTAGAAAAGGCCGCTCAGCCCCTCCTTGCTCCACGCCCATGGCACCGTGGCCCACCCTAGGGCATTTGCTCCCGTGGGCCCCTCACGCTCCATCCCTTGCCTGCTTCCCTTTCTGTGGCTCTGGGACGTGGTCTGACACTGTGCCCTCCGTTGACAGCGGGCTGGCCAGGCCCTATGCCGAGTGTGGGTGAGCTGGAGCGGCGGCGACTCGAAGAGGCCCTGGAGGCTGCACAGGGAGAGGCCCGGGGAGCCCAGCTTCGGGAGGAGCAGCTCCAGGCGGAGTGCGAGCGGCTGCAGGGGGAGCTGAAGCAGCTGCAGGAGAGCCGGGCCCAGGTACGTGCGGGACACGGGCTCCCTCGGGGCCGCAGGAGCGAAGGCTCCCAGGCCTGGGGGGCTCTGGGCTCTGACCTCTCCATCTCCCCCCTTAGGATCTGGCCTCCAACCAATCGGAGCGGGACATGGCGTGGGTGAAAAGAATTGGGGATGACCAGTAAGTGACGTCGTAGCCTTCTCTTTCCTGGCCTGGACGGCCTTGCCCAGCTCCCCTTGGGGTGCTTCTGGTCCCTCGGTGCTGTTTGACTGACTTCTCTGGCTGGCTTCGGGGTGTGCTGTGAATGGCTTGGGTTCTGGAGCTGTCCTGGCCCGTCTCCTCCCGGAGGTTGGCTCAGCAGCTTTGCTGCCGTGTCCTGTGCCCCTCCGTGAGTTCGGTGGCCTCTCTGGAGCCCCATTTCCTATCCCAGCAACCAGCCCCAGCCGTCTCTGTCACTGTCTCCCCGACAAGGAGGAGGGAGATGGTTTCTTCAGGATTTGCTTAACTTTTCTGCTTATCTCCGGAGAGACGTTGAGGCTGCGAGACAGGCAGGGCTCCCCCAGCACCTTCTGCTGGGGGCATCTCAGCGCGCCAGCCAGCCAGCCAGCCGTGGAGGCTGGGCCTGGCGGGGGTGCTAGCTGGAAGCACCGGGCAGCAAGGGTAGAGTCTGGCGCCTTTCACATCTGCCTCTGAGCTGGTCCCTCCCCCCTTCGGAAACAGAGCTCAGACCCGCCCCACGCATTGGGTGGCACAGCCTCAGGCCTGGCTTGGGGACCCCAGGCCTCTCACCTCCTTCTCATCTTCCTCCCAGCCTCTGGCCAACTGGGGTGCCACACCCCCTCCCTGCCCTGCTGGGGGCCTGGGTGGGGCTGTGATGCTTGGGGAGGGGGTGAGAACTCACTCTGTGGTGCTGAGGGTGGGAGCCCTCAGCTTGGCTGCCCAGGCCTTTGCAGACGGGCTCTGCGCCGGCTTGTGGCTGGGCCCAGGGCCCGTCTTAGCCTGTGTGCCCAGACCTGGAGCGTGTGCTTGCTCACTCGTGTGCACAGGCATCTCAGCATCCTAGCTTGCCCCAGAAGGCAGGCTGGAGACCCCCTCTCCCCCCACCCCGGGTCTCGGAGCCCGGCTCCCTCCCCAAGCAGGCCGCATTCGGGGCTGGGGCCCAGGCTTCCAGGCTGTGAATCCTCTGGCTTCTGTGGCTCTTACTTTGCCCCCTGGAGCCCAGGTTGCCCCCACAGGCCCAAGGGTCAGTCATTCCTAGAGGTGTGAGAGGCAGGTGAGGTGGGCTGGGCGGGGAGGGTGTGTGCTGCAAGCCTCTGAGGTGCTTGGGGGGGCGTGGCTTTCCTTGGCTGGATCTGGCTAGAGCAGCCCCCTGCCATCCCCCCTCCCCACCCACCGCCATGGCACCTGCCCCTCTCGGGCGCTTCAGCCAGAGGGTGCTGGCCGCTTGGGGTCTCTGAGCTGGTCTCACAGAATGACTGCCTGGGGCTGCTCCCCTGCTCCCCTGCGGCTCTGCCTCTGTCCCAGGCCCCCCTGGTATCTGCACCCAGAGCCAGCTGGGCCCTGTGCCCCGCTGCGCGTGCTCCCCCGCCGGGCAGAGCAGCTCTGGACAGCCCCAGCCTGGCGAGAGTAAATTCTCAGAGGAAGTCCTCACTCCCCCGGCAGTTTTATTTTCTCATAAATGCAGCTCCTTTTGGTAACAGGCCCTTTCCCGAGTGCTCTCTCCCCAGTCCTCCCACCTGAGGGGGCCTCGTTGCCTGCCCTGGGCACCTCCCCCCCCAGCCCCCTTCTTTCCTCTGCCTCCACCTGAGCCTCCAGGCTAGAGGATCTGGGCTTTCCAGGAGTGGCTCGCAGGGGGGAGGCCCCCAGTTGTGAGGGCTGAAGCCAGGAGGGGGGGCAGTCCAGTCCCGAGTCCAGCCTCCTCCTGCGTGGCAGTGTGTCTGGGTGAATGGCGGGGTGTCTTTACACCTCCAGGGCCGCCAGCCCCAGCCTCTTGTGCCCCGCCACCGCCTGGGAGTACCCTCACTGGCTGCTGGCCTGGCCCAAGAGCAGGCTGGGAGGTGGCCCCTGGCTCCCAGGCGCTGGCCACCGGGGTTCGTCTGGAAGCAGGCGCCCAGGCCACCCCGTGCCGCCACTCTCCAGGGCTGAGCTTGGGTAGGATCCAGCTCCCAGTGGCCACGGTCCAGGGGGACAGACTGCCCCAGAGGAAGAGCCGCTTGGGGCAGAAGGCAGTGATGAGGCAGCAGGCGTGTGTGGGGCCCACCCCTGCTCCTGAGGGTGCGTTGGGGGAGTCAGGACCCCAGGAGGGTCTGGGTGGAGGTAGGAGATGCGGAACCTGGGGCATGGGGTTCCTGAGTGTGGGGCCTTTCCAGGGGGGTGTAGCCAGCGCCGAGGGGAGGGGAAGTTGTGGGGCGGTGGAGGCCCCTCGGGGGATGGGGCTCTTCCGTGAGGGGACCCAACGAGGAGACAGGGGCTCAGCAGAGGGTACTGAGGGGGAAACTATTTCCCAACGTGGGGGGCTCACGGTTGCAGCCCGGGCCCTTTTCCGCCCACCCCCCCTCCACCCACAAGCTTCTGCGTGGGCTGCGGTTAGTGGTGGGGGAAGAAGTGTGAACTCTGAGAGAGAGGATGGAAACTCTGCACGGAGGTCAAGGGCAGTGTGAGGTGGGTCAGGACGGAAGCCGGAGACCCTCGGGTGCCCTGGGCTCAGCCTGCTGCACCAGAACCCGCAGGCCCAGGGCCTCCCCCCTGACGCCTCTCATCCTGCCCCACTTCCTTTCTTTCAAGGCTCCCTCAGCCAGGGAGCCCGGGGCGCAGCAGTGAACCCCCGAGCCTTTGCAGCTCTGGGGGCCGCCTGAGCAGGAGGCGCACCCTGAAGCTGGTCCGAGGGATTGGTGGGCTCAGAGCCCCGATGTGTGGAGCTTCGTGAGGGCAGTGTCCCTCCACCTCCTGCCGCCGAGCTGGCGTCTCCAGGGAGGTCGAAGGGCCTCCCCCTTCCCCCATCCCTCCTGGCACTGCCTGGCCCTGGCGTCCAGGCCACACACTGGGTGAGTGGTTTCCCTACAAGGTCACTCACGTAAACCACACGGAGGTGCGCGTGTCCCGTCCAGGTTCTGTTTAGCCGGGAGGGAGGCCCTTCCTCGAGGGGCGACCATGTGATTTGTTGACCAAACCTGATCACTTTTGAAAATGAAAGGGGCACTATTAATAATTACACTGGGCCAATTGGTAAGAGCAGGGGCTGATGGGAGGAGCCATGGTCACGGCCCCCCACCCCACCCCCGCCGCCCCCTAGCCACCCCATTCAGCTGCATGTGGGGAGGCTTTCTAGTCACAGCAGGCGACGGGCTCTGCTGGCAGCTGGCAGGGGCTGCCACGGAGCGCTGGGCCCTGGGGACCACAAGTCAGCGCTGGTCGAGGGGAGAGAAAGGCTCAAGGCGCCTGAAAGGAAGTGGTGGAGCCTGGGTTGTGCGCGGCGACTTCCTCCTCTCCCCGGCCCGGTGCCTGTGGTCCCCTCCCTGAGGGTCGGGCGGGCTCGGGTGTGCCCGTGGGTGGTGGAAAGTTTGGCCCCTAGATTCCCATCCCCTTACCTCGCCCCCGCCAGGGTGAGGTGCTGGGGGCAGCTGGGGGCAGCCTCAGGCCCGGGCAGAAGGGCTGGGAATGCTGGATTTCTGTTTTCTTCCCGGTTCTCGATGAGATCATGACCTGACCCCGTGGCCAACTGCAGACTGAACCGTAACCCTGAGTCCAACCGTATCCCTAACCCTGACCCCAACTCATGTGCAGTCATGGCCACACATACACACCAGGCCCATCCCTAGTGTGACCCTGACCCTGGCTGTCCTCCTGACCTCAGGCCCGTCCCTAGCCCTGATCCCAGGCTGGCCCGAGTGCTCAGCACGGTACATGCAGAATCCCCTGTGTCGCGGCAGCCGCTGGCTGGAGAAAGAGGCCTGCGGATTGGAGGAAGCTGCGGTCTCCGACTCTCCTGATCTCAGTTGCTCATCAGTGTCCAGAAGAGCTTTTGAGATCCCTGGATGGTTCGTGGAAAGACTGAATGAGAGGGTCAGTCAGTCGGTGCAGCCCAGCTCAGCAGGCCGAGGTGTCAGGAGTATGCATTTGTGGCCCTGCTTCGTGCCACAGCCACGCTGTGACCTTCACCCAGCTCAGTCATTCTGATCTCCACTTGCACCTCCCCTCCTCCCCAGGCCGGCTGGCAGTTCTCGGGGCTCCCGGCCACCTCCTCTCCCTAGAGCTGCCTTCTTGATTCTTTGGGGGACAGCAGAGTGCAGTGGTCAGTGACCTGGAATGAATGCCTTAGGACTTTGGTCAAAGGCCCTAACCTCTGTAAGCCTCAGTTTTCTCACCTGTGAGATGGAGCTGACAGTGGTGATGCAGGTCATTCGTCAGCACTGCGTGTGGCCCGTGATGAGCGCTCCTGCAGGGTGTCGGAGCAGCTCCTGTCCCTGGGGCCTCCCGGGTTCTGAAAGTCTCAACAGAACCTTTCCCTGTGACCTCAGCAGTAAAGTAGCGCCCCGAGGCAGCCCTCACCGTTCTTCCCAAACAGTCATGAGGGCGGAAAAAGCACTCAGGTGTGGGCCAGGAAGCCAGGAAATGGAGTGTGTTGAGGTGCACGTGTGTGACTCTTGGGTTGTGTTGTGAAGTTGAGATTTTTTTCCACTGAACTGGCAGTGTTTTCAGTGAGTCATTCAGGTCACTAGTGTACTCAGTAACCTGGGACTGTGCATGTTTTTGTTTTTTAAAGATTTGTTTATTTTTTATTTGAAAGAGAGAATCTTCAGCTGGTTCAGACCTCAGATGGCTGCAAGGGCCAGGGCTGGGCCAGGTGGAAGCCAGGAGCTGGGCTCTTCTTCCAGGTCTCCACATGGCTGGCAGGGAACCAAGCACTCGATCCATCCTCCGTTGTTTTTCCAGGCCATTAGCGGGGAGCTGGATTGGAAGTGGAGCTGCTGGGACATGAACCAGCACCCATTTGGGATGCTGGTGTTGCAGGTGGCTGTTTTCCCTGCTGGCCCAGGGCCTGTGCATCTTAGTAATCTTTTTTTAAAGATGTATTTATGTATTTATTAGAAAGGCAGACACACACACACACACACACACACAGAACAGTCTCCTATCCACTGGTTCACTCCCCAAATGGCTGCAAAGGCCGGAGCTGGGCTGATCTGAAGCCAGGAGCTTCTTCTGGGTCTCCCATGTTGGTGCAGGGGTCCAAGCTCTTGGACCATCTTCCATTGCTTTTCCCAGGCCATTGGTAGGGTACTAGATTGGAAGTGGAGCAGCCGGGACTCAAACCAGCACCCATGCGGGATGCCAGCACTGCAGGTGGCAACTTTACCTGCTAGGTCACAGCGCCGGCCCTGCCTGTGCATTGGGAGAGACACCCTGTGAAGGGGGGGAGCCCCTAAGGGCCATGGAGTTCCAGGAGGCCAGGTCCCCTCAGCTGGCCAGGGTCTCAGAAGTCATTGTGAGGGTTGCCTGGGGCTCTGCCTGCTCCAGGCACCCGGTGTTGAGGCTGGGAGAGGGCTGGGCACTGAGGTCCGGGAGCTGCTCCTTGGTACTTCCTGCAGTGCCAGGAGCTGGGTGGTGGAAACTGGGGTAGCTCTGATCAGAAAGGAAGGCAGGTCTCGGAGAGATAGGGGCCTGGGAACTGAGTGTGGCAGGTGAGATCCTTGAGCAGGGGTGTGAAGGCAGCGACCTGCATCTGTCACCGAGATGCAGCAGTGACGGTGGATGAGAGAAGCCGGCTGCAGGGACAGAAGACAGCACTCCCTCAGTGCCCTCCCCAGAGTCCCACACCCACAAGGCCACCGCAGGACCCTGTTCTCCTAGAGCCCCTAGTCCAGTGGGGGACCCCCATCCCCTGTCCTCAGTCTGAAGAGGGCTTCTTCCCTGGGGGAGTCCCCAGCATGATGGTGGACAAACCAGGGCCACCCCGTCTACTGGGGGAGGTGCCAGGCCCATGAGAAGGTTGGGGGGCAGTGAGCACAGCACACGCTTAGCAGATGTGAGCATGGAGGGGTGCAGGGACTGAGGGCCTGCACCTCGAAGGGCCTGTTCCCTGCGTGCCTGCTTAACCCTACCCAGATGGTAGGGGACTATCCTTCCCCAATGAGAGGCCTTGTCCCTAGATCCTGGCTCTAATGCAATAATTTGCCTTTGGCCCAAATGAGTTCAAAATCATTTTTTTTATTTGACAGATAGAGTTAGACAGTGAGAGAGACAGAGAGAAGGGTCTTCCTTCCGCTGGTTCACCCCCCAAATGGCCACTATGGCCGGAGATACGCTGATCTGAAGCCAGGAGCCAGGTGCCTCCTCCGGGTCTCCCTTGCGGGTGCAGGGGCCCAAGCACTTGGGCCATCTTCCACTGCCTTCCCAGGCCACAGCAGAGAGCTGGACTGGAAGAGGAGCAACTGGGACTAGAACCCCATGTGGGATGCCAGCGCCACAGGCGGAGGATTAACCAAGTGAGCCATGGCGCTGGCCCTCAAAGTCACTTTTTTAAAAAAAGGTTTTATTTATTTATTTATTTATTTATTTATTTGAGTTAGAGAGAGAGGGAGAGACAGAGAGAAGGGTCTTTCATCCACTGCTTCACTCCCCAAATGGCTGCAATGGCCAGAGGTAGGCCGATTTGAAGCCAGGAGCTTCTTCCAGGTCTCCCATGTGGGTGCAGGGCCCAAGCACTTGAGCCACCTTCTACTGCTTTCCCAGGCCATAGCAGAGAGCTGGATCGGAAGAGGAGCAGCTGGGACTTGAACCAGTGCCCATATGGGATGCTGGCGCCGCAGATGAAGGCTTAGCCCACTACGCTATGGCATTGGCTCCTAAAATAATTTTGTTTTGAGAGGGGCTCTCCCCCCAGTTCTGCCCAAGGCCTAGGAGAGAGCCAGCGAGTGAGCAAGGGCAGCGGGGCTCAAGCCACACTGCCTTCTGCAGCCTCCCTCTGCTGTGGAGTCAGATACACTCACCAGACGATCTCATCCCTGCCTTCCCCTCCCATCCACACGCCTCTCTCCCATGTCCATCCCATGCAGAACCTGGGCCTCTGCCCTGACCTCTCGGGTGACAGGGGCTGCTTCCCTCCAGCTCCGACTTCCCCAAAGTCCCCAAGTCCCTTCCGAGGTTGGGGACGGGGCAAGGAAACCAAAACCCCTGCCTTTAGGGAGAGCCCAGGCTGTGTCCAAGCCCAGAACAGAGATGAAGCAGGACTGAGGCCATGGCAGAGCCGCCTAGGAGGTCAGGGAGGGGGCGTGCAGGCCACAGCGGGAGGAAGTGGAGGGCAGGGCTGGAGCGATAGCCTTCGATGGCTCTGGGTTCAAAGTGACCCCGAGAGAGAGGCAGAGCAAAGGAAGTGGGCGAGGCCCCTTGCTAACCCCAGAGTTTGCTCTTGCTCTGTGAGGTGGATGCCCAGGAGGCCCCAGCAGGAAGGAGAGAGGGAATAAGAAATTTAAATTCACAGAGCAGCCATTCACGTACACACACACCTGCCCAGGGCACTTACTGGGTGTCGGGCCCTGGGCAAAGTGCTGGGAATACGAACCCATTGATACCATCCCCACTGCTGCCACAGAGGAATCCAGTAAAGTTCCGGAACAGGGCAGCCTCAGATGTGTGCAGTGCGCAACAGCTGCTCACAAAGATGTCCACGTGAGGAGCTTGAGGGACCAGGGCAGCACAGAGGCCCTGGGCAGGGTGAGGCTGAGAAGGGCCAGGGGGTGGCTTTGAGGCTGAGGCAAGAGCGGTGGCCGTGGGGTCAGGTGGTGTTGGGGCCACCTCTCGCAGCCCGCAGGTCCTGTTCTTCAGCCGGGCTGCTCACAGGCTGGGCAGCAAGTGGCCCTCGGCCAAGCGGAGGACTCTTCTCACTGACCCCTCCCCCAGCACACATACTGTGCTTGACTTGGGGCACTGCTCTGGGAGCTGGCAGTGAGGAAGGCGACCCTCAGTTCATGCTAGCTCTTTGATGGAGAAACTTGCAATCCTCCTGGCGGCTTCTGCACCGAGAACACTGTGCATACCTGGAGGAGCTGTGTCAGGCGCCAGGCAAGGCCTGTGCACCCGTGGATCAGGGACCCCTTAGGGTCACTGCACTCCACCCCAGTCCCCGGGGCTGGGATCCTCAGCCCTAGCCATGGGGAAGGGTGGTGTGGGAGCAGGAGGAGGCCTTAGAGTCACAGAGGATTCTTACAGCTGGGGCCGGGCAGGTGCAATGGCAGAACTGGGGCTTCCTACACAGCAGGGACCGTAGGACACCCCGCCCCCCATGCCCTTTTTCTTCTGACTCTCTGCCTTGTGTCCTCAGGGTGAACCTGGCATTGGCCTACACAGAGCTGACTGAGGAGCTGGGCCGGCTTCGGGAGTTGAGTTCCCTGCAGGGGAGGATCCTGAGGACTCTGTTGCAGGAGCAGGCCCGCAGCTGCGGTGAGATGGGACCCTCACCCCGGGAGGCAGGCAGGGAAGGAGCCGGGTTCTGGGCACCCCTCGACCACCTTCCCCACACCAGGGCGGTGGGCTTGGGCCCCCTTCTGACGTCTTCTCCCCACACCCTTGTCCCCCACGCCCGGCCTGCTTTCCCTTCCAGGCCAGAGACACTCGCCGCTGTCGCAGCGTCACTCCCCGGCCCCCCAGTGCCCCTCGCCGTCCCCGCCCGCCCGAGCCGCGCCCCCGTGCCAGTCCCCCGTCCCGCAGCGCCGCTCGCCCGTGCCCCCGTGCCCCTCGCCCCAGCAGCGCCGCTCGCCCGCCTCGCCCTCGTGCCCGTCGCCCGTTCCGCAGCGCCGCTCGCCGGTGCCGCCGCCGTGCCAGTCCCCCAGCCCGCAGCGCCGCTCCCCGGTGCCGCCCAGCTGCCCGGCGCCGCAGCCCCGGCCGCCGCCGCCGCCGCCGCCGCCCGCGGACAGGACGCTGGCGGAGCGCGCCTACGCCAAGCCGCCCAGCCACCACGTGAAGGCCGGCTTCCAGGGCCGCCGCAGCTACTCCGAGCTGGCAGAGGGCGCGGCCTACGCGGGCGCCTCCCCGGCCTGGCTGCAGGCCGAGGCGGCCACGCTGCCCAAGCCGCGCGCCTACGGCGGCGAGCTCTACAGCCCTGCGCGGCCGCTCAGCCCACGGCGCGCCTTCGAGGGCATCCGGCTGCGCTTCGAGAAGCAGCCGTCGGAGGAGGAGGAGTGGGCCGTGCCCGCCAGCCCGCCCAGCCCCGAGGCCGGCACCATCCGCTGCGCCTCCTTTTGTGCGGGCTTCCCCATCCCGGAGTCGCCCGCCGCCTATGCCCACGCCGAGCACGCGCAGTCCTGGCCCTCCATCAACGTGAGTGGGCGCCGCCCTGCGCACGGGGGTGGGGTGGGGGAGGCGGCTCCAAAGCTCCGCCCACCGCCTGGGGGCCCTCCCCGCGGCCGGCCCCCACCTCCCACTGCTTGGCTCCCTTCTTTCTCCAGACCCTGGGCCGGCTCCAGGGCCTTTTCCGTGCCTCCAGGAACTGGGGCCTGCAGCAATAGAGAGTTATGCTTAGCACGACACCGCGGCTAAGAGCATGGTTTTCAGTGAGGGGCTTTGGTTTGCCCCCGGGGTGTGTGACTGATTTAGTAGCTGTTGGACCTCCTACAAGTTGCTCATCCTTGCTGGTTCTCAGCTTTCTTGTCTGCAAAATGGGCAGTAATGATTAAATGAGGGTTCTGAAGAGGGAGACAGTGAGCCAGGAGCAGCTTGTGCAGGGCCCAGCTCCCATCGTCCGGGACCAGCAGCGATTGCTGGTCCCCACCCGTGCCCTAGCGGGCCTCGGAGCCCCGGCTCTTTCTGGCTGTGCCATGAGACAGTCCCGTCTTCGAGATTCACCCATTTTACTGAAACGATGAGTTTCCTGGAGGTCAGCTTGCCATCAGGAAGGACCAAAGTGTATTCCGAAACCAGCCAGGAAGTCGTCCATTGCCCTGGGTCCCCCCACCCCCACCCTGCCGCAGGCTCTCATCTCCAGCCGGGGATGCCTGGCCTCCCTCATCTGCGAGCTGTGCAGCGAGCTCCTGAGGACCCCGGCCCTTGACCACAGAGTGGATTCTGAGTGATGGCACTGGAGACGGCTTCTGCCGCTGCCCCGAGTCCCTGGCAAGGGCAGGCTGGGCCATGGGGGCCGTGGGTTGGGGCTGGGGCCCCTAAGTGACTCCCCTTCTCTCCCCACAGCTGCTGATGGAGACGGTGGGCTCCGACATCCGCAGCTGCCCCCTCTGCCAGCTGGGTTTCCCCGTTGGGTACCCGGATGACGCCCTCATCAAACACATTGACTCCCACCTGGAGAACAGCAAGATCTAGGGCACCTCCCCCACTGGCTGTCTCTCTGCCCTCTGCCCTCACCCCCGGAATCTCACTCACTTTGAATGCTGCATGAATCTCGTGGGGGGCCCCAGCCCCTCGCGACCCCCAGATACCTCCACTAGCTACTGAGTCAACGTGTGTGCCGTCTTCCCTGGCCCAGGCACCACTCAGCTCTGGCTCTTCCTGGGAGGTCAGTCGAGGCGCCCCCCACCCCCACCCCACCTTCCTGGCTTCCACTGGGGAGGTGGGGACTCTGGGCTGGGATGGGGATGGGCGGACCCCTCCCACGCCTCTCCCTCTGCCTTTCTGTTCTTAAACAGGGTTGGATCCAAGAACGTGTCTAGTGCTTGGGCCTGGGGGAGGGCAAGGGTGTCAGAGGATTCCAGGAGCGCCCCCCCAGTCCCTCCCTCAAGGTCCATCTCTCCCAGGCTGTGCTCTGTCCAGGGAGCATCTCCCTGTGGGCCCCCAGAGCCTGCCCAGAGCACTGATGCTGGCTTCTTCCCCCAAGGCCAGCCTGGGCTCCTCGCAGCAGCCCTAGTGGGTGAGCAGACATCTGGTTTCTGGCCATCCCTGCAGGCCAGCTGTGTTCTCCCCGCCACCCACCCTGGGAGCGGGGGGGGGGGGGGTGGGCAGCGAGAGGGAGGGCCTGCCAACAAAGAAGCTGCCCTGGGGGACGGGAGACCCCCCATGACCCTCTGGCCTATGCCCTCCTGGAGTCCTGGCCCCGAGGCACAGGTTGTCAAGGGGGGAGCCTCCCCCTCCCTCCAGCCCTGCCCCACTCAAGCCGATGACACCACAGGTGCCCTGGAGCCCACGTGTGACACAGATGGGTGGGCATCATCGGCCCCTGCCTCCCAGGCCAGAACCTAAGAATGGGTCCAGGGTGCTGTGGAGATCCACTTCAAAGAGCTAACCCCCTTCCCACACCCACCGCCCCTCACTCCCTCTGTGAAATCTACCTCAGAGTCATGCCCTCAGAAAGACGGGGAGCAGGCGGCCGGCGGGTGGGGGAGCCTCCTGGGCCAGAGCCTGCCACCCCGAGGGACCCCTCCCCACTGGCTGCTCTCAGCTCCCTGCCCCAGGTGGTGGCCATGGACACTGCTGGCAGCGCATGTGCCCGTCCGATCCAGCTCTTCCAGGTCCTCCCCTCCCCTCCCTCCTCAGTGTCGGGGAGGGAAGGGCCGTGACTGGGGGGAGAGGGCCAAGGACTCCAGAGACACATGTCATCGTACCCTGAGTGTTCCCCAGGGAGGGGACATGGGGAAGGGGGCCTGGAGGGGGGCGGGGGCCCGTGTGCTCTCTGAACAAGTTGGAAGTCCAAATAAACGTACCTGCTCCATCTGCGCTCGGCCTGTGCCCTCCGTGGCTGGGGTGTGGCTGGAGCCCATGGTAGCAGGAGGTGCTGGGCAGAGTATCTCCTGGAACCACAGCCACAGGGGGGCGGGCACCCCCGTTCAGAGGGACAGGGGCTGGGGGCCGTGCAGGTAGTTACAGGTGGCTGGTGCTGTCAGCTTCGCCCTGAGCACCTGGTGGGGGCTCTGGAAGGGCCCCTTGGTGCTGGCCTGGCCAGGAGAGGCCCCAGTCCCTGGGCATGGGGTGGGGGAGTCACTGATCAGTGGCAGCTACTTCCCATGGTCGCTGCAGGCTGGGGGGCCAGATGAGCCCTTGACAGGAGGGGTGCCTGTGCCTCTGTCATCCTGGCTCTGAGTGCCTGGATCCAGGGTTAGTGGCTGCCTCAAAAGTCCCATACCTGGGAGGTCAGAGCTGGGTCACGAACGCATGCCTGCCCCAGCGGAGGCTGTGCCCTCTGTCTGCAGAACGGGCTTGAGCTGCTCGTTCGTAGACTTCAGTGCCTGTTGCTTCCGTGCGGCCCTTTCTGGCCAAGAGCTCATCGGAAAACAAAAGTGATGGTGGCGGGGTCGTTGCTCAGGGGGTCTCCTGAGGCTCAGCCCTCGACACAGGGTGCAGCCTCCCCAGCTTACAGCTGCCATCTGCGGCCAAGTCCCAAGTGCCAGGAAAGTTCTAGAACCTCTGGGATGTGGGCACTCAGTGCTGCCAGCTGTTCCCCTCCTCAGTCAACGCCCCATGGGGGAAGGTGGCACTGGTTTTCCAGACCCGGGTCCTGTTCTGGATGCCCTAGGCAGAGGGGTGAGTGGTCTAAAGGGTGGTGGTCTCAGGACACCCAAGGCCAACAGAACTCCTGGCCCTTAGGGAGAGGGGCCTGGGGAGACCTGGAAATGAGCCAGTGCGGTGGCAGGGTGCCGCGTGACTGCTGATGTGGGAGGGAACCCAAGTGCCCCGCAAGCTGGCTCTGCCCCTTGTCAGCAGGGTGAGGGGAGTGAGGGGACAGAGGGTGCCGATTCTGGCAGCTTGTCGCCTTGATTTCCAGGGACCCGGGAAACACTCAGGTGCGGGGTGCAAAGTTGCTGGGGGCTGGCAGCGAAGGCGGGGAGGTAGCAAGAGCCGATGCAGGCCCCCTGCCAGGGCCCTCGGAGTCAGGGTCTTCATCTTACACCCCCTGAAGGAGTGGCCAGACCAGACAGAAGGATGCTCGGGAAGTAGAAGGGGGCGGGACAAGTGGGGGAGGACGTCTCTCCAGGCTGGGAAAGATGCTCCCTCTCCCCAGCACACACCAAAGCCAGACACAGCAGGGCTCTCCGTGGTGCCCCACACCCGGCCGAGGTTCCCCTGCCCGCTTCAGGCTGTGCGGGGCGGCGAGCTGACAGCAGCAGCTGCCTTCAGAAGCAGTCGCTAAACGGGGAGGGGTGTGGGGTGAGTCAGCCGTGTTAATGAGAAACACTTCACCCGGCTGATGAGGACTAATGAGCAAGAATGGGGGGCATCTTTATGGAGCAGGGGAGCAGACGGGCTCGCCCTCGGCAAGGACAAGGACAGCAGCTTAGGTGACCACAGGAAGAACCGAGGTCACACTAAGGATGAAGAGGCAGAGAGGGTAGAGAGTAAGGCGGCTGTGGATTGGGAAGGGGTGGGGTAAGTGTCTGGGGCCAGAGGGTGTGCAGCCCCGTCCTGTCGCTGCCCCGTCTCCGGTTTCTCCATTGGACCCCAGAGCTGTTCCAGGCCTTCAGGGCTGCCCTGGGGTTGCCCATGTGCCATAAATTGAGGTCTCACCTGTACCTGCGGAGGGCCGTGAGCTGTGCCTTTGAGAACATTCCAGGCCGTGCCTGTGACAGAAGGCTGTGGGTCAGCACTTGCAGGTTCACTCTGCACGCGGCCCTATGTTCAGACCCAGGGAGTCCTGGCAGAGCTGCGGGCAGGAAGACGCCAGGGGAGGGAGGCCATGGGCATCAGCTGGGAGCCCCCTGCCCTGGCACCTGCCCCATTCTTGTGACAAAGGCGATGCCCCTGAGAACCCAGCCCCAGTTGACCGTGTCCCCCACTCTCTGCCAAGTCAGCCAAGGGCAGCGTCACCAGCGCGTCTCACAGATGTTCCAGTCGGCTGTGGGCATGGGGGAGGGAGGGAGGGAGGGTGAGGGGACAGGATGGGTGTCGGCCAGCACCTCCAACACCTCCTAATTTGCATTACCACCGACAGTCTTCTTGACCAAGAAAATGGAGCCAGAAATAACGGGGGGGGGGGGAGGTGGTTCCCGTGGCAGAGGGGGCCACTTTGAGGTTCTCTTTCCTCATCTTGCCTCCAACACTCCCGCGGTGCTGGGAGCAAGAGGGCAGGCAGCCCCACAGTTGGCCCCAGGGCAGGGGAGCGCACCCACTGTTGCTCCTCCAGTGGGGGCCAGCTCCCCCTTCCCAGCCTCTCAGCCCCCCACACTGCCACTTGCCCCTTCCCTCCTCCATCCTACCCTCCCTCCTCCCTGAGGACCTTCTCCCTGGGCCCCCTGCAGCCCTGCCCAGCTGGGGAGTTGTCTCTGCCAGCGCTCCCCAGTCCGTGTCCTGCCTCCCCTGTCAGACTAGCATTTGGAGCATTTGCCAGAACCAGGGCCTGAGCAGAGCAGCTTGAGGGGCCGTTCTGCAGGAGAAGTCACCCAGGGGACGGCCACAGAGTTTTCTGCTGGATCTGGGGTGAAGCAGGGGCCAGCAGGGGACCCTGGGCCTAGGGCTGTGTGACAGGGCAAAGAGGGGCCTTTCTCCCGCACCGGGGACCCCTAGCTTTACCTAGAGGTGGTTCCTGAGTGTCAGGTCTCCTGTCTCAGAGAGAGGGACCAGACCCCCTCCAGTTCCACCTTTCTCTCCCCTGCCTCGGGGAGGAACGCACAGACCCTTGCCGCTCAGTGGACTTGCAGCGAATTTACTTCTGCCCCAACGAGGCCGCCAGGGAGGAGCCTGCCAGCCCCAGCTCAGAGGCAGGATGTGTCGAGGAGAGGGGTCCTGGGACCCGCAGAGGTGCGGGAGTGGGGGGGGAGCAGCAGGCCCAGCAGGGAAAGCAGGTCGCCGGCGCGCAAGAGCTGTGAACACACCGTGGGAAGGAGCGAAGGGCGAGCTGAGAACTTCCCCACTCCCCCTCCAGAGATGCTATTCTGGGGGAGCTGATATATGCAGCGCAGGGGGCAGGGTGGGGCATGTGCCAGCTTCCACAGGGTCAGCCGGCGTGCTGTCCCCACTCTCCCAGCCAGCGTCCCCGGCTCCGGCATGGCCCTGCACTGACTGCCCTCGTCACTGGGAGGTGCTTCCCGAGCCCCAGGGTGGGAAGAAGTGGCCAGGACATGTGGAGCTGGCCTCTTGGTACCCCTGGGGCCTCAGACCCCACGAGAAGTTCCCACTTCCATTGCTTCCTGGGGGCAGGCACAGAGCACAGCCTGGGAGCCCAAGCACTTCTTGCCCCCAACTCAGCACTCCCGCACCCTGCAGGGAATGGTGTGGAAGGGGGCAGGGCGGAAGCGGCACCTGAGCTGGCCCCCAGGGTGGGACCCCTGCGTGGGGAAGCCGCTTGCTCCCCAGGCACGAGGAGGCGTGCTGCAGGCTGCCTCTCTCGGCATGAAGTGCTCAGCGCTCCCGGGGGCCTTGACTCATCTTGGGATGAGAGCTCCGGTGCCCTGTGGGTTTCTGGGGTGGCTGGGGTAGGGGCAGGGGCAGGCGCAGGCGGGTAGCTAGTGTGGGGCTAAGCAGAGACTTTTGTTTTCGCTTTTTAGAGCTTGGCTGTGTCTCTGCCTAAGAGTCCAGCTTCTCCTAAAAGAAAGGGGTGGCTGGGGTGGTAAAAGGCCTGGCTTGGAGCCTGCTGTGAGGAGCTGGGCACGGCTGTGGTAGAAGGACCTGAGGTTAGACTTTAGGAAGAACTTCCTGCAAAGACGGGGTAGGGGCATATTTCCAAAGAGGAACAGAGGGGTCCAGTCCCCTTACGTGGTTTGCAAAGCGCTCCCTCCAGGGCTGGCGTTTGCCCTGGGACAGTGCAGGCCACAGGCAGAGAGGTGAGCAGAGCAAGCCAGTGCAGGCCGTGGGAGTCTGTGGGATGAGAGCAGATTCGGGCTTGGAATGCACACGTCCCCACAGCAGCCCGCGGGGTAAGGGGTGTGAGGCACAAGTCGCGGCTGGGAAGCCCCTCTCTTCTTCCAGGCCAGGGAGGGCAGGGGGCCGGGCAGGGCTGCCCAGCTGTGCCTACAGGAGCCCTCCAAGGGGAACTGGGGCCAGGGAGCCAAGTGCGCTGGGGCAGAGGACCTGGGGGGAGTCTGCCAGAGGGCAGGAGACCTTGTCCTGCAATGAGCCCTGCTCTGGAGGCCGCAGGTCCAGGCTCCTGGGCCCACGGGGAGTAGGTGCGCAGGGCTGCTGAAGTGCTGATCGAAGCCATCTTCCTTCCTGGGGCCCTGGGTCTTGTGGGTGTTGCAGGAGCTCAGCTCTCCCTCCTGCCCGCCAGAGAGCAGAAGCGAGGGGTGGATGGGAGGTGAGGGGGAGGACTGGGAGATGGTGTGAAGGAGATAGCTGGCCCTGAGCATGGGTGAGGGGCAGAGAAGGGGAGAGTGTCCCCTGGTGCTGGCCTTGGGGGTGGGCCCAGGACACCCCCAGAACTCACAGAGGGCGTCAGAGAGCCTCCCTTCCTTCCCAGACTGGCTGTGCCTGCTGCCAGAGGAGGGACTGAGGTGGACGCCCCATCCCCTGAGCTCATCCCCAGCGCTGCCCTGGTCCCTCACAATGGCATGGGGGAGGGGTGCTCTCCTCTGGTCAGGCAGATGTGTAGCCACCCACTGCCCCCCCCCCCAGGTTCCCCTGGTCACGCTTCACCCCTGTTGCTATGAGTGCATGGATGGACCCAGTCATATGTGCACACATCCTTCCCCACCCACCAGGCTCCCAGGGACACCCACCTGCAGGGACACACTGTCCCCAGCACAGCACCCAGGGCCCTGGAGCCAGTCGGGTATGACTCAGGTGACACAGGGACCCTGGGACTAGTGCATGCCAACACATGTGTGGAGTCACACACGCACACGCAGACACGCTCCTAGCCTTGAAGCTGACCTCATTATCCGGTGCTGTGCTGCTGTGTGATTAACAACGGCTCTCTGAGTTAAGCTACGGCTACAACGCGCTGAGCACGGAGCACTGAGAAGGCACACACATGCTCTGCTCTTTCGAGCCGTGTGAACCAGCCGCATCCCACCACTCCATGATCCTCTGTAGAAATCACATGATGAGCTTCAGTGCAGCTGGGCAGCCCCCAGGAGGGCTGCACCTGGGCAGCAGTGACTCATCAGGGCAACTTCTGCCCCGTGGGGCTGCCTCCCCTTCCCTACTTCTGCCTGGACCCCACTTCCTGCCCCTCTCGTTTCTCCTCTGCCTCCCCTGTCACTCAGGCTGCACGCTGTGCTGGGTACTCAGGGCTTTTTCACCCTCGCTCCCTGCCACGGTCAAGGCCACCAGGGTGACGGGACTCTGGAGGACTCAGGCAGGCTGCCACCGAGGGACGGGGACGAGGCAGAGCTGTGTGTTGGGAATGCTAAGGCCCCGGGCCTGGGCAGCTGCCGGCCCGAGTGTGCCTCCTTGAGCCTGTCCCATCTCCACTTACTTTCCCTGGGCACAAGGACACCAGGTCATGCCTCCCCTGGAACTGGGAGGGGACAGCAGTTGTCCTTTGCGGCCTGGAGAGGGGAGATGGCTGGAGCCTGCTGCTGGCACGGGCACCTCTGGCTCTCGCCGAGCTCTGGGAGCCCCACAGCACCTCTGAGCTTCTGCTCTTTGGTTTGAAAGAATGAAGGGAACGGACTTGGACTTGGCAGTGTTAATTTCCTTCCGCACCCTCGGGGTTCTGTGCTTCTGTGCTTCCTCTGGCCTTGACTCCAAGGGAAGCATTTCTTAGAGTTCGTCTTGGTCTCCTCCCCTGTAGCTCAGGAGGAGGTGAATGTGCACGGGGCGCACACCTGGGGGGGCTTCCAGGGGCTTCAGCTCTCTCCTGTGACTCTGAGATTACTCCTGCCACACACGGGAGGTGGTGGGGGCAAGAGAGAGAGAGAAAGAGAGAAGGGGAGGGGGAACTGAAAGA
This sequence comes from Sylvilagus floridanus, assembly GCA_949820135.1. Lineage (NCBI taxonomy): Eukaryota > Metazoa > Chordata > Mammalia > Lagomorpha > Leporidae > Sylvilagus > Sylvilagus floridanus. The sequence continues at coordinate 23,639,347 of OX463237.1, forward strand.
AGGGGGGGGAGAAAGGGAAAGGAGCTGAGAGGGAGGGAAGGGAGAGAACGGAGGGAAGGCTCACTGTGGAACCCGAATGCAGCCAGGCCCACCCCTGGCCCCTGTAGGGCCGTGCGCAGGGCTTTCTAGTTGTCACAAATCCGGTCCTGGCTGGGCCGCTCCAAGGGCAGAGGCGATTCCTTGGGCTGCGCTGCACCCAGGCAGGGGCGGGGGGCCTGGAGAGCGGCCGCTCCTCTGCCCAGGCCCCCCGCCGCTGCACTGCCGCTCCTTCTGAAAGCAGAAACCACAAAATTGGCTTGTGGTCGGGTGCATATCAGTCACCACGACTGAGCTTGGCTTCCTGGGATGACTAGGGGGGTGGAAGCCCCTCCCTTCAGCCCCCCAATATCTTCAGAGGGGTCAGAGACCGAGATGGGAAGTGGTTTTCCTTGGAGCCTGGCGCTGTCAGGTAGCAGAGGGTCCTGAGCCTGCAGCTCAGGGGGTGGGGTCACCGAGGAGGGGGTAGCATCTACTCCTGGCTTTCTCACCCAACAGCCTGGAAGCAGGCAGGGCCTGGCCTGAGGACACGGACACGGCCCGGTACCAGCCCTGTGGCCCAGCTGCAGCTTGAACCCAGGGCCAGAGCCCTAGGCTGGGATTTCCCCACCTCCCTCCCAGGCCCAGTGCTGCTGCTGGTCTTTCAGGAAGGGGTGATGCAGCTGGCACTGCCCTCGCAGTGTCCTGGAGTGTGCCAGCTGTGGTGTCCCAGGCCCCACCTGTCCTCCATCCCTCCCAGAGCCAGGAGGAAGGGGCGCAGGTGATCCGACGGCGCATGCGGTGGTGTGGGTAAGGGTTGCTTGCTTGCTTTCTGCCAGGAGTTTGGAACCTCCCAGCCATCTTCCCACCACCCTCCTGTGAGCGGACAGCAGCAGCAAGGGAGGGGTCGCTCTCCCTCCTCCCGGTGTTACGTAAAAGCGCCCTTTAGAACATTTTGCTGTTTTTATTGATCTGTAACATCTCAAAGCAAGAAGCCGCCTGCCATGCAAATCAGCCTCAGGCAAGTCCCACTCCCTTTCAGGTGGTCGCTCCCCCAGGCCCAAGCCCCGGCTGTCCACAGGGAAAGTTGAACTGTCCGTGACCCGGCCGCTGGGCCCTCTGGACTCCCCTGGGGTTAGTGAGCAGCGTGGGGGGGTTGGGCTCTGGCCGTGCTCCCTTTGGGTGACTTGGAGCCCATTGTGCTCTCGCGGTGCCTCGATGTCCCCTTCTTAACACGACGGACTAAGATTCTTCCAGCACTGACCTGGGCGCACTTCCTAGACGCTTCCTCTTGGCACCCCACCCCCTCTCCATCCCCACACTTCTCTGGTTCCCAAGGCAGGGTTGCCCAGGCTCTCCTGACTGTTTCTCTCTCCTGCTCTCGTCTCTGTTTCTCCGTCTCTCTTTCTGTTTCAGCCGCCTCAGGCTGGGCTGGGGGCACCGGAGTTCCTGCAGGTGTTGACTCAGGCCTTTCTAAGCCCCTCCCTTCCAGGATCCATGTCCCCCGCCAGGGCAGAGACCCTCCCCCAACTCTCTCGGGGGTTCTGCTAACAGGTTGAGCCTCTGATGGAGGAGAAGGTCCTGGTTCTGCAGGGCACTGCCTCTACCTGCTGAGGCCTGGGGGCAGGAATAGAGCTGGGAAGGGACCCTCCTCAAAGACTCCGGGAGAAGCTCCCAACTCCTCCCCTAGGGGGACCGAGCACGCGCGGACAGAGCACGTGTGAAGAACACACGCGAGGAAACTCCTCGTGTGCCACGGGCACGCCCTCCCCCCCGCACGAGTCAGGTGCGCACACGCGCGTGTCAGGTGCGCACGCCCGCGCGCCCACACGCTGCCGAGCCGCGCTCCCGGGAGTCGAGCTGCACGAGGGCGGGGCAGGGGCAGGGGCTGCGGCAGGAAGGCGGCGGCCCCGCCCCGCGCCGGTGCCCCCCAGCGCCACGCCCCCGCGGCTGCCTGGCGAGGTTGCTGCCCCTTGACTTTTCCCGGCTTCGAGGAAACACCTCCCTTTAGGGGAAAGCGAGATGAGGCGGGGACGCAGGGGAAGCACTGACTCTGGGGCAGAGGCATGAGCCTGATTTTCCAGTCGGGGCGGCGCGCAGGGCGATGGCACTGGGGACGCCCGGGCGAGGGCCTGACTCAGAGCCAGAACCACAGGGCTCCTCCGCTGTGTCGTCGTCGTCCGGGACCAAGAAGCCAGCAGGTTTATAAGAAACTGCGATTCATCTCTGTCCTCTTCCACCTCTCTGCAAGAGGTCAAGGTTAGCCTGGAGGAGGGACCCCAGCCCAGGCCAGGAAGGGGCTCTGGCTCTGGCTCAGGTTGTTTTGGGAAGGCTTCCCCGCGTTTGTTCAAAGACAGCAGCAGCTTCGGGGAGCTTTCCACCGCGAGGAATCTGGGGTCCCATGTGTTGTCAGGGAAGGCGCAGAGAGGGGCTCCTGAGTTGGATTAGCCCCCAACACGGGGACAAGAGGGGTCCTCAGACTCACAGGCAGCTCCGGCTGGCTCTGCCGCCCCTCTCTGGGGAGAGAGCACGGCTTAGCTAGCAGAAGGCAGAGCGGAGGTGTGATGATGCCCCCCCACCCCCACCGCCACCCCCACCCCCACCCCTCTCAGAGGGAGGAGGCAGCGCAGCCGCAGGGAGCTACCCAAGCCCCTTCCCCAGGGGCTCGGCTGCCAGGGGAAGTTGGGAGAAATGAGGAATGCCCCGCCTCCCACCTCTGCACCTGGAGCCCAGGTGGCCTGAGTGCTTCCCGTCTGGATCTGCCTTCACGGCACCGCTGACCCCTCACCTGGCCTTGATGGTGCAGCTGAGCCAACTCCTGCCCCCTTCGGCCCCCAGCCCTGCCTCCCTCTCCTCCTGCCCTGTAACTGGTGTGGGTTTGCTGGGCAGTGGGGGCCCATTCTGTAGGGTCATCAGACAGAAGGAAGGAGGACGCTGGGACACCAGGCATGAGTTCCCAAGCACAGGGGCATCCTCGCTTGGAGAAAATACTTAGCTTCTCGACGCCTCGGTTTCCTTGTCTGTAAGATGGGGACAATGGTGCCCGCCCAGCTGATCCCACACCAAGCATGTGAGCTCCCTGCAGGGATTCTCTTGTTTCATACCCCCCCCCCCCCCCCCAGCAAGCAGCAGGGCCAGGAGAGGGGTTCAGGAGAAGCTGGGATTTTTCCATTTCCAAACTTCCTGAAAGTTGAGGAGTGCGACAATGTAAAAGCTGGGGTTGGTATGCTATGTCCAGGGAGGTGGGCACCTGAGAGTCCTGGGTGCAGCCCATTGTGGACCCTGGGCCTTGAGACAGTGGATGGTGTGTGTGTGTGTGTGTGTGTGTGTGTGTGAGAAAGAGAGAGAGAGAGAGAGAGAGAGATGCGAGGTGATAGGCCCCACTTCTCAATTCCCAGCTCCTGGTGCGGTGCTAAGGACTTGCCCGATCAGAATCCACCGAGTGTCAGATTCTGGTGCCACTGGTTGGGAAGAAATGGAGGCGGGCATGGGCAGGGGGCAGTGATGGCAGCCACACCAGCTGTACGCCCGCTGTGGCCAGAGGCAGAGTCCGGGGGCCATCTCAGGGCCCTGGTGGAAGGGGGTTGGCAGGACGTCTTGTGACACTTCCTGGGTAACCGAGGGCGGGAATGGGCAGCAGACAGCAGGCTCCCGGGGAAATCTCAGACTTGGTGTCAGAGTGGATCTGTGTCTGGCGTGGTAAGTGGGGTTAAACTCAAGGTCAGAACTAGCCAATCCGTGTTCACGCCAGCATGGCCTTGGGTGCCCTGCCTCACGATGGCTGGGACCCAGGTGCCTTCTCGCTGGGAGCCGAATGCCAGGCTTGTCTCTCTGCACTGGTTGCCCGCCCCCTACCCCCGACTACTGCCTGAGCTGCACAGAGGGATGTGTGTGGCTCCCAGGCCTCTGTTCGGCTCTCTGGTTTCAGGTGCTGATCTTGCCATGACTTCCAGTGACCTCAGAAAGGCACATGAGCTGAGCTGCAGCGTGAGGGTTGTAGGAAGGTGGCTGAGAGGGGCCCCATCCTGAAGTGCATGAGCCGGAGGTGGCTTTGCCAAAATGGCAGGGCTGGGCCGTGGCCATCCTCTTCCGAGCCAGCTCCCTGCTAGGGCCTGGGAAAGCACCTGCACCCGCGTGGGAGACCCGGATGAAGTTCCTCACTTCTGCCTGACCCAGCCCTGGCCGTTGTGGCCATCTGGGGAGTGAACCAGCGGATCGAAGACCTCTCTGTTTCTCCCTTTAGCTCTGATGTACAAATAAGTAAATATATTTTTTTAATTGCTGAGATGGGGAAGCACCACCAGGCACCCGGATCTCTGGCCAGTGCTGACACAGTGGATCAGCCCCAAGACTCCTGCTTTGCTGCTTCTCACCCTTGGCCTTTCCCGACCACCTTTGCTATGACTTGTCGCAGGAGTTGAGAAGGTGGCAGAAGGGGAGAGGAGGGAAAAGGGAGCTCTGAGAACAAGCTGGAGGGCCAACGTGGACCCCAGGCAGGGTGCAGAGTTGGCAAGCTGACCAGGGAGGTGCTGTTCAGATGGGCAAGAATGCTGATAGGAGTCAGCGCTGTGGCTTAGTAAGTTAAGCCTCCACCTGCGGCGCCGACATCCCATATGGGCACCAGTTTGAGTCCCAGCTGCTCCAATCTTTTGTTTGTTTCTTTTAAAAGACTTTTTTTTTTTTTTTTACAGGCAGAGTGGACAGTGAGAGAGAGAGACAGAGAGAGAGGTTTTCCTTTGCCGTTGGTTCACCCTCCAATGGCCGCCGCGGCCGGCCCGTTGTGGCCGGCACACCGCGCTGATCTGAAGGCAGGAGCCAGGTGCTTCTCCTGGTCTCCCATGGGGTGCAGGGCCCAAGCACTTGGGCCATCCTCCACTGCACTCCCGGGCCACAGCAGAGAGCTGGACTGGAAGAGGGGCAACCGGGACAGAATCCAGCGCCCCGACGGGGACTAGAACCCAGTGTGCTGGCACCACAGGCAGAGGATTAGCCTATTGAGCTGCGGCGCCGGCTAAAAGATTTGTTTTTATTTATTTGAAATAGAGTTACAGAAAGAGGTAGAGAGAGAGAGTGAGAGAGGTCTTCTATTTGTTGGTTCACTCCCTAAATGGCTGGAGCCAGAGCTGAGCTGATCCGAAGCCAGCAGCCAGGAGCTTCTTTCAGGTCTGCCATGTGGGTACAGGGGCCCAAGGACTTGGGTCATCTTCTGCTTTCCCAGATGCATTAGCAGGGAGCTGGATCACAAGTGGAACAACCAGGACTCCAACCGGTGCCCATATGGGATGCTGGTGCTGCAGGCCGAGATTTTAACCCACTGCGCCACAGTGCCGGCTCCTGCTCCACTTCTGATCCAGCTCCCTGCTAATGGCCTGGGAAAGCAGTGGAAGATGGCTCAAGCGCTTGGGCACCTATATCCACGTGAGAGACCCAGAAGAAGCTCCTGGCTCATGGTTTCAGATCAGCCCTGCTGCAACCATTGTGGCCATCTGGGGAAAACCTCTGTCTCTCCCTCTCTCTGTCTGTAACTCTGCCTCTCAAATAAATATTAAAAAAAAAAAAAAAAAGAGTGTCAATAAATCAGCAGTCCACCTTTGCAGGCAGGGAATCCAAACTTGAAGGTAGCGAGGGCTCCAGATGGGGCCGTGGCCAGTGCTTCTGGGAAGTAGTGCTGGGAGGGCGCTGGACAGAGGAGGAGCTGAAACCGCCCTGCCTTGAAATAGGAAGAAGGTACCGCGGGGAGGCCAGAGGTGGACCGTGGTAGAAACTGCACGGTGTCCCCATGAGACGGGGCTGAGGGAGGCAGCTGCCCCCTTGCCCCCACTCCCAGCTCCCCCGCCCCATTCTGGCCCGCAGCCCTGGGGAAGCTGCATTCTCACCACGGACCCAGTGCCGGCTGTGGCTTCTTCCCTCTGACCTATTTTTTAATCATTTGATAGGATTTCCCCTCCAAACCAAAGCCCCGGCCCCCTGGGCCCGTCAGCTCCACCGCGTGTCAAAACCTCCCCTGTCACTTTGCGTTGGTTTCTTGGTCCAGCCGGCCCCTCCCGCAGGGCCTGAGAGCGCAGGCTAATTATCCAGCTGCTGAGCGCCCCCACCCCTGCCCCTCCACCCCCAGCCCCAGCAGAGGGGCCCTGGAGGCCTGCGCCTCCTCGCCTCCTGCTGCTCTCAGGAAGTCCTTCCTGCTGTCTAACCTCCATCCTTCCCTCTGTCCTGCCCCTAGTGGTGCTGAATCAAGACACACAGGCTGTTTGTTGATCTAGATGAGCAGGGACTTTGGGACGCTTCCCTGGGGGGACAGAAAGGGGCGGCTGGCTTCCTGCCCTTAATGTAGGGGTATCCTTGTCACTCTAGCTCTCTCACAGCCATCCAGGGTACGGACTCTGCCGACTGTCTCGCTTTGCAGAGCAGAACTCTGAGGCTCAGCCAGGGAGAGGGCCTGACCTGTGGTCACCGCAGGCAGGACCAGAGCCCCAGATCCCCATCTGCCTTTCCCTGTACCCCAGCTATCAGTCAGGGCCTTCACTGCTTCCTCCCGCTCTGGCCTGGGCCTTCCTCCATTTCCCTCCTCTTTCATCCATCCAGAGCCAAGCCTTCGGTCCACCCCGTTTCGCCCCTGCCGTGCAGCGTAACAGATGGACAAGACTGACCAGAGACAGGCAAGCCAGAGCAGACTCAGAGGGCCCCATCACAGACAGATGGACACGCAGCAGGCACGCTGAGAACCAGAGAGGCCTGGAGACAGACACCAACGCGTGACCGCGAGACCCCGAGTTCTGGGGCGCATGGACACGGACACGGAGAGGCAAACAAGGCCCTGTGCGCAGGATTCGCCTGCAGAGTGTTTCCCGGGCGCAGACAGACGCTGAGCTGCAGAGCCAGACGGAAGCCCTGCAGCGGGGAGACGCGAGGCTCACGGGCCTTGGCGAGGGCCCTGGCGAGAGGGAAGAGCCTAGCAGGGCTTGTTTTGCTGTCCTGTGGCTGGAGGCCCCGGGGTGGCCTGCAAGGGAGGCTCGCCTGGCAGGGCCTAACGGTGCCGATGCCGTGCGGTGCTGCCAGAGGTGGGGTGGGCACAGGGGGCCGCGTGGGCTGGGGGTGGGCGGCTGTGCAGGGCTTAACCCCTCAGCCTGTCTCCCCCTTCCAGTTCCTTTCCCCTTGGCTCTTCTTTTCTTTCCCTCCTCCCCCAGCTCCCTCTACCCAAAGCCCTGGGTATCCCCCCACCCCCACCCCCACCCTGGTAACCAGACTCTGCTTCCTGCCTGAGATTAAGGGCCTGTCTGCTGAGATTCCCCCGGAAGGGGGGCCTCCCTGGATCTCGGGCCTGCCCTCCGGGACACAAAGCAGGAACCCCAGCCCGGGGGCACTGTGGGACAGGTATGTGGGTTGGGGGTCTCACATGGAGACCTGGGGCAGGGTGACAGTGGTTGGAGATGGAGAGAGGAGACGTAGTCAGAGATATCATGCCCCTGGAGAAGCAGCACTGGGATGCAGAAGGACCCAGGCATGGCGGGAGACCAAGGCGGAAGGGCTGCCTGGCCTTGAGGGGTGTGCGGCGTGGGGAAGGAGGATCCAGACTGGAGTTGGGAGCTGGTGTCCTTGACCTTGGGGGTGAGCCCTCCACTCCAGTGTTCCCACTGACCACCTGATGCTGGGTGCTGGGGACTCGGAACTCCTGCAGCTGTCATGAGGGTGGGGGTTGTACAGGTGCTTGTCACTCCTCCCCCTCCCGGGCTGTTAATCCGATGGTTCCGGCTATGCCCTCTGAAAGACTGGCAGGCTGGGCCTGGAGGGGCGGGGGTTTGGGGTGGGTGGGGATGGGCAGAATCAGATGCCCAGGGAGCTCTGGGAGGCTGGGTGTGGGACAAGAGCAAGGGGTGGGGCCAGGGACCGGGTCCCAGGGCCGCCTCTAGTGTGGTGGGCGATGTGCGGTGTGTGGTGTGCAGTGTGCCTGCAGCGGCAGCATGGGTGCATAGGCTGATGCAGCCACACTCCAGCGGCAAGTGGGCTGGGGGCTTGACAACTCAGATCCCCAGGATCACCGTGCTAGGGGCGCTCTGGGAGCAGAGGCTAACCTTGATTTGTCTTTGTGAGCTCGGAGTCCGTTTATCCCAGTGCGCAGTACCCGAGCCTCCAGGGAGTCACGTGCAGGTGTCTCCAGGGAGCCTCTCCCCCTTCTGAGATGGGATCTTGCACACGGCAGAGCCCTCTTTTGGCCCAAAGCCCTGAGTGGAGGCTGGGGGTTGATTTGAAGGAACAAAGGGGCGGCTGGGCCTTGGCTCTGATTCCTTCCGCTGCAAACTGGTGGTCCTGGCTGGAGGTCGGTTAGTGGCACTGAGAGGGAGACCAGAGAGATTAAGGTACTCATGTTGGTCACACAGTATGAGTTGGGGTTCAGACCCAGCCACCCAACCAGGTCTGCCCTGTGTCCCTCTGCTTGTGGCTTCCACCCTCCGCAGTGTCTCCCTGGCCTGCCGCTTACTGAGTCAGCTTCTGGGGTCTCTGTGGGGACTGCCCCTTTCGGTCTCTGCATGAAACTCGCCCAGCCTCTCATGCTTGGCACTCTTGCCTTTCCGGCCTCATCCTCAACTCGCTGCCCCTTCTCTCTTTCCCTGTGTATCCTCTTACGGCCTCTAAGACTGGGCCTGGCGGGTGGGTGGCAGAAATCCCGATTTTGGGGCCACTGCTGCCCCTATCCCAGCTGCCCATAGAAAGGCCTCTGCCCTAACGGAGCCACTGAGTGTGAGTCCTCCCCCACCTCCCTGAGCCTTCTCTGCCCCCTAGGGTGGGGGTGGGACTGGGGGTGGGATGGCCAGTCCTTCCCACGTTTGCGGGGGGAAGGATCCAGCTGGCTATTTGATTCTGGGGTGCCTAGAGCTGTGAGAAGAGAACCCTTCTTGGGCATAGTGTGTGCCCACCCACCACCAGCCCTCCCAAGCGTGCTCCAGCACACTCATGGTCCTGGCTGATGGGGATGGGATGTAGCTTGCAGGTGCGAGAGCTATGGGGCAGGGGCCTGAGCTTGGGGGGAGTGGACTCACTGACTTCCAGAGCCATCCAGAGCCCTTAAATGTACAGGTGTCTGGGGGCGGGCCTTTGGTGCATTGGTTAAGGCACCAGTTAGGATTGGTTAAGGCACCTGATTCCCTGTACTAGCGTGCTTGGATTAGGATCCCAGCCTCGTTCCAGACTCCAGCTTCCCGCTCATGCGCACCCTTGAGCAGGTGGTGCTCAAGTGCCCGAGTCCCTGCCACTTATGTGGGGCTCCTGGTCCATCCTCCACCATTGCAGGCATTTGGGGAAGTAAACCAAGAAGACAGGGCCTTTCCCTGTCTCTCTGCTTATCAAATAAATGAATAAAATAACAAGTACATTTTCTGGCCTGTGCCCCAGGTCTGGGATTCAGAACCTCATGGGGCAAGTCCCAGAGTCCACGCTGAAAGAGCCCAAGGCTTCCTGACAGTCTTCACCCACGGGTGTGGCAGTGGCTGGGACCTCCACGGAGCCTGTCTAGCCTCAGTGGGAAGTGACTTGACTCTTGCAGAAGCAGCGGGGGAGTGTGGGGCAGCCACCACCTAGGCCGCCAGCTTAGGGTGAGCTCTTTTCTCTCTCCAAGGCTCTTCCTTCATTACATGACCCTCTCCCTGTTTGTGGGAAGAGCACTGGACCCGGAGTGCAGAGAGCAGACTTCCAGCCCCAGCTCTGCAGGGGGATGTGTGATCCCCTCCCCCATATTTACCACCCAGCCTGGCTCATCAAATTCCATGTGGGTTGGGAGCTTGTCTCTCCCCTCCCAGACCCCTACCCCCTGTCTCTTCACTCCCGCCCCACCAGGGCCAGCCTGGCGGATGTGCAGCGTGTAGATGGGGGTGGGCGAGGTGCTGGGAGGGGCGGCCTCAGGGAAGCAAAGGGATCCCAGGAGGCCTGGACTCCTGCTCCTCTTTTCCCACCTTTCCAGCCCTGGGCCTGGGAAGGGGCGAGGCGGCAGCAGGGAGGAGGAGGTGTCACCACCAGGGTTCTTCTCACCCAAGCTGGCAGAAGGGCGGGACTGGCAGTGGTGACACCAGGGCTGCTCAGCCTCCGCTTTTCACAAGCACTTTCTTTTTTGGGTGGAAGAAATCGGAGGGCGGGCGGGGAGGAATCGGGGTTGATGAGCCCGAAGATCCTCCAAGTACTCCTGAGGTTATGGAGGTCACCCACAGCGCCTCCCCTTTCCTCCAAACACAGGTGCCCAGGGCTGCCCACTCTGAGATTATAATCCTTCCCGCCCTGGAGTGCTGGGTGGGAGTTGGGGGGCCTGTTCAGATGTGGGGGACGGATCGGTCTGAGTGGGGACGGACCCCTTGACAGAGGATGTGCGTGGGAAGGAACAAGTCTCCATTTGGCCCCCAGAGCCAAGAACTTAGCAGAAAAATCTCCCTGGCAGAGGTTTCCGTACCCTACAGCCTCACAGCTCCTGGGGAAATCAGCCATTCCACCGTCTTACCGTAGCCTCTCAGGTTCCCCCAAAAGTAGCCAAGGTCTCCAGGGCGCGCGCTCTCTCCTGCAGCGCTGCCCCGCTTGGAAGAGCAGGCAGAGGCTTCCGCCTTCCTTGAGGCACAGGGAGATGGCGGATGAAGGGTTGAGGAGGAGGTCAGACCGACACCCTGCCTCCATCCTCCGGGGGAGGTGCACTAATTCCCTCCCTCCCTCTCCCCGGGTCATGCCCGCCTCCTGGGGTCCCCAACTTCGCCTTCACCTGCCAGCCTGCCTCTTGGTTCAGCTCTAGTTGGGAGCAGAGAGTCCCCGTGGGCCCCTAAGGGTGAAGCCCTGTTGGGTCAGGGCAGAAACGAAAGGAGGAACGTGGAGATGGGGCCAGCCCCAGGGGAGACTTGGGAGGGCAGGAGTGGGGGAGTGGGGGGCGATAGAGGAGAGGTGAGTTAACCTGATGAAACTGTGAGAAGTATTTTCCAAAACACTCTAAAATGTAAATGGTTACTGACATGCAAAAAATTCGGCACCACTTTGTTGAATGAAAAAAAAACACACATGACAAAGCAGCACGTGTGGTGTTTATATAGAATTATGCATTGGTATGTGTGCAAGACAGCCAGTGTGCAAGGAGTGACACCTGTGTGTTTGCTGTATGTTAATTCTGTTTGCCTTTGAGGGTGGGATTTGGGGCGATTTATATAGTCTTGTTTTTAGTTTTCTTTACTGCTCGATTTTCTGTTTCATCTTTATACACAGGAAGACTCTCCGTGAGGCTACCTTCAATCGCTGGGGGGAGGGGGAAGAGTTCACCATAAACGCATAGCTACATTAGTGAACAGAAAAGAGACATAAAGCAAAGTCCCCGTGGTCCCATCAGCCTGGGGGTGCCCTTCGGAGCACCGGGGCGGGGGTGGGGTGGGCTCTGAACCTCAGCGTTTCCACGCAGGTGTAATCATGGCTTGGAAGGCGCTATGTGCAGTGCAGGTCTGAGGCTCGCAGCTCGGTGGCAAAGTCCATCTGGTTCTTTGCCCCAGTGTCCTGATGAGGAATGCCATGCTGCCTTCAGGCAAGAGAAGTGACTCTCCCAGGTCACATATAACTGAGTGACAGTCCCGGGACCTGAGCACCCGCAGCCCAACGCGGCTTCCAGGAGGGGGCTGCCCGGCCAGGAGTGCGCGGCCGCCCACGCTTCTCTTTAAGGAACTCCTCCTGTGGCTCACCAGATTCCAAGTGGGTCCCGGGCTGGGGTTCCGGCTGGGGTCCGGACGGACGCAGCCCGCGTGGGCCGCTGGCGCGGAGAAAGAGGGCAAACGCTTCATTCATGCAAAGTGCAAAGCCACCCAGCACAGAGCTCGGACACTGGGCGCCAGCCAGAATCTGCTGGCTGCCGTGGTCGCAGCTGCTCTGAGCCGGCCAGTGCGGGCGAAGAGGCCCCGCGAGTCCCACCTGGGCCATGGTCGCAGGCTTCCCGCAGAAGGGGGTCTTTGATCTGAGCCTTCGGGGACGGATGAAATTTCCCGCCGCTCCCCCCCCCCCCCCCCCGGCCAGGGTCCCGGGGAGAGAACCGGGCCGGCGATTTAGGCAGCGCGGTTGCCTCCCCAGGGAGCAGGTTCTTGAAGCAGGAACCGCAGGGCGCGCGAGGACCCGCTGGTCCCCTCCTTGGGGGGCCCGCCGGTCCTCCGCCCGCAGCGCGGACTCCGCCGAGAATTAGCCAGGAGGGGCGGGGCGAGGCGGGGCGAGGCGGGGCGGGGCGGGGGTGGCGGGCGGGGGACCCGAGAGCTTCATAAAGCCACAGCCAAGGCGCCGCGCGGCTAGTGACAGCGGCCCGCCGAGAGGCAGCCCGGCAGCAGCTGTGCGCCTGCCGCTCGCGGGCGCACGAGGCGGGCGCCCGAGCCCGGACTGCGCTGGGGCCCCCACCCCGCCCCAGGGCCCGCCCCAGCCTGTGCGACCCTCTCGCCTGCCCCCGCGCGGTTAGGGCCGCCCCCTCGACGGCTGCGGGAAGGTGCCCAGCCCGCCCCGGATGGGCATCGTGGAGCTGGGCTGCGGAGAGATGCTGACGGGCACCGAGCCGATGCCGGCGAGCGACGAGGGCCGGGCGCCTGGCGCCGACCCGCAGCACCGCTACTTCTACCCGGAGCCCGGCGCGCAGGACACCGCCGACCGGCGCGGGGGCGGCAGCCTCGGGGCGTCCTACGCAGGGGGCGCCCTGGTGCCGGCCCCGCCAGGCCGCTTCCTCGGAGCCTACGCCTACCCGCCCCGGCCCCAGGCGGCCGGCTTCCCCGGGACGGCCGAGCCCTATCCTCCGCCGGCGGGCGCCGAGGGCTACCAGCCCGGGGATGCCTATGCAACCCCGGACCCGCGTGCCAGCCTCTACCCAGGGCCGCGCGAGGACTATGCGCTGCCCGCTGGGCTGGAGGTGTCGGGAAAGCTGAGAGTGGCGCTCAACAACCACCTGTTGTGGTCCAAGTTCAATCAGCACCAGACGGAGATGATCATCACCAAGCAGGGGCGGTGAGTTGGGCGCCGCTCGGGACAAGGCCTTTTCCGGTTGGACGGCGCTGGTGCCTCCGGGACACCAGCTTTGGGGCAGAATGGGGTAGCGGCTAGCACAGGGAAGGCTCTGCAGGGCTGTGTATGCCCAGAGAACTCAACAGGGAGATGGACAAGGGTGAGCGCCGGAAGTTCCTCGCTTAAGTTGCTCTGGCTCAGGGTCCGGCGCACAAGGCTTCACACAGATCCGCCGTGTGCACAGGTGGCAGTGAGCTGTCGGGAGTGCATGGACTGGGTCCAACAGAGTGAGGGGCCTCTTGGTTCCTGGTGTGGGAACTGGAAGGGAAGGCAGGATTTTGCTGAGTGGGGGACAAGCCCCGGCCCCTGCCTCCCCCTAGTCCCTCTGCGTCTGTTGTGCTGTGTCAGCTTTGATGGCAGTGGGGGTGGCGGGAGGCTGGGATTCGGTGACATAGAGAGGCTGTGGCCAAGTTTCCTTTCCGGTCTCCCTTTGAGATCGAATGTCTGGGGTGCATGTGTTGCGGGGAGGGGGGCACAGATCCCTTCCAGGCACAAATGCCCTGGAGGGCCCGAGCAGGTGAGGCTCACTCACCCAAGGGTTGGAGGAGCTGGACACCAGCGCCCTTTGAGGTCTGTGCCTTGAAGCGCTGCTCTCATCATGCACCCTGGGGGGAGTCATGGGGAGAGCCCCACGGTGAGGCTTTGGGGCTTAGGGTGCTGCTTCCGGATACAGCCTCCTGCATGAGCAAAGAAAGAGAAACTTGGGCGGCGTGTGGTATTTGTTTGGTGAGCAACACCCTGTGTGGGCCTGCCTGGGTCTGGCCTGTGAGCACGGGGACCCATCCTGCCCTGTGGAGACCTCTGGGTGAAGGGGCTGTGTCGCTGGCCGACCCAGCATGGTCCATCCGCGGTCAGGAGGTGTGGAGGAGCAGGTACCAGAAATGAGGTTCTGGGGGTGGGGGTATGAGGGCTGTGTGTGCTAGGCCCCAGGGGCTAGTGCTGGATCGGGCACCGCCGGGGCCTTCGTCTCTCCGCTGTGGCACAGTCTGGGACTGAGGGACTGAAGGGTGCCAAGCTGCTCTGCTTGCCCTGGGATGAGCCCAGGAAGCTGGCAGGGGCACTTGTAGCCCAGCCTGCTCTGCTAAGGCTTTGGGTAAATCCTCTCCACTCCCCCCAGGCACAGCCCAGGCTTCTGGTTCCAATGCATCTGACTGGAAGGGACCCTGAAATGGGCCCAGAGACAGCAAGAGAGTCTTCTGAGGTCACCCAGCACACCCACTGCTGGCAGAGCTGGCCCCAGAGCCCAGGGGGTCCCTTCCTGGGTCCCCACTGCCACCAGCAAGGACAGCCCCCCCACGCTGTCCAGAGGCCCTGATGCATTCGGCTGCTTTCACTTCCAGTATCTCACTGCGTGTTAGGCAGGCAGGCGCTAGTGGGGGGCAGTGAGGTGCAGGGTGGCAGAGCCTCCTAGCCCTGCTCTCTGTTGAGCGGTTGGGAAGCTGCCCGGCCCTGGGGCCTGGCTGGGGTCTTGTCCCCACATCCTTCTGCGAGGGCTCTTAAGGGATGGGGTGGATAGAGCGTCAGCCAGGACTTCCGGGGTTCTGGCCTGTGCAGGGCTGCCTGCCCGTGGGCTGTTTAGGGGAGTCGGGCGGGGGTGTGATTCTCAGGGTGCATCCCTACCCCTGGCCCTGCGACCCCCTTTTTCCCTGCTTGCTCCTAGTGAGTGCTCCCCACTGGACAGGTTTTGTTGTCTCCCTTTTGGGTCCAGGCACTTGTGTTTTTCGTTATGAAAAATTCCACTGTATATACACAAGTAGACAGAAAATCCCCCCCCCGTGGCCCCACTTCAGCAGGTGTCAGTACTGCTCCCATCTCGTTTCTCCTTTGCCCTCACTCGCTTCCACCCCTCCCGCCCAGGGCCATATTAGTAATACGTAAATAATTAGTAAGTCCTAGAAGCGATCTCATCCCTAAATAGTTCTCCACACATCTCTCAAAATGGCCTTGAAACAAATAAACACAACACCGTTGACAAACCAGGACAGAAATTCCTTTCACCAAGTTTTCCTGATTGTGTTGTAAGTGTGTGTGTGTGTGTGTGTGTGTGTGTGTTTCAATCTGCACTTTTTGAGTCATCCTAAGGGACCACTTTGGGCAGCACAGAACCACTGTTGGTTGATGCCTCCTTTTGCATCTGGCCAGGGAGGTTTCATGGCGGAACGGGGGGGGACAAAGAGCCCATCACCCCTAAGCCAGTCCTACCAGTGCCCAGTGGACTCTGTGCCTTCTCAGCTTGGGCTATGCCTATCTGGGAAGCCGGTAGCCATTTTCTCTCACTACGGCCTCAGAGAACCCTTTCCTCTCTGTCCCCCTGCTTCGGCGGCTGGCCTGTCCCTTGGTGGGCTCCAGTGACCCACCAGTCACCACCGTATCACCCCCAGCCTTCTTCCTTTGCGAAATCTTCCACCCCAGGCCCACCCACAGCTGGGCAGCCCTCTACCCTGGGTTGACTCACTCAAGTCCTTCCTCTCCCACCCACCCGAGACCCACCTCCCCACCCTGGCGTGGACCAGACACAGTCACACTCTCCCTCATGTGTGTGGGGCCGGGGTGGGTAGTCGGGGAGGGGGATGGTGCTTCCGGCTCCAGAGACTGATCAAGGTGGCTCAGAGGAGGCTGGGAGAGGCAGAACAAAATGAGGGCCCGGCCCAGGGAGCTCTGGATGGCTACGGTGGTGTGTCCGTGGACTTTGGGCAGCTGCTAGTGACACACACGGGCGTGTGCTGCTGTCCCGGCGCTGCGGGCCCTGTGTGAGTTGGGAATGGACTGCTGAGGACAGAGCGGTGGATGAAGACCCAGGAGAGGAAGAGCGAGGCCGAGGCGCTGTGGCTTGCGTGGGCGTGTATTAATTGCTGGTAATCCCCACTTTTCTGAGTGTGATTAGTTGATTATTGTAATTAAGATAACTTGGGGAGCTCTGCTGTTGAGAAGCTCGGCTTGCATTCGTGTGCGTGCGTGTGGGGTTGGGCGCGGGCCCAGCAGTCCCAGTCCCATGCAGTGCTCGCCAGCCTGGTGGCCTCCGTGGTTTCCTTTCTATACCTTCCCAACCCAACCCCCAGAGCCTTTGAGATCTTGGTGGAGGGGAGAGAGAGAAAGAGAGAGAGAGAGAGAGCGCTTCCATCTGCTGGTTCACTCCCCAAATGACCACAATGACCAAGGCTGGGTTAGGCGGAAGCCAGGAGCCAGGAGCTTCTTCCGGGTCTCTGATGTGGGTGCAGGGGCCCAAGCACTAGGGCCATCCTCTGCTGCTTTCCCAGGTGCATCAGCAGGGAGCTGGACTGGAAGTGGAGCAGCTGGGACTTGAATAGGTGCCCCTATGGGATGCTGGTTGCAGCTGGTAGCTTAACCTGCCTTGCCACAATGCTCAAAAATGTTTTCTTCCTCTTACACCTGCTCTTTCTGTGGCTGCGAGCCAGTGGCCCTCTGACTTCCAGTGAGTGTGTCTGAGGCTGGGAGCGGGAGGTCCCCGACATCTGGGTGTATTTTGCATTTCGGCAGGTACAGAATGCCCTCCCAAAAGGTGGCATCAGGGGCGAGCGTTTGGCGCAGAGGTCAAGATGTGAGTTTGGGACACCTGCATCCCCCATCAGAGCGCTTGGTTGCAGTCCCAGCTCCTCCGCTTCTGATCCAGCTCCCTGCTAATGTGCACCCTGGGAGGCAGCAGAGGATGGCTCAAGGACTTGGGCCCCTGCCACCCATATGGGGAGACCCAAATGGAGTTCCTGGCTCCTGTCTTTGGCCTTGCCCAGCCCTGGCTGTTCTAGGCATTTAGGGAATGAACCAGCAGATAGATAGATAGATAGATAGATAGATAGATAGATAGATAGATAGATCGATCTCTGCCTTTCAAACAAAATGAAAATGAATAAAATACATAAATAAGTAAAAAGTGGGACCCGTTTATAGCCACACCTTACTCTATGAGACAGGCCTGTTTGCCACACCCTGGTCAGCAGGAGGTAAGATCAGTGTTTAAATACTTTGCCAGCATGATGGACAGAATCCCCTTGTTATTCTAGCTTGCACTAAGTGGCAGTGAGGCAGCACAGGTGCCACGTGCCCAGGCTCTGGGACGGGTCCGGTGACCCTGAGAAGCGTCAGAGACCATCCTCTTGGGGGCAGAGGAGGAGTTTGGGCTCTTGGGCCCACAGTAGGCAGTTTTTTTGGGGGGAGGGGCTGTGGGACACCAGCCCCATCTCCACGCCTCCACGCCTGGTGCTCCCGGCATACTGGCATGTAAATCAGAGCTATTTTGGGATGCTGGCTGGTGGCGATTCTAGACTTTTAGGGTGAAACTGAGACCTTCCTTCTCTCCCTTTTCCCCATCCTCTTCCTGTGTCTCCCCTGTTTCCCATTACTCGACATGAAAGATGGGTGGACAGCTGAGACTATGACCCTGCTCTGCCCTCAGAAGACCCCGGCTCTGCCTCCCACAGAGGGGCCATCCCCAAAGCTTTCTGAGCCTCAGTTTCTTCAAGTATAAAGTCAGAAATAAAATATTAACTATTTAAAAAATTTATTTGAGATGGGGCCAGCTCTGTGGCATAGTGGGTAAAGCCACTGCCTGTGGCACCAGTGTCCCATACAGGCACTCATTTATGTACCAGCTGCTCCACTTCCTGTCCAGCTCCCTGCTAGTGGCCTGGGAAAGCAGTGAAGGCAGGCCCAGATGCTTGGGCCCCGCACCCACATGGAAGATGCTGATGAAGCAGCTGGCTCCTGGCTTTGGTTTGGCTCAGCCCTGGCCATTGTGACCATCTAGGGAGTGAACCAGCAGAAGAAAGCGTTCTCCCCACCCCTCTTTGTATCTCTCCCTCTCTCTGTAACTCTGACTTTCAAATAAATAAATCTTTAAAAAAATCTGTTTGAGGGAGAGAGAGAGAGAAAGAGAGAAAGCACTCTTGTCTACTGGTTCACTTCCCAAATGCCTGTAAAGGCCAGGGCTGGGCCAGGGCCAGGGAGCCAAGAGCTGGGAACTCCATCCGGGTCCCCCATGTGGGTGGCAGGAACCCAAGCACTTGAGCAGTTGCTGCTGCTCCCAGGGTCTGCACTGGCAGGAAGCTGGAGCCAGGAGCCGGAGCCGGGACTTGTACCCAGGCACTCAGGCTGTGGGACGCCGGTGTCTTAGTCGCTAAGCTGGACACCCGCTCCCTGTTTCAAAGGCCTGTTATGATGAATCAGCTGGCGTATAAGCAGAGGCCCTGTGAGTTCTGGTTACAACACAGCAAAGGTTCGAGTGAGCTGACCACTGTCAGAGACCGTGGTTGAAAATGTTCTTGCCTCGGCTGGCCACGGCCTAGTGCCTGACCTTTGATTTCTCAGGTCCTCTGACCACGGGGCTCCCGGGGACCAGGGCTTGGCCTCCGACTGCTGCCTAGAGTCCTCCAGCCAGGGCAGGGCCAGGGCAGCCCTAGGCCCGGGGCTGGGGACGCAGCAGAGGGAGAAGGAGCCCAGGTGCACGGCCTTGGCACTGACACCCAGTCGGTCGGCTGCAGGTATCGCCATGCACAGCGGAGGAAACCCAGGTTTGGCTTGGGAGTTAACTTCTCCAGGGTCCCAGTGTCTTTTTCTCACCCCAGGAGAGTCTGGGAAGACAGGATGTGACAGTAGCTCAAGGGGGGGGCTGCCTGGGCCCAGCTGTGCTAAGGCTTAGGCCTCCATCTTCCTCCCAGCCCTGCAGAGCTTCTCATGGGAGGAGGGAGGATGAAGTCATCCCGGTGAGGGTTGGAGTCGGCCCTTCTGCCAACTCCGCTCTCCCTGCCGGGGACGGAAGAGAAGGGCTTGGCTGTTGGAGCTGCTGCTGGACCCAGTGCTGGAGGAGGGGGTGGTGGTTGTGGCACGGGGCTGCCAGTGGTGGGTGGGAGGGTGGCGGTAGTGGTGGGGGTGATGGTGGTGGCTGCAATGGTGATGGTGGAGATGGTGGTTAGGGTGACGGTGGCTGTGACTGAATGACAGTGACCATGGAGGCGACGATGGTGGAAGTACTGGAGGTGGTGGCAGCCAGAGAAGGCTTCTCATTCAGAATTTGCTGTGCAGGCACCATGTTGGGGGGAGGGCAGTGTGGCAGCCCGCTTCCCCCCTCACCCTCAGTTTCCTCCGCTATTCTGGGAACAGGACAGGGAGCATGGGGACGGGCCTTGGTGTGCCTTCTTTCGGGTGGGTGGGGCCTGGGCTGCTAGCTACTTCTCAGAAGGCCTGGGCTTGGGACAGGCAGTCCTCCAGACGCCAGGCCCACGGGGATGGGGCAGGAAGGGCCAGTGGGCGAGGGCGTGCCCCGGGACGAGGCGGGTGCTAGTACTGTGGGAGCCACAGTGGAAGCCAACCCTGGGCAGAGTTGGCTGTGGCAGAATGTCCGCAGCCGGCCCTCTGAAAGCAAAACCTCTCAGCAGGCCCCCGGGAGTGGTGCTGGCCAATTGCCGTGGTGTAAACATCCAAATGGTTGACTCAGGCTCCGGTGTGGTGTCACCGATGAGACTGTCCCTCTGCCTGCTCTCCTCACCACTCGGGTCCAGTAGGCATACACAACCCAGGAGCACCACCGTAGCAAGTGTAGTGCAATAGTGATGGTTTTGAGTTTATTACCTTCGTTTGTAATAGAATGTATCCCACTGTAAGTTCACAGAATTCAGTGTTTGATTATGACAGCGCTCAGTTCCCGCCTGGCAAACTTCCTGCACGCTCTCCGGGCGGGGGCGGCTGGCTGCCGAGCCTGCACCCATGCACACGGGGCCGCACCCATGCACATCGGGCCTCCCTGTTCTCCCCAGGAGGATGTTCCCGTTCCTGTCGTTCACCGTGGCGGGGCTGGAGCCCACCAGCCACTACAGGATGTTCGTGGACGTGGTCTTGGTGGACCAGCACCACTGGAGGTACCAGAGCGGCAAGTGGGTGCAGTGTGGAAAGGCGGAAGGCAGCGTGTCAGGTACGCTCCCGGGCGCCGGGTGGTGCGCGCGCCTGTTCTCCAGGACCGAGCGCCCCCTGGTGGATCCCCAAGCCCCTGCCGCGGGTGCTGAGGATTAACACCCCACCCCCTTCCTATTCCACTCCCTCCCCGGGCCCCCTTTGTCATCCTTTCTCCTACGCTGCAGCCTGCCCACGGCTCACCTCTCTGCCCACGCCTGCCCCTGCGCTGTCTGTGCCTCCCCCTGCACCCTCACCTGTCCTGCCCCACCCCATCTGCCCCTCCCTGCGCTTCCTGCTTGTCACCAGGGGGTCTGTCCGGGGGACTGCAAGCCAAAGAGGTTAACCATCCACAGGAAACCGCCTGTACGTCCATCCAGATTCACCCAACACCGGAGCCCACTGGATGCGCCAGGAAGTTTCATTTGGGAAACTGAAGCTCACGAACAATAAAGGGGCCTCCAACAACGTGACCCAGGTGGGACCTGCTTCCCGGGGGCAGCCCCGCCCTCCGGAGTCTGGGACCTTCTTCTCTGGGACTCCCTACTCTTCCTCTCTGAGCTCGGGCTCTTTCCCACTCACTGTGGAGGAAGATGAGGCAGGAGAAAGCCTCATCTCACATGGGGTCAGGTTCAGGCCAAGGCGGCCCCGGAGCTTCATCACCAAACCCCAGGCTGCCTGCCACTGCTCAGGGCCCCTGGGGGGCCGGCAGCCGCCCCCCCACCCCCGCCAGGGAGTGGGTGTGGAGCTCCTCTGGGTTGAGCAGCTGGGAGGTGCATTTATCCCTGACAGGCCCTGTTGGTGCTGGTGGCTTGGTCACAAGGGACATATGGGGGTAGGAGAGAGGACACGAGGCTTAGAGTTGGTGCTGGGCCTGGACTCGGAAGGCCTGGGAGAAGTGAGGTGGTGGCAGGGGCACGGATGAGTGACCTCAGGGCCCTCCCCCTTGGGGCCGTGACTGGCCACAGGCCGCCGTGGGTAGCCGGAGAGCCTCGACCTCCCTCTTGCTGTCTGCGCAGATGATCGTGCTGCAGTCCCTCCATAAGTACCAGCCCCGGCTGCACATCGTGGAGGTGACGGACGGAGAGCCAGAGGCAGCGTGCCACGCCGCCAACACGCACATCTTCACCTTCCAAGAGACGCAGTTCATCGCCGTGACCGCCTACCAGAACGCCGAGGTGAGGGCGGCCTGGCCAGCGGGGCCTGGGCTGGGCAGGGGGACAGAGTGGGGCCTGTGGGCTTCCTGGTGGGGGTGGGTAGGAGGTTCTGCCGGACACCCCCTGCCCGCAGGCCTCAGCCCCAGGTGACGCCATTTCCGCTTTCTCTAGATCACGCAGCTGAAGATTGACAATAACCCCTTTGCCAAAGGCTTCCGGGAGAACTTTGAGTCGTAAGTGTCCCTGGATCCAGCCCACCCCGAGCGGGGACTCCAGGGCCGTGCTCAGCCTCTGTGCACTCCGCCCCCTTCCTGAGGGGGGAGGCCGGGCAGGGAGGGTCAGGGTAGTGGGTCAGGGCTGTGCCTACTGCTCTCTCACTCTCTGGTTTCTTTGTTTGTTTAGCATGTATGCATCTGTGGACACCAGCGTCCCCTCCCCGCCTGCAGCCAACTGTCAGGTGCCTGGCGGAGACCCCTACTCGCCTCTCCTCCCCAGCCAGTACCCCGTTCCCGGCCGTTTCTACCCCGAGCTTCCTGGCCAGGCCAAGGAGGTGGTTCCGCAGCCTTACTGGCTGGGGCCCCCCCGGGACCACAGCTACGATGCCGAGTTTCGAGCGGTCAGCATGAAGCCCGCATTCCTGCCCTCCGCCCCCGGGCCCACCGTGCCCTACTACCGCGGCCAGGAGGTCCTGGCGCCTGCAGCCGGCTGGCCGGTGGCCCCCCAGTACCCACCCAAGATGGGCACAGCCAGCTGGTTCCGCCCCATGCGGACTCTGCCCATGGAACCTGGCCCCAGAGCCTCGGAGGACCAGGTCTCGGCCTCGCTCTGGACTGACATCACGCCCCTCCGGCCGGAGTCCAGTGACTCAGGGCTGGGCGAAGGGGACTCTAAGAGGAGACGCATGTCCCCCTATCCTTCCAGTGGGGACAGCTCCTCCCCCGCCGGGGCCCCATCCCCTTTTGATAAGGAGGTCGTGGAGGGCCAGTTTTATAACTATTTCCCCAACTGAGCCGGTGTGGACCTGGTGCGAGGCACAGAAGCGGTGCTGATAGGCTGGAGGACACCACAGAACTCGGAGAAGAGACTCCGGCTGCAGAAGCCCCCGGCTGCCTCTGTCCCTTGTCTGGGAAAGAGGGGTACCAGGAAGGGGCTGGGGCTCGCTGGCTGCTTCCTGGCCCACAGTCACCGTGTGAGGCTCAGCCCTGCCCGCTCACTCTGCCCCAGCTCGGGTCATGTACCTGGTGCTGCTTCTGGCTGTTGGCTCCCGGCCAGCGAACAGGAGACGGACAAGGAGGAGGTCTTGGACACCTCGGGGCTTCTTTGCTTCTGGGGGGGCGTGGGCCAGGCTGGGAGGCCGGGAACGGGAGCCTGCTTTCTTCCTCTATAAAGTGGCCTCCGATGGGGTTGTTTGCGTGTGTGTTAATCCCCGATCTGAAAATAAATGGACGCGGATTTTATAACAGTCGGCCAGCCAGGGTCAGGGAGAGGACTCCGGTGACTTTGAGCAGCTGGCCTGGGCCCCACCTGCTCGGACACAGTGGGGTGCGGAAGAAGGGGCCGCAGTGCACAGCCCGGGACGCGCGTGCTGGTTTGGGGCAGCTGCGTGCGTGCCCACTCTTGCCTTCCCTTTCTCTTTATTTTTATTTTTTGAACAGGGTGGCTATTTATTGTGCAGAGAGTGGTGTCTGGATGTCTTTGTCTCCATCACTTTCTGAAAATAAACTTGAAACTGTGGAGCGTGTTCTGCTTCCGTGCCAGTGTGGGGCCCCCGGGGCAGGCACGGCTGCTGTGCCTGGGACCGTCCGGTGCCTCTCATTTGCTGGGGACCCCCCCCCCCCCACCGGAAACCTGAAGTGACTTCCGTCAGGAGTCCGCCGAGTTAGAGCAAGGCCGTGGCCTGTCCTTAGCCCTCAGGCAGGCGGTTGCTGCTGCCTCTTGAAGCATCTGGGCCTGTGGGGGGAGGGCGGGGGAGGGCAGGGCCGGGCACCCGGCTGCGTGGAGCGAGGGGTCCACGGGAGGCTCTTGGTTTCACGCCATTTCTAGCAGCTCTCTGCATTCACCCCCAGGCTTGCTCAAGGATGCAAGGAGTAAATATAAACTGAACCACGTGAAATCTTTATTTTTATTATCATTATTTAATTATTTGACAGGTAGAGTTACAGACAGTGAGAGAGACAGAGAGAAAGGTCTTCCTTCTGTTGGTTCACTCCCCAAGTGGCCGCAACGGCCGGCACTGCACTGATCCAAAGCCAGGAGCCAGGTGCTTCTTCCTGGTCTCCCATGGGGTGCAGGGCCCAAGCACTTGGGCCATCCTCCACTGCACTCCCGGGCCACAGCAGAGAGCTGGACTGGAAGAGGGGCAGCCGGGACTAGAACCGACATCCACATGGGAGACCTGCATGGAGCTCCTAGCTCCTGACTTTGGCCTGGCCCAGGCTGGACTGTTGCAGCCACTTGGGGAGTGAACCAGCAGGTGGAAGACCTCTCTCTGTTGCTCTGCCTTTCAAATAAGTAAATAAATCTTTTAAGAAAAGAACCAGTTCACCATGTCATACGATCCAGCCTTGTGCATGGAAAGGATTTAAGAACAGGGCCTCACAAACAGCGAGCGCTGAGCACTACTGTTGTTGCTGTTTTCTGGTTCTCTTCCAATCTCTGTCTCTTTCTGCATACACCAAATTGTGTTTGAAAAATGAGACCCTCTCTCTCTGCCTCTCCTCTCTCTGTACCTCTGACTTTCAAATAAATAAATAAATCTAAAAAAAAAAAAGGAAAAATGATACTTGCTTCTTTTTAAGAATTCAAGCAATGAGGCTGGCGTTGGGGTGCAGTTAGCTAAGTAAGCTTCTGCCTGCAGCGCCAGCATCCCATATGGGCGCCGGTTCTAGTCCCGGCTGCTTCTCTTCTGATCCTGCTCCCTGTTAATGTGCCTGGGAAAGCAGTGGAAGATGGCACAAGTACTTGGGCCCCTGTGCCTGCATTGGAGACCAGGAAGACGCTCCTGGCTCCTGGCTTCAGATCAGCACAGCTCCAGCCATTGGGGCCATACAAAGAGTGAACCTGCAGATGGAAAACCTTTCTCTCTGTCTCTCCCTCTCTCTGTTTGTAACTCTGCCTCTCAAGTAAATAAATAAAATCTAAAAAAAAAAAAATTTCAAGCAATGAAGAAATGGATAAAGACAGCAACAAAGTCTGGACGTCGCTCCACACCACGCACAACCCCTCCCTCCTGAGAGTTACCATCCTAGTCTGTGCATTCTGGATAAATTCTTCATCTGTATCTTTTTTTTTAATCCTACTTTCAGCTGTATCTAGTCCTCAGATTAGATCAAGTTGTTTTCCCCCCAAAGTTTACAAAGTGCTTTTTATGATTTTTTATTTATCTGTTTTAAAGTCTTATTTAAATGTTATTTTTGCATTTCTGTAAGTTCTGTTTTCTCTAATTTGTATGATCCTGAGGATTTCTGGTTGGATTTTGATCCCTGTAGTCACCTTCTTTGCTTTGGCTTTTTGTAAGCACACAGCCATTCTGCGTTTTGTGTCTGACATTTCCAACGTGCCTGTCCTTGTGGAGGGTGGTGTTGGAGGAGCTGTCTACATCTGTGGTTTCTTTTTATTTATTTATTTATTTATTTGAAAGGCAGAGTGACGGGGTGGGGGTGAGAGAAAGAGAGAGAGAGATTGATCCGCTGCTTCACTGGTTCACTCCCCAAATGGCTGCAACAGTGAAGCCAGAACCCTGAGACTCCATCCTGGTCTCCCGCCTGGGTGGCAGGGACCCAAGCACCTGGCCATCACCTGCTGCCTCCCGCTTGTCCATCAGTGAGAAGCTGGCTGGGAGTGAAGACAGAACTCAAACCCAGGCGCTAGATGTGGGATCCTGACCTCCAAGGGGCTGCGTAACACCATGCCATGGCACCTGCACCTGCCCCTGTCCTTCCCAACGATTCTCACTCAGAGTGGGTGTGCCTTCACGCCTGCCCAGTGCTTTGTGTGTAAGGCCTTGGTTGACTTTGATCCCACTTTTTTTTTTTTTAATAATCAACACTGACTTTTATGTGTTGTGTGTGTGTGTGTGTGTGTTTTAAATATTTATTTATTTATTTGAAGGCAGAGGCAGGGTGGGGGGAGGGGAAGTCTTCCATCCACTGGTTCACTCCCCAGATGGCCAAAATGGCCGGAGCTGCGCCAATCTGAAGCCAGGAGCCAGGAGCCTTCTTCTGGGTCTCCCATGTGGGTGCAGGGGCCCAAGGACTTGAGCCATCTTCCATGGCTTCCCCAGGCCACAGCAGAGAGCTGGATTGGAGGTGGAGCAGCCAGGATTTGAACCGGCGTCCACATGGGAGACCCACTACGCTACAGCGCCGCCCCCGACGTGAGTTCTGTAAGATGAATAATTTCTCACTTCTGCAGACGTTGCCTCTGTTCACCAGATGGGAGGCACACACCCGTGGTCTTTCCTCTCTGACAATGGAGTAGGACTTCTTGGCTCAGGGCTCTGAAAGTGAGAAAGAAGCTCCCAGGTCTGTGAGGGCTGAGCCTGGAGCTGGAACAGCATCACTCGGCTGCATTCTCTCAGCCAGGGCCAGCCCCTATGTGAGGATACTTCACAAGCTTTGTGGGGAAACTAGGGGTTGGTGTTGTGGTGTAGCAGGTAGGCCACTGTTTGGGGTGCCCACCTCCCATACCAGGGTGCCAGCTCAAGTCCTGGCTGCTTTCAATCCAGCTTCCTGCTAACGCATCCTGGGAGGCAGCAAATGATGGCCAAATGCTTGGGTCCCTGCTACCCATGTAGGAGAGAGACCTGGATGGAGTTCTGGGCTCCTGGCTTCTACCTGGCCCAGCCCTGGCTGTTTCAGGCTTTTGGGGACTGAACCAGTGGGTGAAAAATCTCTGTCTCTCCTGCTGTTGCTCTGCCTTTCAAGTAGATGAAAAAAACAAAACAACAACAACAACAAAAAAATAAACAAAAATAAACATTTAGACCTCACATTCCTATGTGCTAATTTTAAAGAAAGATAGATTTGATGGGGTCGGTGCTGTGGCACAGTGGGTAAAAGCTGCCACCTGTAACACTGGCATCCCATATGGGCGCCAGTTCAAGTCCTGGCTGCTCCACTTGCAATCCAGCTCCTTCCTATTGTGTCTGGGAAAGCAGCGGAAGATGATCCAAGTGCTTGGGCCCCTGCCACCCCCTTGGGGACTCAGAAGAAGCTCCTGGCTTTTGGATCTGGCCTGGCTTAGCCCCTGCCTTGCGGCCATTTGGGGAGTGAACCAGCAGATAGAAGATCTCTCTCCCTCTCTCCCTGTAACTCTGCCTTTCAAATAAATTGTAATATCCATGCATAGTTTTTTCATGATACATTTGATACACTTTCCATGACTTTTTAAAAAGATGTATTTTATGGCCGGCGCCGTGGCTCAACAGGCTAATCCTCCGCCTTGCGGCGCCGGCACACCGGGTTCTAGTCCCGGTCGGGGCACCGGATTCTGTCCCGGTTGCCCCTCTTCCAGGCCAGCCCTCTGCTGTGGCCCGGGAGTGCAGTGGAGGATGGCCCAAAGTGCTTGGGCCCTGCACCCCATGGGGAGACCAGGAAAAGCACCTGGCTCCTGGCTCCTGCCATCGGACGAGTGCGGTGTGCCGGCCGCAGCGCGGCAGCCATTGGAGGGTGAACCAACGGCAAAAGGGAAGACCTTTCTCTCTGTCTCTCTCTCTCTCATTGTCCACTCTGCCTGTATAAAAAAAAAAAAAAAGATGTATTTTATTTATTTGAAAGCGAGAGAGAGAGAGAGAGAAGAGACAGCGAGGGAAAGAGATCTTCTATCTGCTGGTTCTCTCCCCAAATGACGGCAACGACCAGAGCTGGGCCAGGCAGAAGCCAGGAGCCTGGAGCTCCATCCTGGTCTCCCCCGTGGGTTGGAGGGGCCCAGGTATTTGGGTCATCATCTGTTGTTTCCCAGGCACATTAGCAGGGAGCTGGGTCAGAAGCAGAGCAGCCAGGACTAGAGCCTGTGCTCCAATGCGGGTTGCCAGCACTGTAGGCAGCAGCTTACCCCACTGTACCACAACACGGGGCTTCTGGAACGATTTTGAAGATCCCCTCAGAGGCACAGATTTCAAAATGTTTTTGCAACCTAGTAACTTTTATTTTTTACTTATTTTATTCATTTAAGAGGCAGTGAGACAGAGACAGACACACCCTGAGAGACAGAGAGAGTTCTCAGCTGCTGGGTCACTCCTCAAATGCTCACACCAGCTGGCATGGGCCAGGCTGAAGCTGGGAGCTGGGAACCCAGGCCAGGTCTTCATGCGGGTGGCGGGTCCCAGTGACCAGAGCCATCATCTGCTGGGAACTCAGGTCAGGTCTTCATGTAGGTGGCGGGTCCCAGTTTCCTGAGCCATCATCTGCTGGGAACCTAGGCCAAGTCTTCATGCGGGTGGCGGGTCCCAGTGACCTGAGCCATCATCTGCTGGGAACTCAGGTCAGGTCTTTATGTGGGTGGCGGGTCCCAGTGACCTGAGCTGCCACCCAGAGTGTGCATTAGCAGGAAGCTGGGATTGGAGCCAGGACTCAAAGGCAGTTATCCTGCTGTGGGATGCGGCCCAGGCCAGCATCTTCACCGCTGGCGGAATGCCCGCTCCGAAACTTACCGTGAATTCCATTCTCCATGAAGCTCTTGAAGTATTCGTGTGCAAGGGGAGGGGAACTAACTCTGCCCCTGAGGGGAGGGGTGGCAGGTGCGCCCGGCCGCTTCCTGGGATCCGCCCTTCCCCGCCAGGCTGGGACACTGTGTGTCTCTGCTGCTTCTTCTCGGTTCCTGGATCATGCAGCATCCCCTTGTTTTGTTTATCCCCTTGTTTTGCCAAAGAACACCTTCCAGAAGCTCCTGGTGCACAGAAGGTGCAACGTCTGAGGTTTACCAGGCCTTGTTTACTCACACCTCTGAGCGACAGCCTGGGGTGCAAACGTCTAGGTTGGAAATTATCTTTTCTCAGAATTTTTAAGGCCTTTCTCCATTGTGTTTTCGTTTCCAGTATTGCTCTTAAGAATTCTCAGTCTGGGGGCCGGTGCTGTGGCACAGTGGGTAAAGCCGCCGCTTGCAATGACAGAATCCCATACGGGCCCCAGTTTGCGTCCTGGCTACTTCACTTCTGATCCAGCTCTCTGCTGTGGCCTGGGAAAGGAATAGAAAATGGCCCAAGTTCTTGGGCCCCTGCACCTATCTGGAAGACCCAAAGCAGGCTCCTGGCTCCTGGCTTTGGAACGGCCCAGCTCTGGCTGTTGTGGCCATTTGGGAAGTGAACCAGAGGATGGAAGACCTCTCTCTCTCTCTCCCCCTCTTACTCTCTCTCGCTCGCTCTGTAACTCTGCCTTTCAAATAAATAAATTAATTAAAAAATAATTATTCTGGAGGCCAGTGCTGTGGGGTAGCAGGCCGGGTTGAGTCCCAGCCGCTCCACTTCCAATCCAGCTCCTTGTTAATGTGCCTGGGAAAGCAGCAGAGGATGGCCTAATATGTGGGTCCCTGCCACCCATGAGGGAGACTTGGGTAAAATTCCAGGCTTCAGGTTTTGGCCAGGTCCAGCCCCAGCCATTGTGGCCATTCAGGGATGAACCATGGCTAGCACTCAAACTCTGCCCTTCAACTAAATAAATAAATCTTTAAAAAAAGAATTCTTATGCCATTTTGATTCTCATTTTTTAAAAGATTTATTTATTTGAAAGAGAGAATGAGAGACAGAGAGACAGACCTTCCATCTGCTGGTTCACTCTCCAAATGACTACAATGGCCAGGCCTGGGCCAGGCTGAAGCCAGGAGCCAGGAGCTTCTTCCTGGTCTTCCACGTGGGTGCAGGGGCCCAAAACTTGGGCCATCTTCTACTACTTTCTGGGGTAATAGCAGAGTGCTAGGTAGGAAATGGGGAAGCCGGGATTCAAACCGGTGCCCATATGGGATGCCAGCACTACAGGTAGTGGCTTTACCCACTACGCCACAGCACCGGCCCCTGACTCACTTTTCTTTTATCCTTCTTCTTCTTTTTTTTTTTTTTTTAAGATTTATTTATTTTACTTGAAAGTCAGAGAGAGAGAAGGAGAGGCAGAGAGAGAGGTATTCCATCTTCTGGTTCACTCCCCAGTCAGGAGCCAGGAGCCAGGAGCTTCCTGAAGGTCTTCCCACGTGGGTGCAGGGTCCCAAGGACTTGGGCCATCTTCCACTGCTTTCCTAGGCCACAGTAGAGAGCTGGATCAGAAGTGGAGGAGCTGGGACTCGAACCGGAGCCCATATGGGATGCTGGCACTGCAAGTGGCAGCTTTACCCGCTAAGCCACAGCGCCAGTCCCATGTAATTTTATATTTTTTGATCTGTAATTATGCTTTCTGTTTTTAATTTTTTTCCTGCCTTCTTGTAGGTTACTTGAATGTATTTTAAGATGATTCTGATTTACCTAAAATGTGTCCTTATATCTTTTTTCAGAGCCACTGTAACGTCTACCAAATTTATCTATCTTTACTTCATTACAATCTCCAGATACTATTTTTTTCCTCATTAGAATGAAATATAGGGCAGGCGCCACAGCTCAATAGGCTAATTCTCAGCCTGCGGCGCCAGCACACGGGGTTCTAGTCCCAGTCAGGGCGCCGGATTCTGTCCTGGTTGCCCCTCTTCCAGGCCAGCTCTCTGCTGTGACCCGGGAGTGCAGTGGAGGATGGGCCCTGCACCCGCATGAGAGACCAGGAGAAACACCTGGCTCCTGGCTTCAGATCAGTGCGGTGCGCCAGCTGCAGTGCACCGGCTGGGCAGCCATTGGAGGGTGAACCAACGGCAAAGGAAGACCTTTCTCTCTGTCTCTCTCTCTCTCTCACTGTCCACTCTGCCTGCCCCCCCCCCCAAAAAAAAAGAGAGAGAGAGAGAATAAAATATATAGGGGCTGGCGCTGTGGTGTAGTGGGTAAAGCTGCTACCTGCAGTGCTGGCATCCCATATAGATAGCCGTTTGAGTCCCAGCTTGCTTCACTTCCTATCCAGCTCTATTTCCTGGGAAAGCAGTAAGAAGATGGCCCAAGTGCTTGGGCCCCTGAACCTGTGTGAGGGACCCAGAAGAAGCTCCTGGCTCCTGGCTTCAGATTGGCACACTTCTGGCTGTTGAGGCCAATTGGGGAGTAAACCCAGCGGATGGAAGACCTCTCTCTCGCTCTCTCTCTGCTTCTCCTCTCTCTCTGTGCAACTCTGACTTTTAAGGAAATAAATAAATCTTTTTTTTAAGAAAGAATGAAATATATAAGACTCACCTCCCTTTACTCTCTCTCACTTTAGTATAATTATCTTAACTATTTCTTCTGTACACATCTAGAACCACACTGTTTATGTTTTATATATATTATATATGTTATAATTTTGCTTTAATCATCAAACACTGGCCCCTATCTTGCTTTTTAAAAAAGATTCAGTTATGTACTTATTTGAAAGATAGAGTTACAGGACGGCGCCGTGGTTCACTAGGCTAATCCTCAGCCTGCAGCACTGGCACACTGGGTTCTAGTCCTGGTCAGGGTGCCAGATTCTGTTCCGGTTGCCCCTCTTCCAGGCCAACTCTCTGCTGTGGCCCGGGAGTGCAGTGGAGGATGGCCCAAGTGCTTGGGCCCTGCACCCCATGGGAGACCAGGAGAAGCACCTGGCTTCTCCTGGAGACCAGGAGAAGCACCTGGCTCCTGCCTTCAGATCAGTGCGGTGCGCCGGCCACAGTGCACCAGCCGCGGCAGCCATTGGAGGGTGAACCAACGACAAAGGAAGACATTTCTCTCTGTCTCTCTCTCT
This sequence comes from Sylvilagus floridanus, assembly GCA_949820135.1. Classification (NCBI taxonomy): domain Eukaryota; kingdom Metazoa; phylum Chordata; class Mammalia; order Lagomorpha; family Leporidae; genus Sylvilagus; species Sylvilagus floridanus. The sequence goes on from OX463237.1 coordinate 23,670,272, forward strand.
CACTGTCCACTCTGCCTGTCAAAAAAAGAAAAGAAAAGAGAGAGAGAGAGAGAGAGAGAGAGAGAGATCTTCCATCCGCTGGTTCACTCCCCAAATGGCCTTAACAACCGGTGTTGGTTCAATCCGAAGCCAGGAGTCTGGAGCGTCTTCCGGGTCTCCCATGTAGGTGCAGGAACTCAAAGACTTGGACCATCTTCAGCTGCTTTCCCAGGTGCATTAGCAGAGAGATGGATCAGAAGTGGAGCAAAAGGGACTGGAACACATGCCCACATGGGATGCCGGCACTGCAGGTGGTGGCTTTACCTTCTATGCCTCAGCGCCAGTCCCCTATCTTGCTTTTTTAAAGCTTGATTTATTTCTATTTATCTGGAAATGAGACACACGCACATACACAGAGAGAGACAGAAAGAGAGAGAGAGATGCTATGCTGGTTCACTCCCCCGAATACCCACAAGCACTCAGTCTTGGCCAGGCCTGGGCTGGAAGCCAGGGACGTGGTCCAGGTGTGTCACATGGGTGCAGGGAGCCAAGCACTCGAGCCTTCAGCTCCTGGCATGTGCTGTGGCAGGAAGCTGGGTCGGAAGTGCAGTGGGTGCTGCAATCCGGGCGCTGCAAGGATGCCGGCACCCCAGGCAGCAGCTTGAGCGCTGGGCCGAATTCCTCCCTCTTGCATCTCGTTCTTAACCTCGGCGAGCTCTTCCTTGCCCTCCAGCTGTTTCTAGCGCACCCTCTACTTGTCTCCAGAGTGGAAATATCTTACATTTCTAAACATATTCACTAGAAGAGGACGCTTTAAAATTTTATTTATTTATTTGAAAGGCAGAGTTACAGAGCAAGAGAGAGAGAGAACTTCCATCTCACCTGCCCTGGGACTTCTTTACAAGAAAAGTCTTCTCAGAGTTCTTTTTCTTTTTTTAAAAATGATTTATTTTATTTTTTTGAAAGACAGAGTTACAGAGAGAAGGAGAGACAGAGAAAGAGGTCTTCCATTCACTGGTTCACTCCCCAGATGGCTGCAACAGCCGTAGCTGCACTGATCAAAAGCCAGGAGCTTCTTCCAGGTCTCCCACATGGGTGCAGGGGCCCAAGGACTTGAGCCACCTTCTACTGCTTTCCCAGGCCATAGCAGAGAGCTGGATCAGAAGTGGAGCAGCCGGGACTAGAACCAGCTTCCATATGGGATGCTGGTCATTCAGGCCAGGGCTTTAACCCACTGTGCCACAGCACCAGCCCCTCAAAGTTATTTTTCTCATTTAGACTTGCTCTTCCATATTGTGAGCTTTGCTTAAATATTTAGTGATCTTTGGCTTGGAGCCAGCATTGAGGCCTAGTAGGTTAAGCCACTGCCTGCGACCCCAACATCCCATATGGGTGCCAGTTCGAGTCCCAGCCACTCTGCTCTGATCCAGCTCCCTGTTAATGCACCTGGGAAAGCAGCAGAAGATGGCCCAAGTGCTTGAGCCCCTGCCTCCCATCTGGGAGACCTGGATGGAGCTCCAAGCTTTGGCCTGACCCTGCCCCAGGCCATTGCGGCCTTTTGGGGAGTGAACCAGCAGATGGAGGACCTCTGTCTCTCCTTCTCTGTCTGGTAGTTGCCTTTCAAATACATACATAAATAAGTAACTCTCCCCACCTCCAAAAATAGCAAGGAACTGAAAGGTGGGTGCGTATACAGGGGGTGGGGCTTTACAAACCGTGGCCTTCACTTCATGGTGCTTAAGTAGGGGACCCGGACCTGGTGAGCTCGAGCTGGCTGACCCCGGTGTATGGGGTCTGGATGTGCACCCCTCTCCCCGCCACACTCAGAGACAGCAGCCAAGAGCGGGAAGCTCTCTATTGTGGGAGGATTCTCACCACTGACACTGGCAAAGGCTGCCAGCAACGGCACACTTCCTGCAGAGCCCTGGCGCTCCCACCACACCCCCTGGGCGCCGGCTTCCTGGGGGCCTCGGCCAGGTCCCGGTGTGCAGCTCTCCCTTCCTGGGAGAGCCAGTCCTCCTAAGGAGGCTGCTTCAGATTTCTTGCTGTCTGATGGAATTCCAGGAGCGGGTGCGAGAAGAGAACACGTAAATATTCTGCTTTGCACTTTGCATCAACCTGGCCCCCAGCCACCGCCTCTGCTGTCCCCAATCTCACACTGGTTTTATTTTCCTCACACAATGACACCCTCTACTTAAAAAAAAAAAAAGATATCTATTTACTTACTTAAAAGGCAGAGTTACAGAGAGAGAGCGAGAGAGAGAACGAGAATCTCCAGGTCTCCCACATGGATGCAGAGGCCCAAGCACTCAGGCCATCCTCCACTGCTTTCCCAGGTGCGTTAGCAGGAGCTGCCTGGGAAGTGGAGCAGCCGGGACACAAACTGGAGCCCATATGGCATGCCGGCAGTGCAGGTGGCGGCTTCACCAGGCCACAGTGCTGGCCCTGTGCCCTCTACTTCTGAGTGGGGCGGTGGGGTTACTTGGCTGCTCAGAGTGGGAAGCAGTCATAGGAACTTTGAGAGCTCTGATCCGCGATGCTTTGCCAATGCGCCTGTTTTCATTCCCATGTGACGACCCCCTTTTCCACCATGCCTGACACTGCGGAGTCCTGAGCCCCAAAGCTTCTCTGGGGTGATGAGCAAGCCTTTGAGGCTCCAGTGACATTCAGGGGGTAGCTCCTTGTTGTTACTCCTCCATCCACTTCCCCCCTTCTTAAAGCTTTTCAGGTTTATTGTCTGCTTCCTTTTCTTCTGCTGTTCTCTTTGATCCTCCGGTTCCATATGATTTAGAAATTCTATATTATCATTCCAGTAACAAGTGCACAGTGTTTAACCTCAATGCTTTCCACTGACTTTAATTACCCAGTACATCTTTGCAGCATCCTGGGTCTGCCCCTGATTCCTGGCTTCAGATCAGCCCAGCTTCAGCCGTTGCGGCCATCTGGGGAGTGAACCAGCGGATGGAAGACCTCTCTCTCTGACCCTGCCTCCCTATAACTCTGCCTTTCAAATAAATAAATATTTTTAAAAAGATTTATTTGAAAAAAATTATTTGAAAAAAAGATTTCTTTGTTTATTTGAAAGGCAGAGTTATAGGGAGCCAGGGTCAAAGACAGAAACGTCTTCCATCCACTGGTTCATTACCCAACTGGCTGTCATGGCTGAAGCTGCGCAGATAAGCCAGGAGCCAGGAGCTTCTTCTGAGTCTCCCACGTGGGTACAGGGGCCCAAGGACCTGGGCCATCTTCTACTGCTTTCCCAGGCCATAGCAGAGAGCTGGATTGGAAGTAGAGCAGCCGGGTCTCTAACTGGTGCCCATATGGGATGCTGGCGCTTCAGGTTAGGCGTTAACCCGGTGCACCACAGTGCCAACCCCATAAATAAATCTAAAAATAAAAATGCCCTTGGAATGCCTGCATCCCATATTGGAGTCTGAGCTGTGTTTGAGTCCCAGCTCCTCTCTGGATCCCAGCTGCTTGTTAACGTGCACCTGGGAGGTAACGAATGACGGCTCAAGTACTTGGGTATGTGCCCCCACAGCGGAGACCAGGACTGAATTCCCAGCTCCTGACTTCAGCACGGCCCCGCCTGGCTGTCGAAAGCCTTGAGGAGTAAACCAGCTGATGGAAGATAATCTGTCTCCCCACTTTTCAAGTACATAAAAAATTAAACAGAAAAAGTTATTCCTCAATTCCTTATAAAAAGTATTTCATGGCCGGCGCCGTGGCTCAACAGGCTAATCCTCCGCCTTGCGGCACCGGCACACCGGGTTCTAGTCCCGGTCGGTGAGCTGGATTTTGTCCCGGTTACCCCTCTTCCAGGCCAGCTCTCTGCTGTGGCCCGGGAGTGCAGTGGAGGATGGCCCAGGTGCTTGGGCCCTGCACCCCATGGGAGACCAGGAAAAAGCACCTAGCGCCTGGCTCCTGCCATCGGATAAGCGTGGTGCGCCGGCCGCAGCGCACCGACTGCGGCGGCCATTGGAGGGTGAACCAACGGCAAAAGGAAGACCTTTCTCTCTGTCTCTCTCTCTCACTGTCCACTCTGCCTGTCAAAAAAAAAAAAAAAAAGTATTTCATATTGCATGCATTGCAGATTTTTTAAAGGAATAGTTCATTTTGTCTAAGTTATCAGCTTTTGTAGAGTTACTCCCAATATTCTTTTATTGTCTTTGTCTGTGGGGACTGAAGTGGGATTCCCTGCCTTGCTTCTGATATTGGAGATCTGGGGCTCTCCTTCCGCTGTGTCAGTCTAGCAGAGATTTGCCTCCTATTCGTTTTTTAGAGGAGACATGTCTTTTTTTTTCTGTTGTATTTCTGTTTTAAAATTCATAAATTGATGCTCTTATCTTTACTACTTCCTTCCTCTGCTTGCTTTGGGTTTATCCTGCTTTCCTTTTTCTTTTCTTTTTTTTTTTCTTTTTTTTTTTTTTTTTCTGACAGGCAGAGTGGACCGTGAGAGAGAGAGACAGAGAAAGGTCTTCCTTTGCTGTTGGTTCACCCTCCACTGGCCGCCGCGGCCGGTGTGCTATGGCCGGTGCACCGCACTGATCCGATGGCAGGAGCCAGGTGCTTCTCCTGGTCTCGCATGGGGTGCATGGCCCAAGCACTTGGGCCATCCTCCACTGCACTCCCGGGCCACAGCAGAGAGCTGGCCTGGAAGAGGAGCAACAGGGACAGAATCCAGCACCCCAGCTGGGACTAGAACCCGGTGTGCCGGCACTGCAAGGCCGATGATTAGCCTAGTGAGCCACGGCGCCGGCCGGCTTTCCTTTTTCTAAGGACTACGGATGGGAGGTTAGATGATTCTAACTTCTAATAGACTTCTAATAAATGCTCAGAATGCTGTACATTTCTCAGCACTGCTTCATCTGTGACACAAATTTCAATATGCTGGTTTTTTAATTTTCATTTAGGACAATGTATTTTTTTTAAAAAAATTTCCACTAAGACGTCTTGGCTCATGGATTATTTATAAGTGTATTGTTTAGTTTCCAAGTGTTGGAGATTTTCCTGTTATCTTTCTGTTATTGGTTTCTAGTTTATGTGGTTAGAGAACATGTTCTATACAATTTCAATTCTTTTAAAATTGTTGAGTTGGGTTTATAGCCCAGGATGTGGTCTATCTTGGCATGTGTCTTGTGGGTACCCAAAAATTATCTGTGTTCTACCAATGTCAAGTGTAGTATTTTTTTTTTTTAAGATTTAATTATTTATTGAAAGTCAGAGTTACACAAAGAGATGAGAAGAAGAGAGGGAGAGAGAGAAAGGTCTTCCATCCGCTGGTTCACTCCCCAATTGGCCTCAATGGCTGGAGCTGCACCCATCCAAAGCCAGGAGTCAGGAGCTTCTCCTGGGTCTCCCACGCAGGTGCAGGGGCCCAAGGACTTGGACCATCTTCTACCGCTTTCCCAGGCCATAGCAGAGAGCGGGATTGGAAGTGGAGCAGCTGGGACTCGAACTGGCGCCCATATGGGATGCCGGCACTGCAGGTGGCAGCTTTACCCACTATGCCACAGCACCGGCCTCCCTAGTGTAGTATTCTATAAATGTCACTGGGTCCTGTTTGTTGATGGTATTGTTAAGTTCCTTTGCATACTCGTTGTTTTCTGTCTAGTTGTTTTATTGAGAGAGGAGTGTTGAAGTCAACTGTGATAGGACCTTGGTTTTTGTCTACTCTTGTTATATTAGCTTTTCATTCACATATTTTGCAGCTTTGTTGTTTTGTGTCCATATACGTTTGGGATTGTTATATCTTCTTTTTTTTCTTTTAAAAAAAAGCTTTTTTTAAGGCTTATTTTATTTGAAAGGCAGAGTTACAGAGAGAGAGGGAGAGACAGAGAGAGAGAGAGAGAGATCTTCCATCCTCTGGTTCACTCCCCAAACGGCTGCAATGGCCAGAGCTGGGCCAGGCCGAAACTAGGAGCCAGGAATTTCTTCCGGGTCTCCTGTGTGGGTGCGGGGGCCATCTTCTGCTGCTTTCCATTAGCAGGGAGCTGAATTGGAAGTGAAGCAGCCCGGACTCAACCGGCACCCATGAGTTGTCCATGCTGCACATAGAGTGACTCCTTTCATCATAGCTATTTTTGGTAATGTTCTTTGCTCCAAAGTCTACTTTATCTGATAGTAATAGAGCACTCTTGGTTTTTAACAATATGTTTGTGATATTTCATTCTATTTTTAATAATTTTCTTGTCGAGAGCATGCAGTTGGGTCATGGTTTTCCATTCACTATGCAAATCTTTGTCTTTTAATTGATGTGCTTAGACTATTTACATTTAATATAATTACTGACATGTTTGAGATTAAGTCTGCAATTTCATTTTTATTTTTTATTTATTTTTAAGAAAGCTTTTATTTAATGAATACAATTTCATAAGTACAGCTCTAGGAATATTATATATATATTACATTCAGTTTTCATATCTCATTTGCCTTTTTTAAAAAAAATTATTTATTTATTTGATAGTCAGAGTTTCAGAGAGAGAGAAGGAGAGGCTTACCTGCTGTTCCAAGAGTTCTTTCAGAATTTTCTTTCTGTTTAACAAATTTCTTTTAGCTATTTAAACAGAGCGGTAGACCTGCCGGTAACACACTCTCATTTTCCCTTCATCTGGAATGCTTTGATTTCTCCCGATTCCTGAAGGATTTTTTTTACCGAATACGGGATCCCCGGATGACAGTTCTTTCCCTTCAGTGTTTGGGAAATGTGCTACTTGCCTCTGGCCTCGTGGTTCCTGATGCTAACTACCGTCATTTGCATAGTTTTTTCCCTGCTGTAAAGACTTTGTCTAATTTTGGGACTTTCGATTGTGATATGTTGGTGTATTTTTCTTTGAGCTTGTTGTTTGTGGTTCGTGTAGCTTCTTGAATCTCTAAGCTTACAGCTTTGGCCCAGGTTGGGACATTTGCAGCCTTCACCTCTTCAAGTCTGTTTTAACTCTTCTTCTGAGATTCTGAGGACAGGCGTGTCAGATTTTTTTTTTTTAAGAGTTATTTATTTATTTGAGAATCAGAGTTACACAGAGAGAGAACAGAGAGAGAAGGAGAGACAGAGAGAGAGGGAGAGAGAGAGGTCCTCCATCTGCTGGTTCACTCCCCAGCTGGCTGCAACAGCCGGAGCTGAGCAGATCCAAAGCCAGGAGCTTCTTCTGGGTCTCCCATGAGGGTGTAGGTGCCCAAGCACTTGGGCCATCTTCTACTGCTTTCCCAGGCCATAGCAGAGAGCTGGATTGGAAGAGGAGCAGCCAGGACTTGAACCGGTGCCCATTTGGGATGCGTGCACTGCAGACAACAGCTTTGCCCATTACACCACAGCGCCGGCCCCAGCATGTCAGACCTTTTATTACAGTTCTGCAGGTCCCTGATACTCTGTTAACTGTTGTTCTTTTATGAGCAATTTCTATTTTTATTTCCTTTAGTTCACTGATTTTTCTTCTATCTGCTGGATTTTACTGTTGAACTCACGAAAGTTTTCGTTTCTCTTAGATGTCTCAGTTCTAAAAATTCCACTTAGCTTTCCTTTATATCTTCGGTTTCTTTACTGAGACTTTTCTTTCATGAGGTTCTCTACACTTGTTTTCAAGTGTGTTCATTGAAGCACTTTCATGAGAGCTGCTTTAAATTGTCAAATACTGTTTTTTTAGGATTTATTTTGTTTGAAAGGCAGAGTTACAGAGAGAGAAGGAGAAATCTTCCATTTGCTGGTTCACTTCCCAAATGGCCACAAGGGCTGGGCCAGGCCAGAAGCCTGGAGCTCCATCTGGGTCTCCCACGTGGATGGCCAGGGCCACCTCTGGCTGCTTTTGCAGGGAGCTGGATGGGAAGGGGAGCAGCCAGGACTCATACTGGCAGGCAGCTGTGATGGCTCAAGTAATCGGGTTCCTACTACCCACGTGGCAGGCCTGGATTGCCTTTCTGGCTCCAGACTCTGGCTCCCGCCCAGCCCTGCAGGTGTTTGGGGGAGTGAACCAGCAGGTGGAAGCTCACCCCCTCTCCCTGTCGGTCTATGTGTCTGTCTCTCTGCCTCTCAAATTAGTAAAAGTTGGATTAAGAAATAAAAGGTGTGGGGTCGACGCCGTGGTTCACTAGGTTAATCCTCTGCTTGCGGTGCCAACATCCCATTTGGGCGCCGGGTTCTAGTCCCAGTTGCTCCTCCTCCAGTCCAGCTCTCTGCTGTGGCCCGGGAGTGCAGTGGAGGATGGCCAAGTGCTTGGGCCCTGCACCTCATGGGAGACCAGGAGGAAGCACCTGGCTCCTGGCTTCGGATCAGCACGGCGCCGGCCATAGCGGCTATTTGGGGGGTGAACCAATGGAAGGAAGACCTTTCTCTCTCTCTCACTGTCTAACTCTGCCTGTCAAAAAAAAAAAAAAAAGAGGCGTGCATCCTTCTGAGCCGCACAGGAGAGGGGACTCGTGGTCAAGCCTCCTGCCTGGGCTCCGAGGCCCCCTCCCAGAAGTGACCACCTCCAACCTCTCCTACAGCGCCTCCCTGAGCCTAAAAGCGACCTGGCTCCCAGGGGCTTCTCAGGCGTCTCCCCGCCTCCCGCGGGGCTGGAAGGGAGGCGGCGGTGGCAGGGCCCTCACTCCAGAGCCAGCAAAAAACGCCCAGGGCCCTGCTAGCAAGGGAGAGTGGAGGAGAGATGAGGGCGCGGCACCCCGGGAGGCTCTGTGGGCCGCCTTCTTGCATCGGGGTCGCTGATTTTCATCCCTTCGTGGATGGCGGCCGCCTCTTGGCCCGGGAGGTTTTTCAAGCAGAGCCTGGGGCTCCCGCGCTCAACACTCTCTTGAAACTCGCCACGGGTTCAGGCTGGGCCTCTCCGCCGCCCTCTGCCCTCTGCGGGCGCCCACTGGGGACTGTGGGTGTTCCCGAGTCCTGCCTCGCCGGGACCCACGACATTCTCCGTGGCTTTCGCTACTACCCCTTGGGACGGATCCCCTGGTTTTCTCCCTGGCTTAATCCTTTCTCTCAACCCAACAACATCTCCCGGCATCTCCGCCTGCCTCAGGCACGGCACCCAGCCCCTCGCCGGCCCAGACTCCTCCCGCTTCCCTCCCAGCGGCCAGGCCCCAGGTCTCCGCCTGCCTCAGGTCTCGCCCTGAACTTCCCGTCCCTGCTTCCCTGGCTCCTCCTCATTCTTCCTATTCCGCAGAGGCGCAAGCGTGGGCGGAACGTGTCTGTACCCTGCTGGTGTACACTGGTTTGAGATTCGCTCGCACCTCAAAGAGCGCACATTAGTGGAGAACACCAGGCCGGTCCACGGAGAACACGCAGGAATGAAACGAGCGGCTCCAGGACCCCGCGTGGGGCCCGACGCCGCCTCCTCCATGCTCTTCCGAGACGGTCACCCACCCCTTGCCTGCACTTGGGGTCTCAACTCCACCGCCTGGCGGGTGAGACCTCCTGTGACCTGACCCTGGGAGTCCCCCGTCCTCTTCCCAGCAGCCTCCCTCCCAGGTCCCCCGCCTCCCCCGTTGTCACCGCGCACTTCACCCGTAACACTCTTTTCCACTGATTAATCCCGACCCACTCCCCAAGACCTACCTCCAGCAGCCTCGCCTCCAAAGCTCCGGCTTCCCTCCCTCCCTCCCGCGGGTTGGGGGCGGCTCAGTCTCCTCTGTGGCTGCACACATTCGGCTGCACACCCGCCACGCTGAGTCCTGGGCACCATGTGCTTCATCCTCCGGCCAGGGTCCCTTCAGGGCGAGATGCAGCCCAGGCTCCCGACAGTTCCTTGTCTGTAGAGTGGGGGAGGGGGCGCTCAGGAGCAAGCAGTGACTTGCTCAGGACCCTCGGCGCACCTGGAGAGAGCCTGGGAAGGGAGTGTGGCCGCCAACTCGCCCACGTCTACACCACTCCAGCCCAGCCAGCGTGGGGCCGTGTTACCTGAGTGTCCTTTCCGGGAGTCTCCTCCCACAGCTTGCCCCTCCCCAGAGCCACAGAAGGAACCTGAAGAGAAGGGATCTTCCTGGAGGGCAGGACAGATTCCACCCTGGGAGGTGCAGGCTGAGCTCTGGGAAGCCAGGGAGGGGTCTGTCAGTCACATGCACACTTGTGACACGCCATGTCTCCACTGTCACCATGCCACCCCTGGGTGAGGCTCTCCCCACCAGCGAGGGGCAGCACAGCCGAGCACTGGAATGCAAGGTGGCTGGGTGACCTCAGGCAAGTCACTTAGCGTCTCTGTTCCCCAGTGTCCTCAGCCGTAAGGGGGCAATGAGAGCAGCTAGAGGGGGTTAAATGCATTGTTTGTAAAACTCACATTAACTGTTACCCAAGTGGTTGCTCACACAATTATAGGCAGTTGAGGGTGAAATCCAATCTTGGGCCCTCAGAGCCCTTTTTGTCCTTAATACCGTTCACTGGGCCTTTGAGTGTGGAGTGCACCTGGGGGAAATCAGGGATCCACCACGAGGATGGAAAAGACATAGTGAAGTTCTTCAAGTGTCCACAAGAGGGCACCCCCTCTCCCCAGGGAGTCCACTTGACTGTTAAGGAGCTTTAGGGAACTCCACTGGTTTTTCTTCTACTGTGCTTGGGTGTCTTTACCAAAGATGTCAGCTGGAAGAACGAGGCCTCAGGCAGGCATTTGGTACAGTGGTTAAGATGCCACCTGGGATGGCCCCATCCCATGTCGCAGGGCCTGCTTTGAGCCCCAGCCCCTCTGTTTCTGATCCAGCTTCCTGCTAATGCGCACCCTGGAATGCAGCAGGCGATGGCTCAAGTAATTGGATTCCTGCTACCCATTTGGGAGACCCAGGTTGAGTTCCTGGCCCCTGACCCAGGTTGAGTTTTGGCCTGGTCCAGCCTTGGCTGCTGCATTTGAGGAGTGAACCAACAGATGGAAGATCTCTCTCTCTCTCTCTCTCTGCTTTTCAAATAGACAAAAATAAATATAACTTTAAAAATAACAAGAACTGGGCCACAAATGTGTGGCGGTGGTTGAAGGTAATACTATGAAGCCCAATGACTCATACAGAGCATCTCTGATGTCACCCACACCCCAGTACACAGCGACTCTTAGCCCTGTCCCCAGCCTTAGCACTGTCCCTGAACGTGCTATGCTAAGGATACAGGAACCCTGGGGAAAGGTGGGGCCAGTGCCTCCTCACCTGGACAATCCCACTCCTCACCTACTAACCCTGATCATCTGACCCTGGAGCCATCTCAGCCCCCTCTCCAGCCCCTCCTGCTTCCCCAGGTACCTGAATGGGACCGCAGTCTGGGCTGAGCCCCCCGGGTCTAGCTCTGATCCTCACCTCTGGTTTTCTGGAGAGGGCAGAAGTGGGGCAGGAGTGAGGGGGTGAGCTGGGAGTGAGGGGAGCCCTGCAGAAAGGGGTGAGGATCAGGGTAGGTGTGGGTGGGGCTTAGGCCCAGCGCCTGGTTCAGCAGGGACCTCATGACTGACAAGGGACGCCACCCCTGCTGCTGAGTTCCCCTGCTGGGAGAGAAGGTGGGAGATGGGGAACGGGGGCCGCTCAAGCCCTTCCTCCCCACAGGGCAGGCCTGGGCCACCGCTCCTGCAGCCAGGCACCATGGCACAAGCCACTCGCCACTGGATCACTCCTCACCCCAGACCCTTCCATCCCCCCACACCAGAGAGTGCCCTGGGACTCCTGGGGCTTAGCCTGCCTCTGTCCATCACAGTCACCACCCTGCTAAGGCTCAGCTTCCTCTTCTGTAAGATGAGGGCCACAGTGCCATGGCTCCCGCCATGTGCTGGCCTCTTAGCTCCTGCCCAGCAGGGACCAGGCGGCTGCCACTGTGCAGGGGACCAAGCATAATCCCCAAAACTGCCTGAGGCCCGAGCTGGGGCAGGGACCCAGCTCTCAGTGGACTCCAGGGGCACCCTCACCCTCCCAAAAGGTGGGATCCAGAGGCCCCTCTCCCATGGTCCCTGAGACAGAACCCATTGCTCTGTTTGCCACGGACTGAGCCCTGGCCCCAATTCAGGCGCCTAGGAGTTCTGGATGGTCAGGAAACCCCGCGAAGAGGGAAACTGAGGACAGGAATAGGCGCCCGCCGCCAGGCAGGCCTGCAGCGCGCTCCGGCACCGGCACGGGGTGGTGGGGACCGCACCAACGCGCTCCGCTGCCCCCGGCCACTTGGCCGCCGGGCAGAGCCGGAGGGAGCCGGCGGCCGCGTTCGCACTAGTCCCGACGGGGATCCGGAAGGGAGGGCGCCGGGAACGTGGGGCCCGGGCGGACCAAGGGAGCAGCCGCGTTTCCTTGCGCGGTACGGGACCCCAGCGTGCGCCCGGCTGAGTCCTGGACTGCCGCCCCCACCACCTTAGCCCCTCGGGGTTTTCTCCATGGCTTGCCGAGGGATTGGTGGGCTGAAGCCTGGGGTGCGGGTGGAGGGGGTGAGGGGGAACGGAGCAGGAGCCTTGACTTGAGCCGCACAGCCGGGGAGGATGATGGGGAGCACGCAGGACGGAGAGCCCGGCTCAAGGACTGGATGGAAAGCCGTGTCTGCGCCAGCAGGTCTGGATGGGGCTCTGGAGTGGCCACGGACTGCAAAGAAGCAGGCTCCGGCCTCCTGCACCCGGCAGGTCTGGGCTTCTGATGTGTGCATGGGAAACGCCCCCACTCCACGACAGCCCCCTCCCCCCCCCCGCATAAGGAGGACAAGCTCCCACGGGGCTCAGGGTGGTTGGGAGCTTAAACTAGCAGCGGGGCACTTCCATGGCTGGGGGGTCTCACCCCAGTGTCCGCTGGGGGCAGTGTCCTGCGAAGCCCTCCCAGCCCGCTCCCCAGCAGGTGCCCTACCCTGCCAGGAGCTCTCTGTAAGAGTCCCTCATTTAGGGTCACAGCTGGGACAGCACCGTTTGTGGCTGTGGGTATGACTGAGTCCTCCCACCCAAGGCTTATATTCTGGCCAGGATGCGAGGCGGGTAACAATGCAAACAGATAAAACCCCCCCGGGACATGGGAAGCTCCAGGCCTGGGAGCCAGCGGTCGTGAGCTCTGCTTTGCTCATCTGTGGAATGGGGGGAAGTGTTCACTGTGGAGGCGCCTGCAGGAATCAGAGAAGTCAGGCGCCTGAGTCCCTCCCCAGGGTCTCTCACCTCCCTTCTCTTTCTTCTAAGTGATGCCCACGAGGGTGCTGTGGGGATGTGTCTGGCAGAGTCCTGCTTCAGACTTGAGGGCTGAGCTGACAGCCCCCCCGAGAACCGCTAGGGTGGAGCCCCACTCAGGGCAGTGCCCGGACAAGCGGCCACGCGGGTCAGCTCAGTCTGCCCCTCAGTGCTCAGTGGTCCCGTGTCATACACCTGGATTGAGGGAATGCACAGGATTGGTCATTATCACGACTAACATGGTCTATTTGGCGCCTATGGTGTCTCAGGTGTTTACATTGCTTCTCTTTCTTTTTAACTATTTATTTATTCAATTTTGAAAGGTAGAGAGACAGAGGGAGAGAGAATGAGAGAGAGAGAGAGAGAGAGAGAGAGATCTCATATGCTGGCTCACCACCCAAATGCCCACAACAGCCAGGGCTGGGCCAGGCTGAAGCCAAGAACCAAGAACTGGATCTTGGTCTCCCGCGTGTCGGGGAGCAGGGTCCCAGCCACTGGAGCCATCCCCTGCTGCCTCCCGGGGTGCATGTTAGCAGGAAGCTGAACTAGGAAGTAGAGCTGGGACTGAGATACAGGCACTCAGATTCGGGATGCTGGCACCCGGAGCAGCGTCTTAACCACTCAGCCAAATGCCCACTCTGGCTTTTTTTTTTTTCCTAGTCTTTGTAATTCATTCCCAGGGAAATATTATTCCCCAGGTTACAGAACAGGAAAGTGAAGTTCGAAGAAATTCAGTAACTCGATGTGGGGGTGGCAGGTTATGGGCTCGGGGCTCACTTTTATTGTTTCTTTATTAAAAACTTTGAAAGGTCTGTATGGTATCTGATCTATGTAAATGGAATTATAATGCGGGTGATGATTTTGCTCTACTATGACGATAGAAGCAAATGACTCGGAAAGCCTGGAACAGGAAGGCACAGTGTCCTGTGCGTTGTCACCTCTGCGCTGTGAACCCCACTCCCGAGAATGCGCCTTCCTGATCATCTCATCAAGGACCGCGTCCCTGGGATCTCCGAGTGGAAACGAACAAATTAACAAAAAAGAAAAGAAACTTAAGAGAGCCCCAACTGGAGAACAGTGGTTTTTTTTTTTTTTTTCATAAAATCCAGCATGCACTTGCCATATGCTCCAGCACTCACTCCTGAGCATTTACCGCAGAGAAATGAACACTTAACGCTCACACAAAAGACTGTACACAAATGTTCATAGTAGCTTTAGTTATAATAGCGCCAAACTGGGAAAGCCCAACTGTCCTTCAGCGACTGAGTGGGTAAACAGACTGACTCATCCGTGCCACGGAGTACTACTCTGCAGTAAAAAGGCATGGCTGTTACTACGCCCAACAATCTGGCTGGATCTGAGGACGTCATGGGGCATGGGAGGAAGCCAGTCTCAAAAGTCACCAAAAAGGGGCCGGCGCCGTGGCTCACTAGGTTAATCCTCCGCCTGCGGCACTGGCATCCCAAATGGGCGCCGGGTTCTAGTCCCAGTTGCTCCTCTTCCAGTCCAGCTTTCTGCTGTGGAGGATGGCCCAGGTCCTTGGGCCCTGCACCCGCATGGGAGACCAGGAGGAAGCACCTGGCTCCTGGCTTCGGATCGCCGCAGCGCGCTTGCTGTAGCAGCCATTTGGGGAGTCAACCAACAGAAGGAAGACTTGTCTCTCTCTCTCACTGTCTATAACTCTACCTGTCAAATAAAAATAAATATATATTTTTTAAAAAGTCACCAAGAAAAGACCCCTCAGATGTCAATCAGCATGGAGGACTTCTTTGGGGGAGGGAGATTCCTTTATCTGACCATATGGGAGACTATCTTCTACCTCACCTGGGAGGGCTTGGTTTCTCCCAGGAAGGGGACTTGTCATGGGGCCACCACAGTCCACACAGGTGTGGTAGGGAGTGTTCTCATTCCTGCTCAGCCTGTCTCCCCCACTTCCTCTCCAGCAAGCAAGCAGATCCTTGTTCTTGCACTATCTGAAGGCTTCTCCCAGTCCCCTGTCCCTTCTCCTGCCCCAGCTTTCCAGAGGCAGATTGCTCTCAGCTCATGCAGTCACCAATCTCAGAAAGACACTGAACCCAAGACTACATTTTTTTTTGGACAGGCAGAGTTAGACAGTGAGAGAGAGAGACAGAGACAAAGAGAAAGGTCTTCCTTCCGTTGGTTCACCCCCCAAATGGCTGCCACGTCTGGGGTGCTGCGATGATCCGAAGCCAGGAGCCGGGTGCTTCTTCCTGGTCTCCCATGCAGGTGCAGGGCCCAAGGACCTGGGCCATCCTGCACTGCCTTCCCAGGCCATAGCAGAGAGCTGGACTGGAAGAGGAGCAACCGGGACAGAATCCGGCGCCCCAACCAGGAGTAGAACCTGGGGTGCTGGCGCCACAGGCAGAGGATTAGCCTAGTGAGCCACGGCGCTGGCCCCAGACTACATTTTCAAACCTGAAAAGCAGAGAAAAAAAAACAGACACACACACACACACACACAGAGCGAGTGAGAGAGCTTTCATTTGCTGATTCACTTCCCAAATGTCCACAATGGCCAAGCCTAGGCCAGGCTGAGGCCAGGAATACAGAACTTAATCCGTGTCTCTCAAATAGAGGGGCAGGGACCTAACACTTGAGCCATCACCTGCTGCCTCTCAGGGTGCATATTAGCAGGAAACTAGAACCAGGAGCTGAGTGAGGACTTGAACCAGGGCACTACGGTATGAGAGGTGTGCACCTTCAACAGGGTGCTAACTGCTGCACCACCCCCACCACCCCCGTGGCCCCCACAGAGGAGCAGACTCAGCACAGAGAGGGGAAGCACCAACACCTGCTCCAAACACCCAACAGTACTGCTCCCTTCCCATGCGTCAGAGAGAGCCCACGGCCCCAGGAGAACTGATGCTGCTGTGGGAGAATCACAGGAGGGGCAGGACCTCTTGGAAAACAGAACCGGGAGAGGAAAGGGGGCCCTGGTGACTACAGAAGTCTTTTCTTAACGTTCCCTGGAAGTTTCAAGTCACAAAGGTTCTAGGAGAGAGACCCAGTGAGCGCATGAGCTGGAATCCCAAGGCCTGTAGACTCCAGGGAGGAGTCTTCCGCTGTCCGTGGTGCTGCTGGCTGCAGGCTGTGACAGCCGAGGAAATCCCGTGGGGGGCTACCGAGGACATCTAGCCCAGGGGTCAGACACTGGAGGGGGTTCTCTATCAAGATCGGAGGACGTCACCCCATGAGGGTTCTCCCACTTTGACCTCAGCAAGACCGCTCAACAGGCCTTCGGAGCCTCCGACAAGAGAACCACACTTCAGAGTGCGCTGAGAGATGGTGACCCAAATATGGTGGTGACAAAAATGAAAGTCCATGGGGCCAGGAGCTTTGCACTGCCGGCTCTCCCTGCCTCTCTACCCGCTCCAAATGCTGAGCCACTTGCGCCAGCTCCCGCCCCGCCAGCGACGTCCTGATGCTTCACCTGCCCCTCTCTCCGGAAGCCTCAGAGGAAACCTGGAGTGCTGGGGCCGGGTGGAGGAGCCTCCAGGGTGTGGGGCACCCGTGGCCTGCTTTCTGCAAGTTGAGTGCAGTCTGGGGGCCGGCCCCAGGCCCAGCAGCGCCCAGTGCTGGAGCTGCGAAGGGAACCCACTTGTGCGTGCGGCTGCACCCTCTCTTCAGGGGCCAACTTGCCTCTAAGCAAGGGTGAGTCCGATTGAGCCTCTGCTCACAAAGGGAGCGAGCAGCTGCCCAGGTGTCCCGGCCACCCGGGGTCGGTCCCAGAGCGCGCATCTTTGCCAGCCTGGGACTCCTTGCCCTTCCAGGACTTTCTGGTCCCTTTAGCCTGATTTTCTTGCAGATCTGAGGTGGGTGGGGCAAGGGGATCAGGCATAGGAGCAATGTCAAGGCTCTGGGCCCCTGCCTGCCCGCCACAGGGAGTGGAATTGCTGACAGGAGGGCAGTCTCTAGTCTGCTGTCTCCTGGGGCCCCACTTGCTTCTCCCCGGGAGCTCCAGAGTTCATTCCCTTCCCAAAGCCCCTTGCTGACTGCAGCTTCCTGCCGGTTCAGACTCTGGGAGGCAGTGATGTTGGCGGGTTCTTGTCACTCACGCAGGAGACCTGGATGGAGTTCCTAGCTCCAGGCTTTGCTCCCTCTCCATCCCCCACACTGGCTTGGCCCTGGCTCAATCCTGAGCGAGCGGAGCGGCTGAGTGAGGTAGCAATTAGGAGCCCACCACCAGTCTCTCTCTCTCTCTCTCTTTTTAAAATAAATAACTTCAGAAAGAATTTATTACTTTCGTGACAAAAATAAGCACATTTTTGTTTAAATTGTTTCAAGAACAAATATATAAGCATAAACCTTAATTTTGTTTCATATTAATATATTAAGACTACTATATTTACAATATTTTATTTTATTTTTTTCACGTATTTATTACTGAACCAGCCCACTGGTCACAGCCCTAATCAAACATGTCCAGCTGTCCAGATGGCGGTGGCATCTTCACCTTGATGTGGTGAGAAAGATAGAGACACTGAGACAGCAGAAATGCGTGCGCCAGCCATGCAAGCGCAGCTCCTTAGAGACCCAGCTTGGCTCCTGCAATGTCTCCTCTTGGAGTTATACCTGACTTTATTACCAGTTTTCATCCGAGTCCACTGGGGAATGGGGCAGTTTTGTTTTTGTTTTTGGCCAGGAATCTCTTGATTCTGAGGGTCTTGTGGGACATGGCGAGGAAGCGTCAGGTACAGGCCCCACGATGGCAGAGGAAAGGGGGAGGTGGAGGAAGAACGTGTTTAGAAGGCCTACATTATGTTAACCAGCAGTGTTCGGTAAAAATCTGGCTTTACTTTTGATCAAAGAGTTTATCAGCAGTTGCAGTCGCCAACAGCCAACCTATCCTTTCTTTCTTGTGGGTTTATAATTCTCTGTGGCACAGACGAAATTCTTGCATGTGCTGTAGTCTCCCACACCCACTGTTGTTTTTCAGAATCCATTTGATGATTAGGAGGTCAGTGACGTTTAACCTAATACATTTAGAAAACAGTTTAATATCTGGTGGGAAAGTACTTAATCTGAATATTTTAAAAATTTTCCCATGGATCTAGAATACCAATAGCATTTAGAATCACACTGCCAATTTGCAAAGATCTCATTTAGAATTTTTTTATTATGAGAGTAATACATATCCATGACAGTGAAACAACGCAAAAGACATAAAGACAATTATAATTTCACCCCCACCCTATTCTATCCCTTTCACACAATGTGTAGCGTTTAGTGTGCAACCTTCTGTAGCATTTAAAAAAGATTTATTTGAGGGGGGCCGGCGCTGTGGCACAACGGGTTAAAGCCCTGGCCTGAAGCGCTGGCATCCCATATGGGCGCTGGTTCTAGTCCTGACTGCTCCTCTTCCTATCCAGCTCTCTGCTGTGGCCTGGGAATGCAGTAGAAGATGGCCCAAGTCCTGGGGCCCCTGCACCCACGTGGGAGACCCAGAAGAAGCTCCTGGCTCCTGGCTTTGGATCAGCACAGCTCCAGCCGTTGCGGCCATCTGGGGAGTGAACCAGCGGATGGAAGATCTCTCTCTCTCTCTCTCTGCCTCTCCTTTGCTCTCTGTATAACCCTGTCTTTCAAATAAATAAAATACGTCTTTTAAAAAAGAAAGAAAAAAGATTTATTTTGGAAGACCTTTCTCTCTCTCTCTCTCTCTCTCTCTCTCTCTCTCTCTCTCTGCCTCTCCTTTGCTCTCTGTGTAACCCTTTCAAATAAATAAAATAAATCTTTAAAAAAAAGATTGATTTGAAAGGCAGAGTTACAGAGAGGCAGAGAGAGAGAGACACCAAGCCCAGGCACTGTGATACGGATGCAGGCATCGTGCCCTAGGCGAAATGCCTGTCCCATCAGTTTAAAAAGTTACAGCCTTACACAAGATGCCATTTCGTTGTGCTTCCTTTTCGATACTGGAAGTCTTTTTCAAGGCTTCTTAAGACACTTGGCCCATGGCGCTCAGGACAGCTGTGTCTGAGTTAATTCCCTTGGAGGGAGAAGAGGTCAGACACTCAGTTCTCCTTGCAACTGGGAGCCATGAGGCCACGGGGCTAATTTCATAATTGGCATCGATGCTCTCCAGCCTGTTGGCGGGACGGTGTTCGGGTTACCCACGTCCTGGACAGGTCAAGGGCGTGTCTAGTGTTCCGCTAATGTCCCTCCCCCTGAGATCCAACTCACTCCTCCTCCCTTGCCCCCGAGGACGTGGAAACACCAAAAACCTTCAGTGTTCTCAGGTCTACACTGGGCAACTGTTTGTTCTTCCGGTTGCGGAGTGGTGCCGAGGGAGGGGCGGAAGGATCTGTACTAGGTGCAGGTGTGGAGTTCAGAGGGCGAGGAGACAGCCCCCGGTCCTCATCGCTGCCGCTTTACCACAAATGACAGGCAGGAAGCAGTGGACGGACAGCATTTCCAACTACATGCCCGGAGGGGTATGGCCTCACCTGGCCTCGTCCGCTAAAGAGCCACAATCAGAGCATGAACAGAACGAGCTGCGGCCCTGGGTCTCTCCCAGCGAGGGTCCTGGGGTTGCCTCAAAGTCGCCCAGTGGTTTCTGGGCTGCAGAAACCTGTCACGCTGAGCTCAGGCAGAAGTGTGGTGACACTGGGCTGTGCTTATCCCCCTCAGCTCATTCCATCAAAGATCATCCCCCCATGGAGGGCGCGGAACCAGCTCCCGCTTGGCTTAAGCGGCGGCGCTCGCCGAGACTGGCCTGACCCATTGCCTGGCCTCTTCTTCCTCTTTTCCAGGTTTGACGCCGTCCCCATCTCCCTGTGCACAAGTGCTGCGTACTGCATCGTGGAGACAATTGTGCACTGGACTCAGAGGTGAATGTCAGGGGCCAGGGTTCAGAGACCGCCATGACCCAGCCCCCCTCCGGCCAGCTTCCTGCTAATGCGGACCCTAGCAGGTAGCCGGTGAGGGCGCAAGTAGCTGGGTTCCTGCCGTTCGCACGGGACACCTGGTTTGATTTCCCAGCTCTGGTTTCTGCCTGGCCCAGTCCCAGCTCTTGTAAGCATTTTTGAAGTTAATTTTTTTTTTCACTTTATTTGTAGGGCAAAGAAATGGAGATGAAAGATTTTCCAGCTACTGTTTCACTCCCTAAATGCTGGGTCAGACAGAAGCAAGGAGGCAGAACTCCATCCTGGCCTCCCACGTGTGTTGTAGGTTCCAAGCACTTGAGCCATCACCTGTTGCCTTCCAGGGTGAGTATTAGCAGCAAGCTGGGTCAGAGCAGAGCAACCGGGACTTGGATTGGGCACTAATTATTTGGAAGGCAGAGTGACAGAGAGAGAACAACAGAGACACAGAGAGCTCTCCCATCCCTGGTTCACCCCCCCCCCCAATACCCACAACAGCCAGGGCTGACCAGGCCCCAGCCAGGAGCCTGGAGCTCCCTCTGGATAGCTCACCCAAGCGTCAGGAACCCGAGTTCTCGAGCCATCCTCTGCTGCTTCCCAGGGAGCTGGATCAGCTGAGAAGCTGGGATTCCAGTATGAGACGTGGCATCCCGCGCAGCCGATGGAGCCAAGAGACCTGCTCCAAGTCCTGTTTAAACGGTCATCAGGGACATACCCAACTCCTGTTGGGTGGGGGAGTGAAGAAGGCCTTCAAAGATTGGGGTGCCCGAGGCCTGCTGTCTACGGGGCCCTGGGGCGAATAGACAGAGGTCCGGTCCTGTTGGGGAGGGGACCTGCGAGTGTGAGGCGGCACCCTTCCTCCTGGTCCCCAGCGCAGTTGCCAGGGCTCAGGCTTCTCTGGTTCTCGAGCTCCACCCTGTGGCCGCAGGGCAGGCTGCACCCGAGCGCTCCAGGCTGGGTGCCTGGGGCTCTGCTCCAGTACTCCGGAAGCGGCCATCCGCGCCCGTGTCCGCCCCTTCCACTCCGTGTTGGTCCCAGAGCGCTCACTGAAGTCTTACTTGGGGCAGGTGCCCTTTCCTGCCCCTCAGCCTATCTTTGCCAGCCTGGGGCTTCCTGGACTTCCAGAACTTTCCTGTCTCAGGTGGATAAGGAGTGAACCAGCAGATAGATTCCTCTATGTCTCTCCGTCACTATGCCTTTCAGAGAGACAGAAATAATTAATTAAACTATAAAAAAGAAAAAGGAGGAAGGAGGGGAGCGAGACTTTTAAAGTTATAAAAAGCAAACTTCAAATCTATTCTGTGCTGCAGTGCTGACAGATAGAACTGTGTTATGACCTGAAAGGCTCGGTTTAAGTTTCCAATTCCCAGACTCCTCAGCGTTCCTGGGCAGTGCGGGTGGACAGGGCCCCAGGCCAGTGCTGCCCTCGATTTGCCTCTGCTCTGCTGTGCAGCTTAAGCAGGTGCAGCTGCCCTGGAGGAGGTATGCCTGGGAAAGACGCCTGCACATGGGGTTAGGGGCCCAGGACCAGGGCGTGGTCTATGAGGGGGTCGGGTGGACACATTGCCACAACCCTCAGCGTCCTCACCCAGAGAGGAAGGCAGACCAGGACCCTCAGGCACAGGGGCCCAGGCAGGGCACCTCTTGTCTGGCTCTGAGGGCGGCAGTCTTCCCATCGCCCACTCTGCCTGCCTTTCTCTTTGGAAGCCCCGAGCTGGGGGACAGGCCTGCATGCAGGAATTCCAGCAGGATATGTGATCGGCTCAGGGCTACAGCAGCAGATGGGATGTTCATGGAAATGGGCAAAGCCCTCCCGTGAGGAGACTTGCGGGGGGTGGGGATCCTGCATCAGCCGTCTTGGGGGCCTGCTCCATGGCTGTGAGGGAACACCCTCCTGCAGACCGTCTGGGCGGCTTCCTGGACTGCTAGGGACACCTGGTTCTCCCTGACTCATGAGCGTCCTCTGACGGTGGTGCAGCGCCCGGCCATCTGCAGAGCTGTGGGCGGTAAACGGCGCCTGCCCCTGCCGCTCCTCCCAGCTGAGCCGGACCCGCCACCGCCACGTGCTTGGGAGACTGGCACTGGGAGCCCACGGTGCGGCCGCCACCTCCCAGGTGGGGCCCAGGTTAGGGCTCAACAGTGCTTTCTAGAGCCCAGGCGCCCTCTTGAGGATGCTTGGAGAATCTCAGCACCTTGTCCCGGAGGCCAACAGCCCGGCTGACCTCCATGGTCGCACCTGCTTGCTGTCCCTTCCAGTCTCTTTCTCCACCCACACCTCTCCTGGAGCCCAACCCACCTCCTACCATCCTGGGGCAGAGCCTCCATTTTGAAGCCCTCTCAACAAGGCCCAGACTGCCCAGGGCCCTGGCATCACAGGGCATAATGCCAGAGGTTTAGACTCTGCATTTTTTATCTAGCTCCCTGCTAGCTGCCTGGGAAGCAGCAGGTGATGGCCAGAGTACTTGGGCCCCTACAACCCAGTGGGAGATCCTAATAGAGTTCCTGGCCCCTGGCTTCAGCCTGACTGCACCCCAGCTGTTGCAGGCATTTGGGGAGTGAAATAGCAGATGGAAGATCTCTGTCTCTCCCTCTGTCATTCTGCCTTTCAGATAAAATAAATGTCTTTGAAGTTTGTAGAAAATGGGGGACCAGCACTGTGGTGTAGCGGGTAAAGCCACCACCTGTAGTGCCGTCATCCCATATGGGCGCCGGGGCAAGACCCAGCTGTTCCACTTCCGATCCAGCTCTCTGCTGTGGCCTGAGAAAGCAGCAGAAGATGGCCCAAGTGCTTGGACCCTGCCCCCTGTGTGGGAGACTGGGAAGAAGCTCCTGGCACCTGGCTTTGGATCAGCGCAGCTCCGGCTGTTGCGGCCAATTGGGAAGTGAACCAGTAGATGAAGGATATTTCTCTCTCTCTTTCTCTCTGTCGCTCCTTCCTCTCTATGTAACTCTTTCAAATAAATAAATAAATCTTTAAAAAAAGGAAAATGGGATTCAAAGATAAGTTCATTTTGGTGCAAAAATTTGAAATCCATGCACAGTTTTTTATAGCAGGCATTTTCCTCATATGCATGAATTTTAAAATGTTTTGCCCCAAAATAACCTTACCTTTGGCGCTGTGGGTTACACTGCTGCCTGCATCCTATATGGGTGCTTGTTCAAGTCCCAGCTGCTCTACTTCCAATCCAGCTCCCTGCCAATGCACCTGGGAGAGCAGAAGCTGGCCCAAGTCCCTGGGTCCCTGCCACCCATGTGGGAGACCCAGAAGCTCCTGGCTCCTGGCTTTGGCCTGGCTCAGCCCCAGCCACTGCGGGCATTTGGGGAGTGAACCAGCAGATGGAGGATCTCTGTATCTCTCCTTCTCTCTCTGTAACTTTCAAATATATAATTTTGCAAAAATTATCTTTTGATTCTATTTTCCACAAACTTATTGCAGCAGCCTCGGGCTGGGTGGTTTAAAATCAGACATTGATTCTCTCACAGCTGAGGCCAGAGGGCTGAATGAAGAGAATGAAGATGTCGGCAGGGTTGGTTCCTGCTGGGAGGCCCAGAAGGAAGTCTGTCTGTCTGTCTGTCTGTCTCTGTCAGCCTCCTCCACGATGCCTCCTAGCTTCTGATGGTTTCCAACAATCCCTTGGTGCTCCTGGCTTGTGGATGCATCACTTGAGTCTCTGCCTCCCCCTGCACATGGCCTGCTGCCCCATGTCTCTTGCACACAGTCACCTTCCCTCTGTGCATGTCTGGGCACCCACATTTTGCTCTTCTTACAAGGACATCAATCACCACGCACCATGACCTTATTTGAACTTGACTCAATTCGCAAAGACCCCATTTCTGAGCAAAGTCACATTGACAGAAGGCAGGAATACATCTCCTCGCGGGACAGCATTCAACCCAGGACGGTGGCCGAGGGCCTTCCCCGACGAGCACACGCCTTTTCCAGTGAATGGTCACAGGTCAAAGTCTGCGAGTCTTTATTGGGGCTTGGAATGTCATAGCAGTTCCTCTGTGCCAGAGGGCAGCCTCCAGGAGAGGAGCAGCAGCTGTGGCCGGCGCCCAGCGCGGGGCTGGCCCAGCTCCGTTAAGGGATCCTGCTCGCCAGCAAGCAGGATGCGGGCACACACACATGCGCACATGCTCTCCTACACGGACGTCCACACTCACACCTGTTCACTCGCTCCCGGTGGGTCTGAGGCCAGGCGCCTCGTCTGCTCCCTGCCTCTCGGAGAGGCGTCGTGCATGGGGGATCTGCTGAGAGGGAAGGGAATCGCTTGCGGGTCAGGGCGCAGGGGTGGGCAGCTGCAGGCGCTGTGCAGTTTGGGCAAGGGGATGCGGGGGGACAGAGGACTGGCCCGGGAGCAGCCATAGGGAGCAGGAGAAAGTCCTGCTGGGCCAGGGCGAGGGGAACCGGTGCTGGAGAGCAGCGGGGCTGGGCGGAGCAGGAGAGAGGCCATGTCTGCTCCCTCACTCACTTGGACCTCTCAGAACCCTGGGCATAGAATGCCTGGGGAGCATCAGGGGGTCCCCTGTGTCCTAAGAAGGCACTGAAGTGGGGAGCAGCCCCTGCGAGCCTGGGGTCTCCCCCGAGCACCCCATGGGGGGCAGGGAGGGGATGATGGAGCTTACATGCCGGCTGTTGGGGCAACGAGACTGGGGAAGCCTGGATGCTGCTTCTCACCCAACCACTGGGTGGCGAGGAGCTGAGATGCCGGCCGGCTGGCCCTCTAGCCAGCAGAGGGGGGCCACCGCCAGGGCTGCCCCTTTGATTGAAGGGCAGTGAGGGAGGAGCCCGCCCCCCCCCCATGTGTCTGTGGCAGGGCTGGGGGCAGGAGGAGTGAGGCCCCGGGTCCCCCTGGCCCCAGGGCCAGGGCTACCAGAGCACGGCCCCGTCCAGGTTCCCATAGCCGGGCTCGGCCCGCAGCCTCCAGTAGGTGTTGTTGGTCACCCACCACTCCCTGCCGCTGCTGTCCGTCTGCCGCCTGTGGGAGGGGGGGCAGCAGGAAGGGGCATCAGACTGAAGCCTGGGCCCACTCCGCCGAGGTGGGGCGGGGCGCAGCCAGCACCTGAAGAAGCGAGCCTGGTGGGCGATGTGGTTCTCCTCCATCACTCGGCGCCGGTCCCGCTGCAGCTGTTCGATCCTTCTCTTCTGGGCCTCAGCGGCCTGCACGTTCCCCTCCTCCAGGTACCTGGGGTGTGGGTGAGGTCAGCGGGACTGGCCCGCAGGCGCTCCCAAATCCCAGGCCTCCGGACCCCAGATTTGCACGGCGCGGGGGCGGGGCGCACGGCCGGGCACTGACCTCTGGTCGGGCCGCAGCCGCGTGTCGGTGGAAGGCAGCGTCCGCTTCAGCTCTGCAGTCAGCTCATTCAGCTCCAAGGCAAACTGAGTGAAGCCGAAGTTTCGCTCATGGTTTGGGGGCATTGAGTCTGAGGGGAGGCAAGGGGCTGGGGCAGGTGGACTGTCCACGGCTGCCCTCAGCCCCACCCAGCCCTCCCGACCGCCCCACTTACTGGGTTTCCAGATGCACTGACCGCCTGGCGGGGGTCCCCGGTACAGCCCCTCGTGCCACTTCCCGAAGAGCCGGTGGAGCACACGGCCGCTCCGGCTGAACACGGCGCCCTGCACCTCGTGCACGTTGGAGCTCCAGTACTTGGCCTGCAGTGGGCAAGGCGGGGGCTCAGGGAGGGGCCCCGGCCCTTACCCAGGGAGGCCTGCTGGGGCAGAGGCTGCGGGGGCGGGGCGGGCCGGGGCTGCCACCTTGCAGAAGGTGATCTTGCAGTGGCAGGAGCTGTCCTTTGTGTTCCGGATGAGCACCTCTCCGTAGTGCTCGATCCAGCGCTGGCCACTCAGGATGTTGTGGATGCAGGATGTCACCTTGTTCCACTCGAAGTGGTCCCCAAACCTGCGAGAGAGGGCACAGGAGGGAAGCGCCGGCCCCGGGGAACAGGTGAGTAGGGGGCGCCTGGGGGAAGGCGCCGGGGTCCTGGGTTCTGCTCTGAAGTGCAGGAGGACTTGCATTGAGCAAGCAGAGCCACCTGTGTGGAGGCAGGCAGTGAACACACTTCCACGTTCAAGGCCCTGAGCCTTGAAAAAACACAGACAGGGCGCCTGCCCTGGGCTACAGGGGCACAGCAGGGGTGGTAGCACTGCCCCCCCCAGGGCACCTGTTCCTCTCATTTGATTCCTGGGCAGACCAGGCTCTGAGGCATCCCAGCCTTCTGCTACTGGAGAACCCAGACTCCCACCCAGGACTTCCGGCTCCGAGACCCGTGGCCGACTCCTGGACCAATCTGAACAAGGCCTTTCCCCTCTGGCCTCAGCCTCCACCTGTAAAATGACCTTCGGGAGGGTTTTTCTAATGTGGGTTGTGACCCAGGCATCCTGAAATCAGTTTAGGTTTCTCTGTGCCTGTGCATGCAGGCATATGTGTGTGCATGTGTGTGTTGCATTGCACGCACAT
This sequence comes from Sylvilagus floridanus, assembly GCA_949820135.1. Lineage (NCBI taxonomy): Eukaryota > Metazoa > Chordata > Mammalia > Lagomorpha > Leporidae > Sylvilagus > Sylvilagus floridanus. The sequence continues at coordinate 23,696,660 of OX463237.1, forward strand.
CTATGTACACATGTGTGCGCCACCTCAAAGCTTCAAATGCACTCCTAGCGTGAGTCAGAGCCAAAAAAGTGTCAAAGCCGCTGATCAGATGACCTTGCCGAGCCCTTCCTGCTCACTGTTCTAGACTTTTCACCTTTCTGTAGTGCCGACTGCTGTAAATACAGATGGAAAACGTACGGTCACCACCTCCCCGCCCCGGCTGCAGGCAGTTCCAGGCCAGGCCTCTCTCACCCATCCCTAGCACTTGTCCCCTGACGGCTGGGCTAGGCCTGGCTGCGGGGCCTCAGGGTGCTCACCTGGGCAAGCTGACATTGACCATCCCCACTGGCACGATCTCCAGGGATTTGCCCCAGAACTTGTTCTTCCACTTCATGTCTGCAGTTGGGTTGAGGAGGGAAAGGCATCCCAGAGATAAGGCCAGAGAGTGTCCCAGCCCCTCCGCAGCTGCCCTTTACCCAGGACCCAGCCTGCCTTGCGCTGCAGCTCCTCACCTTGCCAGAAGACGAAGTTCTCAGACTCCGCATGGCACGCCGAGATCGGGGGGTGGTGGGAGACCTTGATGAGCAAAGACATCCTCTTGGGGCTGTCCCAGAGTCCCTTACCCACCCCCACCCCACTCCCCTGCAAACCAAAGATCAGTTAGCTCCAGGTCTCTTATCCCTGTCATCCCTGGCCACCACCCAAAGCCACCAACCCCTCTTCTCCCCAGAGGGTCCCTCTATTCTCCCCTCTGGAGCCGCCCTGGCCGACCCTGTTTATTTCTGCAGAAACAGTGGTGGGCGGGGCCTCCATGTCATGCCCTGCCTGAAACCCAGCTCCCCAGGGGACCCTCTCCCCTAACCATTTCCTGCCTGCAAAGCCGATGACCCCCCTGCAGTGTCCACACCAGCCCCTGGGAGGTGCCTGGCCTTGTCCTCACTGAGAACAGCTCCACCTCTGGAACCTGAAACCCTGATGCCCCACAGCCTGCCTTCCTGGCTGCAGCCCAGCCCTCCAGGCCCCCGACTGCCCTACTTTCTCCTGGTCTGTCCGCCCCACCCTGGTTTCCCTTCCTTCCTGCCCATCACCTCCACCATCACACCTCATACCCAGCGCTGGTCTCCTGCGTGCACCCCCGGTACACACCAGCCTGCCAAATCCCCCTCAGAAAGAGGGCCGCTGCACCTGACTCTCCCTCTGTGTCCACTCCCCTGTCCTCTACTCGAGGGAAAAGCCTGCCAACAACTGGGGCCTGACATGGCAGCGTGCTGGGCCCACCCCAGGTGCAGGCCCCGCCCAGAGAGGTCTCAGTAGGGCGCCCGCTGACCCCCTGCAGCGGCAGCCCAGATACTCCCACAAAGGGCAGTTCCCAGCCCATCACTGCCTTCTTCAGTCCTCCTCACCGCCCCTTGCCCTCAGGATTTAAAACCAATCAGAAACCCCAAACCTCCTATCTTGACCTCTTCCTGGCTCGCACTTCCAGTCTCCTCTTTGCCCACCCCTAACCTGCTGGGCTCCTTGACACTGGACACCCACCCTCTCAGCGCAGGACCCGGCTCAAGGTCGCCCCCTAGAGTCCACCCCAGGTGGAGCTTCTCTCCTCTGACCTCAGAGCCCTGGACAGGAACTCCCCGTGACCTCCCCGGGGGGAGCGGGCAGCTCCCTCCAGCACAGCCGCCAACACCCCCAGCATGTGCCCCGGGGCCTGGCTCAAAGATGACTGCCCCTGCTCCTCTGACCCCTGGCTCCTCTGACCCCAGCCTCTGTCTGTGCCCAGCAACCCCGAGGCCAGTTCTCGTCTCCCGGCACCCACACCTGCTCACTAATGAAGCGGAAGCCACGGTCGGGCCGCTCACACTCGTAGGTCTCCCCGAGGACCGGGTTGAAGGGCTTGCAGCCCGCGCGGTGGTAAGTGGAGGAGTAGGCCGAGACCGCAAAGGCTGCGATGTACACCTGCGGGGGGTGGGGGTGGAGTGGGGGGGAAGCATGGAGCTGAGGGGGGGCGGGGCACCAAGTCCCGGCCCTGGGGGCGGAGCTTCAGCGAGCAGGGGCCCTGGGGCGGGCGGGGGCCGGTACCATGCGCTCGCAGGGGTCCGCGATGCGGCTGGCCTGGTCCAGGAGGCTGCTGTACTCGAGTTCCTCGCAGAGCCGCTGCAGAGTGTTGAGCGGCTCGTTGAGCTGCACCGGCATCGACACCTTGGACAGGTCTTTGCCGATGTTGTTGCGAAGAATGTTCCACAAGCTGACGTCAGCGCCTGGGCCGCTGGCCGCGGGCAGGCAGCGGCGGCGCGGGGGCCCCGCAGGTCTCCCTGGAACACAGCCCCCTGGGCCAGTCCCAGCCACATCACTCTCCCCGAGGACACTGGCGTCCTGGCCACGGCAGGCCACAGGCTGGCCCACAGGGCACTCCCTTGTAGAAATGCTGCCTGACTGGGAGGGGGGGGCCCTAACTCTGGATCAGCTCTCTGGGGATTTTGGTGGCCACAGGGCTAAGAACCACCCGGGGGGGGGGGGCAGGTGCCACTGCTGGACAGCCTGTGCCCTGGGAGCCTTCCCAAGGCCCCACTTGGCCTTCCATCCCCTTTAGAAACATAGAAACAGGTGTCAGGATGCAAATCATTCAGCCCATTTTATAGATAGGGAAGTGGCTCCAGGAAGAAATACCAGGTGCAAAGCCACAGTACTAAAAACAAGGGAGAACCTTTCATTTCTCAGTCAGCCCTATCCGAGCCTTCCCAGCCTGTGGACAGAAACCAGAGCCAGGTCTGAGCCCGGCCCAGGCCCCAGGGCTGCTCCTGGAACATTCCCAAGCTCATGGCCCAAAGCTGTTCACACCGGTTTCCACAAGGGGCTGCCTCTGCATGGGGCCTGGGCCAGGGGTAAGGCCTGTGTCTGCCACATACATACACACACACACACACACACACACACACACACCGCCGGCCCACACTCCTGGCTGGCACCTTGCTGACAGTGCTCAGCTCCCCTGAGATCCAGCACCTCCTCGGACAGGCTGGTGGTGACTTCACTGGTGCACGACTCCTCCTCTTCTGAGCCCTGGGACGGGACAGAGGACAGGCTGGGCAGTCTGTGCCTCCCTGGGGAGCTGGGCAGTACCCAGAGCCTGGCAAGAATCTGCCCGAGAGAGACAGGCACTTGCAGGGGAGGGGATGCCCGGGAGGGGCGTGGGGGCTGCTAAGAACTGGAGTCGGAGGCAAGGCTCCTGGGCAGGTGATGGGAGCTGGGACGGAGGCAGAGTTCCAGGAGACACTAACAGCGACAACGGGAGAGCGGCCGCATAGACTCGGCACATTCCCAGAGACAGCAGCCCGGGGGTGGGAAAGGGAGCTGCGGGCTGCAGGTTCGGGTCTCTCCGGCCCCCACCCCTGCCTTCCCAGGTCGCTCTTCCCCCTCTCCCTCACCTCATTCTCGGAAGAGCTGGCGGACAGCAGGACCTCGCAGGCATCAAAGAACTCCGTGTGGGAATCGGCCAGGGACAGGACGCTGCTCTGCGACAGCTGGGGCGTCAGCTCTCGCCCCTTCATGTAAAGAGCCTCTTGCTGTGGGACAGGATGGGGGTCAGGACGCCCCCTACCAGAAAGCTCCCTTAACTGGAGGCTGCCTGAGTCAGGATGGGGTGGAGGGGAGCCGGGGAGGCGGGAAGGGGCACGGGAGGACCTGGGAGGGAATGGCAGGGCCCTGCCATGACTGCTTCTACTTCCGGGGCACAGACTGGGCCCCCTCAGGGCCCTCTCCCTGTGTTAACCCACCCCATCCTGACATGCCCCCTGGGAGGCCAGAGCAGACTGGGACCCGAGAGCTGACATGTCCTGGAGTCACATTCACCCCAGTGGGCGCTGCCACCCCTAAGGTCGAGGTCAGCCAGACCGTAACGGTGGGGGACCAGAGCCCACCAATTGGCATTTTCACGGTTCAGTTTTGTTGCTGTTCTCTGCACTCTGAATTAGACGTCCAAGCACCAGGACAGTCAAGCGGCAGCTGCCACCGATGTGGGGAGAAAGATGGCAGAGCCAGGATTCTGGGCTCTGTTCTCACCCAGAATCCTCCTCTGCCCCCTACCCTGGCCCTGCTGGGAAAGAAGGCGCAGGAAGGAGGCCCTCGGGTGCCCGGCTCCTCACCTCCTCGGGGTTGAGGGAACTGAAGGAGTCGGCCGTGGTGTCTGAGGAGATGGACAGCGAGTGGAGGCGCCTCTGGCTGGCGGGGGCCTCGGGGATCTGGGGGGACAGGAAGGGGAGGTCACTGCCGCCCTGCCGCCCTCATCTCCACAGAGCCAGCCCCGCCCCCCCAGCCACCCTACCCCCCAAGCCTCACCCCCGTCCTGGACAGCTCTGAGCCCGGGTGCAGGTCCCTGAGTCGGTCACGTTCAGCAGTGAGGGCGGCCAGGACACTGCTGAGGGAGTTGTGCACTGCGGGGGTGGGGCAAGCCATCAGCCCCCTCGGCCCTCGCGCCTACTCCTTGTGCCCCCCCCACCAGCTCACACTCACCCTTCTGTGCCAGGGCCCAGAAACTGCGCTGCAGGTGGGCGTAGTCTGGGGGGGGCAGCCCCCGGGGGCCTGAGGAGTCCCGAGACTCCAGGTAGCGAGACAGGTTGGGGACAGAGCCGTGCAGACGACCAACCTGGGGGGGGGGCAGCAGAGGGTTAGAGGGCCACCCACGTGCAGAGCATCCAGTCCCGCGCCTGGGCGTCCACGCCCCACCTCACCCGCCCGATGGTGTCGTCCTTGGCGAAGCTCTGTGTGCACCACATGCGGCTGCTCCGCTTCCCCTTCTTGGGTCTCTCGGTGGTCACTGAAGCCTGGCAGGTGGGGGCAGGGGGAGCTCACTGGCAGGGTGAGGGAAGGGGCAGGAGAGGCGGGCAGCCCCGGGGGGAGGGCGCAGAGCCGTGGGCGTGGGGGAGTCATGGAGACATAGCCTTGGATTGGGACAGGAGGGTGGGGGGCGAGACAGCGACAGATGCTGGGCTCTCTGGAAACTACAGGGACACAGAGAAGAACGGGGGCGGGGGCTGTCCCGCGAAGCAACAGGGATGCAGGGCCCCGGCAGGCCGCCACCTCCTTCCCCAGCCCTTACCTGGTGTGTGGGGATCACAGGGGCTGAGGGGATGCGGTGCAGGGATTCCAGGCTCTGGAGGAGTCTGTGCAGCTCCTGCAGCTTCCCCTGACACTCAGAGAGCTCTGGGGGGCAGGGGGAGGAGAACGCGGATGTCGCTCCCCCAACGCTGGCCAGGGTCCCCCCAAGGTCTGTCCCTTGTCTTCCTTCCACAGACATCACTGACAGCCATGGCCACCTCCCCTTGAGGAGCCATGACTCTGCTCCCCTTTCCCTGCTCAGGGGCCCAAAGCACTTCCAGCCCCCCAGTGTGGCTTCCCCCTACCAGGCCTGCAACCCAGTCTCCTCTCTGTCTCCAGATACAGCTCACCCGTGCTGCCTGCACCCAGGCTGGGGCTGCCCTTCCCCTCCCACTCCCCTGGCTTGCACCTCCCTTCTCAGCCCCTCTGCAAGAAGCCAGGCCTACAGTGCATCCTTCCCCGGCACTATTCCTCGGCTTTGGCCACCAGCGTTGTCTCCGTCTGTGTCTATGCGCCTAGGACATGAGCCCCACCATCCTCCATAGGACCAGGCTTTCCGGGGCAAGGCCCAAGTGGACCCGATCACCTTGGAGGCAGAGACTGTCACCCCAGTTTCTCCTTGCTGCTGCTGCTGCTGCCACCTAGACCCAACAGTGGGACCCTCCCGACAGAGAATCTGTGCTCAGGGCCCCTCACCATGAGAGCAGCGGTCCAGCCCATCACTGTCCCTCAGCCAGGAAGACACCTTCTCCCGAGGCCCAACCCCAGGCAGGGCCGCAGCACTGCCTGCTGTCGGAAGCTGAGTGCCGGGAACCTGCAGGGGGAGTCCAAGCAGCAGGAAGGTGGGTGCCTACACAGCTGTCACGGGGTCCCATCCCCTGCCCCTACCCCAGGGCCCACCTTACCTTCCGGTGAGCAGTGCTGGGCAGGCCTTGGGGCGTGTCCAGGCGCTGGGCCAGGCGGTGGGCACGCAGCTGGGTCACCCAGCTCTGGAACAGGTCCTGGGATTTGATCTGCAGAAGCCATGCAGGAAGGGGCTATCTGAAAGGAGAGTCTGGCTTCCAGGAGCAGGAAGTCAGAGCTGGGTCCACAGACAAGCAAGGTCTCCTTGGAGAGTGCCTGGTTTGGGCAAAGCCATCTGTGGGCGTGTCTGAGCCCTTAGCGCAGTGCTTATTCACGAAACAACCATCAGGGATGGGTTTGGCCTTGGCTGTGTCACACGAGAGGAACTTTGTCCTTGTCAACCTCAAGGACAGATCCTGAGCTCCACACAGCCTCAGCCCCCGTCCCTGTGTGCCCCAGAACCTCTGCCCGACTGGAGACCAAAACGCTCCTTGGCTGCCAGGGAGGTCACCTTGAGGTGGTAGATGTTGTCTTCAGTGTCAAGGTCAATGCGCTGGGCCTTCTTGTTGATGGACATGACCGACAGCCGGACATCGATGGAGCCATGGAGCTTCCCCTTGGTGATCTGGGGTGGAGGTGGGGGATAGGGGACTGGTTTTAGGCTCCCAGGGCCACAGAGACACCATCTCCCTGCAACCACTCCAGGCTCCAGGTTCCCTGTCATGTCCAATCACACTTGTCAGTTACCTCCTGTGGACAGAGCACTCCACTGTGTCTAGGCTCATTCTGGACTCCGGGGAGTCACACAGCCAGGCCCAGTGCTCTCACTTTCAGGAATCTGAGGGTGTCCAGGCCTTCGGCTCCTTCCCAGCATGAGCATGGGACAGGGACAGGTGACAGCAAGGCCTCGGGTCCAAGGTGCTTCTTTCGCACCGGGTACCATCATGCACATCACCTCCCTTGCACCACAACAGCCCTGCACCTGGGTGGTCCTTCTCTCCCCATCTTACAGATGAGGAAACCAAGGCCGATGGAGGTAGAGTCACCGCCTCAGTATCCCGGCAGTTGGTTCCAGGATCCCCTTGGCTACCCAAATCTACGGACACAGTCCCTTGTGTAAGCTTATGCAGAATCTGAGCGTGACCTCCCCGGATCCTCTGCCCACTTTACTCTACATTACAGACACTACCTAACACAATGGAAGCGCCATGTACACAGCTGCGATGCTGTGTTGCTTAGGGAACATTGACAAGAAACAAGTATATGCATGTTCAGTAACAAACACAATTTTTCCCAATTATTTCCCATCCATGGTTGATTGCACCCAAGAATGTGGAAGCCACAGATGCTGAAGGCTGGCTGTAACTCGCCCTGGATCCCACACTCAGCAAACAGTGGCCCCCTGAGTTCAACCTCTCCCCAGTAGACCCAAGGCCCCCAGAGCCCACCTCCTCCCACAACCCCCAGCCCAGGCCCCACACTCACGTCTTGGCGGGTGGTCGCATAGTGAAGGATGCCATCCTCAAGCACAAAGTATCTCTGAGAGGAACAGGAGCCGGAGAGGAGAGGGGATGGAGGAGAGAGCACCGCCCACAGGCTCGCCTCCTTCCCCGCACCTGCAGCCTCCCCACACGGGGCCCTCCCCCGGCCCCACCCACCCTACCTTGTGCCAGCCCTTCAGAGGCCACTTCCTCTTCTTGAGCAGGTGGCCTTCCTGCCTCTCAGGCCGGACACCCTCTGCCCCCAGCCTGCTGCGGGGCTCCTCCAGCACCTCCCACAGCTCCGAGGCCTTGGAAAGAAGGGCCGGCTGGTGAGGCGCCATGCCCCACCCCTCCCCCTGGCCCAAGCCCTGCCACCCGTCACCTCTGCATCCCCTTCAGACCTGCTGGGCGCTGCTGGGCTTTGAGGACTGAGAGTTCTGGGCCAGGGATGGGGGGTCCCTCTCTTGGACGTCCATGGAGGAGGGAGAGGCCACTCCTGGCTAGCAACACAGAGCAGCTGGAAGGAGAAAGGCGTCACCTGCTCCCGAGGGAGACCTTAGAGCAAGAGAGAGCCTCCATTAGCACAGACCTTGCTCTCGTCTTCCCCACTTCCACTGCCTCTCAGATTCCAGCTCACCAACACCTCTGCTCACCAATCCTGACTCTCCCGTTGGTCCCGACACCATCCTGGGCGGGTCCCCCTGCCCACACCCTGCCACTATGGCGGCGGCAGCGGCAGCTGACCAGTACCCAGAGAAAGCCAACAGAAGAGTGCCCGGCCCCACCATGGGCACACCCCAGGGTGCTGGGAACACACGAGGCTTTCTTGGGCAGATTCCCTGGGGTGATCAGAGGTGAGGCAGGGGAGTGAAGGACACGGCTCTGAGGAAAGACAGGGACTCCGAGCTGGACAGGCGACATCTCACAAGCCAGCTGCCTCTGCCTTCAGCACCCTCCACCCCAAGCCCCTACCAACTGGCCTCCCCACTCTCTGTATGGGGAAACTGAGGGCCTGGAACAAGCTCCATCGCCCCACCTCCCTGCCTCCTCTTCCCAAACATGCCCTAGGATTCCCACCTCCGGTGCCCCCCATGTCCCCAGAGCCTCGCTGCTCCAGGGCCTCTGAGAAGCACTGCCCACCCAGAGAGCAGCACTTGGGGACACAGGGCCGGAGGAGGGCTGCCCAGGTCCCGCAGCAGTGCCTACAGGCGCCCTTGGCACTGGCCCTGGCCCTTCTGGCTCCACTGGGAGATCAATAATGCATGCAGCTGTGCGTGTGTAAGCCGGGGGAGGGGACTGGAGGGGCGAGGTTGGCCCGAGGCTGAGGAAGCAGCCTGGATCTCACGGAGCCAGCGAGCACCTGAGGAGCTGAGGCTGGGAGGGGACAGGGACGTGGCAGGGTAAGGTGGAGGGGAGGTTAGGCACAGCCCCACACTGCAAGAGCCTGAGCGGGTGCGGGGTGGGGGGGGCAACTCCTGTATTCTAGCCATTCAAAGTTCCCAAACTCCGCCCATGTGTGCCCTTGCCCTGGCCCCGTGGGATCCCCAGCCCCTCGCTGCTTGCCCGTGGAGGGGGAGGCTCCATCCGCGGGAAGGTGGGAGGTCCCGGGGAGCCAGGCGGGTGTCCCCTTTCCACCTCCCCTCCCGCCCTGGTCTCCGGAGGAGCAGATCCTGAGCTCCAGGTGGGAGGAGGCCCTCCCCGGGGGATGTCAGCCGATGCCACCGCAGCCCCTTACCCCAAGGTCCATGGACGCCAGTGCTCCTTGGCCCGCACAGCGCTCTGCCTCTGAGTCACTGGCTCCCTCCTCACGGAGCTGAGCAGTGGCAGCAGCTGCTGCAGGAACCAGGAAGGAAGGAGACGTTGGAGCCTCCCCTCTCGCCGGATCTCCCCACCTTCCCCTCCCTGTCCCCTCCTCCTGCCACGCTCCGGGCGGCGGCCGCTCAGCTCTGCCCCCCTGCTCCCCGGAGGACTCAGGGCTGAGCGGAGCAAGGAGCAGAGCTTAGTCCCCACTGGGCACGGTTCCAGATGGATCAGAGGACGGGGAAGTGCTGGCCTCAAGCCAGTGGTGGTAGAGGACTTGTTCAGATGGGCACAGCCTTGACCCCAGTGAGTACCCAAGGCCATTTCCTTATTAACCCTCGCCTCTCATTTCACATCTGAAAATAGACTGCAAAATTTGGAGCCAAGGAAGGTATCAGGTTGACGGGGAAGGGACACACCGCCCCTATGGGACACAAGACGGTCCAGTAGCATAGTCAGCAGAGGCAGCTGAGCCCCGAAAACAGCCACGCTGAGGCTGCTCACTGGGGGCAATGCCCCCTCCCACCAGGCCAGGGCCCCACGCAGGCATGATAAAACCCAGAGGAGCCAGTCTGGGGCACCACCAGCTAGCTGGCTATCAGGAAGGGCCAGGCTGAGCCAGTGTCCCTCTTGGAGCACCTCTACTCTTCTGCTGGTGTGCTGTGCTCACTCCATGCTAATTAAAAGTTGGCTCTTGAGAAAGATCTAAAATTCATTCAAATCAATGTGACAGCCTGACAGCTTTAAGCACAATGGAATGGGTTTCTGGGATGTGAGTTTTATTTTTAAAATAATTGATTTGTTTGAAAATCAGCATTACACAGAGAGAGGGAGAGACAGAGATCTTCCATCCACTGGTTCACTCCCCCAAATGGCTGTAACAGCCAGGGCTGGGCCAGGCTGAAGCCAGGAACTATGAACTTCTTCCAGGTCTCCCACCCACGTGGGAGTGCAGGGGCCCAAGAACTTGGGCCATCTTCTACTGCTTTCCCAGGCCATAGCAGGGAGCTGGATCACCAGTGGAGCAGCTGGGACTCAAACTGGCAGCCCATGTGGGTTAACTCACTACAGCACAGTACCAGCTCTGGGGATGTGGGTTAACAGTGGGGCCTCAGGTGCAGCCAGCAAGGTTCCTCTCTGGTCCCAGAAATGCTGCAGGCCACTGCTCCTTCCAACTGATGCCCACAAGGCCTTGGTTTTGCTTCAGGGGTCTTGCACCCCTCTCAGGGATGTCTACTGTCCAGGCTTGCTCAGGACCTCGACACTGTTGTGGGCCATCCAGGGAGGGACACGGTTAGCACCTGGCAGTGTCTGGGATGTGGGCAGAGCCACTCCAGCAGCACTGGCCAGCAGAGCTCTGGCATCTGGGAGCCTCAGGGGCTTCTCAGGTCACTTGCCAGTGATCGAGCGTCCCTGGGCACGCGGCACAGAACTGAGCACCGCGGGAAGCTGGTCTTGGGCCAAGCCGTAGAAAAGCTGCTGCAGGCCATCGCTGCCAGCCTGTGCCTGCCCAGGACTGAGGGGGTGCAGCACTGCGCCCAGTCCAGGAGGGAGTGCTGAGCAGCCACCCCAGCCCGACACTCCGCCACACCCAGAGCGCCAACCAAGGACACCAGTGGGCAGTCCTCTCCTTACACTTCTGGCTCCCCACTCAGAGGAAGCCTCCACTTACAGCCCCCAGACGTTCCTGGTTTCCCCAGAGCCATTTTACTCAGAACCAGCTGAAAGACACAGGCTACCACACACAGCTTCGGCTGCCGCCATTTGTAGGAACAGGCATGAGGGAAGAGAACGCTCTTCTGGAAGGAAAGGGAAGGCAGGCAGAGATGGCCCTGAGAGTAGGTCTACACGGAGAATAACGTTGGGCAGCAGGAATGCAAGGAAAACACATTTTATTTTATCATAAAGCCACAACCTGGCACGCCCTGAGGGTGGAGAAGTCACATCCGAGCACACCTGGCACCCACTTCTGGGTAATCTAAGGAGAAAGCTCCCAGGGTAGGTCTTGCAAGCAGAGTGGGCCTGTTCAAGTGCCCACTCCGCCACCCGCCAGCTGTGTGGCCTTGTGCAGGCTGTTCAACTTCTCTGCCCCCTCATTTTCTTCTCTGTCAAAGAGGGCAGTGTGGTAGGGAACGAAGGAACTGAAAGACAGACACGGCTGAGCATGGGACCTGGTACTCAGCAAGCTCTCAAGGGTGCCACTCCTAGGACACTCCCTGAGCTCCTGTACGTGTGAGGGGACAGACTGGGGACCGTGCTCAAGGAGGAGGCAGGGTCGGTGCCCCCATCTCTTCAGCTTCTCCTCCTGGGGCCTGGACAGCTGAAAAAGAGCCTTTGCTGCTGCCAAGCCCCACGCCGGGCAAGGACGGACAGTGACAGGACCCAACAGCCTCCCCTCCAGCCCTCTGCACCCAGCGAGCTCCATGCCAGAGGATGCTGCTGTCGGCAGCAGCCGAGTCACAAATGCCACTCCCCACCCCAGGTTCCTCCAGGCCCTGCACAACCAAGTGGGGCAGAGCATTTGTGTGGGCAGGGCTGGGTACACTGGGCTGGCTAGGAGTCCGGAACAGGGCCAGGAGGGTCCGGCTTCCCGCTGGCAGACATGGCGGAGTCTCCATCTCGTTGCTGTCTGACGTACTGAGCCAGCAGGGCCGTCGCCTGCATGGGCTGCTGCTGCAGCAGGTGGTGGGTCTGGGCTGTGAGGAGGGCGAGCCCGCCGACCAGCTGCCCCTGCAGCAGGGCCAGGCTGGGCAGCTTGGAGTAGCTGACGAAGCCCTGCCTGCTGAGGATGGTGTCATCCACACAGCCACCTGCGAGGACACGGGGTCAGCCAGGCTCCTGCAAACGCCTCCTCCTGAAGGCAGCACTGCGACCCGAGGGATTTGCCTCCACTGCCCCTCTGGCCTCCCAGCCTGCCCCAGAGTCTGGTTCCTACTCGTGCCCCACCCCACACTCATTCTGTTTAGGATCGCCCCCTCCCCTCCCCTCTCCCAGCACGCGTGCCTGGTGGATGTACTTTGCCCAGACGCCCACAAGTCAGTGCTTCCTACAGTTCCTGGAGACAGAGCTCCAGTAAAACTGGTCACGATGGAAATGTTACGTGTGTTACAACACAAAAATCAAAGAAAGAAAAAGGCCCTTGGGGGAGGGGGAGGTGACTGCTCCCCAGCGGTGTCTGGGAAGCACGGGTCACGGTTGTTCAGTGCCCTTCGCGTGGGGTGCTCTAAGTATCTCCCTCCACGTGGGGTGCAGCACCCACTGCCTGCTATCCAACTCCAGGTGTCTGATTTTTCTCCCTCCCTGCCTTCCGCAGTCCTCCTGCCAGGGACCTGAGGCAGTGGGGTAACGCAGGTCTCACAGTGACACCACGGGCCCTCAATGTCAGGCTCCACCCATGAAACAGCCCCTGCAAGAATCTCACGGTTCCCCAAGACACACCTAGCAGATGGCAGCACGCTGCTGGAGCGCCCGCCCCCTTCACCCCGCCCCCGGCTGCAGGGGTGCTGGCTCACCGAGCAGTGGCAGGAAAGGCACAGTCTTCAAGATCCGCACCATCTCCTTGACCTTGGGCTCCTGACTGACCAGCAGCATGTTATGCCCCACAAAAAGGGGCAGCAGGCTTTGGTACTTGGACTGCTCCAGGAAGGGCTTCAGGACCTGGGACAGCAGGAGAGAACGGCTCCTGGGGGATGAGGAGGAGGAGCCTCTCACCTCGGTCACAGGCTGCACCAGGCTCGAGCGGGAACCCCAGGGTCCCCTCAGCCCCTAAGTGCAGTTTAGGCACCCGCTGAGGGGCTGGCTCACAGAGGGAGGAGTGGGGAGCAGCACCAGCAGGTGCAGCCCTTGAGCGGGCATGAGGGCAGATGGGTGCCCCCGCCAGGGGCCTGCCCCTACCTGGTTGGGGAAGACCTTCGTCAGGATCTCGTGCCTGCGCAGCTGGTGCCGCAGGAGAAGCTTGTCCTCGGCACTCAGGGGCACGTTCTGGCACACAGCGATCATCCGGTTGTCTCGGAACACCGCCGCGATCTCCCGCCGGAGGAGCCGGATGAGGCCTGTCTCCTGAAGCCAGGGAGGGACAAGCCGGGGACGTGAGCTGTCTGCTGTCTGCCCCCTGTGATGCTCACCGGTGGGACAGACCAGGGACGGGCAGGACAGCTGGGCCCTGGCGTGCAGACCCATGTGACCGCCCCCACCCTCACCTGTTCATGCTCATCAGGTGACCGCTCCGCAGGGCAGTGTTGGTCAAACGTGAGGACAGCCGGTGCCCTCCTCCCCACCGCCCCATATCGCCCACGCACTTCAGTCTGGTGCTGTACTCCTGCTCCTGTGCTTTATTTACCAATTACAAATACAAGATGACCCTTTTCACAGAACAAGATTCCATCTCCTCAAGGCAGTAGAAGCGCAGGACTGGAGAATACACGGATTCTGAAGTTCTATTTCAACAGTGCGCTACCTAGAGTCCTGGTGCTGTCTGCAGAGTTCTATGCAGTTACGGTAACGGGCCACACTGCTGGGCTCCATCTAGGCTTGAGACCTGCCTGTCCAGTAGGGTAGCCACTGGGCACGTATGGTTTTTTATACTTAAATTACAATCATATACGATCACGAATTCAGTCTCTTTGTCTCACTTCAAGTGAAGTATGGTGAGTATGGTGAGTGGCTACCATACTGGACAGGGTAGGCAGAAATGTTTCCATCAGCCCAGAGAGCTCCATTGTGTGTGCTACCCTGGATTCTCTTCCAGTTATGAGGAATTATGTACTAATGGGTTAGAAAAAAATTATGAAAGAAAAACTCAAGTAGGAAAATCCCATTCAATGACACTCTGTAATCTGAGCCAGGAAGGGGATATGCAATCAATTTTTTCTGGGCGAAAGTTAAGTGCTGGGAACGAGGCCTGGCCACTAAAACATGGTTCATCAGACACCACTCGGCAGAATGACCCTGTCTTTGTTTCCATGGCAGGAACCCCGATGGGTGGGTGTTTTCCCACGTGTCCTGGAGGACTAGCTGCCGAAACACTCAAGTCGTCTCTCTCTCAGTGCCTGCCGCCTGACCTCAGGCCCTCGGCCTGCAGCTGGGCATCCACTCCCCACATTCCAGCCTCTGGCAGGAGGGGCCGGCTCACCGGTGCTTAGGCAGCAGCAGCAAACCAGAGAACTAAAATGTATTAGGCACTATCATCACAGGAGCCACTACAGAGTCATGTATTCCCCACCAGCCTTTCTGTTCTTTTTTTTATTTTCCCCATGAGGCAGAATGACAGACAGACACAGAGTTCCTTTCTGCCGGCTCACTCCTCAAATGCCTACAATGGCCAAGGTGGGGGCCGGAAACTCAATCCAGGTCTCCCACATGGGTGGCAGGGACCCTGATACATGAGCCATCACCTGATATCTCCCAGTGTCTTCACAAGCAGGAAGCTCAAGTCGGGAGCTGAAGCCAGGAATCGAACCCAGGTACTCTGATGTGGGACACGGGTGTCTTAATTGCTAAGCCAAATGCCCAGCCCTTCCTGTTCTTTTTAAAGGAGAGAACCCTTCTATCATTCCTCTAGGAATGATAGACAGCAGAGATATTCCCCCCAGCTCCATCTGCTTGGGCAGCTTTCACATAAAAATCAAAGAATGAAGGAAACTGGATGAAGGAAATTCAAGAGGCCTGTCCAACCCATAAAGCCCAGGGTCAGCTGCAGATTTCATTTTAAGTATCTGGACTGCGGCCGGCGCTGTGGCGCAGCAGGTTAAAGTCCCGGCCTGAAGCACCGGGTGCCGGTTCTAGTCCCGGCTGCTCCTCTTCCGATCCAGCTCTCTGCTCTGGCCTGGGAGGGCAGTGGGAGATGCCCCAGTGTGTGGGCTCCTGCCAACCACATGGCAGATATGGATGCAGTTTTGTACTCCTGGCTGCCAGGTGGTCCAGTCCTGGCCATTGGGGAAGAGAACCAGTGGATGAAAGAGCTCTCTTTTTTCATCATTCTGCCTTTCAAATAAATAAGTAAATCTTTTTTTAAAAACAAATACAGTACCTGGACCACAGACCAAAGTGGGGAAATGAAATAATGACGTGAGGGACTGTGGCATGGGTTCCCACTTCACGGTGGCCAGAGAAGAGGTCGCTTCAGCCCACCATCCCGCCGCCAGGCAGTGTGCACCTCGTCTCCGCCTTACCTCCTTGGGGTCGCTGGGGGGAGGTGGCAGGCATCTTGGATTGATGGCAGGTTTGGGGGGGATGTACTCGGTTACCGCCATCAGCTTCTGCCGCTCAAAGTGCATCACACGTCGGTGGCGGGTGACAGCCTTGGAGCCATGGCGGACAGTCTGGAGAGTGGGCAGCCGGCCTGGGAGCAGAGACGGCGACATGGTGAGATGCAGCCCCTTGGAGGCCTTGCATGTCCCCAGTGGAGAAAACACACAGCCTCCGCACCCTCTGGGCAGAGACAACCATGGCTCGCACAGCCAGACTCAGGACAAGGAGATGCCTGCCAGAATCCTGAATTCTAAAACCTCTTTACCAGGTGAACTTAGGGCAGCTGCTTGATCCCTTGGGGCTCCCATTTTCCCAGTTCTTCTTATGTGCAGGGGTGAAGAGAAGAAGGAGGACAAAGGAGAAAATATCTTGAACACATCAAGAAAAAGTGGAAGAGGGTTGAGCAAACAGTCTTAAATGGCCAAACGGTAAATATTTTAAGTCTGGAGGCCACAGAGTGTGTTGCTAACACTCAACCGAAAGCACCACAGACAATATACAAAGAGGCCAGGTTCCGATAAAACACAGTGACCGGCCCTGCTGTAACATGCCAACCTCTAAGACAATGGTTCTCAAGTGCCCTACCCCGAGCCTACCCTCCCCTAGCCAGCAAGAGCAGTATCTGGGAACTTCTTCGGCTCACAAATTCTCAAGCTCTGCCCTAGACCTGCTGAATCAGAAACCCTGCAGATAGAGTGTAAGCCCCCGGGTGATGCCGACACCGCTGCTCTGAGGCCTTCTCCTACAACGAAGCAGGAAGGAGACACGTTACTCTGCCCGCACAGCCCTGGCAAACTCGTCTGCACCAGCACTGGAGAACACCCCTCAGAGAACCAAGGGGGCGGGCACTCCAAAGCACTGAGCCAAAGCGACCCCTCTAACCTCCACACGAGGGCCAACACTAGGGCTTCCCACTGCCACCCCCTCCCGAGGCTGGGACGGGGCCCCAGGGAAGCTTCAGCTGGAAGATGGCTCTAACAGTCCGAGAGCACGGAGCTTTGCTAAGGTAAAGAGCTTTTACTACCTGCGGCCACAAATCTAACTGTTTCCAGCACAGATGTGGAGTCAGATAGAGCTGGATTTCAATCCCTCTAACTAGCGTGGCCTTGACCCGTCACTCACTGAACTGGTCTGAACTTGCTCCCTCTCCTGTAAAGAGAAGATGATAATACCTTCCTCAGAGGGTACTGGAAGATTTAAATGAGATCACGCACGTGAAACATCAACGCTCTCTATTGAGTACTCAGACGCATTCCTCAACAAGTATCTACTGCATGCCTGTTGACTTCAGACACCATGCCACCTGCCGGCTATGCTCCACGAATACGCTTCTGCCCTAAAGGAGTTTAAAAGTTTACTGACAGAAGACAGACGAGCAAACCAATGCGAAGTTAGACTGTGATGGGGCTAAGAAGTCGACCAAGAAGCGACGTGCAAGATGCAGGCGGCACTGGGGAAACCTGCCCGGCAGAGGGTGGTGACCGCGAAGGTGACATCTAGGCTGAGACCTTCAGAAAGAGGCAGAATGCAAAGGGCCAGGCGCTGAGGGATCCGAGGTGAGGAAACTGCTGCGGGCGACAGCGGGGCGGTGGGGCAGAGACACCCAGCCTGGGGCTGGGGATAAACACTGTTACTACTGACGGTACGGCTGCGAGCAGACTGGAGTCCCAGCAAACTGGGGGGGTTAGGGAGGCCAGCGACCCAGCTGTGGCCAGGGCGCAGGGAGCTGTCTAGGCTCAGAGATCACGAGAAGGGAGGAAGTAGAGGAGGGGAGACAAGGACCACGCGCCGGGAGGTCCTGAGCCGCTCCTTACCCGCCTGGGGCAGGAGACCCCCACGCACGACCGCCACCGCGGCCGCAGCCATATCCACCGGAAGAACCAGCAGGCGCTGAGCGGAGGCGGAAGGAGCTAAGGATTGTGGGGCGGCGAGCGCGGGACCGGAAGCAGTGGGCTGACCCGCCGGGTGGAGCCTAGTCCGCATGCGCCGAGCCAGGGCGCTGGAGCCGGACCAAACTCCGCCCAACCGGGCGTCCGGTCTCCTAGCAACGACACCTCGCTTTACTCGCGCCTTCAGCCGTACCCCGAATAATTTGCTCCGAGCTCCTCTCGCCTGCTGGGTTCCGCCACGCCTAGCAGCGGCCCTCCTTGGCTGCCCCGCAACTCTCTCTCCCGCCTCGAGTCAGCGGCCGCTTAGGTTCGATGATGCCAGGAGGTGAGAGGCGGGTGGGCGGGCGGGCCAGGGGGTCAGGGCTCCAAGAACGAGGTAGGGTAACAATCGGACTCTTCCGTGACAGCGAAGCTTGTCCAGAGCCCCGAGGAAGGAGACGTGTGCATTACTGAAGCCCTCATCACTAAGCGAAACTTGACCTTCCCTGAGGACGACGAGCTGTCGGAGAAGATGTGAGTGCAGGGGGAGAGGAGGAGGGGAGCGCAGGGGAGCTCTGCCCGCTTCTCGGCTCGGCTCTGGCTCTCTCGGCTGACACCACGCCTCCAGGCCGTGCTAACGTCCAGCTGATATCCCCTCTTAAGTCATTGCTTCCTGTTCACCGCTCTCACTCCTCAGCCTCCGATCAGTCGATCAGTAGTCACTTCTCAACACACCCCGACTGGCCTCCTGGCCCCAGCCTGGCCCCCCACAGCGTTGCCAAAGCGACCCTTTGAAATGGCAAGTCTGATGGAGCTGGCCCTCCTGGAGGCTCCCTAGCCTCTCCATTACCTCCGAAGGAAATCCAACTGCCCTCGCAGGAGCGGACCTCTGCTACCCGTCCAGGCTTACCTGCAGCTTCTCATACCGTAGCACCTTACTACTGAGTGGGGGGGGGGCACCACGGGGAGCTTGTTACAAATGAAGAATCTCAGGTCCACCCCAGGCCTACTGAATCAGAACCTGCAATTTAATGGCCCCGAAAACCAAGAAGGGCTGGATTAGCGTGCACTAGTCACTCAGTTGGAAATGCTGTTTCCCCACCCCCACCCCCTTCCTACCTACCTCCCACTCTCCATCACTTCCTCCAGGAAGCACTCCCTGACCCCCCTGCTCTGGACTTGGTGCTCAGCCCAGGTACTCCCATGGACTTTCCCCTGTCAACCACTTGTCTGACATGTGTAGTCTGCCTCCCTGACAGTGACAGACAGGCACTAGTAGGCACTCAGTAACTGCTGTGGAATTAATGAATGGATGGGTGGAACAAGTGATTTGTTTCCTTCTGTGGCCACTCAAAAGGGAGATAAGAAAGGAGCTTCCTGCAGAAGTGGTTGCCATCTCTGACCTTCCAAGCTGGCCCCAGGAGGCCTTCCTCCAGGCCCCATCTCCTAGATGACCCTTACTCCTTTGTCCCTCCGATCCTTCCCAGTGCTCCCAGCAGAGAGCCAGGCCTCCCAGTCTAGCCAGTTTCAGGACCTGCACACCACCTCGGGAGCCAGGAAACTGCTCCTGGTATCTGATCAAAGTCACTGAGCCAGCCACCTCTTGTCCCCTCCCCTGCGAGCGGCCACAGCGGCGGCGCCCCGTCAAGCACCCTGCCCGTGTGCTCCCAGGTTTCACACTCTTGCTGAGCTGCAGACCGTCCGGCTGGACCGGGAGGGCATTACCACCATCAAGAACCTCGAGGGCCTGAAGAACCTCCACAGCCTGTATCTGCAAGCGGTAACGTCCTGTCCCCTGCCCCTGCTCTGCCCTCACCCGCCGTGCGCCGCGTCTGGCTGATGTCAGAGGAGCCAGGCAGGTCCTCCTGTCAGTCCCTGGTGTACACTCAAACCATTCCCATGAGTCGGGGCTGCTACCCCTAAACAAACGGGTCCTGAGCATGCTCCTGGATCACTCCCTGGGCTCCCGACGCGTCCTACCTCTCCCGCGAGGTAGCTCAAGCCCACTTCCTGTTTTGAAGATGAAACCACGAAGACTCCCCTACACCCTGCAGGTCCTTGGTGGTGGTGGTGTTTGCTTTTTTTTTTTTTTTTTTAATTTATTTTGAGAGTTAGAGAGAGAGAGAGAGAGATCTTCCATCTGCTGGTTCAGTCCCCAGATGTCCACAATGGCCAGCCCTGGGCCAGGCTGAAGCTAGGAGCCAGGAGCTTCTTCTGTATTTTCCATGTGGATGCAGGGGCCCAAGTCCTTGGGCCATCCTCTGCTGTTTTCCCAGGTGCATTAAAACAGAGCTGGATCGAAGTGGAGCAGCTGGGATTTGAACCAGCGCCCGTGTGGGATGCGATGCTGGCTTTACCTGCTGCTCCACAACACCAGCCCCTTTTGGTTGCTCTTCAGCCTTTCCTGGGTTACACACACCCAGCTCCTTTGCCCTTCCCCCAGAGACTTTACAAATCAAGTCAGTACCCGCCCAGTGACCTCTCCCTGTGTACCAGCCGCCACCAAGGCCTTTTCCATTCCCAGGGTGGCCCCTCGGTTTCCTTCTCAGATTCCCTGGCCATGCTTTGGTTGTGGGGTTGGAGGAACATCCTTGGGTCTATTAGGCCAGCCCCCGTTTTACACCTGTAACTGTCTACGTGGAGAACACAATTCAGCTTTCCCAGGGCGGTGACAACCAGTCAAGGAGTAGGGTCACCACGGCCAAAGTGCACTGTCTCCAGCTGCCAGAGTGGCCGTGGTCCTGGGGCCGTGATCCCTTAGAGGGACCCCCACCCAGCTGACCGTCCGCAGCTGCGTTTCCTCTTCCTGCAGAACAAGATCCAGCGGATTGAGAACCTGGCTTGTGTGCCCTCCTTGCGGTATGTGGGACCATGGCTCAGGCAGGGGAGGCGCGGGCAGAACTTGGCAACACCTGAAGAACTGGTTCAGATCTCTCTGAGCCTGGCTCCTCGTCAGCGGGGAACACAGCAAGCCCAGGAAGTCATGTGCCCCGCGTGCCACCCAGCTGCCAGCCAGGGGGCCCAGGGGCTGGCGCCTTCCTCCCCTCCCCCCCAGTTGTCCTGATTCAGCTCTGGCTCTGCATCCCACTCTTCCCCTCCAGCTTCCTGTCTCTGGCAGGGAACCGAATCCGGCAGGTGGAAAACCTCCTTGGCCTCCCGTACCTCCAGTTCCTGGACCTTTCCGCAAACCTAATAGAAACGCTGAAGCTGGGTAGGAGCTGCCTGGCCCTGGCTCACGGGCCACGGCCATGCCCACGTCTCCCTGTGCTCCACCCCGGCGTGTGCGCGCTGCATCCTTGGGGGCTGGGGGTGGGCAGGAAGGTGGGTGAGGTGCTCAGGCCCTCGCTGCACTGTGCAGATGAGTTCCCACACGGCATTCTCATCCTCAACCTGACTGGCAACAGCTGCACCACCCAAGATGGCTACAGGTGAGGCGGGGCGAGGGAGAGCGCAAGGTGTTGGCCTGGCTCCTCCTCGAGCTCCCCGGGGCTCCCTCTCAGCCTCATCCACGGCACCCTTCTCCCTGGATCGCTCCCTCGCCCCTTCCATTTCCAGCCCCTGAGCTCTAAGGGCCCATCTCCAGCCCGGGAGCTGCCCCTCCCAGGTGAGGGGGCTGTGGCTGCTGCCACTGCATCGCCCCCCTCCCCGGCGCCACCCCACCCCACCCCACGGGTGTTCTCCGCCCTGCAGGGAGCGGGTGACGGAGGCCCTGCCACTGCTCCTGGACCTGGACGAGCAGCCTGTGTTGGAGCGCTGGACCTCGGATGAGGAGAGAGCCTCGGGCGATGAGGACGAGGAGTTCCCGGAGCTCAGTGGCCCATTCTGCTCAGAGCGAGGTGACGCTGTCTGCCCCAGCGTGCAGCCTCCCCGGGGCCCCACAGGCCCTGTCCTATGGGCTGTGGGGGAAGCTGAGATTTCAGTGGGGTCTGGGTAGGGTGGCTCCAGCCCAGATCACCAGCTGGGCCAGAGGTGGTGGGCAGTGCAGCCAGGGCCGGGTGTCAGTCCAGGGCAGGTGGTCACCTCCTCCCCGCTAGGGATGGCAAGGGGTCAGAGCCTCCCTGGCCCTCACAGGCTTCCTCAAGGAGCTGGGGCAGGAGCTGAGCAGCCGCAAGGAGCGCAGGCAGCAGGCAGCCCTGACGGAGCACCTGCTGAGGATGGAGACAAAGCCCGCCCTCGCCAGCCTGCCCCCACGGCCGCCACGGGAGGAGCAGCCCACGGCTGGGGACAGCAGCCCCTCTGCCACTCCCAGGCAAGGGAAAGAGATGCCCCCTGAATCCCCCTCCTCTTCCCTGGCCTCCTCTCCCACCAAGAAACCCTGCACTCTGGCTCCCAGGGCCCAGCAAAGCTCCCAGGCAAGGAAGGGCCCCGACGCGGCCGCAGCCCCCAAGACCTCTGGGGCTGGGGCCACCAGAACTGTGACCAAAAGAGCTAAGAAATAAAGCCCCTGTGGCAGCCCTGCCCAGTAAAGCGACCGCGCTTCTTGTGGTCACCAGGGGCCCTGGGGGAGGCACCAGTAAAACCACCAGGAGGCAGAACGCACACAGCCCAGGGAGCAGCCTGGCTCCAGGAGCTGCCAGGGGCGGGCACACCTCGGGGCCCCGCCTGGGGGGACAGGAAGTGGGCGCCACTCCTATGGCTGCCACCCCTAGGAAAGGCCTTTCCCCAGTCCAAGGCAAGGACCAAAATCCCATGGTCCTAACTGTCCCCAAATAGTAGGCAGTGGCCGTGCCCTGGGGGACCCTGAGGAGGGAGGCTCACTTCCTGTCCCTGTGGCCCCTTTACAACCTTCATGGCTGGGCCCTAACACCCACTTCACAAGAATCTGCTGCCCTGTGGTCAGCTCAGGCCTGCCCTTGGCCCTTACTTGGGTTTCCCACCCACACCGGACTTGAAATCCAGTTCACTGACCATGAAATAAAACGTTTATTAAGGCCCAAGCCCAGCAGGCCGCTCAGAGCGCAGCCAGGGATCTGCCCAACTCCACCGCCCAGGCTCAGGGCAGTTGGCCCCAGGGGGTTGTTGGGTGCCCACACCAACAACACTCAGCCATAGGCCTGGCTCTCTCTCTGCACGAAGGCCTGAAAGAGGCCAGCCAGCTCCTGGGGCGATGGGTGCCACTCGCCGGCCAGCAGCCCCCGCACAGCCTCCAGGCCTTCCTGCTCCAGATCCCGCTGCTTCTGCTGCAGCTGCTGCCCCGGACCCTGCAGGGAAAGGGCCAGGCAGGGGGCTCCGTCCAGGACCGGCCACCTCCACCTCACACAAGCGGGAGTGGGGCGAGCCCCGCGACCCTGGGGGTTACCTGCTCACTCTCCATCAGCCCCAGGGCCGCCTGGTGTCCCCGGTAGAGGGCGTGCCTGCGATCCACCTGCGTCTGGAATCGGGGCAGGGTCCGGACAGGGTCCTGTGCTCCGAAAGTGGGGGACACGACCTGGGGGACCGGGGCCACCCCCACTCCAAAGACGAAAGGCTTGAACACGGACCTGGTGGGCCACGGATGGAAGGACTGAGGCGGGCGGCCTCCTCTCCCCTCCTCTGCCTGTCTCCAGCCTTCCCCAGCCCCGTCCTGCTCACCTGGACGGGTCAGGCGTGGCGGTGAGGAAGTGCACGCAGGGCTGCGTGGGGTCCCGGGGCAGGACGGACACCATGCTGGCCGTGGTGCGGAAGCCGCCGGAGTCCATGCAGATACCGCTCTCCTTGTTCCTGAGGATGTCCATCATTGCCTGGGCCGTGAGGGCCCCTGCCAGGGAGCAGAGGGTGAGCGAGGGCGGCCGGGCGCAGGGCGGGGCGCTGGCCCCCAGGCCTGCCCTGCCCACCCCTGCAGACCTTGCCGGTGCCGCAGCAGCTCCTGCCCGGCCCGGAAGCGGGCCTTGGCGGCCTCCATGCGCACAGGCTGCTGGGTCAGGGAGAAGACCTGAGCGAAGTCGAAGGTGCCCTGCCCATCCCACCAGCCCTGGGCCCGGGCGTGGGTCCGAAGCTCCGGGTGTTCGGCCGAGATGTCCGTGCCGATGCTCAGCTGGTTGGACAGGTTACGGGCCCCCTCTGCGGAGGAGATGGGGGGGTCATCCACATATCTTGATGCAGCTGCTCTCTGCTGGCACCAGGCGAGGCACTGAGGACACAGGGTGATGAGAACAAGCTACCCGCCTGGAACCTACGGGGGCGAGGGGGAGATGAACAGAGAGCGCCCAGATAAATGGAGGTGTGCACTGGGGCCAGCGCTGTGAAGGAGATGGAAGCTCGACCACCCAGAGAAGTCCAGGAAGGCTTCCCAGAGGAAGTAGGAGGCTGAACCACAAAGGCTCACTGGCCAGAGCTCTGCCCCTGCATCAGGCCAGCATGGGAGGGGGCACCTCACCCTGGATCCTCTGTGCGGCCCACAGCCTCCCGGCCGTCTCCAGCACCCACGCCTCCGTGCGGTCTGCCAGCAGGAAGGTGTTGTGGTAGCAGAAGGGCGTGGGGTCCTCCCGACAGCTGCCCCCCTGCCCATAGCGTTCCAGCAAGCCTGTGATCACCTGCCAGGCCTCCTGGGCAGAGCTGCTCCGCTCTAAGGCCAGCCTGGCAGAGAGAGAGAGAGAAAGAGAGAGAGGTCCAGGGGCAGCCGCGGCCCAGAGAGGTCACACAGCCCATCTGCTGGCCTGCACCGTATTAAAACACAATGATGCCAGCACTTTCCAAGCTGTGCCCTGAGGGCCCTGTGCAGGGGCCTGAAACTTGGTCCCCAACCTGCCTGCAGACATAGCCCCCCCTCCCCCGTGGATGGGTTCCACGAATCCAGCCTCTGCACGAGCAGCTGTAAAACTCTGCCCTATCTGTGCACCAGGGGAGGCTCCTCGGCCTAGGCAAAGGGAGGTAGCAGATGGCATGGGCAGGGCAGCCTCCCGAGAGAAGGCCCAAGGGCAAGGTCAGCAGAGAGGACCCTGGGAGCTGGGGGTGGGGGTGGGGAGCCCAGTGCCTGAACTCTGCCCTCAGATTTCTGGTGTGCGGGGCAGGGGCCACACCTGAGCAGGTCCATGCCCAGCAGGGCTTCCCCCTCGCCCACCGGCTCCTTGGTCCACACGGCCTCGTTGCCTATACAGACGCCGTGCTCGTTGGCGCCCATCTCGGCACCCCACAGCCAAGCGGGGCGGCTGAGAACCACAGCGTGCGTCTTCGACACCTGTTCCACCTCAATGTAGGTGCACTGGTGGGAAGGGAGAGGGGAAGAATCCGCTCAGGAGAATCGCAGGGAGGAAGGTCTCATACCCATTTTACAGGTGAGCCGCCTGAGGCCGGCAGGCTTGAGTAACCCTCTCAAGCTCCAGATCTGGCAGCCTCCCAGGCGTGGGGAGCAGGGGAACACTCAGAAGGGTGCCCCCACCAGCCCCTCCCAGCACCCCGTGGGGCCTACCCCACCTGGAGCCGGCTCCCGGGGACGTGAGTGCCTGCTGGTACAAACACCACCTCCTGCACCTCGTCCCGGGGTCGGTCTGAGTTCTTGGCAAAGATCACGGCCGGGATGGCGGAGGCAGGGGGCACGGAGACAAAACAATCGCAGGAACACGGGGTGTCAGGGCTGGGCGACGCCATCTGGGGAGAGGCGGGGGTGAGTGGTGTCCCTCCCGGGCCACCTCTCCACAATCCTGGCCGCGGCCACATGCGCAGCGCAAGACGCTGCCGCGGGCTCAGCACCGTGCACGGTGTACACAACCGGCGCACCCGCCCTCCCCAGGCTCCGAGGGTCCTGTCCCTGCGGGAAGCCCTGGCCCTTAAGGGCAGTCGTGGGAACATCTCCAACCTTTCCTCTCGCCCGGAGTTCTCCCGCGCACACCCAGAGGCCGCCCCGCTCCCGCTCACCGCTTCTCGGCGTCCCCAGGACTGGATTGCCCCTCTGCCCCTCCGAGACCCCCAGCCTGCCGCCCGGCACCGCCTCCTCGGCGTCGGGTCAGGTGCGTCCCATTGGGCGAGCGCTCCCTGGTGACCAGGAAGGCCTTGCGCCCCGGGGGCGGACCGGAACCTGCAGTCCCGGCATTGCCCAGCAGGGCGCGCGCCGGCACCGCTTCTCGGAGCTCCTAGCTGGCTGCGGGCCCAAGGGCCGGGACGCCCCGGCGGGGTGGGTCGTCGTGGGGGAGCTGAAGCGGGGAGTGGAAAGGAGCCTCGTGAACAGGGAGGATTTGCCAGAGCGGGGACTTGTGGGGCATCTGGAGATTAAGGAAGAGCCTCAGCCACTTAAATCCTGGCTTGAATTCCCAAGGGGCAATCCTAGGCCGGTGGCGCCTCCGTAATAAGATCTTCTGAGCCCTCAGAAGCCGGGAGGTGGAGGAATAACTTAAGTTAATGCACTGTTTATTTATCTTTATTTCTATATTTATTTCAAAACCAGAGAGACAGAGACAGAGCTCAAATCCTCCGATTCACTCCCCAAGTGCCCCCAAAGGAGCCAGGAGCCCCATCCCTGGCTCCCACGTGGAAGGCAGGAACCAAGTACTTGGGCCAGCATTTGCTAATGCATCAGCAGGAAGCTGGATCAGAAGCGTGTGAGAGTTTCTTGGAGTCGTTCCTTGGCGGTAGACATCCCCCTGGAGTGGAACCAGGCCCTGGGTATGCGCTGCTGGCATTCTGCCACTCAACTCACCCCGCCACAACGCCCACCCTGGTCAGGGTCTTGCTGTTCTCAGGGTGAAGGTCTTTCACCTCCTTGGTTGCATTAACTCCTCGGTCTTCTATTTTGGGTAGCTATTGTCAATGAAATTCCTTGAGTTGCTTTCTGAATCGTTGGTTTGGTGTATAGAAATGCTATTGGTTTTTGTGCAATGAACTTTGTATCTTCTGACTTCCGTGTGTGTGTGTGTGTGTGTGTGTGTGTGCGCGCGCGCGCGCGTGTGTTCTCCTAGTCCTGACCAGTTTTTGGTGGAGGTTGGTTCCTGAGGTTCTTTCCTAGCCTGTACTGCCAGGGGGCTGAGCAGTCAGGCACAGCAGGATTAAGGGGAGGTGAAGGCGGCGTTGGGTGCAGTGCCGGGAGGGGGCTGGGAGGTTGCTATCAGATGTTCCCCAAGCAGACGCTGAAGCCACGAGCTGATGAGCGCGGGGCGCCAGCATCTGTCTGCAGGCCGGCGGGCTCACCCCCTACATTTACCTAGCTGCCCGCAGTGGGGCCCCAGCAAGCAGCAGGGAGGCCTGGAGACACCACAGTACAGCCCCAGGCGTCCTCAGTTTCCAGGCGAGCCTATCTGTCACTTTCCCATTCCTGATTTCATTCACCCACCCCAAAGGGACTCTACCCTCACTTCCCAGGATTGGGGATGGCCCAGAGAGGTCGCGTCCAGGGTCAGCTCAGATGTTCTGACTTCCCCGGCCCCTCCAGCACTGTCCGCCAGGGGGCCACATCTGGGGGGTCAGAGGTGGCCTTGGGCTCCGCTGGGGAGTGGGGCAGGCCAGCCAAGCAGCATTGCAAGGGAGCAAGGGAGCGTCAGAGCCTCACCAAAGGCCCCCGCTAAGAATGCAGGTCAGCGGGAGGGGCCACCCGGGAGGAGGGGCAGCCCGGCCCTGCCCAGACAGGCCCAGCCGGCCCTGCGGCTGCCCTCCTGGCCCTGGGGGCAACCATGGGGGGGACACAGGAGGGTCATCAGGTTCCAGGGTCTAACTCCCCCAGAACCAGAAGACAAAAGAGGCACCCGCAGGAGCGCAGGAGCGGGGCAGGCACGGGGCCGCGGGCAACTCGTCTGTCTCTCCTCCCAAGCTGCTAAGTCCGGGAGCAGAAGGGAGCAAGCAATCGCGCCGCCCCAGATTCCCTTAAAAATCCAAAATGTATGTTTATTTATTGTATTTATTTATTTGAAAGTCAGAGTTACAGAGAGAGGAGCAAGAGAGAGATTTTCCATCTTGCTGGTTCACTCCCCAAAATGGTTCACTCTACAAAGACTGGGGCTGGACCAGACTGAAGCCAGGAGCCAGGAGCTTCATCTGGGTCTCCCACATCGGTAGCAGGGGCCCAAGGACCTGGGCCATCCTCAGCTGGTTTCCCAGGAGCATTAGCAGAGAGCTGGATTGGAAGTGGAGCAGGCGGGACGAGAACCGGCACCCATATGGGATACTGGCATTGTAGGAGGTAGCTTAACCCATTACGCCACAATGCCTGCCCCCTCACCCTAATGTTTCTGATTCCCCCATCCCAAAGTGCCCTGAAACCTCGTGCCCCTCACTCTTCGGATCAAGGGATGGAACAGGCCAGAGCTGGCTTGAGAAGCTGGCTTGGGGTCAGAGAGTGGGGTCGGGGTGGGCAATAGGAATCCCTCTGGGGGAAAACGAGAATTTTGGCCAAAAAGATTGATATGGGAGGTGGGAGAACATGGTCACCCAGCCAGTGCCTCTGCAGGCCCTTCTACCCGCCTCCTGAGAGCCAGGCTCATTTTCACAAGGTCTTTAACTCAATCGCTTGACACGAATTAGGCACCCACGTGTGCTGGCACTGGGCGGCCTGGGAAAGTGTGTACAGGTGGGAATTTCTGCCGGCTCCGGGGGCGGCGCGCGCGCTGGGTCCAGCGAGGGATTTTCGTGTGCACGGCGGTTGTGTAACTGCGGCAGCCAGGAGTGGCGGCCGGAGCCTTTCCCGGGTGCCTTCCAGCTGGGCAGGCGCCCATCAGATATCTGGCTGCCTTTCATCGCCTTGTCCCCGATAGGGATCACCCTGGGTGACGAAATCGCTGTCAGTCACCCCCACCTCGCTCAGAGCCAGAGGGCCAGCCGGCATACACACCCCCACGGGGCGGGGGCCGAGAGCCTGGCTTGGCTTGGGAAGGGAGAGAACTGGGGTTCGTAGCAGGGGAGGGGAAGAGGGGACTTGTGTGTGGAGGAGGCAGGAACTGTCTAGAACAGTCTGCTCCCTCTAGGTGCAGACCCGGGAGGGCTCTCCCTCCCGCAGCCCCAACCCTCTCTGGGGAAGGGTCAACCCCGCCTCCCCAACCCCAATCAAATGGAGATGAAGCTGCCCCCGGGGCTGCGGGATCAAAGGGAAGGGTCCACCCCGCCCTGCAGCCCGGAGCCGGTCCTCGCCGCTGAGGACAGAGCTGGAAGACAAATGAAGCAACAGAGATGTCGTTGATGACTTTATTGTTGCATAAAAAACACAGGCTGTTTCTTCCTCCTCCTACCCCCCCAAAGTGGGTTCACAGCAGTTCAAGAAAAAAAAAAATCCTACATTTTCCTCTAGGGAGGCTGCCTGGAAGGGCAGGCAGCCGAGCCACCGAGATCTATCAAAGTAGGGAGCAGAAGACCCCTCTCCAGAGCCCCGACCTGCACACCTCAGAGCTAAGGGCCTCTACAGGGAGGGGGGCAGGCATGTGCCCCCAACATCCAAGTGGGAGTTCCCCCTAGAATGGCCACTGGACAAGGCTGTCTTGGTAACACAGGGAGGGGGTGGCTGGTTTCGATGGGTGGAGAAGAAAGGTATCCCACACCCACAGCGCCCTCCTTCCTCCCCCACCCCCACCTGGCCAGGCAACCTGCAGCCTTGGCCCTCCTGCCCCCAGCCCTCTCAGGGAGGAAGGGGACATCGGGCTGGGTTAGCAGAAGGCAGGGGAAAGGGAGAGGGAGAATCGAGAAAGATCATTACTTCTTAAACTACCCCAGGCCCCGGGGGCCCTCAGGGAAGCCCCTCTGTCCCAGTTAAGGAAGGCCCCTTTCTACACAAACATGTATTCCCAACCAAATCCCAGCCCCCACGTCCCATACAGCTCCCAGTCCTCAGACTGGGCCCCAGCATCCCCAAGGCAGGAAGAGACACTGCGGGCCTAGGCCCTAGACCTTGGACGGGGTGAACAAGATGGGGTCTCAGGAGACCCCAGGCTCAGTAGAGAAACACACACACATGCACACATGCACACACGCACAGGTGCACAAGACATGCACACACACACATGCCCTAATATTAAATAAAATACCCTTTGCTTATAACTTAAAAATCAATACACAGCTAATCCCTGCAGAGGGCTCTGGGTGGAGAATGGGGAGCGCAGCGAAGGGGGAGGTCAGAGGGACTTTAGGCCTAGGGAAGTCCCCAGCCCCAGGGTCCCGGGGCATGCCAGACCCTTCCCTCCCGGGACCAGCTCCTCTCCCCAGTGCCTGGCCCAGCCTCTGCTGGGCCCCTCCCCACCCCCACCCCCCAGATCCCAATCCACCTGTATTTCTAGCATCTAAAGGAGAAGGGGCCAAGTTGGGACAGCTTCTTGGACGTCACCTCTGACGGCAGAGGAGGCCATCAGAGGGAAGACAGCGCCTGCACCGGGAGAGGACTTTCCCCTGCGGTAAGCTGGGGCGGAAGCGGTGTCCTGAATGCACTCCACGGGGGACCGCGCAGGGCAGGGTAGGGTGGGGCAGGGGCTGGCCAGGCAGCCCCAGCGTCCTGCACTCCAAGTGGGAACAGCTAGAGGGGTCTCTGCTGGACGCCCCCAAGGGGAAGGCAACTGATGGGAACCTCCGGGAGAGAACTACATCAATTCTAGAGCTGCGGCTGCTACTGGGAGCCTTGGAAACCTACCTAGGGGCACAGACCGGAAGCTGCACTACTGAGCTTGCTTTTTTTAAAAAAAGACCAAGAGTCGAGGACTGCACGGGAGCAGAGACGGAAGCGTGTGGTTGCGCGCATCCCCTCGACGAGTCCCTCTCTTTCCTTTTAGAGGGGGATTTCCCTGCTCCCCACCACTCCCCGCCTCTGTTCTCCGCCCATAGCTCTGGCCTGAAAACTGTGCGGGATTGCTGCTACCCTCTTCAATCCTGGCTCCACTGGACTGGGTCTGGAAGGGTTAATACGGAGGCGCGTCAAAATGTCTATAACAGCTACAGACACGCCCCCAACCTAGGGGGTCCCCCCAACTCTGGGGGGTCCCCTCCGGAAGCCCCAGGACTCTGGCACCAGGAGGCAGAGGAAGGAGACCCGGCCCCTTCGGGCGGCTCCGGGGGCGCTTCCGTGTCCAGGTTCCCAGGCCTGCAAGGACGAGTCCCGACAGCCACCCCTCTCCCCGCGCCCCCGGCGGGCCTGCTCCGCTCAGCTGGGCCTGCTCCGCTCAGCTCCGGGCTGCTTTCCCCTCCAGCCGCTGCAGGGGTGCCCACCCCCACCCCCGCCCGGGGCCCTGAGCTGCGCCCACGGCTCCTCCCGGCCCGTCGGGCAAACACCTTCCGTCCAGCCCCAGAGCCCACATTGCTCCCGCAAGCGCCCGACTCCCCGTCCCCGCACCGCTCTCCCTCCCGCACAATAAATAACCGCCTTCCCTGTTGCTGAAGCCGGCCCCGAGGACGTCGGCCTGGGGACTCTTGCGACGCCCCCCACCCCGGGAGCCCGGCCACTGGCGGCACCCGCGCAGCTCAGTTGGAGGGAGGCGCGCTGCCCTCGGCCTCCCGCTTGCCTTTGCCCCCGGGGGGCTCCACCGCGCCGCCGGCCTTGCCCTCGCCCTGCGCCGCGCCGGCCGCCTCCTCCTTGGCGCCCTCGTGGGTCTTCATGTGCTTGGCCAGGTGGTCGCTGCGCATGAAGACGCGGCTGCAGACCGCGCAGGGGAACTTCTTGGTGCCCGTGTGGGTCTGGAGGTGGCGCTGCAGCTCGTCGGAGCGCGTGAACCGCTTGCCGCAGAAGAGCCAGTTGCACACGAAGGGGCGGTCGCCACTGTGCCAGCGCAGGTGCGCCTTCAGGTGCGACGTCTTGGCGTAGGCCTTCCCGCAGCCCGGGATGTGGCAATTGTGCAAATGCTTCTTCTTGCCCCCGTCGGGCCCGCACGGTGCCCCCAGTCGCTCCGCCTCCAGACAGTTGGGGCAGCGACACACGGTCTGGCCTGAGCTGCGTGGCACCGACCGCCGGGAACCTTTAGGCCGGGTCGCCCCGTCCAGACTGGAATCCAGCCCTTGGGACTCCGGGGCAGCCGCTTCCAAGGCCTTAGCCCCGTCGGGCGGCCCCAGGAGGTGCTGCCCTCCGGCGGCTGGGAGGAGGTGGTGCGGGTGCGGGTGCGGCGGCGGGGCGCAGAGCTGGTGGTCGCCGACGTAGCCCCCCAGGCCGGCCTGCAGCGCCCCCGGGTGGCCAGGTGAGGTTAGCGCGCCCTGAGTGTGGGGGAGGTCCATCCAGCTGGTGCCCGGATGAAGGTCCCACCAGGAGCCATCCTCCGTGCCTGGGTGAGTCGGCCGGAACCACGATTCGTAATGGTGGGACATGTCCGGCTGCAGGAGCTTGGAAAAAGGTCCCGGGGCCAAGGGACTGTCGCTTTCCAGGTCCTCGCAGGTCACCCGCGAGGAGGCCCCCGGCAGCTCATAGCCCTGTGAGAAGTCCACCTCCGGGCCCAGCGGGAGGCTCTGCAGCTCGGCAGGCTGCAGCGGGGATGGGTAGTCCCCGGCCTCCGGGCTCGTGTGGCCCTGGTATGTTTGGAGAGGCTGCAGGTCGAGGCGCGGCGGCGAGGCGTGAGGCGCGTCCGTGTGCTGGCTGCCCAGAGAGCCGCAGACAGCGGTTAGCATTGCCGGGGTCCGGGGTGGGTGGGGGACAGGGACGGTCAGGGGCACCTCAGATGGGACCTAGAGAAAGCAAAGCGGAAAAGAGGTGAGGAAAGTCCCCGGCTTTCGCTCCTGACCCAGATCCCCTCCTCCTAAAGTGCTTCTCTCTGGCCCCCAGGGAAAACACGCTGGTGCCTTTGGGTGGGGACTGGGGAATTCGGGAGTGCTAGGGAGGGTTGCAGATGTGCGGGGCTCGGGCAAGGGCAGAGCAGGGTGGAGATCTGCCTTCCTAAGAGATCGCTCCCATAGGACACAGGGCATCCCTGCGGAGGAACACCTGTCAGACTCTGCTAGGTCCATGCCCACCCCGGCTGCCCAGGCCAGCAGCACAGACACAGCACACCTGCTGCCGGACCCTCCTGCCCCCACCAAGGCATGTCCATGGAAGCCAACCTTCCCCTCCACTGCAGCACTCCTCCCGGCCTGCTTGCCAGGGCCCCATCAAACCCACTCCCATGCCTGGCCAGCGCCCCTTTCCCTCGGGCAGGGACTTCACCTTCCTGGGGAGCTGCCGCAGTACCAGTTTGTTTTCCTTGGCAGCCCTCCCCCCATCCAGAGAAACCCGAGAAGCCGGTGCCAGCCCACTCTGGCTACCACCCATGCCCTTCTCCAAGCCAGGGGTGGTGGTGGGGAATCAGACATGAAGCTGGGGGCAGTTGGTTTCCCCCCAGAAGGGAGCCAGACAAAGAACACCGTGGCGGCAAGCTCAAAGCTCCTCGTGCCACCCCATTAAGGGCTGCAAGGTCAGAGTGCAGAAGCAGAGGGCAACTAGGGAGGCCTTGATGACCCCAGAACTTGAGAGGCAGAACGGCCGGGAGAGATTCTAGCAGGGGTGCAGCCGGGTACTCCCCCATGACTGCCATCAGCCCAGTGTGGAGACCACGCAGCCAGGCCAATCTTCCTTTACAGAACACTGAGCAGACCTTGAAGTACTGACTCGGACCATGATGCTGCTCCTCTGTCTGCTCATTCAGTCCACAGTACTGCGTTCCTCTGGACTGCCTCGAGCCTCTGGACCCAAAGCCCCCATCGGCTTCTCCCCACCTCTCCCTAAGGCCTGGGAGCCCTGGGGCCGCCACGTGCCTGGCTGGGCTTCTCTGGGGTCTTTTCCTTCCCACAGCAGGGCTCAGCTGACCCCCACCACCTTCTGCCCCTGGAACCAGGGTGGTGGCACTAGTACTCTGGGAGAGGCCGCGAGAGGAGGGCTGGGCGCCTACTCAGGCTCCGGCTGCCTTACCACAAGAAAGGAACGGGGTGAAGCCGCAGGAGCGGAGCCCCAGGCCGGGGCGGGGCGGGAGCAGCGAGGCCTGGGACCCTAATAGCTCTTGGCGCCTGGGAACTGCCTCAGGGGCTGAGAGGTGGGGAGGCTGGGACGATCCTGGCTCCAGAGTGGCCTCTCACGACCGCGCGAGGAGAACCCAGCCTGGGATGCAGCAGCGGCTTGCACCGAGGCTTCGGGCGACGAGGGCGCAGGGCGCCAGGGGGGTCGCGGGAAGGCGGGCAAGGGACGCCCCTGTGCCCCAGTCTGCCGGTGCTCAGGCAGTCGGGCCTGACCCGTTCCTGGTTCTCAAAGTTCCAGTCCTCCAGTTGTCCCCGTCGCTCCAGTTTCCCCAGTTTCCAGTCTCCTCGGTCGCTCCAGTCTCTCTTGTCCGCCCAGTTTTCCCTCCTTCGAAGCTCTAAGCCCCTCGGATCCTGGAGGATCGCCCCGCTCCTAAGGCCAGAGGAGGCTGCCGCGCGTCGGGAACACTTTTCCCAAGAGAATTTCGGCAGCGACCACCTCACGCGCGCGCGCACACACACACACACACATACACGCTCCGGGCCACCCCGCCTCGGGCCGGGCTCCTACCTGGAGGCTGCGCTCGGGCTCCGGGCGCGGCGGGCTGGTGCGCTACAGACGCGCGCTCATGGGCCCTGCGCACCAGCCGGTTCTCCAGCAGTGAGGGGCAGCAGCCGAGGGCGCGGGGCTGCGACCAGACCGGGCGGCGGCCGAGGAGGCGGTGAGAGCCGGCGGGAGGGCGGAGGCTGGAGGGCGGGCGCGAGCCAGCGAGCGAGCGAGTGAGTGAGCGAGGCCAGCTCCGCCCGTGACTCACCCGCGCTCTCTGCCTTCATCCTCTCCCCTGCGCTCCTTTTTCCCCAGAACTCGCGGCCCCGCCCACCTCACCTGCCGCAGCCTTTAACCCTTACGGGCTCGGCCGGACGGGAGGCCCAGCCCGGCGCTGAAGGAGGGGGCGGGCGGCCGCGGGGGAGGGCTGGTTAACTAGGCCGGTCCCCGCCGCTCTCTCGCTCCTCCTCGTCCTCTCCACCCCCTGGGCGAGGGGCCCGGGCGCGGTGTTTCCCAGGTTCTGTGACCCGCCCCATCGGGTGGAAAACTGCCCTCGAGCTGCTCGGATCTGGACGGGGACGCGGGACTCAGGCCCTGGGGGAGTGGAGGAGGGGCAGGTCCTGGGGGAGGGGTGACCCTGCACCGCTCTTCGGGCGCGGGTTGCCCTGATGTGCCCCGTGGCCCACCCGCCGCGGCCGGCCAGCGCTGCTGCCCTGCGGAAAGGAGAGGACACTGGACTGAGCGCTCGGCCCAGGCCAGGCCATGAGAAGCCTGGGACGTCCCGGCTGCCCTGCTTCGCCTCTGCCCTCGAAGCCGCTCTCCGCCGCAAGCCACTTCCCCGCTGCGGGTCGCTGGCTGCCCCATGCTCTCCTGGTCCCCCAGCCTGGCTCTCAGGGTCCACCGCCCCTTAGGGGCCCCGGCGTCCGCCTTGGTGTTCTCTCCAAGACACCATCCCCTCCTCTCCGTCCCGGGCGTGTTCAGCCGCCGCCGGCACCCTGGCTCCCGCACGGAGCCAGTAGACTGGTCAGGCACCTGGGTGGATTGAGCGACCCTTTGCCACCACTCCCCGATTCTCACCTGAATGTCTAAACCTAAGATTTTTAACGAAGGGCCCGGATTCTTTTGAAGAAAACAAATGCTCTGTACACCATGCGGCACTCTGACAAAATTTTAGGGCGTTGGTGGCGCTTGCCTAAACACTCCCGGGGTCGGATGGATAGAGAACCCGGGACGAACCGATTGCCTGGGGTGGGGGTGTAAGAGTCCCCCTCCCGCCGGGCTGGCGTCTGCACCCTGGTGAGCACCTGCTCCTTTCAGAATCGAAGCCTCCCAGGCTGGCCTCAGGGGACCTCGCCAGAGGACTCCTTTTTTTTTTTGGGCACGGGATTTCTGATCAATTTCCACATTTCTTTCCCTGTGCGGGTTGGCTTCTCTCGTTTGCTTTGCAGTCGGGTTTTTAAATTTTCGTTTTTGTTTTTAACAGCCGGTTTCATTCAGCCCGACTGGAATTTGGGCTGATTTAATCTGTCCTCTCCAGCCCGTGTTCCACTCCCATTGCTTTATCTATCCTGCATTCCCGTTTGGGACACGCTGGGAGTATGGCTATAAAAGGGCTGAACAGAGTCTGGGAGCAGAAATCAGTGTGTTGTGGTTCCCTCCAAGTGCACGCACAACACGGGCACCCTCCTCTCTGGAATCAGTGTCGGGTTCACCCTGTGACATCTCCCTTTTCTAAGGCTTAGTTCCCTGAGCCGGGTGACCCCAACAGTCGGGAGGGTTTCCCAGGATTTAAAGGAATGGTACCTAAAAATTCCTAGCTGGTGGGGCTCCTGGGAAGCATGCAGACAACAGAAGATATTTTTGTGTCAATGAGTCAGTTCCCAGCAAATGTCTATTGTATATATTCAAAAGATTGAGGGCGAACTAGACGTTTGCAGACCTGAATTCCACCCCAATTCTGCATCTCTAAACTGACCCTGGGGCAGTCGGCTTGCTCTAAGCCTCAGTTTCCTGGTGGGTGAAGCCGCCCTGCTGGGTTAAGGACCAGCCTTCGGAAGCTGGGTGGCGCCTCCTGGACCTGGGACATCGTTGGGGTTGGGATTTCTGACAACTTGGATTTTCCTTCTTCCAGGCACTTGGGGTCCTTAGACTGTAATTCACAAGAACTGCTCTGGCTCTTGTTGCCGAAGCTAAATTGCCCCGCTGTCGCCCCACCCCCCCCATCAACATGGTTTTTTCTCTAGCACTCAGCTTGCAGATCCAGGCTAGCTGGGTTTGCATCCCCATTCATGGCTGCCTCTGGAATAGTTAGGGGCTTGTCAGACCAGGGACAGAGCCCCCAGACCTGACTCAGGTGACTGGCTCCTGGTTTGCGACTCCTTGGCATTCCTGCCTCCTCCTCCCATCTGCCTGCTGTGGCCACGTCTGCCATTCTCTAGATACCCCGCTCCTGTTTCTAGGCACCAGACTGCCTTATCTACCCATCGCCTTCCATCCCTGGAAAGCAACAGTGAAAGGGAATCCAGCCCCAGGTGAGTGGATACCCGCCCCATTTTCACCCTCGGTCCCCTTCAACCCTACCCTGCCCCACCCTGACCTAAAGCCACCTGGGGTCCCCAGGAACAAAGACCTTCCCTTAGCCCAGGGCTCATCAGCATGAAATTCAACCAAAAGGAAGTCATCTCTGGGAACTCAACCCTGCTGACTTCCTGCCCTGCCCAGGTTTCTGCCTCTGACTTAGCATAGTGTCACTGTGGTTCTTTCAGATCCTCTCGGCTTGTGGTCCTTTGCTTCTAGTCCGTGGGTTTCCCACTTGCTAGATGTTTTCCAGCCGAGTGATGGCTATGGCCGGATGTTGATGTGACTGCTGAGGTCACCATAGCCCATTGCCCAAATTCATGTCTCGACTCAGAATTGAACAAGGCTGCCCCACACACCAGGATCTGCCCAGCCCTTGGGCCACCTCTGCTGCTCTCCCTCATTCCCTCAAAGGCATGAATGGGAAGATTTTGCCCACAAGTGTCCACCTCCCATTCTTGCCACCCCTCCTCTTCCCAACTGTCCTTTAGTCAGGATCTGTTCTGTGCCTGGAACAGCCTCACTAGGTTGTGTTAATCCTAACCAACGTTGACTTCTAAAGCACCTACTATGTCCCGGGTCCTACACACAGATAGCGCCACTCATGAGCACTCTCGAGCACGTGACAGAGTAACTATTATTGTTCCCATGGTACAGAAGAGGAAGCCACAGATGAAAGAAGTTAAACGAGTCTCCCAAGATTGCAGAAGGAAACTGTCGGTCTCCGAAGCCCAGGTTCTGCCTGCTATTCTGTCCTGTTTCACTACGGCAGAAGTGATGGCCCTGGGAGTCCAAGCGCCCCTAGATCCTCAGGTGAAGGGGACAGCATTCCTAGAGTCACCTCCAATCAGAGCTACCCACCATCCTGCATCTAACAGGACCCTCTGGTGGCATCGTGCACTGCCGGGACCGGTCGCACACCACTCGGCTGTGGCTTCTAAGCCTCAGCCATGCTTAGTGTTGGCACCAGGGGAACATCAGAGCTGGTCTGCCAGGAAAAACAGTCTAAGCCCAGGCCCTCATTTTCCTGGTGGGGACTGAATCCCAGGACAGGCACAGAGCAAGTCAGCAGCAGAGCGACAACTAGAAGCCCCATTTCCTAATTCCTGGCTTCTTGGTTACTAGCCCTTCTCCTCCACCTCCAGGAGGCACTTAGAAAGACTCAAGCTGGTGGCCCTGGATAAACACGTTCCTCTGTCCCCTCTTCTCCCTGCCTCATTCTCCTGCTTCCTGGAGAACCAGGCAGAGTCCAGAGCCGGGGTCATAGTGTTTTCTTTCATTCATCCTGTCTTCATTCAGCAAACACAGAGGGTCTGTCTAGGGCCAAGCCCTGTGCTGGGCACTAATTCTGTTATAACCCCCCTATCATGAGTGTCTGCCATTGCCTTTCAGTCTAGAAGATGAACCCAGCTGTGGATTGTGCATATGTATGCGTGTGGCTGTCTACAAAAGTATGTGCATGTTACACATGTGTGTATGTGTGTGTGCACGTGTGCGCCTGTGGGCTGTGGCACCTGCCATCTCTCTTCCATCATACAGGGAGCCCCCTTGCTACCTCTGTGGGTGTCCTGCCATCCAGGACACCCTCTACGTCTGCTAATATTCGCCCACCCTTTGTCTCAGAAAGAAGTCCCAGGCTTGAGTTCCTCCCCCGCCCTCCCCCAGATCTCAGCCCAGCTCAGTCCAAAGACCTCCAGGAGCTCTGGTTCTCCCCAAGGACCCCACCAAGATCTCCCTCTTATCCCTCCCTCCCCAGTTAAGAGAGATCCAAGCCATCCAGATCTCTGTGCCCCCCTGAGAATAGGGTCCTGATGCTGTGTGGAGGTCCCCTGTCCTGGACAGGGAACAGTCTCTCTTACCCGTCCATGGAGCCCAGAGCTGGCAGCAGCAGTGAGGGGCAAGTGGGGGTGATGGAGAGCCAGGCTTTATAAAGGAGGCGACAGTCAGCGCCAGAGGGGGAGGCGAGAGCCGGGAGCCGGGATGCTGCCAAGTCCTCACGGCCTCGGAAGCTTTTAGGATAATCCAGGAAACAGTGGCCCCCGGCTCTCCTGGGGGAGTGGTAGGGGGTGAGAGCTGAGCCTCGAGGTCTGCCAGGAAAGGAGGATTTCAACTGCAGGAGGTATCTGGGGGTGGGGGTGGGGTGGCAGGGCAGGACTTCCTTCCTCCTGAGTCGGGTGGGCAGCAGCAGGACTAAGTGGCTCTGGGAGCCTGGACAGAAGAAATGAGAGCCTTGCTAGGGAAGAGAGCCGGGGTGGGAGAACTCGCCACCCTCCATCCTCCTCCCTCACCAGGCTTCACCGTGGACTTGGTGGGAGAGAAAAGAAGGTCCACTTTTTTTTTTTTTAGTTTTTTTTTTTTTTCAGTTTTTTTAGACAGGCAGAATGGACAGTGAGAGAGAGAGACAGAGAGAAAGGTCTTCCTTTTGCCATTGGTTCACCCTCCAATGGCCGTCGCGGCTGGCGTGCTGCGGCTGGCGCACCACGCTGATCTGATGGCAGGTGCCAGGTGCTTCTCCTGGTCTCCCATGGGGTGCAGGGCCCAAGCACTTGGGCCATCCTCCACTGCACTCCCGGGCCATAGCAGAGGGCTGGCCTGGAAGAGGGGCAACAGGGACAGAATCTGGTGCCCCAACCGGGACTAGAACCCAGTGTGCCGGCGCCGCAAGGCGGAGGATTAGCCTATTGAGCTGCGGCGTCGGCCTAGAAGGTCCATTTTTAAGAAGCCACACGCACGCAGCAGTGTCAAGTCAGTCCTCCCCTGCAGAACCCTGCAGCAGTGTCAAGTCAGTTCTCCCATACAGGACCTTGCCCCCCCCCCCCCCCCCCCGAGCTGAGGGTTGCTCAGCATCTCCTGCTCTACTTCCTCCCTTTCTCACACACCCACTTCCAGCTTGGATCCCCAGGAGGATCCAGTGTAATCTGCCACACTCCCTCTCCCTGACTTTGGCGGGGGTGCAGAGCTTGGAATGGACAAGAGTTCATCTAAAAGCAGAGGCAGAGCCCAGCCAAGAACTTGGAGCTACTTCAGGGTGCCTGGGACTACAGGAACCTGAAGAGGCCAGGAAGAGGGCCTGCAAAAGGGAGAAGGGCCCTGGAGGTGGCTTTAGGTGGTCCTGCCACATCCCACACTGTGTACAGGAGCCTCCCTTGGGGGCGGCTCTCAGTGTAGGCAGGCTGGCTAACAGATGCATGTCTTGGGGCGGAGAGAGACAAAGGCCAGGAAGCAGAAAGGAGATGGAACAGAATAGGATTGGTTTCCCAAAGCCCTCTGCCACTGGGAATTCTGACCCCCTAGGAGAGTGGCCTGGGGACTGTGCGCAGGGTGCCATAGCCTTGGCCACCACGCAACGCCTGGCACTGAGGCTGGGCCTTGCTGTGCGAGCCCCTGCACACGCACACACTGAACCTGGTTGTCCAGCTTGCACAGCGCCTCCCTCCCACAGGGTGAGCCAGGGAATCTTCACCCCAAACTCTTTTCTTGCTCCTCCCCCTACACCCCCAGCAATCTCTAGACTGGGGATTCCCAGTTTCTTCATTAGCTTTTCAGTAATTATCTTGTAAAGGCCCCGACAGGTCTTTCTTCCCATTTCAGAGATGAGAACATTGAGGCCCATAAGAGGTAAAAGCTTAGCAGAAAGCCACCCATCAAGCAGGAGAGAACTTGGTAGTGGGGGCTTGGAGGCAGAGCTGCGCCCCTTCCTTCGCTTGGGAGGACAGGGCCAGCTCAGCTCCCCCCCGGGGGACCCAGGCGTCAGGGATGAGGTAGGCTCCAGGGAGGGGCTGCCCTGTCCCACCCCACCTTCCAGCCCAGAAAAGCAGAGTGAGGGGGAAGCAGCCCCGGAGACCACACAGGTGGAGTAAATAATGTTAATACGGGAGCATTATCACCAGGGCATTTCCTCATGGATAAATGTCTCAAATACCAAAGGATGCCTCCAAATTATAGTTAATTACAGAGTTGATTTGCATAAATTATAAGGTGAGCATACAAATTCTTTCAATCGGTTCCATATGCTTAGGTAGCAGGTCCAGTCCAAAAGATGGGCAAATCTTGGGGTGGGGGGCAGCTTGGGAGAGGAAAACGCCTGGGCTCTGGGCCCCTAGCCGCAGGCCCGCATCCTTTTCTTTCCTTGGGATCAGCAGAGGGTCCTGCAGACCCTGCCGGGCTCATGTGGAGGTGAGCGCCAGGAGACCCCCTTTCCTCTTCTATTCGCACCTCCCTGCATTGTGCTTTCCCACCTCTGAGGCTGGAAGGGATGAGGTAGGAGCGTCCCAGCTTCTCAGCTTCCAGCAGGACAGGGGAGGGGGCTGGCGCAAGCCAAGGACCCCGCGAGCTTCAGGGTGGACTCGGTCCCACTCGCTGGCTCCCTGCTCCCCCGGAGCCGCCGCCCCCCACCCGGGCTCACTCCCGGAGCCAGCCCTGGGATCCCGGGTTTGATGTTGCCGCTGCCTGCACCTTCCAGGTGGCTCCGGGGCGGCTCAGACTCCCAGACTCTTGTCTCCAGTGCCTGGGCCCATTTCCTCTGCCCTCGCCTCCCAGGCCCCCGCCTCCTCCCCCACCCTGGCTGCTAAGACTCTGCTTCCTTCTCCAGCTCTCAAATTTGTCCCTCCCTCCCTCCTGCCCCATCCTCAGCTCAGAGGCCTGCTTCCCCGTCTTCTCCCTCCCTCCCCCTCCTCCTCCTCTTCTCCTTCCTCCCCCTGTTCCCCCAAGATCCCAGGTCTCCCCCACACTCAGCTGCCCGCTTTCACTTTCTGACCGTCTTCCAGCCCCAAATCCTCACGGAGTATATATAGTTCCCTCATCTCCTCCATAACCCTGCTCCAAAGAGGCAGGAGCTCCGGGATCAGCTTGGGTAGGGAGGCAGGGCTGGGGCATGGTCCCCCAGGTGCGAGTGGGTAAGAGTTCACCTCTGTCTGTCTTCTCATCCTAGAATCCAGAGGGGTAGGGGATGAGGAAAGAGCTTAAAACAGTGCCTGCTACTTAGAAATTTATTAATGCTTGTTTAATGAATGAATGGAAATGGACATTGATCTGTGAAAATTCTAGGGAAGGGGCTGGTGCTGTGGCACAGCAGGTAAGGCCGCTGCCTGTAACACTGTCATCCCATATGGGCACCAGTTCTAATCCTAGCTGCTCCACATCCCACCCAGCTCCCTGCTAATGCACCTGGGAAATCAGCAGAAGATGGCCCTAGTCCTTGGTCTCCCTCCCGGGAGACCGGGAGGAAGCTTCTGGCTCCTGGCTCAGATAGGCCCAGTCCTGGCTATTGCAGCCATTTGGGAATGAACCAGTTGATGTAAGATCTCTCTCTCAGTCTCTCTCTCTCTCTCTCTCTGTGTGTGTAACTCTGCCTTTCAAACAATTCTTCTTCTTCTTCTCCTTCTTCTTCGTCTTCGTCTTCGTCTTCTTCTTTTTAAATAAAATCCTAGGGAAGTGCCAGCTTGTCAGGAATTACTTTTTATAAAAGTATTTTGGGACCAGCATCGTGGCACAGTGGGTTAAGCTGTTGCCTATGGTGGCAGCATCTCATATCAGAGCACCAGTTCAAGTCTCAGCTGCTCTGCTTCTGATCCAGCTCCCTGCTAATGCACCTGGGAAAGCAGCAGAAGATGGCCCAAGTCCTTGGGTCCCTGCCACCCACAGGAGAGTCTCAGAGGGAATTCCTGGCTCTTAGTTTTTGCCTAACCAGCCCTGGCCTTGGGGCCATTTGAGGAGTGAAACAGCAGATGGAAGATCTACTTCTCTCTGTTTCTCCCTATCTTTG
Organism: Sylvilagus floridanus; assembly: GCA_949820135.1. Classification (NCBI taxonomy): domain Eukaryota; kingdom Metazoa; phylum Chordata; class Mammalia; order Lagomorpha; family Leporidae; genus Sylvilagus; species Sylvilagus floridanus. Next base: position 23,738,639 of record OX463237.1, read on the forward strand.
TCACTATGATTTCAAATGAATAAAATAAACCTTCAAAATATTTTAGTTCTCCCTTTTCCCTTTTTCAAGAAAAATTTATTTATTTGTTGAGTTATAGGCAGAAGCCAGGAGCCAGGAGCTTCATCTGAGTTTCCCATGTAGGTGGCAGGGACCCAGAAACTTGGGCCATTTTCTGCTGCTTTTCCCAGGCCATTAGCAGGGAGCTGGATTAGAAGTGGAGCAGCCAGGACACAAACTGGGGCCCATATGGGATACGGGTGTTGCAGGCACAGCTTTACCTGCTATGCTACATGCCAGGCCCATCTTTTGTTGTTGTTGTTGTTGTTGTTGTTGTTGTTTATGAATGACAGAGAGAGGGAGATCCTCCATCCATTGGTTTACTTACTTCTCAAATGCCTAAAACAGCCAGGGGTAGGCCAGGCCAAAGCCAGGTCAATTTGGGTCTTCCATGTGGGTGACAGAGACCCAAGTATTTGGGCCACCATCGGCTTCCTAGAGTGTCATTAGCAAGAATCGGGAATGGGATTCTTCGCATGGGACGCAGGTATCCCAATTGGCACCTTGGTTGCTGCACCAAATTCTGCCCCAGGAATCACTTTGTTTTTAAAAAGTTGATTTATGGGATTGGCGCAGTGACATAGTAGGTTAGGCCTCTGCCTCTGGTGCCAGCATCCCATGTAGGTGCTGGTTTTGTGCTCCCCGTTCCTTGGGCCCCTGCACCCACGTGGGAGACCCAGAAGAAGCTCCTGGCTCCTGGCATCAAATAGGCCCAGTTCTGGCCACTGCGGCCATTTGGAGAGAGAACCAGTGGATGGAAGACCTCTCTTTCTGTCTCTCCCTCTCTGTGTCTGTAACTCTACCTGTCAAATAAATAAATAAATCTTTTTTTAAAAGTTGATGTATCAGGGCCAGCGCTGTGGTGCAGTGGGTTAAAGCCCTGGTCTGAAGCGCTGGCATCCCATATGGGTTCTGATTCTAGTCCTGGCTGTACCTCTTCCGATTCATCTCTATACTATGGCCTAGGAAAGCAGTAGAAGATGACCCAAGTCCTTGGGCCCCTGTACCCACATGGGAGACCTGGAGGAAGCTCCTGGCTTGTGGCTTCGGATCGGCACAGCTCCAGCCATTGCAGCCATCTGGGTAGTGAAGCAGCGGATGAAAGACCTCTCTCTCTCTCTCTGTCTCTACCTCTCTCTGTAACTCTATCTTTCAAATAAGTCAAATAAATCTCTTTTTAAAAAGTTGAGGCCGGCACTGCTGCTCAATAGGCTAATCCTCTGCCTTGCGGCGCCGGCACACCGGGTTCTAGTCCCGATTTGGGCACCGGATTCTGTCCCGGTTGCCCCTCTTCCAGGCCAGCCCTCTGCTATGACCCGGGAGTGCAGTGGAGGATGGCCCAAGTGCTTGGGCCCTGCACCCGCATGGGAGACCAGGAGAAGCACCTGGCTCCTGCCTTTGGATCAGCGCGATGCACCCGCCGCAGTGCGCCGGCCGCGGCAGCCATTGGAGGGTGAACCAACGGCAAAGGAAGACCTTTCTCTCTGTCTCTCTCTCTCTCTCTCTCTCTCTCACTGTCCGCTCTGCCTGTCAAAGAAAAAAAGTTGATTTATCTACTTTTATCTACTTGAAAGAATCACACATACACACACACACACACACACACACACAGAGGGAGGGAGGGAGGGAGGGAGGGAGGGAGGGAGGGAGGGAGATATCTTCCATCACTGGTTCACTCCTCAAATCCCTGTAACAACCAGGGCTGGGTCAGGCCAAAGCCAGGAGCCAGGAGCTCCATCTGGTCTCCCACATGGGTGGCAAGGGCCCAAGCACTTGAATCTCTGCCAGAATCAGAGGAATGGGGACAGACTGGTCCCAGATAGCCCAAGCAGCAACTTAACCCACTCAGCACAATGCCAGCCCCAGGAATCACTTCTTGTCTGGATGAATTTTGAGGTCTCCCGTGGGCTCTCTGCGGGATCCGTGCCCGCCCACCCGAGCTGTCCTGCAGAGCAGTGATGATCAGCTATCCCAAATGCCCCCTGTCTTGGCTGTGCCCATCTCCAACACACTGAGTGCCTCTCAGTGCTGACCGTGACAGCTGAGAGCCTCGGACTCTCCACCGCTTTTGCAGACTTCGCTTCCAAACCCTACAGCCCGGCCCTGCCCAGCCCGGGAGACTTGATGCTTGTCAGACACACCTGACCTTCCTACTTTTGCTCCAACTCTTTCCACTCCTGCCGCCCCATCCCCACCCCGGGAAAGCACAGCAGCGTCCTCCAGGCTCCCAGCCATGCAAGGTGCTTTCCCTAGGAATCTCCTCTTATCAGCTCGTCACGGGTTGTCCTCAGGATTTCCTTAGTACTTACTGCCTCACACCTGCTTCCATGGGGTTGTTTTCTTTTGTAAAGATGTATTTATTTATTTGAAAGGCAAAGTGACAGAGAGGGAGATACACACACACACACACACACAGAGAGAGAGAGAGAGAGAGAGAGAGAGAGAGAGAGAGAGAAAGGGAGAGGGAGAGAAAGATTTCCATCTATGGGGTTCTCTGCCCGAATGCCTGCCAACAGCCACATCTGGGCCAGGTTGGAGCCAGGAGCTTCATCCCAGTCTCCCACATGAGTGGCAGGGGCTCAAGCACTCGGGTCGTCTACTGCCTTCCCAGGCGCATTAGCAGGGAACTGAATCGGAAGCGGAGCAGCCCGGACTCGAACCGGTGTTGCTCATATGGGATGCGGTTGTAGCCCCTGCAACACAGGGGCCCTGGAGGTTGTTATCTTACCCCCACTTCCTAGTGATAGGCTCCTTGAGGGCAAGGCTGGGTCCTCTTCATCCCGTGCACTCCTCAGCCTGATGGCTTTCTTTGGAAAAGGGATGGCTAAGCCACGGCTGATTGAATTAGAGAAATGTTTCTCTGGCATCCACGCTTCCAGGGGTTTCTAGATTGGAGACGGCCTTAGTGAAGACAGAAGGCTGGGTCTCACGGGAGGACACTGCAGGGCCCTTGAACCTCGGAGATCCATAAGGAGCAGCGAGCACAGGTGCCCTGCGATGCCCCCAGCAGGCCCTGGGTAGGAGGTAGGAGGATACAGCGGGGTGTCGGGACCTGTGAGGTTGAGGGGTGATGGCTGGGGCAGGGTGGAGCCCCTCACACTGCTTGCAACAAGGAGTTGGAGGTTTGGGACAAAAGGAGCAAGGGCAGCGAGTGGGAGCTCGGGGAAGGCTGACTGGGGGGCAGCCACGAAGAAAGCAAAGGCAGAAAAAGTAGCATCACCATTGCCCCTCCATGAGAAGTTAAAATTCTTCCGGCCCTGACCATGTCATGCCTCACTTCAAAAACAGCTGATGGTCCCCCTCACCTATGAGAGAAAATCCATACTCTCTGCCCCGGGGATTTCAGTCCTATTTCCCGTCCCGTCTCAGCCTGCTTTGCCAGCCACGTCTGCTGCACGGCCCAGGTTCCAACACAGGGTCTTTGGACTTTCCTCTCAGGTCCGGGTGCTTTCAGGGCCCATCTGTTCCCGCTGTGAAACGCTTTTCCTCGTTTCTCTGGCTGATGAGCCTCATTGATCCCCTGATGCCCAGTTCAAACACCCCTTCCTATAGGGAGCCTTCTCTGCCTCTCAGAACCTGAAACTACAGCAGGATCAATGCTGTCCCATGGGCGGTACGATGAGCTGTGTGTGTCCAACTCTGAGCTTCTGGAGGGACCAGAACGTTCTCTGCTCACACTTGTAACCCCCACCCTAGCACTCCGTGCAGTGACGCAGACTGGACTGCACCCTTGGTGGGGATGGGGCTGCCTGGACAGAGGTTCTGCACAATCTGTCACCACATCTCCAGTTTGCCTTCTGGGCTTCAAGGTATTGTGCCCCTAATGCTCCCTGTGCCCAGTGCCCTGTTAGAATCCAATGTCAGGGCTGGCACAACAAGGACTTGTGACCTAGCCAGCCCAGGCACGGCCACCACCCTGCAGCCGGGGTCATCCAGAGACCCTCCAACTGGATCCCATGAGCAGGGAATCAGAGAGGAGGCTTGGGCATCAGGACCTGGCAGGCAGAATCGGCCAGGGAGGGGAGGGCAGGCAGTGCCCTGGAAAGGGGCCGGTCTCATTGTTGTGGTCTGTCTGGGAGATTCCTCCCCTTTTTAATTTGCTTCCTGATTGAGGGGTTGGCTCTGCCTGCCCAGCTCCCCCGTCATTATCTGCTGCCGGTGGCTCAGGTGCTGGCGAGCCTGGCGTGGCCCCTAGGTTATTACCTGGAGCTCTGGGGGTGGCAGAGGCTGCCCCTCTGGCCGGGGTGGGGGCCTGTCTGGAATCTGCACTGATCCAGCCACCCACAGGGCAGCCATCTTGGTGGGAGACAGTCGGTCCCAGAGGGACGTCACGGTCCAGAATGAGCTTCCTCCGCCAGTATCTATGGCGCTGGAGACAAGCTGGGTAGTAAAGTGCTGGAAGACCAGCCGCCCTTCTGAGGCTGGTGAAAGGTGTGGCAGTCAGATGTCAGGAACTTCTCAGCCACGTGGGCAAGGAGAAAGAAGGCAGTGAGCCTGGTGATTCCTGCCCCAAGTCCTGCCGGGGCTGCAGCGTTCTGAAAGCCAGCAGTCATCCAGGGGGAGGAGTGGCCTTGGTCTACGGACCTGGGGACTACTGGATCCCAGCATCTAGGAACTCCCCAAAGTGTGGTGCACAGGGGACTGTGCCCCTCGGCTGGTGCCCTGGAGCATCGGACCTCAGAGCTCTGCCCGCTGCCCCTGAGCTCAGCTGGAAGCTGTCGGGCAGGGCACCTCGGCGCCCCCCCCCCCCCCCCCGCTTTGCCTAGTCCACCTCTGGGCCCCTGGGCGTCAAGGACAGGCGATAACATCAGGACAAACAGGAAGTGCTGAATTAGAGACACAAAGCGTGTTGTTTTAGTGGGCGCCCAGCGCCAAGAAGCGGTGCCAGGTTGGCAGCCCTGGAGCTGGTGTCTGCCTGCTCACCGTGCAGCCAGCTGCCCCTTCACCCCTCTGGCAGGACCAGGGCAGGAGAGCTCCCTGGATAAGAAGGCGGGGGAGGGGGCAGAGTGTTGGGGAAGGGCCTGGGCCAGTGGTTCCCCTTTCCCCACCAGCTGAGCTTTTGTGGTGTCACCTGAGACTCAGGCTGGGCATCTGGCACTCATTCCAAAGCTATTTTAGATGCCTACTCTGTTCCAGGCACGTGCTAGGCACAACCCCGACCCCTGCAGTAGCAATGCCCTCTCTAGAAGCTTCACCTCGTGGAACCAGGGGTTTGGTTCGTTACTGTATGCCCAAGGCTTGGAGTGGTGCCTCCTGGCGCTCTCGGGGTGCTCTCTAGGCTGGTGGGGTGGATGGATGGGAGCCTGGGTGGAGGGCGGAAGGTGGGAAGTGGAGTCCTTACGGTGGGCATGGGGGAGTTCCCTGATTTTTCAGCCCACTCTGCACCAGAGCACTGCTCATCCACCAGTGTCCTTCCCATCCTGTCCACTCCCAAATGATTATTTCAGTCTTGACACTTGTAAGTGATCATGGTCCTAACTGTTGTCCAGATGTCCCCCAGGGACTTGGTATGACCAGGACACGTGAGCCGTCACACGGGGAAGCCCCCGGGGCCACACCAGTCCCTCCTAGGACCTGGAAGAGCTCGTGGTCTCCGGAGGCCCTGGAGCTGACTGCCCTCCTGGGCCTGGCATGCTGCCCTCTGCCCTGGCCCTGCTCCTTCTCAGCTGCCGGTGCCAGGTGAGGCTTCGGGCATGGCAGAAGCTGAACCAGAAGCCACCCCACCTTGTTCCTGCGGCTCCATTCCCCCCATCCACACCCAAGAGGTGAGATCCTGGGGCAGTTGGCATCTGACAGCCTGGCATCGACTCATGCCAACAGCTTGGAAGCTGCGGTAATTAGAAGGGGAGAGGGAAAGAGGGGAGAGGAGGAGACGGAAGGCAGGCTCTGGAGAGAAACCTTCTCCTCCTGCCTGCCGCAGGGCAAACTACTTCAAACGAATTCGTTTCGCTCTTGTGAAACTGAAGACAATTTCCTTTTCTGTCATAAAACAAATTATTGCTCATCAGGAGCGCTGGGCTGGTCTCTCTCCTGAGTGTTTGCGCCTGCTCCTTGCAGGGCCTGGTGGGCAGCAGGATGGGGAGTATCAGGAGGAGGAAATGGGGCCTGGGAGGGGGTTCACAGGGAGCCACCCCCAGGAGGGGCAGGGAGAGGGGTGACTGTGCACCTTGGGCGAAGCAGTGCTGGCTCCCCTCGCCAGCCTCCCCCGCTGGGAGCCCCAAGCTACCTGGGTCCGACCCCCAGGACCAAAAGGGACCCTGGGAGTTATCCCATCCATCCTCCTGTCTCAGAGCCAGCACGGAGGCGGCACCACCTCCTCCCCCAGGCACCTGTTCATGGTGTGGAGGAGCAGGCAGAGGCACGGGAGACCTGGAGAAGTGGAGGGACTCGCCAGAGATCACTCAGCAGACTCATTCACGGGGCAGAGCTGGGTGTGCAACCCCATGGGTTCTCTTCCAGGTCGAGCTCAGAGGACACCTGGGGGCTTTCCTTAGTGCTCTGGCTGCTCAAGGGGACCGTGGCTATTGCCGGGCAGGTAGAAGCCCTGGAAGAGGAGCTGGGAGCAGGCTCCCTCCATCCCCAACCATCAGGCCTCCGTGGCAGCCTCCACTGTGCCCTCAAAGGAGGGACTCCCTCTCCAGCCATCCAGGGAAGCCCCTCCAGACCCACCAGGGGAACAGTCAAGAACTTTCTCCTTCTTTCTCCTCTCCTTCCCCTCCTCCTGGGCCAGGGTACAGGGGAAAACACCACTTCATATTTCAACTCCTCTTTCTCCTCACCTCTTCCCTCACTTTTTCCAGCCTGCCCTCCTTAGAGCTTTCTGGCCAGCAATGGAAATGCAGTTTCTTTTCCTTGGGGAGAGACACAGGCCACGTCATCATAGAAGTCCTGACTTCCCTGAGCAAGACCAGACACACCCAGGAGGGACCATGGCGGGCTCTGGCTGGAGAGAAGTGGACATTCCAAGGGAAGAGATGGGGCAGGGGAGGAGAGGAGGGGCGACGGTGGGTGAGGGATCTCAGGGGGGCTTCCTGGAGAGGGAGGCAAGAAGGACATGCGATGTGTTTGGCACAGAAATCTTGGAGGCAGGATGAAAGATGGGCCCAGGTGGGGAAGTGCGGGGACACCTGGGAAGGAGCTTGGAGCCCCCAGCACCACACACAACCTTCCTGGTCCTCCCAGTCCCTCCGCCGGCGGTCTGGGAACCAGGACATGCCGTCTGCTCCATTCCCTAGTTTTCAACAGCCTCCCCAAAATTCATCCTTATGTCCATCCAGGGTTCCTTAGGTGCCCACTGGAGGCTTGGCAAAGAGCAGGACAGGAGCAAGAGCGAGAGCAACTGCCCCACTGACAAGTGGCTGGGAGGGAGACAGGGAGGAGGTGAGCAGAGGGCAGGGCCGGGAGAGGATCGTGTCCGGGCGAAGACTCCTGCTCATCGGACACGCCACGCTGGGAATCCGAGAATCCGCGGTGGGAATGGGCCGGGCTGGCAGGAACAAAGGATGAGAGGGAGGTTATAGGGCCAGCTGGGACGCACACACCTGCCCCTGACGTACTTCAGCGGCCGTGACCTCCGCCAGGCGGTCAGACCCTGTCTCGCTGCACTGCCTGGTGGGGTCCCCCTGCACCCAGGCCCCCCGTAGGGGTGAGAACGTGAGAGGAGCTGGTTAAACACTCCCAGGACTCACTTTCAGGGTGAACTCGGGAAGGTCTTTTCCCACGGGTGGGGCACAGGAGGGTGAGGAGAAGCAGAGAGGACACCACGATGCTGGCGACTCCCAACTGAAGGCGCCAGGGTCTCTAGGATCGACTGTTCAAGTCTGTCTGAAGATCCCACAATGGGAGGGCAGGACCCAGGCCAGGCCTGGAATGTGGGAGGCCTGGGGTGGACACCAAGAGGAAGTCCTTGATTTTGGGGTGATAGGGACTGAGTGACGGGTCCCACAGCTCAGCCTGGAGTCCTGCCTCCTGGGCAAGGGCACACCACACTCACCCACGCAGCTGGGACCCATCCATCATCAGCATCTCCCCCGTCCCCTGTGACAAGGAGCGAGTGGAACATGGCGCTGAGTCTGGGCTGCCTCCTGCTTACTCCGCTCTGGGCAAAGGAAAGGGGCTCCTACCATTTCTTCCCTCCCAGCCTTGAGACCAAAGGCCTGGCAAGGCAGAATTCTCTCTGGATGTGTTCCCTCCTGCTCTTCTAAAGCCACCCCATCACTGGGAGCCCGCATGGGTCCTCTGGGACAGCCACACCTGCACGTGGACCCCCAGCCGCCCCCGCAAGCAGACACAAGCTGCTCCTTCCAAATAGTAACAAGTGTGTAGATCCTCCACCCTGGTAGGGCATCTCTCACCCAGAGGCTCAGACAGGTGCTGAGGTCACAGTCGCCACCACACAGGCCCACAGTGAGGCTGTGGCAGCACGGGCACGGGGCCTCATACCCCCTGGAGTCCCCCTCACTCACGTGGCCTCACCACACACTCTCCACTCCCACACAGGTGGGCAGGTTGTGTAGCAGTGAGCATGGCCAGGAAGGACAAAGTCAGATCAACATGACGCCTCGGGGTGTTGGCAAGGTGGTGGGGGACTCGGACCCAAAAGCAGATTGTCACAAAGCAGCCTGTTAAGTACTGGGAGAGGCGTGAGCATCAGGTGCTATGAGGATTAACCCAGCTTGGGGGTCCCAAGAGCCTTCCCACATTTAAGCATGGGCAGCTGGCCCAGAGCTTCCGGGAGCAGAGCGGAAGTGCTTCTGGATGCAGTGAAGTGGCCTCCATCATGGATTTGAACTTTCACCCACGACCTACTCCCATCTCAGCAGCCCTCCCAGAGCCGGCTGGCCCCACCAGCCCTGACCTCCCAGAGCACACACAGGCCCACCTCCCACCTGCTGCTCCCCCTGGCCCCACCCCCAGGAGACAGGACCACTGGTCACCAGAGGAGCCATAATTGGCAGGTGCTTAGGCTGTCGCCAGGGCTTTGGAACAGGCAGAGAGGAGGGAGAGAGGAAGGGTTCCTGAGGCAGGGGGCTCGGGAGCTGGGACGGGGGAGAGGGAGGGGGCTGGCTCCAGTGCCCTCTCCTCCGCTCTGCAGGTGTAATTAGCCCTGGCAGATGAAAGGGCGTCTTTGAAAGCGGGCAAGATCCTTGTCTGTCAGCAGGGCGCTCTGGGTGGCATCGGCAGCTTATCCTGAAACCACACACGGCACCAGTGCCGGGCTGTCTGGGCGCTGCCCGGGAGGCGGGGAGGCAGACCCCAGGGATGGGAGCCCTGGCTCCCCACTCCCCCAGATCTGGGCCCTGGGCTCCCTGCTTCTTTGGGCAGCAGCTTCTCAGAACAGAGAGTGTTCCAGAGCCTGGCCCGGCCACTCCCAGTAGGGCTGTTGCCCTATCCCTGGGGCTGAAGGGGTAGGGTGCTCCCTCTCCTCCCCTGCCAAACTGGACAGGAGGCCAAGGACAATGGCCCTAGGCAGTCCTTTCATCCTGAGATCTCAAAGCGCCATCTAATTAACCCCTCCCAGGTCGGGGACTTCCTCTGGAGTCCCTTGGGAGGGGTGTGGTCTGGGACCAGCAGTTCCCAGATGCCAACTTGGATAGGAGCTCCAAGAGGATAAGGTCTCCCAGCGTTCATCCTGTTTGGCATCTGGGAGTCTGGAGGACTAGCCAGGTGGGTGCTGACACCGAGCTCTGCAAGGAGGATCTCAGGGGAGCCCGAGTTTGAGACCCAAAAGGGGGAAATCCCAGATGCATCCGTCTCTCCCGGCACAGACGGGTTCCAACGCTAAGGACGGCTCTCACACATGTGCAGAGTGCGGGAGGCTGGATATAAAGGAGTGAACGACACAGTGCGTGATTCAGCAATTTGTAAAGATTTGTAAAGCTCAAAAATAGTCCCCAAAAGGGGTGGGTGTTGTTCCAGTCCCAGCTATTCTGCTTCTGATCCAGCTTCCTTCTAATGCATCTGGGAGGCAGTGGAGGATGGCCCAAGTGCTTGATTCTTGCCACCCACAGGGGAAACCCTGATTGAGTTACGGTCTCCTGGCTTTGGTCCGGCCCAGACCTGGCTTTTGCAGGCATCTGGGAAGTGAACCAGCAGATAGGAAGATTACTTTCTCCCTCTCCCTCTCTCTACCCCTATCACTGTTACTCTGCCTTTCAAATGAATAAAATTTTAGAAAATAGCTACCAAAAATAATTCAGATTCTAGAAGTCAGAATAGGGGCCGGTGCTGTGGTGTAGCAGGTAAAGCCACTGCCTGTAGTGCCGGCATCTCATATGGGCTCTGGTTCAAGACCCAGCTGTTCCACTTCCAATCCAGCTTCCTGTTAATGGCCTGGGAAAGCAGTAGAAGATGGCCCAAATCTTTGGGCCCCTGTACCCGCGTGGGAGACCCAGGAGAAGCTCCTGGCTCCTGGCTTCGGATGGGTGCAACTCCAGCCATTGAGGCCAATTGGGGAGTGAACCAGCAGATGGAAGACCTCTCTCTTTCTCTCTCTCTCTCTCTCTGCCTCTCCTTCTCTCTCAGTGTAACTCTGACTTTCAAATAAATAAATAAAACTTTTTTTTAAAAAAAGTTATGTTTCCAGGATTAGCCAAAATATTTTTTTAAAAAAGAAAGAATAAAAAGAAGTCAGAATAGAGCTTTATTATCCTTGAGAGGTTTAGTGACTGGAAGGGGGCACTTGGTGCCTGGGGCAGTGGCGCCATCCTCTTCTCTGAGCTCTGTCCCTAACTCAGGTGTGTTCATCCCACTTTTATGGCTGTGATTTATGTATAACATGTTATGTCACAAGACTTTTCTATATGTATGTCATGGATCAATATTTACATTGGTGCTGTTGCTATGGCACCATAGGTTAAACCATAGGTTAAATGCCAACATCCCATATGGGTACCAGTTCAAGTCCCAGCTTCTCCAATTCTGATCCAGCTCCCTGCTAATAGCCTGGGAAAACAACAGAGGATGGCCCAAGTACTTGGACCCTTGCACCCACTTGGGGGACCCGGAAGAAGCTCCTGACTTCTGGCTTCTGACTGGCCCAGTCCCAATTGTTGCAACCATTTTGGGAGTGAATCCGTGGATGGATAATCTGTCTCTCCTTCTCTCTCTGTAACTCTGCTTTTTAAATAAATAACTCTTTAAATATATACATAAATATTTATATTAAGGATGGCATTGTGGCACACTAGGTTAAGAGACCACTTGGGACTCATATCTCACCTTGGAGGCCAGTTCCAGTCGTAGCTGCTCCAATTCTGGTCCAGCTTCCTGTTAATTTGCCTGGGATGGCAGCAGAAGCAGAAGACAGCCCAAGTGGTTGGGCCCCTGCTACCCATGTGGGAGACCCAGATGGAGTTCTGGACTCCTGGTTTTGGTCTGGCCCATTCCTGGCTATTTGCAGGCATTTGGGAAGGGAACCAACAGATGAAAGATCTCTCTCTCTCTCTCTCCATCTCTTCCTCTCTCCGTTGCTTTGCCTTTCAAGTAGATGAAAAATGAATAACAAAATTAAAAAAAAAAATGAGAGAGAAAAATTGGGGCTGGCTCTGTGGTACAACTGTTTAAGCCACTGCCTGCAGTGCCAGCATCCCAACAAAGGTGCCAGTTCAAGTCCTGGCTGCTCCACTTCCAATCCAGTTTCCTGCTAATGGCTTGGGAAAGCAGTGGAGGATGGCTCAAGTACTTGGGTCCCTGCATCAGTGTGGGAGACCCGGATGAAGCTCCTGACTCCTGGCTTTGGCCTGGTCCAGCTCAGTCTATTGTGGCCATTTGGGTCGTGAACCAGCAGATGGCAGATTTCTTTCTCTCTAACTTGGCCTTTCAAATAAATAAGTAAATCTTAAAAAAAAAAAAAAAAAAAGAGCGAGAGAGAAAATCTTTTACAAGAAGATCTTTTTGCAAGTCAAACCAAGACTTGGTTTTATTTCCTTACATTTGTCTCTCTCTTCAGCTCAAAGAGCACAGGGTTCACTCCAGTATGAGACCTGGTAGGGCCAGATTCTCGGGGAATTTCTCTGTGCACGTGGTGGTAAAGAGGAATATGAAACTGCACTAGGTCGACACATGGGTGTAGCACCCTGCACACCGCTCCCTCTACCCCACCCAGTGCTCACAGACACACTGATCTATTTCCCTCTGCTAAAAAGCCCCTGGGCGCCTTCCTGCCCCGGGAGCAGTGAGATTGCCAGGATTCCTGTTTTTCTGCGCCCCACTCCTTCCATCTCCTGAAATCCATTTCTAGTTGGGGTCCTGCCCTCTCCTCCCTCTATCCCATGGTCAGCTCTGCCCCTTTCATCTCCCTCCTGGGCTTCAAGGCCTAAAAGAGGCAGCTGGGGCCAGGTGGAGGCTGCCTGTGAAAGAGCCGCTGGTCCCGCCTTCACCTTGTCAAATGACAATCTACTGCTTTGTCTTTCCTCCTCCCAGGAGAAGTATGAGAGGCATCGCTTTTCTCCACTGGCACTGAAGGGATGGGCTTGGAGCTGGGCTTCCTGGGAGCTGGGGTGGTGAGAAGGCCTTGGAGGAGGTGAGGAAGAAAGGCAGGATGCTTTAAGGACTGGCCTGCCTGGAGACAGAGGCGGAGATGAGACGCCTTTGGGGTCCGAAGTCCGCTGCCGGACACTCCTCCCAACAAGCGTGAATGCGATGCAGGTCCTTGCACCTGAGAGTCCTAAATGCCTGCGTGTCCTAGCTGCCCCCCAGGATCCACATCCGCACCGGACACTGAAGGCTGCCGGTTCTGTGCCCTCATCAATGCCGAGCAGGTGGGACCCTGTCTGCTCTGAACTCCTGGGGACTTGGTCTCCACTGGTTTGATGGTCACCATAACCCGGAGCCTAGCACTCACCTCTAGGTTAATAGAGGTGAAAACCCCAGCCTTCTCCCCCAAACTCATCCTCCCCAAGTCACTCCCTTACAGCCCACTGGGAAGGGGGACTTGATGGCTTCTGCTCTTCCCCAGGGACCTTGGTTTTGTTCACCAGTTGTACCATAAGTATCCACAGCCATGTCTGCAAACACCTATTGGATGAATGACAGATTTTTAAGCTTGGGAAGTCCCTCCAGAAATCCATCCTACATCCCCCATTGCTGCCAGTCCTGGCCCCAGAAGAGAGGGTTGTCCACAGCGGTCAGTCATTATTGTGTGCTTGTGCGTTGGCCTCTTCATAAGAGGCTTGATGCATCCCAATGTCTCTGACTGCTCCCTCCCCTCTCTAATTTCAGGCTTCATTCAACTTCAAGATTTAACAAAATGCAGCAAGAACAGGAGGTTTGTTTTCTGTGTTTAGAATTCTGTTTGGGGGCTGGCGCTGTGGCATAGTGGGTAAAGCCGCTGCCTGCAGTGCCAGCATCCATTGTAGCTGCTGATTTGAGTCCTGGCTACTCCACTTCTGGTTCAGCTCTCTGCTGTGGCCTGGGAAGGTGGTGGAAGATGGCCCAAGTGCTTGGGCCCCTGCACCTGTGTGGGAGACCTGGAAGAAGCTCCTGGCTCCTACCTTTGGATTGGCATAGCTCCGGCCATTACAGCCATCTGGGTAGTGAACCAGCAGATGGAAGGCCTCTCTCTCTCTCTCTCTCTTTCTCTCTCTCTCTGCCTCTGTAACTCTGCCTTTCAAATAAATAAATGAATCTTTAAAATAAAAAAAGAAGTCTATTTGTTCATTCAATTTCTTCTTTTATTTCTACTTTTAAAAAAGACAGAGAGATTTATTTAGTTACTTGGAAAGCAGGGCAGGAGGTGGGGGTCCACTGGTTCATTCCCCAAGTGGCCACAACGGTTGGGCCTGCCAGGAACCAGGAACTCCATCCTGGTTCCCACATGGGTCACTTGGGCCATCATCTGCTGCCCTCCCAGGCACATTAGCAGGAAGCCGGATCAGAAGCGGAGCACTCAGAACTCAAACCAGTGCTCCCATATGGGTTGCCGGTGCCACTTAAGCCAATATGCTACAGTGCTGGCCCCTTTTTTCTCCATTTTTGAGAAGGGCAAATTTCTCCATTTCTCTGACGTTTTGTCTCAGTGCCCCTGGTCTCCTGCACAACCTGGGGATCCCCTTCTGTCTCTCCTTGTTTCGGGGTGCCCTTTGCTGGCTTCTTCTGGGGTGTGGCTGTGTCGCAGGCTTCTCTGTCTCCTCCTTGCCTTCCCAGCACACGAGTAAACAGGTGGCTGGAAAACAGCAAAATGAGGGAAAAGAAGCCAGAGTGGGTGTTCTCCCCCAAGTATCAGGGTCGCAGGTAGCTCCAGCCCTAACTGGAATGAGTTCTGACAGGTGCAGCTCCTGTCCCCGGCTTACGCAAGGCCGCCTGCGTGTCCAGAGCCCCTTCTTTGTGCGGGTCGGGGCCAGAAACGTCCTTTCGGGTCCCTCTCCCGGAGACAGACCCCGGAGCGGGGGACTGCTCCACCCCCAAGCCGGCCTGCGGGAGTCGGGGACGGCAGCGAGGTTGTTTGCCGGGAAGGCCAGTTTGGGACGGGGAGGGGAGTTCCCTGCGTCTGGGGCCGTGGGGGAGCTGCAGCCCGGCGGGTGAGTAAGGCCCCGCGGACGCAGGAGGCTCAGTGGCGGCGGCGGCGGCGGCGATGGGAGGAGGGTAATTACGCGGGGAGGCTCTCGCCACAGCACGTCCCCACAAATGAGAGGCCCCGGGCCCCAGACACCACACAACAAAGCAGGAGGCAATTATTTGGCTCCAGTGGGAGGGGACAACCCTTCGCCGGCCCACTACTGCTGAGAGCCCTGGCTTGGGCCGAGGGTGCGGCAGGTGGGGTGCGGGGACCACTCTTGCCAGCCCCAGGGCCAGGGCCCAGAGGGACCCCCGCCGGTTACCCTTGTGGGGGGGGTCTGGCTTTGGGAAGGAAGAGTGCTCAGAGGCACTCGGTGTGAGTAGAGTTTCCAGCCTGCTTTGGGCCAGCGCGAAGCCTCCTGCCAGGCCTGGGGAGGCCTCCTGGGCACTCTGAGGGGCTGGGCACTCTGAGGGGCCTGGGGCTGTGCCCAGGGAGGGCGGAAGGGGCTTTGCGGGTCCGTGGGAAATCGGTGGCCAACATTCAAACCCCTCCTTCTCCAGCTGTGGCCACACAACTGGCAACCAGGAGGCTCTCAAACAGGTGGGGAAACCACAGAAGAGGGAACAGGAGCCAGGGAGATTCCAGAACACCGGGCCTGGGCCTGGCATCCACACAATTGATATGCAAATATAATGCAAATTTATATTATCCTCCCCTCCCCCCAAATCCTCAGATCTGGCCCCTTTGGAGGAAGAGCAGGTCTATCAGCTGGGGGACCGCCGGGTCTTGCTGGCCCCCCTCTCCGGAGCGCCCACCCACCCCCACGGGAAAGCTGTGAGCAAGTCTGACCTGTGCCTTGGAGTCTCTTGGGACCTCCCTGCGAAGGACTTTCCCGTCTTTAGATGAAAGAGCCCAAAGTACAGACGGGCAAAGAGAGGCCTTCAAGATGAGGGACTTTCCCCTGCTCTGACCGTGCACCTGGAGTAGGAGAGGGCGTCCGGAACCTCCTCACAACAGCCCTAGGTCATCCACCCTTGCCAGCCAAGGGGCGGAAGGGAGGTCCGGTTGGAACTAGGAGCCTAAAATCTGGCTTTGGGGCTCAGCTCTGCCTCTAACCTGCCAGGAGACCGTGAGGGAGTCCCTTCTCCAAGCCTCAGGGTCCCTTTATGTGAAATGGCCACGCCTGGGAGATTGGGCACTTGCAGATAGGGAGTCTGCTGCGGGGAGCAGGACCACCCAAGGCTGGAACCACTGCCTCCCTCCTCACCCCTTCAGCTGCCCCTGCCCACAACCCCCCACCCCCGGCTCCAGGCCAGCAGAGGATGAGCCCTAACCGCTCTCTTCTCATCTTCAACATCTTGCTCAAAATACACCTGGGGATGCCCCCCTCCTTAACCCTGCTCCTCTGTCGGGGTCACCTCCATCTGGCCCTCTGTTTGTCCTTGCAGGTGTGTCACCACGGGAGCACCTCAGTAACTTGGAGACCGCCTGCAATATCCCCCCTCCAATGGGCCCCCACCTCTACCTCAGGCTGGAGACAGGGACTGTGCCTCCTCCATTAGACTAGGGGCTTCCACCGACATGGGCTATCATTTTCACCCTACTGGGGTTCTCTGAGGACAGAGAGATCTCATCAGGGGGGACTCTGTCTCCACCATCAGATTAGAACTTTTTTTGGCTGAAGACCTTTGCCTCCTCCACCTGCGTCAAGCCTGGGTTGGGCAGGAGCCGCTCTGCAGGGGAGAGGGACACAGACAGCGTGCCTCGTCCAGGTCTTCACGGGTCCCTTCCACTGCTCCCCCATCAGCCTCCTACCCTGAGTGCCCACCACAACCTCTCCCTGTCCTGCCCAGCGGGCATGCTGCCTCTTTCAGGAGTCTCTGGCCTGGCAGCTGCCTCCCTCACCCCTCTGTAGGGCCCCAGGGCAAGCATTTGCCATCTCCCATGTCAGTGCATTCCTGGGGTTGGCTCCCAGGCTCCCTGCTGCCCCAGGGGGCCTGAGAACCCTGCTCAGCCTCCTGTTCCTCCATCATCAGAGCTGCCCTGACCCCCCCCAAGAGCTGGGCTTCCCATTCCCCCCAGGGGCTGCCACGCCCTGCAACGCCAAGGCTCCCAAAGCCCTCCCCACCCTGGAGCCTGGGGTGCTGCTGCTCCTGTGGGTCCCTCCTCCACTTCTCTCTGTCTTCACCTCAGGGAGACTCCCTGCCCCAACCCGACAACTTTATCTTCATTTGCATAGTACATTTGTTGGTGGAGCCCAAGCAAATTAATGTAAATGCAATGCAAACAAAATACAAAGAGGCAGCAACACTGGAAGGGCAGCCTTGGTACCAGAAGGGGAGTCCACAGCTGAAAGAGGTTTTTATACTTGGTGCCCCGGGAAAGCGAGGCTCTTTCTAACAGTTCCTGGCTGGGGTGCCTGGTCCCCGGAAGTCCTAGGGGCACTGGGTCCTGCGACAGCTGAGCTCTCCTCTTGGCCTCAGACCTCATCTAACCGTGGCTCTTCTGCCAGGAAGCTTGGGATTTTCCCCTACCCTGGATCCTGCCACTCTGTGTCCTCAAAACAGGAGCCCCGTCCCGTGAGAGCTCCCCCACTCACCTGCCCTAGTGGCTGACATTCTACCATTAAAATGTTCCTGTTGGAGGGTGGCTGTGTTAAGCTGCTGCGGACACCACATTCCTGGTGGTGCCTGGTTTGAGTCCTGGCTCTTCCACTTCTGATCCAGCTCACCCCAGTATTTGCGTTCCTGATACCCATTTGGGAGTCCCAGATGGAGTTCCTGGCTCCAGGCTTCAGCCTGGCCCAGTCCCAGTTGCAGGTATTTGGGGAGAGAACCAGAGGATAGAAAATATATTCCTCTCTCTTTCTCTCTCTCTCTCTCTCTCTCTCTCTCTCTCTCTCTCTCTCTCTCTCTCCCACTCACTTTGCCTTTCAAATAAACAAGCGGCCAGCATTGTGGCACAGAGAGTTGAGCTGTTGCTTAGAGTGCCAACACCCCTTATCGGAGCACCAGCTGGAGTCCAGCTGCACTACTTTCCTGCTGACACACCTGGAAAGGCAACAAAAGTGGTCCAAATGCTTGGGCCCCTGCCTCCACCTGGGAGACCCAGAAGCTCCGGCCTCCTGGCTTCAGCCTGGCGTAGCCCTGGCTGCTGCAGCCATTTGGGGGAGTAAAAGCTAGGTCTTCTCTCTCTTTCCCTCCCTCTCTTTGATGCTCTGCTTTTCAATCAATCAATTGATTAATCCATAAATAAACAAGTAAGTCTTTTAAAAATTAAATGATTTTTTAAAAAAAAGCATTTCCGTGAGTGCCATGTTCTGCTTAAAGCCACGTGACACCAGAGTTCTTGCTGACACTCGGGCAGTATCACCATAGCAGAAAGCAGGAACGTGGGGTCTCCTGGCAGATTTGAGGTTGTTGGAAAGGGCAAAGAAAACCTGGGGTGAAAGGAAGAACAGATGCTGTTAGGAAATGCGTTCCATTAACAGCCCTTGATTACTTACCCACGGCACGAAGCTGGGCACTCGTGCTAAGATGAAGGGCAAGAGCGGGTGCGTCCTAGCTCGTTACCCCAGCATCACCTGGGATTCTCATTGAAACCCGAGTACCCTGGGCTGGTGTTACGGTATAGTGGGTAAAGACAGTGTGTGCGACGCCAGCATCCCATATGGACGGCAGTTCAAGTCTCGGCTGCTCCACTTCCCATCTGGCACCCTGCTAATGGGCCTGAGAGAGCAGTGGAGGATAGCCCAAGTCCTTGGGCCCCTGAACCCAAGAACCTGAAAGAAGCTCCTGGCTCCTGGCTTTGGCCTGGCCCAGCCCTGGTAGTTGCAGCCATTTGAGGATGAACCCGCAGATGGAAGAACTCTATCTCTCTCTCTGCTTCTCTCTCTCTCTCTCCTCTTTGTATCTTGCCTTTCAAATAAATAAAATAAGTCTTTAAAAACAACAACAACAAACCCGAGTACCCAGGGGCCAGTGCTGTGGCACAGCAGGTTAAGCTGCCATCTGCGACACCCGCATCCCATATGGGCACCAGTTCAAGTCCCGGCTGCTCCACTTCCTATCCAGCTCCCTGCTAATGTACCTGGGAAAGTGGCAGAAGATAGACCAAGTCCTTGGGCCCCTGCCACCCACATGGGAGACACAGATAAAATTCCAGGTTCCTGGCTTCGCCTGGCCCAGCCCTAGCTGTTTTGGCCATTTGGGGAGTGAACCAGTAGATCGAAGATTCTCTCTCTCTCTCTCTGGGTGTCTCCCTCTGTCTGTAACTCTGCCTTTCAAATAAATACATAAATCTTAAATGAACAAACAAACCTGAGTTCTCAACCCTCTCAGGATCAGGTAAGTCCATGGGGACCCAGGAATCTGCATTTGGACAAGCTCTTCCCCTTCCTCTTGCAGAGATGCAGGGTTCTGGTGGCCTCGCTGTCCTGGGATCCAAGACAGCCTAGAGTTTCCAGGCCCAGGAAGAGCAGGAACGAGAGTCAGCTGGGGTGGCAGGTGACATGCAGGGCTTCTCCCAGGGGCTGGGTCCCCACCACTGCCAAGGGGCTGCCTGCCTCCCTCCCCCAGCACCGGGAGGGTCTGCACATTCAAATCCCACACCTGTTGGTTCCTCCCCTTCCATTCCCTGAGGCCCTAGGGCCCCTTCTCCTGAATCCATGAAAGGTGAACTCCAGTGGGCAGAGAAGGCAGAGACTGCAGACCACACGACTCTACCCTCCACCCTTACCCCGACCCCCACCCCTGGGTCTCGGGAGGCCCTCTGGATTCAGGCTAAGAGGAAGGGATCCGAGGAAGCAGGACTGAAGGTGGAGAGGCCGGGCTGCCCCTCCTCCCCTCCAGCGCCTGCCTGGCTTTTGCTGCCGGGGGTGGGGGTGGGGGGTGTGGAGACATCTCCTCTCCCGGAAACTCGGGGCCAGACAGATAAACACAGATGGAGGCAGAGACTCGGCTGCTTTATTTATGGGCCTGGTGACAGGCCCTCTCCTGTCTCAGAGTCACTAATCTACCAGGCGGAAGAGACACCCACCCCCTCACCACCCTCTTCCCTCCCTCCTGGGACTGGGGCTCAGCCAGGCTCCGGGCCTCCCCCCAGCCAGTAGGGCCCCCTTCTGTGCCAGCTCCCGTGGGCTGGGGGAGAGTCCAGGGGCTCAAGAGACAGCCTCTCCCTGCCTTTCTCCCCAGTGAAACAGGGGGCACGCACCCCACTCCCTGTGTCTGGCCAGTCTGTTCCACCAGGAACCCCGGGCTCTGCAGGGGAAGCCATCCTGAGCAGGCAGGTGCCTGGGAACATCTCAGGTGGTTCTGCCAACTGAGAAGTGGGACAGTGCAGGAGACCAGCTCTGGTCCGTCTCCAAGGACTCAAACCCACAGCTGGGGGGCGCTGTCCCGCGCAGCACTTCCCTCCATCTTGATCCCTTACGGGTCTCTCTGGGGGCCCATGCGGACACCTCTTCACCTCACCCTCCCTAGCCACCCAGGCTTCCACAGACCCACCCCAGCTCCTCTGTGAAAGGCTGGCTGAGCCGGGGGCTGCCATCAGCCAGGGGCTGTGGTTTCCCTGCCCTGACTCCTACAATTCCCTCTCGCCTGCCAGGGCCCTTCCTTCTGCCACCTTTATCCAGGTCGACCCCGGATCTCTGGGGGAGAGAGAGAGAGAAGTAACTCAGCCTTAGAGAGTTTGGGTCCCTCCGGCCTGAGGGTCAGAGGTCAGAGAGCACCAAAAGGTCAGGAAGAGGAGAGGTGAGGGAGGGGGCAGATCCGTACCTGTCGGTGGCTTTGAGGCCGGCCACTCGGAGTCTTTAAGAGATTCCCCAGAGATTCAGGGATTTGGCTCGTGGGATCAGACCGCCCGGGCTCCCTGACTCACTGCGGCCAGACACAGAAGGGGACCTGTTCAACTCGCCTCTCTCTCTTTCATTTAAGTGACTTTGGGTCATCCACGGGCCAGGGAGGAACTTCGCCAAAATGACAGGCTCCCCTCCCCCTCCTGTCTGACCCCTCCCTGCCTCCCCTGTTGCTGGCACCCCCGCCCCAAGACTGGGAGAGGAGGGGATTCAGAATCCTGGCTCAGATTTGTCTGTGACGTCTTTCCGGGGGTACATGGGCATGGAGTAAGTGGCACGCGCTGGCCTAGCGCCCCCAGCTCTATATCAGCGTCTCCTCCAGGAAGCTGGTCCCCAGGGGCGCCACGCAGCCCTCCACCCTGAATTCTTCCCGTTCTCTCAGCAGCGTTTCAAGAATTCCATTCATTTGCTCTCTGCCCTTGTTTCTGGTCTCTGCTGATGAATCAGGGATGTGTTCTGTCTTCTGTCTCAGACTGAGAAATCTCTGTGGTTAGGAGCCACGCCTCCCCTATCTGACTAGCAGTCCCTGAAACTGTCTCTCCTGGATCGTCTCCCAGCCCTGAGCGCAGGCACCTGCCCGCTTGGCAGGGGGAGCCAGCAGCAGCAGGAGAGGAGTGGGGAGAGGCGGAGGCACATTCATTTTTCCATTTAGGTGAGATTTTTACGAGGAAACGGATCACTGCAGAAGTAAGCCAGGGAGCCCCGCAGGAGCAGTGGGGAAGGCTTCCCAGTGGAGGTGACTTTCTTTTACAAAATCATTATCTTTTATTTTTAGCCGATAGATTGTAATTGTGCGTACTCAGAAATGGAGGTGATTTTCAAGTGGAAGATGAAAAGACAAGCGGGAGAGCTGTTCCCCCAGACTGCCCTACAGCTCCTCAGTCCTTCCTGCCCGTCTACTCTGGGCTGTGGGCCCTGCCCACGTCAGGGCCCTGGCTCCATGCCAAGTGTCAACCTGCACAGCCCCACCTGGGGTCCCTACTCTGGGCAGAACCAGCTTGGGGGCAGGGGACACACGCCTCTTCTTCCTCATCACCCACCACCCACGCCCCACCAGGAGAGGCAGTATTGATTCTTGAAGTGGCTTGCGGACCCCCCTGAACCCAGGGGCATGTCTCTGCCTGACAGGGCAGTGGGTGTGCGCTCAGCGTGGGTGTGTTCTCACCGCCCCCTGCCCCCTCCCCTCTGTTCAGGTGATGCTGGAATCCTGGTCTGGGAGAGGTCCCATCCCCCAGCCGCACCGCCTGCTGGATGAGCTTGTCTATCAGGTTAGAGACCCCCTCCCATCCCTCCCACGCCTTCTGAAGCAGTGAGAGGCACTGCTGACTCCATCACCATCGCTCCCTCTCTGCTACACAGCTCAGGGCTGCCCACGCTGGCCACAGCTCTTCTGGCCACCTCCTGAAGCCGGCAGACCCGCCAGGCTGGAAGGCCACCCCTCTGGCCATGGCGCGCTGGATCACCCAACCCTGGTTTGTTAAAACAACAACAACAAAACTATTGGTTTTATTGTCTATTGGTCCAATTTTATTATCTAATGGTTTAAGTTTAAAAAAAAAAAAAAACTTCTATTGAAAAGCACAGAGGGCTGGCGCTGCGGCTCAACAGGCTAATCCTCCGCCTTGAGGCGCTGGCACACCGGGTTCTAGTCCCGGTCAGGGCGCCGGATTCTGTCCTGGTTGCCCCTCTTCCAGGCCAGCTCTCTGCTGTGGCCCAGGAGTGCAGTGGAGGAGGGCCCAAGTGCTTGGGCCCTGCACCCCGTGGGAGACCAGAAGAAGCACTTGGCTCCTGCCATCGGACGAGCGCGGTGCGCCAGCCGCAGCGCGCCAGCCTTGACGGCCATTGGAGGGTGAATCAACGGCAAAAGGAAGACCTTTCTCTCTGTCTGTCTCTCTCTCACTGTCCACTCTGCCTGTCAAAAATAAAAATAAAAAAAAAAAAGAAAGAAAGAAAAGAAAAGAAAAGAAAGCAGAGAGACAGAAAGAGACGTCTCCCATCTGCTGGTTCACTCCTCAAATGCCCACAGCAGCCAGGGCTGGGTCAGGTTGAAGCCAGGAGCCAGGGACTCCATCCAGGTCTCCTACATGGGTGACAGCGACCCAAGTACTTGAGCCATCACTCGCTGCTTCTCTGGGTGCCCATTAGCAGGAAGCTGGGATTGGGAGCAGAGCTGGGACTGGAAGCCGGGCACTCTGATACAGAATGTGGGTGTCCCGGGTGGCGGCCCAACCCCTGCGACAAACGCCTGACTCCACCCGGGTTTCTGGTGGGCTGCTGCTGGGGCAGGGACAGGGACAGGGACAGGGGCTTCCTTCCTCTCGCCAGCTTCCCAGAGTGGGTCCTACTATTACTTCGCTTTACAGGAGAGCAAATGGTGACAGGCTGTGCCTGCCTCCCCCGAGAATGTCGCCCACAGGTGGGCCAGGGTCACGGCCATTGTTCCATGGCCAGCAGGAGTGCCCCTGTGGACAAAATTCTACCCTGGGCAACTGAGGAGAGAGGCAGGGGACTGGTAAAGCATGACCCTCTTTTGGGAAAACTCCTTCTAGACCGCTTCCAATCTGATGGGTGAGACAAGACCACCATCCTCTGGGAGTTGCTGGTCGGAGAGAAGAGTGAGATTGCGCTTGGAAAATCAGTAACATCCAGGGTGGCACCAGAAGCCTCCACCACCGCTGTCCTGGGAGTTGAGAGTCATGGGGTTCCCCCTTGCCCTGGTGGCTGGAACTAAGGACAAGACAAAAGCCTTCCACGAGGTTGAAGGGCCCACGATGGCCACGATGGCGCAGGAGCAGGGGCTCTCCTGCCCGGAAGCAAGGCAAGGTGGGAGGGACTCTGCAGGCATCCTGGAATTCCACGCTCCCCCACTTCCTCTTCTCCGTCCCAGCCAAGCTCCGAGGATTATGACGGCGTGGGCAATAAAAAGTGCCTAATTGGTTGTTGTCCAGCCGAGGTGCTCCCCTTTCCCTCCGCGGGGGCGGGAAACCGGCTGAGTCAGTTTCACTTTTGCTATGGCCCAGTTTCCCTGTGGTTGCTGGGCACTAGCGGAAGCTGAGGGCCCAGTGGGAGTGGGGGGGGGAGAGTCTTGATGCTGCTCCCCAGGTGGGCATCCTCTGGGAGGCAGAGGGCCCCAGAAAGGGCCAGAAGCTTAGGCTGAGGAAAGAGGCCACTGGCAGGCTTCTCCCGGACTGGCCAGAGCCACCCCAGTGGGAGCTGGGAGAGGCACAGGAGATATCTTCCCCCTGGCCTCCAGGGTGGAGCCTCTTCCTAATGCTGTAGGACAGGGGCTTGGGGTGGGCATTTGGTGCTTGTTTGGGGGGAAGGGCAGTGTTGTGCACAGTGGGTCAAGCTACAGCTTGAGATGGCTGCTCTTTCTCTTTTTAAAGATTTATTTATTTATTTATTTGAGAGGCAAGAGTTACAGAGAGCGAGAGAAAGCAGAGATATAGATACATAGAGAGGTCTTCTATCCGCTGATTCACTTCCCAAATGGCTGCAACAGCCAGGCAGGGCCAGGCGGAGGTCAGGACCCAGGAGTTTATTCCGGGTCTCCCACATGGGTCCAGTGGCCCAAGCACTTGGACCATCCTCCGCTGCTTTCCCAGGCACATTAGTAGGGAGCTGGATGGGAAGTGGAGCAGCCAGGACTCAAACCAGCATCCATATGGGATGCTGGCGCTGCAGGTGGCGGCTTACCCCACCAGTCCCTTGCCCGCTACTATTGCTCTTCCCTTCTGGCTTCCTACTGATGCCCCTGGAAGGCAGCATGTGATGGCTCAAGTACTTGGGTCCCTGTCACCCAAGTGGGAGACCAGATGGAGTTCCAGGCTCCTGGTTTCAGGTTGGCACAGCCTTGGCTGTTCTGAGGGCATCTGGGAAATGAGCCAATAGATAGGAGAGTTCTCTTTCTTTTTCTTATCTGTTCTTTCTTTCTTTCTTTTTCTTTTTTTTTAGAAAGGCATAATTAGACAATGAGAGAGAGAGAGACAGAGAGAAAGGTCTTCCTTCCATTGGTTCAGCCCCCAAATGGCCGCCACAGCCAGCGCACTGCGGCGATCCGAAGCCAGAAGCCAGGTGCTCCCTCCTGGTCTCCCATGGAGTGCAGGGCCCAAGAACTTGGGCCATCCTCCACTGCCTTCCCAGGCCACAGCAGAATCCGGCACCCCAGCCGGGACTAGAACCTGGAGTGCTGGCACCGCAGGCGGAGCATTAGCCTAGTGAGGCACGGCGCCGGCTGAGATTTCTCCTTCTGTCTCTGCCTTTCAAATAAAATGAAAAGTAAAAAGAATAATAAAAATAAAAAGGACACAGGCTCTGGAGCCAGGCTGCTTGGCTAGAATTCTGGTTGCACCATTTTTCAGCTACGTGGTCTCAAGCAAGTCACTTAAGCTCACTCTGCCTCAGTTTTCTCATCTGTAAAGTGGGGCTGATTATAGTAGCTACCCTGCAGGGCCAATGGGATTAAGTGGGTTGATCAGTGCCTGCGTGCGGCACCTTCTCAGTGAACAGCAGCTACCGGCACTGTCCGACCTGCAGGTGGGATGTGGCTGGGGCAGGCTGGGCGGGGGGAGATGACTCCGGCTTCACAGGCCCTGCTTTATCCCGGGCCCCCAAGAGCAGGAGGGGGGGTGACCTCGGGGCACCACGGAGTGCTCCTTCCTGCTGCCCCCACCAGGCCACATCTTCTGGGGAAGGCTGGGGGGGAGGTGACCCCCCAACTGGTCCCCCCGCAGGGTGATGTGGCTGTGACTTCTGCCCCCCTCCCCAGCTGGTCCTGGCTGCCAGGCCTGGGATCTGCACCAGCATTGCCACCTGACCCCCCTCTCGATGTCCGTGTTCAGACTGGGAAGTTAGAACCTCATTCCACCACGCGGTCCACTGGACCGGACCATGACGATCAGCAGAGACCCTCTGGTCTCAGCCATGTCCATGGGTTCCCCACTGGGGTCCAGGAAGCCCGCACACTCACTGGGCTGCCTGCTACCTCCAGCTGCCCCTCGGGGCTTGGCAGACACACAGCCACTGGAGGCTCAGCTGGAAGCAGGCAGGCCAACTAGAAGCCCTTGGGGCCTGGAAGGCAGCAACAGAACTTTCAGTTACAGGGTCCAAACCCAGCAAGCAATGGCAGGCGCCGGAGGAGGAGGAAGGGGGCGGGAGATCCCAGGAGGCCCCCTCCCAGCCGCTGCCCTTCTCAGAGCCTTGACCCTTCCCTGCCACTGCCTGGCTCACAGGTGTGTGGGTGGGGGGAGGCAGTGGGAGGGACCTGCTTACCCGTCCCGGGGATGGGAGGAGATTTATGGGACTGGATTTTTACAGGCTGGGGACAGGCCCCAGGCAGGAGCCACAGAGCTCAGAGAAAAATGAACGGAGAAGACCTCTCTGACATGAAAGTGGCCCTGTGGGAGACTCAACTCTTGCATAAGGCCTGGAGCTGCCAGGACGCTCCCAACCAGAATAACTCCCCGCCAAGGCCTTCGCCTTTCTCCTCTAGGAAAAAAAAATTACTCACCAATGGGACAGGCTGGAGCTGCCAGAAAGATGGTTATCATGGCGGGACCCGACCCCAGCAGTGGGAGACTGGGTGGTTCCCCACTTCCTCCCCCTCCCCGAACTCTCCTCTGTGCCGAGCACAGGTACCCACCAGCAAGGTGGCAGAGGAGCCAGGCGGCACCTTCCAGGCTCAGAGCGGACGCGAGTTTCCGTGCTCCCATTTCTCCGCCAAGGAAAGGGCGAGCCCAATGGCCTGGAAGTCGGGCCGGGCTGTGGGGCCAATGCTGGAGGAGCCCTAAGTTTTAGGGAATTATCTTCCGCGCGTGTACATGGAGAGGGGAGACACAGACGTGGTGGCTGCCTCTCATGCTCTCATGTTGGCCGTGGAGCTCCACGGCTGTGCTGGGGGTCTCATGTTTGGAAGCTGCCCGCCCCGTGCCTCGCAGCTGCTACCCGCCCAAACTCGGGCCTCTGGGTTTCCTCTGGCCCCTGGCTCCTTCCCCGCCTCGTGGAAAGATGGCCTCGAAGGCAGCCGGCCGCAGCCCTGTGTCCTCGTGGAGGGCGTGGGAGGGGGGCGGCCCAGCTGGCTGGAGACTGTGGTTTTGCCTCCTCCAGACTCTGGACTCCAAACCCCATCACCCTGGTCCCCTGGCTGCCTGCATGGAGAAGCCCCAGCCCCAGCCTGGTGGGGGTGGGGTGCACTGCTAACCACTTAAAAGGGCCAGGTACTGCATTTGGAACAGGTGAGGAGCCACAGCCTTTGAACTGGAGGGGGCGGGGCTGCTGCCGGAAGATGGAAATCCTGGGGGGGGGGGGGGGCGCACAGCTCTATGGGAGAGGGCTGGGGATTAGGCGCTATAGAAGGCCCCCTCCAGCCCTGTCTTCCCCTCCCCACCCCTTAGTCCAGCCTCCCAGGCCCAGAGCTGACAGAGACAGCCAACTGAGTAATGTCTCAGGTGCTTAGCCAGGTGGGAGAGGACTTGCCCACTGCCCGGCCCCACCCAGAGTGGTCAGTCATCTCTTCCCAGGGGCAGGCCAGCGAATGGCCCTGCCTCTGCAGTGGCACAGGCGCTGCTCTCATCTCGCCCCCACGGAAAACCTGAACGGGCAGAGCCCAGTATGGGGGAGAAGGGGCTGGGGAGCAGCTGTGGGGCCCCTTGGCCTGCTGGTTGACAGGCTGGGAAGGAAAGACAGGTCTGTGCACTAGAAGGCTGAGAAAGGAAGTCAGAGGACAGATGGCTTTGCCCTATTGGCCCCTGCCTTCTGCCACCAGCCTCTGACTGCAGGCTCGGAGTGGGCCGGGCTGGTCAGGACCTGCCCCCAGCCTGCCTTCCTCCCCAGCAGGTCGGGGGGGAAAATTACTCTCCTGGTCCTGCGTTTGAGTTTTTGAAGCCAGATCAAAGGTGGGACCCAGCTGGGCGCCCTAGTAAAATCTCAGCAATGTGGAGCCTCAGAGTTTCAGAGGTGAAACCAGGAGCTGGGGGAGGGACCAGCCCAGGCCGGGGCTGCAGGGGTCAGAGGCCAGGGGGCGGATGGAAACCAGAGCGGGGTGTGGAGCTGGTAGGCGTGGGCCAGGCTGGAAGCACCAGCGACTGAGGACTCCAGGCCAGGCCTGTTGCCTTGGTCTGCACTGCTGGTCTCAGCAGCAAGAACCCACCCCCAACTCCCTTTCACACCCCTGCTCCCTCCTGAGTAGGAAGCTCTCAGATGGGATGAACCGCTGCTGCCCCCAGCTGCAAACAAGAGCAACCTCCCACCTCCCCTGTCTGCCTTCAGACTGTGAAAGAAGCAGCTTCTGGGGGTGGGGGGGACTCTGAAGCTGAAGTTCAGGGCCATGCCCCGCACCATCTCACCCCTCCTCCACCTCCTGCTCCGGGTGCCCTCCTGTGCAGGCCCAAGGAACGCCACTCCACCCTAGAGCTGCCGCCTCTCCTGCTAGGAGTCACCTGGGCATCTCCTGTGTGGCGGCACGGCACGGGTTAACAGGGTGCTGCACAGGTGCCCTTGCACCAAGGTCATGCTGTGTGTGCCCTGTGGGGTCCCCCAGAGACCCTGCTTCTCTTTCCCCAGGCTGGAGAGGCGTGGTCTGGACCTGGGCCCTGCCAGTCACGGCGTGTCCAACAGAACTGGGAACGTCAACCCCAGCCCAGTCTCCGAGAAGCCCTCCTTGGTGACAGTGGGGACATCCCTCCTCTCCCCAGTTCCAGCTCCTTCAGGTGTTGAGGTCTTTGGTAAGGCAGAGCTGGAAGGGACAGTGAAAAAGTGTGTGCGCGTGTGTGCCTGGGTCTCCAGGCAGCCGAGCCTCAGTGGGCCCAGAGAGAGAGGGGAAAGGCAGGAGACAGTGCCATTCTGCAAACCCTGCTGTCACTAAGGCACTGTGCGACCCCAGCCAGCCAGGGCCTTCTCGGAGCCTCCTTTCCCCAGCCATAACCTCCCCCGTTAATTGTCCCTGCTCCAGAGGAGGCCGGGCAGGGGCTCTGAAGTGCCTCGGAAGAGAAGGGGATCCACGCATGCAAGGGATCATTAGAGGCACTGCTCAGCCGTTTTGTGGGCCCTGATGTTGTTATTAATTTGATTATTGTTATCACCATCATCACCCACTTCCTGAGTCTCTGCCAGCTGGGTCCACGTTCCCTGGGCAAAGAAGCTATGCTCCTGGGTTGACATCCGTCAGCCGTGGCCTCCTGGAGCCCATGCCCTCCACAAGCAGGGTCTCCGGGGAGCCCCTGGGAGGCTAGTGATGGGACTGAGGCTTTTTTTTTTTTTTTTAAGATTTATTCATTTGTTTGAAAGGCAAAGTTAGAGGAGGCGGGCGGGAGAGAGATCTTCCATCCGCTGGTTCACTCCCCGAATGGCCACAATAGCCAGTGCTGGGCCAAGATGAAGCTGGGAGCGTCTTCCAGGTCTCTCACATGAGTGCAGAGGCCAAAACACTTGGGCCATCTTCCACTGCTTTTCCCAGGCCATTAGCAGGGAGCTGGATCGGAAGTGGAACAACTGGGACACTACATCACAACACCGGCATCTGAGGTGTGGCTTTAAAAAAAATTTATTGATGGGCCCTGCCACCCACAGTGGGGGCCCAGAGGGAAGTTCCAGGCTTCAGGCTTCAGTCTGGCCCAGCTCTGCAGGCATCTGGGGGCCGAACCAGCAGATGGAAGACCTCTCCCCACCCCCAACCCGTCACTCTGCCTTTCAAATAAATCAATCTTAAATAAAAACTTATTTGGGAGATGGGCATTATAGCACAGGGGGTTAAGCCAGGCTTCTGACACTAGCATCCCATATCTGAGCACCAGTCTGAGTCCCTGCTGCTCAGCTTCTGATCAAGCTCCCTGCTCATGTGCATGGGTGGCACCAGCTGATGCCCCTACCAGCAGGGGGACTGGCATGGAGCTCCTGGCTCCCAACTTCTGACTGACCCAGCCCTGGCTGTTACAGCTCTTTGAGAAGTGAACCAGCACAGGAAGATCTGTGTGTTGCTTTTTTTTTTTTTTTAAAATAGATGTACATATTTGAAAGCCAGAGTGGCAGAGAGATGGGGTGGGAGTACAATATCTTCCATCTGTGGGCTTACTCCCACAATGCCTGCAACAGCCAGGTCTGGGCCAGGCTGAACGAAGCCAGGAACCAGGAACTCCATCCAGGTCTCCCACATGGGTGGGGAAGGGACTCAAGCACTTGAGCCAAATCCTCTGCTGCCTCCCAGGTGCACTAGCAGGGAGCTGGATCAGAAGTAGAGGTAGGGCCAGCGCCTCAGCTCATTAGGCTAATCCTCTGCCCACGGCATCGGCATCCCAGGTTCTAGACCCAGTTGGGGCGCCGGATTCTGTCCCGGTTGCCCCTCTTCCAGTCCAGCTCTCTACTGTGGCCCGGGAAGGCAGTGGAGGATAGCCCAAGTGCTTGGGCCCTGCACCCGCATGGGAGACCAGGAGAAGCACCTGGCTCCTGGCTTCGGATCAGCGCAGTGCCCTGGCTGCAGCACGCCGGCTGCAGCGGCCATTGAGGGGTGAACCAATGGAAAAGGAAGACCTTTCTCTCTGTCTTTCTCTCTCATTGTCCACTCTGTCAAAAAAAAAAAAAAAGTAGAGGCAGGACCCAATTCCAGATACTCGATATGAAAATGCGGGTGTCACAAATCAGGTGTCACTAAATTTTAATTGTTATTGAAAGACAAAGAGACAGAATCTGCTGGTTCACTCTCCAAATGCCCCAACATCTGAGGCTGAGCAGACCACAATCACGAGCCAGGCGCTCAGTCTGACCCTCCCAGGTGTGTGTCAGGGGCCCACGTACCTCAGCATCACCAGCCACTTCCCAGCGTGCATCAAGAGGAAGCTGGAATAAGCAGAGGCAGGATTTGATCCCAGGCACTCAGATACGGGATGCAGGTGTCCCAAGAAGTGGTCTAACCCCCTGTGCCTAACGGCAGCCCCGGCAATGGCGCTGTGTGAGGAGTCTCTCCGCAGAGGCTCAGACACACACTCTGTCCTGAGGAAGTGGCAAACAGGCCTTGTCAACAGCGGGCACTCAGTAGCTGCTTGTTAAACTGAATCTCGGTGAAAGCGCAGGGCAGCTGCTTCTGGGAATGCCTTGGGCGCCCCCTGGTGGTGACCACGAAGGCTGACGAGACACCAGAACCTTCCCGCCTAAAAGAAGCCACTTCTTGGGGCCCTGCTCTTTCTTCCTGGGCTCCACAGACCCCAGCCCCAGGGAATTGGGGGTGGGAGGAACCAGGGCACAAGGAAGAACCCTGTGGGGAAGGATGGGGGGAATGTCTCGCTGGAAGATTCCATGGCAGTTGGTGGGCAGCCACTACCGGCCTGGGCAGGGAACCAGGGGCAGAGGAGTGGATGAGAAAGGCCGCGGCTCAGGAGCTGCTTCCCTGGGCAGTGGAGAAAGGCAGGGGGCGGGGGTGGGGGAGATGGCAACTGGGTGTGGCAGGGAGACGCGTCTGCCAGCCTGTGAGTGCCTCATGGTCATAGACACGGAGCTGAGCTGGATCAGTGAAGACGTGGACAGACCCAGGATGCATACGGACCACAGCGACTGGCCCCTAAGCTTCCGCCCGTCCCCTCGAGCCATTCCCTGGCTGGGTGCCGAAGAGCCCCAGGGATGGTTCGCAAAGTCGGCGGCTCTGATGCCTCCATGGCTCTGCAGAGATGGGCAGCCACTGTCCAGCCGGGGTAGGGAGGCAGCCAGCGGTCAGGGCTGGCGTGGCAGCGCCAGCGCCGACAGCACGGCAGACTCAGAGCCTCCACCGCCCTCTCTCCCATGCTCTCTGCACCCCGGGGAGGACCCCTCACCCTCTGGAGCCCAGGGATTAGATGTGAGCAGCTACGAGCAGAGGAGGACAGGAGATGCCCAGGAAAAGGAAAGGGGGGAGGAGGTGGGCGGGGAGGGAGAAAGGACGTGGGGGCGCAGGATGATGAGGCCCGGAAGAGAAGCGGGTAGCACTGTGAGCAGCCGTCAGGACCAGTGAGCGGCAGCTGCCATGCAGCTTACTGGAGCCAGCTGTGGGCCGGCAGCAGACTGGACAATGGCGGACGAGACAAACCCAGGGCCTGGAGTGGAGGGAGACCATTACCTTTGCAACTAGGAATGGGGAGAAAGCAACACCAGACACTGAAGGCAGCAGTGGCGGTAAGGGAAGACGGGGAGAAGACGGGAGAGACGGCTCCCCCCGCACCCACGGCCCTGGCTCCACGAAGACCCAGCAGGTAGGGTGGGGCAACTCAGCAGGAGGTGGGCAGGAGTGAGTGGGGGTGGCGTTTCTCACCAGCACCCCATGGAGCCACGTGGGGAACTGCTCCATACCCAGGCCTGGGCTCCATGGCTTTCCGTGGATGTGAGCCAGACATTGGAACGTGTTAAAAGTGGTCGTGAGTCTAAAGTGTAGTCAGGGACACAGTGGATGCTTAGGGGCCATCTTGGAAGGTGAGAGCTCTTGGCTGGGGGAGGGTTTGTAAAGGAGGCTCAAGGCCCCTGATGGTCCCGACATGAGGACAAGGGGTCATCTCCTTAGCAAGCGCCCCCTTCCTGGCTGTACCTCTACTAAGAGTAAGAAAAGAGAGCGTTCCAAAGGGCAAACCCAGCCACACAGCTCAAAACCCTGCCACACGCTCTTCTGGGTCACTTGTGCCGTCTTAGGGCTGGAGCCCCTGGGGAAGCTTCTGTGCTGGATGAGGTTGGCGGGGGCCCAGCAGGATGTCCCACCCCACCACTCCCGAACCCCCGCACCCTGACAGAGCTGAGTCACCGAGCCCGGGTGGAGTACCGGGCTTGACAGTGAAGCAATTGGAACTGGAAAGCTGGCCTGGGAACAGAATGTATGGGCTTCAAACAAGGCCCAGGAGAGGTGACTGTATGCAAATGTTCATTAACTCAGCATACCTGACATCCTCCCCCACTGGCCTCAATCCTCCTCCTCCTCCCTTTTTTTTTTTTTAAAGGCGTATTTATTTATTAAAGTTAGGGAGAGAAGGAGAAAGAGCCTTCATCTGCTGGTTCGTTCCCCAGATGGCTACCATGGGCAGGGCTGAGCCAGGCCACAGCCAAGAGCTTCTTCCAGGTCTCCCATGGGGAAAGGGGCCCCAAAACCTGGGCCATCCTCCACTGCTGTCCCAGGCCACTAGCAGGGAGCTGGATGGGAAGTGGAGCGGCCGGATCTCCAACTGTTGTCCGTATGGGCTGCTGGCGTTGCAGGCGGTGGCTTTACCCACTATGCCACAGCACCGGTCCCTCTCCTCTTTTTAAAAAGATATACTTTATTTTGAAAGAGTTCTATACAGAGAGAGACAGAAGGAGAGAGAATCTTCCATCTGCTGGTTCACTCCCCACATGGCTGCAATGGCGAGCGTTGGCCCAGGCCAAAGCCAGGAGCCAGGAGCTTCACTGGGGTCTTGCAATGTGGGTGGAGGGGCCCAAGAACCTGGGCCATCTTCTGCTGCTTTCCCAGGCCATTAGCAGGCAGCTGGATCGGAAATGGAGCAGCCAGGACACAAACTATGGGATGCTGGCGTGGAGGGCAGCGGCTCTACCTGCTATGCCACAGCGCCGGCCACTACTGCAGGAGAGTCAGAAGTGAAAATAAACGTGTGTAAATAGTGTGACGGACACCTTTCACACGTGCCAAGAACAGGGCAGAACACAGGAGCAAAACGCTTCAGCTGGGTGGGGATGAGGCGTGCAGACTGGAGCAGGGTCTTGGAGGATGCGTAGGAGTTGACCAGGAGGCAGGGCAGGTAAGAACTGGCAGGTGTTTAGGAATGAGGGAAGAGGACAGGATTTGTAGGTGGAGGAGAAAAATAACACAGGCGTGTACAGGGCTAGAGGCAGAGATCCTTCTGCGGAAGGTTCCAGAGATGTTGCCTGAGGTCTTTTTTTTTTTTTTTTTTTGACAGGCAGAGTGGACAGTGAGAGAGAGACAGAGACAGAGAGAAAGGTCTTCCTTTGCCGTTTGTTCACCCTCCAATGGCTGCTGTGGCTGGCGAAGTGCGCTGATCCGAAGGCAGGAGCCAGGTGCTTCCTCCCGGTCTCCCATGGGGTGTAGGACCCAAGCACTTGGGCCATCCTCCACTGCACTCCCTGGCCACAGCAGAGAGCTGGACTGGAAGAGGGGCAACCGGGACAGAATCCCGCGCCCCGATCAGGACTAGAACCCGGTGTGCCGGCGCCGCTAGGCGGAGGATTAGCCTGTTGAGCCGCGGCGCCGGCCACCTGAGGTCTTTCCAGGGCTGACACGGAGAGGGGTGGCTGGAAGAGACTTTTAGCATTGGTCCATCCGTCACTGGGACGCAGGCCTTCCGCTCTGTTACAACAGCACTCTCTGGCGTGCAGTTCAGGCTGTTGACTGCGACAGAGAAGACTCAGGAGAGGGGAATGGGCACGTGCGCAGCCGCAGAGTCGCACTGTTAAGTGTAGGGGCTGCTGGCCGGGCGCTCGTTCTAGGCACTTGTTCGAGGGCACCGGATCCGAGCGCGAACGTGTATTTCCCCCGTGGGATGAACACGCAGGGGAGAGGGGAGCCGACCCGGGCTGCAGGTGCCCCGGGGGCCCAGGAGGTCTCGCCGAGAGCGAGTGGGGCGAGCAGGTCTCAAGCCAGAGCGCATTCCCGCTCTCGAAAGCCAGGCGGGCTTCCCGAGGCGCACGGCCACGGACAAGTCCGGAGAGAGCGAGCAGCCCACCGGGGCAGCGCCGGCCACGCCAGGGGGCAGCGGGGCGGGGCCCAGGTCGGCTTCCCCGCCTCGAGCGCGCTCCGCCGCCCGCCCGCCCGGGGCGCCGGTTAAAAGGTCCTCGGCACGCCCCCAGCCCCGAGTCGGACTAGGGCCGGCGGTGCCGGGGGTCTGCTCTGAGCGTCCTTCGGTCCCGACGCACGCGTGTGGGGGCCGGGGCGCCGCGACAGCCAGGTGGGGATTAGCAGGGGCTGGGGCTGTGACTGAAAATCCTCTCAGGAATGTCACGCAGCTCCAACTCCCGCCACGGTGGCGGGCGCCAAAATGCCTCGCTGTTCAAGAGGCCTCTCCCAAAGCGAAGACGGGCTGAACGAGTGGCTGGCGGCTTTCCACTCACCAGGCGAGAGGCTGAGTGGGAACCGACGGCCGCCGACGAGCAAGACGCGGCCCTGCCACACCTGGGCGAGACTGCACTGGAGGCGAAATGTATATGCTATTTATAGGGCCTCACCCTAAGGACTTCTGATTGGCTTTAGGGCAGATCTATCACTCATCTTCTGGGTTAGAGGTGGGTGGAAGGTCAACCGCGACCAATACAGGAACAGTCCTCAGCTAAGCCCCGCCCCACCCAGCTTCCTGTCGCTGTCCATCAACGACACAGTGGGCGGGACTTTGCCTCCCGCCAGTTGGCCGAGGAACACGTCGTTCATTCTTCCGTAGGTTTCCGGTTGGTGCCCTCTACCGTCCGTCAGTGACCCTGCACAGACCTATTGGCCAAACCAACGTCGCTCTAGATGACTCTCGGTGATTGGTTAGTAGTGCTGTCGGTCCCCAATGTCCCGACCGCTTACTGGTGGGCGCTGCCGTCGCTCGGGCGGTGGCGGGCTCCGGGATTGGCGGGCTCTAGGCGGGCGGTGTCAGGCTCTCGGTGGCGGCGGAGGCGGCGGAGGCCAGGGAGGAAGATGTCGTAATGAGCGGTGGGTCCTGGCCGCTGCCGGCGGGGTCTTTCCGGCCCTCAAGGGTCGGGAAGGTGGGCAGAGGCCGCGGGGAGGGGGAGCCGGCGCCGGGGGATCCCCCCGGGGGCCAGGCCTGGCGTCGGGGCCCGGCTGCGGGAGGGGCGGGGGAGGGAGGATTCCCGCCCGGAGGAGGAGCGGGGCTGGCCAGCCGGGCGGAGGCACCCGGAAGGGGGCGTTCGACTCCCCGCCCCCTCGGAGCCCGCTGGGCGGGAGGGCGGCCGCTTCCGGGGGCTGGCGAGAGAAGCGGGCACCTGGGGCGTGCGTGGCACCCCCTCAGCCGGGTCGCCGGCTCTCCTCAGAGCTGCCCGCCCGGTGGGCAGTGCCTGGGCCTGTCCTGAGGAGACGGCGCGCAACCCTCGTGCTCGCCGTGGGCCTGGGGGACGCCCCCGGCCTCGAACTCTAGGTGCCCACCGGCGACGCGGGACCCTCCGGAGGGCAGAGGGGGGCGAGAGAATTTTTCTTTCAGACGGTGCCCCCCCACACGCATGGGCGCTGCTGGGCGCGGACGCCAGCCCTGGTGACCGACGTGGCCAGTGAGGGAGTGGGCTCGGGACACTCCCGCCTTAGCCCGCGGAGTGGGCACCAGCCTTTGAGTGCACGCCCGCGCTGCGCGCTCGGGACCTGCCAGCTCCTTGGCAGAATTGCGAGCAGTTTGAGAACTTGCTGACAGGACCCCCGTGCCCCCGTTTTCTGACTCCCCGGGGCGGGGTGGGGCGAGGGGGCCAGACAGTCCCAGGCAATGGCTGAAAAAGAGAGACTTGGAGTCTTCCTGCACCCCACCTTCATCCCCTGATCGCTCTCAGCCTCGTCCCCGCGGGCTTTGTGAGCTCAAGAGACTGTGGTCCTCGCGGGGCAAAGGAGGAGCCTGCCCTTGCCGCCTTCCTTGGCTTTTGAGTCGGGGGTCTGGGCTGGGTGTCTGAGCGAACGCTGTCCAGGAGCTCTCTCCCAGGAGGGTACTTCCTGGGACGTGCTTTAGACGAGGAATTGGCCCAAGGGCTCCTGTCACAGGAAGTGGCAAGGTGGGGCCTAAGTGTTGGGTTGGTTAAATTTTTTTTTTTAAGATCTGTTTATTTGAAACTCAGAGTTAGATAAAGAGAGGGAGACCTTCCATCAACTGGTTCACTCCCCAAATGGCCGCAACAGCCCAGAGCCAGGCTGCAGCCAGGAGCGTCCTCCATGTCTCCTATGTGGGTGGCAGGGCCCCAAGCACTTATGCCATCTGCTGCTGCTTTCCCAGGCACATTAACAGGGAGCTGGACCAGCCAGGATTTGAACCAGGACCCATAAGGGGTGCCAGCTTCGCAGGTGGCGGCTTAACCGGCGGTGCCACAACACCAGCCCCTGGATTGGTTATTTTGGATGATGAGATTTTTAGGGTTAGAAAATTGAGACACACAGAGGTTGAGGAGATGGTAATGGTGGAGTTCACAGCACAGCAGCCCTTTGATGACTAACAAAGAAGCCCGTTGTCTGCATTCATGAATGTAATTGCAGTGTGTTTTGTTTTAAATTCTGTGTGTGATAAAGTGGATGAATTTGTCAGGCAATTTATCAATTGGGCTGGTGATATCAGCATTCCCATTGCTGCTTTTTTTTTTTTTTTAAGATTTATTTTATTTGTTTGAAAGAGTTACAGAGAGACGTAGAGACACAGAGAGAGGTCTTCATCCCCTGGTTCACTCCCCAGATGGCCATGGCTGGAGCTGCACGGATCCGAAGCCAGGAGCTTCCTCCAGGTCTTCCACGTGGGTGCAGGGGCCTAAGCACTTGGGCCATCTTCTACTGCTTTCCCGGGCGGTAGCAGAGAGACAGATTGGAAGTGGAGCAGCCAGGACTAGAACTGGCGCCCATATGGGATGCCGGTGCTTTAGACAGTGCCGGCCCCCCGTTCCTGCTGCTGCTCCCCCCCCCCCCATTGCTTCTAACAGGTGTTAATACCTGTTGGAAATGGATTCTCGCTGGCTAGGGCGATTGGCGAGTTTTCTCATTCTAGTGCTGCCACTTGGGTAACTGGCTTATTAACCTTTTCCGGTTAAAAGCAGCAATGGGATAGAGAAGTGGTTCTGACATAGTTATGAACCCCCTAAGCTAGGGTGCTAAAGGCACAGACTCTGCCAAAGAGACCCAGGGAGAGTTTGTTCATAATCCAGTCGTCACCTGACTGCCCAGCAGGCACAGCTGGCTGCAGGAGGGAAAGCTTGGCACCGCTGTGGACAGCACATGGACTGGCCACTTTCTCTCAGACTTAGTGTTTGGGCCGTGGTGGCCTATGGAAGCAGAGAGAAGCTCTCACAGGATTTTGGCAAATATGTTGGTAAAAGCACTTTATGGCAGTCCAGCAGGTGGGGTAGTTCATGTTGGCCTTGAATTCTTCTGGTGGTTTAACAGCAGCCCTTTGGGCCAGCACCACAGCTCACTTGGCTAATCCTCCACCTGTGGTGCCGGCATCCCGGGTTCTAGACCCGGTTGGGGTGCCGGAGTCTGTCCTGGTTGCTCCTCTTCCAGTCCAGCTCTTTGCTGTGGCCTGGGAAGGCAGTGGAGGATGGCCCAAGTGCTTGGGCCCTGCACCCACGTGCACCAGGAGAAGCACCTGGCTCCTGGCTTTGGATGGGCTTAGCTCTGGCTGTAGCAGCCATTTGGGGTGTGAACCAACGGAAGGAAGACCTTTCTCTCTCTCTCTCTCTCTCACTGTCTAACTCTGCCTGTCAAATAATAATAATAATAAAAAAGATTTATTTATTTATATTTGAAAGGTAGAGTTACAGAAAGAGACAGAGATCTTCCATCTGCTGGTTCATTACCCATGTGGCTGCAATGGCCAGGCTGAAGCCAGGAACCTGGAACTCCATCCAGGTCTCCCACGTGGGTGGCTTGGGCCATCTTCTGTTTTCCCAGGCGCTTTTTGGAAGTGGAGCAACTGGGACTCGAACCGGTGCTCAAAGGGGTGCTGGTGCTGCAAGCTGCAGCCTCAACCACTGTGCCTCAGTGCTGGTCCCAGCAGGTTCTTGTTCTAAAATTTTGGTTTATCCCCCCTGTTCTCTGTGTACATGCACGTTGGAAGCCTTGCTTCCAAACACTGAAAAATTTAGGAATGACTTTTGAATGAGATGGGCAGTGGCCACAGATTGAGAAACAGAGAAACATTGCTTTAAAGAGTGTATAGCACATTAGAAAGTGTAGGGGTGTGTGGTGCAAACGCCTCTGACTTCGTAGGATTTCGTGGTCTCATCCTAACCCCACATACTTTCTTAGGAGTGTATTGGGTGGTCGAGCTGCAGTGTCCTTTTGGATGGGATTTATGGATTTATTCCCAGTCTGGTGTAAACCAGGAATACTTTGTGGGCTGAACCAAACCAGTCTGTCCTGGGCTTGGAAGTGCACGTCTTTATGGAATGCATGGGCTGGTGTTTGCTTTCGTTTTGGGTATGGGTGACTTCTAGACCTGTTGTAGGAAGGAGAAAAGCTCTATTTCTTCCTCCGTAGAGCCAGCACGTGGTCTTTGTATTTCTGAAGTGTAGTGGAAAGCTTGTCTCTAGGGGTGCGCTGCCTGGGTGACCAGCGGAGCTGGGTTTGGCAGGCTGTGCTCTCTAGGGGCCCCGGGGAGGAGCGCCCTCACTTCTGTCAGTCATCTGTTGGAGCAGGCTGGGAAGATGAACCTGTGGGACATTTCCCTCAAGAGCAGTGTCAGGCTAGGTAGGAAAGAGCTTGGGGAGTGCCCTGAGGGGATGCGCCCAGGCTGGTGGGCTTGTTCCAGTTGGCAGATTCCAAAAGGGAAAAATGCTGTGTGTACTGCCTCGTGGAAAGTGAAAAGCACCTCCCAGGAGTGAGCTCGGAATGGGCCTGGCAGCCAGGAGAGCTGTGGCTGCCTCTGCGCGTCCGGGAAGTGCTCTTTCGGAACGCTCCGAGCCTGCCACCGCCGGCGGCACTGCTGTGCTGCTCCTTAGTGGACTGGCGGCGGGCGCAGTCTGGACGATGAGCTGGGCCCAGGAGCAGGGGGCTGTGAGAGGGCTCAGTGTCCAGTGTCAGCGCTTCTCTGGGCTGTGCTGAGACCTCAGGCGGTTTGTGTCACTGGACAAGCATGCTGGCAGACCAGCCACTGGAATCTCATTTGTTAGCTGTGCTGTTTCGACATCAGTTACCTGCCGTCCCCAGCCTTGCCCCCACTGTGCAGGGCAGAGGCTTGGCCTGGGGCGTGTTTTAGTTGCTGAGTGCTCTGCGATGCCAGTCAGCTCCTCTGTGGTGACTTAGGCCTTTCATCTCAGCCGCGGGGTGAAAGTGGCTCAGAGGAGCTGGCAGGCACTGGTGTGAACCTCTCCAAATGTCCTCTTTCAAGAGCTTCCTCTTTGGGGTTGTCACCTCTCCCGTGGGATTTAGTGGCGTCAGAGTGACCTCCGAGAGAGTGGGAGCAGGGAGGGCCACGTGATCGGAAGTGGACTGTTGATGTCTAATTGGACATCTCAGATCAGCCTAGAAAAAAACCAGAGCAAGACATTTTCTAACCTTCAGAGAAGTAACTGGTAAGCCAGCCCTCTTCTCTCAGGGGAAATGAAGTCACCCCTCATTTCGGGAGCAGATCCTAGCCCGGGGTGAGTGTAGAGAGTGACTCACAGAATCGTGTGCCAAAGCGGAGAGAGAGAGCAGTGTGCTTGCAGCTGATGAGATCTTGTGGGGGAAACGCATCGCGCGCTCTTTTTACGCCTGCCCTCTTAAGGCAGTGCTGTTTGACGAAAACGCTTAGCACCATTTCCTGGGGCTGCCTTGGTCATGGTGAGAGTTCTCCTGCGTCGTTGCCGTCCCGGCACCCCCTTCTCCAGAGTCCCTTCGGCTCCAGTAACAATGGGGTGTGGCCCAGGCAGGATGCAAACTGGCACACGACAGGGTCCCGTTCTGGGGAGAGGCGTGCAGGGTGGAGATGGTTGAGAGGTATTCTGTTCAGGTGCCCGCGTTGTCCAGCTGCGTTTCCCCCAGCCGCATCAGCGGAGAGGAGCCCTGACACATGCTGCCTGTGTGTGTGCTCAAGGGTTTGTC
This sequence comes from Sylvilagus floridanus, assembly GCA_949820135.1. NCBI lineage: Eukaryota > Metazoa > Chordata > Mammalia > Lagomorpha > Leporidae > Sylvilagus > Sylvilagus floridanus. The sequence goes on from OX463237.1 coordinate 23,778,755, forward strand.
CAGGAAGAGGACTGGGCTAGCTGGCTCCTGCTCAGGCTCTCGCCCTCGGGGGCTGACCTACACCTGGGACTGGATCCTCGCCCAGTGCCTGGAGATGCAGCTCTGCAGGTGTTCTCCTTTGCTTCTCGAACTCCACTGAGGCTCTTCGACTCCACTGCCTCCGGGTTCATTCATTCATTCAACAAATACATACTAGCAACTGCTGTATTCGGGGTACTGGGTAGTTGGTTCAGTGAGGAAGACAGAGAAGTCCCTGCCTTTAGCAATCTCTCTGTCAGTGGGAGACTAATAGAAATTTTGTTAGAGAGTGGGAAATGCAGAGGGGAACCTGGGAGAGAGGACAGGAACGTGTGTGAGGTGGGAACAGCTGATGGAGGTGGTCAGGGAAGGGAGGGGACTGAACAGCAGTGCAGAGACCTTGAGAAGCACCCCACCCCGCACCCCCAGTGTGTTCTGGGAACAGCAAGGAGGTCAAGTGACCCAAGTAGTGAGTGAGACAGGAGGGTAGGTCGCCGAGGGGCCTTCTGTGTTGTAGGGACTTTGGCTCCTACTTTGAGTGGGACAGTAGGGGGCCTCTGAGCAAGGAGGAAGTTTAATGGGTCTCGTTCTGTATTCATGTTGAGAATAGACTTCAGGGGTCAAGGTTGGATACCCAGCTTAAGAGGCTTAGTTGGTTATACAGGTGAGAGAATGTGGGGACCTGGGACCCAGGTGATGATGCAGAGGTGGGGGAATGAGTCAGATTCAGAATATACTTGGGGGCCTGCGCTGTGTCACAACGTAAGCTGCAGCCTGCAGTGCTGGCATCCCATATGGGTGCTGGTTTGGCTTCCAGCTGCTCCACTTCCAATCCAGCTCCCAGCTAATATGCCTGGGAAAGCAGCAGAAGATGGACTAAGTACTTGGGCCCCTGCACCCACATGGGACACCCAGATGAGGAGTCCTGGCTCCTGGCTTTGGACCAGCCTAAGTCCAGCCTTTGTGGCCATTTGGGGAGTGAACCAGCAAATAGAAGATGTCTCTCTCTCCTTCTCTCTCTCTCTCTCTGTCTCTTCCTCTCTATTTTTAACTCTGACTTAAAAAGTGATATATTTGAAGGTAGAGCCAAATATGCTTACTGGCTGTCAAATTCAGGACATAGAAAAGAGAACTAGGATTTGCTGAGCAGCTAATGCAGTCACCATTGGTGCAGTGTGGGTTTTTGAAGGAAGTGCAGAGTTAGGGAGATGTCAGAAGCACAGATTCAAGACGCCTGGTAATATATCCAAGTGGCAATGCCAGCTGGCAGTGGGGTGTACAGACCTAGATAGAAGTTTGTAGTCAGCCAGTGCCGCAGCTCAACAGGCTAATCCTCCACCTGCGGCGCTGGCACACCGGGTTCTAGTCCTGGTCAGGGCGCCAGATTCTGTCCCAGTTGCTCCTCTTCCAGTCTAGCTCTCTGCTGTGGCCCAGGAGGGCAGTGGAGGATAGCCCAAGTGCTTGGGCCCTGCACCCCGTGGGAGACCAGGAGAAGCACCTGGCTCCTGCCTTTGGATTAGCGCAGCGCGCCAGCCGCGGCAGCCATTGGAGGGTGAACCAATGGAAAAGGAAGACCTTTCTCTCTCTCTCTCTCACTGTCCACTCTGCCTGTCCAAAAAAAAAAAAAAAGTTTGTAGTCATCATTACATAGAACCTACATATTACTGCTTTTTTTAAAGCCAGGAGATTAGATGCAATCTCCAGGAAACAGGTGTAGAGAAAGGTAGGTCCAAGGGTAGCCCAACCATCAGAATTTGAAAGGAGAGGAGGAACCAGCAAAGGAGATTGAGAAGTAGCCAGAGAGGCAGGAGACCAACCCAGCAAGTGTGTCCTAGAAGCTGAGGGAAGAAAGGTTGCGAGGAGGAAGAGCAGTTGATCCACACAGAAGAGGAGGTGTAAGGAGAGGCATTAGGTCTAGCAACAGGGAGGTCTGTTGGTGGCGGGAAGGTGAGCAGTTGTAGCTGGGATGGGACTGGTGCAGTGAGGTGAGGTTGAGACACGTTCAAGAAAGACAGGGTTGGGGACAGCAGGAATAGGCAAGGAGTTTTGCTTAGCTGGTGAAGGAAATTTTGAAATTGTGAACACACTGTCGAGAGCATGGTGGCACCACAGGGTAGGCTTGGGGTGCTCCCATCCCATATCAGAGTTCTGGCTTGAGTTTTAGCTGCTGCTGCTGCTGCTCCTCCTCCTCCTCCTCCTCCTCTTCCTTCTCCTTTTTTTTTTTTTTTTTTTAAGATTTATTTTATTTGTTTGAAAGAGTTACTGAGAGAGGCAGAGACAGTGAGAGGTCTTCATCTGCTGGTTCTCTCTCCAGATGGCTGCAAAGGCCAATCTGAAGCCAGGAGCTTCTTTCAGGTCTCCCACATGGGTGCAGCAGGGAGCTGCATTGGAAGTGGAGCTGCCAGGACTTGAACCGGCACCCATATGGGATGCCAGCACTGTAGGCTGGGGCTTTAGCCTGCTGCGGCACAGCACCAGCCCCAGCTGCTCTGCTTCTGACCCAGCTTCCTGCTAATGCATCCTGGTAGGCAGTGGATAATGGCTGTGACACCCACATGGGAAACTGGTTGAATTCCTGCCTCCTGGCTTTGGTCTAGCCCAGCCCTGGCTGTTGTGTGGGCTTGTAGAGTGAACCAGCAGAGGGAAGATTTCTCTCTCTCTCACTCTCTCTCTCTCTCCCTGTCACTGTGCCTTGAAATATTTTTTTTTTTTAAACTGCAGATACAAATGAGGATCAGGGGCTGAGGCTGGGGGTGAGAGTTGAGGGTAGGGAACAGTGAGGCACAGGAAGGGGGCTGGGGAGGGACAGGACCTCCATGCCTCACTCACCTCCCTCTCCAACCTGTCGAGGAGAGGCCGCTGCCCAGCACTGCTCTTGTTTAATGGAAGTCAGTGAAATGTGTTTGACTGTTGCTGGGCTCTTGTATACTGGTTATTATGATTGCTACAGATTTGCTTCTCCAAGTGTTTGGTGCAGTTTGGAGTCTCTCACAGTTGGGGTGCTGTTCCCCAGTCCAAGCTGATTCTCTTCGCCCATTCATCAGCTTCCTTTGAGGTCCAGCTTTGTTCTCTGAAACTAGCCCTGGCTTGCTTTTCACCCACTAGCCCTGCATTCTTCCAGGCTAGGCAACTGGGAAAGCCTAGGCTTAGAGACTGTGTTGTTGGCTTTTGGCCCAGCTAAGCTGACCAAAATAGCCAGGAGAAGCAGTGTTTGCACAGAGTGAAATTCCTCCAGGGGAAATACCACAGCGGCCTCAGAGGCCACAGCCAGGCTGGTGGGGACCCAGGAGGAAAAAAAAAATCTGCCTGGGTGTGGAATGTTAACCAGGTTCTGGCTACGGCAGCCATGTCCTTTCTGTGGGTGCCCTTCTCTCCGTTCCCTGTGTCCCCTGTGACCAGTGAGCTGGCCCCTAGCAAGATGGCCAGAGCCCAGGCGCCCTCTTGTTACGCTGTGTCAGTTGCTATACAGAGATCCCTGGGACAGAGACACTCCCTGCCCTCCTGGGCTGGGGGACGCACTGGCACTGGCAAGGTCACCTAAAGGAGCTCCCAAGGACAGCGCTGGCCAAATGGAGAGAGCACGTGGGGCCCCACGGGAGCGAGCGGGGTTTAGTTCCCAAGAGATGGAAAGTGAAGTGTGAGTTGGGAGAGTTGGAAGGGCAGAGCGGCTGTAACTGTAGGGGAGGGCCAGGGAGGGGGCGTCTTCTGGCCTCAGTGAGCTTATCTTTAGAGCATCTGGAAGTCATCCAGGGGGCCGATGGGTTGGCTGGAGGGATTTTGCATTCTGAAAAGATTCTTCAAACCCCATTGTGGAGGTTGGATAAGAGGGGCAAGGCCAGAGCCTAAGAAGTTCTTGGCAGAACCTTGGGCTGGGCTGGGCTGGGCCAGGCCGGGCTGAGCTGAGCCGGGCTGAGCCGAGCCGGGCTGAGCCGAGCCGAGCCGAGTGGTTAATGCTAAGAAAATGGCGATGGGGCTAGAGAGTGGCAGGAGATTGGAGAGGGAGTTCTGTTAGGAGTTGGGATCATCAGCCAGCACCGTGGCTCACTTGGCTGATCCTCCGCCTGCGGCGCCAGCACCCCGGGTTCTAGTCCCGGTTGGGGCGCCAGGTACTAGTCCCGGTTGCTCCTCTTCCAGTCCAGCTCTCTGCTGTGGCCCAGGAGGGCAGCAGAGAATGGCCCAGGTGTTTGGGTCCCTGCACCCACATGGGAGACCGGGAGGAGGTATCTGGCTCCTGGCTTCAGATCGGCGCAGCTCCATTAAGGGAGTGAACCAACGGAGGGCAGACCTTTCTCACTGTCTATAACTCTCTCTGTCTCTCTCTCACTAACTCTGCCTATCAAAAAAAAAGGAATTGGGGTCATCAGCATTCGGTGATTCACTGGGGATGAGTTTGACATTAGGTTTTATTGTGATTGGAAATTCTGGAAGAGTCTGCTTTAAGCAAAGACACTCGTTGAACCCACAGGGCTGTGCTGAGTGCTGGCCTTGATGTCAGCAGTTCACTGGAAAAAGACATGGCCTACCGTGGGGAGCTCTCTCCTAGTCCCCTACCTTAGTTCCCTCGTGATTTAATGGGTGGTCAGTGTTCCCAAAGGGCTTGGCTCCATCTCAGGGCAGCTGCAGGGGCAAAGGCTCCTTAGGGGTCTGGAGGAAGGCCAGTGGGGCCCAAGGGTGATCCTGGGGTGTCAGAGCTGGACTCGTCTGTGGTCAGCACAAAAGGAAGACCCACGGAAGAGAGGCCTTTCTTGGACGGACAGATCGGGAGAGGGAGGAAGGGAAGGCAGTGCTGGGGGCAGGAGGAAGAGCCCAGAGACCCAGGGAGGTTTTTCTGCTGGTTTGGGGGTTGAATCGGACTTCAGTGAGGGGAAAGAAAAGTCGGGTGTGGCCCCATCGGGTACCTGGCACTGCTGCCCCCGTCACAGGCCTGGTTGGATGCTTTTGGGAGTTTTCCATGTTGCCTTGGAGAAGCACTGTTGCTGTGTAGTAAATTACTGGAAAACTTCAGCCCAGGGACTGTTGGGAAAATGTCAGCCAACTTGAATTAATGAAAAGCCTGACTGATATAATTTGAAAGAAGTGCAGCCTTTTCTTTTAAGAATATGCAGTGACCCCACTTACAATGTTGCTAGACGCAGGTTTCAGGGACCTGATGTGAACTGCTGTTAAAAGCAAATGGTGCTGTTAAAATGGAGGAAGTGGCGTAAAACAGTTATAAAACTCCGCCCAAGAGTCCCTTTGTAGTCTTCCTACACCATTTGGCCTCACTGCGATAGGAAGGAAAAGTTAAGCACAATTTATGTCCAAATTACATGTTAAATATAAGGTTCCAAATCAATGAGCTTCCAAGAAACCTTTGATCATACTGTAGTCTTGAAGTTACCTGTCTCAGCTACTTTTTTTTTTTTTTGATTATTTACTTATTTATTTGAAAGAGCTATGGCAAGAGAGGGAGAAACAAGGAGAGGGTAGAGAGATCTTCCATCTACTGGTTCACTCCATAAATGGCCACAATGACCAAGGCTGGGCCAGATGGAAGCCAGGAGCCAATAGCTTCGTCTGGGTCTCCCATATGGGTACAAGGGCTCAAGCCCTTGGGCCATCCTCTGCTGTTTGTTAGGTTATAAGCTCAACAGAGAAAGACACAAGGTACATATTTATGTATTGGTTTTAAATTTTTATTTGTAAAGATTATTTATTTGAAAGAGTCACACAGAGAGAGACCGAGAGAGAGATCCTCCATCCACTGGCTCACTCTCCAAATGGCCACAATGCCCAGGGCTTGGCCAGGCCGAAGCCTGGAGCCAGGAGCTTCTTCTGCATCTCCCACATGGATGCAGAGACCCAAGCACTTGGGCCATCTTCTGCTGCTTTTGCAGGCACATTAGCAGGAAGCTGGATCAGAAGTGGAGCAGCCAGGACGCATACAGGATGCTGGCGCTGCAGACAGCAGCTTAACCTGCTCTGCTACAGCGCTGGTCCTCACGATACTTCCTCTTAACTACCTTTCACTTCCAAGCCAACTGAACTGCTGCTCTTTCCCCTTTCGTGGTTAACCCCAGGATATAATTCTGCAGTGGCAAGGAGAGCTGCAGGCCAGGGGTGGTAAAGCTCAGGGTGACAGAGATCTGGAGGGTGTTTCCAGAGCCAGCTGGGGAGGAAAAGCAAACCCAACTGACGCGGTGCCGTGTCGGCGCAGCAGTGTGCAGCTTGCTCCAGCAGGTTCTGCTTCCACTCCCTGGCTCAAGAGGTGCTTGGAGCCCAGCCTGGGCTCCAGACGGCTGGACTGCCCAGGGTGGGGGTGGGGGGTGATTAAGGAGTGCTCAGCTGGTTCCCATTGTGTTTCTTCCTACTGTCCCTGTGCAGTGTCTGTCCCTCTTCCTCACAGCAGAGGGTGCCTGAGGGGCTCGTGCCAGTTGTAACGGAGCCAGCTTGAGCCTGGGGGAGCCTCCTGGGAGAGCCCCTGCCTGCTTCCCAGCCAGCCAGCAGCTGCCTCAGCTTGTGTTTCCAACAGCACCATATTCTGAAAAATAGAAACCCTTAAAGGTGGTTTGGTCCAACACCCACCCCACCTTGAAATCTCATCTCCAGCAGAGTTATACATCTGGCCTCCGAGATTCCAGAGAAAGGAGAACATTACCTCAAAAGCAACTGATTCCAGCTTTTGAAAGTTCTCCTTTTTCATTAAGCTGAAATCCCCCTTGACAGGCCTTGCGGAAGGCTTGGTTGTTGCTCTTTGAACCAAGGGTGGGACAAACACCCTGGTTGACATTCCCACTCTCATCCTGGCCACAACCATTTCTGCTTTCCTTGGAAGAAACGCCAGTTGAAAATCTCCCTTTCAGATCAGAACCTGACACTCTGGATGTGGCCCAAGCGTGCAGATACACCAGGGCTGTGATTTTTCTTGTCTTGTGATTGAACTTTTAGAAATGCAACCCAACATTGCAGTGTCTAGATTCTGCTGGCTCCCGCTGAGCTTTGAGTCCAAACCACAGGCTTTTGGAGCTATCCGGCTCTTTTCCTGTCCTGCATGTGATTTTTTTTTTTAACCTAAGTGCAGGATTTACTAAACCGTCAGCCACCATTTCTTGATTCTCCACTGTCTGCCAGGTGTTAGGCTCCACAGATTTGCGTGGAGGTTGAAGTCTCCCAGAAAGCCTGTGTGAGTGCCATTACCTGATTTGCCTACAGGTGGCGTAGTTCCCCTCGCAGCCCCACTCCCGGGTCTCACTAAGGAAGGGCTCTGGCAGAATTTGCTTTCAGTATGGAGCCTCAAGCTCTTTTGCCAGTTTTAAGGGTCCCTTAATGAGTACACCATTCTGTTTACATCCCTCTCAGTTTTGTGAGACGTTTGAGATTGACCTGCCAGACTTAGGTGGTGGGGAGGTTACTCCAAGGTCTGTGCGGCACAGAACCATTTTAAAGAATGAAATCGAGTGGAAAAAATATCAAAGTCCACTGTGTGTGATGAGGGGAACTTTTGGGGGAAACTGTTGCATGAGCACTGGACAAGCATGTGGTATGTGTGTTTGTGTGTGTGAAGCATACCATGTGAGCGTAGTCTTGATATAAATTGCTTCTGGAACTGTGTTTCATGGTCTGATAGTATAAAGCAAAATGCTTTTGAATTAACTTAGGTCATTTTCATCTAAAATGTTACAGCTTGGTTTTGTGTGAACATAAATCCATGATTCAACTCATTCATCCACCTCCTAGAGCTAAAGTTAACAAGTGACCACAGGTGGCCTGTGTTGTGGTGCAGCCCACTGCCTGCAATGCCAGCACCCACACTGGAGTGCCAGTATGTGTCCTGGCTGCTATGCTGCCTTTTTTTTTTTTTTAATTAAGATTTATATATTTATTTGGAAGGCAGAGTTACAGAGAGGAAGAGGCAAGGGGGGAGGGGTCTTCTATCCTCTGGTTCATCCCCCAAATGGCTGCAACAGTCAAAGCTGGGCTGGTCTGAAGCTAGGAGCCAGGAGTTTCTTCCAGGTCTCCTACGTGGGTGCAGGGGCCCAAGCACTCTAGCCATCCACTGCTTTCCCAGGTACATTACCAGGGAGCTGGATCAGAAGTGGAGCAGCTGGCACTTGAACTGGTACCCATATGGGAGGTTGGCATTATAGGCAGCAGCTTTACCCGCTATGCCATAATGCCGGCCTCTGCTCTGCTTTTGATCCAGCTTCCTGCTGATATGCTTGGGAAGACAGCAAATGATGGCCCAAGTGCTTGAGCCCCTGACACCCACGAAGGAGACATGGATGGAGTTCCCAGCTCCTTGCTGCAGGCTTTCCCAGCCCTGGCTATTGTGGCTGTTTGGGAGAGTGAAACAGTGGATGGGAGATTCTCTCTCTCTCTCTTTCTCTGTTTCTCTCTCTTTCTGATACTCTGCCTTTCAAATAAATAATATTTTAAAAAATGACTACAAAAAGATCTAAATCAACAGTACCATTCTGGGAGGATGATGCTTGACCTCAGGTTGTTGCTTTCCAAAGAAGCGTGACACAGACCCTGTGTTGTGCATGCCTGCCCTGCACTAATGCCAGGAGAGACAGTCCTTCCTCTGCTTCTAGAGGGAGGCGCCCTTCACTGTCACAGATGCAGCGTGAGTCAGATGTGCACAACTGCACTGTCCTAAGTAGCGTGCACAGGTGTGCAGGTACACTTGCAACCACACACAGATCCTGAGAGGTGCAGGACTTGCCGAGCCACACTCCTCCAGTGACATAGTACACTTGGTCTTTTTTTTTTCTATTTATTTTTAAAGTTTTTTATGGGGCAAATAGGTCAAGTATTTATTTTTTCAAAGATTTATTTATTTGAAAGGCAAAGTTACAGAGAGAGGGACAGAGATACCTTCTACCTGCTGAATAGCCCCAGCCGTCAGGGCTGAGCCAGACCAAAGTCAGAAGCCTTGGGACTCTTCTGGGCTTCCCATGTGGGTGCAGGGTTGGACCATCCTCTGCTGCTTTTCCAGGAGCATCAGAAGGGAGCTGGACTGGAAGTAGAACAGCCGGGACTTGAACCGGGGCGCTTGTGGGATGCGGGCATTGTAGGCAGTGGCTCAACCTGCTGCATCGCAATGCTGGCCCCCCACGTGTATTTCTTTATCTGTCTACTTACTTTAAGTTTTATTTACCTAGGGGCCAGCATCGTGGTACAGCAGGTTAAGCTGTTGACTGTGATGCTAGCATCCCATATGAGTGCCGGTTTGAGTTTCATCTGCACCACTTCTGATCTCCCTGCTAATGTTCCTGGAAAAGCAGCAGAAGGTAGCCCAAAAGCTTGGGAGACCTGGATGGCATTCCAGGTGCCTAGCTTTGGCCTGGTGTAGCATTGGCCATTGTGGCCATTTAGGGAATGAACCAGGGGATGGGAGCTCTTTTCTCTTTTTCTCTCTTTCTCTATCTTTCAAATAAATATTTTTTTTTTAAAAAAAGATTTTACTTAGTTATCTGAGAGGCAGAGTTATAGACAATGAGAGGGAGAGAAAGAAAGGTCCACTCCCCAAATGGCCACAGCGGCCGGAGCTGCACCGATCCAAAGCCAGGAGCCAGGTACTTCTTCCTGGTCTCCCATGTTGATGCGTGGGCCCAAGCACTTGGGCCATCTTCTGCTTTCCCTGGCCACAGCAGAGAGCTGGTTTGGAAGAGGAGCAGCCGGGACTAGAACTGGCGCCCATATGGGATGCCAGGGCCACAGGTGGAGGATTAACCAAGTGAGCCAATATCATAGGCAGTGATTTTATTTATTTTCATCTCCTTGAAAGGCAGAGCAACACAGAGAGAGGTATCTTCCATATTCTGATTCATTCCCCAAATGCCTACAGCAGCCATGGCATGGCTAGGTCCACCGAAGGTAGGAGCTCAAAACTCCAGCTGGGTCTCCCAGTGGGCTGGCAGATGCCCAAAGTACCTGAGCCACCATCTGCTGTCCCCCAGGCACATTAGCAGGGAGCCAGATGAGAAGTGAGAGTAGCCGGGACTTGAACTGGCGCTCTGATAGGAGAAACGGAGGTCCCAAGTAGTGAGTTAACCTGCTGTACCCAGAATGCCAGCCCCTGTTCACTTTTTTTTTTTTTAAAGATTTTATTTATTTACTTGAGAGGCAGAGTTTCAAGGTGGGGGGGGCAAGGAGACAAAAGTCCTCCATCCGCTGGTTCACTCCCCAAATGTCCGCAACGGCCAGAGCTGGGCTTATCCTAAGCCAAGAGCCAGGAGCTTCTGGCGCTCCATCCACGTGGGCCGTCTTGCACTGTGTTCCCAGGCCTCAAGCAGAGAGCTGGACCGGAAGCAGAGCAGCCTCTTACGGGATGCTGGCGCCGCTGGTGGAGGCTCAGCCTGCTACGCCACAGTGCCAGCCCCTCCTGTTCACTGTTTAAAAAGATCCTTATCACAGTGAAAACTCAAGAACAAAAATGCCTCTGAGGAGATGCGTGTGGCCCCTGGGACTCCCTCGTGTATGAGGTTGACCCAAGTCCTCAGCACTTAGGTGGAGTCATGTTCAGCTTGGCCCCCAAGACCAGACTGTCATTCTGCCACATTCTTTCCCTTCTTGTTCACAAGAACATTGTGAGCACTTTAGTCAGATGCCTTGTTGAAAACTTTGTAAGAAAGGTTTGCTTGGCCGGTGCTGTGGCTCAATAGGCTAATCCTCCGCCTGTGGCGCCGGCACACTGGGTTCTAGTCCTGGTCAGGGTGCTGGATTCTGTCCCGGTTGCTCCTCTTCCAGGCCAGCTCTCTGCTGTGGCCTGGGAGTTCAGTGGAGGATGGCCCAAGTCCTTGGGCCCTGCACCCACATGGGAGACCAGGAGAAGCACCTGGCTCCTGGCTTCGGATCAGCATGGTGCGCTGGCCGCAGCGGCCATTGGAGGGTGAACCAACAGACAAAGGAAGACCTTTCTCTCTGTTTCTGTCTCTCTCTCTCTCTCACTGTCCACTCTGCCTGTCAAAAAAAAAAAAAAAAAGGTTTGCTTGGCGTGACCTGGGTTCTGCCACCACGTTCCTGTTCCTTGTGATCCCTCCTTGGCCAAGGATCAGTAGCTGACACTGCAGTACATGCGCACACGGTGCGGGGCTGTAGTCTCCTGCTGAGTGCCATTTGCATGGACTTGGGGCCTGATGTCCATGGAGGCCCTGGGTGCCTTCTTGCCCCATCACTCAGCCTGGGCTTTCCCCTTTCTTTACCTTTTCCCATTTAAGGATCGTTCTCCCAAAGAGGGCAGCCAGAGGCCAGCCGGGACCGGAATGGTTCTGCCATCTCCTTGACATCTGTCCTCTTTTCACCAAATGCCCAGCAGGGGCTCCGTGCCTTTTTGTCTTTTTGAGCCTTGTCTCTGTACTTCCTGAAACCTTTTCCCAGAGGCTCAGGATGCAAGTCTGCCTCCCTGTCCCGTGTTGGTTTCCTTGGTGAGTCATGAGCTCCACGGTGGCCTGGATTCTTCCATCGAAGTTCTCATGACTTCTGGTCAAGATTCCCTTCATTACCTCCTCAACCTCCTCTGTTTATTTACTTTTTAAGAAGTTCTTTGATTTATTTGAAAGGCAAGATGACATCAGAGGGTGAGAGGTCTTCCATCCACTGGTTCACTCCCCAGGTGGCTGCTGTGGTTGGTCTGGCCCCGGAGCCAGGAACTGCATCTGGGTCTCCGACATGGGCGGCGGGAACCAAGCACCTGGGCCATCCTCGCTGCTTTCCCAGGCGCATTGGCAGGGAGCTGGATGGGAAGTAGAGCAGCCGGCATTCATGCTGGCTCTCAGATAAGGAACACTGGTGTCACAGGCAGTAGCTTAACCTGCTGGCCCCGAAACCTCCTTTATTTTTGTTTATAATATGGTATGGTCATTGTGGGAAAATGAGAAAATTCAGAAAAACAAGGAGAAGAATTGTCAAGCAAAATTCTGCCACTAAGAAATAATGGCTTTTAACACTTTAGCTTTCTTAAAGACTTTTTCCATTTGGCTGTGCTCTTATGGAAATAGATACACATTTAAACAAAACAGAATGATTGTTTTTAGCCAACCTTATGCTCAGATGTTAGCTCTTTTCAGTCTTGGTGATCCTCATGGGGCCACCCTGCTGCCCAAGTGTGAGTTCACTTAAGAGAAATCACCCACGTGCCAGTTACCTGGGGCCCTTGTGTCTTTGTGGTAAAGGCTGAGCATGACGCTCCCAAGACTTCGGAGGCCAGCGGGGTTTCCTCTCTGGCCCAGCCAGGTAGAAGTTGCTGCAGCAGAAGCTGCTGCAGGAGCCAGCAGGAAGCTTGGTCCACGCTAGAGGATTAGCTGGGCGCCTGCGCAGTACTGAGGGCTTGGGTCCAGCCGGGGGAGGCAGCAGCGCCACCATTGAGAGCGCCATCATGTGGCATGGTTTGGTATTGAAGAGTTAGTCTTTGGCATTTCCTGATTATTCCATGCTCTGTGGTGGCTGAGGGGACAGGGAAGGGGAGGTGGGCCCAGCCGTCCTCATGGTGACAGAGGCATGGAGCTGCCCCCCCCCCCCGAGGTGGGAGTGCGGGGAAGGGTCCCTGACTTCTGCTGGAAAAGCAGCGATGAACGGCATGCAGATCTGAGGCACGGGGGCTTGGGTTCCTCTTGGACCTGTTGGGCCTCATTCCGTCTCTTTCCTTCCAGCAGATCCACAGACCAGCATGGCTGCCACTGCCGCTGTCAGTCCCAGTGACTACCTGCAGCCTGCTGCTTCAACCACCCAGGCGAGTGCACTGAGCCCCAAGGTCGGGCCTGTCAGCGGGGGGACATAGAGCAGTGGGCGCCGACACCTGCGGAACCTTGTTCCCCCTCTGAGGACCCTAGGACATGGGCCCAGGGAGGCTCAGTTATCCACACTTTCTGAACTGAGAAACCGTGGCCGTTTACCAGAGGTGCCTTAGTTAGGATTTGGGGTGGGGGGTGGGGTGGAACACACTGATAACTCAATCAAACTGGGTGTTCCTTCTACCAGACCCCTGCCCGTGAGGGACACACGGACTGTCACACTGTAGCCCCAAAAGACAGCCCTCCCCGATTTATAAAGCCGAATGCACCACACCAAAGAAAACACTGCCTGTGGCCCTCTCATTCCCCCTCCTTCCCTCCCACAGTCATCATTCGGGGTCTGCTCAGTCCCTGTGATGGACTCAGCTCCATCGGAGACAAGCTCCCTTGTTAGGCACAGACTATGGGGTGTGAGAGGTCAGCTCGTGCTGTTAACTCACCCCATCCATGGGCAGCCTCTGGGGAGTTCCTTCCTGAGAAAGACGCCACCCACCTTTGCTGCCTTACCTAACAGAGAAACCAGCAGCAGAGGGAGCCAGGAGCCCTGAAGGAGGGGGACCAGCAGGTGCCTGCCCCACAGTGTGGAGGGCTGCCCAGAGCAGGGGACCTTGAAGGGCAGAGGGGCCTTCCTGTCTCACTCCTTTTGTCTGCTGGACTCTTGCAGGACTCTCAGCCATCGCCCTTAGCCCTGCTTGCTGCAACATGTAGCAAAATCGGCCCCCCAGCTGTTGAAGCCGCAGTGACGCCTCCTGCTCCCCCACAGCCCACGCCACGGAAACTGGTCCCCATCAAACCTGCCCCTCTCCCCCTCAGTCCGGGCAAGAATAGCTTTGGGATCTTGTCCTCCAAAGGAAATATTCTTCAGATTCAGGGCTCACAGCTGAGCACCTCCTATCCTGGAGGGCAGCTGGTGTTCGCTATCCAGAATCCCACGGTGATCAACAAAGGGAGCCGATCGAATGCCAGCGTCCAGTACCAGGCAGTCCCTCAGATTCAGGCGAGCAGTTCCCAGACCATCCAGGTGCAGCCCAATCTCACCAACCAGATCCAGATCATCCCTGGCACCAACCAAGCCATCATCACTCCCTCACCGTCCAGTCACAAGCCGGTGCCCATCAAGCCAGCCCCTGTCCAGAAGTCCAGTGGCGCCACCACCCCGGTGCAGAGTGGGGCCAGTATGGTGAAGCTGACAGGTGGGGGCGGCAACGTGACGCTCACCCTGCCAGTCAACAGCCTTGTGAATGCCAGTGACACTGGGGCCCCCGCTCAGCTCCTCGCCGAAAGCCCCCCCGCCCCCCTGTCTAAGACTAACAAGAAAGCCAGGAAGAAGAGCCTTCCCGCCTCCCAGCCGCCCGTGGCTGTGGCTGAGCAGGTGGAGACCGTGCTGATCGAGACTACCGCAGACAACATCATCCAGGCAGGAAACAACCTGCTTATTGTTCAGAGCCCTAGCGGGGGCCAGCCAGCCGTGGTCCAGCAGGTCCAGGTGGTGCCCCCAAAGGCCGAGCAGCAGCAGGTGGTGCAGATACCCCAGCAGGCTCTGCGGGTGGTGCAGGCCGCGTCTGCCACACTCCCCACCGTCCCCCAGAAGCCCTCCCAGAACTTTCAGATCCAGACAACTGAGTCGACGCCTACTCAGGTACCACATGCCCTCTGCACCTGCCTCCCTCTCCTTTGGGTCCCCCTTGGCTTGCTTTTGAAGATTGTGCTGATCATCTCAAGATCTGATCTGAGGGTCAGGAGTAGGATTCTTTGGGGCAGCAGTGGGTGGCCATTTCTGCCTGACAGGTGGGCTCCCTTCAGTTCACAGGACTTATCTCTGCAAATTGCATGAAAGCAGGCATACTCTGGTCCTTTTTCTTTATGGGTGTCTTTTTTGGGGGATAGGTAGGGGACAGATAGATACTTCTTAATAGTTCATTTTTTATTATAGGATTACATACTTAGAGCATTATCAAGAATGAACAAATTCAACAAGAACCATAGCATTTAATGTAAAAAAAATGAACAAGGAAAAGGTTTAACTTCAAATCCCACACTTTTGTCCCTTTTCCACCTTACTCAGTGTCTTTATATGGGCATATGCTAATCACTGAAATGGGGGATAACATTTTTGGTCTTAGTTTTACTAACAAAAACAGCTGTTGCCACTGAGGAATGTATGTGATATATAGTTGGCTATAGACAAAATTGAATGAATGACGGTGGGAAGTTGTACGACTCCTGGCTGGAGAAGTGCCCTTGAATTTGAACTGTGGATGTGGAAATCATTCAGGAAGAAATCTGAGGTCTGCCTTAAAATGCTCCCTTTGCTGGCATGTATTGCCGTGTGATTTTTTAAAATTATTTATTTGTCTCAATATCTGCGAGGTCCCATTAGCGGGCCTCCCTTCAAGGTGGAGAACTGAGGTGACACCCACTCAGGTGCATGTCCACAGCAGTGGCTCCCTCCCTTCTGTGAGGTCCCAAATCTTCAGACTGACCAAGGCAGAACAGAAACCCTGGAAGTACTAGCATATGCAGAAAGATTTAGGTATGACATCTTCGAATGATTACATTAAAGTAGTCCAACGTGCTGGTTGTTACATGTTAGCTGTGTATCTGGGCTGTTTCCAATCTTGTTGCTAATTCCCAAACATGCATAAAGGAAATGCATATTTTATTAAAAATGTATTATATTCTTGTATCAGAGGTTGGCAGTCTGGCCTTCAGGTCAGATCTGGCCCACCTACTTGTTTCTGGAAATGACGTATGACTGGAACACACACATCTGTGGTGGGTTAGCAGAGCTGAGGAGCTATTTGGTTCTTACCAGAAAACCTGGTTGACCTTTCAAATATAATTTTTTTCTTTAAAACTTGTTTATTTATTTGAAAGGCAGAATGACACAGAGAAAGGGAGAGACTGAGAGATCTCCTGTTCACTGGTTCACTGCCCAAATGCCCAAAAGAGCTGGGGCTGGAGCAGGCTGAAGTCAGGAGCCAGGAACTCCACCCAGGTCTCCCATGTTAGAAGCAGGACCCCAGGTACTTGACCGTCATCCATTGCCTTCCAGGGCATATTAGCAGGAAGCTGGATTGGAAGTGGAGTGGTCGGGACGTGAGTTGGTACTCTGACATGGGATGCCAGTGTCAAGAGGTGGCTTAACTTACACTGTGTCATAACGGTGGCCTCTCAAACACAGTTTTTAAAAATCAGATACAAAATAATAATCATTTGAAAAAGGGACAAACACCAGAAAACCAGGAATAAAGTTTGTATATTTATTAAGAGATGACCTGGGGCTGGTGCTGTGGTGTAGCGGGTAAAGCCACTGCCTGCAGCGCTGGAATCCCATATGGGCGCCGGTTCGAGTCCCAGCTGCTGCTTTTCTGATCCAGCTCTCTGCCATGGCCTGGGAAAGCAGTAGAAGATGGCCCAAGTCCTTGGGCCCCTGCATCCACGTGGGAGACCCAGAGGAAGCTCCTGGCTTCGGATCAGCGCAGCTCCAGGCACTGCAGCCATTTGTAAAGTGAACCATCGGATGGAAGACCTCTCTCTCTCTCTCTCTACTTCTGCCTTTCAAATAAATAAATAAATCTTAAAAAAAAAAAAAAAAAAAAAAAAAGATGACCTGAGGTTTGTTTGCTGGCTTTTAACTGAGAAACACAGCCCTAAATAATGCAGGAATTAAAAATAAGCCACGATTAGAATCACAGCCGGGTTGTTTTCTTCAAAGAACTGAATCATTTTGGGCATGAGCTGCCAGCCGGATCCCCTGTGCTTTCCAGATGTGTGATGCCACAGGAGGGCAGTCACCTCCGAGCACAGCCTCCAGCCCCAGGGGCTCCCTGCGGAGCCTCCCTCTTCCCCAGCAGTCCTCCACTGTGACGGCTCCATCTGGCAGATCAGAAGCTCTGACACTGTGGGGCTGGACCGGTCAGTTATTCTGTAGACGCTCCTCTGTGTAGGTCTGTGTGACAGATTCTCACAGGTAGATGCAAGTTGTGCACTTTTCTGTGGAAGTGTCGCAGACTTGATGCTGTATTCTCACTCCTAAAAGCTGGTCAGGATTTCAGTGTGTCCCAGTACTAGTGTCTAATGGACAGAATTATAACAATTTTTTTTATTTATTTAAAAGGCAGAGTTACAGAGAAAGAGGGAGAGACAGAGAAAGATATCACCTCCATCCACAAGTTCACTCCCCAGATGGCCCCAGTGGCCAGGGCTGAGCCGGGTCTTGTGTGTGGGTGGCAGGGGCCTAAGCACTTGAGCCATCTTCCACTGGTTTTTCCCAGGTCATT
The DNA here is from genome assembly GCA_949820135.1 of Sylvilagus floridanus. Lineage (NCBI taxonomy): Eukaryota > Metazoa > Chordata > Mammalia > Lagomorpha > Leporidae > Sylvilagus > Sylvilagus floridanus. The sequence continues at coordinate 23,795,829 of OX463237.1, forward strand.
AGCAGGGAATGGGATAGGAAATGGACCATATTGGATACTGGTGTCACATGTGGCAGGTTTACTCACTATACTGCGATGTCGGCCCCCAAATTAAAACATTTAGTTTATAATTGTTAAAGAATATTTATTTATATTATTTATTTGAAACTCAGAATCACACAGAGGAAGAGACAGAGAGAGATCATCCATTTGCTGGTTTACTCCCCAAGTGACCACAATAGCTGGGGCTGGACCAATCCGAAGCCAGCAGCCAGGAGCTTCTTACGCGTCTCCCATATGGATGCAGGGGCCCAAGCACTCGGGCCATCCTCCACTGCTTTCCCAGGCACATTAGCAGGGAGCTGGATCAGAAGTGGAGCAGCCAGGAGTCTGCTGGTGCCCATATGGGATGCTGGCACTGCAAGCAGCAGCTTTACCCACTACACCACAGTGCTGGCCCCAGTTTAGTGATTCTAATTGGCTTTATTTTTGATTCTAGAATCGGACAACACTTCATTCCATAAAATAGAGTAAGTGTTCAAACAGCTGAGCAGAAGAGATTGGTTTTATAGACAGAAAAGGGTTGACAAAAGCAGAAACAGAAAGAAAGAGTGGGCTGGTCATCTCAGAGTTACTTTCTTTGTTTACAGCAACAGAGAGGCAACAGGAATCTGACCAGCTGGTTAGTATCAGGTCCCTTTTCTTGTGTAAGGGTTAAGGCAAGGGGCACTTCTTTATGCTGATTGAAACTGGCCTGTTCAGGAAATGCTGCTGTTCTCACACTAATCCTGATTCCTCATTCACTCAGATCAGCAGCTTGGTGCTGGGGAACCTGAGCGTGAGTGATCCTATCCTGAGTTTTAGTCTGGTCTGCTGGGGCCTCGTGCAGGAGCTCAGTCCTAAACAGCGGCCTCCCATGATGTAGTGATAGTGGTGCCTGACACATCTCTGTGCCTTAAGGATACTTTTGCCCTTTTGTCATGAGTCTTTTCAAAAATAGTCATTTATTCGAAGGGGAATAAGAGAGAGAGAGAGAGAAAGAATTTCCATCTGCTAGTTCACTCCCCAGATTGCCACAATGGCTGAAGCTGAGCCTGTCCGGAGCCAGGAGCTTCTTCCAGGTCTCCCACAAGGGTGCAGGGGCCCAAGGACTTATGCCATCTTCTGCTGCTTTCCCAGACCATAGCAGAGAGCCGGACCAGAAGTGGAATAGCCGAAAATTGAACCAGCGCCGTATGGGATGCCAGCACTGCCGGCCAGGGCTTTAACCTGCTGTGCTACAGCGCCGGCGCCAGTATAACATGTTCTTACATTTACAGAAAAGTCAGAAGGAGCACAGAGTTCCCTAGTTTTCCTCATTGTCAGACATCTCACATTAGCATGGGAATTGTCAAAACTAAGAAACTCTCATTGGCATATTCTTTTTTTTTTCTTTTTTTTACTTTTTGACAGGAAGAGTAGACAGAGAGAGAGACAGAAAGGGCTTCCTTTGTCCGTTGGTTCACCCCCCAATGGCCGCTGCGGCCAGTGCGCTGTGACCGGCGCATCGTGCTGATCCGATGGCAGGAGCCAGGTGCTTCTCCTGGTCTCCCATGGGGTGCAGGGCCCAAGCACCTGGGCCATCCTCCACTGCATTCCTGGGCCACAGCAGAGAGCTGGCCTGGAAGAGGGACAACCGGGACAGAATCCAGCGCCTTGACCGGGACTAGAACCCAGTGTGCTGGTGTGCAGGCAGAGGATTAGCCTATTGAGCCATGGTGCTGGACCACTGGCATATTCTTATTAACTAAACTCCAGATCTGATTTGGATTTCACCAGCTTTTCCATTAATGTCCCCTTTGTATTCCAAGATGGAATTCAGGTTCCACATTGCACTTAGCCATCTGGACTCTCCAGGCCTCCCTGTCTGTGGGCATTTCTCAATCTTTGCCTGTTCCCTGAGGTATCCCGTAGACTGCCACCTGATCCGGGTTTGCCTGGGGTTACGGGCATTGGGAAAGAAGGCCAGAGGCAAAATGTGCCTCCCCTCACCTATCAGAGGCGGGAGACGTCCCTGCTGCCGGTAACCTTTGTCACTTGGTTCAGGTGCTGTTTGCCAGGTTTCTTCCCTGGTGCCACTGCTTTTCCCTTTTTGTGTTGTTTGGGGGTGACTCTAGCCCAGCCCTGCCTTCAGGAAGGGCATGTGCGCAGTATTAGGAGTGCTTCCGTAAGGGAGACTTGTCTCCCCGCTTACTTAGCCATCCAGTTGTCTATTTCATATCACTCTGCAGTAGTGTACATTTGTTTTATACTTCGGGTTAGATAAGCCAATGCTACCTTTTTTTTTCTTCTCTTAACTTAAAAGGCTGACAGAGAGATCTTCCAACCCCTAGTTCATTCTAAACATCTCCAATAGCTGAAGCTGGGCCAGGCCAAATCCAGGAGCTGGAGGCTCAATTCAGGTCTCCCACATAGGTGACAGGGACGCAAGCACTTGTCACCTGCTGCCTCTCATACATCCATCAGCTAGGAGCTAGAATCAGGAATAGAGTCCAGGACTCAAGTCCAGGCGTTCTGATGTCAGATGACGGAGAACTAAGCAGGATCTTAACTGCTGTGCCAAATGTGCGACCCTCAGTCCCACCCCTTTTTTGTTACTCAAATTGTTCCAGCTTTGGCCACTGGGAGCTCTTTCAGTTTGGCGGCTGTATCCCTTGAAACGTCCCCATGCTCAAAAATCAGCTGTGCGCGATACTCACGCCGTAGGACTTCTCCTTTTAAAGTGTGCAGTGCAGTGGTTTTCAGCATACCCACAGAGTTGTGTAACTTCAGAACAGTCTCATCACTCCCCAAAAACCATATCCCCATCTCCCCCTCCCCTGTCAGCCCTGGTTCATGTTCTGCCTCTCTATGTCCTGTTCTGCATGTTTTGTAGAAGTGGTTGAGGGAGACCGGCTTCTTCCTCTCTTAGCACCACGTTTGCAAGGTGCATCCGTGTTGCAGCAGGCATCAGAACTCAGTCCTGGGGTCTGCCCAGCCCCTGCCTTTTTAGTCTCTTCGTGGCCATGGCAGTTTCTCACTTCTGTCATTCTCTTTTTCCCCATTTATCTAAGCCTGTGTCGATTCATGGGTTCTTAGTTTATTCAAGGGTTGTAACCAGTTCCCATCATTTTGGTGTTTTTGTTGTGCCAGGTTTGGCCAGGGGGAGCCCTTCCCAGCCTGCTCATTGCTCACACAGCCTGCCATCCAGTGAGCATTCCCTCCCTTTCCACACAACAGGTGTTTTGAGCTCTTCTTGCCCTCACCCTGGAACCAGCTATCTCCCCAGGGAGCAGGAGATAGCAAAAGCCAAGGCCTGTCACGGTGATGGCTGAGCAGGGCTCCCTGGCTTTTACAGGCCTCTGCCGGGGCCGACGGCCAGTGCTGGTGTCTGAGCGATTCCCAGGGCTCAGATCTCCAGAGCCCTGGAGACAAGGGCAGTGCACCAAAACAGGGACTCGTTTTCCACTCTGCCTTCACTGGCCAGGCAGCTGCCAGGCACGAAGGCATCTCCTGCTACCCTGGCTGGCAAATGCAGTGTTGCCTCGTGAAGCGACTGTTTCTCTGGGGTAGCCATGGTTGTTTCTGGGGAGGAGCTTCAAGGGCAAGTTGAAGAGCAGCTGTCCTGTGAGACTGGAGAGAGTCCACAGAAGACCCTGGATGGCACGAAGGAAGCCACGGTTCAGGTAGGGAGCGGCTGCTGAGGCCACCCCCAAGCTGGAGAAACTGAAGAGGCGCTCGAAGGAGGAAGAGCAGCACCCGCTCTGCTCGCCCGGCGTCCTTGAGCAACAGCTGCAGTGTCCACAGGACGCCGCGGGGACGTGCAGGACCCAGAAGGAAGAAACAGGCTCCAGGAGGCTCGGGAGGGTGGAATGGGAAAGCCAGGTTCCTTCCCCCAAAGCCGAGAGGAAGAAATGTTCTCCCGAGGAGGAAGGTGAGCAGTGGTCATGGTGAGCCCAGGCCTCCGCCAGAGGAGGAGCAGCCCAGGAGGGCCCAGCTGACGCCAAAGAAGCGGGAGCAGGATGGTCCCTAGGGAAAAGAGGACGAAGAGGCTGCTGGCAGCGACACAAGCACCAGGAAAAACAAGCAGCTCCACAGACACAGAGCGGACACCCCCCCACACACCGGGAGTGTGCCCAGGGCAGCATTCTCCTCTGTCCTCTGTCCCACTGACCACAAATTTAAAACCAAAAGAAAGAGGGCCTGAGTGCTGAGTGAGCTCATGGTCACCAGGGCACTGCTGCTTCCAGGCAGCCAGTGGGAAGTATATATAAACAAGCACGCAGCTTGCGTGTGCACATGTTCAGTGTGGGCACACACACCACACATGTATATGTATTTCTGTACATACAAAAGGTCTTCAAAAAGTCTGTAGAAAATGTGTATTGTGAAAAAGATACGTGTGGAATACAGGTTTTTTGCACCAAAATAAACCTTCAGTTTACATTTTCCCACAAACGTTTTTTTCCCCAGAGTTCAGCTTTCTATTGAAAAGAGCTTTAGTCAGAAAGACCAGAGCTCATGTCATCATCACCAGACTCCTCGGCAGCTTCTCTCTTTGCTGCTACTCTCTTCTCAGCTGGAGCAGCAGTGGAGGGGGGGACTTCCTGCTGGGGCACAGCAGCCACTGGAATGGGTCCACTGGCCCCCACATTGCAGAGGAGGCTCCCTGCATCGACATTGGCCAGGGCCTTTGCAAACAGGCCCAACCAAAAAGGTTCCATGTCTGCACCAGCCACTTTAATGAGGGCATTGATGTTCCCCTCCCTGATGGTCATCTTGGTTGTGCAGAAAGAGGGCAGGGTAGATGCAGGCGAGCTTGGGCACACAGGCCATGCTGTGGGTGACAGTGGGGCTAAGGCTAGGGCTGGTGCTGTGGGCACATCGGTAGTTACTGGACGAAGTGAAGGCATCACCCCAAAGCAGCCCTAGCTCCTCATACTGAACCCAGGGTTTCTGTTTCCCACGCGGCGCCAGTGGGTGCAGTCTGGCTTTCTTCCCACGTTCATGGTTCCCTTCTCTGACAGGGAGAGACTTCTCCCAATACTCCAGTTATCCATCACACTTCCTTTCTGGATCAGTCCCCCCGAGTGGCCCCTGCCTCCCACATGGACGCCGTCCTCAGCCTGCTGTGCCAGTTGGTGCCTCCATTCCCTGTGGACACCCTCCTTGCTCTTTTCCCCACGCAGGCGGTGACACACGGGGCTTGAAGGCTTTGGATCCATAGTCCCAGGTTTCCTTCCAACAAAGCCAGCCCACATCCTACTTCCCCTCCTGCTGCGTCCCTGCTGTCCCACCAGCAGTGAGCATGTATTTCTCCATCTTTGCCAAGCTGAATTGGAGGAAAATTACTTCAGTAACACATGGCTCTTAAGGACTAACAGGAAGCTGTTTCCGTTTGTTTGATGGTCATTGACGGTGCACTGACTTCTGATTCTTCAGTTCTGAGACTGGGCGGTTGGTTATGGTTTCCATGCCAGGCAAGTCAGGGTGTGCCAGCCCTCGGTGAACGCGGCGGTGTGTTAAGTGTGTCTTCGGGCTGCTTGAGGGAGAGCCTTGGGCTGGCAGAGAGGCTCCCAGGTCTCACTTGGGCAAGGAGATCTGCAGGCGCCAGGAGCCCCATCTGTCCTAGAGTGCTGACTTGTTCTCTGTGGCCCTCCCAGGTCTACATCCGCACGCCTTCCGGTGAGGTGCAGACAGTCCTCGTCCAGGACAGCCCCCCAGCAACAGCTGCGGCCACCTCTACCACCGCCTGTAGCAGCCCTGCTTCCCGAACCTCCCATCTGAGCGGGACCAGCAAAAAGCACTCGGCCGCAATTCTCCGAAAAGAGCGTCCCCTGCCAAAGATTGCCCCCGCTGGGAGCATCATCAGCCTGAACGCGGCCCAGCTGGCGGCGGCTGCCCAGGCTATGCAGACCATCAACATCAACGGTGTCCAGGTCCAGGGCGTGCCTGTCACCATCACCAACACTGGCGGTGAGGGAAGGCCCCCTACGGCCAGGGGGCTGGCATGGGGACCTGTGGGCCAGCCCTGGGGTTCCCGGTAATAACAGGATGCTGCTTGTCACTTGCCCATTCCCTTTCCACTGAAGAGCACGTCCACGTGTGTCTTCCACAGTGCTGTGACGGCTGAAGACCATGATGGAGGAAATAGATGTACCCAGGAAGACCTTCTAAGTAACATGCACATTACTGTTTTTAAAGATGTATTTGAGGCGCCGGCACCGTGGCTCACTTGGCTAATCCTCCGCCTGCGGCGCCAGCATCCCATATGGGCACCAGGTTCTGGTCCCAGCTGCTCCTCTTCCAGTCCAGCTCTCTGCTGGTCCAGGAGGGCAGTGGAGGATGGCCCAAGTATTTGGGCCCCTGCACCCGCATGGGAGACCAGGAAGAAGCACCTGGCCCCTGGCTTTGGATCGGTGCAGTGTGCCAGCCATGGCGGCCATTTGGGGGGTGAACTAACAGGAGGAGGACCTTCCTCTCTGTCTCTCTCTCACTGTCTAACTCTACCTGTCAAATAAATTAAAAAAAAAAAAAAGTATTTGAAAGGCAGAGTGACAGGGAGAGAGGAAGAGACAGAGATCTTCCATCTGCTGGTTCATTCCCCCAATGGCCTAAGCAGAGCAGAGCCAGGAACTCCATCCTGGTCATCTGCATAGGTTCCAGGGCCTCTGGTACTTGGACCATCTTCTGCTGCCTTCCCAGGCACATGAGCAGGGAGCTGGATGAGAAGCAGAGCAGCTGGGACTTGACCTGGCTCTGCAGTCTGGGATGCCCCAGTGGCTAAGCCCCCTTTGCCCCAACACTGGCCCTGCACATTAGTTTGATACAGACCGATGACAGGTGTTTAAGGGAATCCCTGGGTAAGGGAAATTGGGAAAGGTTTCTTGGAGCCCTGAGTTACGGTTGGAGGAAAGGGGCGCCTTGGGCAGTGGGGTAGCGTTTGCTGCCCTGCACGTCTGTTCAGCGGTGATATCTACGCCTGAAAGCAGCCTTGCCAAGAACAAGAGGAGAAATTGGGGCCACCTGGCAAAAGTGGGTCCTTGCACTCTTTACCTGGGCAAAGGTCGTGGGAGTTCTCTGGATCTCCCCTTTTTATCTTTAATGTATTTATGCATTTGGTTTTCCCATCTGAGGTGACCCCAAGAGGGAAGGATAGGGTATCCTAGAGAACTTGATTTTTCCCAGAGCCCATAGAGCTGTTAACACAGATCCCTATCTCACAAGGCCCTGAGGCCAGAGGGGACTCAGAAGGAAGTGTACGACACAGGACCCTTCCCAGCAGTCATGTGGCAGGGTCTTTGTTGTTGTTGTTCTTTTTAATTCTCTCAAGATTGATTGATTTGAAAGGCAGAGTGACGGACAGAAGGAGAGATGGGGAGAGGAAGGAGATCTTCCCTTTGCTGGTTCACTCTGGAAATGCCTGCAACAGATAGACTAGGCTGAAACCAGGGACTCCATCTGAGTCTCCCACGTGGGTGACAGGGACCCCAGGTTCTTGGGCCATCACGTGCTGCCTTCCAGGAAACCGAGTTGAGGTGTGGAGTCGCAAGGACTTGGACCAAGCACTCCAGTGTGGGACGTGGCATCCCAAGTAGGGGCTTCGCCTGCACAGCCCTGCCCCGGCAGTGTCAGAAAGCAGGTGGTCTGGAGGCGGTGTGGCTCAGGGCCTGGCTTCAGATCCTGGTTCTGCCATTTAGTAGCCATGTGGCCCGGATACGTTACCCAGCCTCAGTTTCCTTCCCCTGTAAAGTGGGGATGATGGTGTCTGTTGTATAGGGTTGTGAAGATTAAATGAATTGATACATGGCTACTTGAAAAAGTTTCTAGAAAATGGAATTAAAAGGTAAGTTTATTTTGGCTTAAAAATTAAAATCCTTGCACGTGAGAGGACCTCAGAAAGTTCAGGAAAAATGCATATTTTGAAAACTACAGACTTTTTTGGCACCAAAATAACTTCATCCTTTAGACCCATTTTTCCATGAACTTGTTGAAGTCCCCATGTCTCTATAAGGTCTCTACAATGGTATGTGGCACACAGCAGGCTCTCAAAAGACACTAGTTGCCGAGATTACCGTCTGTATTATGGAAAGAAGGGCCGGCCCGAGGTTTCAGGTGTCCTCGTCCTGAGCTGTGCCCTCCTCTTCCCCACAGGGCAGCAGCAGCTGACGGTGCAGAATGTTTCTGGGAATAACCTGACCATCAGTGGGCTGAGCCCCACCCAGATCCAGCTGCAGATGGAGCAGGCCCTGGCTGGAGAGGCCCAGCCGGGGGAGAAGCGGCGCCGCATGGCCTGCACGTGTCCCAACTGCAAGGACGGGGAGAAGAGGTGATTCGAGGAGGGGGTGGGTGCCGGCTTCCCCAGCCCCTCCCCGGGACGCCTGCCAGGGATTCAAGCAGCCCAGACCCGGCGAGGAAGAGCTGGCAGGTCCCTGCCCTCTCTGCTCTGACCAGACCCCTGTCCCGGGCTCCATCCTGTGCCTGCCTCATCCTCTGCCTCTTCCCATCCCCTGCCCACCCTCAACCCAACTCTCAGGTCTGGAGAGCAGGGCAAGAAGAAGCACGTGTGCCACATCCCCGACTGCGGCAAGACTTTCCGGAAGACATCCTTGCTGCGGGCCCACGTGCGCCTGCACACCGGCGAGCGGCCCTTCGTCTGCAACTGGTTCTTCTGCGGAAAGAGGTTCACACGGAGCGACGAGCTGCAGCGGCACGCCCGCACCCACACAGGTCAGCTCCCCCACGCCCCCTCATCCCCACCAGGGACCTGCCGCACTGAGAGGCCTGGGACTGCACAGGAGACCCCTCCACGTCATTCCTTTGTCGCAAAGTTTCTGGATGCTGTTGGCCCTGCCGCCCTCTGCCACACCTGCAGTCACTTATTTAACAGGCGGGACGTAGTTTGCCAGGCAGCCTGCAGCGCTCACGGGTTTTCTGGGCTGCCGCTGAGCCTCTCTGTGAGGACACCTTGGTTCCACCTGTGTCCTGGAGGCATGAGAGGTGGCCAGGGCATGCCCTCTGGCTCCCAGTCCATGCTCTTAACTGCTATCCCACACAGCCCTGCCTACTCTCATTTATCTAATGATTGTCCTTGGATTGTTTCTTGCTGGCTACTGAGTGCCCTAGGCCCTCATGTATACCCTCAGTAATTTTATTTTTTATCTCACTAGTTTGCTATCATAATGATTTATTTTAATGAAGTAGCAACAAAAATGCAAAACTAGGAGAAAAACATTCATCCATCTATCCCCCGAAACCATCTTGGTCCACAGCTCGCACTTGGGCAGACACTGCCCTTGTGGCTGTCCCGGTGAGCAGAGCCCTGTCTTGGGACTGGGGTTGGGAGCCTGGTAACCTGGAGTCCCAGCTCCTGGCCAGTGGGAGGGACAGGCCTCACCCTGGCAGAGGTGGAAGAATGAACCCAGCCGTCTGGCAGCTGACCAGCAGGGTCAGGGAGTGCTTGGGGCTGGCAGGATCTGAGGGAGTGGGGTCCTCTGAGAAGGGGTTCAGAGTCAGAGGGACCAAGATCAGAAGGCAGGCAGGCAGCCCTGTGGGGGAAACTGCAAGGTGCAGGGGACAGGAGCGGGAACAGAGCAGACTGCAGAGGGCAGAGGGGACCGAGACGTGATCAGAGGGGTCAGGTGGGCAGATGAAGCAGAGCCAGCGTGTGAGCAGGTGTGTGTGCACGGGGTGACGGGTGTCTCCTCTTCCAGGGGACAAACGCTTCGAGTGCGCCCAGTGTCAGAAGCGCTTCATGAGGAGTGACCACCTCACCAAGCATTACAAGACCCACCTGGTCACAAAGAACTTGTAAGGTCTGCTGAGGCAGGCAGCCCCACAGACACGGCCCCACCTGTCCCGCCGGGCCTCTGGCTGAGAGGCACCCCTCGCTGCCCTGGGCCCGCTGCAGCTCCCTCCTGCGACTGTGTGCCCACAGGAAGGGGCTCTGCTCCCTGTCCCCTCCTCCTCCCAAAGCCCCTTGGTTCTGCCTTGGCCCTGCCCTACTCACCATGAGCTCCCGGCCCGCCCAGACCGTGGACACTGGTCGTGCCCAATGAGACGTTCTGAACCAGGACGCGTGGGAACCCTTATTTCCAAAGGAAAAACATGCATTTCACTCCGTGGAGGAGCAAAGTGAGCCCCGCCCCCGCCCCGCCCCCAACACTGCCGGAGTCCCATGTGCCATGCCCCTCTCCCACACCTCCCCAGCCCTGCTGGCCACTGTGGGTGCCCGGTGCCCTGCACCCAGCACTCCACTGGCACCCACCTCTGGAGAGGCCAGGAGGCCACCAGGACGCCACGTGGCCAGCACCGGCCCAGCACATTCCAACTTTCTATTTAAAAATTGAAGATGCTGTGGACTCCGCCCTGCCCCCTTTTCTATGGAGAACGCTGCCTTACGCCCTACTCCAGATGATGAACACTGTGTATCGCGTGTGCTTTAAACGAGTTTCAGTTCATTGCTCCCTCTTCCTTTCCTGTTACCTCCCCACGCCTGCTTTCAGTTTAGGATTTTAGGGGGCAATGACGAGCATATGAAATTTTTTTTTCACTCCAGCCATCCTCTTTCCTAAGTGACACAGCATTTCAACCCAGACCCGATTCAGGTCCAGACACCTGAGCCCTCCCCAGCCCAAGGCCTCCCTGTGTACAGTGTATATTGTATAATAGACAATTGTGTCTACTACATGTTTAAAAACATATTGCTTGTTATTTTTGAGGCTTTTAAATTAAACAAAAATCCAACTTTATTTTGCGTTGTAACTGCTTGAGGTCTGTTTTATGAACTAAGTGACAGATTTGTTGTCCTTTTATTAACGATGTACTTTGTTGGTCAGCGCTGGACTGACAAAAATATTTTTCTTGCTAATAAATTGCCTGAGGCAAAGTCTGCACCTTAGCAGTTCAACTTCCTTTGTCTTACCTTGGAGGGCTCAGAGGAGGAACTGCGAGGTGGGGGCCCTGGCCTCCCAAAACCGTCCACGCTGGCACCAAGGCAGATGCGGGACACAGCCTGAGAGGGGCCTTGGCCACACGTGCCCCAGGGCCCGCACAGGCGCTTCTGCTTTCTGCTGCTGTCAGGTTAGCTTGTGCCACGGAGCAGGCGGCACAGCCCCGCCTGCAGACTCCCCAGCCAGTGTACTGCCACCTCCCTCAGCTCCTCCCCCGGGAGAGAGCTTTGGCTGCACAGCCCGGTACAAGAAGCCCAGAGAAAAGAGCCAAAGGGTCGTCGGTCAGCCACTCCCAGACTCTCCAGAGTCCATAAATACACAGTTCCCTCCCTGCCCTAGGCAGGTTCTGGGAGGGCCTGGCAGCCCCCGGGAAGACGCTGGCCACAGCTTTCCTTCTCCTCCTTGCCCTGCAGCCCAGGAAGGGCAGTGAACTGACCAGTGCTTTCTGGTTTTAGCCCACACACAACAGGGCCAACGCTTTGCTGGGGATTTTTTTTTTTTTTTTTTTTTTTTGGCAAGGAGGGCCACGTGCAGCCCTGCTAGCTCTCTTAGGAGCCCCACACTTGCTGGCTGAAGGCGCTGAACTCACACGCCAGCCACACATTCTGGTGACATATTTTGAGAAAGAATGGGAAAAGAGAAGGGTGCAGCTAGCCCCAAGCCCCTCGGGGCTGCTCCTGCCGCATGTAGAAACTGGGCCAAAGAAGTGAGGTCACGGATTAATGAGACTGAATAGAAATAAAGCCTGCCCGCCTCCAAAGCTCCAGGGTGTTCTTGGCCACCTCACCAGAGCCTTCCAAGCAGGGCCGTGGGCCCCTCCCCTTCCTTAGGCGGCTCATCAGGAGTCCCCGCCTCCTTCCCCAGGGCTGACTGCCCCCTCCCTCCTGTCGGCACTGCAGACTCCTCCTACTCAGCCCTTCTCCCCGCCTCACTTCAGCCCCCAGCCTTTAGCTCCCAAGGCAGCCAGGCAAAACGCCAGACTGCTGCAACTCAGAGCCCCAGGGACCAGGTGGGCACTGTCCTCACCAGAGAGCAAACAGTGAGCGCCACGGGTGTCAGTGACCCTCGTGTGACCGCACGCCTGGGATACAGCCTCCACCATGCCAGAAGCCCACGCTGAACTCCGGCCGCTTGATGTACAAGAATGCCAGCTGTGTGTGTGTGTGTGTGTGTGTGTGTGTTTCCTAACAGAAGTCAGAAATGCAGAGTTTCACAGGAAACCTCACTTAACACAGCAGGACAGGAGTGAGCCAAGGGCAGTCTGTGACTTCTGCCTCAACCTCCCCTCTTCCCTGGCCAATAGCATCTTCTCTACCCACCCTGACAACCTCCTACCCCTAAGTCTTGCCTTCCCCAAGTGACAGGATTGCGATGGCCAAAACAGAGCTTAGCCTGCCCCCCAAGGGAGTCTAAATGCCTGCTTCCCATATTGGAGTGCTTGGGTCTTCAAGTCCCAGCTGCTCCGCTTACGCTCTAACTTCCCGCTTAGGCACCCTGGGAGGCAGCAGTGGATGGCTCAAATACAGGTGGGAGACCTGGATGGGGTTCCCAGCTCCTGGATTCAGGCTGGCCCAGCCCTGGATGTTGCAGGCATTTGGGGAGTGAACCAGCGGATTCATTTCTCTCTCTCTTTCCTGCTCTGCATTTCAAGTAGATAGAAACAGTTACTTGAAAGGCAGAATGGGGGCCGGTGTTGTGGCATAGCAGGTTAAGCCGCTGCCTATGGTGCTGGCATCCCATATAGACAACCAGTTCAAGTCCCGGCTCCTCCACTTCCAATCCCACTTCCTACTAATGTGCCTGAGAAAGCAGCAAAGGACAGCCCCAATGTTTGGGCCCCAGCTGCCCACGTGGGAAACCTGGAAGCAGCTCACGGCTTCAGCCTGGCCCAGCCCCGGCCATTGTGGCCACTTGGGGAGTGAACCAAAGGATGGAAGATCTGTCTCTCCCTCTCTCTGTCACTGCATTTCAAATAAATCTTTTTTAAAAAGGAAGAGTGACACACACAGAGAGAGAGACAGATCTTCCACTTGCTGGTTCACTCCCCAAATGGCTGCAATAACCAGCGCTGAGCCAGGCCAAAGCCAGGAGCCTGAAAATCCATGCAGGTCTCCCAAGTGGGTGGCAGGGCCCTAGGGACCTGGGCCATCTGCTGCTGCTTTCCCAGGCACATTAGCAGGGCGCTGTGTTGAAAGTAGAGGAACTGACACCCGGTATGGGATGCTGGCATCACAGTCAGCAGTTTAACCCACTGTTGCACAATGCCAGCCCCAGTAAATATTTTTTAAATGAGGAGGCAACTGTACAAAACAGGTGGCACAGACCCTAGGGCTTGGGCCACCGAGCTCCCTGTCTGAAGGCTCAGGCTCCTGTCACCTCTCCTTCCCCTGCCTGCATGAGGAGAGGAAGGTCCTCAGTCCCTCCTCTCCACTGAGCCAGGACCCACTGACCTAGGAAAGCACAGCCTGGGTACCTCGGATGGCAGCGCCGCAGCAGGCAGGCAGACAGGCTTCCCGTGGTGCTGCTGGTGTGGTGGAGGAGCAGGCCGCAGGCCCTCTGGAGAGCCAGTGGGGTGCCCACTGGTCATCAGCCTGGCTGTGGTCATGTGTAGGTCCCCGAGTCAGGGATCAGCTCTGCCTCAGTCCTCCTCCCCTACAGGATGGAAAGAGAGCCTGGTTATTAATCTGCACCCCTGCTCCCTCACCCACAGCCCCCTTATGCTCCATATCGTCTCGGTCTCTTCCTGACCTCCCGTACCTTAGAGGGGCTAGGCCGTGTCCGCTCAGCACAGGCACAGGTGGCCATGGCCTTCTTCCTAGCCCTAAGGTCTCAGGGACCCAGGGCTAGACCCAGCCTCTACCACCAGCTCTCTGGGCGCTCACTCCCATCGGGCAGGGTGTCCTAAACATTGGCCTTCCGCAGACAGGTGGCCTCCTCACCACACTAGGGAGCCTCCAGGGAGTCTGGCCCAAGCTTCGGGACTGGTGGCAACTAGGAGGTAGTGGTGGGGAAAGTGGGCTGGGGCGGGAACTCTGTCGGTGCAGGAGGCAGCACTGGTCACTTCCTGGTGGCCACACACACACACACACACAGGCCACTGGCATCCTCCTCCACCCCAGGCAAAAGGAAACAGGGCAAAGATTACTTCACACACACAGCCCTAAGGAGGCCAGCCCCCTCCCCAGTCTGTCTCCAAAACCAGGGTTGCTGCATCAGCCCAAAGTCATGAGGGTCCCCCAGTCTCCCCACACCGTACCCATTCTTAAGTGGAGGAAGTCAACAAAACAGACTAGACTGTCACCGCAGACTGAGGGGACATGGCGGCGAGATGCAGCGTGGGGCCCTGGTGTAGACCCCAGGCCAGGAAAAGGACATGGTGGTGGGGCGTGTTTAAAGGTATAGTTGGAACACAGCAGTAGTTAGGTTGGTGGTGCGCCCACGGTAACGTCTCAGTTGGGGTCACTGTCTCTGGTTGGGAAGCTCTGAACACCCAGGGCAGCTGGGAGAAGCAGATACAGAGAATCTCTGTAGCTTTTCTATAAACCAAACATCGCTGTAAGATTTTATTGTTAAGTGTATTTTTAAAGAAATGGAGTAAAACAGTAAAAACAAAACAAAAAAACAAACAAAAAAAACACCCACAAACAGAGCAAGATCACCCAGCCAGCTTCTAGACTGCAGTGGAGGATGGGCAAGTGTCAGGGAGGTGACAGGCACCTGGGGACTCTGGCATTACGTGAGGGCTGGGCACCGCGTGGGGCACAGCTGGCCAGCCCGGCTGCCGGTCTCCCCTTGCTCCAGCCCTCAAGGGGGTGCTGCTGGCAGCATCTCAGGTCCCTGGACCCACCCAGGGCTCGTGCCAATGCAGCATGGGTTCCAGGGACACTGCCTTGGGTCAGAGGCCACCTGTGCCTTGGCCACACTCTGGGGCTCACGGAAGTGCAGTCATCTCAGGACGGGGGCAGCTGGGTTTCCCAAGTGAAGGGGTCCTCAGGAAGCAGAAGAGAGGCACAGGTGGAACCATGGACAGGGCCGAGGGTGCCGGGAAGCCCCCACGGCCAGCCGGCTGCACGTAAACACACGGTGTCAGACACCTGCCGCCAGGGAGCCTGGGGGAGGGGAAACAGGACTGACTAGAGGCCAGCCCACGGGCAAGGACCACCTTGGGTTTGTCAGAAGTAATTAAGAAGCCACCAGGCCTCTTCCCAGGGCCCACACTGGAATCAGCAAAGCAGCCAGTCCTGGGGCTGAGGCGGATTCACTCACTGGCCTTCAAAAGCTCAGCATCCCTGGGGCCAGCGCTGTGGTGTAGTGGGCTAAGCCTCTGCCTGCAGTGCCAGCATCCCATATGGGAGCCGGTTCAAGACCCAGCTGCTCCGCTTCTCTGCTATGCCTGGGAAAGCAGTATAAGATGGTCCCAAGTCCTTGGGCCATGCACCAGCATGGGAGATCTAGAAGAAGCTCCTGACTCCTGGCTTCAGATAGGCTCAGTTCTGGCCGTATTGGCCATTTGGGGAGTGAAGCAGCAGACGGAAGACTCTCTCTCTCTCTCTCCCTCTCTCTGCCTGTAATTCTACCTCTCAAATAAATAAATAATGATCTAAAAAGGCTTAACATCCCTGCGATCATCAGACACACTGGGCACTGCCCCCACCAGGTGCAAATAAACAAAACCCAAGCCCCATCCACCATGCCCAGAATTCAACCCAGAGAGAAGCTTAACAAAAGCAGTTCATGCATAAACACGACAGATGACCCCTGCTGCCCCAGGGTTTTGAGAGGCGTGGTCCTTCCCGGGATGGAGCACCAGTTCTGAGAAAAGCCTGCCAGGTGGTGCACCCTGTGGGACGTATCTGGAAGCCATCAGGGAGTGCGTGGGAGGACCCTGCCTGGGGTAATGACATAAGCACCATAGGAGGACACAGATAAGGCTCAGCCTCCTCTGGTCCCACTGTAAGCATCTAGGGACCCTGCCCTGCTGTGGCCTCCGATAACCTACTCGGGGCTTAGGCATCTGCTGGATGCTGGCAGAGCACCAAGCACCTACTCTTCGGTGTGTCCTGGGGTCGCTACTACTGGGACTCCAAGCTGAGTTCACCCTGAGGCTGGGTCCAAGAATTCCTGAGCTCTTGGGGTGAGCTTTCGGAGCAGCAGTTAAGACACAGCTTGGGATGGCCTGGTTTCATCCCGGAGGGCCTGGGATTGAGGCCCAGCTCTGCTTCCAGTCCAGCTTCCTGCTAGCGCACACCCAGGGAGGCAGCAAGGGATGGCTCAGGTGCCGGGGTCTCTACAACCCTGTGGGGGCTTCCTGGCTTCAGCTGCTGTGGGCATCTGGGGCGTGAACACCTCACGTTCTGTCTGCTGCCCCTGTCTCTCTATGTCCCTGCTTTTCAAATAAAAAATACACAAACACTCCTGCCATCAGCCCTCCTCTTTGTCTCCTGGACAGCTAGCTGCTCTCTTTCCCCTGTGTCATTACCACTCTTCCTTGGCCTCGCCCCTCCCACACTGTCCCCCGATGCTCCCAGACCCCCTGCCCTTCTCAGACGTCCTCGTCCTCCCCTTCAAGTGCCGTCCCAGCGGCTCACAACACCCAACAGCTCTCCCTGACTCTAGACTCAACTCTCCAAACCTGGGCAGATGCTGGCACGGTGAGCCAGATGCCGCTCAAGACACCCCCATCCCACACGGGGGTGCCTGGTCAGCACCCTGGCTCCTCCACTTCCGGGCCAGCTTCCGCTGCTCTGCATCCGAGAGGCTGCAGAAGATGAGCCAGGTGCTTGGGCCCCTGCCACCAGCGTGGGAAACTCAGATGGAGTTCTGGGCTTCTGGCTTTGGTCCGACCCAGCCCTGGCTGTTGAGGGCATTTGGATGGAAGATCTCTGTCTCTCTCTCTCTTTGTGTGAAAATGAACAAAAATTGAAATGTGAAAAATTTTTAAAAGAATAACAGCTTGACAAAATTTACTCACCCTAACCTAAGCATGGGTGTCCCATAAACTTAGAACAAGTCCAAACTTCCTCCTCCAGCATGTCCTACTTCGGTGGACAGCACTGCCCGTGCTGCCTCAAGGCAGGCCAGCGGCGTTGAGCCCTCCTCTCCACGCAGGCCCACGCCACGCTCTCCCACCACGCAGGCCCACGCCACACTCTCCGACCACATGGGCCCACGCCACGCTCTCCCACCACACAGGCCCACGCCACACTCTCCCACCACACAGGCCCACGCCACACTCTCCCACCACGCAGGCCCACGCCACACTCTCGTACGAGGCCCCACTCCCGTCTGACACAACTTTGCAAAACCACCAGCTCTGCCCATCACCCACTTGGTCACCAGAGCCAGGCTCCAAAAGGCAAACCTGATCATTAAACATCGAAGTCCATGATTCAGTCAGATAATTAGATAACACGGTGGGTTGAGAAAATAAATGCAAAAGCATTGGAAGGAGACGGGCCAGGCACTGTTCCCAACCCGACGTGCTGGCTTCTTTCCTACTGAGAAGCCCAGGGACCTCTCTGTGCAAGAAAATTCTGCACTTGCTCTCTGCTCATGCCTGCCTTTCTCCAGACAAGCTGGGGGAGGCAAAACATTTAAGAAAACACAATAACAGTAAGAAAAAAAAATTCCTTTCTCCCACTCAGAAAACCCTCCCAGGGGGCTGGCGGGGTGGGGGGCAGGGGAGCAGCCACAGCCAGGAGGCCAGTCCCCTTCCCGGGAAGCACTGCTCTGTCATGCTGAGGCCAAACCCAGCTGGGCAGAGAAGCACCCCACGAGCCTGTGGGTTATCTTCAAGACAAAGGGAAAATGTACCAAGGGAATCGTTTGCAAACTTCCCTGCTAATCTCCAAGGAAAGGAGAGGCTGGCGAAATCCAGCACTTTTTTGTGCTCCCCATCTGGTTTTGTTTTGTTTTAGAGATTTATTTATTTATTTATTTTGAAAGGCAGAGCTACAGAGAAGGAGAGAGAGAGGAGGGAGAGGTCTTCCATCCACTGGTTCCTTCCCCAGATGGCCGCCACGGAGCTGAGCTGAGCCAATCCGAAGCCAGGAGCTTCTTCTGGGTCTCTCACACGGCTGCAGGGGCCTAAGCACTTCCCAGGCGCCATTAGCTGGGAGCTGGATGGGAAGTGGAGCAGCCGGGACTCAAACCAGCATCCATATGGGATGCCGGCACTGCAGGCAGAGGCTTAACCTTCTATACCAACAGGGCTGCCCACCCCACATCTGGTCTTTTTTTTTTTTTTTAAGATTTATTTATTTTGAAATCCAGAGTTACAGAGAGAGGCAGAGACAGAGAGAAAGGTCTTCCATGCGCTGGTTCACTCCCCAGATGGCCGCAACAGCCAGAGCTGCGCCAATCCAAAGCCAGGAGCCAGGAGCTTCCTCTGGGTCTCCCACGTGGGTACAGGGGCCCAAGCACTTGGGCCATCTTCTACTGCTTTCCCAGGCCATAGCAGAGAGCTGGATCAGAAGAGAATCAGCCAGGACTGGAACCAGCTGGCACTTCAGACCAGGGTTTTAACCCACTGCACCACAGCGCCGGCCCCTACATCTGGTCTTTTTTTCTTATTTTTTTGACAGGCAGAGTGGACAGTGAGAGAGAGAGACAGAGAAAGGTCTTCCTTTGCTGTTGGTTCACCCCCTCTCAATGGTCGCTGTGGCCGGCGCACTACAGCCAGCGCACCATGCTGATCCAAAGCCAGGAGCCAGGTGCTTCTCCTGGTCTCCCATGGGGTGCAGGGCCCAAGGACTTGGGCCATCCTCCACTGCACTCCCAGGCCACAGCAGAGAGCTGGCCTGGAAGAGGGGCAATTGGGACAGAATCTAGCGCCCCGACCGGGACTAGAACCTGGAGTGCCGGTGCCGCAGGCGGAGGATTAGCCTAGTGAGCCGTGGCGCCGGCCAATCTGGTCTTAAAACAACAAAAACTTGATATTCTAGTTGAACAATGTTACAAAACAAAAAGTTAGAATCATGGGTCTAAAAGCCTGGCCCAAGCGCAGGTGCTGGAGCACAGCCCTGAAAACAGCAGGGATGCTACTCGGGACCTCCACGCCCCGTATCAGAATGCCTGGCTCCAGTCTCGGCTCCACTTCCCAGCCAGCTGCCTGCTGGTGCGCGCCCTGGGAAGACGGCAGATGACTGTCCAAGAATGAGGGTCCCTGCCACCCACGTGGAGACCTGCACCGGGTTCTGGGCTTCAGCCTGCCTCAGCCGGGGCTGTTGTAGACATTTGGGGAGTGAACCAGCTGATGGAAGATCTCTGTTCGTCTTGCTGTCTCTCTTTCAAATAAAATACATGAGTAATTTGGAAAAAAAAAATCAAATGGCACTTGTAGTTTCAACAAATAAAAACAAATGGGGCCAGTGTTGGGGTACATGGGGCTAAGCTGCTGCCTGTGATGCTGGCGTGCCTGATGAGCACGGGTTCTGCTCCCAGTTCTGCTCCATTTCCTATCCAGCTTTTCCTGCTAACAGGCCTGGGAAAGCAGTGGAAGGCAGTCCAGGTCCTTGGGCCCTTGCACCCTGAGAGACCTGGATGTAGCTCCTGGCTCTTGTCTTCTCTGTCTCTCCCGCTCTCTCTAAACTCTGTCTTTCAAATAAAATAAATGATAAAAAGAGAAAAAGCAAAAATATAAGTAAATAATAATATAAAATAAAAAGATTTTATTTAATTTGAAATAAATGATAAAAAGAAAAAATATAAGTAAATAATAATATAAAATAAATAATAAAAAGATTTATTTAATTTGAAAGACAGAGTTCAGAAAGAGCTAGAGAGACAGAGAGAGAATCTTCCATCTGCTGGTTTACTCCCCAAATGGCCAGGGCTGGGGAAGGCCAAAGCCAGGAGCCAGGAGCTTCATCCGGGTTTCCCACATGGGTGGCAGAGGCCCAAGCACTTGCGCAATTTTCTGCTGCTTTTCCCAGTCCATCAGCAGGCAGCTGGATTGGAAATGGAACAGCTGGGACTTGAACCAGTGCCTGTATGGGATGCTGGCATTGCAGGCGGTGGCTTTTCTGTTATGCCACAATGCTAGCCCCCATTAAAATAAATCTTAAAAAGTAAATAAATAAATAAAGCCTGGCTCTTACCACCTGCAAGATGACTATAGCAAGGAGCACCAAGTCCCTGCCTGCTTGCCTGGCCTGTCTGTCCACCGACTGGCTCCTGCAGCATGGATTAAAACCTCTCAGTTCAGGGCTGGCGCTGTGGCGCAGCAGGTTAAAGCCCTGGCCTGCAGTGATGGGGTTCTATATGAGTTCCAGTTCAAGTCCTTGCTTCTCCACTTCTGATCCAGCCCTCTGCTAAAGCACCTGAGAAAGCAGGGAAAGCCCCTGGGAAAGCCCCTGCTACCCACGTGGGAGATCCAGAAGAAGCTCCTGGCTCCTGGCTTCAGATCGGCCCAGCTCCAATGGTTCCGGCCATTTGGGGAGTGAAGCAGCAGATGGAAGACTCTCTCTCGCTCTCCCTCTCTCTGCCTGTAATTCTACCTCTCAAATAAATAAATAATGATCTAAAAAGGCTTAACATCCCTGCGATCATCAGACACACTGGGCACTGCCCCCACCAGGTGCAAATAAACAAAAACCCAAGCCCCATCCACCATGCCCAGAACTCAACCCAGAGAGAAGCTTAACAAAAGCAGTTCATGCATAAACACGACAGATGACCCCTGCTGCCCCAGGGTTTTGAGAGGCGTGGTCCTTCCCGGGATGGAGCACCAGTTCTGAGAAAAGCCTGCCAGGTGGTGCACCCTGTGGGACGTATCTGGAAGCCATCAGGGAGTGCGTGGGAGGACCCTGCCTGGGGTAATGACATAAGCACCATAGGAGGACACAGATAAGGCTCAGCCTCCTCTGGTCCCACTGTAAGCATCTAGGGACCCTGCCCTGCTGTGGCCTCCGATAACCTACTCGGGGCTTAGGCATCTGCTGGATGCTGGCAGAGCACCAAGCACCTACTCTTCGGTGTGTCCTGGGGTCGCTACTACTGGGACCCTGAGGCTGGGTCCAAGAATTCCTGAGCTCTTGGGGTGAGCTTTCGGAGCAGCAGTTAAGACACAGCTCCTCCAACAGACGACACAGCCCTCGCGGACAGGAACCCAGCTGCCATCGCCATCTTAGTGTCACCAGACCTAGCAGCTCAGCGCCTGGCTGGAAGGAAGCCTCTCTAAGTGTCTGCTAAATGCACCCATGTCCATCCCTCTGAGCTCAACTCTTGGCCTGGAAGCAAACCACTCACAGGATCTCGTCTTGGTGCTTTAGGATCCAGGGCCAGGGCAGAAGTAGCCTCGCAGCGCTCAGAGTGTGGCCCCACGAGCAAAGCAGCCTGAGTGGACCGGCACTGATTACCAGTTAGTGCTTACACAGGTCCAGCTGCTCCGAGGCAGGCAGGGCGGCCGCGTTCCTGCATAGGAAACCACTTCGGCAAGAAAGCAAGTGCAGTCAACTCTCAACCAAGCTGATGGGGCTGTGGGGGGTGAGGGCGGCACAAAGAAATGGCAGCCAGTGGAGAACGCAGAGGCCAATACCTCTAAGCCTCCCGGCGTGTATTATTTCTTTGCAGCAAATTTGTCCTGCACATTGCTTGTGCCTCGAGCCAGGCACACGCCATAAGGGATGACGACCGAGGCACCTCATGGAGAGCTTTGTGAAGTTCAGCTGTAACACCGACACCCGGGCAAGCCAGGAAATGCCCTGACCCGGCACAGACCCAGGGGGTGGGGGGACTGCCCAGATGGCTCTCTCAGCCCCCCTTCCTGAAGCTGGTGGGAACCACGGGCTGCTCCAGCCTGGTCAAAGCTGGAATGGACCCTGGCAGCTTCGCCACTTCCCTGTGCACAGCCACCTGCTCCCCCGTTGCTGGCACTGACTGAGGGACTAACCTGTGACCTGCAAAGGGTAACGTGGGAAAAGAGGGAAACTCCACCAAGATGGCAGAGACCCAGGACAAGGGGCACGGTGGCAGCTTTTTCTGGAGGAGAACTCTTGAAGCGTGAAGTCTGACGCCCAGCCACAGAGGAACCCATGAACAAGGGGAGCAGGACGCCGGGACCCCGTTTAAGAAAGGGGCTGGAAGGAGGGTGCAGAGCTACAAGAGGAAGACGGCCTGCTCTGGGATGTCTTGACCCCAGATTTCCCTCTTTGCCCCTACCCATTCAGCGTTCTCCCGCCTCACCCCGCTGTCTGTTCTGACCCCACGGCACCCACCGCACCGCACAGCATCCACAGCGCCATCCTCCACCTCCACTACACCCTTCAACCTCTCCCACCCGCAAGCCCAACCGGAGCACCCCTTCGTCTGTGGTCCCGTCACCTTGCCTTAGAGACCGGCCCCTACTCCCTTTCTTCATCTTTCCTTGCCCGCTCCATCAGCCTCGCCTCCCAGGGTGCTCCCTGCCCCAAGCTTGCCTTCCGGCGCCTGCAGTGGGCCAGTCACTCCCCTGGAAGCCCCCAGGGCCTCTCCCCTGCCGCCCCCGTGACCGGGCTGCAGCAGTCTCTATACCTTTAACAAACCTCCACGTGCGTCTCAACAGCAGTGACAGCATTTCCGCGTCTCTCTGCTCCCGCCCCCGGAGGCGCTGCCCATTGGTCAATGCCTTCCTCTGTTCTCGTTCTAATTGGTTTCTCTCCGGAAAACGCCAACCAGTGATTTCTCCGCGTCTGTCTCCCTCCTCTGATCCTGCACTCCCATTGGCTGCGAGGCTCTGTTTGGTTAGCTCTGTGTCTGGCAAATCCAGACGCCCCCGCCAAGAAATTGGTTCCGAATCCAACAGAACCCAGCGCCCAGCGACGCCGGGTCACGTGGCCGGCGGCCCTCATGACGTGCGGGCTGCGAGGCGTCACTGTGAAGTTCGGGCGACCTGCTGAGTGGCCGGGCTACGTGCGTCACCTGTGCGGTCGCGGTGCTGCCATGGACCTGGGACCGATGCGAAAGAGTTACCGCGGGGACGGAGAGGTGCTGACCCAGGGCAGGGCCTCCCGCAGGGGGCGGCGGGGGCGGGGGTCCCGGAGTGAGTCGGAGGAGCCCCACCGGGGCTTCTGGGGCGAAGGGTTTGGGAGGCATCCCCAAGGTAGAGCGGGAGGTCCAGAGACGAACGCCCGGGGAGCTGTTCTGGGGACGGGTTCACCAGGCAGCTCGTCCTAGAGGACCAGAGCGCGAACCCCGGAGCCCGCCTGGGCTGGCCTCGGCCCCTGGGACCTGACGTGTGGCTCTGGGCGATTTGCTCAACCCTCTGGGCGTGAGCGTGGCCACCTGCAGGGGCGCAGTGCCCACCTTGCAGAATGCCGTGGGTTTAGAGCTTTGTAGGTGCTGAGAGCAGTGGTAATGAGCTTACAGAAGGTCCCATCCCTTGCGCAAGTGGAATGGGGGAGGAGAAGGCTCGGCGCTGCCTGCTTCAGGACCTTCTCCTGCCCTCTGGGAGACGTTCTGTTCCATTTCCTACCTCGGAATTAGGAATCGGGGTCCGGAGCCACAGTCACCCGATCTGTTTGCGTGCGAGTGTTTCCGGAAATGCGGGTTTTCATGACCTACGGAATGGGACTAGATGGGAGTGGGGGAAGCAGCCCAGGTGCCCATGTTTGTAGGCTCCTGGGATGATTCTGACACACAGGCAGTGTAGACATGCAGACATGCATCCCTGGCTCACCTGTCTCTAGCAGTGAGGCTCGGAGGGTTGTCTGACCCTTTCCCATCTGCAAAATGGGACCCAGAATCTTCCTCCCGTGTTTTACTGGGAGGCCGTCGTTGTGAGGACCAAATGAGTGCATGATTGCAAAGTACATGCTGTGATTGACTATGTTAAATGAAATAAAACTGCCAGGCTTTTGAGGAGGCTCACCTGACCTCCCTGGACCCCATGAAGCAGTTCGCTGCCTGGTTCGAGGAGGCTGTCCAGTGTCCTGACATAGGGGAAGCCAACGCCATGTGTCTGGCCACCTGCACCAGGTGAGCGTGGCCGTGAGCACCTCTGGGTGGGCACAGATGAAGTGGGAAATGTAGGAAGCTCTCAACTCCGTGGATGTGAGCTCTGTGCTTCCAGCTGTTACTAGCATGCTGTGTGGCCTCGGGGAGGTTACTTGTCCACTCTGGGCCTCAGTGTCCTCACTTAGAAACCAAAGATCAGAGCCCTGAACTCCATGTCAGTGATAACACACGGTGCCTGGTTCACCTCTGCCATGGATGCACCCACACACAACTCTGTGCCTCCCTCATGTCTGCATCCACCCAGCCCCATTTGCCCTGTAAGAGCCAAGCCTCGGGACCAGCGCTGTGTCGCAGTGGTTTAACCCACTGCCTGCAATGCCAGCGTCCCGTATCAGAGCACTGTTTGAGTTCCAGCTACTCTGCTTCTGATCAAGCAGAAGATGGCCCAAGTACCTGGGAGTGGGGAGAGCTAGGTACGGGGTGGGGGAGGCGGGCAGAGTTGGAGGCAGTGCCCAGACATCTCGGGGGAGGGGCTCGGAAGCCAGGACGAGGAAGTGGGCCCTGACCCTGGCGCTCTGCTCTTTGCTGCCAGGGACGGGAAGCCCTCTGCCCGCATGTTGCTGCTGAAGGGCTTTGGCAAGGACGGCTTCCGCTTCTTCACCAACTTCGAGAGTCGCAAAGGGAAGGAGCTGGTGAGGGTCCCCCAGGGTCCCTCCCAGGGCTTCGGGGCTGCTGTGCCACCCGCCTCCGCCTCGCCGCCCTGCTCAGGCGCCCGCCTGCCCCCTGACCTTCGCACCTACTGTTCCCTGACCATGAATGCGCACCCTCTCCACCTCCACTGCTGTCACCTAGCGGGCGCCTCCTTGCCTCCTGTTCCTGCAGGTCTCAGCCCAAATGTCCCCAGGCAGGCCTTCCTAGAACTTGCTACTCAGCTGTCTGCCACTCCTCCAGTCGTACCTGTGCATGATCGATTCCCTCCTGCTAAGCAGCAGGCTCTGTGGGAGTAGAGCTGTGCCTGTGTTCGCTCTGATACTCCCAGCCCCTCCTGGTGTCAGACAGGCTTGGCACTTTGCATTCAGTGAATCCACAAAGCGTAGCCCTCCCTGAGCTGGTGCCAGCCAGACGCATACTTCTCAGCCAGCGCTCACAAATCCACGGGAGAGCGAAGCGGCCACACCTCCCTCTGCAGTCAGACTGGCCTCAGCCCAGCTCTTCACCCGCTGCATGAACTCGGGCACCTTGCATAACCTCGCCGAGCCTGTCTGCACGTAGGCGACAGCAGGGAGATGACCGTGAAGGCGCCTTCTGGGGGCCTGTGTCCGCGCGTCCCCTGCCTTCCCCTCGCACTGGAGGCACCCTCTGCCTGCCCTGATGGCTCTCTCTGGATCCTCTCCCGTTTTCAGGACTCGAACCCCTTCGCGTCCCTCGTCTTCTACTGGGAGCCCCTGAACCGTCAGGTGAGTGAGTGCTCCCAGGATGGCCTGGGAGCTGGGGGCCCAGCAGACAGGGGCCTGAGTTCTGGAGGAGCCTAGTGCATGTCCCCAGACTGGGCGAGCGTCCTGCCTCGACCTCACCTCTGTACTCACTCTCAGTCGATTGGTCTAGATGGAGCCAGGAGGGCCGGGACAGTCGGCAGGGGAAGAGTGAGGAACCGCGCCTGGGCGGGCGGGGAGGGCGGTAGCACTGGTCACCACTCAGCCAAGGCCACCCCTGCACAGGTGCGTGTGGAGGGCCCCGTGAAGAAGCTGCCTGAGGAGGAGGCTGAGAGCTACTTCCACTCCCGTCCCAAGAGCAGCCAGATCGGAGCTGTGGTCAGTCAGCAGAGCTCCGTGATCCCCGACCGGGAGGTGAGTGGGGCTCCTCCGGGGCTGTCCGTCCTGCAAGGTGGAAAGGACGATGGGGAGGGGGGGACACAGTCCCGGAGGGCAGGCCAGCCCGCTCGCTCACCCGTGTCCTCGGCTCAGCACAGAGCACATGCTCGCTGAGTGCATTGCCCACCGGGCCTGGCCTTCCTCTCCTCTCCTTCCCCCGTCAGTATCTGAGAAAGAGGAATGAGGAACTGGAGCAGCTCTACAGGGAGCGAGAGGTGCCCAAGCCAGAATACTGGTGAGTGGAGAGAGAGAGGACCCCCAGGACCCCTCTGTGACCCCCAGGACCCCTCTGTGACCCCCAGGACCCCCTCTGTGACCCCCAGGACCCCCTCTGTGACCCCCAGGACCCCTCTGTGACCCCCAGGACCCCCTCTGTGACCCCCAGGGCCCCCTCTGTGACCCCCAGGACCCCTCTGTGACCCCCAGGACCCCCTCTGTGACCCCAGGACCCCTCTGTGACCCCCAGGGCCCCTCTGTGACCCCCAGGACCCCCTCTGTGACCCCCAGGGCCCCCTCTGTGACCCCCAGGGCCCCTCTGTGACCCCCAGGACCCCTCTGTGACCCCAGGACCCCTCTGTGACCCACAGGGCCCCCTCTGTGACTCCCAGGACCCCTCTGTGACCCCCAGGACCCCTCTGTGACCCCAGGACCCCTCTGTGACCCACAGGGCCCCCTCTGTGACTCCCAGGACCCCTCTGTGACCCCCAGGACCCCTCTGTGACCCCAGGACCCCTCTGTGACCCCCAGGACCCCCTCTGTGACCCCCAGGGCCCCCTCTGTGACCCCCAGGACCCCTCTGTGACCCCCAGGGCCCCCTCTGTGACCCCCAGGGCCCCTCTGTGACCCCCAAGACCCCCTCTGTGACCCCCAGGACCCCTCCGTGACCCCCAGGACCCCCTCTGTGACCCCCAGGGCCCCCTCTGTGACCCCCAGGGCCCCCTCTGTGACCCCCAGGATCCCCTCTGTGACCCCCAGGGCCCCCTCTGTGACCCCCAGGGCCCCCTCTGTGACTCCCAGGACCCCCTCCGTGGAAGTCCGGCCTGTCCCTGTCTGTCTCCCAGCTGCTCTGCGGTTGCATCCCAGCAACCTCCTTCTGGAGGGCCGGGCCGAGGGACGGGGACAGGGGAGTGACCGGCTGGACGGGTCACAAGCCCTAAAAGCCCTGCTTCTCCTTGTAGGGGCGGCTACCTCCTGTGCCCGCAGGTGATGGAGTTCTGGCAAGGCCAGACCAACCGCCTGCATGACCGGATTGTCTTCCGGCGCGGCCAGCCCACGGGCGATGCGGCGCTGGGGCCCATGACCCGGCGCGGGGAGGAAGGCTGGCTCTACGAGAGACTCGCGCCTTGACCGCAGCGTCGGTCGGCTGCGGCGGCGCTGGGGCTTGGTGCCGAGAGAGACTGTGTGCTGGGGAGCCAGGCCCTTTGTGAACTCCGCTTCCTCCCCACCCTGAGGTGCGGGGCTCCTCGGGGTCAGGCCTCTGAGCTCGCTGTACTCGCTGGCTCCCAGCTGGCTGCTTGCGTGAGTGTAACGGTGCTGTGGAGAATCACGAAGGGGGAGTGGTAATTCCGTGATGATTTTCTTGACCTTGCTTAGGGTGTACTGGACTAGCTCTCTCCAGGGGTGACTGGCTGAGACTCCCCTTCAGGTGACAAGGTGAGCCCCTGCCCCAGCAGCCTTGTCGCCCCAGCATCCCACTGGTCAGAGCCGACTGGCCCCAGCCTAGGCACCAGAGCCAATCCAGCCAATCAGATCTTCTTGCCAGCAATTTGATCTTTGACATGGAGAGACCCGAGGCCTGGCTGCTGAAATCCCCAGGCCACCCTGGAACCTTCGCTCCCACACTGGGGCTGTGCAGTTTCTCCTTCTGCCTCAACACACCCGCTGCTCCCACTCAGCTCCTTAGAGTGTGTGCTTGAACTTGAACTGAGTTCCGCTGGTTACAACGAAAAGAGCCTGAACTCACTTCCTTGTGACATGATTCCGTGGCATCTGCCCCACTTCATTTCTGCCTTCTGTTATTTGAAGCACATCAATAAGAAAAACAGTAAATTTCTTCTCTGTGGCTCCTGGGGACCCACAATTGGGAACTACAGGGAAGCAGTCACCTCAGCACCGTGAGAGATTCCAGCTGATCTGAACTTTCCGGGAGCAGGTGGGCTGTCTGCAGGGTGGTGAGGGTCCTGTCCCCAGAGCCCCTCCATCCCAGTGAGCCAGGAACTCTGGAAGGGATTCATGTGCTGCTACCTACAGGCCAGGACGATTTTAGTCAAGTTTTACAGTCCATGTTTGCTCATGGAGCCTGTGTGTGTGTGTGTGTGTGTGTGTTCATATGTGTATTGAATTTTCCAAATATAAAATTATTGTTGAGCTTCTGCTTTTCGGGTTACTCACACACCCCCTTTTCCCTACTCCCCGCCTCTGCTGGTGATGATGCTGGGATTACCTGGGTCTCCCTGTGCAGCGGCCCAGGGGATTCCATGCAGCTGAGGTCACAAGCGCCTGCGAGAACCGTGCTGCTGGCCGTGTGGTCCAGCAGCCCTTTGGAAGCCCTTTTGAGAGCCTGGCGCCCACCTCCAGCCCCGGTGAACCCAATTCTGCAATTAAACAAGCCCCCAGGTGACATGAGGCTCTGACATCAACCTCCCAGCCAGCGACCTCCCCCCCCCATTTGTGATGCTTCGTAAACCCTCGGCCTCGTCCTGTGCTGAACTGTCCTGCATGTTCGCTTTCCTTGAGCACAAGCCTGCTGGCTACAGAGAGGAGCCAGGCTGGGTACATGTTTGCTGTGACTAAGCCAGGATCGGAAAACTGACTAGCACTGGCTGCCATTGAACTGACTACTCTACAGACTGTGCTTCCTCCCCCTCAATGGACATGGGTTTCAGGGCCCCTCCGAGGGCAGCCCCTTCTGTGTGGACGCCCCTAGGACCTGAGTGTAGCATTAGCCCTGGCTGCTTCCCCTTATCTTGCCTGTTCAGTGCTGTGCTGAGGGTTGTGACTTTTAGTGAAGGCACATGTTCTTGTGGGTGTCCAGTGTTCCCTTCCCGTTACTGGGGGCTGTGTGTCCCCCCAGCTTTGGGACTAATCTCAGCTCTTCGTTTCTAGTTCTCTCTCCGTCAATCACTGTACCAAATCTGTAATAAAGCCCGTCAACCGTGCCTGATGTTAATGTTCTACTTGGCCTGGTCTCACCCCTTCCCAAGGAGGGGAATTAGCGAATTCCTCCCACTTTGCTTCTCCTTGCCGTGTAGGTTGGGCGTCCAGCAGGGGGAGCCCGCCGCCCAGGGTGGGCCCCTTCTGGGCAGTGGAAGCTGGTTGTAGCCGGCCTCCTCTGCCTCCCCCCTCCCTCTGCTTGGGTCTGGTCCCAGTGAAACTGTGGTCGATAACCCGCAGCCTCTCCCGGCTCCTGCGTGTTTGCGCTCTTGTTTCCTCCTCCTCCTCCTCCTCGGGCCTTGTGAACTCTTGCAGGTGCCTTGCTCGGCCTCCCTGAGGAGCCAGATGTCCCTTAGCTTCTCCGCACCCAGGCAGCCCCCATCGTATGGTACCTGTGGGGTATCCCTGCAAGATCCCTAGAGGATGACTTGGGGGCTGTGAACTGGATCAGCACACAAAGCACAGAAGGGGTGATGGTAGTGCTGGAGCAGGTGGCAGTGTGGTACCAGTGTTAGCTAGAATGGTGGCTCTGTGGCCCAGGGCCCACGGGAGGGAACCACAAGTAGGCTGATGGGGAGGTCCTGCAGACTGGGGTCTGGGGAGACAGCCAGGCTCGGAGCTGCGTGGCTTCTCCTGGGCTCCTGACCTGTTCAGCCTCCTCGGAGCGTGCTCACCTCTAGCACAGTGAGAAGCAGACACAGCCCTCTGTCCTCTCCCCTGCCACGTCTGCATGAGGGGGCCTGTGCACCTTTTTGTCCTCAGCCTCCGTTGCCTGTCCTCCCCCACACACCGGGGGAGGGGCAGATGAGACTCGGGGTGGGAGAGGATTGTGGGGCCGTGGTCACAGGCACAGGCCAGCTCTGGCTTCAGTCCCAGCTCGGCCACTGCCAGCGCCTGACCTAGGGTGAGTGATTTGACCTCGCTGAGCCTCAACTAACTCGGTTGGAAAGTGGGGCTTGTGAAGTGAGGAGCCTGGGGTGCGCTCAGTCCACGGTACCTGTTAGCACCAACAGCGCTGCCAGTGTGGGGAACAGCTGAGCTCCTCTGTAGGAGGTTTTATGGATTGAGTAACTGGCGAGACGCTTAGTGTTCCATGTGGGGAGGAGCCCACCCTGGTTCCTCCTGATCCTCCGAGTGCCCCATTGCCTGTGGGAGGCACCAGCAAGGGCCCTGGGGTGTGGATCTGTTTGTGTTGGTGATGGATTTCCTGAGCGACAGCTCCCTGAGGTGGGGTGGCCCCGAAGCCCGCTGGGAGCCAACCGGAAGCTTAGTGGCCACCATGGTCTCTCCCTGTGTTCCCACCATGGGCACCAGAGATTTGACCAATTTCTTCCACTTCCCAGCTCTTGTGGCTTGAGAAAGAGCCAGAATCCTAATCCCAAACCAAACTGGGGCTTTGGGGCCAGTCACTAAAGAACTCTCCTACTCTCTGAAGCCGACCAGAGGGAACTGACCACTGAGCGTAACCAGCTCCTCCCTCTGCCTCCCCCCTGCCCCCAGCCATAACTTGAGTGCAAAGTTAGTGACCCGGGTCCTTCACTGTCACATGTAGGGGACCCTTCCCGAAGCTGGACGAGAGCAGCCTGGGCTCAAAGCCCCACCATGCTTGCAGGGAGCGGGCACAGACACGACACACGGCCAGCTCGGTAGCACCAAGCACGGGCAAAATCGGCTCCCCCTGCCTTGGCGGCGTTGTTGATTACAGTGACGGAAACCTACAATTAATTTTTTTAAACAAAATTCGAGGCTCCAGAACTCATCACTGGGGCTGATCCA
This sequence comes from Sylvilagus floridanus, assembly GCA_949820135.1. Classification (NCBI taxonomy): domain Eukaryota; kingdom Metazoa; phylum Chordata; class Mammalia; order Lagomorpha; family Leporidae; genus Sylvilagus; species Sylvilagus floridanus. The sequence continues at coordinate 23,826,511 of OX463237.1, forward strand.
TCTTAAATATGAGGACGGGAAGGACAGGAAAAACTGGCTGCTGGCTGTCCCTGTGATTGGCCACCTCCGCGGCGGTGTGGCCAAAGCAGGAACCCGGGGGTCACTGATGGGCTCTGCAGCACTCCCCGCAGAGTGCCAGGGTCCTCTGCTTCTCCGCACCTGGGGCAAAGTTCCAGGAAGTTCACTGCTTGTCTTAGGAGGTGAGCTCAAGTTCAACGTCTCCACCTCTGGCTCCAAGGAAACCACCCCTGTCACGTGGCTTCTGGAACGGGTGCTGACCTCAGGTTGGGTCCAGGGCACAGTCACGGGTAGAGAAGTCACAGGGAGCAGCAATTCCCACTCACCCTGTGCACGGTCGGGGGGAGGAGGTGGAGTCTGTCCTGCTCCTTGCTCTCTTTTCCCTGGTTCCCTGCCATGGCCACCTCCCTGTGGGCCATGCCACTTCTTCAAGGCGGGCTGTTTCTTCCTGGGCGGGAGTTCACCTCCTCGTGCTGGATGGAGTGCCTTTGTCATCAGGGGGAAGATGGGGAGACGTGGGCATCTCCCAGGTCTTGCACACAGCCGGGCACACGGACGCAGACCTAACAGCAGACACTTCCTGCCAGCAGGCACCAACCACCCCATGGCTTCCGCTGCCACCCAAGAGGCCAGTGTGGCGAGCTCCTGCCTCAGACCCACTGCGGGCAGGGGGCTGGCGGGGGCCCATGTCCTGCCCTGGCCCCTTCACTGGCCTTTGTCCTCCCGCTCATCAAAGAGGCTGGGGTTCTCGGCCAGCGTGGCACGCACCTTCTTCTTCTCCTTGAAGCGGCCTGAGTTGGAGACTTTGACGTGCTTGCCCTTGGTGCCCTTGTCCACAATCTTCTCCAGGCGGCTGTTAAAGTCACTGCTGGGGGCGCCGGCGGTGGGCTCTGCGCTGGCCTCTGTCTGGACGTAGGAGTCCGGGATCTCATAGAGCACCTTGGGAGTGGATTTCTTTTTCCGGAGGAAGGTCAGCTTCCACCAGCCAACTTCAGTCATGGCGCTCCCCAAGCCGAGGCGGGCTTTCTGCTGAGCGAGGGGGGGAGACATCTGTCAGTGGGGGAAGCAGGTGGGTACCCCGAGCCAGCTTGCTCTAGACTCATGATCACAAAGATGGGGGCTGGCAGTGTGCTACTGGGGGTTCTCATATTGGAGCACTGGTCCCAGTCCCCGCGGCTCTGCCTTCAATCTAGTTCCCTGCTAATGTGCCTGGGGAAGCAGCAGAAGATGGCCCAAGTGCTTGGGCCCCTGTACCCACATGGGAGACCTGGATAGAGTCCCTGGCTCCTGGCTTCAGTCTGACCCAGCCCCAGCCGCTGCAGCCACTGGGGGAATGAACTTGCAGATGGAAAATCTGTGTGTGTGTGTGTGTGTGTGTGTGTGTGTGTGTGTGTGTTTCTGTTACTCTGCCTTTCAAATAAATAAAATAGGTTTTAAGGGGTTGTGGCACAGGGGGTAACGCCACCACCTGCAATGCCAATATCCCATATTGGCACCAGTTTGGGTCCTGGCTGCCCCACTTCCAACCCAGCTCCCTGTTAATGGCCTGGGGAAAATGGTAGAAGATGGCCCAAGTGTTTGGGCCCCCACACCCACATGGGAAACCCAAGTGAAGTTCTTGGCTTCTGGCTCTGGTCTGGCCCAGCCCTGGCCATTGCGGCCATCTGGGGAGTGAACCAGGGAATAGAAGATCTCTCTCTCTCTCTCTCTCTCTCTCTCTCTCTCTCTGTAACTCTGCCTTCCAAATGAATAAAATACAAATCTTTTTTTTTTTAAATAAAAGACCCACTATTTTAAAAAATAAATCTTAAAAAAAAAAAAACTGAAGAATGATGGGAGGGCGGGATGTGCCAGGATTCCGGTGAGTGTGATGGACACTTCCATAGAGTGCAAAAGAAAGAGGAGCCTGGAGCAAGGGCCACTGAGGGAACGTGGACAAGGAAGCTACAGAGCCAGCAGGGACGGGGGACAGCTGCACCCCATTGCCCTGCAGGGCTGTGGGAGCTTCGATGTCTCCTGGTGCTGCAGGCGGGTCACTGGCTTGCCTGGGTCACGTGGCATCAAGGCCTTTGACATTCACCGTAGCCAAGTCCTTCCCACTACACCACCAGAGCAGGTAGATGCTCATATATGGACAGACATGCCCTGTGCATTTTGCTCGGAATCCATTACAAAATTAAAGAGAATCTAATAGCAAGAGCGTGCGATTTGCACTTCCCAGTGGCAACAAGCCGAATGCTGAGTTTCTCCTGAGGGGGAGGAGTGGGGACCTCGGGCTGGCCCTGTCCCAGCCTGGTGCCCTCTGGCCGGCTACTTCTCTGAGCCTCATCTTCCTCCCCCATCTGTCCAGCCTTAGCATTTAGCTCTGCTGTCAATCCCTTTGCTCAGAGGTGTGGATGCACTTGATGGAGTAAAACTCAGGGGTCTGGCAGTGACCACTGAGAGATGGCGCCCCCGTCCCCCACCGGGCCTGCACGAGGACAGGAGGTTCCCAGGCATCTGAAAAGCTGGAAGGTGGTTAGGTGGAGCCCCGAGGGCCACGTAGATGCGTCACCACAGGTTGCACCTTCCACGAGAGCACGCAGGCTTCTCCATGCACTAGCTGTGAACCCTGACACAGAGCAGCCTGTCTCAGAGACCACCCCGCCTTCCACTGATTCCTACAAAGGTGCAGCGTGAGCCAGTGGGTGCTCTGGGAGGCGAGGTCGCATGGACGTCACTGACGGCTGGCAAGGGGAGACAGGAGCAGGGGACAGCCGACAGTGGGAATTAAGATCAGGGAAGGAGCAGGCAGAGGGATGATGAGTAAGGGCACTTCTGGGCCCAGAGAGATGGGTGGTCGGGTTCCCAGGACTCCTGGGTACCGGCTGTGACAGCTCTGGAGAGGAGGGTGCAGCTGCAGTGACCACTAGGAAGCCGGGCGGGCAGTGGCCAGCCCAAGTAACAGCAAATAAATCCCTCGCCACCTTCACAGACCGATGGTCCTCACTACCTTTCCTAAAAAGATCCGAAAGAAATCCGCCCCGTGATGAATAGGGGTTTTCTTTGTTGTAGGGGGAAAAGAGGATCTCTTCTCCATGCCCCCCTAGGGCACACCCACCCTGTGGGGGAAGCAGACCCCCTCTGCCAGCTGCTCGGTCCCCTCGCTGGGCTCAGGCAGCAGGAGAGACCACTAGGGAGATTCTGTGCATCCCACACTTAGAAAGGGAAGGAGAGTGTGAGAGTGGCGGGAGAAACAGGTCCCAGGTACCCCCTCCCGGAGAGCAGAGCGCACCCCGGGCAGCCTGAGAGGTTTGCTTTGGCAGCCTGCCCCTCCTGGGCTTAGCACAGCCTTGCACAGAACTTGGTGTTCCAGCATGGGCTTCTGGAAGGAGTCCTGGAGAAAGAGAGGGTGCTGGCTTGCTCTGTGGGCGCCCCCGTGGCTGCCTTGTCCGAGGCAAGGCCCACATTGGCTCCACTGCCGCCTAGCTGCCGGGCAGACGAAGAGAAGATCCAGCCCCTGCAGCTCCCTCCTCCGGCTGCCAGACGCCCCAGCTCCGTGAGGGACCACGGCTTTTCCCTAACGCATACCCATTATAACATGCGTAGTTCAGGTTGGACTCCATGCAGCTTCAAGCCCCTTGGCACAAAGGGAGCCACAGATTGCAAGGAACTTGTCAGAAAACTATGGGGATGGGAGTTACCCTTGTACCCAGCCCCAGGGCCTCCACCAAGGGGCCTCTGTGTGCTGGTGTCTCCAGGGTGCTTCCCGCCAGGCCATTGGGGTGCTGTGACATCCTAACTTCCCAGACACCCACAGTTGCGAAGAGCAAGGTTTCTATAGCCAGAGGCCCTGGCCAGGGGAACAGAAGGCCGGAGGGGACTTGGGGTCAGAGACTTGGGATTTCAAACAAACCCAGCATTTGATGACAGCTGTGGACCCCACGACCTGCTTCTGGAGGGCCCTGAGCTGGCCTTGCTGAGGGCTGAGCCCTTGCCCCGAGGCCTAGCAATCTGTGGGATGATGGAAACCAGCCCCTGAGGGCCTAAGGAGACAGCCTGCCACCCTCTGTCTTTGGCAGTCAGTACCATGGCATGCATGTGGGTACCTTGGGACAGTCCCCCCAGCCCCTAGCCCATTTGGGCTCTAGGAGCTGCACTGCAGGGCTCTGTCCAGACTGGGCCAGGCCCCTTCTGAGCTGGGACGAGTTAACCATTGACTGAGGCGGGGGCGGAGGAGTGGAGGTGCCAGGGAGAGGAGCGAGCCAGTTTCTGTGTTGGAAGACAAAACCCAGAACCTTCTCTCTCATCCTGCTGGTGAGCACCCCCAGGGGCATTTATCTGTGGATGAGACTGGGGTGCCCTGAGTAGGAGCAGGGAGAGAACCCTACTAGACAGGCAGAACACACAAGGAGTCAGTGGCAGGCTGCAGTCCAAAACAGAGTTAAGCGGGAAGTGGTCTGGAGACAAACTTCCTGGGCAGGAGGTCGGCGGGAGGCCTGGATAGCCTCCAAGGGCCCAGAGGGCTGAGTCTGCCTGGGTTCCCCTCCCCGCTGAGCCTTGGACACAGACCTGGGTGCCCCACCTGGGGACCGTGCCTTGGTTTCCCCACCCACCACCCACTCCCTGTACCTGTAATCCTGACTGCTCCGGGCTGGAGGCGAGACCTTCCCTTAGAAGGAGAGTAGGGGAGGCGGGGTGCCTGCGGGGTGCCGGGCTAGGCTCAGGCCGGGCGAGGTGAGTAGGAGCAGCTGTGTGTCAGGTGCAAGAGAACAGGTGCAGGAGCAGATACCTGCTCCGCTGCTGTGGCAGCTCCTGGAGTCAAGGTGAACCTGAAACCCAGCCCCTCCCGGCTAAGCAAACAGAGGCAGAGGCTGGCTCAAGCTGATGAATATTCATTACCCCAGAAATCCAATCCCAGTGCCCCTTCATCCAGCCTGAAGCCTGGGTCCTCCAGGGACCCGCCACACTGGAGGAAGGGATCCCAGGGGAAGCCTGGGGTGGGGGAGACTGGGAGCCTCTCTCCTCAGTTTACCCACTCTTGGGTGTCTGGTTGCACCCCCCGGCTGTAGCCAAGATCACCCCACCCTGTTCACCCTCCAAAGGGACTCAGATATGGCTCCACCACCGACCACCGCCTGGACGTTGCCCAGGGCATAACCGGGAAAGAGTTAAGGGCCGCTGGCTGCTCCCTTTGTTGGGCTGGGCAGGGCCCGGTGCACCCCAGCTCCCTTTGAACTCCCTGAGTCGAAACCGGTCCTGGTTAAACTGGTTGGCAGACCGGTTCCCAGACTGTAGGCTCCGCCTGCCCCAAGCCTCAAAGCTGAGGCAGGTGCTAGGGAAGGGGCTGGGGGTCTCTCCTGCCCTGAAGGGCCCCACCTGGGGGGAAGAGGGAGACACCAGCCCCTCCTTGGGGTCTGAAACACCCACATCCCACTAATCCTTAACTGAAGACGGCCTCGGGATCCTTGACATCATGTGCAAAACCCAGGGCGCCATTGCTCTGCATGGGACAATCAGACGCTCAGGGAGCAGTGACAGTGACCTCCCCGTCCGCGCGGAGGACCCTAAACTTCCAGAACGAGGCTTTGTAGCCGCCCCAGGTGCTTGCAGGTACTTGCATTTCACCCCCTCAGAAGCGCATCCTTAACGCTGCCCTGCCGGGATGCCCAACCCGCCTGCCAGCTGCCTTCCTCCAGGGATTGAATGTGCACCTGCCAGGCACAGAGGGAGGTCCTGGGCAGAAAAGAGGTGTAATACTCCCCTTCCCCCGGCTGCCCTGAAAGCTACAAATGCTCACTAACCACCTCCCAAGCCTGGCCTGCCATCTCCAACCCTGGCTTCTCCAGGCCCCCGCATCTTGGGACTCTTGGGTGCCTATCCCCTTCCTCCTAAACAGCACCCCGCCCTGAGATCGTCCGTAGGAGGGTCCACGGTGGGACCCACTTGGCCTGGCCCTTCCTCTGCTGCCCTCCAGCCCCTCCCCTCAGCCCTCTGGACGCTTCCGGAACATGGAGCCCTCTTAGCCTGCCTTTCTGATGCACAGGCTGCCTGGGGGTGAGAAGAGAACAGGCTGTGCTCCTAACCTAACCCTAACCCTAACCCCCTGTGCAGGAATGGTCTCCCTAACCCCCTGTGCAGCCTAAGACAAACTCCTATCCATCCTTCAAAACCTGAATTAATTATTATGCCTCCCACTCCAGCAGGAATTTTCATGTTTACTCAATACTTCTAAAAAAAAAAAAAAAAGATTCATTTACTTAGTTTGAAAGTCAGAATTACCGAGAGAGAGATTTTATTTTCCACCTGCTGGTTGACTCCCCAGATGGCTGCAATGGCCAGCACTGGACCAGGCTGAGGCCAGGAGTGGGGAGCTTCACCTGAGCCTTCCATGTGGGTAGCAGGGCCCCATGCACTTGGACCATCCTCTGCTGCTTTTCCCAGGTGATTAGCAGGGAGCTGGACTGGAAGTAGAGCAGCCAGGACACCAACCAGCGCCTATATTGGATACTGACATCACAGGCGACGCATTACCTGCTACACCACAGCACCAGCCACTCACTCATACACTTCTTTTTTTTTTTTTTTTAAGATTTATTTATTTACTTGAAAGTTAGAGTTACACAGAGAGAGGAGAGGCAGAGAGAGAAAGAGGTCTTCCACCCAATGGTTCACTCCCCAATTGGCCACAACAGCTGGAACTGCACCAATCCGAAGCCAGGAGCCAGGAGCTTCTTCCGGGCTTCCCACGTCCTTGCAGGGGCCCAAGGACTTGGGCCATCTTCTACTGCTATCTCAGGCCATAACAGAGAGCTGGATCGGAAGTGGAGCAGCCGGGATTAGAACCAGCGCCCATGCTGGTGCTTCAGGCCAGGGCATTAACCTACTGCGCCATAGCGCCAGCCCACTCATACACTTTTGGTTAACATGTTATATACATGACGGACTATACATCTGTATAAACACACACATACATACAGTATTAGAAGGATCTATTCATCACTCTGCCTCCCTTACAGAATTGTAGCTCCCTGAGCCTAGACTCATCTATCATTGATACAGAATGATGAACAGCAGGTGCTTAATGCAAGTCTGAAAACACCAATAAGAAATGGAGAAGCGGCCCACTGTCGGTGGCATTGCGAGTTAAGCCACTGCTTATGACACCAGCGACGCAGATCGCAGTGCCAGTTCAAGTCCTGGCTGCTGCACTTCCGATCCAGCTCCCTGTTAATGTTCTTGGGAAGGAAGTGGATGATGGTTCAAGCACATGGCTCCCTGCTACCCACCTGGGAGACTCCAGATGGAGTTCCAGGCTGCTGACTTGACCGTTGTGACCATTTGGGGAGTGAACCAGCAGATGGAAGCCGAGCTAGGACTTGAACCAGGCACTCCGATACGGGATGGCGGCATTGCGAGCAAAAGCTTAACCTACTGTACACCTGCCCCTCGAAGGAACTCAGTACAGCCAGTTGCTGTGGCCTACGCGCCTGGAAGCAGGTGAACTTGAGAGAAGATCATTGATGTGACTTCTAGTGGTTCCAGTGACAGCCGGCTTGCTTTTATGCCAGCACCCCACCGGGGCAGAGGCCAACTGGAGGGCATTGTCTCTCAAACCAGGCAGGTGCCTGTACGTGGTTTTCAAGATCTGTCACTGGCTCTGAGAGCAGAGTTTGCTCAGAGAGGGGGTGTCTGGTTCAGAAGGCACCAGAGAAAGTGAGTCCCTCCTCCCAGCTCAGCCATAGGCGAGAGAGCAGAAGGGAGGTGAGGGGCTGTGATCCGGGGGTCAGGTCCCAATTCCCATCTGTACAGCAAGGGGCTTGTCCTGAAGGCATTCATCCTCCTGCCTTTGAAATCCATGGGCCCGTTGTGGGGGTGGGGGTGGGGTGGGTGGGCAGCACCCCATCCTCTCAGCCCAAGGAGCCAGCGAGAACGGCTGGGGCAGGTCCACCTGTGCAGGCCACCCTCCCTGAGCGTCACCAGGACCTGGTGCTGCGGACGCCCCCGCCCATCATCCGGGGAGCGAGCTGGGACATCAGGCCCAATCCCTGGTCCTGGGAGGAGCAGGGTGGGGAGAGAGGAGCTGGAGATAAGGCTGTGAGCTATGGATGTAACTCCCTGTGCACAGGCCACTTTATTGCTTTATGAATTTTTCTCCTGTGAGGGCGCCTTGCTACCACAAGTTCAACTGTGATATGCCAGGTGCAGCAGGTGGTGGACACAGGCTCAGAAATCCATCCTTGTAGAGCATTCAGATAAGGGAGCCTCAGGGACTGGGGGATCCCGTTGGGGGACACAGCCACAGGGCCCCATTGGTTTCCTTTTTTTGTTTTTAAGTGAACAATCTTTTTTAAAGATTTATCTATTTATTTATTTGAAAGGCAGAATTACAGAGAGAAAGAGGCAGAGGCAGAGAGAGAGAGGTCTTCCATCTGCTGGTTCACTCCCCAGATGGCCACAACAGCTGGAGCTGCGCCAACCCGAAGCCAGAAGCCAGGAGAGTTTTCCAGGCCTCCCAGGTGGGTGCAGGGGCCCAAGGACTTGGGCCATCTTCTACTGCTTTCCCAGGCCATAGCAGAGAGCTGGATCGGTAGTGAAGCAGCCAGGACTCGAACTGGTGCCCATATGGGATGCTGACACTGCAGGTAGTGGCTTTATCTGCTACGCCACAGCGCCGGCCCCCTCATTGGGTTACAAATCCCCTCTGCCCTACTCACCCTTCCCATTTTGCTGACCTCTGTTCCAGAAGTAGATCCTGACTCCAGCGATGTTTCTTTCCCAGAACACGGAAGACAGGGGAGCTTGCCCCTCCCCTCCCTGCAAGGCCAGGAGACCAGAGGTCCCTGGAGTGCCCAGCCTGGCGCAGTTGACAAGTCAGGTGAGGCCAAAGATAGGTCTTAGGCAGGTGACCCGAGGTAGAGCTGGGAGTAGGGCAGAAGTAAGCAGAAGGTGCTTTCTGGGGCTGGCACTGTGGTGCAGAGGGCTAAGCCGCCACTTCCAACGCCAGCATCCCATATCGGAGCACCAGCTCAGTCCTGTCTGCTCCACTCTGGTCCAGCTTCCTGTTAAGATGGACCAAGTCCATGGGCCCCTGCACCCATGTGGGAGACCAAGCTGGAGTTACAGACCCGTGGCTTTGGCTGGCCCAGCCCTGGCTGTTGTGGCCATTTGGGGAATAAATCAGGAGAAGAAGGATCTTTCATTCCTCACCAGTTTCCACCTTTCAAATAAATAAATACATACATAAATGAATGAATAACACCCCCCCCTTTTTTTTTTTTTGACAGGCAGAGTTAGACAGTGAGAGAGAAAGAGACAGAGATAAAGGTCTTCTTTCCGTTGGTTCAACCCCCAAATGGCCAATCCAAAGCCAGGAGCCAGGTGCCTCCTCCTGGTCTCCCATGTGGGTGCAGGGGCCCAAGCACTTGGGCCATCCTCGACTGCCTTCCCAGGCCACAGCAGAGAGCTGGACTGGAAGAGGAGCATTGGGACAGGATCCGGCGCCCTAACCGGGACTAGAACCCGGGGTGCCGGCGCCACAGGTGGAGGATTAGCCTAGTGAGCCGCCGGCCCTGATTAAACCTTTTTTGAAAAAGCTGCCCTATGGGGTTGGAATAGTAGCGTAGCAGGTTAAGCTACCGCCTGTGACACCAGCTTCCCACATGCGCACTGGTTCAAGTCTGGGCTACTCCATTTCTGATCCAGCTCTCTGGGAAAGCAGCAGAAGATGGCCAAAGTGCTTGAGCCCCTGCCACCCACGTGGGAGACCCAGATGAAGTTCCAGGCTCCTGGCCCAGCCCTGGCCATTGCAGCCATTTGGGAGTATGAAATTTCTGTTTCCCCTGACCCCCGCCCATAACTCTGCCTTTCGAATAAATAAATAAATCTTAAAAAAAAAAAAAAAAAGCTGCACTCTGATCTGGATCCCTCGGCAGTGGAGCTGCCACTGGCCGTGGAGGGGAGCATTAGCATTCTTCCTGTTTTTGTGGGAGGAGCTTTATGGGGTGTTTATGGGGACTGTGTTCCAGGCACTCTCTCCATGCTCTCAGCCACGCCCGGAGGAAGACCCTCTGACAGCCCCACAATCTGCACCACCATTAGCAATTGTCCTGTGTGCTTGTTTCTTGTGGCTGCCATAACAAACTTGATGGCTGAACACGGCAGAAACCCGGGGAAGGATGTTTGGCGCAGCAGCTGACACAGTTTGGAACGCCCGCACCCCTGGTTCTAGTCCTGGTTGAGGCGGTCGAGTCCTGGCTCTGGTTCTGATCCCAGCCTCCTGCTTGCATGTAGCCTGAGAAGCAGCGGGTGATGGCTCAAGTACCTGGGTCCCTACTATCCACGTGGGAGACCTGGCCAGACCTCAGCCTGGCCCAGCTCCAACTGTTGCAGGCATTTGGGGAGTGAACCAGTGGGTGGGAGGTGTCTGTATGTCTTCATCTCTCTCTCTCTCTCTCTCTCTGCCTTTAAAAAAAAAAAAAAAGCATAAGAACAGCCTAGCAGACACCTATTCTCTCTCAGTCCTGGAGGGCACATCTCCAACATCTGTCACAAGGCCGAGCCTGAGCGTCACAGGGCCGAGATCCCTCTGGAAGTGCCAGGGATACTCCGCCCCTGGCCTCCTCGAGGTTCTGGGCCAGCGAGCTGCAGCGGCTGCCGGCTGCATTGCTCCCTCTCCACCTCCTCGGGGCTCCTGTCCCCTTTTTCCATCTGGCTGCCCCCTCCCCCCAAGCCTCTACCTTACAGGAACACCAGGGGTGGCATTTGGATGGGATGATCTCGAATCCAGAACCTTGACTTCATCGTATCTGTAAATAGACCGTTTTAGCAAACACAGTCCACCCTCACAGGCTCTGGGGATGCCACAGTGGGGTGGGGGGGGAGGGGGCCGGTGCAGCCAGGTGCCTCTCAGGTCCTCCTTGGAGTACGGACCAGGCGTGCGGCCGGCCGTGGGCCACTAGCTCTCAGGTCCTTCCGGGTCCGTGTCAGCTACGGAAGCGCCTCTGCCGAAGGCATGCTGGTCCAGGCAGCCCACTGCTAGCGAAATAAAAGTGCCGCGATTTCAGCCCTGTGAAGACACTGGGGGGGGCACCTTCACCGCAGGGCCCCCCACCAAACGGACTCAAGCTTCCTCAGGCCCGCAGTGCAGCTGGGTTTCCGCCTTTGCCCGGTGCTACTGCCGTCTGGGTCTCCTCACAGGAAGTGATCCCTAACAAGCATCCTGGCCCCCAAATGCCTGCTATTCCTGCAGAACACAACCTGTGGCGCAGTCATTTCAGATTTTGCCTCTTTCTCGCATTTCTCTACTGCGTTAGCACCAATGGCTCCTCCAAGAGCCAGGACCACCCAGAAGCCCAGAGCGTGACCTTATTAGGAAACAGGGTCTCTGCTGATGCGTTCCCCACCACCTCCCCTCACCAGGCTCTCCAGCCTCAAAGCTCTTACCCCAGGGCTTTCTCCATGGTGCTTCCTCCTCCCTGAATGACACCCATTGCTGCCCCAATTCAAGCCTATCCTGCGAGAGAGACTCGGCTCCCTTTCTTTCTCACAAGAGCCCAGCCCGCTCTACGGTCTTGCCCCCGAGCGGAGCGGCGTGCTCCCTTCCGTCCCGCAGCATGCACTCTGCGCACACCTCCTGCTTGGTTTGTACAGGGCTTTTGAAGCCCCTGTGACACGTGAGTAGTGCTAGGCTTTGGGGGTACTTTCGTGGGGTTCAGAAGGTGCTGGGCCCCTGGCACAACACACCACCACTTTCTGTGAGGGCCGGGACTATGTCTTTATTTTTTATTTATTTATTTGTTTGTTTGTTTATTTATTTTGCAGAGTTAGGCTGTGAGAGAGAGACACAGAGAAAGGTTTTCCTTCCGTTGGTCCAACTCCCAAATGGCCAATCTGAAGCCAGGAGCCAAGTGCTTCCTCCTGGTCTCCCATGCGGGTGCAGGGCCCAAGCACTTGGGCCATCCTCCACTGCCTTCCTGGGCCACAGTAGAGAGCTGGACTGGAAGAGGAGCATTGGGACAGAATCCGGCGCCCCAACCGGGACTAGAACCTGGGGTGCCGGCACCGCAGGTGGAGGATTAGCCTAGTGAGCTGTGTAGGGTCCCCAGCAGCGCAGCAAAGAGTGCTGGGCAAGCAGAAGAGACGTGGCGCTGGGGCGCGGGGGAGGGAGGCTGGAAGACGGTGGTTTGGGAGTGGACTTGGCTTTCCTCCCCTTGGCAGTCCCTCCCTGCCCTGTGAGAGCAGAATCAGTGCAGTGGCATCCTTAAGAAATGACACGTGGGACTCATTTCACGACCCCATGTGAGTAACGAAGGTGAAGGGTCAGGGAAGGCGTGGCTGGCCAAGGGTCAGGGTGCAAGCAGTGGCCCACAGGACACCATCAGGGCCCGTGTTGGCCTGGGCTTAACTTAGCCCTCATCTCTCCCCATTGGTTTCCTCTCTCCACTCCCAGGAGGTGTGGGGAGGGGGAGGTGTTGACTCCAAGTTCTGAGCTGTGCAGGAAGGAATAAGGAAAGGAGTGGGATCTCACAACCCTTCCCCCAAGACTGGTGATCACGGTCTCCCCACTCCTGACAGCGATGACCACCACCACCACCACTAACTGCCTTCCTGACCCCGCCCCACCTCCCCTCATTCTTTCCTGTGCAAGCATCATTAAGCACTTGACACTTCAATGGCAGGTGTCAGGGGCCAATAAGTCTGTACTCCCTGCCCCCAGGGTGCTCACAGACATGCTGAAGAGGGAAACAACACAGAAGTTACACCTCTAACAGCCAGAGGCCTCACCAGGCTGCTGTTTCCCCGGCTTCCAGCCCAGCAGGCAGACACACCACACACACACACACACACACACACACACATACACACACACCCCTCCCACAGTCAGTGTGACCATGAACAAACACACAGACCATAAAGTCATAAACAGATGGCGAATGAAAGAAATGGGTATTTGAATGGCCAGGGTAATCTTTCTTTTATGGCTTGTAGGAGGATAAGCAATGGGTGCTCTTGCCCAGAATGGGGTGTGGCAAGAAGGAACTTTGGAAAGGGCATGAACCGCAGGGGTGGGAGTTCTGAGTGCCTGGCCCAGCAGCTGGGGAGAAAGTGGGAATCAGGACGGGGAAGAGGAAGGAGGGGGCCTGGGGCCACTGTGGCTGAGCCAAGGGGGCAGGCGGGGCGGGGCGGGGGTGGGGGGTGAGGAGAACCAAAGGCAGAAAATGAGAAAGCAGGCTGGGAGCGGACAGACCCAGGTTTGAATCCCAGCCCTTCCAACCATGATCTTGGACAAGTTACTTAACTGTCTTAGTGTTGCCTCCCTTACCTTTAAAATATGGCTAATAATAGTACCTACATCATAAAGTTGTTTGAAGGATCAAATCAGATAAGGTTTATAAAACAGTTAGATCTACCCTGGCACGCAGGTCAGTGTTATCTTACTAAGGAATCCAGCAACAACAACAACAACAAAAGATGGCGAAGCAGCTGGAATGTATAGCAGCTGGGGGCACTGAGCTTCCCTGTGCAAAGCCGACAGGAGCCTGGCTGTGTGCCCCCTCTGCTGTGTCCCCCCTGCCAAGTCAGCAGAACCCTGAGATGCTGGGGTCAGAAGCCTCCCCCAGGCTCTCCCTGCCTCCTTTCAGATGCTGGCAGCCCCGAAGAATAAAGTCCCCCCTGGACCTTGACGCCAGACCCGCTGATCCGCCTACAGGCCCTGAAGTTCCACACGGAATGCTGCCCAAGGCCTAGGCTCCCGGGTAGCTTGTCCCAGGCAAACAGCTGGCAGAACTGCTCTGGCACTTCTCTGTTCCTCGTGAGTCACCTGCAGAGCTGTAGGTAGGGGTGAAGCGCCTGGGGTCTCTGTTTCTACCAATTCATGGGGGGAGGGAGACGGGAGACGGTGCTGGGTCTCCCACCCCCACTCTTCTCTGCCCCGCCCAGCCTGTTGGTCTAAGGAGGAGGGAGAGCTACACCTTGAGGGTGGGGCCCTGTTGTGCTCCTGGGACGTCCCAGAGAGCCCTAAGCGCATAGTTGGAGTCCAGCAAGTGTTTGTTTAATCGTGGGGGAGCTGGAGCAATTCCTACAGGCTGAGTCAGGACGGAGCTGGGAGCCGATTCCCGCCAGCGAGCCCCAGGAGCCCTGAGTCCCGGCCTGCGAGCCGTTTGCAACTCCCGACGCAAGCGCAGCAACAATGAGGAAACCTACTGTTTTATCGTGGCTTACAAAGCATGAGAAAATAAACCTAAAGCATACTGTAAAGCGCTGGTACATCTAGTGTGTGTTTATTTATTTAAGCCTGAAATGCCTGAGATAGGATAGGTGTTATCTCCCTGTTGAGGAAACTGTGGGTATCAGACAGGTTGCGGAAGGAGTCCAGGATCCCACGGGTCGGGGAGCTCGGGGTCTGCCCACTGTGGGCTGTCACAGAGACCCATGTGCTGGGCTGGGGGGCGTGGGGGTCAGTATTTAGAAAGAGGGGGCAGGAGATTGGAGCCTGCATCCCATATCAGAGTGCTTGGGTTCAAGTCCCGGTTCTGCTTCCAGTCCGGGCTTCCTGCTAATGCCACCCCTGGGAGGCAGCAGGCCATGGCTCAAGTAGTTGGGGCCCCGCTGGGACTGAGTTCCTGGCTCCTGGCTTTGGCCTAACCCAGCCCCAGCTGTTATGGGCATGGGCGGTGGGTGAGGAGTCTCTCTGCCTTTCACATGATAAAATAAGTAATTTTTAGAAAGAGAAACAGTGAGGCCCCTGGGAATCTGTGCTCAGCCCATCCCCTCTCCCCACTCTCCCCACTTCCTGCCAGGACTCAAGTCCTCCTCTGGCCAGCTAGTGGCCCTCCAAGTTGCGTGGCCAGACCCAGTGACTCCCCTGAACGCCTAAGTCGTAGACCCAAGTGCTCTCTGCACAGTTTCCACCAGGGCGTGTCCTAGCATTGCCGACCCCACAAGTTCGAGGCTGACACCTGCATCCCTGTCTCAGGTGGTGGCACTCCCACCCAGCCAGCCAGGCGTCATCCTTGGCGTCTCTCTCCCCCACACTTGGCCAATCGGTTGCCAAGTCTTGGCTGTCTTCCTCCCAAACGTCTCCAACCCAGGCTTTTCCCTTCTCCACACCCCTTGTCCCGGGTCCAGCCTGACCTCTGGACAAGAACCTCCTTCCCGTCTCTTTCCCGTCTCCCTCTAACGCATGCTCCTCGCAGCCGCTCTGCACAGGCCCCTCTCCGCCTCAAGCCCTGCTGAGCTTTCCGTGGTTCCTCTGTCTGCAGGGGTGAACTCCAGGTTTCCCTAGAGGCTCTCTTTCCCAGGACCCTCTCACCTTCTTAGAACCCCCCGGGGCCAACGCTGTGGTGTAGCAGGAAAAGCCGGCATTCCATATGGGTGCCAGTTCAAGTCCCTGATGCTCCACTTCGGATCCAGCTCTCTGCTATGGTCTGGGAAAGCAGTGGAAGATGGCCCAAGTCCTTGGGCCCCTGCACCCACGTGGGAGACCTGGAGGAAGCTCCTGACTCCTGGCTTCAGATTGGCGCAGCTCCAGCCATTGCGGCCAGTTGGGGGAGTGAACCAGCGGATGGAAGACCTCTCTCTCTCTCTGCCTCTCCTTCTCTCTCTGTGTAATTCTGACATTCAAATAAATAAATATTTAAAAAAAAAAGAAAAACTCCCACCACTTCTTGCCTCAAACTATCTACAGCACTGGTGGGGCGTGAGACATAAGCATCGACCTACGAAAGACCCTGCAATTCTTTGCATTGGACCCCAGAATATGCTGCCAGTCCTGCCCGCCTGCTGCTCCCTGGGCCCCGCTGCGTCCCTCCGGAACACCCTTCCCCACATCACCCCTCTTTCTGCTGCTCCTCCCTTCCCTTCCCCTGCCCTAACTACACAGCACGAAGCAGGTGCTCAGCACGTCTGTCCGATAAACTGAATGTAGGCAGAGTGTAACAAGAGATCTGCACACTGCTGTACACCGGAAGCGAGGCAAGGCGGGAAGAAGGCATTTTCAACCGGCTCGGAAGAACCCGGGCCAGCAGGTGCCACGACTGCCCGCTTAGCGGAGAGGGCTTCCCGCCCGCCTGGGGAGGTAGGCGCCTGGGACCGGCTCTCGGTCGCCGCCTGCCGCGACCGCGCCGCCGCTGCAGCCCTTCCAGTCCGCCCCGCCCCTCCCCGGGCCTAATCCCGCCTCACGTCTCTCATTGGCTGCCCCCTCTTTTCCCGCCCCTCGGGGCTCCGCCATTCGGATTCTCCTGGTGGGTGGGGCTTGAGGCGGGGGTGGAGCGTGCGTCCCGATTGGCTCTGCGGAAAGCGGCGACGTGGCCGAAGGAGGCCCGTTTGTGCCTAAACTCAAACTCAACCGCACAGGCTCTGGATTGGCGGTGGGGCGGGGCGGGCCTAGGTCTCCGGCCGGAAGCGGAAGTGGGAGAAAGATGCAGGTGTGGAGATAGGGAGCCGAGGGGACCGGGCCGGGGACCCCTGAGCTGGGTCCCCAGCCGCCGTCTCTCCCCGGCCCCCAGGGTGGCGGTTGGGACCGAGAGGTGAGCGCGCGGGTGGCGCGGCGCGTCCCCGCGCTCACGCCCCGCTGCCCGCCGTGTTTCCCTCCAGGAGCATCAGCACGTGCCCATCGACATCCAGACCAGCAAGCTGCTCGGTAGGACGGGGCGCGCAGCGCAGCCGGCCGCCGGGGTGGGGCCTGTTCTCTGCCCCTGGCGCCCACCGACCCCCGCCCCTGGCCACACCTGCCCCGCGTTTTCTGCTGCGTTTAACATTGATAACGTGCGTTGTCAAGTCGTGTCACCCAGGGAAGGATATGCCTTAAAGACAGTCAGCTATTAAGTGGTAGATCCGAATAGGTTCTTCAGTCTGGCACAGCGTCTGTGCATTTTTTTGCATTATACCAGAAACTTCCCCCGCTTTAAAATTTTTTAAAAATCATTTATTTGATAGATCTCCTATCTGCTGGTTCACTCCCCAAATGTCAGGACTGGCAACAGGAGCCGGAACACAGTCCAGGTCTTCCACGTGGGTGGCAGGGACCTAATTGGTTGAGCTGCCACCACTGCCTCCCATGATGTGCCTTGGCACGGAGCTGGAGCAAGGGATCAAACCCAGGCACTCTTGTGGGATGCAGGCATCTCCCTCCCCCCCCCTTTTTTTTTTTCTTTTTAAGATTTATTTATTTATTTGAAAGACAGAGTTACAGAGAAATTGAGAAAAAGAGAAAGGTCTTCCGCAGTGGCCGGAGCTGGGCCTAACTGAAGCCAGGAGCCTGGAACTCCAGGTCTCCCACGTGGGTGACAGGGGCCCAAGCACTTTCCCAGGCTCATTGGCAGGGAGCTGGATGAGAAGTGGAGCAGCCCGGTCTGGAACAGGTGCCCACATGGGATGCCGGCATCACAGGCAGAGCTTAACCTTCTGTGCCGCAGCGCCGGCCCCGGGGGCTTCTTTAGTTCCACTTTGGATTTGCCCTGGCTCTTCAGCCCGTATGTTTTTGTAAACTTGTCCTTGATCACGAAAAGGACCAGGAAGGCGTTCATTTAAGAGCTTGCTATATCCCAAGTGTGGTTTCCAACAGTTGACATTCTAAAAGTAAGAGTTACAAAGATGTGATCAGGCCCTGTCACGCCTCAGGCCCTGTGAGCTTAGTACTCCCTCCATTCTCTCTTGAACTTAGTGTGGGCTAATCCCCATTTCACATGGAGGGACACTGAGGCTGAGACAGATAGAGGGTCTCACCCAAGAAACCTGCTCATCAGAACTCAGAACCACAAGGCCAGGCCCAGGCCATGGGAGTTCAGTCCCCAGGGACTCAAGGTCACTGGTCCTCTGGGCGCTGTGGGTGTTAGCAGCATTGTGGCCGTTCCTTCACCCGCTAGCTGGCAGAGCCCACCTTGGGTTTTCCCCACTGTCACAGTTAATCCCTCTGTGTCAGCAGGAAAGAGCTGATTACCCAGGGAAGCGCAGAAATGCTGTGGAGAATTTAGAGTGGTCGCAAGTGGCACTTTTATGTCAGGACCAATTGCAGTTTCTCCGTGTCCCTGGGGAGCCAGGTGCCGTGAGAATCCCCCTGCCTGCGAAGTCAGGTGGCCGGAGTCTGTTTAGCATCTGCTCGGGCCTTTGTTCCCATCCCGCTGTCTGTGTTCCACAACCCCCGTACCTGAACCAACAGAAAGCCGACTTTAGTCTGTCTCTCGGGTATGACACTTGAACTTGTGCGTGAACTTGGGGGTGGTAGGGGGTGTTGCAAGGCTGTGACGTGGGTGTTTTCCCTGCAGACTGGCTGGTGGACAGAAGGCACTGCAACCTGAAATGGCAGAGCCTGGTGCTGACGATCCGGGAGAAGATCAACGCCGCCATCCAGGACATGCCAGAGAATGAGGAGATCGCCCAGCTGCTCTCGGGATCCTGTGAGTGCCTGGGGCTTTGTCGTCGGGGTCTCCTCCTTCCTGGAGTGCACTTTGCCAGCTGAGTGGCTCCCAGGGCTGACTCCAGAGAGAGACTGTTATTTGGGATATTTTATTTTGGGTTTCTTCCAACACAGTATGCTGAAGGAGAGAGCTACGTGCCAAAATTACTGGCAAGGGGCTGGCTTTGTGGCACAGTAGGTGAAGCCTCTGCCTACAGTGCCGGTGTCCCATGTGGGCACTGGTTCAAGTCCTGGCTGCTCCACTTTCGATCCAGCTCCCTGCCAGTGTGCCTGGGAAAGCAGTGGAAGATGGTTCAAGCCCTTGGGGCCCTGCATCCACGAGACACGGATGGAGTTCCAGGCTCCTGCCTTTGGCTGGCTCTCTCTGTAACCCTGTCAATTAAATAAATAAATAAATCTTTAAAAAAAAAAAAAAAAAAAAAAACTCCTGGCAGCCCACGAGTCAGCCACCTGCAGTGACCGGAGGCGGCGAGGTGGACACTGTGGTTCTAAGTCCTTGCCCACCTCCTTGCTTTCCAGACATTCACTATTTCCACTGTCTAAGAATCGTGGATATTCTCAAAAGCACCGAGGCCTCCACAAAAAATATTTTTGGCCGGTACTCTTCACAGCGGATGAAGGCAAGTGGGGGGCCGCGGGCTGCTAACGCAGCCCTGGGGGTGTCCAGGCCATGGGTCAGAGCCTGCCTGGTCTCCCAGGATCCTGTGGAGACACCTGTATTGACTATTTCCTGAACTTTCTCCCTGTCCCTATAGCATATACCAAAAGTGGATGGTACCCGTGGGTTTCCATTTTCAGACCCCCTGCTGTGGGGATTGCTGGGCCCCCACTGTTAAGTGGGTGGTCCAGGAGCCAGTGTTGTGGCATAGCAGGTAAAATCACTACCTGTGTCGCTGGCATCCCATATGGGTGGCGGATTGTGTCCCAGCTGCTCCATTTTTAATCCAACTCCCTACTGGGAAAAGCAGCAAAAGATTGCCCAAGTATTTGGGCCACTGCCATTCATGTGGGAGACCTAGGGGAAGCACCTGGCTCCCGGCTTCAGCCTAGCACAGCCCTGACCATTGCAGCTGTTTGGGGAGTGAACCAGCAGGTGGAAGATCTCTCTCTCTCTCTGTCTCCCTCTCTCTGTAACTCTGCTTTTGAAATAAAGAAGTGGGTGGGAGGCCAGCATTGTAAGTGGAAGAGGGTGAGAAGTTTGTTTGATGGGAAGTGCAGGCTGGGAGGGCTTCCCCTGTTCAGGGGTGGAGCTGGGACGTGGCTGCTGAGTGCACCTCTGACTGGCTTGCTCTTTCTGTCTGTTTGTGTGCAGGACTGGCAGGAGATTGTAGCCCTCTATGAGAAAGACAACACCTACTTAGGTAAAGGGGCCCAGCCCTGGAGTACTGGCGTTCATGGGAAGCCCACTCCCATGTGCGGAGACCCCAGGCCAAAAGGAGGCACAGTAGCCCGAGGGAAGAGGCCAGAGTATAGAAGTTTCCCGTTTGTGGGTGGAAAAAGCAACTGCACAGCGTGCGGCGAGGGGAGGGTCAGGCAGGTGTGGGCATTTGCAGTCAGGCGAGCAGCCGTTTGCAGGTCTGGGTGGGGTGGAAGGTGCCTCACCCGCTGTGCAACCCTGGCTGTGCCAGGCCCAGAGGCATGGGTCATCCTGGGAGACACGCGGGGGCCTGAGAGGGAGACCAAGGGCCGGCTGCAGCTGGGGCCGTGTGTGCGCGTGGTCTGCACAATCGCGATGATAGCGAGTATTTTACTGAGTGCCCAGCAATGGAAGGGATCGCGCCGGGTGTCTTACCCGGATTCTCTTTCGTCCACATACCATCGTGTTTGTGCCGCACTGGGGTTGGATCAGAGAGGTTGTGTACCTTGCATCTTGGCATCCAGAGCTGGGAAGGGAGAGGCTGGGGGCCAACCCCACACCTGCTCTTCAGCACCTCTCTAGGGTGTATTTGTGGGTGTGCCAGGGTGAATTTCCTGGGCTCTCCCCAGTGGAGCTCTCTAGCCTCCTGGTTCGGAACGTCAACTACGAGATCCCCTCGCTGAAGAAGCAGATCGCCAAGTGCCAGCAGCTGCAGCAGGAATACAGCCGCAAGGAGGAGGAGGGCCAGGCGGGGGCCGCCGAGCTGCGGGAGCAGTTCCACCACTCGTGCAAGCAGTACGGCATCACGGTGCGTGAGCCCCCGGCTAGGGCCTCGCCGGCCGCCTGTCTTCGGATGCTTTCCTTGATCTGTCGCCCTCCTCTGGTGCCCTCTCCAGGGAGACAATGTGCGGAGAGAGCTGCTGGCCCTCGCGAAGGACCTGCCAGGGCAGCTGGCTGAGATTGGGGCAGCGGCTCAGTCGCTGGGGCAGGCCATTGACCTGTACCAGGCCTGCGTGGGCTTCGTGTGTGAAAGGTAAAGGGGAGGTAAAGGGGATTTGTGTGTGTGTATGTGTGTGCGCGCTGCTCCGGCATGGAGCCATTGCCCATGGTCCCTGGCTCTTCTCTTCTGGGAGTCTTGCCCATCTGACCCTGAGGGCCAGGCTGAGCCCGTGGTGGCTTGGAGCGTGGTCAGCAGGAGTCACTCTGTGCCCTGTTGCAGCCCCACAGAGCAGGTGCTGCCGATGCTGCGTCACGTGCAGGAGCGAGGGAACTCCACGGTGTACGAGTGGAGGACGGGGACGGAGCCCTCTGTGGTGGAGCGGCCGCGCCAGGAGGAGCCTGCTGAGCAGGTGGAAGAGGACGCGGTGAGAGAGCCTCGTTAGGGGCCGCCCACCCCTGCGGGAATGGGAGCTGAGTGACAGCCGCTCCCCAGCCTGCACCCCATGGCCTGATTTCAGAGCCCCAGGAGGAGGAGTGTGTTGATGTGGAGACTCGGGGTGAAGGGCCCAGCCGGCTGGCTGGTGCTGATGGAGGATCAGCCTCAGAGCTCTCTGACTTCCTTCCGGGCAGCTTGCAGCCTGCTGCGTTTGCAGAAGCAGTGGAGGCTGTGGGGCAGGAGCCCCCCGTTTTTACTCCTCCTCAAGCTAACGCTCCTTTCCCCTTGTAGATCGACTGGGGCGACTTCGGGGCGGAGCCAGTTCCCCAGGGCATTGACTCTGGCCTCTCTGCTGAGGCCGCTGGAATCGACTGGGGCATCTCCCTGGAGTCGGACCCAAAGGTGAGGACTCCCTCGTGGTTCCTGTCCCCGAGGACTCCTGCGATGGCTGCTTCCACCTTAAAAGCAATGCCGTGCACGTAACAGCATTGGCTGGAGTTCACGGCTCTAAGACCGGTGTTCAGAGGGAGGCACAGTGTTGGGGACATGGTGTTGGGGGCGTGGTGCTAGGGTCTGGGCAGGTGGTAGTGTCTGTCACAAAGCAGGGATGAGAGTGGTGGCATAACGGGCCCATGCTACTGTTTTGCCACCCATGTCAGGGCTGCCTGTCCTTGGTACACTGGGACTGTGCATCACTGGTGCATTCCTGCTCCATTTGCTTGGGAAGGTTCCTACATTGCTGGGATTCTGTCTCTCCATGCAGGACGCTGAGGGTGACGGCATAGACTGGGGAGACGATGCCACCGCCTTGCAGATCACAGTGCTGGAAGCAGGAACCCAGGGTAGGTGCACCATCCCCTTGGCCCCAGCAGACGGCTCTGGAAACAGAGCATTGCTGAGATTGGACTTCTTGCACATTTAACTGCCTCAAAGGCTTGAGGGGGAATGGATAGAGGGGAACATAGAAGTCCTGAAAATTAAGTCTGCAAAAAAAAAAAAAAGTTTAAGTCTGCGAACTCAGTTTTAGGGATCAGATGTGGATGAGCCGTTTCCCCTGGTGACCAGACTGCCATCCCCAGCAGCAGGAGGCAGCAGCGATTGAGCCACTAGGGGGCAGTGCAGGTTGAGACTTTACCTCCCGCCACCAGCAGAACCGAGAGCTGGCCTCGGCTGCCCTGAACCCAGCTCTGGAGGTCCTGGCAGGCAGCCAGCTGCTGGTGGTGCCTGATTGGGGCTGAGACTTGTGGGAAAGGGTACCCTTGACCTTGGGCTGGGACAGGAAGTGGCTGCAGTGCAGTGAGCCTGTGTCCGTATTAACCTACCCCGGCTTCTCAGACTTGAGGATCTTTTCCTCCTCTGGCCCTCAGATCCTTTCTCACTTCTGTCTCTTCCCGGCAGCTCCAGAAGGTGTTGCTCGGGGCCCGGATGCCCTGACACTGCTTGAGTACCCAGAGACCCGGAATCAGTTCATAGATGAGCTCATGGAGGTACTGTCTCACTCCAGCCCTGACCTGACCCCTCCTGTTCCGGTGAACGGTGCCGAAGGCTTTCCATGTCCCAGAGCAGGAGCGCGATGCACTCATTCACCTCTTCCTTCCCGTGGGCCACCTAAGTGCCTGGCACAGTCCTAGGCGCCAGAGACTGAGTCACAAGCAAGGCAGCTTGTGTGGCGTCCCTGACGTCACAGAGCTTATGTGCTAGTGAGAAAGGCAGGCGTCCCCGAAGGTAAGTGACATGTTCAGTGTGATAGCTGTGGTGAGTGCTGCAGGGTCCTCGCTGGGAGGTGACCCAGTGATGGCATGCAGGCAGCGCAGGGCCACGCGGAGGTGCCGGGAAGGGGTGAGCCTTGCCCGTGGCTGAGCTGAGGGAGGGGAGAAGAGAAACGGAACCGCGGCTCTGACTCTGAGTAAACCAGGGAACTCTTGGAGGGGGTTTGTTCTTTTAGAGATTGATTTATCTGTTTGAAAGGCAGAGTGACAGAGAGAGGGAGAGAGAAATCTTCCATCTACTGGTTCACTCCCCAAATGCCCACAATGTCCAGGGCTGGGACAGGCCAAGGCCAGGAACTAGGAACTTCCATCTGGTCTCTCCCTGGTGGGTGGCAAGGGCTCAAGTAATTGAGCCACCTTCTACGGCCTCCCCAGGCACATTAGCAGGAAGGCAGATCAGAAGTTGAGTAGCTAGGCCTGGATCCTAGCATTCGTATGGAGATGCACGCTCCCCAAGTGGCCTCTTAACCCACCGCACCACCAGGGCCGCCCCTGCTGGAGATTTGTTTCAGTCTTATCCCCACAAGGACTGTGGGGCAGCCCAGAGTTTGAAACCAGTGTTCTTGGACCCTCCTCTGAAATTGGGAATGTGGAAGCCTGCCTTGTGA
Organism: Sylvilagus floridanus; assembly: GCA_949820135.1. Lineage (NCBI taxonomy): Eukaryota > Metazoa > Chordata > Mammalia > Lagomorpha > Leporidae > Sylvilagus > Sylvilagus floridanus. The sequence continues at coordinate 23,850,035 of OX463237.1, forward strand.
GCCTCTGGGCATGTTCCCTCCCAGGCTGGGGAGCGCCTCCTGCGAGCTCCCAGTCCTCACTCAGGTCCCACTTCTCTCCCCAAAGAGGCTTCTTCGGGCATCAGGGGAGAGGGGACACCAGGTGCAGGGCTCCCATGGCAGGGTGAGTGACAGGCTGTGCCACTGCTCCTCCTGCTCTTGGTCACCTTTTCTTCATGGAAAGGGCTTCTCCAGCGGGGAGTCCTATCCCTGGACCTCACAGAGAGGAAATAAGCCCCTTCGGTAGGGTGGAGAGACCCCTGGGACCCCTGTGTTCATAGTTAACCTGGTCCGCAGGATGAAGAGGGAGGGAGGCCCAGGGCTAGGCAGGCCTGAGGCAGGTGGGAATGGGCAGGCCCTCACTTTGCAGTTGGGCTTCTAGCAAGAGAAGTGTTGGACTGACCCCTGTTCACGCAGCACCTAGCCCTCCCATCATTCCTGCAGCTTGAGCATCCTGAGGGTCCTCGACTCGAACCACTTCCTCTTCTGTCCTCAGCTCGAGATCTTCTTGTCCCAGAGAGCAGTGGAGATGAGCGAGGAGGCGGACATCCTGTCCGTGAGCCAGTTCCAGCTGGCTCCCGCCATCCTGCAGGGCCAGACCAAAGAGCAGATGGTGGCCATGGTGGCGACACTGCAGGATCTGATAGGCCGGCTCACCAACCTTCGAATGCAGCACCTGTTCATGATCCTGGCCTCACCCAGGTCTGGCCGTCCCTGGACACAGGCTGTGTTGTCTGGATCAGCTCTGCCTCCCTGCATTCCTCCTCCTCTTCCGTGGCCCCTGGGGCTCCCTCCCTGCCTCCTGTGTCCTCACCTTCAGCCGGGGTGGGGCTTCTCTCTGGGACGGAGTGCGGTGGTTCAGTGCACGCACTCCCGAGTAAGACCAGGGAACCAGGAATGGGTATCTCTTACCAAAAGGATTGAAGGATGTCAGGGTGGGAGAACAGTTAGGGATTTGGTTTCCCAAGCGAGCCCTACTGAGCCCGGCCGTCGGACGGGGATGCTCTGAGTGTACAGCCACACCCACGCTCACCTGAGTGCCCCGCCCAGGTACGTGGACCGAGTGACTGAATTCCTGCAGCAGAAGCTGAAGCAGTCCCAGCTGCTGGCCTTGAAGAAGGAGCTGATGGTGCAGAAGCAGCGGGAGGCGCTGCAGGAGCAGGCGGCTCTGGAGCCCAAGCTGGACCTGCTGCTGGAGAAGACCAAGGAGCTGCAGAAGCTGGTGAGACGAGGCGGCCAGGGCTGCGGTGGGGACAGGCTGCGCAGAGCCAGGCCCCTGCGCCCGCGTCATACGGCTGTCTTGCAGATCGAAGCCGACATCTCCAAGAGGTACGGTGGGCGCCCTGTGAACCTGATGGGCACCTCGCTGTGACGCCCCGCCTCTGCCTGCCCGTCCGTCTACCCAGGCTCCAGTGGTGTTGGGACATCCAGGACTGATGTTGCAAGGTCCTTCCGGCCCAGGGGAGGACGGAAGGGCCCAGCTGGTGGCCCGGCGCTCTGCCAGGAGCTGTCCTGATTGGTCCTGTGCCCCAGCCTCCGACCACAGCTCCTCCTGCTGTTTGTCTAGTCGGACTTAATAAAAGAGGACAGACGCTTCCCTACTGACAGTTACTCTTGCTGCTTCTCTGAGCCTGGAGCCGGGGCCGCGCGCCTGTCTTCCTGGGGGTCTTTCCCTGGGCCATCTGCGGTTGCTGTGGAGCCCCAGGTCCGGGGGCCCCCCGACCAGGAGGTACAGATGGCTCAGTGAGGGGCTCTGGGACAGCTGAGTCAGCTGGGCCCCTTCCTGTCTGTAGCCACACCAGGGCCAGTAGCCGCGAGTGGGGGGCAGTCAGTTGGCAGCCCGCATAGCCGCATTTTCCTTTTAATCACAGCTCACCTCCGGGCAGAGGGAAAATGCGGTTTGGGGTACAGGTCTGACAAACAAGGTGGAGACAGGAGTTGTCACCTTCGCCAGCTGCCTGTCCCTGTCTGCCTGCTGTGTGATTGGACAGAGCCCACCCTAGGATAGCACCCCTCTCGCCAGCCCCATTTCCCAGGAAGGGAAGGGGCTGGGGGTGGCCGGCAATTCGATTTTAATTTCATAGCAGAGCAGTTGATTCATGGCTCTTTGTCGCTGGCGTTGACTCCCGTAATGACTTTCCATCAAAATGAAAAGTGGAGTGACACCACTCATTATTCCTGCTGCTTGTTATCTCAGTTCTGGGGAGGGCCGCCCCCTCCCCGCTGCCTTTCAGCCGGCCCGGACAGTGAGTGATGGCCCCTATTAATCACCGACCCCGCGGACTCGGGCGGACACACGCCGTCCAGAGGAGAGCGCGATAAGGCAGCATGAACTGCTTGGAGCCGCTCCTATCAATTAACGTCAACCCATCGCTCCCCTCAACCTCTGCCTGGTCACCTCCTTTTGGGGGAGTCGGGCTGAAGTTAAGGAGTCCAGGAATTGAAAAAGGAGAATTAGCGGGGTCGGATGCGGAGGCAGTGCTGTCCTTCCCACAGAAGGGCACAAAGGAGCCTGGGTGGCCCGCGCTCTGCGCTCCGCCCTGGGAGGCCCTCAGCCTAGGGGGCTGGCTGCTGCCCTGGGTGCCATTCCCTCTGATGGCCTGTGCCCTGCAGCCCCCACTTCCCCCATCCAGCTGCAGGCTCTGTCAGCCGGCTGGCCCACCTGCTCCGGCAGCCGTTGGCTCACGGAGCCTCGCCACTGTGCATTGTGACACCTCTAGCGCAGTCCCCAGCTGCTCTCCAGGCTCCACTGTTACGGGGCTGGAGCTGTAGGGAACACCCCTGTGGTCATGTGACCTGGCTGCTGCCCTGCGGGTGAGCACCTGGCCGCCTTGGCTGCCCCACCTGGGGCCTGCGTGGACATGCTGTGGCCATGGCATTTACACAGAAAGGCTTCAAGACAGCCAACCATTGGCCCACGTTACTGCTTGTCAGGTGACTTGAAGCCCACGCTGACCCTGTGCTGGGGGAGATGGAAAGACCCCGCACAGCGTGCTTGTTCCCTACCCGGCCAGCAGGGGCGGCTCTGTGTCGGCTACAGATTCTGCTTATCTCCACTCTGGTTGCATGTAGGTGCCTGTTGTGTCTCAGAATTGCCCCCAAGGTTGCTGTGAGAGTTAAATGAGTCAGAGGAGCAGAGCTGTTGGCTGGATGCCTGATACGCGGCTGATGTGCACTCGTGGTTTGAGTCCTTGCGGCTATGACAAGGACGCCCCATCCTGGCCTAACCTGAACTCCCGTGGAGATCAGACGAGTTTCCAGGGCAGGTGACGGGCCAAGGTGGCGCCCTCGGGGCCGGCGTGTGGCGCAGCCGGTTAAGCTGCGCCTGTGATGCTGCCATCCTATTTCTGATGAAAAAAAATCACACCCTCAGAATCCTTAGCTTGTTGCAAGAGAGCATTATACTTTAAAAAAATTTTACTTATTTGAAAGGTAGAGCAACAGAAAGAAAGATCTTCCAGGAGCCAGGAACTCTTGGTCTCCCACAAGGGTGCAGGGGCCCAGGCCCTTGGATTGGAAATGGAGCATGTGGGATGCTGGTGCTGCAGGCCACGCCTTAACCTGCTGCACCACCGCACCGGCCCCTCCCACTGGCAGGCTGACTGCCTCAGAGGATGTAGGGCCATGCCTGTCACTCAGCCAAGACTGACCGGGAGGCACCTGGTCACCTTCCCGGAATCCTCTCTCCCTGCCCCGGCCCCACGCGCTGCCTTTGTGCGCAGAGCAGCCCTTCTTCCTGCATAAGCTGCCCCGGGTTCTCGTGACCGTGCAGAGAGCAGGATCCCTGTGCACCGCAGCCTGTGGCGCCTGAGCTGACATGTCAGGACGTGGGCCGAGCGAGCGCTGAGGGTCTCTCCTCTGGGTTCCGGCAGGACTCGCTCTGCACTCCCGGTGTGGGGCAGGGTACCATCTGCTCCAGAGAACCGGTCGGGCCTGCCAGAGTGCACTGTGGCTGGGGCTGTGCAGGGCCCGGCTCGCCCCTGCACCGCCTTGGTCATTCTCTAGTTGTTCCTCAAGGCTTCCCCCAGGAACCTAGGCCTCGCTCCCCCCGACCCCGGCCCATTACAGACGTTTGTTTGGTCTTCTCATTGCCGCTTGTTTCTTCTGCCTCCTGGCTCCTGTATGTGCACACCCAAACTCTGATGGACGTAGCTGACCAACAGGCTGCGGAATGGTGGCCGTGGTGCGTTCTCGAGAGATCTGGACCACGTGGGTCAAATCCTGGCTCTGTGCTTGCTCCCTGTGTGGTCCTCATGGAGTCCTGCACCTCTTCGTGGCCCGTTTCCTTCACCTGTAGCATGAGGACAAAGATCCCACAACCTCAGAGCCAGGCCTAGCAGAGTGAGACTCAGCTGTTAGCTGTCATGAAAGGCCAGTAGGTGGAAATGTCCTGGGCTGAGGCTCGAACCCTGTGACTTGGTCCTGACCCAGAAGTCCCAGGACCCCAGCATGTTCCATTCAAACCTCTTGTCATTCCCGTCCACGTTCCACCTCTGATTTCCTGTCTGTCTGCTCCAGCGATAGTCTCCCAGTCTTTCTCTCTCTCCCTCTCCCTCTGCCTCTCCCTCTCTCTCTCTCTTAAAAATATGTTTATTTAAGAGCGAAAAGAAAGAGACATCTTCCATCTGCTGGTTTACTCCCCAAATGGCTGCACTGGTCTGCAGTGGTCCAGGCCAAAGCCAGGAGCCTGGATCTCCATCCAGGCTTCCCGTGTGGGTGCAGAAGCCCAAGCAACTTGAGCCATCTATTGCTTTCCCAGGCTCGAAAGTAGGGAGCTGGATGGGAAACCGAGCAGCTGGGATTCAAATGGGCGCTCTGATATGGGATGTTGGTGTCACAGGCAGCGGCTTAACCCACTGCCCCACAACACCAGTCCTGTTGTCCCCCCCCCCCCCCTTTTTTAAATATATAACTGTACTGGGGCTGGTTCTGTGGCGCAGTGGATTAATACCCTGGCAGGAAGTGCTGGCATCCCATATGGGCGCCGGTTCTAGTCCCAACTGTTCCACTTCAAATCCAGCTCTCTGCTATGGCCTGGGAAAGCAGTGGAAGATGGCCCAAGTCCTTGGGCCCCTGCGCCCATGTGGGAGACCCAGTAGAAGCTCCTGGCTCCTGGCTTCAGATTGGTGCAGTTCCGGCTGTTGTGGCCATCTGGGGAGTGAACCAGCGCATGGTTCACTCTTCTTCTCTCTGTAACTCCGTCTTTCAAATAAATAAATATTTAAAATATATATATATAACTGTACTGACACTTTTTTTTTTTTTTTAGATTTATTTATTTGCTTTAAAGGCAGAGTTAGAGAGAGATCTTCCATCCGCTGGTTCACTCCCCAAATGGCTGCAATAGCCGGATCTGGGCCAATCCGAAGCCAGGAACCAGGAGCTTCTTCTGGGTCTCCCAGGCGAGTGCAGGGGCCCAAGGACTTGGGCCGTCTTCCACTGTTTTCCCATAGCAGGGAGCTGGATCAGGAAAGGAGCAGCCAGGACACAAACCAGCGCCCATATGGGATGCTGGCGCTGCAGGCGGCGGCTTTACCAGCTATGCCACAGCACTGGCCCAACTGTCTCCCCTCTTAATCCACCTTTACACTCTGCTGCTGGTCCTCATTGTTCCCCTGCTCCCCACATTCCTGTGTCACAGGTCAGCCCTGGATCGCCACCTGTGATGCCTTTCCAGCCTGGGCCACCACCTGTGATGTCATCCAAAGCCCCTCCCCCTTTCCTCCGTGGCCTTGCTCAGAACAGCCGTGGCTTCGGCCTCACCAGTCCCGGTGCAGCATCCCCGTTGCAGCAGCCAGCTGTCCTGGGAGCTCTTGCTGATGGCATTATAACACCTTTCCCAAGAGTCCCGCCCAAACCCAGCAGCTTGAGGGCAGGGACTTGTGCCGTTTGTACCCCTTGGAATCCAGTCTTAACTTCTCTGGATTTCATTGTCTTTAATGATCTTTCTGAGATATTCTGATCACATGGATCACAAGTTTAGCAAAAAGTAATGTTCGCAGAGATGGATGGTGTGGGTTCTTCACGCAAGAATTCAGATGTGAGACAGAGAACAGTGGTTAAGCAAGGCGGCAAGGTTTAATAGGGAAGGGCATCTGTCAGAATGGATGGGACAGAATCCGAGAGAGAGCACCCAGTCGCTCAGACGGGCAAGCAAGGTTGCATGGTTAAGTGGACAGAATAAACCTGGCAGGCCAGGCGGGCGGCTCAGCAGAGCTGATACTGAGCGCGCAGTCCGTCCTCAGACCAGGGCTTCTAAGCAGAAGGGGTCCAGTTCTTCCAACCATTTCCCCTTCCCCTCCTCCCGCTCCTCCAGGACAGAGTTTGCTGAGTGTGAATCAGGTACAGTTCCTCCCAAGGAGGTTGCTCCCACTGCTCAGTGCAGTCAGACTGGGCGCCCCTGCACCGGGTAGAGCCTCCCCCAGGGCGCCGGCCGTGAAGGAAGGATGCGAAGGCTGCACTGCTCAGTGTTTCCAGGCCGGGTACCCCACGTGTGCTGAGAGAGGCTTCTGGGGAGCTTCCCCTGGGGGGCGCTGAGACCACCTGGAAGGTTGCTGGGGTCGGGGCAGGACCTTGGCGTGTAAATACCGGGCTCTTCCCAGTGAGCTCTGCAGAGCTGTCTCCTCAGGCCCTCGCACACACACAGGCTGATTTCTAACTTCCTGCCTAATAGGAAGAGACCCACGAATGGCTGTAGTCGGCTTTTCCAGTGGCCTGATCAGCAGGGGCGGGCGTTTGGCCCAGCGTGAAGCCGCCTCTTGGGACACCTGCAGCCTTTCCTGGAGCGCCTGGACTCCGGCTTCCCGCTAATGCACACCCAGGGAGACGGCTCAGCTACTTGCGTCCCTTCCACCCGAGTGAGAGGCCTGGAAGGACTTCAGGCTCCTGGGTTCAGCCTGGCCCAGCCCTAGCTGTTGAGGGCATTTGGAGAGTGAGCCAAAAGAGGCAAGAGATCTCTGTCTCTCTCTCTCTCTCTCTCTCAAATAAAAACATTTTTAAAAAATGCTTAGGGGGCCGGCCCTGTGGCACAGCAGGTAGGGCCACTGTCTGCAGTATCCCATATGCGCGCTGGTTAGAGTCCTGGCTGCTCCACTTCGGATCCAGCTCTCTGCTATGACCTGGGAAAGCAGTGGAGGATAGCCCAAGTCCTTGGGCCCCTGCACCCACATGGAAGACCTAGAAGAAGCTCCTGGCTCCTGCCTTTGGATCAGCTTAGCTCCTGCATTGTGGCCAATTGGGGAGTGAACCAGAGGATGGAAGACCTCTCTTTCTCTTTGCCTCTCCTCTCTCTGTGTAACTCTGATTTTCAATTAAATAACTAAATCCTTAAAAATGAATAAAATAAGCCAGTGCCGCGGCTCAATAGGCTAATCCTCCGCCTGCAGCGCCGACACATAAGGTTCTAGTCCCGGTTGGGGCACCGGATTCTGTCCCGGCTGCTCCTCTTCCAGTCCAGCTCTCTGCTGTGGCCCAGGAGTGCAGTGGAGGATGGCCCAAGTGCTTGGGCCCTGCACCCACATGGGAGATCAGGAGAAGCACCTGGCTCCTGGCTTTGGATCGGCGTGGTGTGCCAGCTGCAGCGCGCCAGCCGCAGCAGCCATTGCAGGGTGAACCAACGGTAAAGGAAGATATTTCTCTCTGTCTCTCTCTGTCTCTGTCTCTCTCACTGTCCACTCTGCCTGTCAAAAATAAAATAAAAATTTTAAAAATGCATAAACTAATTTTAAAAGATTCTGGCATCCCTCCCCCCCCCCAAAAAAAAAGTAGCTTAGAGGGCGGCCAGCACTGTGGCATAGTGGATAAAGCCATCTGTGACGTCAGCATCTCATATGGGAGCCGGTTCGTGTCCCAGCTGTTCCATTTCTGATCCAGCTCCTTATTAATGGGAAAGCTGCAGAAGATGGCCTGAGTGCTTGGGTCCCTGCAACCAGGTGGGAGACCCGGAAGAGGCTTCTGGATCCTGACCTCAGGTCAGCCCAGCTCTAGCTGTTGTGGCTGTAAGCCCACCACAAAACACCAAACACTGGAGTTAAGGGAAAGGGCTTATTGATGGGGAAATCCAACAGGCTGGAGGGAAAGGACGAAGAAGAGAGAAAGGGGCCCAGAGAGAGAGATCAGGAGATTGTGCACCTGTGCTGGACACAGGTCTTGTTACAGCTGTGCTGAGGGGTGGGGGTGGGGCAGAGAAGTAGAAGCAAGGAATCCCGCTAGGGTAGGGGTGGAGCTGACACCTGCGGTTGGCCATCTGGTCATCTGGCTGCCAGCAATGGCGGTGGGGACTTGAGCCTAGGATGGTGTCCGGGGCGTAGATCACACCACAGATAAGACTGCGCCATTACTAACAGTGGCTGTTCGGGAGTGAATCAGCAGATGGAAGAACTCTCCCTCTCTTTCTGTAACTCTGCCTCTCAAATAAATAAATAAATCTTTAAAAAAAAAAAAAAAGAAAAGCTTAGAAAAAGCGGTCTGTCGGTTAGACTACAATCCCTCCGCCGGCTGCCCCGGGAGAGACCCCTCCTGTCTCCTCCTCTTTCCCCGTCTGGAGAGGCAGAGAGCGAGAGCTGTCTGTGGCTCGTCCTGGAGACCTCATTGCGGCCCAGACCCCAGTTTGCCCCCAAAGCCCGGGCCTCCACCCCCAGGGCTGAATGCTGCCATGTGCTGAGCTTAGAGCAAGCGGCTCCGCTCCCAGGAGGTCAGGCTCCTGGAGCTGCCTCCGGCTGGCAGAGCCAGGGCCCAGCAGGGGGCGTCGAGGCAGTGGGGGGGGGGGCACCAGCTGACCCGGATCCGCCTGTGTCCTCCAGATGCCCTTCCGCTCTGGTGCGGGCCAGGGTCTCTCTGAGTAAACTGCCACCCTCCTCTCCTTCCCCGGGCTTCAAAGAAAACCCGTTTGAATATTTAAACTTCTCCTGTGTGTCTAATAAAAAGTTCTGCACTATTAACGCCCTGGCTATCCATTACTGTCGGGAGCTGCCCTCTCTCTCCCAGCCTTCCCCTCCCCCCTCTTGCCCAAACGGCGGCGCTGGGCACAGCCATTTGTCACAGCGTGGCCGCTGCCGGCCGCCCCCAGGGGGAGGTGGGAATGAATAAAGGGGCTATGCAAATTGCTGCTTAATCTGCAGAGAAACACCCAGGCTTTGGGGAGACGCTCATTACTTCTTTTAACTGTGATTAACGGGCAAATTAAACCCAGGCCCTTAACTCTCTCCTGGCAGTGGACTTGAACGCTGGGCCCTGGACAGTGGGTGTTGGGGGAGGCGCCTCCTCTGGACTTGTGTGGGCAGCGCTGGGGGCCCGGGAGCCTCAGGGCAGGGTGAGAGGGAGGGGAGCGCCCAGCCAGAGATCCTCATTCTAAGGGGAAGGGAGCTAGGACTTGGGGTTTCTTTTGGTCACTCAAGAAACAGTGAGGTTGGTGGTCCCAGGATTTGCTGCCTCGTTTCTTCACTCGTTTCACCACCCCCCCAAACAGAGAGAGAGAGAGAGTCCCTTACACCTCACCTTTCAGAATATGCCAAAGGTGTGGCCAGAGAGGCTTCAGCCAGAGCTGGATAGCTGGTCGGACCAGCCCCAAGCCTGGTGCTGAGAAGTCCCATAAGGATGATCATCTCCAGAAAAGACCTCAAGTCCTGGGAGCAGCCCAGGGAGCCAGGCCAGGAGGCCGGGGCAGTGGCGAGTGCTGGCGTGGGGACAGGCACGGGACTGGCCACGGGTTCTGTGGGTTGTGGGCATTCTCGGCAGAACACAGATGTTAAAAGGGATCAAAGAGCCCAAACATCCTTCTCTGTCCCTTCCCCTCCCTGGCTTCAGCTTCGGGTTTTTGTTTTGTTTCCATGGTAATATCTACATAATCACACGCATCATTTTAACCCTTTCTCAGGGTACAATTTAGTGACACCTTGTGCCCACATCACCAGCAGCCAGGGTGTTTTTGAAGGATTCTGGGCTGTCCTGGGAGATCTAGAATCATCTGTTACAAGCAGCAATGACTGAGGCAGGGCTCTAACGACAGATGACTTCTGGTGCAAATCCAGAAAAGCCTGGAGCCCTGGCCGGCTGCTTGGAAGCCTGAGATCCTGGCGGCAGCTTTGCAGCGCTGGGTGGAAATCCTGTCGGGACTCCCTGTTGAACACAGGTTTCCCCTAAGCCTGAGTGATTAGGAGGTGAACGATGACGTGCGAGGGTGACAGGCTGTCTGTCAGCCTGACGCGGCCGAGGAGAGACACGGCCTCGTATTTTATTTTGTCGCCGTGCCGATCAGTAGGTCTGTCATGGAAACCAGGCCTGACAGCTCCCTCTGCAACTCTGCTCTCTTTCCTCAACTCCCGAAACCCAGCTCCACCATCTATTAAAACATCCTGGGCTGTCAGGGATATTAAAAGGCTCTGTCACTCCTTCTTAAAACAGTCATAAATACAATCTGGACACTCGCGTTTGGGCAGGCGCCCCGGCGTCGGACAGAAGAGGCAACAGCAGGTGCACCTGCCTTCCCTGACAGCCTGGCATTAGCACTGTTCAAACAGGGAGCCTTGGACTCGCCCTTCTCTCCCCACCCCACCCCCACTCTCTCTCTCAAGACTCAGAGTCGTCTTCAACATCTGCTGGTGCCTGGCATTTTGACGTGACTGCTCCTGAGCCTAGAATACAGCCTCTGTCAGTGCAGTCCCAGCTCAGCGCACCCTCTGCCACCTCTCCCACCTAGGCCACACCTGTTCTGATCTTGGCCTTAAGGGTCTGTTTCCAGGCCTCCCTGAGTGGTAGGCGCACAGTGGTGGGGTAGCCATACTAAAAGGTAGCTAGAGCTCAAATTTTTTCTTAATTATGGTGTTTGCCGCGTTCCTTTAAAATATATATATATATATATATATATATATATATATATATATATTAAGGTTTTCCTTTTTTAAAAAATTTCTTTGAAAACAGAAAGAGATCTTCCACCTGCTGATTGACTTCCCATAACAGCTGAGGCTGGGCCAGGCATCAAAGTCAGGAGCTGGGAACTCAGTCTGGGTCTTCCATGTGGGTGTTAAGGACCCGAGTTCTTGTCTCCACCTCCTCCCTAGGTTCGCGTTAGCAGGAGCCTGGAGTTGGGAGCAGAGCTGGGCCTCTTACATGGGATCTGACAGCGTCTTAATCGCTGCACCAAATGCCCACCCTCGTGCACCCTTCCTGCTCCAGGCAGCCTTGTGACAGACAGGCCTTAGTGAGAGTCTCCCAGGTGGGCTCCTCAGAGTGCAGGCTGGATCCTGGTGATATTGCCAATTTTTTTTTAAGATTTATGTATTTTGGCTGGCGCCACGGCGCAATAGGCTAATCCACAGCCTGCGGCGCCGGCACCCTGGGTTCTAGTCCCAGTTGGGGCACTGGATTCTGTTCCAGTCGCTCCTCTTCCAGTCCAGCTCTCTGCTGTGGCCCAGGAAGGCAACAGAGGATGGCCCAAGTCCTTGGGCCCTGCACCCGCATGAGAGACCGGGAGGAAGCACCTGGCTCCTGGCTTCGGATCTGCACAGCACACCGGCTGTAACAGCCATTTGTGGGGTGAACCAATGGAAAAGTAAGACCTTTGTCTCTCTCTCACTGTCTAACTCTGTTCAAAAAATAAAAAAATGATTTAAAAATTTATGTATTTTATATTTGAAAAGCAGAGCAACATAGAGGGAGGGAGAAAGAGAGAGAGTCTTCTATCCACTGGTTTACTTCCAAAATGTTTGCATCAGCCAGGCCTGGGCCAGGACAAAGCCAGGAGCCTGTAACTCCGTCTGGATCTTCCACATGGGTGACAAGAACCCAGATATTTGGGCCATCTTCCACTGCCTTCCCAGGCCCATTAGCAAGGAGCTGTATCGGAAGAGAGGAGCTGGGATTCACACTGGGACTCCAAATGGGATGTGGGCACCCCAAGTGACAGCTTAACCTGCTGTACCATGGCAACAGCCCCCAGGCTCACCAGCCTTGCAAAGCCCAGTCCATTCTGAACCCTTGGATCTCTCCAAACCATGGAATCACAGTTCTTTCAGCCGGGGAACTGCCTGTCTCACTCCACCGTGCAAACCCTTGCGGAGGAGGTGGGAAGGCGCCAGTCTCCACCTGCTGTAAATACGCCCCTTCGGACAAGCAACGTTATCCATGGAGCCCAGGTAGGCGGGCTCCTCACTGCAGACTCTGGCGCAGTCCCGGGCTGGGGTGGGGTGGGGGACAGTCCCCAGCAGGACACGGCAGAGGGTGGAAGGTTGCGTCAGGGATTTGGGGCTCCTGGTGAGTCCAGAGGCTGGACGACGCCCAGCAGTTGTGTGCCAGCTGCCCTCCGGCTGTGTGGCCATCTCGCTGCTCAGTCCCAGATGGCCATGCTCCTCACCCTCAGAGGTCATGAGACCAGATGCAGGGTAGTGGGCAAACGCGCCTTGGCCCCAGGCAGTGTCTGGGAGCAGACAGGGAGAGGGAACAGGAGGAGATAACTTTGAAATACCCCCCACCCCAAGGCCGCTCTGGTTGAGAAAGGCAGGCTGGGGCTCCCGCTCCCCTCCTCCCCCTGCTGCTCCTCCCCATTTCACCTGCCTTTCTTCTCCCTCCCAGAGCCCTCCCTCATCTCCATGGTGATAAAAGGGGAGGGGGTGGGCTGTGCACTGTATTTTTAGTGGCTCCATAATGGCCCCTTTCTCTGGAGACACAGGGGCTGCCTGTGGAACAAATCTCCCCCTGCCCGTGAGCTCACAAAAGGCCTGGAAGCCCCTCCCTCAGCCTGGGCAGCCCCCAGTGACCCACAGCCGTTTCCGGGTGTGCTTCCAGCCCTCCAGGGCCTGCAGCTGGGCCTCTCTCACGGGATCCTGCACAGAGGCAGGGTCACCCCAGCTGACCTCCCCCGAGGACAGAGGTCAAGCCCCCTCTGGGGTCTCTGCTGTGATTGGAAGGGAATGGGGGCAGGGGAGAGGGGGAGGGAGTGGGGGAGGGGCCCTCTCTTAATGTAAAATTAAATGACTCCCTGTGCCTCCCTGGCTGCATGTCTCAGGCTGGGCCGCCTGGCTTAGGACCCTACCCTTGGGAATCTGGGCATCCTAGAAGTGGGTTGAAATCCTAGCACTGAAGCTTGGTCAGTCCTGAGCCCAGAGGATTAGAATCACAAAATCCCATGTAGGCAACAGAGCCTGGGGAGACTTGGCATGTGCTATTTGCTTGCTTACGTGTGGCTTGCTGTGCTCAGAGTGGGGTGATCACAGCTCTGTGTGATCCTGCACCTACATGTTCCTTAGCATGTGCTTGGCTCGCAGGAGCTGCTCAGGGGCCCATAGCTCCTCCCACAGAAGGAAGACGTTCCCGGGTGTCGGGAATCTTCCAGTGAGCTCAGGCCAGAGCGCCCCCATACTCAGCACAGACGGTTAAAGAGAGAGAAGATGCTACCCCAGGGAAGAATATCTGTGGGTGGAGACCCAGGCTAGGGAGTCGATGACTGGAACTGCATCCCAGCCTCCCCCGGGAGAGCTGTGGGAGCTCAGTCTCCCCTGTGTAGGATAGGATTTTTTTTTTTTTTTTTGACAGGCAGAGTGGACAGTGAGAGAGAGAGACAGAGAGAAAGGTCTTCCTTTGCCGTTGATTCACCCTCCAATGGCCGCCGCGGCCGGCGCGCTGCGGCCAGCGCACCGCGCTCATCCGATGGCAGGAGCCAGGAGCCAGGAGCCAGGTGCTTTTTCCTGGTCTCCCCATGGGGTGCAGGGCCCAAGCACCTGGGCCATCCTCCACTGCACTCCCGGGCCACAGCAGAGGGCTGGCCTGGAAGAGGGGCAACCGGGACAGAATCCGGCGCCCCGACCGGGACTAGAACCATCCCCACCACCACCACTGTCACCATCATCATCATCCACCTCCTGCAAAGCTTCACTGTGACGGGCAAATGCGTCAGCGCAGGTGCCTGCCTCATTGTCCACACCATGCCAGAATCAGATTTTATTATTATTTTTTTTATTGTGGGGTCTCTGTGGGCCCAATTTTTCAGAACAGTGCTTATTTCAAAAATATTCAAAGCCACTGGCCCTGCAAGTCCCTTCTCTTTTCCATGTCACAAAGCACATTCTGGTTTCTGGTAAAAAAAAAAAAAAAAAAAAAAAAAAAAAAAGTATGAGATGATTGCTCTTGCTTGACGGATGGGAAAAAACGCATTTTTTGCCGGTATAGACAGCAGCTCCACACGGGGGACGTGGCTGACTCATGGCCCCGTATCAGACAAGGCCAAGTGAGAGACGGCAGTTCAGGAAGGTTGAAGGAGGGCCGGTGGGAGCTGCCCACGGCTCTCCTCACCTGCCCCACTCATTTCCGGAACCGTTTTGGGAGATGGTTTAATGTTTTCCCTCTGTGGCCCTGCTCGTTCCTGGAGGGAAAAAAAATAGATAAACAAACAAACAGCCGGCTCCCTGCCCTGCGTGCTTCACGGGAATATCACTTGCTTGTTTTTGATGTCCTGGTTATTACTTTCAGTGTCCTGGTACCTCCCTCCATCCAATCCCTGGTGCATGATGGACCTCGGATTCTGACTGCTGTCCCCATCCTGCCAACCCTTCCACCCGCTCCCGACCTGGGCAGAGGACTTCATGCAGGGGCTGGAGCAGGGGCCTGCCCGCCCTCTGAGCCGCAGAATCTAGGGGAACGACAGAGGCAAGCAGGAGGCAGGAAGGGAGACCCTGGGGACAAGTGGCAATGGAGAGGACCCTGGCCTCAGGGTCTGGGGACCTCCCCTGGGCACAGCTCCTGGCTCTGTGATCCAGACCCACCTCTCACCTTCCTGGATCTTATGTTTTTCACCTATAAAATGGGAATTTTTAACACATTTTCTCGGGACTGGTGTTGTGGTACAGTGGATGAAGCCACCACCTACGACACTGGCATCCCAGTGGGGCACTGGTTTGTGTCCCAGCTGCTCCACTTCTGATCCAGCTCATTGCTAGTGGCCTGGGATAAGCAACGGAAGATGACCCAAGTCCTTGGGCCCCTACCACCCATGTGGGAGACCCGCATGAAGCTCTTGGCTCCTCGTATCTGCCTGGCCCAGCCCCAGCTGTTGCAGTCATTTGGAGAGTGAACCAGTGAATGGAGAGCTCTGACTCTGCCTTTCAAATAAACATAAATAAATCTTTAAAAACAAACCTTTCGTCCCCTTGCCATTCTTAAGCATGCCACTGAATGCATAATGCCTTATGTTAGCACCGTATCGTTTAACAGGCTCTCACAACCACTGTGGGAGACCCCAGCTTATTCTGGCACTAGGCTCTGAGAAATTGAAAAATTTGCCCAAGACCAGGCACAGCTGGTGAGCAGGGCCACTGATGTACAACCTGGACTTGGCTCCAGGGCCCAGGGCACTACCTAGCAGGCTACACTGCCTTCCAGGGCAGTAGCACCTGGCCTGCTACCTGGCAGGATGGAGCCGGATGAGCCTATGTGGGAGTGCAGGGGCTATGTCTGTGCGCAGGGGCGCGGGGAGGGGGGGGCGGCGTCAGAGCTCTCCAAAAACAAGACAAGGCAGCCTGAGCCCCTTGCGGTGAGCGGCTCCCCAAGGGGCCTGAATTCAGCCAGGAGCAGGTCACTGCTTGGCAACCCTCACTTTGGAGGACGCATTCTCTCAGCGGACCCCGGTGGAGAGACGGCGACTGTGTCCCCACCTCCATCAAGGCTGCCGTCTGCGCTGAGCTCGATCGCCCTGCTCAGAGGCTCTGAGAGAAGAGTGGGGCTCTGGTCCAGTCAGCTGGGAGGCGGCTGCCGGGTCCTGGCACCCCAACCCCTGGCATCACCCAGTTGGGTCCCTGTCACTCATGCGCTCTGGGCAAGGGAAGCCCGGGTGAGCACAGCCGCAGGTGGAGCGGGCGGGAGTCACAGAGCGGGACAGCACCCCCTCTGCCCCGCCCCCACGCCTCTCTTGGCCGCGTCTGGGCTGGCGGCGGCGGCGGCAAGGGGCTGCGGCCTCCGGACCGGCTGACCAGGCTGCTTGGTATTCTTCTCAGGACCGCGGTGCTCTGGCCGCCGGCTCCCGCAGCCCTGCCTGGGCCAGGCGTTAGCCTCGCAAGACTGAGGACCTAATGAAGGCCATCCGCCCCCAGGGGAGCAACCCCACCCAGGCTGCGGAGGAGGAGGAGGAGGAGGAGGAGGAGGAGGAGGAGGAGGAGGGCAGAGCAGCGCCTGCGGCTGCCTTTGCCCCGCCTGAGACTGGGGTGCACTTGAGGGGTCCTTGGAACCGAGGGGGAGCTCTCGATGCTCCCTCTAGGAGGGCCCGACGCGCTCCAGTCCAGGAGGCCACGCGACAGTCCCCCCCCACACCCTCCCCAGGACACAGCGAAGCTCAGGGCCCCTGTGGGGCGACTCCAGGCACTGCCGGCTCTTTGCTGGGAGCTTGCTGCTGGCTTTGGGGAGGGGATGCTCCCACCCCTACCCCACTCCTCGCCGGCCTACCAGCTGCCTGGCTCTGGAGCCGGCTCTGGCTGCCCATTGTTCCTCAGATGTCCTCCCACGGTGGGAGGGTGAGCCTCGCCCCCCCCCGCCCCCCCCAGGTCAGGAGCCGGGGCAGCCCTCCCCCACCCTCCCTGGGCTTCAAAGGCCCAGAAGGACTAACCCTTGCTGCTGTGGGGCCTCCCCTTCGGCAGCTGCCCCTGGCAAACAGCACTGAGCGGCCCCCTGGGGCTGAGCGCAGCAGGCCAGCAGGCCCTGCTGGGCACGGAGGAGGTCAGAGGAGGGAAGTCCTGGGGCAGGAGGCCTGGGAAAGGCTTTGGGTCCAGAGAGGCAGCCGAGGGGACCGCGGTGGCGGGAACGGTGGTGCTGTGGTCCCAGAGTTGCTGGGGCTTCCAGAAACCTCACTTTGTCCCAGGTCGCAGCTGCTGGCACAGCCACATGGATGTCGGGATGGATCCGCCCAGAGAGGTTCAGCAGTGTACCCAGGGTGACAGGGCCAGGATCTGAACAGGATTGAGACCCACACTGTTCTGTTCTGGAACCTTCTCACCACAGTGCTGGGTCACTGTATGAGATAGCTGGGGGTGGGAGGAAACAGAATGTGCCATGGGCCCCCATCTCCAAAACACTCACTCTGACTTCACGCACACCTGCGTGGGAGGGCATTTAGCCTACAATGCCTGCACCCCCATCAGAGTGCCCGGGCTCCCATTCCTGACTCCAGTTTCCTGCTTGTGTGGACCCTGGGAGGCATTGGTGGTGGCCTCAGTAGTTAGGTCCCTGTTGCTCACAGGACGAGTCCCTGGAATGAGGCTCCTGCTTTTAGCAATCGGAGGCTCTCTCAGATGAGAGTCCTCTCTCTCTCTCTCTCTGCCTATGAAATAATTCCTTTTTTAAGTTCATGCAAAATGGAATTGAAAGATTAGTTTATGTTGGTGCAGAAAATGTTTGAAATCCGCGTATATGAGGGGATCTTCAAAAAGTTTGTGGGAAATGTGTATTATGAAAAATTTGTGCATGGATTTTGAAATTTTTTTTCCACCAAAATAAAATTCTCTCTCAATTTCATTTTCTGTGAACTTTAAATTCATTTATTCTGTTTATTTTAAAGTGAGGGGGAGAGAGAGAGATGACTCCCTCATCCCCTGGTTCACTGCCCAAATGTTTGCAACAGCTGAAGCTGGTTCAAGCCGTAGCCAGGAGCCAGGAACACAAGCCAGGCCTCCCACGTGGGTGGCAGGAACCCAATCACTTGAGCCATCACTTCTGCCTCCCAGGCTCAGTGTTAGCAGGAAGTTGGAATTGGGGGGGGGGGGGAGTCAGGACTCGAACCCAGGCACTCCCATGTGGGACTCCTAGCACTGTCTTAACTGCTAGGCCAAGCGCCGGCCACCCAGCGTCCGAGCACCCAAGAGGCAATTTCGTCCCTGAGTCCACACATGGTCCCTGAGTCAGGACGGCTGAAGACTTTTGGACTTTGCAACATCAATCACGCGCCGCACACTCCGAAGACGCTGTGCTAGGACTTGAGAATTTGGGTCTTTTCCTGGGCTGCTGATTGGCAGCCCGCTGTTCTCTCATGACGCTGGGCAGTGGCAGCCAGTGCAGCTCCCAAGGGTGACCAGCCAGGACTCCATGGTGCAGTGTGTGCTCGGCCGGGACGTGCGTGGGTGAGGTGTGGTGAATGCGTGTTTTGTGTGCGTCTGCTCCTCCCACTGTGTGTTTATGGGGATGTAGCCCCCGGCAGCGGAGGAGCAGCTGGCCAGGGTCTTCCCCGCTCTGCTTCTTTCTTCTTCCCAGGCCGGCACATCCTCCTCCCACCCTCTGCCCTCCTTGCTTTCCTGGGGTTTCATGGGCCTGGGACTCATCCCTCCCCCAGGTGCTGTAATTTGAGGGGCTGCCCAACTGGAATGGATCCAGGGCGTCCCCAGGCTGCCCTCCCACCCCTGTGAGTCAGCTGCCCTCTGCCCTCTGCCCTCTTCTGCCATTAACCCTGTCACCTGCTGGACACCAGCCCCCAGGCCCGGTCTGTCATCTGTGGCCCAAGATGGATGGCGGGCGGCTGGGAAGCACAAGTGGCGACCCCTTAATGAGATCTGGCGGGGGAGGGCCGGGCTGTATCAGGCGGCAGCAGGGCCAGGTTGGTGATAACACGGGGCCTTGTTGAGCGTGACCATTTTCCTTCTGTGTGGAAGACGACAGTCATGTGAGACGCCGAGGACAGCTGTGGGAGTCACGGGATTCTTGGGCTACCAAAGAATGGAGAAACTCCATTGGGAAACCAGACTGGGGGGCAATGGGCAGAAGCTGGGGGGGGGGACTGACCCCCTCCCCCAGCTCTGGTTCCTTCTCCTTGGCACTGATCTCAGACACAACCTGCTGCCTGGCTGGGGCAGCCCCATGTCAGCCCTGGGAGACTCCGTGTGTCTCCTGCCAGGTGCACAGCGCAAGACGGGGAGGGAAGGAGCCTCAGTGGGGCGGGGTGAGGGGGGCGTTTCTTCAGAGGGAAAGCATCTTCAGAGCTGCAGGGAACAGGTCCCTGCTGCAGGGGGTGGGAGAGTGGGATGCAGAGACCAATATTGCTAAGCATTCTCCCTCTACTCTGTTCTCATGGTGATTCCTGGATTTGTATTAATTTTTAAAAATATTTATTTATTTGAAAGAGTGAGATAGCGCATGCACCCGTCTGCTGGTTCAGTCCCCAAATGCCTGCAGTAGCTGAGGCTGGAGTGGGCCAGGGTCAGCAACGCAGCCTCAGTCCAGGTCTCGCACCCGCGTTACTGGAGCCCAACTGCTGGGGCAGCACCGCCGCCTCCCAGGGGCTGCATTAGCGTGAAGCTGGGGTCCGAAGTCGGAGCTGGGTGTGGAGCCCGGGCACTCCCCCACCCCTGATGTGGGCCCTGGGTGTCCTAACCACTCGCTAAATGTCCGCCCTGAATCTTGAGTTTTAAAACAAAGAGATGCTGGAAAGCTTCAGTGCCAGCCTTTTGTTGTACAGATGGGGAAACAGATGCTGAGAGAGGGGAAGAGGGGAAGAAGGGAAGGGACCCACCCAAAGGAGTGGCGGAGCCGGCACCAGAGCCCGGGCTCCAGAACCCTGGCCCTCTCCTCCGTGCCACTCCACACTCCCCTCCCCGCGCTGCTCCTGCCCAGGGAGAAAACGTAACACCTGCCAACACATCACTCCTGCGCTAGTCTGAAAGGCTGGTGCTTCCCCTGCACACAGCGCATCGCCTGAGGGTTTTCAGTGGGTTTAGGAGATGGACTTGGGCGGAGAGGGACGGGGAGGCTTCCTGTTTGGTGCTGGCTTGGGATGGGGAATGATTTATTCGCGAGGATGGGAATGAGGTTGAAAACAGGGCTCTCAGAGCTTCAGGGTTTTGCTTTCTCCTTTTCTCTTTGTGCCCCATTAAAGAGTAACGAGATGCACTAAGGGGGTGCCCAGCAAACACTGACCACCAGAGCCCCGGGTCACTTATTTTGATACTGGCCGCCAGTAGGCCATCCCCAGAGCTCCCGCCTTGGCGCCTCCTGCACCCTCTACCCCTCCCCCCGCTGCCTGTAACAGGATCTGCAGTGTGTGTGGGTTTGGGGGTCAGAAGCCTTGGAGTCTTGGTCCTGCTGAGCTGTGAAGCCCTCGGTAACCTTTTTTTCCTCTTCGTGGGCCTCAGCTGCCTTGTCTTTTGAAAGTAGACAGTGTTTTGTTTGTTTGTTTGTTTTTATTTTATTTGAAACAAGAGAGACAGACAGACAGATGGAGAGACAAAGACATCATCCGTCTGCTGGTTCACTCCCCACATGCTCGCGACAGCCAAGGCTTGGAACTCAGTCTGAGTCTCCCACACACTTGGCAGGGTCCCAAGCCCAGATGTACACCTGCAGGAAGCGGGATCAGAAGCAGAGTGTCAGGGACTTGAACCAGGCATTCCAACAAGGACCTGTGGGCTTCCGAACAGGCAGCCTAACTGCTCCACCAAACACCTACCCCCACCCTTTGTACAGGGACTGCAGCCCACCTGCCCCGGTCCTGAGAGCTCTCCAGCGGTCCAGACACTCCCCACCTTGGCTCTGGGACGTGCACGTGCTAGCTTGAACCAGGCTGTGGTGGGAGGATGGGCGCCACTGAGATCAGGGAGTGCTACAGATGAGGGCTTCTGCACCCCCCGACCCCAGGTAGAGAGCTGCTGACACATCCCTGACCGGAGCCCCAACACGTAGACAAACGGAAAAGCAGAACAGATTCGGTTCCAATAGAGGCGTCCCCTCTCCCATCAGGCTTTGCCCAAACCCAGGACTTGACGGTTCTCACAGCAGAAGTCTGAGATCCATTCCAGCTCGAAACCCTGGGAGTCAAGGTAACAGCCAAGAAGAAGGAGAATGGGGAACAAAGAGGCTTGGGTTTTGCAATTTTATTTGGCTGATCAAGGCTTGGCCTGGGCAACTTGATGATCCAGGCAGCAGCTCGGAGGGTTGCTCAGCCCAGAAGGTCCCAAGGTCTCAGAAGGCAGAGGGGCCCCAGCAGGGCCTCTCACTAGGGGATCTCTCCTGGGAGGCAGGAGAATGGTGCTCGGGTGCCGTCTCCGCTTCCTGGCCTCACCTCCCACATCTGTCCCCCTGCCTGCCTCAGGGGAGAGAAGTGATGTGATATTTGGGTTCCTTCAGGTACAAGAACAGCCAGCACCATCTGGAATATTATTTAAAATACAATTCTTTGTCCTTCTGACTGGATTAAGTATCTCCGGAGGTAGGCATTGTGGTGCAGTGCATGAAGCTGCCGCTTGGGGGCCCCTCATCCCGCATCTGACTTCCTGAAGTCAAGTCCTGCCTTCACTTCCAATCCAGCTCCCTGCCGATGCACCAGGAGGCGGCCGATGATGGCCCAAGTTCTTGGCCCTGCCACCCGTGTGAGAGACCCAAATAGGGTTCCAGGCTCCTGACTTTGGCCTGGCCTAGCTCTGGCTGTTGAGGCTATTTGGGGAGGGAACCAGCAGATGGAAGGTCTCTCTGCCTCTCCCTCTCTGTCACTCTGCCTTTCAAAGAAATAGATATTTAAAAGGAAATCTCAGGGGCTGGTGCTGTAGCAGGTCAAGCCGCTGCCTGCAGTGCCAGCATCCCCCATGGGCGCCGGTTCGAGTCCCAGGTGCTCCATTTCTGATCCAGCTCCCTGCTAATGCGCCGGGGAAAGCAGCAGAAGAGGGCTTAAGTGCTTGGGTTTCTGTGCCTCTGTGGGAGGCCCAGACGAAGCTCCTGGCTCCTGGCTTTGGTCTGGCCCAACCTGGCTGTGTGGCCACGTGGGGAGTGAACCAGCAGAGGGAAGCTTTTTTTCTCTAATTCTGCCTTTCAAATAAAATAAATAAGTCTTGAAAAAAGAGAAAGAAAGGAAAGGAAAAGAAAGAAAATCTCCAGTGGGGCGGGGGCCTGGGGTTTGGGAACTGTCACGTCCACTCTCCTGGCTGTGTGCGCTGGGGGCCAAGGGTGACAACTGGCCTGGCCAGCAGTAGGACTATGTCCTCCATCCCCCGTGACAATATTTGTGAAAAACTCCTCCCTGGAGCTGGCCTGCCCCTCTGCTGTGTGATAACTTTCAGAACTCGCCTCCTCCACCCTGGCTGTTCTGGACTTAGTCATTCAACAAACCTTAAGTCAGCACCTACTCCCTGCCAGAGGCCTTTGAACTTGTAGCCTTGAGAGAGAAGAGCAGATTAAATCAGAGGAGTTGGATCACTGAGAAGAGGTGGGAGGGGTGGCAACAGGAGAAGGCAGGTGAGACTGTGGCCTGGGATAAGTAGAAGGGAGTCGGGGCAGGGGGCTGGGAGCATCGTTCTGCACACATGGGGCTCAGCCGACCTAGCGGACTCCATGCAGCCGTCTGTCACACCCACAGCCCTTCCTGGAAACAGCTCGGGACTCCACGGAGACCATTGCCAGGCAAAGAACTTGTATGCCGTTAGCTGGGGTGGAAGGAGAATGGCACTGGGTCCCTCGGGTCCGTGTCCAGCCCAGTGCAGAGCTGGCCTCGGGAGGGCTCGGCAGGGCTGACCCACGGGCACTCATGCGTTTCACCGCTCTCCCACGGTGTCTGGCCTAGGTTTTCTCTCTGTCCACATATCCCTTGCAGCTGTCATTTTAAAAGCCTTGCCTCGGCCGGCGCCGTGGCTCAACAGGCTAATCTTCTGCCTTGCGGCGCCTGCACACCGGGTTCTAGTCCTGGTCGGGGCGCCGGATTCTGTCCTGGTTGCCCCTCTTTCAGGCCAGCTCTCTGCTGTGGCCCGGGAGTGCAGTGGAGGATGGGCCAAGTGCTTGGGCCCTGCACCCCATAGGAGACCAGGAGAAGCACCTGGCTCCTGCCATCGGATCAGCTAGGTGTGCCGGCCACAGCGCACAGGCCGCGGCGGCCATTGGAGGGTGAACCAACGGCAAAAGGAAGACCTTTCTCTCTGTCTCTCTCTCTCTCACTGTCCACTCTGCCTGTCAAAAACAAACAAACAAAAGCCTTGCCTCTCTGCTCTGTCTTTGCTTTATCTCTCTCTTGGACGTGGGACAGGACGAGAACACGTGGGCTTCAGGAAAATCTGCCATTGCAAGGGTGTTTCTCCAGTGCACGGTGAGCTCACGAGACTAAATACTTGCCTCTTAGAGACAACTGATCTCCCCGCCCGTCAGGGCCACCTATCCCTTCCCTGCAGTAGGGGCCGCTGTGGGGTGGGCTCGCGGAGCTATAGAGTCAGCCAGGCAGGGCAGAGTCGGAAGGGCCTGCCGGGTCCCTGGCTAAGCCCCCTTCTTCCCTGGAACATAGGGGCCATGCAAGGGTTCCTTGGTCAAGGCTTCTTTGGTGGTGGTGGTGGGGGGGAGTGAGGAGGCCAGGAAGGGCCAGGCCCGGGGCTGGGTTTGCTTGGATCAGCCCGTGGGAGCTGAGCCAGCCCTGGCAGGGAAGAAGGGCGACTTTGGCGTCTGTTCTCCTGCAGTCACCAGGCCTCCCCGCCTGCTGCTGGTGCGCAGAGCCCGGCCCCCTCCCCAAAGAGCCCCCGAGAGGGGCTGGGAGTGGGGGGAAGGCCACCCGTGGCCTTGCGAGGCTTCAGCACGAGCTCCTTCCTCAGCTGCCAGGGAAGAATTTAATTACCAATTAAAGCCCCCTCCATCTGTTTCGGGCCTGCCAGAGAGCTCTCTCTACCCTTTAATTACATCTCTGACAACAATTTAACTCAATTAGCTGGTAAACACAGCAGAATGCAGGCAACCCAGAGCCCCCTCTTGTCCCTGCCATCTGTCTGTCCGTCTTATGCTTTCCCGGATCGCTCTCAGTCTGTCTGTCCTGCCCTGATGCCCCCAGCTTGTCTTGACCCCATCACCCCTTGGTTTTCCCTTTCCCTTCTGTCTCGCACCTGCTGGGTTTCACCCTAGTCTTTGTCCTGTCTTCCTTTCCCATCTGCTGTCTGTCCATCCCTCTGCTGGCTCTGTTTCCTTCTGTCCATCCTAGCTGGCTTTCTCTGCCAGGCCAGTGTCCAGGCCCTCCTGGGCCTCTGCTTCTCCCAGCCTTCTTGCTCCAGCTCGGCTGCTCACCCCAGGTTTCCAGAGTGCATCTCCTTTGGGCATCTCTCCTGTAGGTCTCCTCTCCAGCTCCTTTCCCTCACCCTGGCCATGTCCCTTGGCGTCGTCCACCCAGCACAGGCACATGTGTGCCCGAAGAGCCAGAGCGACCTTTTGAGCAGCGAGGACTCAGTGCTGTACGTCCATTATTTTGCTGAGTGTTTACAAAATTCTGCCAAGTAGGTATCATTCTTCCCACTTTCCAGAAGGAATGAGGAATGCTCTGAGAGATTTTTGCAACTTGCCCAGGGTCACGGGGCTTGCACACCCAGGTCTGTTCACTCCAGTCTCGAGCAAGGGAGCCTGTTTGGTATGAGAGGGCAGCTCCAGGGATGCCAGAGAGGGCCTGGGTATGTGGGGCAGTGAAGGGCAAAGCAACAGCTCCCGGCGGGTATCTCGAGGCAGGTGGGCACAGAGCCGGGCAAAAGCAAAGCATAACTCTGGAGACGTTAATCGCACCACAAGGGGCTTCAAGCAGATTGTGGAAAATTGAACTTGAAAGATAAGTTTGATGGCTCAGCCGGTTGGGTCCCTGACACCCACGTGGAGACCAGGCTTCCGGCTGCAGGATGGAGCAGTCGGGTGGCTGCGGGCATACGAGGGAGTGAACTAGAGAGTGGAAGATCTCTCTTCATCTGTCTCTCTGTCTCTGCGTTTCAAATAAAAATCAAACCAAAAATTGCCTGTTTATTTCTCCCCTATAATATGCACTTTCCTAGGGCTTTTTCGAAGACCCCTTCATATACAAAGATTTCAAAATGTTTTTGCGGAGGCCAGAGTTGTGGAGCAGCGGGCTAAGCTGCCGCTTTTGAGGCCGGCGTTCTGTATTGGAGTGCTGGGTGGAGTCCCGGATGCTCCGCTTCCAGTCAAGCTCCCTGCTGATGCACCTGGGAAAGCAGTGGAAGGTGGACCAGGAGCTTGGGCTCCTGCACCCATGTGGCAAACCTGGAAGGAATTCCTGGCTGCTGATTTTGACCTGGCCCAGTCCTGGCCGCTGGGGTCATTTGGGAATGAACCAGTGGCTGAAAGATCTGTGTGTGTGTGTGTGTGTGTGTGTGTGAGTGTCTCCTCTCTCTCTCTCTGTCACTTTGCCTTTCAAATAAACAAAATAAAAATTGAAAAATGTTTGTGCCATCATAACCTTATCTTTTGATTCTGTTTTCCACGAACTTTTTGAAGTACTGTTGTATTTCTGCTGGATGGAACCTCCCAGATTCTAGCTTAAAGAAGTTTCTTAGTCCCCTGAGAAAGTAGAAAATGTCCAGGACCCAAAGGAATCAGAGAGAGAGAGAGAGAGAGAGAGAGAGAGAGAGAAGTGGGCGTGACTCTCCTAGCAGCCTCCTCCTGGAGTGGAGGGGCGGGAGGTGCAGAGGGGAAGCTGACCCGGCTTGTGGACAAGCAGGGACATGGTGGAGACCCCAGGTCCGCCAGCAGTCACGTGGCTGCGGCTCAGGCAGACCCCAGCCAGATAAAAACTCATCTGCTTTCTTCCCCCGTCCTTCCATGGCTGACTAATCATTCTTCCTGAGGTTAAAACAGAGAAGAATTGGGCAAGACCGCGAGGGAGGAGGGGCGCCTGCTTCTTATCTCTGTTCTCTCCTGTGCTTTTGAGATGGGCAGTCCATCCTCAGAGGTGTGTTTCCATTGGGGTTGGCCACTCACGTGTACCCCTAACCACACCCCACCCCCAGAGTACCCAGATCCCAACTGAAAGTCCCCCAGTGCAGGTCCTGTGCTCTGAGAGCCGGTGCCAGGGCGTGGGCCAGGTCAGCCCTGGGAGGGGGCTGGGGCCTCCGCTGGATTCCTCAGCTTGACAGATCCCTGGAGGGACATCCTGTCAGCAGGCAGACACGGAATGTTCTGGGCAGAGGCACCCAAGGGGAGGATGGGAGACTGCAGAAGACATGGAGTAGGTGAGCAGGGAATCCAGAGGGAAGCACAGGCTTCCCAAGCTGTATACGGCCTGCGGGTTCGCACACAGTGTCTGTAACATTACGTCAGGTAGACCGCAGAGAGGGAGGCCGCTGGGCGGCTTTTTCCTAAACAGAAATGACCTAGAATTGCAGAGTTCAAGAGAGCAGAGGCCAGTCTGAGCCCGGGCGCTCCGGGCTGCAAGGACGCTCAGTGCAGCAGCTCTGATAATACCCTTCCTTGACATCTGCAGGGTCAGGAACTCACTCTCACCAGGTGACCTTTTCCCATTTTCAGGCTGCTCTCATGTTCAGAAAATTCTCACTCCGGTATAAACCAGCGACTCCCTGCAATGCCTGCCCAGCTGTCTCGTTCGCCCCTTGTAAACCAACGGAGAATGTGCAACGCTTCATCCCCAGTTCAGAGGCCAAGCAAATGGCTAGAAGGCAGCCAACAGCTCCCCTAAGCTTCTCTGTGACCTTCCTGCTCCTCATTC
Organism: Sylvilagus floridanus; assembly: GCA_949820135.1. Taxonomy (NCBI): domain Eukaryota; kingdom Metazoa; phylum Chordata; class Mammalia; order Lagomorpha; family Leporidae; genus Sylvilagus; species Sylvilagus floridanus. The sequence continues at coordinate 23,876,472 of OX463237.1, forward strand.
TTCCAGCGCTGCGTCACCCTGGAGGCCAACCGAGTTCGTTCTCAAAGCTCTCATCCAAGCCCGGATAAAAGCGAGTCCCGAGAGAAGGCTTTTTTTTTTTTTTTTTTTTTTACAGATAGAGATAGACAGTGAGAGAGAGACAGAGACAGAGAGAAAGGTCTTCCTTCCGTTGGTTTACCCCCTAAATGGCCACTACTATGGCAGGTGCTGCGCCGATCCAAAGCCAGGAGCCAGACGTTCCTTCCAGGTCTCCCACATGGGTACAGGAGTCCAAGCACTTGGGCCATCCTCCACTGCCCCCCCGGGCCACAGCAGAGAGCTGGACTGGAAGAGGAGCAACCGGGACTAGAACCCAATGCCCATATGGGATGCTGGCACCGCAGGCGGAGTATTAACCAAGTGAGCCACGGCGCCGGCCCCCAGGAGAAGGCCTTTGACAGGATCAACATCTAAATGGGTCTCTCTCCTTCCAGTGGGGGCTATGCTCGGTTCGTTCTGTCTGCTCTTTGCTACTTTTTATTTTGATAAATCTTAACTTTATAGAAGAATGTAAAAATAGTGCAAAGAATTCCTCTATGCCCTTTCCTCAAATCCATCAATCATTCACACTCACCCCCCCACACACTTTGTTTGCTTCATCCTTCTGTAAATGCCTATTTTTCAAAAAGAGAGAGAGGTCTTCCATCTGCTGGTTCACTCCCCAAATGGCCACAACAGCCAGGACTGGGCTAGGCTGAAGCCAGGAGCCTAGAACTCCATCAGGGTCTCCCATGTGGGTGGCAGGGACCTAAGTGCTTGGGCCATCATCTGCTGTCTCCTAGGTGCATTGGCAGGAAGCTGGATCAGAAGCGGAGGTGGGACTGATCCCAGGCACTCTGATATGGGCTGCAGGTGCCCCAAGCAGCAGCTTCACCCCCTGTGCCACCACACCTACCCATTTCTAAACTTACTGAAAGTCGGAGACATTGACAGTGACCCTTTACCCCTCAATACCTCAGTATTATTTCCTAAGAACAATTTACATTCTTTTGCATGAACAACCTCAGCATCATCATCAAAATCAAGAAATTTAGTATTGCAAGAGTATTTTCTGACAGTCCCAGGAAGGCCTTTATGGCTATGCCCACCCTCCAACCTCCAAGCCCACCCCCAGGGCAGGACCATCCCAGGATTGTGAGTGGCATTCAGTTGTCACAGCTACTAGGTAGGAGCCCATGGTCCTATTTCAACACGTTGCTGTTGCTGAAAGCCATCTGGAAATTTTTTGGAAAAGCAGTCAGATTTTGGAAAAACTGTCAAACCACCCCACCTTCCAAGGAGGAAGATGTGGCACCTCTAAGGAGAATGAAACAAATGGGCCAAGGACCCTTCCCGAATGGTTTAAGCAAAGGAAGCATTTGGAACGAGTACAGCCTCCTGGGGAGGCGCTTTAAAGGGAAAAACCTCCAAGAGATGAATGACTCCTGGAGCATCTGCCTATAAATTGGCCTCATTACTTGGTAGTCAAACTGCACACCATCTTAGACATCCGGGTCCCAGAGGACAGCGCCTATGTCGTGCTGGGCACATTCTTCTTGGCTCATTTGTTAAAGTATGGGGCATGGGGCTGGCCTTGTGTTGCAGTGGGTTTAGCCACCACTTGCAAATCTGGCAACCCTTATCAGAACACTGGTTCAAGTGCTGGCTACTTCTGACCCAGCTTCCTGCTAATGTGCCTGGGAAAGCAGTGGACGAGGACCCCAGTGCTATGGGTGACAGAGCCAGAGGGAGTCCTGGCTATTGTAGCCATGTGGGGAGTGCTAGCTGATAGATGATCTCTCTCTCTCTCTCTCTCTCTCTCTGGATCTCGCTGTCATTCTGCCTTTCAAATAAATAAATCTTTAAAAGAAAAAAAAGAGGAAAAAAAATATTTGGTGGACAGAGCTGAGCCTCACATTAAGTCTCTGAAAAGGACTCTTCATAGTCCCCACAGGGTGAACCCTCAACCTTCAAGCTGTTATGGGGGACGGAGGAGGGCAAAGATGTTTGGGATAATCAGTTCCTAACAACTCAAAACACAGGTCACACTGAGGGGCACTGGAGGCCGGTGACTCCCCCATGCCCGCCCCACAGTGGACGTCCAGTAACTATGAAGCCACACCGACAAGCCTGTGGCAGCAGGCCTCACGGTGGCCTGCTAACCAGGGCAGCTCGGGCACCAACCAGGACTCAGGGTGGGAATGACCAGGCAAGGTTTCTGTAGCTGTCCTCCCATTACCCAGGTCCGAAGCTGTGCCTGTTCTCCTAGCTCTCCTCCTAACACCCACTCCAACACCAGACTCTCTCATATCTTTTACATTTCTTCTTTCCTCTCCATTTTGGTTCAGTTCCTCCTTTACTATTTTCTTAATCTCCAGTCTTTCCCTACCAGTTCATTCTATGCACCACCACTAGATTCATCTCTTTATTTATGTATTCACTTGAAAGTCAGAGCTACAAAGAGAGAGGGAGAGAGAGAGAGTGAGAGCGAGAGAGAGAGAGAGAGAGATTTCCCATCTGCTGGGTCACTGCTCAAATGACCGCAAAGGCCAGGAGCCAGGAGCTTCCTCTGAGCCTCCTACATGGGTGGCAGGGGCAAAGGACTTGTGCCATCCCCCATTGCTTTCCTGGGCACATTAGGAGGGAGCTGGATCAGCAGTGGAGAAGCTGGAACTTGATCCAGTGCCCATATGGGATGCTGGAGGTGTAGGTGGTGGCTTAACCCAGTGTGCCACAGCACCAGCTTAACCTTGTCTTTAAAAAAAAAATATATATATATATATATATGAATATATATGTACACACATATACCCACATACACACATTTTTAAAAATATGCATTTCTTTATTTGAGATGCAAAGTTACAGACAGAGAGAGGGAGAAACAGAAAGAGAGGTCTTCCATCCATTGGTTCACTCCCCAAAGTCCAGGCCAGAGTTGGGCTGATCTGAAGCCAGGAGCCAGGAGCTTCTTCTGGGTCTCCCCCGTAGGTGCAGAGGCCCAAGAAGCTGGGCCATCTTCTGCTTTCCCAGGCCATTAGCAGAGAGCTGAATCAGAAGAGGAGCAGACAGGGCTGGAACCAGCGCCCATATGGGAGGCCAGAACCACAGATGAAGCTTAGCCCACGATGCCACAACGCCAGCCCACACACACACGCACACGCACACGCACACGCATTTTTACATGTGTGACAATGTTATTTAAAAAAATCATTTTAAAAAAGATTTGTTTATTTACTTATTTGAAAGGTAGAGTGATAGGGAGAGATGGAGGGAGAGAAAGAGAGAGATACCTTCCATCTGTCTGTTCACTTGCCATTCGTGATGGTCAGGGCTGAGCTAGACCAACGCCAGGAGCCAGGATCTCCATCTGGGTCTCTCATGTGGGTGCAGGAGCCCAAGTACTGGAGCCATCTTCTACTGCTTTCTCAGGCCAGAGCTGAGAGCTGGATCGGAAGAGGAGCAGCAGGGACACGAACCATCACCCAAAAGGGATCCAGGCACCACAGGCAGAGGCTTAGCACTACAGTGCTAGTCCCTACTCTTTATTTTTATTTTATTTTTTCAGAGAAAGAAGGCAAAACGAGAGAGAGAGAGAGAGAGAATCTTCCATCTGCTGGTTCATTCCCCAAATGGCCACAACAACCAGGGCTGGGCCGGGCCAAAGCCAGAGCCAGCAGATTCTTCTGGATCTCCCACACAGGTACAGGGACCCAAGCACTTGGGCCATCTTCCACTGTTTTCCCAGGTGCATTAGCAGGGAGCTTGAGCAGAAGTGGAGCAGCCGGGACTCAAACTGGCGCCCACACGGGATGCCGGCTCAGCAGGCTGTGGTTTTAACCCTGTGCACCACAGCACCAGCCTGGGATCTACTCTTTATCATAACACCATAAGCCCTCCAAAAACAGGGGCTGAGTTTACGTTGCTTTTCACTTTGTACTTCCAGCAATTCTGTGTAATCATGGCTCATCATCGTGGAGCTGGTTTGAAGAGGGTCAAGAGCCCGTTGATAACAACAGTAGGTATTGCACACACAGCAACCATCAGACACAGTGCTTTGCACACTACATGGATTATCTCATTTATCCCTTCCACAATCAAGTAAGCCAGAGACAAGTATAATTCCCATTTTACTGATGGGGAGACTGAGGCTTAGAGAGGCTGGCACTTTGCTCCCAGATATCCCCCAGTGAGTGCAGAAATCAGGGTCAGCTCCGAAGCCACTGTTCTAACCAGCAGGCCAGGCCCTGCCTGAGGAGGCTCATCCCTCCACCCAAAGACTCTAAATAGTATCAATCGTGATACTCAAGATGGTAAATACAAACTTTCAACGAAGAGTGGGGCTGAGCTCTGCCTGAGCAGCTGTTGTCCCATTTAATAACTGTACTCTCACAAGACTCTTCGGATCTCTAACTCCAGTCCTCTCTTCCATAAGGTAACATAAGCTGCAGAATCATGTCAGAATTTGGCCTGGACTTTAAAAGAAATTGTAATTAGTTAATTAATTAACATGAAAGGCAGACAGATAGAGACATTCAGACATACATCTTCCATCCGCTATAGTTCATTCCCCAAAAGCCAGCAATAGCCAAGGCTGGGCCAGGCCAAAGCCAGGAGCCCGAAACTCAGTCTGCACCTCCCACGTGGCTGGCAGGGACCCAACCTCTTGAGCCATCACTGCTGCCATGTGCGCATCAGCGGAGCTGGGACTGGACCCCAGCCACTCCGACAAGGGACGAAGGCGTCCCAACCAGGTCTTATTCACTGCACCAAACGCCAGCCCCTGACCTGGGCTGTAAAGCGCTGCTTTCCTCCTCTTCTTCTTTTTATTAATATTTTGGGCAAGGGGCGGTAGAAAGGAAGCGCTAACCTCAGAGGGGTCTAAGCTCCTCTCCCCTGGTTCTGAACCTCATGTCTCCCAGAGATCTCGCCTTTTTTTTTTTTTTTTAACATTTCTTTATTTGAAAGGCAGAGTTATATGGAGAGGAGAGAGAGAGAGAGAGACAGAAATCTTCCAAGCGCTGGCTCACTCCTCAGTTGGCTGCAATGGCCCGAGCTGCACAGATTTGGAGCCAGGAGCCAGGAGCCTCCTCTGGGTTTCCCACGTCGGTACAGGGACCCAAGCACTGGAATCATTTTCCTACGCAATGCCTGCAGTGGCTGGAGCTGGGCTGATCCAAAGCCAGGAGCCAGGAGCTTCTTCCAGGACTCTCAAGTGGATGCAAGGGACCAAGCACTTGGGCCATCCTCTACTGCTTTCCCAGGCACATTAGCAGGGAGCTGGATCGGAAGTGGAGTAACCAGGACAGGACCAGTGCCCACACGGGGTTGTGGCGTCACAGGCAGTGGCCTAACCTACAACGCCGCGATGCCCTGCCCCTCCCAAACTCCTAAGCTTTAGCTTCTGCCCCTCAGACCTTGCGGGCTGGGGATGAGGAGGATTTGCCAGGAAGGACAGAAAAGGAGCAGGCATGTCTTTTCTCAGAAACTGGGTGAAGGTTGGGGTTCCAGTGGGACCCCCAGCTCCCCCCAGACCCTAGAAAAGAAGATGGAGGAAATACAAGCACTCCAGGAGTTCAGTGTCCAGAGTGGACAGCCCAGCAAGGCGGTTCTTACCGCTGCCAGCTGATATCACCAAGGGTGGGGGGTGGGGGGTGACAGAAACAATAGAAGACAAAGAGAAAGGACAGAAGACAGCAAACAGCCAAGATGGGATTGGCAGTGGCTTGAGAGGGAGCAAAGGGGAGAATTCTGACCCTCGTCTTCTGCCCGCCTCCCTCTCCCAGATCTAACCCACCAGTGAGAGCCTCTGGCCCCTGCCTAGAATCCAGAGGAGACCCCCACCCGGCGACCCCCCGCAGCCTCCGGTGCCCAGATGGGTGGACAGGAGGAGAAAGGACCCCATGCACCCTGAGTGTGACTTGCCCCTGGCCTCCCCAGGAGGTCCAGTGTCCCAGGGCCCTTCCTTGCTGGTAACCCTTGGGGATCCGCTCCCCACGGGCCCCAGCCAGGCTGCGGCGGCCCCTCTCCCCCACTCCTCATCTCTCCCTGATGCGCCCCAGTGTCTGTCGGAGCCATCCATCAAGGGTGGCAGGCTGAGCGCAACATGAAAAAGAGCCTATTTGGCCATTAACATCCCCGCCCGCTTTGTTGTCGCCCCCCCTCCCCCGCCCAGCCCCGCCCCCTCCCCCTTTCGCGGGAGACAAAACCAGACTGACAAGCTGAAGACTCAAACATTAATCAAACTGCGCTCCGGAACAACCTTTCCCTCGCATTAATAAATACATTTGCGGCCCCTCATTGGACAGTCGGCCTAATTTGTTTCTTTTGCTCGCGGTGGGGGCCGCCGCCGCGCCCGCGCCCCCCGGCTCCCGGCAGCCCCGCGCCGAGCAGATGTTCGGCCGTGGCCGCGGAGCTGCGCCGCGCCGCGCGCCCCGGAGGCCGCGGTTGCCATGGCGACGGCCGGGCCGCCTGCTGTCGCCGGGCGGGCTGTCTCGCCCGCTGTCTCGCCCGCTCCATCTCCGCGGCGCTCGCCAGACGTCCCGGATTCTAATCAGATCCCCTCCCCCGCCCCTCCTCCGCCCGGCCCACGACCCCTCGGCTCCCACATCCTTGGGACTCACTACGAAACGCCCCGGGCACCCCTGGAGGTGCCAGGCAGGGAGAGCGGCAGAGGCGCCCTGCACGCATCCTGTGCGCGGTGGGTGGAGGAGGTTCTGTGTCCCGCAGGCTGTCCCTGCAGGAGTGTGTCCAGCTCCCTGGAGACACCACCTCCTGCCTCTTTTTTCTGACTATGTTGCGTTGGGTCCCCCAGAGAGGCAGGGCAGGCCTCTGCTGGTTTGGTTCTGAAAGTGTGGGAAGTGTGTATTCTGTCCAGACCGGAGCTGGTGGGGCTTCTGGAACCAGCAGCCCCGTCTACATCTCTTCTGCTAAACCCAGCGGGTTCTCAGACGAAGGCAGAGCAGCCAAGCGCAAGTTGGGAGCTCAAACGCTGCAGGCCCGGCCTGAGCGAGGCCCCTGGCAGCTGTGGCCTGTCCAGCTCCTGGGCTGAACTGTGGGTTGTTGGTGGGTGGCTCAGATGCCGGGCGCCAGTCTTGCAGGCATGTACTGTGGACCCACTCGGGCCTTGGGCAGAGGTGACTCCTTGGGCCTCTTTCCCAGAGGCCTGGGTAACAGGACCCCGAGCCTAAGCCCCCTTTGCAAACATCCCCACCTCAGGAGAAAGTGGATCATAACAGAAGTCACGGGGACGCCACACAGATGGGCAGGGGGGAAGCAGGACAGAGCGGGCGGACCGGGGAGAGGAGACTGGGGGTGCAGAGCCTAAACCACAAACCAGGAAGCCCCAGGTGGTTGGAGTAAATAAGCAATTCTGCTAGAGGGGAGAGACCGCTCTGAGCAATGGAAAGTGGCGAATGAGAAGAGTTGCCACTCCCAGCTCCCTCTGGGGTCCACTGAGAATCCTCGCAGCGGAGCTGTAAGGGGCTTGAGGGGTCTAGACCGGACCCTTCCCTTTGTGGATGACAAAATGGAGACCCAGAGAGAGAGAGTGCAGCTGGTCCAAGACACCCCCCCCCCATAGCCGGCCACGGGTGGCACTCGGTTTTGCTTTTCTGCCGTGGTGGCCATGGGTGCCGTGCCCTCTCTTGGCTCAGAGGCAGCTGGCGGGAAACTGTTTCCAGGAAGCACACACAGAATCCCAAGCATCTCAGGCCTTCACCACCCTGTCTCCCTTAGGCCTGTCCCCTGGAGGCGGCTCCACTGGAGTGACAGCTCCTTTGGCCCTGCCTGGCCCTGGGGCAGGGGAGGGAGCTTTTGTGGGGGCTCCCTCAGTCGATTGTCTGTGGCTCTGTCTTTGTCTGTGTGTCACTCAGAAGGGAATCACTGTGGGGAGAGGTCAGGCTGGTCAGCAGAAACGGAGAAAGAGGCTGGGCCTTGTCACAAAGGGCTGGGAAGAGGCGGGAGGGGTGCACACAGCCCCTCCACCCCCACGGCTCCCTCCTCTCCCAGCTCCTGGGCTGCCTCCCCTGGGGAGTCCCACGCTTTGCTCATTTTAGGATGAAAGCAGCAACTACCCTTCTCTCCTGGCCATGGGGACTCCTTGGCGAGCTGCCCCCTCCCCCTGCCCTGTTGGCGAAGGGAAAGCTGGGAGGGGCCCCACTGCATACCCACCCCTGCCACCACCATCTGACTGCACTCCTGGGTTTGCCTGTCTTCCCTGCCCCTGCCTGCCTCAGCACATTCCCCAGGCCCCCCCCCCTCAATCCCATGCAGATGCAGCCCCCTCCAGCCCATTTTCCCGCCACGGCTGAAGCTTCGGCTATGCCCCTGACTCATCTCCCCAGACCAGCTCCCCAGACCGTGCTGTTTCCAGTCTCCCCTTGTACCCCCTGCACACAACTCTCCCTCCCCAGATGCAACTGTTTTCAGACTTCTCCCTTTCTCTCTGCCCCCCTGTACACGGACTGTCTCCCCAGATCCTGCTGTTTCCAGGTTCCCCCATATTGCCCCGTACACAAATTGGCCTCCCTGGGTTCGGCAGTTTCCAGAACCCCCTTACTCTCTCACTAGGCAGTTGCATCTCCCCAGATTCAGCGGTTTTCAGGCTCCCCTCATTTGCCCTGTACACGGGTACCTCTCCCAGGTTCTGCTGTTTCTAGGCCCCCCTATTTCCCTTGTACACGCATCAGTCTCCAGCTTATGTTGATCCCAGCTGCCTAAGGGATTTAGCAGGTTTAAGGGGAGCGGAAGGAAGAAGACCGTCAGAAAGAGGAGGAGGAGAAAGATGCTGCTTTATTTCTCCTGTGACCCAGAGCTCTCAGCAGCTTGCACACCGCCGCCTCTGGGCCTCTGTCTCTACAAATAGGTCCCTTAAGGCGGTCTGCCCTGGGACCTCCCCCTCCTCCCGTCCCCTCCTCCCTGCTGCTGCCCGGGGCCTGAGCAGCCCCTGGAGGGTCCCGTCTTGGAGGGAGTTGCTTGTGCAAGCATGGGGGGGGGCGGGGGGGACAGGCTGGAGCCCGCTAAGCCCTGGGCTCCCCCCCCCATCATCCCAGTCCCTTTGTCTCTTCTCCATCTGCTGTACCTTAGCTCCCCTGCATTGGTTCACATGGAACTTAAGGAGACTCCAGATGCACCCCCAGAACAAAGGAGGCTGCAGGGCGGGAGCCCCGGCTTCTGCTTTGTCTTCCTCGCCAGTTTTCAGCACAGAGCGGTGCCAGTCTCAGGCCCTGGCCTGGCATCCTGGCCTGCTTCTCCAGCTCCTGTGCACGATGCGTTGGTCCCTGGCGTGTGAAAGCAGGCTGCCTGCCTCCTCTTCCTCCTCCTCCCTGGGGGCAGGGAGGCTGTGTGTTTCCTGGAGTCTGGGAGTATAACTGCCCCCTCTCCTTCGTCCACCTGCCTGCCCACTGCCCACCTGCTAGCCCAATCCCAGCCACCTGGGCAGTCTCGATGCTCCATCCTTCGGGCCCTAGCCAATATCTTGGGTCGCTAGGGAGCCGACAGGCAGGGCAGGCCTGCCTGGCCCAGGACAGCTCTCGTGCAGATGGGGGACCGCTCTTGCACATGCAGCCTGGGCCTCCTGCTCCCACTCCAAGGACCAGACAGCAGCCTCAGTCTCCTCCCGTGATGTGGAGGGAAGCTGTGCCTATCCTACCAAAAGAACTACGAGAGGCCGGCGCAGCGGGTTAAGATGAAGGATCACACCCTTTCCCTGTCGCTGTCTCTGTCCATCTCTCTCTCGTTGTAACGCTGCCTTTCAAATGAATGAATGTATGAATGAATGAATGAATATTTAAAGCCACCTGGGGCCAGCGCTGTGGTGTAGTGGATCAGGCCTCCACCTGTGGCACCAGCATCCCATAGGGACACTGATTCCTGTCCCAGCTGCTCCACTTCTGATCCAGCTCTCTGCTAAAGCACCTGGGAAAGCAGTGGAGGATGGTCCAAGTGTTTAGGCCCCTGCACCCACGTGGGAGACCTGGAAGAGGCTCCTGGCTCCTGGCTTTGGATTGACCCAGCCCTGATTAATGCAGCCATTTGAGGAGTGAAGCTGTGGCTGGAAGATTTCCCTTTCTTTCTTTCTTTTAAGATTTATTTATTTGTTAGAGTTACACAGAGAGAGAAGAGAGAGGGAGAAGACAGAGGGAGAGAGAGAGTTACACACACACACACACAGAGAGAGAGAGAGAGGGAGGTCTTCTATCCGATGGTTCACTCTCCAATTGGCTGCAATGGCTGGAGTTGTGCCAATCCAAAGCCAGAAGCCAGAAGCTTCTTCTGGGTCTCCCACGTGGGTGCAAGAGCCCAAGGACCTGGGCCATCTTCTACTGCTTTCCCAGGCCATAGCAGAGAGCTGGATCGGAAGTGGAGCAGCCGAGACTCCAGAGAACCAGCTCCCACATGGGACGCCAGCACTGCAGGTGGCAGCTTTACCCACTGCACCACAGCGCTGGCCTCTCTGCCTCTGCCTCTCCTTCTCTGTAACTCTTTCAAATCAACAAATCTTTTTTTTTTTAAGATTGGAAGGGTATCTCAAAGATGAAATTATGATAGGTTTTATTTTCTTTATATTTTTCTTTTTATTTATTTGAAAGACAGAGTTACAGAAAGAGTAGAGTTTTCCATCAAGTGGCTCACTCCCCAAATGACCACAATGTCCAGAGCTGAGCTGATATGAAGCCAGGAGCCAGGAGCTTCTGCCAGGTCTCCCATGTGGGTGCAGGGGCCTAAACACTTGGGCCATCCTCCACTGCTTTCCCAGGCCATAACAGAGAGCTGGATCAGAAGAGGAGCAACCGGGACTCGAATCGGCGGCCCATATAGGATACCGGTGCTGCAGGCTGGGGCTTTAACCTGCTGTACCTCAGCCGCTGGCCCCTCAAATAAATAAATCTTAAAAAATAAATAAATAAATACCGATTGAAAACTCACAAAGAAAATGCAAATTGGGGTTTTGAACCGGGTGCCCTGCTTATGTTTAGAACTTGCCCAAGAGAGCCCTTCTCCAGAGAGGATTCCACTTCCATGAGTGTCTGATGCTCCGCAGGACACGTGGGGCACACGGGGGCAGCCGGTGGCGAGCGGGCGCCAGGAGGCTCTCACCCCCGTGCCAGTCTGTGCTCAGAGTTGTGTGACGTCGGCTTAGATCCAGGGGCCTCTGGCTTGCACTGCCAGAACTACTCACCTTTGCCATCCCTCCGCGGGGGAGGGGGTGAGTGGGGGGTGAGCGCTAACTCCGCCTCTAGCCCCCTGCCCAGCCTCCCACCTCACTGGAAGTGGTGCTCAAACTCCAGAGCTGCAGGATGGGTGTCCTGGTGCAGCAGTTTAAGTCACGGCTTGGGACCCTGCATCCCACATCCGAGTGCCTGGGCTTGCAACCCTCTGCCTCTGATCCAGCTCCCTGGGAGGCAGCAGGGACTGCCCAAATCCATGGGACCCTGCCACCCACACAGGAGACTGGGATGGAACTCCAGGCTCCTGGAGGCAGCCTGGCCCATCCCTGGTTGTTGTGAGCATCTGGGGGAGTGAACCAGCAGATGGAAAATCTCCCTCTCCGTCACTCTGCCTTTCGAATACATAAAAATAAATAAATATTTTTTAAAAGCCTCCGGAGTTGGAGAGGAGGTTTCTCGGGCAGTTTCGTGACCAAGGCCCTGCTCTCCCTGCACACTGGCTGTCCTGAGTTCCCGGAGTTGTGCACTGTCTGCTGCTCTCCAGGCTGCAGGGAGCTCTGATGTGGAATCTCCTCCCCTGCTCCCTCCAACATTCTCCTCTGTGGTCTAGCACCGCTCTAGCACTGAGCTCCAGCGCTCAGTGCCCCAAGAAAACCCCAGTCCCAGGGGCAGTTAGAGCCGCCCCTGCTGCCAGGTGCCACAGCCACTCAGCAGTCCCAGGATGGAGCCGGGTCAGGCCCGAGGCTGGGAGTGGGGCTTGTCCTATGGCGCCATCTTCTGGACAAATTAGGAAAGCTGACTCTTCTTGCTGCCATTCTGAGAACCAGGAGATGTTTTTTGGTCTCAGCAGGTTTTGTTTTGTTTTATTGAAGATTTTTGTGTTTATTTGAAAGGCAAAGTTACACACACACACACACACACACACACACGATTTTCCATCCACTGGTTCACTCTCCAAATATCCTCAACACAGCCAGGGCTGGAACCCTCCTGGCCTCTCCTGTGGGTGGTGAGAACTCCAGCACTTGGACCATCTTCCACTGCCTTCCCAGGCACATCAGCAGGAAGCTGGATTGGAAGCAGAGCAGCGGGGACTCAAGCCAGCTCTCCGGTATGGGAAACCTGCATCGCAGGCGGTAGCTTCACCCCTGAGCCACAGCGCTGGCCCCCATATATACAACTTCAGAATCAGGTGTCTGAGTGAGGACAGAGCCGGGTCTCTGATCAGCTCGCTCGCTCGCTCTCTCTCTCTCTTTTAAAGATTTACTTTGTTTAGTTGAAAGTCATAGTTACACAGAGAGAAGCAGAGAGAGAGAGAGGTCTTCCATTCGAAGGCTCACTTCCCAATTGGCCGCAACAGCCGGAGCATCACCGATCCAAGGCCAGGAGCCAGGTGCCTCTTTCTGGTCTCCCACGCGGGTGCAGGGGCCCAAGGACTTGGGGCAATTCAGCAGAGAGCTGAATTGGAAGTGGAGCAGCCGGGACTCAAACCGGCACCCATATGGGATGTTGGCAATGAAGGTGGTGGCTTTGCCCACTATGCCACAGCACTGGCCCCCAGTTCTCTCTTGTTACTTGTGTTTCTTCCACTTAGGGTGTGTTTGTGCCTCTTTTCAGAGAGGTGGGTTTTGATAGTGATAAGAGGTCACTATGAGACACAAAGATTAATTCTTTTCTTTTTCTTTTTCTTTTTTTTTTTTTTTTTTTGACAGGCAGAGTGGACAGTGAGAGAGAGAGACAGAGAGAAAGGTCTTCTTTTACCGTTGGTTCACCCTCCAATGGCCGCCATGGCCAGCGCACTGCGGCCAGCACACCTCACTGATCCAAAGGCAGGAGCCAGGTGCTTCTTCTGGTCTCCCATGTGGGTGCAGGGCCCAAGGACTTGGGCCATCCTCCACTGCACTCCCAGGCCACAGAAGAGAGCTGGCCTGGAAGAGGAGCAACCAGGACAGAATCTGGTGCCCTGACAGGGACCAGAACCCAGTGTGCCAGCGCCACAGGCGGAGGATTACCCTAGTGAGCCGCGGCAAGATTAATTATTTTCTTTCTTTCTTTCTTTTTTTTTTTTTTAATTTTTGACAGGCAGAGTAGACAGTGAGAGAGACAGAGAGAAAGGTCTTCCTTTGCCATTGGTTCACCCTCCAATGGCCGCCGCGGCTGGTGCGCTGCAGCCGGCACACCGCACTGATCCGATGGCAGGAGCCAAGTGCCTCTTCCTGGTCTCCCATGGGGTGCAGGGCCCAAGCACTTGGGCCATCCTCCACTGCACTCCCTGGCCACAGCAGAGAGCTGGCCTGGAAGAGGGGCAACCGGGACAGAATCTGGTGCCCTGACCGGGACTAGAACCCAGTGTGCCGGTGCCGCAAGGATTAGCCTGTTGAGCCACGGCACCGGCCCTAGATTAATTATTTTCAAAAATACTTTTCAGAACCAGGTCATCGTCTCTAACCAAGTGGTCCCTTTGGAAAGGCTGCAACCATCAGCTGTTCCAATTCATTTGAAGCATTTGCTTTTTTTTTTTTTTTTTAAGATTTATTTATTTGAAAGGCAGAGTTACACACAGAAAGAAGGAGAGACAGAAAGAGAGAATCTTCCATCTCTTGGTTCCCAAATGGCTGCAACAGCCAGGGCTGCTCAGGCAGAAGCCAGGGGGCTGGAACTCCTTCCGGAGCTCCTGTGTGGTGGCAGTGGTTCGAGTATTTAGGCCATCTTCCACTGCCAGTGGAGCAGTGGCGGCTCAAACCAGTGCTCAAATGGGATGCCGACACTGCAGGCAGCAGCTTAACCCAGCACGCCACAAAGCTGGCCCCTGCTCTTCAACAAGAGTGGATTTGATTTTTGTAAGCTGCTTCGTGATGGAGATCAGTAATCAAGCTGGATTTTATTCTAAAGATGTATTGTTTATTTATTTGATAGGCAGAGTTATAGAGAGAGGAGGAGAGACAGAGAGAGTGAGCTCTTTCATTCGCTACTTCACTTCGCAAACTGGCCAGGGCTGGGCCAGGCTGAAGCCAGGAGCCTGGAGCTTCTTCCTGGTCGCCCATGTGGGTGGCAGGGGCCCAAGTATTTGGGCCATCTTCCACTGCTCTCCCAGGTGCATTAGCAGGGAGCTGGGTTGGAAGCAGAGCAGCCAGATCTCAAACCAGAGCCCATATAGGATGCCAGTGTCATAGGTGGGGACTTAACCCACTGTGCCATGGCACGGCCCCAAGATGGATGTTTTAGATAAATATTTCCTTCTGTGGCCATAAACAGATCCTGAATTCCTATCCCTGTCTTTTTAAAAGTTTTTTTTTTTTTAATATTTATTTATTTGAAAGGCAGAGTTAGAGAGAGGCAGCGGCTGAGAGAGAGAGAAAGAGAGAGAGGTCTTCCATCTGCTGGTTCACTCCCCAGATGGCTGCAACAGCCAGAGCTGAGCGGATCCAAAGCCAAGAGCCAGGAATTTCCTCTGGGTCTCTCACGTGGGTGCAGGGGCCCAAGCACTTGGGCCATCTTCTACTGCTTTCCCAGGCCACAGCAGAGAGCTGGATTGGAAGTGGAGCAGCCAGGTCTTGAACCAGTGTCCATATGGGATGCCGGCACTGCAGATGGCAGCTTTACCCACTGGGCCACAGCGCTGGCCCCCTTATGCCTGTCTTTAATCCACGTGCCATGTTATTGTCAGAGTCCTCCCCTGAATCACAGAGCTGCCATCCCCTAACTGCTTAAAAATCTCCAGTGGCTCCCTGTTACCTTCAGAAACAAGCCCAACTCCTGAGCCCTGCGGCTGGGTGAGGACCAGCGGGGTAGCTGGTCCCCCACTCTGCCCTCAGCCCTCATCTGTAAAAGTAAGGCGAACAACTTTGACTTTGTTGGGTTGCTTTGAGGACAAGCGGTAAACTCGGTGGATAGCTGTGTTCAGAGATCGCCATACGCTCTCAATCTGCAGGTGTGGCTCCCAGTCGCCCCATGCGGACTCTCCCCGCAGATCCCGCTCCGTTCACGCCACGTTTGCCTCCTGCAGGTCCTTAGGGAGGTCTAGGCCTCTGCTTTGCTTATGCAGTCGCTGCCTTTGTAAAATCTCTTTCCCTTCCCTTCGGTTTTTTCTTCTTTTTTATGTAACTACTGTTCATTAAACAGTTTTGCCAAGTTCTTCATATTTTTTTTTAAAAAATAGATTTATGTATTTGAAAGGCAGAGTAGGGAGGGAGGAGAGAGACATCTTGTCCACCTGCTGGTTCCTCCCCCCAAATGGCTTCCACAGTCAGAGTGGACCAGGCTGAGGCCAGAAGCCAGGAACTCCATGCAAGTCTCCCACGTGGGTGCAGGCGCCGGAGGACTTGGGCCATCGCCGCTGCCTCCCCGGGGGTGTCAGCAGGGAGCTGCATCGCAGCGCAGTCTCCGGGAACCGAAGCCGGCACTCCAGTGGGCAGCAGGTGTGCCTGGCTACAACACCAGCCTCCCCCTCCCCACACCCCGCTTTTCCTTTACAAATGACGTAAGACACCAGGGCCTCCGGGAATGCGTGTGCTCCCTTTATTACAGATCTGTTCCTCGAAGTCTTGTGAGCTTCTGGGGCAGGGACCTTGTCTCCTGGTTCCTCCAACAAACGCCTGCCAGCCCCGAGCAAGGTGCCTGGCTCCCAGCAGCCAGCCGGTCAGGGTCCCCAGAAAGAACTCCTGCCTGAACAGGAGCTGGTTTTATGATCGCCAGCACTGCTGCCACGGACAGTGGCTATACTCTCCCCAAAATGTCTCGTGGGAGCCGGTGCTGTGGCACAGAGGGTTAAGATACCGCCTAGAGCACCGGTTCGAGTCCCGGTTGCTCTGCTTCCGATCCAGCACTCTGCTAAGGCACCTGCGAAAGCAGCAGCAGATGGCCCAGGTGCTTGGGCCCCTGCCCCCTTGAGGGGGCCTGGTTTCACCTGGGCCAGGCCCGGGGAGTGAGCCAGGGGATTGAAGCGCTCTCCCTCCCTCTCTGCCTTTCAAGTAAACAAATGAATGAATCACTGTCTTCCGACCATGACGCAGAATATATTCCCATTTAAGGTGGCGCACACGAAGATGAGATAAGGAAATAGAAGAGGCCGTGCAAATCGTTCAGCAGCCACTTGATTCTATGGTGTCTTTTCTTAAGGACGTCTGAATTCGTGTCACTACCCAGATCCAGACACAGAACATTATCTGCTCTGGAGGTACCTCACCTCCTCCCCACCCCAACCCCATCGCAGCCGTCTTTCCCCAGGCCTGCCTCGTGGCACACACTCCAATATTGGAATGAATCAACCAACCAACCATGAGGCCCAGGCTGGAAGGGAACGGAGGCCTAGGGGCAGCGCCCAGCCTGCTCTGGGTAAATTATTCACACGTCTACCGCAGGCTCCGGAGTTAAGAGGGTATCTATTGGGAGTTCAGAGGCAAGGCCTGGCTCCCCGTGGCGTTTCAAAGGGAGGTCAGAAAACCTCCCGCTCGCCCCCACCCAGCTCCCGGGCCTGCCGGCCCCGCCCCCGCCGCGCTGTGCCCGCCTCCAAAGACCCCAGCCCAGCCGCGGACCAGTCGGCGGGGAGCCATCCATCACTGTCTGGACGCCAGCCAATCCCACAAGCTTAGTCCTCCTGCCAGCCAATGGCCGGAAGGCGGGGGAGCGCGCGCAGCCGGGGGGCGGGGCTACCCGCTCTGGTCAGATAAAAGCGGTCCGAGCGCCCGGTGGCGCTACTCCTGTGTCTTTTGTGTCCCCGGCTCGGGGTCCGAGTAGGGTTGAGGTCGTGTCTCGCGCCAGATTCCCCAGAGCCGGGACCTCCGTGCGCGGTGGCTGACTGGGCCCAGGTTTCTGACGTGGCCCCGGCGCCCTCAGGCCCCCTTCCCCGCGTGTACGCGGGACCCTCGGTCGCTCGCGAGGACACGGCCGGGCGGGGGCTGTGGAGAGCGCGGAGGGACCCGGGGGACGGGAGGCGCCGGGAAGGCAGGGCCGGCGTCCTTCCCGAACCCGCGCCCGCCGGCTCCGGCCTGCGGCAGCGCTAATGAGGCCGTCTGAGAGGCGGTGCCAGCGGGCAGGGCGCGGGGCGGCTCGGCCGCGGACGCGGCGGGAGGGGGCCGCCTGCGGGTCGCCTCCCCGCCTCGCGGAGCCCCCTGGGGTCCCTCTGTCCTCGGCGCGGAGCCCGTGTGGGCAAGAGGTCGCGTAGGCCCGCGGGCAGGGAGCGTGGAGGGCCACCTGTCCGCAGCCGTCGGAGAACGCTCGAACCTCGGCAGACGGTGGCGAGGGGGACCCAGCGCGCGGGGACGTCGGCCCCGCCCGCCCCTCCCCAGTCCTGTCCCTGCGCGGGGCCCGGGCTGCCAGGAAGCGAATCGCCGCTGCAGCGGCTGCGGCCGCCTGGGAGCCGTGTGGCCGGAGCCGAGCGCCGGGTGTGGCCGCGTATGTGCCCGAGGATTTCTTCCCCGTCGCCACGCTGGCCCCTGAACCCACTTAATTGCATGCTCTTTTTTCTCCCCGTTCGGAGTTGCCCTTTGGCATTATTTACCGGAATCGGTTATGCACACTTACAAGCCTATGTTTACGTCATTACACCCTGGTCATTTCCTCTAATGACAGACGTGGTCAAGCCCATGAAAAATAATCTTGGAGAGTTCTGCGGTGTGGGGCGTGATTACCGCAGGGCCGGCCTCTGTCACTGTCCAGGGCTAGCCGCTCTCCGGCTGCAGCGCCTGGCGGAAATCCCTGTGCCCACGCGGGCGGGGAACTGGCCGGACAGGACGCGCGTGCTGGTTGCCAGGGCAACGCTTCGTGGCGGGTGTTGGCAACCAGCCGGTCCCGCCCTAATGGGCGGAGTCGGTCCTGGGGACTGGCCCAGCGAAAGCGAGCTTCCAGTCTCTGCCCTCCAGATGGCGCTATAGGATCGCATATGCCATCCTGGGGCGGGGCTTCCAGAGGCGCCCAGGGCGGCCGAGGGGCGGGACTGGGGCGGGGCGTGCGACCAGGCTGCGGGGCGTTCGGGGTGGGGGAAAAGCAACCGTCCCGGGACTCGGCGTTAAACTGGTGCGGGAAGTCGGGGCGCAGCGTCCGCGCCACTGGGAGAAACTGGAGCTTCTGGGACGGGGACACCGAGGTGAAGTCGTGGTCGCCCAGAAAGGCCACTTGTCTCCATCCTCCAACCTGGCGCGCCCCGGGTGCCGCCGCGTCTGGCGCGCCTGCAGGGCCCTAGTGCCCGGGTAGGAATTCCACGGCCCCGGGCGTGCCAAGAACAACAGTCAGGCCGTTCCTCTCCCAGAGGAGACTGGGAATGGAAAAAATGACCGAGTCCCCGGCGGAGCCCCCGTGCGTATCCTGCGCGCGCAAAATTCGGGTGCCCACGATGGCGGGGAGTCGAGCGCCATTTCCACCCCCTTTACGTGGCACGACCATGCTCAGCTGTCCTCCCCACACACTGGGGCCCGTGGGTCAGTGCCGCACCCCCTCCGGGCGTTAACTAGTCCCCGATCCCCTGACCCATCCGTCTTCCCACAACTCCCGCGGGATATGCGCACACACACACACACACACACACACACACAGGCTTCCCAGGCCTGGAGAGGAGACCCTTGGCAGGTTTATTAGGACCCTGGGGCCAGGGATGCCTGAAGAGCAGTTAGGGCGGCTCAGCTGGCTCCCAGGGCCCAAAGGCAGTGCCCAGGTCTAGCCTTTGGTTTTCAGATCCGTGGTCCGGAGAAGCCTGCGGTCAGCGCTGGGAGGGCCTGGGATTGGCAGGGGGGGGGGGTTCTCGGGTCCCTTGGGTCGCTGGGCATGTGCCAGGATGGGTCCCAAGAGCAGGAGGCCTTGCATCCGCCGCAGCCTTCATTTTAATAGCGACCATTTAATTTGTTCCTTGGCAGACTGAAGAACCTGGAGGGGGGGGGGGGTGCGTTAGAGAAAGAATTGGTTGGGAGGGAGGGTGCGGAGGAGGGGATGCCCAGTGCCTTAGCAGTGAGGGGAGGTCTGTGGCCATCCCCTGGGGTCCCTGGGACCCCTGACCACTAGGTGGCAGCAGCTTCCCTGCCTGCTTTAAATGGCCATGAAGTGGAAAGCCAAAGGCAGGCCAGACCGGCGGCCAGCTCCGGCCTCAGGCCCGAGCCTGCCCAGCCCTGGGCTTCCTGCCCCAGAAACTGTGGGTGTGGCAGCCGCCCCTGCCTCCCCCATGCCACGCTGGGCCACTTCCTGCCCAGTGTCTCCTAGGGGAGGAGACTGGACCCAGACTGGACACTTCCTGTACTCAGACACCTGACCCCTCGGCAGGCCCCTAGCTCCCCAGCCCACCCCCGTCCCTGCTGATGTGGCACAGCCGGTAAAGGGTGGCTGTCCGGGCACTCCACACCCTGCGGAGGAAGAAGTCTCAGGCCGGGTTGACACAATCGCCCCCCTCCCCCCAACACACACCATGCACACACAGTACCAGCCAGCAGGGCCCTGCCTGTGCCCCTCCAGCCACGAAGCCACATTTCCTGGTGAAGACCTGTGTCACGCTGCGTAGGCCCCTCCCCCTGCAGAGTCTCTGTCTCGGGGACAGCTTGGCCTGGACACCCCCGCGTCTCCAAGCTGGAATCTAACTCTGTCCTCATTTGAGCAGTCCTCTGCCACCTGCAATTCTGGGTTTTGACTCAAGAATTCTATAAATGCTGTCTTCTATCTTTCCCTTTTTGGAAAAATAGTAATAATTTTGTAACTGACAATGCATGATTTGCCGGGGGCTCCCCGAGAGCTGTCGGTGCACTGGCTCATCTCGTTCTCCTAATGACTCTGTTAGGAGGGTCCTGGTATTCTGTGACGCCCAGAGGCTGAGTAACTTTCTCTGGGTGAGCAGCCCGCGGGGCTCAGGTGGAACCTGTATACCCTGGGCTGATTCACACCAATGCCCATGGTCTTTCCTGTTCTGCTCAGTGCCCGCTCGCTCACCTCTTTCCGCCCTGCAAATTGCTGGCAGTTGCATCCATTTCAGCAGGATGGGAGGGGCCCCAGAGGGGAGGGCGATGCAGAGTGAGGGCCAAAGGCAAGCCGGGAAAGTGGCCACCACGCGTGGGGCTCCCTGGCCACTAAGGAAGGCACAGCCCCGTCTTGGCTGAGCCATCACAGTAGGAGGTAGTTAGTGTCAGGGTGGGAAGCTCCAAAAAAAGCAGGATTAGTGTAGGCAGAGAGACCTGCGGGCAGACAGAACAGGGCAAGACAGGCAGCTTCACCCGCAGGAAGTCCGTGCAGCGGCGGCGGAAGGATCAGGCCAGAGTCCACGGCCCGCCCCGCCCTCGCCCTCGGCACGCACCCTCCCCCGACAAGGGAGCTTGCAGGGCTGCGGTGGGCGTGGGCTTTTCCACAGCCAGGTGGCACTGGGCGAGGCACCAGGTGGTGAGTGGGGAAAGTTAGATCCTGTCGTGCATTTAAGGGGACCCTTAGCAAATGTGCAGCCTAAATGGGGAGGGCAGGGGTCTGAGGCAAACCTGTCTTCCAGGGAAGGGGAGCATTAGGGGATCTGGACCCCCAGATTGCTTTGCACCACAAATGACCCAGCTGTCACCAGAGAGGGCAACTCATCCTGAATTCAACTAAACCTGGCAGGAGGTTAGGCAGCTGGTGGTAACACGCCCATCTGTCTTTTAGTACCTGCTTCCCTCCCTCTCCCCACACCTGGAAGCTCTCGGGCGACTTCCGGAGAGCCCCAGCCCTTCCCTCCCACACCCCGAGTCCTCTGCCTTGGCAGCCTCCCTGGGGACACTCTGCTCTCCTTGTCTTTCTGGTCCATTTCTGGCCAAGGCAGACCCAGAGCACTTACCTGGGCCACGCTCTGTTCTGTTAACCCACCGTCCTCAGCCTGTTGGGGGGGGAGGGGCAGAGTCAAAGGGGGCTTGGGCCATGGCCAGAGTGTTGGCTAGGAGAGGTGGGGGAGGGGGATCTGGGGATGTCCTTAGTGGAGGTCTTGGGAGGCCAGGACCCCTGAGACCCCTCTGTGGTGCCTGGGGGTGGGGAAGGGACAGGAAAGAAAGATGGCAAGGAATCTCCCTCCAGATAGGAGAAAGCCCAGTGGAGCCGGGAGATTCTCTCCATATCCCCGTCCCCAAGCTCATGGCCCAGGAGGTGCCCGGCATCCCCTGGAGCACCTGTTTGGTTCCCGGATCTGCAGCAGCACCAGTGTGGGGAGGTGCTTGTGACTCTACACGGGGAGAGGACAGGAGGATCTCTGATAAACTGCCTCCCACCCCACGTAGTGGCTACGACCCCATGGCTGGCTTCTGCCAGAGTCTCTGGGTTCCCGCCATCTCAGCCCTCGCCGCCCTGGAGCCAATGGGAGAGCCAGGGAAGACCCTTACCCTAAAGTTCACTTTCTGGACCACTTGCTGGGGGTCACTTTCCAGAATCACCCTGCAAGAGGAGGGGAAACCAGGAGGACAGTCGGTGCTGGTTCCCAACCACGCCCTCCGGCCAAAGCCTCCCGCCTGTGTCCAGGGCATCCTGGGAGGCCTCCCCCCCTGCAGGCGCTTTCCCAGGGCTCCTCCTCAGCTC
This sequence comes from Sylvilagus floridanus, assembly GCA_949820135.1. Classification (NCBI taxonomy): domain Eukaryota; kingdom Metazoa; phylum Chordata; class Mammalia; order Lagomorpha; family Leporidae; genus Sylvilagus; species Sylvilagus floridanus. The sequence continues at coordinate 23,898,161 of OX463237.1, forward strand.
AGACTCATCCCTCCCCAGCTCTGATTCTTCCACACTTCACACCCTTGATCATCGCTGGACAAAAACTGTGTTCTAGAACGTTCAGGTTGCCCGGGGCGGGGACTCAGACTCAGAGCCCTGTGAAGTTCCCTTCGCTTTCTGGGTCTAAGGGAGCAAGCTCTGTGCCAAGTCCCAGAGGCCCCGAAGGGAGGGAAGGGAGCCCTGTTTCAGTGTTGGCTTGTGCCGGGGGTCAGGCCACCCACAGGAGAAATGGAACTCCCCAAAACAGACTCTGCCTTCCCTTTTGATAGACCCCAATACGAGGCTAGTCTCAGCCAGTGGGTGCTCAGGACGGCATCAGTGGGGGTGCACAGGGCCTGACATGGGGTGGGGTTTGGTAAGATGACAGCGCTGAGGCTCCTCCGAGGTAGAAGCCGGGTGTTTGTCTGTTGTTATTCGTATCATTATTACCACTGGGAAATGGGTACAGACTCTTCCCTGGCAGCCCCAGGCTTCCCATGCCTTCTCTTCATGTAGTCCCCACAGTCCTTTGAAGTGGTTCCCTTATCATCCCCATTTTAAAGACAGGAAAAGTGAGGCTCAGGGAGAATTAGTCCCTGGCCCGAGTCCTACATCTGGATGGTGTTAGGGTCTGCGGTCCTTCCAGGCATGGCAAGCGCCTGGGCTCTGGAGGTCAGACGGGATTTCCCCATGACGTCCACGGTCCCCTCTTGTGTGGCTTGGTTTTGGCTGACATGGACGTGTGCCTTATCATCACAGTGGGATGGGATCATTGGGATGGGATCCGTGGGACTCTGCTGTGGGGAGGTGGTGGGGAAGTTGGCCCAAGAGAGCCCAGCAGTGTCCTGGGAGCCATCTTAGCTGAGGGCCCTGCTTCTCTCCACCCCTCCTCACCCGCCATCCACAATCTCATCCAGCACCAAGAAGGCTCCATCCAAGTTCTCGAGCAACCAGCGCTTCTCCACGTTCTTCCTGAGGGGAAGACAAGCACATGAGCCTCCCCGCACCAGGGTGAGGCAGGGGCCCCCTCTGCAAAGACCGCCTCCTCCACCCGCTCCCGGACCAGGTCCAGGAAGAAAAGTGGAAAGGGGGCGGAGCCTGTGTAAGCCTCTCACCCCTTTGCCTGGCCTCCCCCACCTTGGCTTTGCCCACCACCAGACCCTCCCATGCAGCTCATGGCTAGTTTAGAAGCTACAGTCCTCCTGCATGTGATTAGGTCGACTATGGACCTTTGTTTTTGGATTATTCGAGTTTCATTTGACCCAGGCACTGCGACAGATGCCAGATAATAGAATGGCAACCCAGTGGAAACCAGCCTGCGGGTCAAGGCAAGAACGTGAGTACGAGTATTGGCACTCTGATCTCTGCTACGATATTAACATGCGTAGTCTCCAGCGACTTGCTTAGCTGCCTCAGACCTTGTCATCCGGCCATCCCCTCTGCACTGCCGTGCTCTGTGTGGCCCCCTGGTGACCAGGGAAGGGACAGGGGCCTTGGTCGAAGGTTCTAGTCTCAGTACAGCAGGGACCTCTGGGATCCATCAGCCTTGGGAGCAGAGAACCTCACTCACCTTAACATGTGGCTCAGCGACTCAAACAGGCAGGTGAGCACAGCCATGAGCATCAACTGCGACATGTGTGGGAGGGGAAAACAGGAGAGCTCCGGTGGAGAAGGCCAAAGGGGCTCAGAGCCCCCCTTGGGGTGGGAGTGGGGCATGCCTGGTCGGAGGGGTCGGGGCTGGAGGGCAGCTTGACCCTAGAGGGTGGGACACGCTGGCCTGCTCCACGTGGGGACTCTGTCTCCTACCCCAGTTTTGTTTAAGGAAGAAAGAGGCTCCCTGCAGAGAGGGTGATGACTCCACTTGTGACACCATGGACACGCATCATCCCAGAAGGAACTGTTCTGCCCCCCCACCCCAAGCCCCGAGTGCCCCTGGTGAGCTTCCAGGGCCCAGCCTCCACCCCAGGCCCCAGGCCATTGCCTCCTGCGGCCCTGCCCCCCTGAATTCACCTCATTCTCCTGCGATGAGCCCACCACGTACAGGAAGAGGTCAACGCTGCTTTTGTAGACGATGGTCATGCCCCCAAGAAACGCAATCTCACCTAGGAGCAGAGGGGCTCTGGATTCTGGCCACCCGGCCTGGTGCCAGTCGCCTCCCTGCTCTCAGCCCACAGTAGGGCCACCACTGTTGGGTGTCTCCGCATCCTTCCCCCCACCTGCCACACTATTTCTAGGCAGCCTCATTCTGAATCAACAAAGGCGGTTCAAGGTCAGCCTCCTGTCCCCCCCACACACACACACATGCAGTAGCCAGGGGCCAGATCCCAAGTGGGGGAGCCACACACAGAGGGTGGGGGGAGGGGTGCCCTGCATGTGGGCAGGCGGGGGTTGAGAGGCACGTAGGATGAAGGGGTGGGGACGGGGAGTGGAGGACAGGAAGGGGAAGGGCCGGCAAGCCGACAGGGACAGCTGTGTTGGGATGGGGAAGGCAACAGGGCGTGTCTGAGAATCCTGGGGCAGCAGGAGGCCGACACTTACTCTCGGTGCGGCTGGTCTTGTTGAAGACATTTTTCTCGAAGACCACCTGCTCCTTCACGGAGGGGAATGTGTCATCATAGTACTGTGAGGAAGGGGAGGAGGCGGGGCTGTGGCCATCACACAGGGCCTGGCTCCTCCCTGGATGGGCAGCAGGGCAGGGAGGAGTGGGCAGGCACTGGCCAAGCGGGACCCTGCTGCCACGCTGACTCCCCTGTACGGCCTCCTAGGCCGGTCCCCTCACCACTTCCCCATATACAAATTCTAAGCGTTCTGCAGATGTGCAAGGGCAGACGGCTGGGGGTCACCAGGTGGCACTGTGTGACAGCCACCTGAGTCCATGCAGCCAGGTGTCCTTCCTAAGCAACTACTACCAGGACAACAGGGGAAGAAGTGTGTGAATGAGTCAGGCGATGCCCCCTCAGTCGGCAGAACCAGAGCTGGGGTTCACCGAGGACAGTTTGACAGCAGACGGGGTTATGGTGAAGCTCAAGTTCTGGGCACGTACTCCAGACCCAAATACAGCTTTTGTTCGCTATGGGTTTGGTGAGCCTCGCTCTCAGACTCAGTTTCTTAATCTGTAACACGGATGGGTGCCGCAGGGAGGAGGCCCTGTGCCCTTGGGCACTGCTGCTCCACCTCTGACCATCTGCTGGTGCAAGGGTGGTCCACTCAGCTTGCAATTCTCAGCATGGATTTTGCCACACAGTGCTCGATCCACAGGCAAATTAGCAGTCTCCCAGCCGGACGCAGCTGCAGGGGACACACTCATTTGAATGTCCTGAAGGCAATAAAATTTCAGCCCCAAACACACAAGTGAAATCTCCAGAATGCAATGCTCGCTAATGTAAATGTTTCAAGGTCTCCTACAGAGGGAGTCCATGGTAGAAATCTGGCTTTGGCTGATCCCCACTTGGTGTGCTCTGTGTGTGTGTGCGCGTGCGCGCGTGCTCTAGCACAGGCACCAGGCCACAGAATGAGGGTGCAGTGGAAACCACCCTGGCCTTCAAGTCAGAGCCTGATTCCAGGCGCTGCTAGGGTGTGAACACGTGTAACCCCAGGCTGAGCACGTGGCTCCTCTGTGCCTCCTGTTCATCATCTGTGACGCGAAAGAGTGGGATCAGAGGGTCTCTGACGTCACAACTGCTTCTAAGTCCTCTGACCCCTAGAGTAATCCCTTAGTGTTTACCAGGCTGCAAGTTGCTTGTTGGAGTTTAGGGACCAGGCCTCCCGGGTCCCAGGCTGCACACCCCAGCCCTTGGGTGGGGGTTCCCCGTGCCCAGGGACCAGCTGGCCAGTGCAAGGATGAGCAGCAGTAAGGAGAGACCCTCCCCCCTTCAGCGCCAGCAGGAGTTAGGAAAGGAGGGTGTCAGAAGGACCTCCTGCCGGGGCTCAGCTGAGCTGCCCTGAGAGATCCCAGCGGTTTCTCTGTGTTCTGGGGTCTGTGGCACTTGGGGGCTCAGGGTCGGGATAGGGGTCGAGTTGGGGGTTACCTTGGCCAGCAGCCGGTGCCCATCATTGTCTAGGATGAAAACAGCCTTGATGGTGTAGAGGGAAGGTTCCTGCAACTGACAGGAGGGGGTGGGGAGAGCTCCATTTGGCCCCTGGCCCCAGACAGACACCCTGTGGTGGGCTCCATGGACTGGGCCGGCCCTAGGAGCACCTCCTTGGGCTCCAGCGAGCAAAGGTGCACCGTTGGTTCCCGCCCCACCCTGCGCCGCAGGGGCCACTCCACTGCGCGGCGGCGGATGTTCCACAGCAGGCGCCGGGTGAGCGCCATGCCCGCTGGGTGCAGAAGGTCCTTCCGGGCCCAAGTTCTGTCATGCACTGACTGCTCCAGAGCCCGAGTCGGAGTGTATCACAGAACCTGGGCCGGGGGACAGCGGCGCCGAGCCTGCTGCTTGCCGGCGACCCCGGCTCCAGAAGCACGCGCGTCAGCCCCCCGGGGGTGGGCGCTCCAGTCCCGGCCGCCAAGGCCACTCCTTACCGGCTCCCAGAGGACGCTCGTTCCCCGCCCCCCATCCTCGTCATCCCCATCCCCATCGCTGCTCCGAGTTGACCTCGAACTTCAGCCCCACTCCGGCTGGCCCAAGACGGGCCGCCTGGCCGGCCCGCGCCGCTGCACGAACTTACCGTCCCCTATCCTGGGCCTGGGCCCCCTCCCCGGGGCTGCCCGGCGGCGACACAAAGTTCCCAGCGCCGGCGCGCGCGAGTTGTGAGTTGGTGGCCGCTCCCCGCCCAGCTCCCGCTGCCCGGGACCCCGCACCCGTGCGCTCCCTACCCGCGGCCCCGAGGGCTCCCCGGCTCCCGCGGGCGGCGCCGCGCCCCCGGTCTGGGCCGCCGCGGCCCCCTCCCCCGGGTGCGGACGTGGCCAGGCCTCGGGCCGCTGCATTCCGCTCGCGCCTCGCACTGACAGCGCCGCCCGCCGCGCCGCTCCGCCTCCGCGCCCGGCCCCAGCGCCGCCCGCGCCCTCCGCTCCGCCCGCGGCTCGTGCGGGGCTGTCCTTGCCTCCCTCCTGCTCGGCCTCCTGCCGTCCCCTCGCGCCCCCTCGGCCCTGCGCCCACACCCGCGCGCCCCTGCCCCACCTCGTCTCTCGCTCTCTCTCTCCGCTCCCCAAAGTCCCGCCGAGCGCGCTGCACCCTCAGGTGGTCCCAAGGACCAGCCTCTGGCGGCTTCCTGCCTTTCTCAGGCTGTCCTGGGGACCGCAGGAAACAGAAGCAAAACTCACCTTGGTAGGTCCCCTCGCGACAAACGTCAGGTCACCCTCTGGGTCTCAGGGACAGCGGCTTCTGGCAATGACCTATGGGGCCAGCTCTGGGTGACCCCTCCGTGGGGAAGAGGCGCTCCCATTGCTCTCGCACTGCTTGCGGGGCGGGGAAGCCAGGACCCCAGGCACACCTTCCCAGATGTTTCCCGAGAAAAGCCATTGCTTGGTCTGAAGCAGACGGGATGCCCAGTGCAGAAATTTCTAGAAAGCACCAGGCTTTGCAGTCAGGTGTGGCTTCTTCCGTCTGGGGACACCAGAGGACACGCACTCATGGCCTGTGGCAAGGTCACGCTCCAGAGAGAGGAGTTAATAGTATTTAGGCATGTACCCTGCCAATGCCATGTGTGCACGTCACACCAACAGACTGACATGCACTATGCAATACAATCCACACGGTGAGATAGGGACTGTCGTCCCCACTCTAAGCGCAGAAATTTGGACTTTGTGCGACTTTTCGAAACAGCATACAGGCCGGCGCCGTGGCTCAATAGGCTAATCCTCCGCCTTGCGGCGCCGGCACAGCGGGTTCTAGTCCCGGTTGGGGCACCGGATTCTGTCCTGGTTAACCCTCTTTCAGGCCAGCTCTCTGCTGTGGCCAGGGAGTGCAGTGGAGGATGGCCAAGTGCTTGGGCCCTGCACCTCATGGGAGACCAGAAGAAGCACCTGGCCCCTGCCATCAGATCAGCGTGGTGTGCCGGCTGTGCCGGCCGTAGCGGCCATTGGAGGGTGAACCAACAGAAAAAAGGAAGACCTTTCTCTCTGTCTGTCTCTCTCACTGTCCACTCTGCCTGTCAAAAAAAAAAAAAAAAAAAAGCATACAGGGGCCCTCTCTGTGACATAGACCACCACCTGTGACACCAGCATCCCATGTGAGCACTGGTTCAAGGCCTACCTGCTCCACTTGTGATCCAGCTCCCTTTTTTTTTTTTTTTTTTTTTGACAGGCAGAGTGGACAGTGAGAGAGACAGACAGAGAGAAAGGTCTTCCTTTTTTCTGTTGGTTCACCCTCCGATGGCCGCTACGGCCGGCACAGCCGGCACACCACGCTGATCCGAAGCCAGGAGTCAGGTGCTTTTCCTGGTCTCCCATATGGGTGCAGGGCCCAAGCACTTGGGCCATCCTCCACTGCTTTCCCGGGCCACAGCAGAGAGCTGGCCTGGAAGAGGGGCAACTGGGACAGAATCGGTGCCCCGACCGGGACTAGAACCCGGTGTGCCGGCGCCACAGGCAGAGGATTAGCCTATTGAGCTGCAGCATCGGCCCCCAGCTCCCTTCTAATGTCCTGGGAAAAGCAGTGGAAGATGGCCCAAGTGCTTCAGCTCCTGCCACCCATGTGGGAGACCTGGAAGAAGCTCCTTGCTCCTGGCCACTGAGGCCATCTGGGGAGTGAACCAGCTGATGGAAGATTTCTGTGTTTCTCTCCCTCTCTCTGTGTAATTAATTAATTAACTAATTAATTTTGGGGCCAGCACTGTGGCATAGTGGGTAAAGGCACTGCCTGTGATGCCACCAACCCATATGGGCACTGGTTTGAGTCTTGGCTGCCCCACTTCCGCCCCAGCTCCCTGGGGAAACAACGGAAGATGGCCCAAGTGCTTGGGCCCCTGCACCGGTGCAGGAAACCCAGAAGAAGGTCCTAGCTCCTGGCTTCAGTCTGGTCCAGCACTGGCTGTTGTGGCAATTTGGTGAGTGAACCAGCAGACGGAAGATTTTTCTCTCTCCCTCTCTGTAACTCTGCCTTTCAAATAAATAGAATAAATCTTTTTTTCTTTTTCTTTTTTTTACAGGCAGAGTGGACAGTGAGAGTGAGAGAGAGAAACAGAGAGAAAAGTCTGCCTTTGCCCTTTGCCATTGGTTCACCCTCCAATGGCCGCCGTGGCCAGTGCGCTGAGGCTGGCGCATGGCGCTGAGGCTGGCGCACGGCACTGATGCAAAGCCAGGAGCCAGGTGCTTCTCCTGGTCTCCCATGGGGTGCAGGGCCCAAGCACTTGGGCCATCCTCCACTGCACTCCCGGGCCACAGCAGAGAGCTGGCCTGGAAGAGGGGCAACCGGGACAGAATCCAGCGCCCCGACAGGGACTAGAACCTGGGGTGCCGGCGCCGCAGGTGGAGGATTAGCCTGTTGAGCCGCAGTGCCAACCAATAGAATAAATCTCTTAAATAAATAAATAAATCTTAAAAGGAAAAAAAAAAAAAGACCTGGGTTCTGCCACAGAACTCTTATTAGCTGCATATGGTCTTTTTAAAATTTATTTATTTTTTAAATAAATGTTTTAAAAAATAAAAATAAATAAATTTTAAAAAGACCGTATACAGCTAATAAGTAGTTGTGTGGAAGAACACAGGTCTCTGTTTTTCCTTTTAGTGTTTATTTATTTATTTGAGAGGGGGTGGGAAGGGAGAACACACTCCCACCTGCTGGCTCACTCCCCAGGTGCCCACAATGGCTTGGATTGGGCTGTGGCCAAACCTGGGAGCCAGGAACCCAATCCATGTCTCCCACATGGGAGCAGCAACCCAAGCACTTGAGCCATCACTGCTGCTTCCCACGAAGCTGGAGACAGGAGTTGGAGTGGGGTATCGAACTCAGGTACCTGCTTGATAGGGGACACAGCCTTGTCTGGTGTCTTAAACCCTGCGCTAAATGCTGGCCCTGGATCCAGGATGTGGGACTTGAAATTTCCTCCCTGTTCTTGTCTGAAGGCCTGTTCTGCGGTTCACCCATGCACCTATGCCTCATGGCTGTGGAGCAGGGTTTTCTCCCACCAGCTGCCTCAAACCATCTCATCCTCAGGTTTCGGGTGAAATGTTGTCATCCAAAGGCCCACTGTGACAGTGACCATCACTGTTCAAGCTCGGCAGAGTCCCCATCTCCTGTTTACATCTTCCTTGTTCTTCTCTCAGTCGCTAAATATCATCTTATTATTTTTTAAAGTTTATTTGCTTATTTATTTGAAAGGCAGAGTTACAGAGAGGCAGAGGTTGGGGGAATCTTCCATCCACTGGTTCACTCCCCAAATGGCCATAATGGCCAGAGCTGTGTTGATCCGAAGCCAGGAGCCAGGAGCTTCTTCCAGGTCTCCCACATGGGTGCAGGGGCCCAAGGACTTGGACCATCTTCTACTGCTTTCCCAGGCCACAGCAGAGAGCTAGATTGGAAGTGGAGCTTGAATTGGTGCCCATATGAGATGCTGACACTGCAGGCAGTAGCTTTATTCACTACGCCACAGCACCGGGCCCTTACTTTATTTTTTTGTTTACAAAGTGTAAGGGCCTTCTCCCCATTAGACTTTGAGCCCTTCAAGATCATGTGCCTGTTTTACTCACGACCAAATCCCTGGTGCCACTCACAGGGGTTGGCACCGAGAAGTTTAATAAACACTTGTTGAGTAAGTGAATAAATAAATGAATAATCCGGGATGAGGTAGCTCGTGTGCAAATATTCACAGGACTCCTATTTTAAAAATGTATTTATTTAAAAGGAAGAGTTACAGAGAGAGAGAGAGAAAGACAGAGAGAGAGCTTCCACCCATTGGTTCATTCCCCAATGGCTGCAATGGCTGGAGCTTGGCTGATCTGAAGCCAGGAGCCAGGAGCTTCTTTCTGGTTTCCCAGGTGGGTGCAGGGGTCCAAGGACTTGGGCCCTCTTCTGCTGCTTTCCCAGGAGCATTAGCAGGGAGATGGATCGGAAGTGAAGCAGCTGGGACTGGATCTGGCACCCCTATGGGTGCCCACTATGTCACAACGCCAACCCCTAGAATACCTATTTTAAACAAATAATAGTATACTTATAAATAAAATCATATTTAATGTGCCTGGAAAATATTTATTGAGTGGTTACCATGCACGAGTACTTTCGTAGGACTAGGATTATTCATAGACAAAGTAAGACCTCTGGCCCCATGGAACTAATCAAGTGTGAATGTGTGTGCACACTTTTCTGTGCAAGATGGAGGATTCACAAATAAGGCGTTACGTGAGTCAGTGATGAAAAATAGAGCAGGGCTGGGGCTGGGGAACGTGAGGGTCAGGAGAGGCAGCAAAGGACGTCATTTGCATTTGAGTTGGCTGAGAAATCCCTCAAGAAAGCAACACGTGGGGCAGGCATTCGGCACGGCACTGCTTGGGATGCACACATCCCATATCGAGTGCCTGGGTTCGAGTCCTGGCTCCACTTCTGATTCCAGCTTCCTGCTAATCTTACCCTGGGAAGCAGCAGATGATGGCTCAAGTATCTGGGTCCCTGCCACTCAGGTGGGAGATCTGGATTGAATTCCAAACTCCTGGCTTCAGCCTGGCCCAGCCCTGGGCTGTTACTTGGGTCAGAAGATCTCTGTCTCTATCTGTCTTTGCTTTTCAGTGTAAAGAAAGAGAAGCAAGAGAGGGAAAGAGAATGAGAGCGAGTGAGCGAGCGAGTGAGAGAGGTCTTCCATCCGCTGGTTCACTCCCCAGTGGCCACAACAGCCAGAGCTGGGCTAATCCGAAGCCAGGAGCCAGGAGCTTCTACTGGGTTGTGCATACTGTTGCAGAGGCCCAAGCACTTGGGCCATCTTCCATTGCTTCCCCAGGCCGTATCAGAGAGCTGGACCGGAAGAGGAGCAGCCAGGACTAGAACTGGTGCCCATATGGGATGCTGATGCCACAGGATGAGGCTCAGCCTACTGTGCCACAGCGCTGGCCCCTGCTGATGCTGTCCTTAGGCTCACCGGGATCTCTGTGTGTCTTCAGTGCAGTAGACAACTAAGTTAATTTAGAGTCCTCACCATCCTCAAGCTCCCTCGAAAGTGAGCCCAGGACTCTGTGCTCCGCGGCCTCTCCAGGCTGAGAAGCACTTCTCCTGGGATTCCACGCACAAACGCAAGCTGAGTGTGCACAGGGGCAGCACAGGGTCCTCTGCAGAGCACCACTGCAAGAGGACTCGGGCTCAAGCCGGCGGCGCTGGAGGAGCATGGAGGTGCGGCAGCGAGAACCGGCTGGAGGCCTCCCAGGGCGGGGCCAAACCTGGCTGTGCAGGCACTCGGCCCTCCTGTTTCTCCACCCTCTGCTCCCTTCAGCGTGGCTGCGGCTCGCTGGGGCTGGAGTCTGTGGAGGAGCTGGACCCAGAACTGGTCCCCAAGAACACGACCCGGTGGTGGCCCAGGAGATTCAAACGGGCTTCTCCCGTTCTGCCGTGGGCCTTGCGATGTGTTGGAGGGGAGACCATTCGGTTTCCTCTGACTCACCCTCCTGCTGCCACATTTCCACGCTGTCTGTCCTAGGATCTCAGCATCTGTTCCTGTGTGCCAAGAGGAAACAGCTCCCTTGGGTACCAGCCCCTCTCCTTCCTGCTAGAATGTCACGAGGGGGAGGTGTGTGTAGAATCCAAGGCGTGGATGGGGGTGCTGGTGGCAGCCTCTGCGCTCTGCCTGCCCGCGGGATGGGTCTGACCACTCCCCAGCCAGCTGTCATTTCTTCACTGCCTCTGGCTTTCTATGGGATGAGGTTGTAGAGGGGGTGGAGAGAGAGTTGGCCAAGAATGGGCTCACACCAGCTCTGCCCCCATGCACAAGTGGCTTTCTACAGGCCGTCTGATTTTTCAGATCTGTGAGTGCATATATTGTTGTCTCCATTGAGCTCAGGATAGTCCGACCAGGAAGTGACGGGGCTGGATTTTTGAAGCTGGTCCAAAACACCCACTCTTCCCACCTCGCTGTGGCACCTCCCTCACTGTGGCATGCCACACTGGGAGCTATACAAAGAAAATTACCCAATGTTGTTTGGAACAACATGGCAAGACACAAAGGACAGCTGAACTCAGCTTCAAAAAATGTTACAAGGAGACATGAACGAACAATGGGTCATTTAATCAGATAGGTCGAGGCGGGGAGCATTTTCGGTTTGAGAAAGCACACATCCAAAAAACAGAAGATGATTCTGGTTGATGCCTTCCTGCTGCTGTTCTTTTGTTCAGTCAACTGCAATGTTTTTAATTAAAAAAAGAACAAGATTTATTTATCTACAAGGCAGAGTTATATAGAGAGGGGGAAGATCTTCCATCCATCCACCTGTTCACTCCCAAATGGTTGCAATGGTTGGGGCTGGGCCAGGCTGAAATTCCATCTAGGTCTCCTGCATGGGTGGCATGGGCCCAGGCGCTTGGGCCATCTTCTGCAGCTTTTCTAGGCACATTAGCAGAGAGCTGGATCGGAAGTGGAGCAGTCAGGACTTGAACCAGTGCCCACAGGGGATGCCAGCGTTACAGGCAGTGTCTTACCCCACTGTACCAGTGTTGGCCCCTTGCTCCAGTGCTTGCTCCAAGCTAGTGATTCTCTACTCTGGCCACACAGGAGAATCACCTGAGGAGCTTTTACCAAGTAACTGGGAGACTGGATGGAATTGGTGTGGAATGGGGACCTGGGCATTGGTATTTTTTACAAGCTCGAATATGTAGCCAAAGTTGAAAAGCGATCTTCTAGGATCGTTGTTGTGGCAAAATGGGTAAATCCGTCACCTGCAGTACTAGCATCCCATATGGGCACCGGTTCCATCCCTGGCTGCTCCACTTCCAATCCAGCTCTCTGCTATGGCCTGGGAAAGCAATAGAAGATGGCCCAAGTCCTTGGGCCCCTGAACCTGCATGGGAGACCTGGAATAAGCTCCTGGCTCCTGGCTTTGGATTGACTCAGCTCCAGCTGTTATGGTCTTTTGGGGAGCGAACCAGCGGATATGAGACCCCTGCCCCCAACTCTCTCTGTAACTCTTTCAAATAAGTAACTCTTTTTTAAAAAGCAGTCTTCTGTGACAGTGTGGCAGTGGTGCAGGGGGAAGAGGCTGTGTGGTGAAGGCTGCGTGGTATTAGCCCCCTAGGAGAGGGGCCAGGTGTCTGGATTAGGTGGACAATGATGGGTTTCCTCCCAAGACATGCTAACAAAATCTACTCTAGATGGGGCATAATCCTAGAATCTCTCAGAAGGGCTCCGAAGAAATCTGACTGCCAGCTAATCCAGTCCCTTGGATCAGCTGGGCTGGAGAGTGAGAAATACTGATATAGATGAGCAACATTTAAACCTATTAAAAAAAAAAAAAAAAAAAGACAACCAGAATGGCAGAAAGACCGGGTTTCCCCTAAGGGGAGAAAGCAATTCCTGCTAGTCCAGAGGAAACCTGAGCCCAGCCCCGCTGCCCTCCCACTGCTCTTTGATTTCCTGGCAGATGTCACCCTCCAGGGAGGACTGGCGGTGGCCGTGCCTGCTGGGGGCAGCAGCAGCTTTTCCCATAGTGGGCACTGAGTTGACACAGATATTCCAGCTAGGAGTGAGGATATCCGTGTGTGCGTTAGAGCTTGCTGGGTCTTTTTATGACCCCCTCCCCCGCCCCAATCCCTGTGCATTTCAACCAACCCCTTTTCTGGTTTCCCGCAGCCTTCTCCTCTCTCCTGGGCAGCCTGGAGTCGCCAGGGCAAGGTCTGGTTTTACAGCCGGCTGTCAGCCTCACCCTTGGGGAGCAAGCGCATGCGCTCACTTTCTCCAGCGGTCTCAGTCTGATTTAATGGATATACCGGGACTGATGACACATCAGCATGGGATCTTTCTTTTGCTTCTTGGGTAATTGTCCTATTAACAGCTGTCCCAGGCAGAGGGAGTGGGGGAGGGCCTGGGGCAGGGAGAAGGAGGCTTCCTGGGTGAAGAAGGACACACCCTGGGTTTTACAAGGTTCAGCAGCAGGTTTGGGGAAGGTCTGCAGCTGCTCAGGCTTGATCTGGAACTTGAGACAGTGGAAAGCAGTCCTTTTGGTCTCTACACTCATTCATGGAGCATTAGGTATCCTGGGCGCCACTCCCTGCCAGGCCTAATCCTCCGCGGCTGCCAGGGAGGCAGTCTCTCTGCTTGTGGGCTCCTCACCCTGCCACTAGGTCTCTCCCTTTTTCTCCTCACCTGGGTGAAATGGCTGAACAGGACACTTTCCCCAGCTACTTCCTAGGCATCCTTTAACCCAATAACACAGTTCCTGATCCATCTCCCTCCAATTCAACATTCAAATAATGGCAACACACACTTATATACTGTAAACGAAGCTGAGAGCCAAAAGAAAGTTAGCAGGATGCTGTGGACAAAACTGGATCTCTCCACTCAACTTACTGCCTTCCTAACATGGACCCCCCCACCCACACCCAGGACCCCAGGTGGAAGGGAAAGGAGACAGGAGAGAGCTAGTCAATGTGCTTATAGGTCATTAAAAAGTGGCCAAATGGGGGCCAGCGCTCTGGCGTAGTGGGTTAACACCCTGGCCTGAAGCACCGCATCCCATATGAGCGCCCGTTCGAGATCTGGCTGCTCCTCTTCCAATCCAGCTCTCTGCTATGGCCTGGGAAAGCAGTAGAAGATGGCCCAAGTCCTTGGGCCCCTGCACCCACTTGAGAGATCCAGAAGAAGTTCGTGGCTCCTGGCTTTGGATCAGCACAGCACTGGCCGTTGCGGCCAATTGGGGAGTGATCCATTGGATAGAAGACCTCTGCCTCTCCTCACTCTCTGTATAACTCTGACTTTCAAGTAAATAAATAAATCTTTTAAAAAACCAAACCAAACCAAACCAAGACAAAAAGGTGCTGAATGGAATTAAGCTCTGGAAGTAGTGTAACAGAATCACACCTCATCTTCCCAGTATGGTCTCCCCATGTACAGCTGCAGCATTTCATTTTAGTGAGTGTGTATGTATGATTTCTTGTTAGTCTTTCATCCCTGTATGACTTTTCTCATCGGAGGCAACAGGTCCGCTTAACAAACAGGGGCCAGCACTGAAGCATATTAGGTTAAGCCTCTGCCTGCATGGCTGACATCCCATATGGGTACCGGTTTGAGTTCTCCAGCTGCTCTACTTCCAACCCAGCTCCCTGCTGATGGCCGGGAAAGCAGAGGAAGACGGCCCAGGTCCTTGATCCCCTGCTCCCCAGGTGGGAGACCCAGATGAAGTTCCTGGCTCCTGGCTTCCGCCTGGCTCACCCCCGGCCTTTGTGGCCATTTGGGGAGTGAACTAGCAGATGGAAAATCTAGTTCCTCCTTTCAAATAAATAAGTCTTTAAAAAAATTATTCCATACTTGCTATGTCAAACAACCAGAAAGGATGTTTAGCCTAGCAGTTAAGACACCCTCATACCACATTGGAGAGTTCAATTCCTGGCTCCAGGTCCTGACTCCAGCTTCCTGATAATGTGGATCGTGGGAAGCAGCAGTAATGCCTCAGTAATTGGGTCCCTGCTACCCATGTGGGAGATCCGGATAGAGTTCCTGGCTCTGGCTCAGCCCTAACTGTTGTGGGCATTTGAGGAGTATACCAGTGCGTGTGAGCTCTGTTTTTCAAAATAAATAAATAAATACAAATACTAATAATTAGGTTTATTTAACACCAACTGCTCCTACTATGCTATCTGTCCTCCTACCATCCCCCAAAAGTCTTGTACTTAAGGACTGTAACTCCTGTTGAGCCTTGGTATCTTGCATCTTTCAGTATTTTCTTCTTAACTCCCCTGATCTTAGAGTTAATGGTCACACTTGAACTTCTCCTTCTCTCTTACCCATCAGCAATAGTTCCCTTCATGGCCTCATTCGCTCACGGGCTGAATGTTCACTGCAGCACGCCACAGCCTTCAAGGTAGCCCTGCTCCGAGGTGTGGCTAATGAATTTCTGCTTTTAACAGGAACTTCCAATCACATGCCTATCTACTTGAGTCCTCTTCAACTGTTCAGTATTTAGGGAGCGCCTATTTCACTCACTGTTGTTTTAAAGATACATAATGCTAATGCACTGAATTCTAGTCCTTATGGAGTTTATATTCTTATATTTACTGCGAGAACAGCAGTAAGATGGATAAAACGTGCTCTCTGAACCACTTTTAAAAAAAAAAAAAGCATATTTATTTATATGAAAGGCAGAGTTACAGAGAGAGAGAGAGAGAGAGAGAGAGATTTTCCATCTGCTGGTTCACTCCCCAAATGGCTGCAATGGCCAGAGCTGAGCCAATCTGAAACCAGCGGACAGGAGCTTCTTCTGGGTCTCCCACATGGGTGCAGGGGCCCAAGCACTTGGGCCCTCCTCTGCTGCTTTCCCAGGCCCATTAGCAGGGAGCTAATTAGAGGGATCAGAAGTGGAGCCTAGGGCTGGTGCTGTGGCTTAGCAGGAAAAGCTGCCGCCTTCAGTGCCGGCATCCCATATGGGCACTGGTTCCAGTCCTGGCTGCTCCACTTCCAATCCAGTTCCCTGCTATGGCCTGGGAAAGCAGTGAACGATGGCCCAAGTGTTACAGGAAAACAGCGGTGGAGAGCATATTACTACCTGGGTTCTTTGTCTCACATGGAAGAATTTCCAAGCAGACAAGCAGAGATTTAAAAAGCAAGATTTATTGGAGTAAAAGCCCTCTAGCCAGAGTGGCATGGAGGAGGGATTCTGAGAGAGAGAGAGAGAGAGAGAGAGAGAGAGAGAGAGAGAGAGAACATAAAACAAAACCCAAAGTGCTGGGTTTTTAAGCACAATTTTGGGAAAAAATCTTGACAATCAGATTTCCATTTAGTTATGAGGTGGGGGAAAAACCCAGTAAGACCTGATTTAAGGCCGGTGCCGTGGCTCAACAGGCTAATCCTCAGCCTTGCGGCGCCGGCACACCGGGTTCTAGTCCCAGTCGGGGCGCCGGATTCTGTCCTGGTTGCCCCTCTTCCAGGCCAGCCCTCTGCTGTGGCCCGGGAGTGCAGTGGAGGATGGCCCAGGTGCTTGGGCCCTGCACCCCATGGGAGACCAGGAAAAGCACCTGGCTCCTGGCTCCTGCCATCGGACAAGCGCGGCGCGCCGACCGCGGCGGCCTTTGGAGGGTGAACAAACAGCAAAAGGAAGACCTTTCTCTCTGTCTCTCTCTCTCACTGTCAACTCTGCCTGTCAAAAAAAAAAAAAAAAAAAGACCTGATTTACAATCCTTTACCCTATCTCAGATAAAACAAAAAAACCATTGGGGGGGGGGGGGCTACCTAATTGGTTTACAGTGAACTGTGCACTCCCAGGTGGAATCGCCACTCCCTTGCTATTCTTATGGTAAAAGTGGAAGCATTCCGGAGTGGGCAGGCAGGTACTTCTGACCTTGCTAAAGACAACCTTTTGGGGAAAGCACCCCAAATTTCCACTGGGATCACCCTATTAACCCACCTGACTCTTCACACAAGGTCCTTGGACCCTTACACCCTCATGGGAGATGCAGACGCTGCTCCCGGCTCCTGGCTTTGGTGAGGCCCAGCTCCTGCAGATGCAGCTTCTGGGGAGTGAACCACCGGAGGGAAGACTCCCCTTCCCCAACTTCTCCTCTCTGTAACTCTAAAAGAAAAAAGAAGTGGATGGCCGGTACCGAGGCTCACTGGGCTAATCCTACACCTGCAGCGCCGGCACCCCAGGTTCTAGTCCTGGTTGGGGAGCCGGATTCTATCCTGGTTGCTCCTCTTCCAGTCCAACTCTCTGCTGTGGCCTGAGAGGGCAGTGGAGGATGACCCAGGTACTTGGGCCCTGCACCCACATGGGAGACCAGGAGGAAGCACCTGGCTCCTGGCACTGGATTGGTGCAGTGTGCCGGCCGTGGTGGCCATTTTGGGGGTGAACCAACAGAAGGAAGACCTTTCTGTCTCTTTCTCTCATTGTCTAATTCTGCCTGTAAAAAAAAAAAAAAAACAACAGTGGAGCAGCTGGGACTGAAACAGGCACTCATGGTATGCAGGCATTGCAGGTGGCGGGTAAACTCGATGCACCACAACGCTGGCCCCTGAGTCAGTCTTTCATATGGTAGTTTTGTAAGGACTCAATGAGTACATACTGGTGTACCAGGGTACTTCAAAAAGTTCATGGCAGGGGCCAGCACTGTGCTGCAGCGGGTAAGACAACCTCCTAATGTGCCTGGGAAAGCAGCAGAAGATGGCCCAAGTCCTGGCGCCCCTACACCTGTGTGGGGGACCAGGTGGAAGCTCCCGGTTTTTGGCTTTGGATCAGCTCAGCTCCGGGCATTGTGGCCAACTGGGGAATGAACCAGCAGATGGAAGACCTCTCTCCCTCTCCTCTCTCCGTGTACCTGTTTCAAATAAATAAATATTAAAAACAAAACAAAAAACCAACGTTGAGGAGTCACAAACATGTTTTTGAAATGTGGCTAGACTGCACTGGAGAACTCTGGAAATTGGGAAAAGTTCTTGAGCAGCAAAACTAAGTTCTGAGATGTTTCTATCATGACAAAAATCACTGTTACACCACCGCCTTCTTCCCACCAAGGTGGAGACCACCGGCCCCCCGGGCGGGCCCCACAGCACCCTTGCCTGGGCCATACAACGCACCACCCCTCCTGCCCAGGTGGCTGAGCCCAGCCCTACAGGGAAGGGGAGCAGGACGATCTGGTTCCGCTGCCAGCACTCAAGATGGCGGCAAGAGCGTCGCCGCCATATGAACCACATGCTCCATGCCCCGTCTCGACCCTCCTCGGGTCTCACTGGACTTTTGCAAGTCACCGTGGGCACCCTCGCGGGGAGAGATTCCGCGCCTGGGTGGCGATAGTTCCTCCCGACCCCTGTCTCAGGCTCTCGGTTCCTCAACGCAGAGTGCCCTAGAAGCGCACAGCTTGCAACACCACCCGCCGAGCAAACGCCGCGGGGTAGTCCCCAATGCCGGACACTACGGCCTTTGCCCCACTCATTGGTGGGCCCAGGACGCGGGGCGGGCCTAGATGCCCATTGGGCCGTGGGTCATGTCAGTCTTAGGAAAATGGGCCCAGAGAGGAGGAGACCCATTCAACTATTGGGTCCTCTCTGCTGTCAATCAGAGCAACATCCGGCGGCGGCCGCGGTCTCTGCTAGTTGATTGGAGAAACTGTTTCTGATGGCCGTGGCGGGCGGGCTTCCGAGTGAGGTGGAAGGAGGGGGCGGGGAGGGAAGCGGAGGCTGGGGAGCTGTAGGCCGGCCGGCGGTGGCGGCGGCCTCGGACTCAGGCTGAGGGCCTGCTGTGGCGGACGCTGAACTCAGCAGCGGGTATCGGGCACATTCCTTTCCCTGAAGGGAGGGGTGCAGCGCCCCGGGGCCGAGGCTTATGGGGTGAGGGGCGGCGGGATGTGGCTGAGGGGCAGGAGGCGGGCGCTGGGCGGCCGAGCCAGGTGTCTGGCGGGACTGGGGTCCCAGGCCTGTCGCGGGAGGGCCGCGGCGCCCAGGAGAAGGCCGGCTCGGGTGGGATGGACGAGGGAGGGTTGAGGGCCCGAGAAGGCGTGGTGTGAGGCCCGGGTTGGGAGCGGGGTGGGGCCACGGGGCCGGAGGGCGGGGAGAGGTTTTCCTTTAAGGGTGGGTCAAGGCCAGCGAAGTAGCACTTGTTCGCTCGCCGCCCCGGGAGGCTCGAAGCCCAGGCGCCGAGAGTGGGCATGGCGACTTGGTCCCCGCCGGACTCGGGTACCCGGGACAGGGTGGGACCGGACTCACGCCAGGGCCTCTGGCCCTCCCTCGAGATCTTTAAGGGACTTTGTCCGCTTTCTGGAACTTAATCGGCCCCTTGGAGAGTTCAGTGATAAATGGCGTGCGAATGGGAGAGTAGCGTAAGCAGGGATTCTGGGTCGCAGTTGTGTTTACTCTGAGCGGAGAGGGGCGTGTGTTGCGTGTGTGTCTGTAGCTCTCGCCTCCCCTTCTGCGTGAAGCGGGTGGATGGGGTAGAGGAGAGGGGGAGGTCTTGGTGTAGGAGATTAATGGAGACCAGAAACCGAAAGGCGGATTTAACCTTCTCCCCACTTGGCAGTCTGGGGTGAGGACTTGGCCATATCCTCAGCTTGGCTCAGAAAGTCATAGGAATAAAGATAAAACCTGCCTGTGCAGCCTCGGGATACCAAATTCTGGTGCCCCCCCCCCTATAATGGGAGGCTGATAGAAAAAAAAAAAAGATAGGATTTCTAAGTTGGGAAACGAAAGACGTTATTTGGTGTGAAGGGGTGGCCCGAGTGTGGTCCGGTGTCTTTCACACTCTCACTCGTTAATAACCTCCCTCCCCTTTAGAACTGGAAGGGCCAGAGGTTGTGGGCAGTTTTCTCTCCAGGAGAACTTTCCTTTAAGATAGGAAATGGTCTCGTGCTGAAAATAGAAGCTGTAATGTGCCGGGTGGGGGTGGGGCTGGGGGTGGGGGAGTTGGTATATTAGACAAAGAATGATGTTTGAGATATTTGGGTGCCGCAGGCGTCACCTGCTTTTCCAAAGCAAGCCACTTTTTAGGATATTTCGGATTTAATACCTCAGAACAGATCCTTTCTGGTTGGTACCTTCCTTTTTGGTGGCCGATCTAACAGGTGGCTTTATTCTTTCTTTATTTTCCGAGAACACAAGCGCTAAGTTTTCCTGTGAAAGTTCTTTTTCTTAATGTGTTGCCAGCCTTTCCCATGAGCAGTCTCTTACCCTGACGATGGTGTGAAAAGTTTGGACCCTCATCCTGTTGCTCTTGTGATTCCCATTTCAGGTTTCTCTGGAAACCCCCCTGGTAAGTGTGGTGGAGGCGGGACACTCTGACCCAAGACAAAAGGCCTGTAGCTCCAGCCAAAGAAAATAAACCTTAGGAGGGAGAAGGAAAAAAAAAAAAGGCCATCAGCTGTTGCTGAGAACAGCGAGCAGTGGAGTCTACAGAGAGGCCGGCTGATGTGAGTGAGGAAGTCGCGTGGGCCCCGAGGCCTGGACTGGGTTAGGAGCCGCTTGCTTTCAGAGGTGAGGTGGCACGAAGGGAAAAGTGAATGTGGTCTGGAGTGTGGCCTTGGCTCCACGGGCTGTGCTGTCCTCTGCGGCCGTCGGGGAGCTCAGCCCCAGTGACCTGCCAGGGTGGGGTGCAGTGTTTGGCCCTGAGGAGGCAGACCTGCTGGCTGGAGCGGCAGAGCAGTGGCCTTGATTTGTCTTTTGGAAGATTTAAAAACCAAAAAGCATAAACATTCTGGTCCTTCAGCAATGCTTTCTCTGAAGAAATACTTAACGGAAGGACTTCTCCAGTTCACCATTCTGCTGAGTCTGATTGGGGTGCGGGTGGACGTGGATACTTACCTGACCTCACAGCTTCCCCCGCTCCGGGAGATCATCCTGGGGCCCAGTTCTGCCTATACTCAGACCCAGTTCCACAACCTGAGGAATACCTTGGATGGCTATGGTATCCACCCCAAGAGCATAGACCTGGACAATTACTTCACTGCCCGGCGGCTCCTCAGTCAGGTGAGGGCCCTGGACAGGTTCCAGGTGCCAACCACTGAGGTAAACGCCTGGCTGGTTCACCGGGACCCAGAGGGGTCTGTCTCTGGCAGCCAGCCCAGCGCAGGCCTCGCCCTCGAGAGTTCCAGTGGTCTCCAGGATGTGACAGGCCCAGACAACGGGGTGCGAGAGAGCGAAACGGAGCAGGGATTCAGTGAAGATTTGGAGGATTTGGGGGCCGTGGCCCCTCCAGTCAGTGGAGACTTAACCAAAGAGGTTAGTGGCCCTGTGGTGAGTGGGTGGGGCCTGGGGCTGGGGGGTGGGCTGGTCCTGAAGGACTCTGGTCCTGGCACAGAGCTCTGTAAAGATCCAGACAGACTGGGGTGGGGGAAAAGGGGGGATGGGGCAGGGAAGTCTTAGGGCATTGTTCTTGGATGGAACGGGCCCGATTGTCCAGTCTTAGGATTGGGGGCTGGGAGCATGTCCCTGTTTTGAACCATGGACCCACCTCTGAATGTACTGTCAGGGCAGTGGGAGGTTCCTAGAACATGCCAGGGTGTTTACTGCTTGGATTTCAACATGACTGCTGGAGGCCTGGGGTGGGGGAGGGAGTCATGTTGTGATGGGCTTTGATGCCGTGTATGTCTGTTGCTAAGACACAAATACTTTGTGGACTTTTGCCTTGTCCCTCCCGCACATGGAAATCCACATGTATATCCTGAAGCCCTCCTGCTTTGTGGTCAGGCCTGTTGTGAGGTCCGATAATTCAGCTCTCCTGGGCCTGAGCCAAGGGGTAGATGTGGACAGTTATTCTTGGCTGGGAGAGGGCCACGGCTCCTGTTCTTGCTGAAGGCCCACTGCAGGGGGAGGGCAGGGGGGCTGGGAGCTAGAAGAGGAACTGCGTTCTGCGCCCAGGTCAGCTGGCTGGGAGCTATCTGAGATCTTTAGCGTCTGTCACGTGGCTCCTAGCCGTGCGAATGGCGACTGCTGCTCCTGTCCCACCAGCACAAGACTGCTTTGAGCCCTGTCTCAGATCTGGCTTGCCACTCAGCCTTTAGGAGCTTGACAGAAGGCCTGCTGCCTTTGCCTGGCTGCTGGTGAGGGAGACGCTGCCTCGTGCTGGGCTGGGTTTCCCAAGGTGGGGACACCAGAGGTCTGACATGCCGCAGAGCATGGCTCCTCCTGCCCGCCAGCTCTAGCCGCGTCTTGCTTCCCTCCGTGTCGCAGCCTGTTCCTGGGCTCAGTTCTGGGATCGGCAGTGGCTGTCAGGAAGTGTGGCTGCTTCTCCGCCAGGCAGTGGTCCGCAGCTGGGGGCGACTTCTGCCAGGCACTGTCTGGAGACAGCTTTAGTTGTTACACTGGTGGGGGTGGAGGTGGGGTGGGGTAGTACCTAGTGAGTAGAATCCAGGCATGAACAGCACGGACAGCCCCAGGCCCCACTGACGTGACCCCGTTGTCAGAGTGCTGCAGTTGAGAAACCCTGCCCTCGGCTCAGCTGCCTCGTCCCAGGCCTAGAGACTGGGAGTTTTCTGCGCGTGGGAGCCCGGAGCTTTTCTTCCCTTTTAGAGTCTGTTGTCTGAGATCCTGTAGTGCCACTGAGGACTTGACTTGTTTTTCTCTTCCGCTGTCTTTCAGGTGGGCTCTAGTCTTGGCCCAGTGGTCTGTAGAAGTGTATCTCAGGCTCTGCTTCTGTACTGTGGCCTCAGGAGTGGGTGGAACTGGACTTGTACTCGGGAGCCCCTGGGATACCTGTCATGGAATGGGGTGTTTTAGCTGTAACTGGGAGGAGTGGGTGGAATGGGATTGAGCTCTGCTTTCCCTGTCTCTTGGCCCTTGTGAAGGCTCTGTGTTTGCCCAGGCCTCCATCACTCCCTTTGCGAGGTGGGGGTGGGTCAGCATCAGGGGAAGGGGAGGATCACTGTGTGTCTGGGACAACATTTCCTCAGCAACTCAGGGATAAAAATACCCGGTCCAGAGCATGTGACAGGCCCTCTGGAGCCGGCCTCGGCCCTGGGGTGCCAGTGCTTCCCCGCTGCCAGGCCTGTTCGCTGGGCAGCCATCGCTGGGCCCTTGTCAGGGATAGGATTCCCCTCAAGGTTGGCACTGTGCCCGGAGCAGGGGGTGGCCTGTTTACAGCTCTTTGCCGGCCGGGAGCAGGCGGAGACCAGGAGAACACACTGTCTCTGCCCTGACCTTAGGCTGCAGGGAGCAGCTCTGAGGAGGGAGCTGTCCAGGGAGGTTTCTGTAGGGTTTCTTTCCTGCTTGGAGAGGTGTCAGAGAATGTTCTTGAACAAATGGGGGGACTCCGGGAGGGAGGGAGGGAGGGACATGATTTGTGGCCAGGGTATTGCTGAGCGCTTGTCTGCCTTAGTGCTGGGCCTCAGGTTTTGCCTCTGGCTCTTGAGCGTGGCTGGGCCTGGCCAGCACCTGACATCGCTGCACGTGTGCGTAAATGCCTTTCCCTTGACTTCTGGTCCAGCCTGCTTTAGGGTGACAAAGGCAGCTCCTGGCTTTTGGGAGGGTGCCGGGTGCCGGGGGTTCCTGCCCAGCCCGGCTTGTGATCCTTGGAGGACTGGCCACAGCCTCAGGAACAGGAAAACTCCTTCTACTTCCCAGCAAAGAATGTAGGTTCCCGGAGAAGCTGTGGGAGGAGTGTCTGCCTAGTCTTGGGGCTGGATGAGCAGATGCGACAGGAGGGAGGACAGCGGCACCCCTTCCCCCAGGGCTCGCTCACTGCGCCACCCCAGCTGACTGACTGGGCTGGGTGGGGCTGCCCGCCCCTGGGTGCATCTCCTCAAGGAGACGGAGGCGGCCCAGGGCTGGGCCGGGTGCTTGCGGCAGCCTCTCCAGCGCCCGGGTGCAGAGATTGGCTGCAGCGCGCAGCTAGGTAACAGGCGGTGGGAGGGGATTGGCTCCTTGCGCATCTCCAGCGGAGACTTGGGGGAGGAGATTGGCTCTCTGCGCAGCCTAGGTAACGACAGTGGGAGGGGATTGGCTCTTTCCGCAGCCCAGCTGCTGACCTGGGGGAGGGGATTGGCTCTCTGCAGCCTCAGCAGTGACCTGCGGGGTGGGAGGGGGAGGGGATTGGCTCCTTGCTGCAGCCTAGGTAACAAGTTTGGGGGGTGTGGGGAGGGGGAGAGGGAGGAGCGGGAGGATAGGCCCAGGCGGGAGCTTGCTTTCCTCTGCAGCTTGAGCACGGAGCATGGGGTGGGAGTCCCGTCTCACTGCAGCCTCTGCGGTGAGCTCAGGGTGGGGGCTGCCGGGCGCCGGAGTGGAGCTGGGGTTGTGAGGTGGGAGGGGGCTGCTCAAGGATGGAGGAAGGGGGCTGGGCTGGGCCGCCCAGGCAGCAGCACGGGCGGGGCACCCTCCTCGGGCCCCTTGGAGCTAGCAAGGGGCCACCCTTCCAGCCTGGTGTGCTCCCTGCAAGCCGAGAGCTCCTAGCAGCCCCCTGTCCGGCTTCCCGGCACCGGCTGCCCTGGGGCTCTTCTCGCAGACCATGACCCGCCTGGACCGCAGCTCTCACAGTGGTGGGGGCCATGCCAAAGGCAGCCGGCCCCTTAACTCTTTGCTGGCTGGTCACCGGGTGGCCCAGCCCCCCTCTGCTCCGGGGTCCAGGGCCTCTGTTCAGGTTGGTGTATGTGGGAAACTGAAGGGAAAGGTACCTCCGGGAGGTCTTGGGATCTGGGAGGGTTACGGGTGGGAAGGGATACCTGCTTAGGGCTAGGGGGTGAGTCGCAGCTAAGGATGTTGCTTTCTGGATAGTGTTTGATTTTTAAGCCCTGAGTGAAAGGCAACACTTCAGGGTTTCTTTAGGCTTGTGGGGTAGGGCTCAGCCATGGGGGTGGCATATATGGAAAGCCCAAATGGCTCAATTTATTGGGGTGCTACGCTGGTGGCAGTGGGGGTGGCAGTTGGTGCAGGGTAGAGCAGGCAGGAGGCATTCTGGTACCCAAGGTGGAGTGGGAGCTGAGCAGTGATGGGGATTATGTCCTTGAGTGGGTTGACTGATGTGGATTGGGCAAGTCCTGGGGTGTGGTGAGGAAGGCGTGAGAAGAGTGGTGTGAGGGGCTACCGCAGGGCTGGCCTGGTAGGGGTGGGGTGCCTGGTGGGATCATCTGACTGCCTGAGGTTCCCCTGGGATCGGAGCAGCTGAGAATGGGGATTCTGGCAGGGACGGATCTCGAGGTGAGCCTGGGTTTGAGAGTTGGGGGCGCTCAGCCTTACTCTGCTGTGAGCCAGGGCCGGGGGCATGACTCGGAAGGCCTGCCAGTGTCAATGGTTGCATCAGGTGGTTGGAAATGCAGGGATTTTCCTCTCCACCCCACCCCACCCCTATATGCAAATGAAACGGCACCACAGGCTGATGCAAGCCCGGGCACTGCTAAGCAATTCTGCACTGAGAGTTCGCCCATTCCTAAAATGAGATGTGATTCCTGCTTCACCCTTCTTTGACAGGGGTGAGGTGGCCCTGCCTCGTGGCCTGGGTGTGTCCCTGGTGCAGAGCCCAAGCCTGCAGACCTCTATGAGGATGGCTGTGCTGGCAGGGGAGGGAGGTGTAGTACCTGGAAGTGGATGAATGAAGCCTTACTGGTGCAGAGGAGTTGGGGTGAAGGCTGGCACGTGGAAGGCTGGGAGGGGCTCCCCCAGCATCAGTTGGGGTGATCCTGAGAGGGGCCTTTTGTGGGGTGGGACCTGGAGGGGCCTCTTAGGACCCAAGAGCTAAAGTCATGGTGATCTATCTTTCAGGACATAGATCTGATTGACATCCTTTGGCGACAGGATATTGATCTGGGGGCTGGGCGTGAGGTTTTTGACTATAGTCATCGTCAGAAGGAGCAGGATGTGGATAAGGATCTGCGAGATGGAGGCGAGCAGGAGGACACCTGGGCAGGCGAGGGTGCGGAAGCTCTGGCACGGAACCTGCTAGTGGATGGAGAGACTGGGGAGAGCTTCCCTGCACAGGTACCCGCGCCTCTGCCTGTTCTTACCTCCCCGCTCCCCAGAACTCACAAGCCAGGCTGGCTTGCTTCCAGAAACTTTCCCTTAGAAAAGCAGGTGGTGCCTGTGGGGGAGATGGGAATGTCTTTTTTGGGTTGAGGTCTACAAGTCAGGGCAGTGGATGTAGATGGGCAGAGGGAGCATAGGTGGGCAGCAGATAGACGGGCCAGGTCTTGGCAACAGACGGGGTGGGGGGAGCGCGGCAGAGCACCTTCCTGCTCCAGGATCCTCCCTCATCGAGGCCAACCGTTGGCCCAGGAATGGGAGGGAGACTGTAGACCTGCAGCTGTGTTGGGGAAGAGGCTTCAGCCCAGGCAGCCAACTTACAGTTGCTGTTGCCACAGGTGCCTGGTGGGGAGGACCAGACGGCCCTGTCCCTGGAAGAGTGCCTTAGGCTGCTGGAGGCCACCTGCCCCTTTGGGGAGAATGCTGAGGTGAGCAGGACCAGGGAGAGCCCACGAGCGAGCCGGGCAGCCTGCACCCGTCCCTCCGTGGCTGGCTGAGGGGCCGGCTCTGGGTTCTGGCCTTGTCCTGGCTGCTGGTGGAGAATTCAGAGGAAGGAAGAGAGAAGCAGGTGGTAGTCTCTGGGAGGAAAGCGGAAGGTGGTCTTTCCTTGTCCCCCTTAAAGCCTCTGTTCTGCCCTAGTTCCCAGCAGATGTTTCCAGTCTAACAGAAGCCGTGCCTAGTGAAAGTGAGCCCCCAGCTCTTCAGAACAACCTCCTGTCTCCCCTCCTGACGGGCACGGAGTCACCATTTGATTTGGAACAACAGTGGCAAGATCTCATGTCCATCATGGAAATGCAGGTAGGGTCATCAGGCCGGTGCAGGCCTAACAGATTGTGCATGGGGCGTCTTCACACTTGGTTGCTTTTGCACTTGTAGGGGAGTGAGAGTAACATTTTTGACCCACAGGAAATTGGGTACATTTAGAGGCAGCCTACCCACATGTCTTGTGGAGTAGTGGGAGATCAAATCAGAGTGGGGTTTGTGCTGGACCCAGGACCGAGCTTGCTTCTGTGTGTCGCTTTGTGGCTGCGTCCTGGGTTGGGCACTGGTAGCAGCAGTCACTCACATAGCGCTCTCCAGCCACCGCCGGCTCACTCGCCCTCAGGGTCATCAGGCCAGCCCTCCCTCATCTCAAGAGGGAGAGAGGGAGGAACCCAGGAGCGCTGTGCCCAGCTGGTGCGGCTGGGTGTCGACTCCGGTCTGGGTATTCTCGTTGAGTGCACCGACTTGCCAGTAAAGAGGTCTTTTTAGTGCACAGAGCTGGTAGTCCTGCCTTGGGGTGGAGCCCACAGCAAAGACCCTACCTCTGCCAGGCCTGGTGGACCAAGTGGGGCCCAGAGCTGGCACAGGCGCTGCTCCCCGGCTCTGGCCTTTCCCCTGCAGCGGCCTCTGTAGGGAGCCTGCGCGGCACACCCGGAGGGCGTGTGCTCCTAGTCAACAGTGGTGCTCTTCTCCCCTCCCAGGCCATGGAAGTGAACTCATCAGCAAGTGAAATTCTGTACAGTGCCCCTCCTGGAGACCCACTGAGCACCAACTACAGCCTTGCCCCCAACACTCCCATCAATCAGAATGTCAGCCTGCATCAGGCGTCCCTGGGGGGCTGCAGCCAGGACTTCTCGCTCTTTAGCCCTGAGGTGGAGAGCCTGTCTGTGGCTGGCAGCTCCACGCTGCTCCCGCTGGTCCCCAGCAATTCCACCAGCCTCAACTCCACCTTCGGCTCCACCAACCTGGCAGGGCTCTTCTTTCCACCCCAGCTCAACGGCACAGCCAATGACACAGCAGGCCCAGAGCTGCCCGACCCGCTCGGGGGTCTGCTGGATGAAGCCATGCTGGACGAGATCAGCCTGATGGACCTGGCCATCGAGGAAGGCTTCAACCCCGTGCAGGCCTCGCAGCTGGAGGACGAGTTTGATTCTGACTCAGGCCTCTCCTTGGACTCGAGCCATAGCCCATCTTCCCTGAGCAGCTCTGAAGGCAGCTCGACCTCCTCCTCCTCCTCCTCTTCCTCCTCCTCCTCCTCCACCTCCTCCTCCACTTCTTCCTCCGCCTCTTCCTCTTTTTCCGAGGAAGGTGCTGTCGGCTACAGCTCTGACTCTGAGACCCTGGATCTGGAGGAAGCTGAGGGCGCCGTGGGCTACCAGCCTGAGTATTCCAAGTTCTGCCGCATGAGCTACCAGGATCCGTCTCAGCTCTCCTGCCTGCCCTACTTGGAGCACGTGGGGCACAACCACACGTACAACATGGCACCCAGTGCCCTCGACGCTGCTGATCTGCCGCCCCCCAGCGCGCTCAAGAAAGGCAGCAAGGAGAAGCAGGCCGACTTCCTGGACAAGCAGATGAGCCGGGATGAGCATCGTGCCCGAGCCATGAAGATCCCCTTCACCAACGACAAGATCATCAACCTGCCCGTGGAGGAGTTCAACGAGCTGCTGTCCAAATACCAGCTGAGCGAGGCCCAGCTGAGCCTCATCCGAGACATCCGGCGCCGGGGCAAGAACAAGATGGCGGCCCAGAACTGCCGCAAGCGCAAGCTGGACACCATCCTGAACCTGGAGCGCGACGTGGAGGACCTGCAGCGGGACAAGGCTCGCCTGCTGCGGGAGAAGGTGGAGTTCCTGCGCTCCCTGCGGCAGATGAAGCAGAAGGTCCAGAGCCTGTACCAGGAGGTGTTCGGGCGGCTGCGCGACGAGAACGGGCGGCCCTACTCGCCCAGCCAGTACGCGCTGCAGTACGCTGGGGATGGCAGCGTGCTCCTCATTCCCCGCACGATGGCCGACCAGCAGGCCCGGCGGCAGGAGAGGAAGCCGAAGGACCGCAGGAAGTGAGCCTGGGGAGGAAGGGGGTTGACGCTCACCAAGACCGGAACTGGAGAAGGGCTGGGCCTGGACCTGGACCTACCGAGGGGACTTTAATGCCTTCTTATCCAATATATCTTCTCAGATGGGATGGATGACTGCGGGTCAGTGTACAGGAAGAGGCGGGCGCGGGCGCGGGCGCTGTCTGGCTCACCTTCCCCCACTGGGGTGGAGTGGGAGTGGCCAGACCATGTGGGTGGACAGGGTCCTCAGCCCTACCCCTTTCCTGTGGGGGAAGGGTGGTGCTGGTATTCTGAAGGTAGAGGAGCTATGGACGGAGCGAAGGTGCACGAAGGGGGAGGGCAGGGACTTGCGAGAGGAGGAACAGGAGAAAGTCGTTCCTGGAAAGGAGGAAACCCGAAAACACCAGCGGGAAGACAGTCGGAGGGCAGGTTAGGGTTGGCTCTGGCCAGGATTCCGGGCAGCAGGTTTGAGGGACGCTAGTGGGCCTAGGTGTCAGCTGGTGTGATAAACCCCATTTCACCCCAGGGGGGTGCACACACGGGCTTGGGGAGGGGCTTTGTTAACTCTTTCTGCTCCTTGCGCTTTGGCAACCCTGAAGGGGAGCGCCTGGGATATTGCCTATAATGTGTCAATCATGGGAACCACTGGGACCCCAACTTGCTTGGAGATTTAGGGTCAAAGGGCAGAGGAAGCAGGAAGGGGTCACGAGGCCCTGTTAGCAGCCCCCACACCAAGCATGCCACTCAGCGCCCTGCCACCGCCATCTCCCTCTGGGCTCCAGCTGCTGTTTCCATCAGCCTGCATGTAAATGCTGTCCTCTTCCATCCTGTGTGTGTGGCCCCACCCCTGACTGGCCACCTGTAGCTCTCGAGGAGCAGGGGGACTGGGCCTGTAGCCTCCCTGTTTGGGGGCTGCATGGAGGCAGGGGGATGACCTGGAGGAAGAGCCAGTGCAACAGCCTCCAAGCAGTATTCAGCACAACACTGGGGAGTAGACCTTCCGCAGGCCTCTGCCTGCCAGCAACTGGGCTTGTCACTGGGAAGAAAACAAAACAAAAATCTTTATATAAAACCCAGCAACAAATCTAGTCCTCTTAGAATCTCTTGCGCTTTGATTTTTTTTAAGGGCTTGTGCCCTGTTTCACTTATAGGGTCTAGAATGCTTGTGTTGAGAAAAGAGGTGCCCGAATATTCAAAGCTGCTAAACGTTCTCTTTGCCATAATGACTCCGTGTAACTGTGTGACACTTGGGATTGTTCTCCTCTGTCCCGAGGTCTCCATCTGCTTTCTGTTTGGGTTTCTTTCTAGAAGAATGAGGAGTGCATGTAATGGGGGCTGAAGAGCACCCTCCCCCGGGCTCTGCCACAGCAACTTCTCCACAGCCCCAGCTTGGCCCAGGCTCCTACAGGAGGCAGAGGCAGAGGCAGGGAGAGCTCCAGGGGGGCCAGGCGGTCCCAGGACCACACTGTATTTCTGTTTGCCACTGCTGCCCCATGCTGGCCTGGCTCTGGGGTGCTGTCTGCCCCAGACGCCCAGGAGCAAGCTGGAGGGGGAAGCACTGAGCCCCTCCCCCCTGCGGGGAGGGCCGTTCCTAACTGAGCAGTAGGGATAGAAGGCGTGAGCCTGGGAGTGCTTTTATAAATTATTTTCTTTGTAGATTTTATTTTTAATTTATCTCTGTGACCTGCCAGGGAGAGGAGAGAGCGAGATGCTGTGAGCACATGAGAAAATAAAATAAAATAAAATGGATGATTCGTTCTCAAGTACAATTTTTCCCCACTGTGAGAGTAAAGGAAACGGGCTCCGAGGGGGACAGGCTGCCAGTGGGGGAAGGTGGGTGGAGAGCAGGGGTTGACAATGAGGAAGAAGTCTCAAATCCTGCCCTGAACCCTCCCGTACTTGTCCGGGCTTGCTGGCGAATCCTCTCGGGGAGGACTCGGAATCCTTTGGGCCCGTTTCTCAGGGCTGGGAGAGGTGGAGGGTTGTCACCGTCCAGCTGCTACACATCGCATTTTTAAGTTTGTTTCTGTACTGGCCTTACTTGCCAAAGGATTGCAAAGCTTTGGAGTGTAGAGATGATGAAAATCTGAGGAGTGGGACCAGCTAGCCCTTGGAAAGTACTATGAGTGAAGCGGGAGGCGCCAGCCTGGAGACATCCTGGAAAAGCTGCTCTGATGACGAGAATCTTCCTTCGAGAAGCCGCAGTAACCCAGCTTTTGAGAAGCCGTGGGGCTCTGTGGTGCCTCTTGGTGGATGCTGCAGGTCCCAAGTGCCCATCCCAGAGTGTGTGGCCAGTGCTCCCCTGGCAGTCTCCTGGGCATAGCTGCAGTCTAGAGGTACAGGCTGTGATCATGAACTTGAGCTACCTGTGTAATCGGGTTCATCTTTAATGCTCGTAGGATTGTCCTAAGGGATGGAGAGGAACTCTAAGCAAACACTCACTTCTTACTCATATGCTTTAATTTACAGGGTTTTCCCACTCTTCGGTTAGAAGGGTCAGTTGTCAAATAGCTTTCTCTTATTTTGGAGTTGGCTGATGTAAACCAGATGAAAGTAGATTCTTAAAGGGGAAAAAGACTGGGAAAAAAAAAAAGGAAACCACCCTAATTCCTTCCAGTAACTTGAAGAAAAAGGGGTAAACAAGTAAAATTCAGGTAATAGTTTTCTGTTCTTCATAGATGTGTAGAGTAGGCTTTTGTTGTTTTTGTTTAGTACACAATTAGGCTTGTTTTGTAACTTTAGAAGATTTAGGTTTGAACACAGTCCCTTGTAGTGTTCTCCCTGCTTGGAGCTGAGTGTATCGGCCCCTGCTCCCAGCCCCTTAGAGGTGTTTTGTCCAGGATTGCACTGATTAGTCAGGGCCTCGGGCCAAGTTGGTCAGCACTGCTGCGGGGCTGACCTCCTTTTGCTGCTGGCAGGTAGAGTGGGTGTTGCAGCCTGTAAGCTTTTTCTGGCAGCAAGAAGATGCGAGAACTCCAGGAAGGCCTGTGAAGGGGCTGCTGCCACTACGCATGCACCCAGGGAGTGAGGTCCTGCAGGGGGGCAGAGAGCAGCAGACATTAGAGTTAACTAAGGGCCAAGCACTCTGGTGACCTGCTTGGCTGGGTGTAGGCAAACCTGCTTTGCTTCTGAAGACTTAGGCTTCATTTAAATTGACTAACACACATTTATGTGGGATGGATGCAGGCCCACTCCCCCTTCCCCCCAAGATTAGTGGATTTATTTGAAAGAGTTACACAAGCAGAGAGTGAGGTTGCCATCTGCTAGTTCACTCCCTTACATGGCCACAAAGGCCAGAGTTGGATCGATCTGGAGCCAGGAGCTTACTCCAGCTCTCCCATGTGGGTGCAGGGGCCCAAGCACTTGGGTCATCATCTATTGCTTTCTCAGGGCATAGCAGAGAGCTGGATAGGAAGTGGAGGAGCCAAGACTCGAACTGGTGCCCATGTGGGATGCTGGCATGGCAGGTGGTGGCTTTACCTGCTATACCACAGCACCAGCCCTGTAGACCCATTACTGTTTAACCCTCCACCCTGTATGGATCTCCCCAATGAAGCTAAGGGGTAAATAGTGATCTAGACATAACTTCATGTCTGGACCTAGCCGCCATGGCTGACTCCCTCAGCTTTGGGGGAAGCAAAGCAGGACCTACTCAAATGCATGAATGGGAGGCTACTTTCCATAAAGCCCTGCTTCTTTGAGGGGGCAGGCCTCATTCATCCCATTTTACAACCTTCAGCTAAACCAGACCTTGCTGCTCTTCAAGATTCTTGGACAAGTAGTTTAACCAAGTGCCTTGTAGAAAAAAATAATACCCACCTCCCTAAAGTCTCCTACCTCACCCTTGGGCACTGATGGAAAGCAAGTTTAGCAGCTAAGACCTGCTGGGGGGGGGGGGGGGAATACCAAGAAGTCTGTAGGTTGATGCTATCCATGGATAAACATAGGTACAGGATCATGTGTGCCTCTCAGAAGTCATTTTCCTAGTCAACTGTGGAACTCTAGCAAAATCCACGGTCTTCCATCTTCATGGATAGCTAAACCTATTTTTTTTTTTTTCCTTCACTTAACGAGCTTGGTAACTAAAGGGGACCCTCCAAGCTTTGAGTTGCAAGAGTGACCCTTTGCATGTTTGTTTACTTCTCCCAGAAGTCAGTCCTGCTTGCCTTTGTTTCTGAATTTTGTAGCAGAGAACGAGCCTGAGTGGATCCTGGGGACATGTGGGCAACTTCCTACCATTTCTAGTCCTTGTTCTGTCCAAAGCTGCTTGGAGTTCAGGTCTGCCTCAATCAGCTGAGAAACAAACCAGTGCTCTAATGTGCCTGAGCAGTGAGTATGGGGCCCTGCCAGAACGGTTTCCAACGTCAGCTGGATAGAAGCCTCCTTTTCCTTCGGAGGCCTTAGAGCTGGCTCCCAGACTGCAGAATAGAGACGGGCTAAACAACACTTTGTACATGATTCCAGTTGCTGTCTCAACCAAAGGAAAAAAAACTAAGTTCACCTGGGGAGAGGTGTAGAAAAGAACACAAGCTGGCACTTTTGCCTCATTTTAAATACAAGTTCAGGTTAATACAATTGACTAAGACCTTCCAGTCCTCAGCTACAGGCTAAGGCAGTAACTCAAACAATGGGCTAGTGTCCCTCAGTCAGGTTTCAATGTTGCCCTGACTCTGGGCTATGCAAACAGCAAGCAAATAGTAGGCTTGACCAAAGTCAACCAGGATTTAAAAATCCACCCAGGGCAAAGGGGCTTTGGTACTAACACAAACCACCACACCCATAAGATCACAAATGCAGACCTAGTCCTGCTGAATATCTTAACACAGGCTGAATACAAAGTATAAAAGTGGAACTGTCAGCATGTAGTCTCAACTTAGTTCAGCCTTGCCTTACTTACCTCTGCTACCTCACTGACCGCAACAAAAACCCCCTTGGGACCACTCTGCTTGTCCACTCACAGCAGGCTCAATGGCTCAACTTTTCATCCCAGGGTGGTTCTATTTCAGATTTCACTTGCTTCTAACATTCCAATTTATTCAACAGAAATTTACATGGCCAAGGTCAATTAAAAGTCATCCATATACAGGAGATAAACAACTTTAAACATACTGGCTAGGAAATCAGGAGCTTTTGGAGAAAATTCTAACCAAGGTTGTGTAGACTGATATTTGTCTTGGGTCCTAAGCACCTCTTATCAAACTTTCTTGTCCCCTTGCTAAAATATGAGGATGCTGCCACCTGATAATTGCTGCCCATTACCAAAAGCCAAGACTCTTCCTAAGGTGAACACTGAGCTGTAGTGGTATCTGTCTAGTTCAGTCAGCAACAGGCTGTGTGAATGATGGTATAATACTGTATAGTAGTATGGTGTGTAGTGGGTCATATCATCTAGGTTTGTGTACGTACACTATGATGGTCAACAAAGACAAAATTGCCTAACAACTCATTTCTCAGAAAGTATCCTGTCAAGTGATGCAAAAGTCAAACACTGGAGGGAGGAAGATACTAAGGCCTCCCTATCAGCTCTAGTTCCTTTTTGTAGATCTATTTATTTGAAAGGCAGTTACAGAGGCAGAGATCTTCCATCTGCTGGTTGACTCCACAGATAGCCACAAAGGCCAGAGTCTGGCTGATTCAAAGCCAGGAGCTTTTTCTGGATCTCCCACATGGGTCCAGAGGCCCAAGGATTTGGGCCACCTTCTGTTTTCCCAGGCCATAGCAGAGAGCTGGATTGGAAGTGGAGCAGCCAAGACTCGAACCAGTGCCCATATGGGATGCTGACACTACAGGCAGCAGCTTAACCTATTATACCACAGCGCCAGCCCCCCAGCTCTAGTTTTAAATAAGAAATGTCCTTGGGCCTGTGCTGTGGCGTAGTGAGGCCGCTGCCTGTGGTGCCAGCGTCCCATCTGGGTGCCGGTCTGAGTCCGGACTACTCCACTTCTGATCCAGCTTTCCGCTATGGCCTGGGAAAGCACTACAGAATGGCCAAGTCCTTGTGCCCCTGCTCCCACGTGGGAGACCCAGAAGCTCCTGGCTTTGGATCGGTGAAGCTCAGGCCAGCTGGGGAGTGGACCAGCGGATGGAAGACCTCTCTCTGTGAAACTCTTTCAAATAAAATGAATCTTGAAAACAACAAAAAAAAAAGTAACAATGTCCTCATGAGAAGATCCAACTTGTACATCAGATTAATTCCAGCTCCATCAATAGTTTAGGATCTGGTGATATTGGGAGAAAGAACCAGATATGGATTTCAGAGTTTTTAGTTCTGCTAAATAATTTTGGTGTAACAATTTCCTCTATCATTTCCTTCCTTACTTTGAGCTATGATTGTTTTATAAATGCAGATTCCTAATGTCACAAGCCGTAGACCACAAAAATGTGTTGGACAAACACTGCAAGGTCACGAGTTAATCAAATGGAGTCAGTCTGAATACGACCACCACAGAACTGAGTTTAACATCTGGAAATAAGATTCAATTACTACAAGTTATTTAAAATTGGTGGTCAAAACTCAGTACTTGTAAAGTGTAGAAACCACTATTCCTCCATACTGTCAAAGAGTACTCCATTTGGGGCCGGCACTGTGGCACAGAGGGTTAAAGTCCTAGCCTGCAGCACCGGCATCCTATAAGGGCACCAGTTTGAGTCCAGCTGCTCCTCTTCTGATCTAGCCTAGGAAACCAGTGGAAGATGGCCTGAGTCCTCAGGCCCCTGCACCTGTGTAGGGGACCTGGAAGAAACTCCTGGCTCCTGGCTTCGGATCAGCTCAGCTCTGGCCATTGTAGTCACTTGGGGAATGAACCAGCAGAATGGAAGACCCCCTGGTCTTTGTAACACTTTTTTTAAAAAATTTATTTATTTTTATTTATTTGAAAGTCAGAGTTACACAGAGAGTGAAGGAGAGACAGAAAGAGACAGGTCTTCCATCCAGTGGTTCACTCCCCATCTGGCCACAACGGCTGGAGCTGCACTGATCCGGAACCAGAAGCCAGGAGCTTCTGGGTTTCCCATGCGGATGCAGGGGTCCAAGGACTTGGGCCACCTTCTATTGCTTCCCCAGGCCATAGCAGAGAGCTGGATCGGAAGTGGAGCAGTTGGGACTTGAACCAGCACCCATATGGGATGCTGGCATTGCAGGTGGTGGCTTTACTCACTACGCCACAGCGCCAGCTCCTGTAACTCTCTCAAATAAATAAAAAATAATTCTTGCGGGAAAAAAAAAAGTACTCCTTTCACTTCTGATACTAAATAGAAAACCAAATGAGGACAGAGGAGGAGCAAGATTTTGACCAGCTCTGTCAGTACAGGCACACCTCCAGATAATGGTGGTGTCACCATATTATTAAGAACTCCTTTTCTACTAGTAACTAAGGTAATAACCTGTTTCCCTTTCAACGCTGAGAAGTCAATGACAGTGTATTTCATAGAAGCCATCCAACACACACATTTCTGCATTGCCTGAGTAAATCCCCAAACCCTTTCTGAAGCAGACTTAAGATCTGTTGTACCTATCCTTACTTTTTTTTTTTTTTTGATGACAGGTAGAAAGGACAGTGAGAGAGACAGAGAGAAAGGTCTTCCTTTTCCTGTTGGTTCACCCTCCAATGGCCGCCACGCTGTGGCAGGTGCACCGCGCTGATCCAATGGCAGGAGCCAGGTGCTTCTCCTGGTCTCCCATGGGGTGCAGGGCCCAAGCCTTGGCCATCCTCCACTGCACTCCCGGGCCACAGCAGAGGGCTGGCCTGGAAGAGGGGCAACCGGAACAGAATCTGTGCCCCGACTGGGACTAGAACTCGGTGTGCCGGCGTTGCAAGGTGGAGGATTAGCCTACTGAGCCGCGGCACCGGCCTCTATCCTTACTTACTTTTTTTTTTTTTTTTTTTTTTTTTACAGGCAGAGTGGACAGTGAGAGAGAGAGACAGAGAGAAAGGTCTTCCTTTGCCGTTGGTTCACCCTCCAATGGCTGCCGCGGCCGGCGCACTGCGGCCGGCGCACCGCGCTCGTCCGATGGCAGGAGCCAGGAGCCAGGTGCTTTTCCTGGTCTCCCCATGGGGTGCAGGGCCCAAGCACCTGGGCCATCCTCCACTGCACTCCCGGGCCACAGCAGAGGGCTGGCCTGGAAGAGGGGCAACCGGGACAGAATCCGGCGCCCCGACCGGGACTAGAACCCGGTGTGCCGGCGCCGCAAGGCGGAGGATTAGCCTGTTGAGCCACGGCGCCGGCCTGTCCTTACTTACTTTTAACATTTCTGCGTTTGTGACCACAGCAACCACCTAAGAAAAATTTATCCTTAAACCTTGAATAGTTTTGCAAGATAAAACTGTGAATATCTGCCTTCACCTCAGTTTCCAGTGCATGCACATCAATTTTATTATCTTCCCTGGGTGGAAACCATAGGGTTTTTGCAACAGTTCAGAAATGACAATGAAGCTGATTCCAAAGGTTAAGGCTAAAACGGAATAGCAGCCCATTTAGGGTATACACCAAGGTGAAAATCTTTTTTCAGGGTATCTGATGGTATAGAACACAACCAGAATGCCTCTGCCCAGCTCACCCAAACTCACTCAACTTGCTGATTGCTGTGCTGCTACCCCCAACTACTGCAAGTGCAAACACAGACTCTGCCCAGTGAGGCCTCTCCATGACCCAGACCTTTAATAAAGCTCCACTCAGGCCTCCCAAAAACTTCCCCTAAGAGGCTTTTTAAAAGAAGTATCTACGGCCAGCGCTGTGGCTCAATAGGCTAATCCTCCACCTTGCGGTGCCGGCACACCGGGTTCTAGTCCCTATCGGGGCACCGATTCTGTCCCAGTTGCCCCTCTTCCAGGCCAGCTCTCTGCTGTGGCCCAGGAGTGCAGTGGAG
The DNA here is from genome assembly GCA_949820135.1 of Sylvilagus floridanus. NCBI lineage: Eukaryota > Metazoa > Chordata > Mammalia > Lagomorpha > Leporidae > Sylvilagus > Sylvilagus floridanus. The sequence goes on from OX463237.1 coordinate 23,935,336, forward strand.
GATGGCCCAAGTGCTTGGGCCCTGCACCCCATGGGAGACCAGGAGAAGCACCTGGCTCCTGCCTTCGGATCAGCGCGGTGCGCTAGCCGCAGTGCGGCGGCCATTGGAGGATGAACCAACGGCAAAGGAAGACCTTTCTCTCTGTCTCTCTCTCTCACTGTCCACTCTGCCTGTCAAAAAAAAAAAAAAGTATCTACCCATCAGCTTATCTGAAACAAATGCTTTGTGCTGGTGGTAAGAGTTCAACTGTACACCGAATTGTTTTCAGTGGAAATACTACTTCCCTTTTTAAACACGACAAAAGTTGAATCTTATTTTGGCTCTAAAATTATAAGCAGAAAATGACATTAAGAAAATGAATGACACTGTAACTCTAACACGGGGCCAATTCCTGAAAATTCTGGAGAAGCTGCTTTTACAGTCTTTTACCTATCAGAGCCAGGAACTAAACCTACTCAAACTATTGTTTCCCAATATGGAAGAGATATCAGGTTACAACTGCTCAATAAATTATAAACTTTTAGCAGTACTGAAGACAAAACGTGATCATCTACGCTGCAATCATAAATAATCAGTATTTAGGTAAATTAATATGGTTGAGACAGACCACTTGAACATGTAGGCCAGACACCAGAGTTTCAAGCCCACTATGTTCAAGAAAAAACCATTCCAACGTAGAAGCCATCTGCACTCCTCTCATAGACTGAACCTACAAGGAGTAAGGGGCAAGAAGGGTTTCTGGTAAGAATCAAGACAGAAATCAGAGAATATAAATCTATAGTTTTATTAAGACAAAAACTGACAGTGTGGTATGAAGTTTACATTTAAACAAAGTTTTCACAGAAACCTAACACATGCCTACAGAGATTTTTACAATGCAGCTCTAGATGCAGGTCTAGACCATGTCAAGAACTGATGGGTCTTAGGAATCAAGACGGAACATCTTGGGTCTCAGTTAATTCTTAGGATTAAAAAACAAAACAAAAAGCGGTTTGGTGTTTTAAAGTAAACCACTGCCCCAGTATGAATGCTTAGTCTTCTCCTGAGACCAGGGCTTCTCAAATTCAACCCTTGAATAGTTTCAATGAAACTTGTGCTGTCAGTGACTGAACCCTGCCACCCATGGTTTCAGAGTTCAAAATTCCAAACAAACCATAGGCTTCAAGAGTTTGCTACCTTAAGAGTATAGGTCCTTGTTTTTCCCTACTCTGCTATCTCCTGTACCACTCTCTTCCCCTCTTCCAATACCTCAGCCAGTGGTTTGGATGGATAAGCTGATATAACTTCATAATTGGAAAAGAAAGGGTCTTCTTGTCTAATTTCAAGAATTAGCACCTCTGAGACAGAATGCTCTATCTGCCTGTGTACACTGTCCCTCCCCAGTCCGTCTCCATCTCCAAAACGGCAGCTTTGGTAACTTGTGCACTGGCTTAGTCCTCTGTGGGGACATTAAGCTCAGGCAGGGAACACCTTGGCTTACAGGTTTCAGGCATTCACAGCTTTTAAACAGTCTCTCGCAGTCCCCATTTATGGTGTCAATGACTTTTTTTTGAAAAGGTAAAATATCCTGGACATAGAACCAAATCTTCAGTTAGTTGTTCTCTCTACTGTTTCATCATTTCCCCAATCAAGCCCCAAATTTTAATCAAAATGATCCAACCCATTTCCCTTTCTCCCTATCCCATCCCTCCCACCCCTAAATAATACACCAGTAATAGCCAAAAACTACACACATGCTACGCTGTAAAAACGCAGAGTTAACACTATTGGGAAGAAGGCTGTGGGTTGTGGAGATGCTCTTTGAAGACCTACAGTATCTTTTTGTTCTCCCACACACCCAATTCTGCAAGTTTTGTCCTTCATAGAAGGCCCTTTGCTTCTCTCAGCAAAGCACAGAACGGGCTGCCTTGAAACACTTCTCCCCATTCCCCTCCACTGGGATGGGTGTGTGAACTACATAGCTTGGAACAGCTTAAAGCACTTGGGCTGCTGCAGGGCACAGAAACTATACTGGCTCTTCAAAGGACATCTTCTCAAGCCACCTCTATGGTGTCAAGACAAGTAGAACTTCTTCCCTCCTCACTTGAAACCCACAGTCGGATGTGACGGGGCTGGTACTCAAGAGACTTAATTCTTGTCATCTTTTTTGTCGTCATCCTCCGAGGGATAGGAGTGCCACGTCAGCCTTTCCTCATAGAAGGAAATGACAACCTGTGGGCACTTGACATTGGCTTCCTTGGCAGGGACCAGGTCGGCCTCATCAGAGTTTTTCCTGTAGAAACAAAGCACAGAGAGATTTTGATACCAGGTGACAGTAGTCTCCTAACTAACTTGGATCACCCAGGGAATACTGCTTCAAAAATATTGATTTCAAAAAAGTAAGCTGGAGGGGCTGGCGCCATGGCTCACTTGGTGAATCTCTGCCTGCAGCACCGGCATCCCATATGGGCGCTGGGTTCTAGTCCCGATTACTCCTCTTCCAGTCCAGCTCTCTGCTGTGGCCTGGGAGGGCAGTGCAAGATAGCCCAAATGCTTGGGCCCTGCACCCACATGGGAGACCAGGAGGAATCACCTGGCTCCTGGCTTCGGATCAGCGTAGCGCCAGCCGTGGTGGCCATTTGGGGAGTGAACCAATAGAAGGAAGACCTTTCTATTTGTCTCTCTCTCTCTGTGTCTATAACTATACCTGTCAAATTAAAAAAAAAAAAAAAAAAAAAAAAAAAAAAAAAAGCTGGAAAAGAGTAAAAACATGACCCAAGCAGCACTTATTGGCAGCTTTAGTGACATCGTCAGAGATTTTCTCTTGTTGAAAAACCCTTCTGGATACCTTTGTCAGAAGCTCTGCTATCTGATGATCTACTCTATCTGAACCTCTGCGAAGGGCAAAGAAAGCATGACTAGGGCCAGCACTGTGGTGCAGTGGGTTAATGCCCTGGCCTGAAGTGCTAGCATCCCATATGGGCGCCGGTTTGAGTCCTGGGTGCCCCACTTCCAATCCAGCTCTCTGCTGTGGCCTGGGAAAGCAGTAGAAGATGGCCCAAGTCCTTGGGCCCCTGCACCCACGTGGTAGACCCGGAAGAAGCACCTGGCTTCAGATCAGTGCAGCTCCAGCCATTGCAGCCAATTGGGGAGTAAATCAGCAGATGGAAGGACCCCCCACACTGTGTACTCTAACTTTCAAATAAATAAATAAATCTTAAAAAAATAAATAAATAAAGCATGACTGTCCAGATTCTCTTAGGGAAAAGGAGGGCTACTTCACTTTTCCAAAAGCCATATCCCAGCTGATAAGAGCCCATGGAGAGATCTTTACTACTGATACTACCAAATGCCCATCTCATACAACATTCAAGTATTTTGAAATGGGAAGCAGAAAATAAGGAGCTGTTATATAATTTGTGTTTTTCTGGATTTAAAAATGTTTTCATTAAAAAAAAAAAGATATTTCTTTGAAAGGCTGACAGAGAAAGAGAAAGAGAGAGAGAGAGAGAGAGAGAGATCAATCTTCCATCTCTGGTTCTCTCCTCCACAACAGCCAGGTCTGGGCCAGGCTGAAGTTGGAAGTCAGGAACTCTGTCCTCATCTCCCACGTGGGTGGCAGGAGCCCCAGTACTTGGGCAATCTTCTACTGCCTTTCCCAGCACATTAGGAGAAAGCTGGATCAGAAGCAGAGCAGCTGGGAGTTAAACTTCTGTGCCACAATGCTGGCTCCTAAAATGTTTCTAAAGTATGAAAATTTCATTCATTATAATGGAATAATGAGTACATGCTTATCTTCAGGTCACTGAGAATGCTCTAGGTGAAAGCAGCAGTATAGAGCAGGCAGCAGATAAGGTATCCCCAAAACCTGCAGGGAACTGGAGCCATACAGCCCCATGAACCAGAAAAGAGTAAGCTCTTAAAGTAGTTTTGAGCAATGGACCCAAGAGAACAGGAGGGAAATGTACTACCATTAACAGGTATGGGGGGGTGCGGGGGCCTTATGCTGTATTACAGCAGGTTAAAGCCCCAGCCTGCAGCACTGGCATCCCATATGGGTACTAGTTCAAGACCTGGCTGCTCCACTTCTGATCCAGTTCTCTGCTATGGCCTGGGAAAGCAGTGGAAGATGGCCCAAGTCCCTGGGCCCCTGTACCCGCCTGGGAGACCTGAAGAAGTTCCTGGCTCCTGGCTCTTGATTGGCACAGCTCCGACCGTTGCGGCCAATTGGGGAGTGAACCATCGGATGGAAGACTTCTCTCTCTCTCTGCCTCTCCCCTCTCTCTGTAACTCTTTCAAATAAATAATGAAATCTTAAAAAAAGAAAACAGGTATGGGGGACCTGAAGAATGCTATCATTTGTTGACAAATGTACAACACCTTGAGTTAAGTTCAGTTCATCTCATTGACCAGAATACTGGCAGTTTTTGGAAATGGGCCAATACCTCTGCACTCCAAAGAAATCATTAAAAAAGTTTTAGGCCGGCGCCGTGGCTCAACAGGCTAATCCTCCGCCTTGCGGCGCCGGCACACCGGGTTCTAGTCCCGGTCGGGGCGCCGGATTCTGTCCCGGTTGCCCCTCTTCCAGGCCAGCCCTCTGCTGTGGCCCGGGAGTGCAGTGGAGGATGGCCCAGGTGCTTGGGCCCTGCAACCCATGGGGAGACCAGGAAAAGCACCTAGCTCCTGGCTCCTGCCATCGGACGAGCGCGGTGCGCCGGCCGCAGCGCGCCGACCGCGGCGGCCATTGGAGGGTGAACCAACGGCAAAGGAAGACCTTTCTCTCTGTCTCTCTCTCTCACTGTCCACTCTGCCTGTCAAAAAAAAAAAAAAAAAAGTTTTATACTCCACTATCCAATTTTTTTTAATTGTTTTTTATTTATTTGAAAAGCACAGTTACAGAGAGGGGAGGCTCCACTTCCAATCCGGCTCTCTGCTATGGCCTGGGATAGCAGAGGAATATGGCCCAAATCCTTGGGACTCTGTACCCAAATGGGAGACCTGGAAGAAGCTCCTGGCTCCTGGCTTCAGAATGGTACAGCTCCAGCCATTGTGGCCATCTGGGGAGTGAACCAGCAGTTGGAAGACCTCTCTCTCTGAGCCTTTCTTTCTCTCTGTAACTCTTTCAAATAAATAAATAAATCTTAAAAAAAAAAAAAAAAAAAAAGAAAGAAAGAAAGAAAAAAGAGAGGGAGAGAGAGGTCTTCCATATTCTGGTTCAATCCCCAAATGGCTGCAATGGCAGGAGAGAGGCCTTTCTGAAACCAGGAGCCAGGAGCCAGAAGCTTATTCTGGGTCTTCCATGAGGGTGTGAGGTCCCAAGGACTTGGGCCATCTTCTACTGCTTTCCCAGACCACAGCAGAGAGCTGGATTGGAAGTGAAGCAGCTGGGCAGCTTTACCTGCTATGACACAGCACCGGTCCCCCAACATTCAATCTTAATTTGTAGAGGCAGTAGTGAGTCAACCAAAAGAATGTAGTCTTAAGTAATATAAACTACTTTAATTCACATGTTCACAGGCAGAGAACATGCATTCTAGCTAGATAAATAATTCCTAGTATCAAATCTCCCATAAGCGACACATTTTGAGGATGGCACTGTGGTGTAGTGGGTAAAGCCACCACCTTCAGTGTGACATCCATATGGGCACTGGTTCGAGTCCTGGCTGCTCAATTTCTGATCCAGCTCCCTGCCATGGCCTAGGAAAGCAGTAGATGATGACCCAAATCCTTGGGCCCCTGCACCTGCATGGGAGACCCAGAAGAAGCGCCTGGCACCTGGGTTTGGATCAGCCCAGCTCTAGCCATTGAAGCCATTTGGGGAGTGAACCAGTGGTTGGAAGACTTCTTGCTCTCTGCCTCTAATACATAAATAAATCTTCTAAAAAATTGTAAGATTTGCAAGATAAATGTCTTCATTAAGTAATCTGATGGGGCATTACTAAAACCATATTTACACTTAGAATGAATGGAAAAGGCAGCCTTGCACTATGCTCATGAACAGGAAAGGGGTCCTGCTGACCCCTGCTGGCTTATCCTGAAATTGCACAATTTACACAAACTGGAAAGGATTGATCAAGGACAAAGGAAGAGCTACAAAAATTCTTTCCTAACCCTGGGAAGAGTCTGTGATCCTGCAGCCAGCCAGATCCTTAAGGAGGTGGTAAAGGGGAGGGTGGTCCAGTCACATTTCATATTTTCTTTCATCATTTACAAAGTGAAACGTGATTTCTTCCCTCACCCTCTACAATTTGGATTTTTTCCCACCTCCTCAAAAAACCAGGCAAAGATCGAGAATCCTAAGTGCCCCTACCTGTAACTCATGAGTTCAGGGTGGCAGTCAGGCCGAGGGTAACTATCGAAGGACTATGTCATCTTAAAGATTTCACACCTGGGCAACTGGAATTTCGAAGGTTCAGCTCTTTTCCTCTGGCATGGAACAGACATGGAGAAGAAAAAGACAACACACAGACCCACTGGCAGACTCACCATTTCATCAGGAACATGAGTTCTCCACTTGAGTCTGTAGCTCCAATGATCCGTTCCGGCTCCAAACCCCGGGCAAAGCCTCGTGGCTTTTCTGACTGTAAAAACCAGATAGGTAGAGCAGTTTGATTCATGTGGAACTGTCATCCAGACTGGAGTCCCTCCCATGTCTGCTTAGTGCAATTGCACACCCTTTTGCTAGCAGATCATCGATACTTTGGCTCCTAGTAACAGGCCTTTTGGAATCCTCTGGAGTGATTCACCAAGGTATGAACACTTGAGGTTTCCCATATATGAAAAGGAATAGACCCCAAACAGCAGACTAAGTGTTTACCACGACTGTCTCCAGGGCTTCTCTTCACCCTCAAAAGACAACTGACCTTAAAGTGTTGGATAAATCAAAATTGTTACCGCAAATCATATGCTTAATCAAATGATTAAAGCTATCTATTTACGGGAATCGTTTCATTTGCCCTTATATCTGTCCTCAAAAAGTATTATACTTGTTATTCCTAAAGCCTGGATAGCGAGGGTAGATCATAGGGTTTCACAGGAGATTGAGAGGAAATGCTTGCTAAGATCTGAGGAGACATAACAAAACTTAATTATCTGGTCTTCAGAAGCTTCTTTGACAGTACTATCAATTCTGGACTAGGAAAAATCCTTATTTCTAGCCTTACCTCTTCTTTCTTCTTCTTTGGTTTGCTCTCTTCTCCCTTATCTTCAGAATCAGAATCAGCTTTGCGCTTGCCTCCCTCTGACTTATCTGTCTCATGTGCTGTTTTCTGTGACTGCAGAAACTCAGCAATGAGGTCAGGGCAATCCAGATTCTCTTCTGGTTCCCACGTATTGTCTTCACTGAAACCAACCACAAGGTACAGCAAGTCACTTTCCTTCAAAGTAAGTATACTTGTACAAAGGATATAAGTACAGGGAGGACAAGAGGAATTAATATTAATGAACAGCTACATTTTGCCCAGGACAAAATCAATTTTCTTTACAAAGAAATCCCTATCTTACTTTCTCACACTATACATGTAGGTCATACTCTTGTCAGACCATAAACCATGAAAGCCATGATTCATTTTTTTACTGCATCTATCACAGCTGTGTATCATTAGATTCCCAATAAACACTTGATGACTAAATTCACCTGTGTCAATGAAACTTACTCTGAGAAACCTTTCCACTTTAGGAGGTACTCCACTTTGCCCTTTACAACTCGACGGTCAAGAACTTTTTCCACCACATATTCCTCTTCCTCCTCTTCTAGCACCTCCTCCACTTTCTTCTTGTTTTGTTTTTTCCCCATAGTGCCCGCCAGCTTTCTGGTGTAAAGGGTGACGCTGCTAAAATGGTAAAAGAAATAAAATGGGCATTAGGGTTAGATAAATATCTGAATGTTCGGAAAATCATGGAGATCAGAGGGGGCTTTAATACTGCATGCTATTATAATGTTACGCCTATTTTCCACATATAAAAACCTTTTCTGAAATGTTCAGCTACAGAGTTAGCACTGATAAATCTCACAGCAAAACTTTTTTATTCTTGCATATTCATTTAAAAACTTTTATATACATGGGCCAGCATCCCATATGGGTACAAGTTAGGCTGTTCCACTTCCAATCCAGCTCCTTGCTAATCGCTGGGAAAAGCAGTGAAGGATGGCCCAAGCGCTTGGGCACCTGTCATCTATGCGGGAGACTTGGAAGGAGCTCCTGGCTCCTGGCTTCAGCTTGGACCAGCCCCAGCCATGTGGCCATCTGGGGTATGAACCAGTGGATGGAAAATCTCTTTCTGTAGCTTTTTAAAAATACATATAGAAACTTTAAAAAAATACTTTATATGCTATGGTCCCTAAAATACTAAATTAGACTGAAATAGGAATCCTTCTAAAATAATATGCCCACATCAAACTTATATACAGATAATTCTCTGATCCATACTGTCTCCTATTCTCTATTTTCCTTTTGTTAAAAGAAGTTTTTTTTTTAAAGTTTCCATCTGCTTCAATGCAGTGAGGGGGGGATGGGGGAGTAGGTGGGTGTGGAGAGGTGGAAAGAGAGAGAGGCATTTTCCATTTGCTGGTTCACTCCCTAAATGCCTACAATAGTCAGGGCTGGGCCATGCTGAAGTCAGGGGCCCGAAACTCCATTTGACAGGGCCCCAAGCACTTGAACCATCATCTGCTGCCTCCCAGGATGCATTAGCAGAAAGCAGGACCAGAAGCAGTGGAGCTAGGACTCAAATCAGCACTCTGATAGAGGCAGTAGGCACCTAAGCCATGGCTTAATCCACTATATCATAATATCTGTCCTGTATGTTTTCCATTTTACCACTGTAATGGACTTGAATTTTTACTGTGGGCAAATAGTTTGCTCTATTAAGCATCTTAATTTTTCTATTTTCATATGCATATATGCCCCATTCTTCTGTATTACTACAATACTCTCTTCTGAAAAGTTCTCTTATTCATTATGCAGTCTTTCCTGAATGCCACTATAAATTTACACCTTACAAGTTTCTTATGAACTTCTTATTCTACTCAGTTTATTTTTACAGTTTAGAACTAAGACAAAAGAAGACTCACAAAATGACAGAATGACCATGAAATTCTTTGGAGTACTGCAATAGCTTGGAAACTGTGCGTGTGTGTGTACAGGTGATAACCACAAATATAATCTAAGTTTTTTTTCTTTTCTTTTTTTATTTTATTTACTTGAAAGAGTTACAGAGAGAGGTAGAGACAGAAATAGAGAGAGGTCTTCCATCCACTGGCTCACTCTCCAAATGGCCAGAGCTGAGCTGATCTGAAGCCAGGAGTTTCTTCCAGGTCTCCTACATGGATGCAGGGGTGCAAGGACTTGGGCCATCCTCCACTGCTTTCCCAGGCACATCAGCAGGGAGCTGGAGCAGAAGTGGAGGAGCTGAGACTTGAACCGGCACCTATATGGGATGCTAGTGCTGCAGGCCAGGGCTTTAACCCACTGTGACACAGCACCCCCCCCCCCCAATACATCTTCAGTGCCAGCATTGTGGCCAAGGGGTTAGGCTGCCACTTTCCACAAAGGCATCCCATATCTGAGCATGAGTTCAAGCCCCAGCTGCTTTGTTTCCAATCCAGCTTCCTGCAGCAGAATACGGTCCAAGTATTTTGACTCCTGACACGCATGTGGGAGACCAGAATGGAGTTCCAGGCTTCCAACTGGTCCAGACCTAGCTGTTGCAGCCATTTGGGGAGAGAACAAGCAGATGGAAAATGCCTCTCCCTGTCACTCAACCTTTCAAATAAGTAAATAAGTCATAAAACAGAACCACAATAGGGCAGGCATCTATGACTCCAACCAAAGTGACTGAAATCACTACTGCCTCCAACTTCCTGCTAATAAAGACACTGGGAAGTGAACCAGCATAGGGAACAGTGGCTCAAGTAACTGGGTTCCTGACAACCATGTGGGAGACCTGGATTAAGCTCCCAGTTCTCAGCTTTTTCCTTGGACCAGACCAGCCTGTTGCAGGCATTTGGTAACAGGACAGTGGATAGAGGAGTACTCGCTCTCTCACCCCCTCTCCATCCCATATATATATACACACACACACATACACACACACATATATATGTATGTCCATATCAAATAAAGCTTTAAACAAATATTATTACACCTAGAGGTGCTTGCAATATTAAAATTCTAGTCCCTTGGGGTGGGTGTTTGGTGTCCTGGCTACTCTGCTTCTAATCCAATTTCCTGCTAATGTACATCCTGGGAGGCAGCAGATTATGGCTCAAATACTTGTATCTTTGCCAACCAGGTAGGAGACCCAGATTGTGTTCTGGGCTCTTGACTTTGGCCTGACCCAGCCCTGGCTGCTGGTGGCATTTGGGAAGTGAACTAGCAGATGGAAGTTCTCTCTCTTAATATATGTCTCTCATTCTTCTGCCTTTCAAATAAAATGAAAGAAAATTCTAGTCCCCTATAAAAATCTTTATTTCAGTCTTTCATCCTTGGACTTCTGGGTTTAGCCTTAGGTTACCAATTTTTGTCAGTAGATGGCGCCATAACATACCAATAAAACAAAACTGGTCAGTAAAACTGACCAAAATCTCACAAAAATGAGGGACCACAGTTGCACAGAATGAGATACAAAGAATTAGGAGAATGACAGATAGTTCAAGACAAGGGAGAAGGAATCAGTACTCTGCTTGAGTTTGAAACAATACTAACTTAGGCTGACCTGGTCATTCCTGGCATCCTTGGGAAAAGGAATTAAGTAGAAATGATTCTAAAAACTTTAAAATTGGCATATATAGAGAAATGTATTTTAGAAAGAATATTTATTGGCCATATGAGAGATAAAAAACCTTTCATTAATGTCAGGATTATTATGAGTCATTTGTAACTTTTAGAGATACTTAGGGTTATCCTCTCAGATAGTCCTATTATTTGTATCTATGATTAACTTTGACTTTATAAACATTTGAAAATTCTAGATACTGTGCTGAGTACTTGAGATTCAAGAGAATAAGAAATGGTGAGGCCAGTATTGTGGCATAATGGGTAAAGCCACTGCCTGAAGTGCTGGCATCTCATACGGGCACTGGTTGGGGTCCCGGCTGCTCCACTTCCAATCCAGCTCTGCTATGGCCCAAGTCCTTAGAACCCTGTAACCACATGGGAGACCCAGGCTCTTGGCTTTGGATTGGTGCAGTGCTGGCCATTGCAACCATTTGGAGTGAACCAGTGGATTTCGAAAGACTTCTCTCTGCTCCTCTGTAAAATCTACCTTTCAAATAAATAGGGGCTGGTGCCATGGCTCACTTGGTTAATCCTCTGCCTGCAATGTCGGCATCCCACATGGGCGCTGGGTTCTAGTCCCGATTGCTCCTCTTCCAGTCCAGCTCTCTGCTGTGGCCAGGGAGGGCAGTGGAGGATGGCCCCTGCACCCTCATGGGAGACCAGGAAGAAGCACCTGGCTGCTGGCTTTGGATTGGCACCGCTCTGGCCATAGCAGCCGTTTGGGGAGTGACCCAACAGAAGGAAGACCTTTCTGTCTGTCTCTCTGTCTATAACTCTACCTCTCAAATAAAAAAAAAAATAAACAAATAAATTAAAAAAAAAAAAAGAAATGGTCTCCATCAGAAAAGTAATTTCATCTTCCACTAAGGATATTCTGAACACTTGTAGAGTGGCCCAAAATAATGTTGTTGTTGTTGTTTTTTTAACTTGTTAGGGTAAGTGCTTAGACAAGTCTTTAATAATGTTACTGAACAATGTGTACTGAATGTAATTTTTAACAATTTATTTATTTATTTGAAAGAGACAGACTGATCATTGTTCCAGCCACTGGGTCACTCCCCAATGGCTGCAACAACCAGGTCTGGGTCAGGTTGAATTCAAGAACCAAGAATTTCATATTAGTCCCCGACATGGGTGTCAGCAGCCCAAGTAGTTGGGCCACCTTCTGCTGCCTCCCCAGGCTCCTTAGCAGGAACCTAGATCAGAAGTAGAACAGAGGCCAGCACTGTGGCATAGCAGGTAGAGATGCCGCCTGCAGTGCCAGCATCCTATATGGATGCCAGTTCAAGTCCCAGCTGCTCCACTTCTGATCCAGCTCTCTGCTACAGCCTGGGAAAGGAGTAGAAGATGGCCCAAGTCCTGGGGCCCCTGTACCTGCATGGGAAGACCCGGAAGAATCTCCTGGCTCTGGAGCTCCGGCTTTTGTGGCCAATTGGGGAGTGGACCAGCAAATGGAAGACCTTTCTTTCTCTCTCTCTTCCTCTCCTTCTCTGCGTAACTCTTTCAAATAAATAACTAAATCTTAAAAAAAAAAAAAAAAAAAAAAAAAAAAAGCAGCAGCAGCTGGGCCTCAAAAACTGGCACTCTGATATGGGATGAGCACCACCCACTGCACCACAATGCTGGCCCCTGGGAATGTAGTACCTTTTGGCTAATTCTTGGCTAGTTTTATTGTGCCTCTGATTTAAGGACTGTTCTTCCTGGAGACACTTTCAGGTTTTCAGAATTCTGATTGGCATATGACAAGCATTTTTCTGTCAGTTGAAGGGATAACAAGATTCATGTCAATCTTTGGTTACAGTACAGAGAAAAAAAAAACCTGACAACCACCTTTAGGTAAAAAGCACTACAATTCCCTACATTAATCTGGACCTGGAAATTGGAAAATATTCCTTTTCTTAATAGATAGAAGGGAAGCAATGACTATGGACCACCCCAAAATGGTAACTGTCCCCCAGTAACTCTTCTTTCAAGTAATTACACTTAAGAAAATATACTCTATGGTTTCAGAATTCAGAGCTATGATCTGTTATCTAAATTAATAATTGTATATCTCATAAAAAAAAAGCACTGAATATTACCCATCTGATCCCCTTACTATAAATCACAATGGTCAGTACAGACTCTAGCTGATCTCTAGCTACTGCTGCCATAGTGTTCCACTGTATAGACAACCATATTTTAATAATCATTCTACTTAGTGATGAACATTTATATTGTTTCTTATTTTTTATTATTGCAAAGATTGCTGCTTTGACCATGGCACCTGCATCTTTTAAAGGTTCATAGGTGACTGACTCACATCTTTGGATAAAAGCCACTGCTACAAGACTGGCAAAAACTACATACTGCAAGCAAAATTACATATATTACTGTAAGCATCAATCAATTCTCAAAGCTAGCTAAAAGGCAGGTATCATATTCTCCACAAAATTTAGAAAAAGGCTGGAGCAATGAGAAAAGCCAATCAATATTCTTGAATTTTCATTTTTATTATTCACTCAAGAACATTTCTGGGCAGCAACAAAAATTGGAAAAGCAACTGAAGGATCTTTGGTGTCCCTTTTACCAGAAGGCAAAAGCTGCACCAGAAACATGATTAGAGTTCCTGTGTGATCTGTTACCCAAGGAAAGATCTGCTCACCCAAATACCAGTGTAGGCAAAACAAACCGGCATGACTCCAAAGCTTAGCCTCCAGTAACTTTCCCTTCTCTGACCTTTCCAAAACAACTTTATGTCTACAGGCAGTCACATATGTATTTACCGTAAACTCTGTTTCCTCCTCCATGAAACAGATGTAAAGATTCTCACAGGATTATTGTGGGTTTTTTTTTCCTTTTGTTTTTCCGGGATTATTGTGATGTCAGCTTTCATGAGCTCTGGAATTACTTGCAGGCAGCCCTCAATATCTGTGAGTTCTGCATCTGCAATCCAACCAACCATGATGGAAAATATTTGGGGGAAAAATTACATCAGTAGGAACATATAGATATTTTTCCCTAGTCACTATTCCCTCAACAATACAGTATAACATTTATATAACAAATTGTTTCAAGTACCCTAGTATTACAGGACTTGAATATCTATGGATTTTGGTATCCATAGGGAGTCCTGGAGCAAATCCCCTGCAGATACAGAGGGCTGACTGTGTCTTTATATATTTGTATAAATGTCTTGCTTCCTCATTATATTTAAGTACTGGTTTAAGGACAGCTCTCTTCTCTGAAACTCAGTGCATTGAAAACTCAATGAGAAAAAACAATTTTGTCCTATGTATATGGCCAAAATTCATGACTGGGTTTCTCTAAAGAGTTGAGTTATTCAGAATACACACAAGGATCACAGGTATGGCTACTGTAAATGAGCAAATAATTATAAAACAGAGAAACCAAGATCTCATTTCTGGAAGACTGAAACAGACATGCTATTAGAAACTGAGAAATCATGTCTAATAAGCCTAACGTGCAGAAGTTTCTCATGTTATTTTATGTGGTCCTGGAAGGAAAATAAAGTAACAAAGCTGGTGTAGTAAACAGCAAAAAGGATTTATCTTCCAAGGAAGGGATAAGGGAGTTGAGAAAAACAATGGAAATTTTTCACATACTAATTTATCTATGAAAAAACTTTTAAGATTTCTTAAGACCAAACATGGACAAAAATAATTTTTGTTGTTTCATACAGTACAGTCTTATGAAGTTATGGGGCCGCCACTGTGGTGTAGTGGGTAAAGCCGCTTCCTGCAGTGTGGGCATCCCATATGGGCGCCGGTTTGAGTCCCGGCTGTCTTCTTCTGATCAGCTCTCTGCTACAGCCTAGGAAAGCAGAGGATGGCTCAACTTTGGGACCCTGCACCCATGTGGGAAACCCAGAAGCAGCTCCTGGTTTCTGGCTTCAGACAGGCACAGCTCCAGCCTTTGCGGCCAACTGGGGAGTGAACCAGCTGATGGAAGACTTCCCTCCCTCCCTCTCTCTGTAATGCTGCCTTTCAAATAAATAAATAAATCTTAAAAAAAAAAAAAAAGAAGTTATGATTTCAGAATCAGCCTTTACCTATGTGGGCTTCAAAAAGTTCATGAAAAATTAAATTAAAAGATAGAGGCCGGCACCGTGGCTCACTTGGTTAATTCTCTACCTGAAGCGCCGGCATCCCATATGTGCGCTGGGTTCTAGTCCTGGTTGCTCCTCTTCCAGTCCAGCTCTCTGCTGTGGCCTGGGAAGGCAGTGGAGGATGGCCCAAGTGCTTGGGCCCCTGTTCCCCTGTGGGAGACCAGCAGGTGGCACCTAGCTGCTGGCTTTGGATCGCTGCAGTTCAGGCCATAGCGGCCATTTGGGGAGTGAACCAACAGAAGGAAGACCTTTCTCTCTGTCTCTCTCTCTCACTGTCTATAACTCTACCTGTCAAATAAATAGAAAAAAAAAAATCCTTAAAAAAAAGATAATGGGAGGGGGTAGGCATTATAGCATAGCAAGTGAAGCCACCATCTACACTGCTGGCATCCCACATGAGCACGGGTTCCAGTCCTGGCTAACTTCACTTCTGATCCAGCTCTCTGCTATGGCCTGGGAAAGCAGTAGAAGATGGTCCAAGTGCTTGGGCCCCTAAACCTGTGTGGGAGACCTGAAGGAAGCTTCTGGCTCCTGGTTTTGGATCAGCCCAGCTCTGGCTGTTGCAGCTATTTGGGGAGTGAACCAACAGATGGGAAGACCTCTCTCTCTAACTCTGCCTTTCAAATGAAATAGATGGATCTTAAAAAAAAAAAAAAAAAAAAAAAAAAGATTTATTTTATTTATTTGAAAGGTAGAGTTACAGAGAGAGGTAGAGACAGTGAGAAGTCTTCCATCCGCTGGTGCACTTCCCAGATGACCGCAACGGCTAGGGCTGTGCTGATCCGAAGCCAGGAGCCAGGAGCTTCTTCCAGGTCTCCCACGTTGGGTACAGGAACCCAAAGTCTTGGGCCATCTTCTACTGCTTTCCCAGGCCATAGCAGAGAGCTGGTTTGGAGAGGAGCAGCCAGGACTAGAACCAGTGCCCATATGGGATGCCGGTACTTTAGGCCAGGGCTTTAACCAGCTGCGCCACAGTGCCAGCTCTACAGATGGATCTTAAAAAAAAAAAAAAAAAAAAAGATATTGTGGGGGATAGTTTTGTGGTACAGCAGGTTAAGTCACTGCTTGGGACATACACACCCTATATTCGAGTGCCAGTTTTGAGTCCTGACTATTCCATAGCCAACCAAACTTCCTGCTAAAGAACCTGGGAAAGCAGCAGGTGATGGCTCAAGTGCTTGGGCCCTTGCCATCCACGTGAGAGATCCAGATAGAGTCTAAGCTCCTGGCTTCAGCCTGGTCCAGCCTGGCTGTTGCTGCTGGAAGATCAGTCTGTCTGTCTGTCTGTCTCTCTCTCTGTTCCTCTGCCTTTCAAGTAAATAAAATAAACTTTATAATAAAAATATACTGCAAAATCTCCAAGAACTTTTTTTTGGAGGGGGGGTGCTGCAGTGCTGGCATCCCATATGGGCGCCAGGTTCGAGCCCCAGAGGTTCCATTTCTGATCCATCTCCTTGATAATTCTCCTGGGAAAGTATCAGAGGATGGCCCAAGTGCTTGGGCCCCTGAACTCACGTGGAAGATGCAGAGGGTGCTCCTGGCTCTGGCCTGGTCCAGCCCTGGCCATTGGGGCTATCTGGGAGTGAACCAGCAGCTCCCTCGCTCTCTGTAACTCTTACCTTTCAGATAAATAAATAAATCTTTAAAAAAAGGGGAAAAAAAAAAAAAAGGAAAGGAAAAGAAAGGAGGAAAGAAAGAAATGGCATCTCCAGTGTTCATGGCCGAGGGGCTGGGCTGACCGGGCTTGCCAATTACCCTCGCCTGAGCCTCTTGGGCACCCCGACTGTCCATCCCTAAATGCAGGACGCCCCAGGAGGGCAACCATCAAAAGAGAGCCAGCAGCCGGACTGCATCACACCACAATCACTCAACACAACTGCACACATCACCCTAGCAAATGAGCAAATGGGCATGCACACACTAAGCCGAATGATTCCCCAGCACGCATGGAGACAGCGAGACAATGGTAGGCTGGCAGGCCTCTTTTTCTCGTCACCTGAACCCCTTACCACTCCTGAGGAGCATATGCAGACACTGCAGTGGCACACCCAGAGGAAGCAGTGGGGACAAAAATGGACACCTCCACTCAGCTTCAGGCACCTGAGCAGAAAACAACCTGGACAGCTCTAGGGGGCAGGGCACCACAAAGGTTCAAGCAGGGGCAAACTGTCAGATGGTCCCCCAGCACCACAGAGGGGTCCGCCCACTCAGGAACGCCAACATCAGGGCAAGAGTGAGGGGTGTTCATCATGTCAGAAGACGACCCCAGCAATGCCACAAAGGGGCGAAGTCAAGAGGTTTCTGTACCCCTGCCCCCCCCACATTACCCACAAGTAGGAAAGGAGGGAGGGGCCAGAAGAGGTCAGCAGCTTTCGCCATGAATGGCCATTCCTCATCAGGGGCGGCTTAGGTCTGGCCAGAACATCACATTGTCACATGGGTCAGTTGGTCCATGACCTGTCTGACGCATCCTTGTGTTTGTTTTCCCCCGACTGAAAGAACTCATACTTCATTCAAAATAACAATATGGTAGTCATCCTTGACTCCTCATTCTCCTTTATCTAGTCTCTCACCAATTTTGTTAATTTTATATCTTAAATATCTTCCAGTTAATATCTTTCTATTCCCTACTGCTTCCACACTATTTCAAACTACCATCACCTCTTGGCTAGAGAACTCCTAATTCAATTAATTCGCAACAATACCTACTGATTTCAAAATGAAGATCTTTTCATATGATCTGTGGGCATCTGAGCTGAAGACCCCTATATCTAACTTATCAATCACAATTACCTTGCCCTTTGACCCATTTTTCACTTAATCCAATTTCCTTAACTGCCATTTCCTTAGAAGGCCTTCCTTGAAGTCCTAGTCTTGACTAATTCTGTTTACATGTTCCTATGGTATTTATACATTTTAATAATTATATCCGTGGGTACCTATTGTGTGAAATGTTGGGAAAATGGGCTGAAAAAGAGAGACAAAATCCTTGGTCTCTTAGACACTACATTCTAATGTGGACAAGTCAGTGAGCATTAGTGGGTATGTCTGTACGTGTGCATGTGCACTGCACAGCACAGACAATAAGCAAAAATATTAATGATGTTAAGACAAGAAAGGTAAGGAGATACCTTGGCAACAATCAGAAAAGCACTCCAACTTTAGGTGCAAAGTCCTAAAGGAAATTAGTTTGCTTTTCGTGAAGAAAAGAAATGTGGCTGGTAGGACTGTATGTTGTGGCACAGCAGGTTAAGCTGCTGCTTCAGAGACGAGCATCCCCTATCAGAGTACTGGTTTGAGTCCTAGCTATTCCACTTCTGATCCAGCTTATTGTTAATGCCATGGGAAGGCAGCAAAAGACGGCCCAAGTACTTGGGCCCCTACCAACCGTGAAGGAGATTATGATGGAGTTCCTGGCTTTGGCCTGGCCAACACCTGTTTGCAGCCATTGGGGGAGTGAAGTAGCAGATGGAATATTTCTCTCTTTCTGTGTCTCTCTCCCTCTGCCTTTCAAATAAATATATAAATATTAAAAAGAAAGAGGGGCAGGCATTGAGGCATAGTGGATAAAGCTACCACCTGTGATGCTGGCCCCCCATATGGGTGCCAATTTACATCTGGAATGCTGCACTTCTGATCCAGCTCCTTGCTAATGGCCTGGGAAAAACAGCAGAAGATGGAATAAGTCTTTGGGCTCCTGCCATTCACTGGGGAAACAGATGTAGCTCCTGGCTTTTGCCTGGCCCTGCCCTGGCCATTTCAGCCATCTGGGGAGTGAACCAGTGGACTGAAGATCTCTCACTGTCTCTCCTTTCTCTGTAACTCTTTCAAATAAATCGTTTTTAAAAATTAAAAAAAAACAGAGGCTGCTGCTGTGGTGCAGTGGGTTAAAGCCCTGGCCGGAAGCGCTGGCATCCCATATCAGCAGGTTCTAGTCATAGCTGCTCCTCTTCCAAATAAGTTCTCTGCTATGGCCTGGGAAAGCAGTAGAGGATGGCTCAAGTCCTTGGGCTCCTGCACCCATGTGGGAAACCTGGAAGAAGCTCCGGGCTCCTGACTTCAGATTGGCACAGCTCTGGCCGTTGCGGCCATCTGGGGAGTGAACCAGCGGATGGAAGACCTCTCTCTGTAACTCTTTGAAGTAAATAAAATAAATCTTAAAAAAAAAAAAAAAAGTGAGTGACTAGACGGATAGAGTGGTAGGCAAGAACCAGAATTGTTGTGCACATCACTCCCTACTTCATTCCTTTTCTTCATTCCCGATTTCCCCTCTAGCTTAAGTTTAAAACCTAGTCAATTAATGGCTATAAAAGTTTATAATTGAAGTTCTGTTAGCTTTTAATGCTATCTATTAAAAAAAGTCAAATTAAATTAGTAAGCATTTACTAGGAGCCTGGATGGAAAACAGGATGAGTTACCCTAGTTTAAGCACTGAAAGTTCTACTGCATTACAAGAACCCCTTAAAGGGGCCAGCACTGTGGCACAGCAGGTAAAGCCGCCGCCTGCAGTGCTGGTATCCCATATGGGTACCCGTTTGAGTCCTAGCTGCTCCACTTCCCATCCAGCTCTGCTGTGGCTAGGGAAAGCAGTGGAAGATGGCCCAAGGACTTGGTTTGGCCCCTGCACCTGTGTGGGAGGCTAGGCTGAAGCTCCTGGCTTCAGATTAGCCCAGCTCCAGCCGTTGCAGCCATTTGGAAATTGAACCAGAAGATGGAAGACTTCTTTCTGTCATTCCCTCTCTATGTAACTCTGCCTCTCAAATAAATAAATAAATTTTAAAAACCTGGCTTAACTGCTACTTCCTCTATGAAGCTTATGTAACCTAGCCAAATATTCTTTCTCCTTTCCTTAGGATTCCCAAAGCATTCTGCTTCTATTTTTACTTGGACACTCAGTTAAAGGTAGGACTGGGTCCTGTGCAAACTGTTGAACCCCAGATGAGCAATAAGGATAATGGCTCAGAAAATAGGGGCTAGAAGTTCAAAGCCATCAGTTTTTTAGGGAATTATTAACAAGATGAATCTGATTGATAAGTCCTAAACAGAAACAAGGAAGAAGTACCTTTGCTGAAAGAATCAGCAACTACCCATCAGTCATCAAAGGGCAGGTGAAGGCATGTGTGTAATATATCAGGTGGTAGTCATGTTTCTGAACTGCTTTTAGTCTGTTTGTTAGCTGTGGCTGCTTGTGAAGCAAATGCTTTCCAGATGGAAAACTTGACTGAGCAGAAAATAAGAACTTGTGCCACATACACAGCGTCCTGGAGTTTCATTTTTAAAGGAATCCCTGCCGTTGAATTCCAGAGGATCTACTGCTAGAATACTATTGTATGAATATCTTTTGAATTTTATCTGAGATGTGTTCAGAAACTTGGCTAATCCCGAGTGTGCTGACATGAATTTAATGATAGATATAGATTTTGATTGAGAAGTTTCAGAGATCTGCAAATGTTAGGACACCTGAGTAATGCTCCAAGCAAATCTTTCAAAGGTTTCAAGTGAAATAAAATGGATCAGGAAGGTACAACAGAATTATGACTATATTGGACACATAAAAATATACTCCATGAATATACAAATTAGTATTTTTTGAGACATTTATTTTTTTTAAAAGACAGAGTTAGAGAGATCTTCCATCTGCTGGTTCACTCCCTAAATGGTCACAATGGCCAGGCTGAAGCCAGGATCCTGAAACTCCATCTGGGTCTCCCATGTGGGTGGTAGAGTCCAGGTACTTGGTCCAGCCCCTGCTTTCCTAGGCTAATGCTCCTGGGAGCTGGATCAGAAGTTGAACAGGGGCCAGCGCTGTGGTATAATGGGTAAAGCAGTTGCCTGCAACACTGGCATCCCATACAGGCACTCAATCGAGTTCCAACTACCCCAATTCTGATGTAGTTTCTTGCCACTGTGTCTGGGAAAGCAGCACATGATGGCCCAAAAGCTTGGGCCCCTGCAACAACATGGGAGACCCAGAAGCTCCTGGCTCTGGACCAGCCTAGCTCCAGCCATTGTAGCCATTTAGAAAGTGAACCAGTGGATGGACGACCTCTCCCTCTGTAACTCTGCCTTTCAAATAAATAAATCTTAAAAAAAAAAAAAAAAAGAAGAAGAAGAGGAGCAGCCCCGACTTGAACTGATGCCCAGATGGAATGTTGGTATTGCCTGCCAGCAGTGCTCTAACCCATTACTCTACAATGCCAGCCTCTGTACTTTTCAATTAAAAATAAAGTTAATACTCTTGAGAAAGCAGAAGTTGGTCCAAGTGTTTGGAACTTTACCACCCACATGGAAGAACTCGATGGAGTGCCAGGCTCCTGGCTCAGGAGGCTTGGCCCTGCCTCAGCTGTTATAGCCATTTGAAAAGTGAACCAGAAGATGGAAGATCTCTGTGTCTCTCCTTCACAGTGTATTACTCTGCCTTTACAACTTTAAAAATTATGACTAGCAAAGTGTCTGCAGATTAACAAAACAAACCTTGCTCACTGACATCAACCTCTCAAATACCATAGTTCTATTAGGCCCTCAAGATTTTAGTTCTCTATTAATGAGAAAGTAACAATTTTATAGACAAATTAAGCCATCCCCCTTCTGGTCATCAAGCCATAAACACTAAATGCAGGAAAAGGTTAACTCAAGTTACATAATTCAAATACTGATGTGGGGGAGGGGTAAGTGTTTGGCCTAGCAGTTAGGATGTCACTTGGGAAGCACACATCCCCTTATCCAGTACTTGGGTCCAACTCCTAGCTTCACTCCTGTCTAACATACACTATGAGGAGCAGATCTAGATTTAGTTCCCAGCTCCTTGCTCTAGCCTAGCTCAGCCCAGGCTACTGTGGGCATTTGGTGGTAGTGAACCAGTGGGTGGGAACTCTCTCTCCCTTTAAAATGAATTTAAAAAATATTGACAGGATCTGAATTTTGTCGGATCAGTGCAACTCTGGCCATTGTGGCTAATTAGGGAGTGAACCAGCAGGTGGAAGACCTCTCTGCCTCTCCTTCTCTGTGTAACTTTTTCAAATAAATATATCTAAACACAAACAAACAAAAGCAGAAAATATTCAAGCTAGATAATAACTTACTGTTGAAACCCAGAACCTAGGGCCTAAAGTATTTTTTTTTAAGAGAGGGAGAGGTCCTCCATCTGCTGGTTCACTCCCCAATTGGCCACAACAGCTGGAGCTGCGCCGATCCGAAGTCAGGGGCCAGGAGTTTCTTACAGTTTTCCCACGTGAGTGCAGGGGCCCAAGGATTTGGGCCATCTTCTACTGCTTTCCCAGGCCACAGCAGAAAGCTGGATTGGAAGTAGAGCAGCCTAGACTCAAACCGGCACATATATGGGGTGCCGGCACTGCAGGAAGCGGCTTTACCTTCTACACCAGAGCACTGGCCCCAGTCCTAAGGTATTTACAACAGCCAATTGCACAGTCTGCATAACCTCTTCTATATTGAATACCAGGGAAAGTACATTAAAAACTGAGGCTAAGACATGCACCCCAAGGGCAAGAGTTTTACTTTGCCAAACGTCATAAATGGAAGACAGGCAAGCTACCAGGTAACTGCACGATAATTCTGTTGACTGACACATGAAGTTCTCAGAAAGGATTTCAAAGCCCTGCTCATTCTTCCATCAGCAATCTGAATGGCATACTATGTACCAGACACAGGATGAACAAGAGGTATAGCCCCATCTTATGGCAGACTACAAATATAGTCATTTGTCTTTAAAACAAAATCTGTTATATCATGACAGATACAGTGTGGAAAAAAAGAAACTTTGCTAGAAGAAACTAAAAGAAACTACTAGAAGATAACAAAAAGTAACCAGCGCTCTTTTAAAAGCACTTATTTTTTAAATTTACTTATTTGAGAGGTAGAGTTACAGAGAGAGGGAGGGAGAGAAGGTCTTGTATCTGCTGGTTCACTCCCCAAATGGCCACAACCGCCGGAGCTGGGCTGATCTGAAGCCAGGAGCTTCCTCTGAGTCTCCCATATGCAGGGACCAAGCACTTGAATGATCTTCCACCACTTTTCCCAGGCCATAAGCAGAACAGCTGGGACACGAACTGGCACCCATATGGGACGCTGGCACCGCAGGCAGAGGCTTAGCCTACTACACCACAGCACTGCCCTTTTAAAGCACTTTTAAAAAACCATTTTCCTAGTCCCTAAAATGGGGAAAGAAAAAACAACATTGCTTCCTTTAATTCCTGTATTTAAAAAAAAAGTAGAAGGCTAGGGTACCCTTACTTGGTCGCCTCTAATAAAGAAGCAAGAAGCAAGTAGGCTACACAATATTTACATTTTTAATGAAAGGCGATTTAAGACTGCAGTCATAGAAGAAAAATATCACCACAGGGAAAACTGGAAATGACTGAAGATCCTCCAACTGCCCGGAAGCTCCATTAAGGTGTACCAGTTCCAACACCGGTGCTTTTCAATCATAGTTTCCATGTAAACGCCTGTGAGGTATCTAGGGAGGAACACAGGCACTAGGCACTAATTTCCTCTGTGTTCTTGAAATCAATTCCAAAAACCGTGGACCTTTCAGAACTATTCCAAACTGTTGACATTAATTCTTGACACAACAGAGGAGATAGCTTACCTCTTGCCACAGGTTCTAGTATAACTTATCTTTTAAAAAATACTCCATCTTGGGGCTTGGCGTTGTGGCGTAGAGGGTAAAGCCGAGGCCTGCAGCGACGGCTTCCCATCCGGGCGCCGGTTCGGTTCGAGTCCCGGCTGCTCCACTTCCGATCCAGCTCTCTGCTATGGCCTGGGAAAGCAGCATTAGATGGTCCAAGCCCTTGGCCCCTGCACCTACGTGGGAGACCCGGAAGAAGCTCGTGGCTTCGGACCGGTGCAGCTCCGCCCGTTGCGGCCATTCAGGGAGTGAACCAGCGGATGGAAGACCTCTGTCTCCCTCTCTCTGGCTCTACCTATCTGTAATTCTGCATTTCAATAAATAAATCTTTTTTTAAAATTATAAGAAAAATTCCACTTGGATGGAAGATCTCTCTTTTTCTGTCTCTTCCTTTTCACTCTGTATCTCTTTCAAAATAAATAAATCTTAAAAAAACAAAACTTCCACCTCAACTGGGTTAAGCCAATACATGCCTAAACAGAACAAACAATCCACGAAGCCCTCACATGAAGCTTTGAAAAAGGGGTAAAGTACTTTGTATTCAGAATTTCCAACAAAGGCTGGCTAAAAACACACGACCCGAGCCTAAGGGGGAAAAAAATGTCCCACATTGACTTCTCCCACCCCATCTCACAAGTTCTCTCCCGACCTCACTCCATTCCTTACTGTTAACATCTCCACGCATTCTTGCCATTCTCCCGCTCTTTGAGACCAGCACCAATCCCAAACACAAACTCGGGGAAGTAGCAGAAACGCTGGGACGGCGAAGCAGGCCAAGTGCTGCGCGCTTTCTGCACACGTTACTCTCACGGGCCGGCACAGCAACGCCCCAGCAGGAGACAAGGGCGGCCAGTTTGCCCCTTTTCTCTTCCACACTTTCCAGAAACATTCGCAGGACGTCGCCCTGCTTACCCCAACAGCTCCCCCCGCCCAGCTTCCCGGCAAGCACCCGTCTTTCCCAATTCTGGGATCTCTCCCCCAATGGATTCACGAATCTTCCTCCATTAGCACACCCTGGGCTGCCCGGTCCCCTGGTCCAATGTACGCCCAGTTACTTCGCCGTAGCCCCGCAAGCCAAATTCCTCCGGCAGCCGTCGCCCAGCCCAGTATCCTCAGGTTACATTTGCAAACCCCGAGGTCCCGCAGGCGTCCCCTCCTCCCCGCCCGACGCTTAATCCAAACACCAACCACGTCCTCTCTTCAGTCGCCCAAAGTTTTCCCTTCTCCAGTCCAAACCCGCAGATGCATTGTCTCAAGCCACCCAGGCCCGGAAAAGCGCCCCTCAAGCGCTCGACCCACCGCGAACCTCTCCAGTCTCTCGCTCGGGATTCACTGCCCCGCCCTCTCCATCTTTCACGCAGCGGGCGTTCGGCCCCTCCGCGCCAAACAGAGCGTTCCGCGCGGGAACACGCGAACAGGGCGCCGGACCGGAGCGCGCTCCCCGCGCCCCACCGCCACGAAAACGCGGCCCCTGACCCGGGCTCCCGCCGCCGCCGCCGCGCCCCCTCCCCCCGCCTCTAGCGGGCTTTTTACCTCAAAGCAGCGCCCAAGAGCTCGAGAAGAATCGGGGTCGCGCTACTGGCGCGTCGCGTCGGGCCGGCCGCGGGGGGGGTAGTGGCGCCCAGAAAGCAACAAGCCGGGTGGCCGCAGTCGAGCCCCTCACTGAAGCGGCGTACCGCAGGCCCCGGCCAACGGCCCTCCCCTCAGCCGAACAAAAGAGCCTCGCACTCTGCGCTGCCCGCCGTCTGCACCGCGCAGGCGCGACGACCCGCCGTAAGGCACCATGGGACTCGGTGCCCGTCCAAGACTACAAGTCCCGAAGGGCTGTGCGGGTCCCGCTCCGCGCGCCCGGCTTGCGCGGCTGTGCGGGACTTTTAGTTTTTAAACTGCAAAGGCAGAGAAACAGTAGTTTAGAACGCTGCAGGTGGCAAGTCCTTAGTGCTTGGTCTCAAAAATCAGCCACTTATGCACAGTTCTACGAGTCACAGCCTCGAAATTTCTGAATCTTAAATCCCTCGCCAGAGTTTTTTCAGATCTCAAATTGTTCAACCTGTGTAATCTCCGATCTCTGCCTCCTCAAATCTGTGCAGCTCCTACTCCTCAGTGATTACTTCCCATTCGTCGTAACTTCCTGAATTTCTCCCCTTAATTGGTTGAGCCAACATACAGTTTTAATACTGGCCTTTTTATTAAAATATAATTTATTTGAAAGGCAGAGTAGGCCGGTGCCACAGCTAACTTGGCTAATCCTCCGCTTGCGGCGCCGGCACTCCTGGTTCTAGTCCTGGTTGGGGCGCCGGATTCTGTCCCAGTTGCTCCTCTTCCAGTCCAGCTCTCTGCTGTGGCCGGGGAGGGCAGTGGAGGATGGCCCAAGTGCTTGGGCCCTGCACCCGCATGAGAGACCAGGAGGAAGCACCTGGCTCCTGACTTCCCGTAGTGGCCATTTTGGGGGGTGAACCAATGGAAAGGAAGACTTTTCTCTCTGTCTCTCTCACTAACTCTGTCTGTCAAAAAAAAAAAAAAAAGGCAGAGTAAAGGAGAGAGGGAGACACAGAGATCCCATCTGTCGGCGAAGTCGTGGTTTAGTAAATTAAGCTGCAACCTTCGATGGAAGCCCTTATCCCGTATGGGCTCTGGTTGGAGTCCAGGCTGCCCCACTTACAACCCAGCTTCCCGCTAATGCGCCTGCCTGGGAAAGTCGCAGAAGGTGGCCCCTGGTGACCCGGAAGAAACTCCCGGCTCCTGACTGCTGCCTGACCCAGCCCTGGGTTGGGGTCATCTGAAGAGTGAACCAGCAGATGGAAGATTTCCCCCTCTCTCTGCAACTGCATAATAAATCTTTAAAGAAAAAGAGGGGGTGGGCAACACTGTGGCACAGTAGGTTAATCCTCTGCCTGCAGTGCCGGCATCCCATCTGGGTACCCGTTCTGGTCCTGGCTGCTCCTCTAATTGATCCAGCTCCCTGCTAAGGCCTGGGAAAGCAGTGGAAGATGGCCCAAGCACTTGGGCCCCTGCACCCGTGAGTGAGACCCAGAAGAAGCTCCTGGCTTTGGATCTACCCAGCTGCAGCTGCTGTCCCCATTTGGGGAGTCCATAACCCTACCTCTCAAATAAATAAATAAATAAAATCTTGAGAGAGAGAGGAATATCCCATCTAGGTTTCCCATGAGGGTGGAAGGATCACAAGTACTTGCAGTCACCCTAGTGGACAGCTTTGTGAGCAGCATGGAGTAGCCTGGGGCTGGTTTGGAAGCATAGAGTAGCCATGACTCTAACCAGGCCCTGGGATGTGGGGTGTGGGAGTTCCAAGTAGTAACTTTGGTTGATATGCCACAAGGCCATAAAAAAATTATTTATTTGCGTTAGAAAGAAGGAGAAAGAGAGATCTTCCATCTGCTAATTTACTCCCCAAATGGCCACAACAGCCAGAGCTGGGCCAGAGGAAGCCAGGAGCCAGGAACTGTATCTGGGTCTCCCATGTGGGGGGCAGGGACCCCAGGAAACTGGATCAGAAGTGGAACCCAGATGGGATGCCAGCCTCACAAGAGCTGGCTTAACCCTCTACGCCACAGTGCCCATCCCATACGTTTCCAATTTTTTATTTTTTAAACATTTATTTATTTATTTGAAAGTCAAAATTACAGAGAGGGAGAGACAGAGTGATCTTCCATCCACTGGTTCACACTCAAATGCTGCAACAGCCTGGGCTGGGCCAGGCTGAAGCCAGGATCCAAAAGCTTCTTCTAGACATCCCACATAGATGCAGGGGCCCAAGTACTTGGGTCATCATCAGGCACATTAGCGGGGAGCTGTATCAGAAGTGAGTCTAGGGTGGAGCTGGCGCTGTGTCGCAGTGGGTTAAGGCCCTGGCCTGAAGTGCCGGCATCCCATTGGGCACTGGTTCTAGTCCCAGCTGCTCCACTTCCAATCCAGCTCTCTGCTATGGCCTGGGAAAGCAGTGGAAGATGGCCCAAGTCCTTGGCCATCTGGTAGAAGATGGCTCAAGCCTTTGGGCCCCTGTACCACGTGGCAGACCTGGAAGAAGCTCCTGGCTCCTGGCTTCGGATCGGTGCAGCTCTGGCCATTGCAGCCATTTGGGGAGTGAGCCAGCAGATGGAAGACCTTTGTCTCTCTCTCACTGTCTAACTCTGCCTGTCCAAAAAAAAAAAAAAAAAAAAGATTTTATTATTTATTTGAAAGTCAGAGTTACATAGCAAAGAAGTGGAGTGGAAGAGGAGCAACCGGGACAGAATCCGGCACCCCAACCAGGACTAGAACATGGAGTACTGGCGCTGCAGGTGGAGAATTAGCCTAGTGAGCCGCGGTGCCAGCAATAAATAAAATCTTAAAAAAAAAAAAAGAAGAAGAAGACATGAAACTAGGGGCCAACACTGTGGTGTGGCAGGTTAGGCCATTCTCTGCAGCTCCGGCATCCCATATGGGCTTGGGTTTGAGTTGCAGCTGCTCCCCGCTGATGCATCTAGGAAAGAAGTACAAGATGGCCCGAGTGCTTGGGCCCACACCCATGTGGGAGACCTGGATGAAACTCTAGGGCTCTTGGCTTTGGTTTGGCTCAGCCCTGGCCATTGTGGCTATTTGGGGAGTGAGCCAGCAGGAGGAAGATATTCTATCTCCCTGCCTCTGCCTCTCCCTCTCTCTCAAGTCTGCCTTTCAAATAAAAAAAATTTTTTTTGACAGGCAGAGTGGACAGTGAGAGAGAGAGAGACAGAGAGAAAGGTCTTCCTTTGCCATTGGTTCACCCTCCAATGGCTGCTGTGGCTGGTGTGCTGCAGCCGGCGCACCTCACTGATCCGAAGGCAGGAGCCAGGTGCTTCTCCTGGTCTCCCATGGGGTGCGGGGCCCAAGCACTTGGCCATCCTCCACTGCACTCCCTGGCCACAGCAGAGCGCTGGCCTGGAAGAGGGGCAACCGGGACAGAATCTGGCTCCCCGACCAGACCAGGACTAGAACCCGGTGTGCTGGCGCCGCAAGGTGGAGGATTAGCCTATTGAGCCTCCGCACCTGCCATCAAATAATAAATCTTAAAAAAAAAAAAAAGTGAAACTTCAAGACTCAAACTGCATGCAGATATATTGATTGATGGCATCAGAAGCAGTGGCTTAACCTGCTGTGCCACAATGCTAGTTCCAGAATTTTTTTTTTTTTTTACTCTCTCCCTAATTCTGCTTTTCTCTGTTGAGTCAGGGACTAAACAGAACTTTCACCAGGAGAAAGTGCATCCTCCCTACCTTACTACCAGCACTAAAGCATCCCATTCAGGGGCAAAGGGGAAATTAAAGCTACACTACCCAGAATGCACAAGTTTGCCTTTGTATAACAATTTGCTGAGACAGGCACTGTGCAGGGCTCTGGAGAATTGCCATGTAAGAAATCCAGCCCCGCAAAAGAGCTTCAAGGGCACAAAGAAGACAGCTTATCTTTCTGAGACATTTGGGTTGTGTTTCCATGAAAAAAAAATTAATCTACTGGACTGTTTTAAATGACTTTAATAATGAGAAGATGAGTTGTAATAATATTAACTACTATTATTGAATTCTTAGCCCAGTGCTAGGAATTGTGTTAAATTCCGGATTGATGTTATTTAATCCTCACAACAATATGGGGAGATGGGAATTATTGTTTCCAATTTCAGAGATGGCTCAGTTTGTACAACCTGCCTGATGACATTCACCAATAAGTACCAGAACCAAAGCTTGATCTTATTTCTTTCTAACTCCCAAACCATATTTGTGCCTGCCTAAAATGTTGCCATCCCTAATTCCCCATACTGAGCTGAATTCTGCTTCCCTATTTTCCTTAATTCTGGCTTTTGTAACCACACTGAGATGAACCTAAATCCTGTGGCCAGTGCTGCCGTGCAGTGGGTTAAGCCACCATCTGCAGTGCCAGCATCTGATATGGGTTCTGGTTCGATCGCAGCTGCTGCACCTCCTGCTGGTGTGCAGGAAGTCCTTGGGCCTCTGCACCCACTTGGGAGACCCAGAAAAAAGCTCCTGGCTCCTGACTTTGGCATGGTCCAGCCCTGGCCATTGTGGCCATTTGAAGAGTGAACCAGCGGATAGAAGATCTCTCAATGTCTCTCTCTCTGTGAAACTCTGCCTTTCAAATAAATAAGTAAATAACCTAAATCCCTCTTTTTTTTTTTTTTATGATCTAATACTGAAATTCAGCCTTCACATTTCCTAGGTATAAAGTCACCATTTTCTCCCCCCCCCCCCCCCGCTTTTTTTTGACAGGCAGAGTAGACAGTGAGAGAGAGAGAGAGAGAGAGACAGAGAGAAAGGTCTTCCTTTTGCCGTTGGTTCACCCTCCAATGGCTGCCGGCACACCGCGCTCATCCGATGGCAGGAGCCAGGTGCTTCTCCTGGTCTCCCATGGGGTGCAGGGCCCAAGCACTTGGCCATCCTCCACTGCACTCCCTGGCCATAGCAGAGAGCTGGCCTGGAAGAGGGGCAACCGGGACAGAATCTGGTGCCCTGACTGGGTCTAAACCTGGTGTGCCAGCGCCGCAAGGCGGAGGATTAGCCTAGTGAGCTGCGGCGCCAGCGCCTTTTTTCTTCTTTTTAAAGTTATATTTATTTATTTGAAGGGCAAGTTACAGAAAGAGAGAGGAATAGGCAGAGACAGAGACAGAGAGAGGTGTCTTTCATCTGCTGGCTCACTCTCCAAATGGCTGCAACAGACAAGACAGGCAGGCCGAAGCCAGGAACTTCCTCTGGGTCTCCTATGTGGGTGGCAGAGGCCCAGGAACTTGGATCACCTTCTGCTGCTTTTCCCCTGCATGTGGGAGGCTCAGAGGAAGCTCCTAGCTTCAGATCAGCCCAGCTCCGGCCATTGCAACCTAAATAGGGAGTGAACCAGTAGATGGAAGACCTCTCTCTCTGTCTTTCCCTCTGTCACCATTTTCTTAAACCATATTGCAAGGTGTCCAGTGCAACAAATCTTCCCAGGCAGACGAATCAATTAATTCACAGGCTTTTATTGGGGTTCCGCTCCCGGGCGAGGTTCCCTGGTCCCAACAGAGCAACAGAGTGGGGGTCAGGGAAGTCCCACATCAGAGATTGGGAGAGCTCCTTTTATAGATTCAGGTCATGGGGGTTAAAGGTTGAGGCGGGTCTGATCCTCACTGATTGACCTTTAGGCACCCGCGGGGACCTTGACAAAGACTTTTCTTCTCCACAAGCACAGGTAGGGACTTCTCCATTCCCGGAAGTATAGGCCTTCCTTCCATGCGGATCCCAAAGCTACCATCCCGACCTTTTTATGACAGGAAAGGAGGCGAAGATGAGTCTCTCTTGCTACTTCCTGTGACTGGGGACATCGTCTACAGGGGCCCGCTGGGGGTATCTTGGGGCTCTGCAGGGACAGGCATGTATGGATGGAGAAGCATCTGGTTGACCGCCTGGTTGCTGAAGGCCTTGGTTCATTCCATTATCACCTGCTGTAAACACTTAAACAGACACTGTAATATACAAGTCAGGATGAGAATAGCAACCAATGATCCTAAGAGTGGCATTAACCAGGTAATGAAAGGGTTTCATAGAGGAGAGGAAATGAGGAGGGTCTCTGGACCCTTGTGAGGATTGTTTGATGGACGTGGTTTAAATCTGATCCCAGCCAAGACCAGGAGAAAGGCCACTCAACTTTTGCAGGTAGAGGGGTTTGTCTGTAGAGAAATTCTGAATAATCATACAACATTATGTGGGGGAGAGGACCATCAGTATGCACAGGTTGGGAGCTGAGCCACTGATGTTAGAGTAGAGGCTATGATAACAAAGGAATGAGACCCAAGTGGGCTAGACAGGGTCTGGAACAAAGGACAGAGTCATTATTAGAGGACCCAAGAAAGGTGCTAAGTCACAAGGTTTTCTGATTGAGAGGCAAACAGAACCTGACAGAAGGGGCTTGCTAACAATCTGGTGGGCTTTAGGCCTTGTAAGTTAAGAGGCCCAGACCTGTCTCTTCACATGGGGTACATCCTAAGGGAGGTGTGAGCCTCCTGGGGAAGGCACCCTGTTGACTTCCATTACCTACCTGGCCTGGGAGGAGAGCTGGCCAGGAAAGGCAGGTGGCATCTCTAACAGGAAATTTACAGTTCTGCCTGCAATGTTACTGACCCTACGTGGCCGTCCCCTCAGCTGCGGTGGTCACTTTGGAAGCTGGGCTGAGGGAAGTGCTTTTCAGCTTAGAGCCAATAAGATCTCTGGCTCTGACCTGAAGTCCTTCAACTTAGGTCCATGTTTCTAAGCATAGAGTCATTACGCTCCTGGTACTCTCTGCTATTCTTGAATTAAGGAAAGCAAATAGTATTTTCTCTTTATAAATAGCCAGGCACCACTGGTTTATGCTAATTCTGAATTCTGCTGGGGTGGATATCAAACTCACAAACAAATATATCCAACGTGAAAATTAAGAATAACTAAATGGGCTTAGTTCTTTTCCCATATGAGCAGTGACATTTTAAGTTTTCAGATCCTTGAGTCATTTGTTAGGGCTAACAGCATAATCGTAATAATTCTGCTCAAGACAGTTTTTGAAGTAACATTGCTCATGCCCACAGGAAATGTATCTGTGCCATCATATGGGGTAGGGAAGTGTGATGTTGCAAAACAGGACAAGGGCTTGGCAGTCAGGCTGAACTGGCTTCCCTTCAGTCTCTGCTATTTGCCGGCTGTGGAACGTTGGACATGCTGCTTAACTTCTCTGAGCCACAGCCGCCATGTAAATCTGGAAACATGAAAACAGAGCTTTAGACTTGCTTTGCAGCATTTCTGTGGGATAAACAGTGATTGAATAAAGGGAATGACACCTAGCTGGCACTCAGTGGAAAATAATTATTTTCAGTACAGTAGACTGTGCTCCCCAGATGTGATTTAAGGATCGGGGAAAGTACAGATCATTTAAAATATTTTCTTCCACAAGGTCAGAGATTCTGTTTCATTTTGACCACTACTTAAAAATCCTATTGTTAAGTTTATTCCTTTGAGGTTAACAAGCATCATCTTTTAAAATGCAAATGTTCTTAACAGCCATTTCTTCTTTCTTATCTCC
This sequence comes from Sylvilagus floridanus, assembly GCA_949820135.1. Classification (NCBI taxonomy): domain Eukaryota; kingdom Metazoa; phylum Chordata; class Mammalia; order Lagomorpha; family Leporidae; genus Sylvilagus; species Sylvilagus floridanus. The sequence goes on from OX463237.1 coordinate 23,967,917, forward strand.
ACTCCTCAGATTCCAAAGACCACCTCCTGGTAGGAAGTAGACTCTAATTAAAATGTACACTCCTCACATCTTGTGCCCAAAGCTCTCACTTTGCTTAGTTTTTCTCCAAGCGAAGGTATCACTGCTGGAAAGGCACTTATGTCACTAGGTAGCATTTTAGACGTGATAAGGCTTGAGCTCATATGAAATGTTAGACACTACTGTTTTAAAAACATAGAGATGGGCAGAAGCTGGCGTTGTGGTGTAGCAGGTGATTAAGCTGTGGCCTGCAATGCCAGCATCCCAAATGGGTATTGCTTAGAGTTCGAGCTGCTGCACTTCCGATTCAGCTCCCTGCTATGGCCTGGGAAAGCAGCAGATGATGACCCAAGTGCTTGGGGCCCTGCACCCATGTGGGAGACCCGGAAGAGACTCCTGTCTCCTGGCTTCAGATTGGCCCAGTTCCAGCCGTTGGGGCCATTTGTGGAGTGAACTAGAGAATGGAAGATCTCTCTGTCTCTACCTCTCTTTATTTATAAGTCTGCCTTGAAAATAAATAATATTAAAAAAAAGAAACTATCATTTGTTGAGTTTTGATAGTATCTAAGAAGAGTATTCACAGTTGTCGGAGTAAGTTAAAAATATTCCTCCCTTTTCCAATTGTGTATCTGTGTTGACCTGGATTTTCTTTTAAGATTTATTTATTTGAAAGTCAGAGTTATAGAGAGAGAGGGAGAAATCTTCCATCTTGGGTTTGTTTCTCAGAAGGCTACAATGGCCAGAGCTGGGCCAGCCAGAAACCAGGAGCTTCCTGTGGGTCTCCCATGTGGGTGCAGGGGTCTAAGCACTTGGGCCATCTTCCTCTGCTTTTCCCAGGAACATTAGCAGGGAGCTGGATAGGAAGTGGAGCAGCTGGGATTTGAACCCATGCCCATATGGGATGCTGGCACTGCAGGCAGCAGTTTTACCTGCTGGGCCACCATGCCATGCCAACCCCCTACTTAACCCCCCAAAGCTTGCCCAACTTGGATTTTTTTCACCTACCCAAACAACATGTCATTGTTTTGAGAAAATGGGAAAGCAAATATGAGAATCTGCTGCCTTCTTTAAACCCAGCCAGCCATGAACAAGATTTGCAAAATTCTAGTACAGTGCCACTGTATACTATTTTTTTCCTTTGGAAAAGTTGTGTTTTATAAAAATATTAAGATACAATGGCTTAAGGGACTGGTGCTGTGATGTAGCAGGTAAAGCTGCCACCTGCAGAGCTGGTATCCCATCCAGGAGCAGGTTCAAGAACTGGTTGCTCCATTTCTGATCCAGCTCTACCATGGCCTGGGAAAGCAGTAGAGGATGGCCCAAGTACCAAGTCTTTAGGCCCCTGCACCCATGTGGGAGATTGGAATAAGCTCTTGGCTTCCAATTGGCGCAGCTCTGACCATTGCAGCCAATTGGGGAGTGAACCAGCAGATGGAAGACCTCTCCCCTCTCTGTGTAACTCTCAGATAAATAAATAAATCTTAAAAAAAAAAAAAAAAAATCTGCCTTGCGGCGCCGGCACACCAGGTTCTAGTCCTGGTCGGGGCGCCGGATTCTGTCCCGGTTGCCCCTCTTCCAGGCCAGCCCTCTGCTGTGGCCCGGGAGTGCAGTGGAGGATGGCCCAGGTGCTTGGGCCCTGCACCCCATGGGAGACCAGGAGAAGCACCTGGCTCCTGCCATCGGATGAGTGCGGTGCGCCGGCCGCAGCGCGCCGACCGCGGCAGCCATTGGAGGGTGAACCAACGGCAAAAGGAAGACCTTTCTCTCTGTCTCTCTCTCTCACTGTCCACTCTGCCTGTCCAAAAAAAAAAAAAAAAAAAAAAATCAAGAGGCATTCCTCGCTGAGCAAGCTGAAGAAGGCCTACAGGAGTGGCAGGGCTTGTCAATGAAGCAAATTAGATTCAGGTTCGATGGGTAACCAATTAACAAAGCAGACACACCTGCACAGCTGGAGATAGAGGACAGGGACACCCTCGACCTGACAGGGGGCGTGACCAGCTGCTTGCTGGGGCGTAGCCTGGAGGGCGACACCCTGTTTTCCATCCTGTCATTTGCTGTTGAATAGTAAGCCTGGGGAAATTCAAGGACCTGCGTGGAAGTGACTTCCTCTCTGACTCAAACTCTCTGCAGGGACGAATCCGCAACTAAAATGGGGCCAGCCAGAACTGTTAACTTTGTTTAGGTAAAATGAGTTTTGGGGGTTTGTTTTTCCTTTCATTTTTATTTGTCCCCTCATCTGCTCCCCAAACCTGTGGCCTGAGTGTGGGTTCTCGAGGATGGGCCTTGGCTCCCCTGGATCCTGTAGAGAACTCGTGGTCAGGGATGGAAGACAGGACCTCATTTACCACCTGTCGGCACTGGTTGTTGAGACGCTGAACAGTGGAAATTTAAGCCTTGTCAAGTTTGGTGACGTGGAAGGGAAAATCTGGAACGCTTCTTAAAAAGCAAAAGCAAAAACAAAAACAAACAAACAAAAAACCAAGTCCTTTAGTAAAATGGCCCAAGTGCTCTCTGCCCTGTTTGAGTGTGGCCCCTCGGGTCCGGGGCCCAGCAGCCCCAGCCCAGCTCAGTACCCAGTGATTTGTACGTGGACAAAGCCTGGCACACCAAGAATCGGCTTTTTCCCTTTTATTAACAAGGTCCCTTAATACTTTTTGCGAGTATAATAAACCAAGGGATCTTGAGACCAGGAAGTTCCTGAGCTACCCCCATTTAGAAACCGCCATTGTTCTTCATAGCGGTCTTACAAAGATGTAGGACTGATCCAAGGACACAGGGTCTGTGCCCTGCTGGGTGCTGCACTCCAGGCTCTGTGTCGTTCCTTGGTAATATCTTTGCTAACATCTTCAAACAGGTTATGACACCGCCACAGGGGGCCGTGGCTAAGCCGCCAGAGTGGAGTCCCGGCCGCTCCACTTCCAATCCAGCTCGCTGGTAATGGCCCAAGTGCTTGGTTGGACCCCAGCACCCTCGTGGAGACCCGGAAGAAGCTCCTGGTTTCCGCCTGGCCTTGCAGCCATCTGGGAAGTGAACCCAAGGACAGAAGGTCTCTCCCTCTCTCAGTAACTCTGCATTTCAAAAAAGCACCAAACAAAAAACACCGCAGGCGACCTCAACAAACTCAGCTGCTTTCGGCCGCCCCGCCAGCTGCACGCGCCTTCTCTGGGCTTGTTGACAACTCTCCAGTCCGGTTCTCGCTCTGGCACTCAATCTGAGCTGGACACTCCCTGATGGAGTCCAGCGGGTTCGCCGAAGCTCCCGCGCCCCGGGCAGCAGCCCCAGCGTCGCGCCTCCCGGGCCCACTCGCGCGCCGAGAACCGCGCTCCCTGGCCGCCGACTGGCTGGACCTGGAGACGGTGGGAGGGATGCGAGTCTGGACTGGACGTCGGGGCCCGTCCCCCGCCGCCCACCCCGCGCGCTCGTCCACCCTCCGACGCCCCGACCGAGGCAGGAGGGCCCGCGCGAGCCGCCGCCGAGAGCCCGGGCCCGAGGGGCGGGGCGTGCCCGGAGCCGCTCCCATCGTGCACCGGGGCCGGCGATCACCCGGAAGGAGAAGCCGCGGCTCTGGCTGTATGGTGGGGCGCTGGCAGTGTCGCCGTGGGGAGCGGGTGCTGCTCTCAGGTGAGGGGGCGTGGGCGCTGCCCTCAGGCGCGGGGGCTCGGGCTGGAGCGTGCGTCGTGGCACCTGAGAGGCGGCCGTGCCTGACATCCCGGAAGGGGGCTGGCTCACCCCTTGGGATGAAGGCGAGGGCGCGCCCGAGATCCAAGGAAGCAAACCTGACACTTCAGCTTACTTTAAAGTATAACGCATCTTTCCTTCCCCGGCTGAATCCGGAAAGGAGCAGAAAGCTGTGGTGTTCTTCAGTTCCTACTTCGTTAAGAATGGAGGGGGTGTGGCCGTCGTACAGAGAGCTTGGGGGGCATTTACTCAAGCGACTAGGACTAGGGGGCGATGGCAGGTGTTACCCAGACACCAGACTCAGGCTAGGTTGTGGTCTTTGTTACTTACCTCCCAAGGGGAGGGAGCAGGCCACCTGCGGGACCGGTGGATGGGCCGGGCTGCTGGCTTGCACTCTCACAGAGCTCCATCACGCTGGGAGCTCCCTCCAGCGTGGGCGTTTAGGAAGGAGAGCTTTTTGGGTTGCCTTCTCCCGTCTGGCACCCAGAGTTCAAGAATGAGTCGGAAGGGATGAGCGTCTCATGGTTCCATCTACTTTCAGCACTTGATTTGCTTTTTACCCTGCCTCCCGAAGGGGTTTAAACGGGAGAGAACACGCTAAGCCTTCGATTGCTACCTTGAATTGGCATGACGTTAGAAAACTTTGCCGCAGGTCCACCTTTGTAAACAGCGAACTCCCGGGTTCTCACCTGAGCTGTTGGTGTTGGCGCAGGTAGAAAGTTAAGGGAACTTCGCATGTAATTGAAGGGCCCAGGAAATGTAGTTAGGATCGTTACACTGGCGGAGGGCCTCGCTCACAGGCTCGTGATTTGCATCACACACGGATGTCAAAGTGAAGAACTTGCTGCTTGTCCTCCGAAGGCAACAGAGCTTTATTTCTTCTGAGATGTGGTTTCCAGGGGAAGGAGGCCGCTGGAGAGTGGAGGCTGCTAGAAATTACTGCTTGGAGTCCAGGTTTTTGTATTTGTCCCAGTGTTTTTAAGGAAAGTTACAACAGAAACTTATTCAGTGCCTTTGAACCTTAGATTTAAGGATACAGCATTGTCGGGATCCTGGGATTTTTTTTTTTTTTTTTAAAGTCACAGTATAGCTGCTGGTGGTGTCGGCCCCAAAGGAAAGGAGGGCTTCGATGGCGAAGTGCAGGACCCTATACAAACTCCTTTTTGAAATCAGAGATATGACCATTCAGTTGTGGTCCTGAATTTGTCAGACTGTTCAAGGCCTGAGTGTGTGCGTGCATGTGTGTGTGTGTGTGTGTGTGTGCGTGTACACTGCACCAGCTGTGTGGGGAACTGTGATCTTCTTGCCATCACCTTTCCTGGTGGTACTTTTGTGAGAAGACACCTTAGAATAATTCACTCTGCTGTCTATCAAATGCCTGAAAAGAGAAAAAAAAACCTTTTTTTTTTTTTTAATCTGAGAAGGTTAATTGTTAACGGCAAGTCAGTCTGCTCTTCTGGTCACTGCCGTGTGACTGCTCACATCTGGAATATTATGCATGGGTTGTTACAAAATTGGAATTCCCTACTTTCTATTCGGGACCCCTTGGAGGTGGAGACTGTATCAGGTGAACAATCCGACTGTCAGCAAGAATGCTGTCTAAGAAGGCATTGAAGTTGCAAAACCTGGGGTTTGCAGCATGGCGTGGCCCAGTTTTGTCATACACTGTGCAGCTTTGCCTCTGCGTGCAGTGTTTGTCTGTAGAGAGAGACCTTCTGGTATATTGGAAAGAATCGGAAAAGCTGTTTGCTCTGCTAATTTCATGGCGTAAATGAGCTCCCCTTCTTTTGAGACGTTAGCCTTGTGTTAGCAAAACATAAAACAGAGGAAACTCATTACACACCCTTCTAATGGTAAGGCAGAACTAATAAGAGAATGTGTTTAAAATTAATTGTGGGACTGTAAGAATGAGTGGGTCTGCGAATGGGCACGGGGCGGGGTGGGGGAGAGGGAGCGCTTAGAGATAGTCTTGTTTTCCCAGGAGCCAGCCGGGATCATTTGTTGGCAGTACATATTGGCTGAAATCAGTTTTCATTTCAAGGTAAATTGGAAAGGGAAATTAAACCTTATTGTTCCGCTCTTCGGAGAGGAGAAGGGGGTGGCTGCTGTTGGAGTGGTTCTAGGAGTAACAAGATTAGTGCTGTATTTTAACAGAAGGTGACATCATGGGCCCCCTTGGACTGGAGTAACCCTGTGCTGCAACCTTCATGGTCCCCTTGGCGGAGTGGGCGATGTCGCTCTCCATGTAAACTGCCACACTGGGGGACATCAGGAGCTCAGTCTTTAATGAATCTTTACAAAGGAGCGAAACGCAGCCTGAGTCGACCTGTGCAGCTGTGGGGCGCTTGGGCAGCGCTACAGACCGGAAGGCGTGTTGAGGGAGGAAATCATTACAGCTCTTGGCCCAGGTTCCAGAGAGCGGATTCGATAAGGCAGGGTCACGACTGAGCGGCCCACTCAGGGGCCACCTGAAGCACTCTGGCTCTGTGAATCACCTGGGGAGCTGGATGGCACTTGGCAAAACAGAGAGACGCAGGAGCACCGGTGGAGACGAGTTGTCTCCGAGCAGCCGGGAGGGGGCGCTGTTAGGCTCCCTCTCAAAGCTGCGTTCTCTCAGTGCCCATCAGACACGCTGCTGTGCCCGCAGCCCTAGAGGCAAAACTTCTATAACTGAGCCTGCCTGCTCTGGCTGCCTGGGACAAAGTCTCCTCAGACCCCACGGTGCTTTGCATGGAAGTGACCTGGTGAAGGGTCCTGACAGCGGTCTGAGAAGGAAGGCAAATCCCCCAGGGCTCGGCACGCAGCTGTTGTGGGGGATTTTTTGTTTGTTTGTTTCCTCTTTACATTTTATAAGAATGAAAAACACTCTCGGGGTGCCCCCAGAAAGACGTCGTGAAAACCTTTCACAGTTCTGCCCAGGCCAAGAGTGCTAAGAATAGAGGCACACTAACCATGATTATCCCGTGTCCTCTGTCCCTTGTCAGATGTGTTCTTCCAATGGGCTTTTCGTGTAAGATGTCGGAGACCCAGGAGCAGGAGGTAAGAGTGGTCTCCAGGAGCAGGTGGGTAGGCGTCGGAGAGGGGCTCGAGGAGGTGGGAGGGCAGAGACAAATCCGTGCTCAGTTACACCCTTTATGTGGTTCTGGTGAGCTCAGAATAAGCCCAGAGAAGGCTGTCAGTGGCGGAGGTGTTGCTGGGTAATGAGGTTCCATCTTGACTCCCATCGTTGGTGGTGGGAATGTACTGGAATGTAGGGCTCGCCAGGGCATGGGTTTTGACTCTTGTTTCTTTCTATGTCTATTGCCAGTGCCTAGAAGAGTGCCTGGCACATAGTGAGCGTGCAGTAGATACCTGTTGAATTGAATGAATGAATGAACAAATGGATGAAAGTTGGTGCTGAGTGGGACAGTCTGGCAACCTGCGTCACCAAAGCTGCCAAGCCGTGCGGCTGAGCTGAAGCGGCGTTTCTTACCCCCAGGAGGTGATCACAGTGCGGGTTCAGGACCCCCGTGTGCAGAATGAGGGCTCCTGGAATTCTTACGTGGATTATAAGATATTCCTTCACGTGAGTGCATCAAGCTTCTGTATTGGGGTCTGCAGTATCCAGGGCTGAGGGTTTATGCCAAGCTGGAGCCTGTTGTGGGTGTTTCTGGCAAGATGGAGACAGAAGACTTGGACAAAGGAGGGGGAAGTGAGGAAAGACAGCTAGAGCTGTGCCTGTGGGTTGCTGTTGGGCTTCCTGGTGGCCTGGTGCCAGGTGGGGCCTGTGTTTAGGACCGTGGCCTGATGGCTTGGCTCCTCGGTGAGAGTGATGATGGGGGAGCCACGTAAACGTGGTCTTTTCCCACTAACCCCTTTCCATGTGCTTCTTGTAGACCAACAGCAAGGCCTTTACCGCCAAGACTTCCTGTGTGCGGCGCCGCTACCGTGAGTTTGTGTGGCTGAGAAAGCAGCTACAGAGAAACGCTGGTTTGGTGTAAGTTTACTCTTCCTTCTCAGCTGTGAGACTCATAGAGGCTGGGCCAGGCTAAAGCCAAGAGCCTGGAACTCCATCCGGGTCTCCCACTTGGCTGGCAGGGGTCCAAGCATTCAAGCCATCTTCTGCTTTCCCACATGCGGGCCGGAAGTGGAGCAGCCAGGACTTGAATTGGCACTCATATGGGATGCTGACATAGCAAGTGGCAGCTTAACCCACTGCTTTGTAGTCCTGGCCCTGGAAAATACAATCTTTTTTTTTTTTTTTTTTAAGATTTATTTATTAGAGAGGCAGAGTTACAGACACGTCTTCCATCTGCTGGTTTACTTCCCAAATGACTGCAATGACTAGAGCTGAGTCAGTCCGAAGCCAGGAGCCAGGAACTCCTGGGTCTCCCACATGGATTGCAGGGGCCTAAGCACTTGGGCTATCTTTCACTGTTTTCCCAGGTTATTAGCAGGGAGCTGGATTGGAAGTGGAACAGCCGGGACTCCAATTAGTACTCATATGGGATGCCAGCACTGCAGGCGGAGGCTTAACCTACCACACCACAGTGCTCGTCATAGGAAATGCATTCTTAAGTCATGTTTTTAAAGCAGATGAAAAAAGTAAAGATGGAGCTCTCATTTCTAATATTTTGATCTAACAAAGCCCTATAAACATCCAAAATATTTTTTCTTTTTTGGGGCAGGCATTTGGTATAGCGGTTAAGATGCCACGTGGGACACCACTTTCCATACTGGAGCACGTGGGTTTGAGTCCCATTTCTGTCCTTATTCCAGCTTCCTGCTAATGTACACCTTGGGAGGCAGCAGATGATGCCTTAAATAGTTGGATCCTTGCTATCTATGTGGGAGACCTGAATTGAGTTTTTGGCTCTTGGCTTTGGCCTGGCCCAGCCCCTGCTATTGTTGGCATTTGAGGAGTGAACCAATGGATAGAAGATCTCTTTCTGGCTTTCAAATAAATACTTTTTTTTTTTTTTTTTTAAGAAAATAGCAGTGGGTGTTTGGTGTGGTAGATATATGCTGCTTGGGACACTTGTATCTCATGTCAGAGTCCCTAGGTTCAAGTCCTAATTTCACTTCTGGGTCATCCTAGTGCCTCTTGGGAGGCAGCAGGTGATAGCTCAAGGGTTTGTGTCCCTGCCCCCATGTAGCAGACTTGACTGAGCTCCTGACTCCTGACTTTGGCCTGGTCCTGCCCTGGCTGTTGTGGGCATTTGGGGAGTGAACCAGCAAATGGAAGATCTTTTCTCTTTCTCTCTTTCCATCTCCTTGCCTTTCTTACTTTTCTTTTAAAGATTTTCTTATTTATTTGAAAGAGTTAGAGGAGGGAGTGACAGAGAGAGAGAAATCTTCCATCCACTGGTTTATTCTCCAGATGACTGCAATAGCTGGACCAGGCCGAAGTCAGGAACCAGGAGCTTCTTCCAGGTCTCCCATATGGGTGACAGGGGCCCAGACACCTGGGCCACCTTTTGCTGATTTTCCCAGGCCATTAGCAGGGAGCTGGATCAGAAATGGAGCAGCTGGGACACCAGCCAGTTCTCACGTGGGGTGCTAGCACTGCAGGCGGCAGCTTTACCTGCTGTGCTACAACACTGGCCCCTGTTTCCCTGCCTTTCAGAACAGTAAACCTAACAAACAAAAGCACAAAGGCATTCCAAGTAAATACAAACGTTTAAAATTTTTTTTAATGTATCTTAGTCTAGTGCTTAATAAATACACTGCTAGCATTTTAAATGTGCTTATCACTGGTTATGAGAAAATTTTAAGCACTTGAACTTATTTGGTAGGTAATGTTCCTGTCCATCTGACGTGAAAATTGTGATTTTTTTTTTTTTTTTTCCTTTTTAGTACAGAGTTCCTTTTGCAGAGCCATACCGAGAGCCTCAGGCAAGGCTGTTATTCATTGCTCACTCACACTCCTCAGTGAGACCTGGGAGCAGTGACTCCACTGCACGGCGGTCACTGAGGCTCGGTGCTGACGGCAGCCTGGAGGAGCGCCCCTCCTCAGCCAGCTGGCTGACTTGTGGGACTAATGAGGCTGTAGCCGTGAGGCAGGTCCTCATAAGCTGGTTGAAACTCTTTTGTTTCCTCTGGTAAATCCTGGCTTCTTCAGCCTGGCCCGGCTTTTAAAATGTTGCTCTGTACCTTATAAGAAAGGTTAGGGAGGGGCCAGGTGTTGTGGCACAATGGGTTAAGCCACTACTCAGATGCCCACATCCCATATTGGAATGCCTGGGATCAAGTCCCACTTCTGCTTGAGATCCAGCTTCCTGCTAATGCACCTGGGAAGGCAGCAGGTGATGGCCCAAGTATGCGGGTTCCTGCCACCGCGGTAGTTGTAGGCGCCTGGGGAGTGAAGCAGTTGGAGGAAGACCGCTTTCTGTTTCTCTCTGTCACTCTACCTGTGTGTGTGTGTGTTTTGTTTTAAAGAAAGAGATGTTTATAGTTGGAGGGTGACTTCCAGCGACCCAACCACTTTCAGCCTATGAGCTCCTGGGACTGAAGTAGATAGTTATAATTGAAGAAGAAGCACCAGGATTCTCCGTGTTGGAGTTTTTTTTTTTACCTTTTTGGAGTGATGTCGTGGACAATGTAGTGTGACAACATAGGTTTTGATTCAAATCCTAACGTTTCTCCTTACTTGCTGTTTGACAATGGGACATTTACTTAACCTCTCTGATCTTCTAAAGCTGGGACACTAATGTCTTTCTCATGGGGTTTTAGGGAGGATTAAACATAAACATTTAGCACAGGACCTGATGTGGCATGCAGCTAGCCAGTGTTGGGACTAAGGGACTTCCCCCTTAGTAAAAGGTCATTGTATTGATCGGGCCTCTTCGATCAGGGGCTGGAGTGACTGTTTTGGGTGTTAGACTTATCCTGGGCCCTACATGTGACTCCACAGGCCTGTACCTGAACTTCCTGGGAAGTCAACTTTCTTTGGCAGCTCAGATGAGTTCATTGAGAAGCGACGCCAAGGTCTGCAGCACTTCCTCGAAAAGTGAGTGGACCTGCCAGGCTGGCGCTGGCTCTGCACATACAGGCTAGCAGCCCTGCAGGAGCTGGGGCAGCCCCTCGGTGACGCTCTGTGTCGTGCTCCCAGGGTCCTGCAGAGTGTGGTCCTCCTGTCAGACAGCCAGCTGCACCTCTTCCTGCAAAGCCAGCTCTCGGTGCCTGAGATAGAAGCCTGCGTCCAAGGTCGGAGCTCGCTGACGGTTTCTGAAGCCATTCTGCGCTATGCTATGTCAAACTGTGGCTGGGCCCAAGAAGAGAGGCAGAGCTCTTCTCACCTGGCGACAGGAGACCAGCCCAAGAGGTAACTGAAACACTCTTTGATGCACCTGAGCTAGGATTACTGTAACCTGTAGCCGGTACCGTGGGCATCCGCTCAGGGAAGGTAACGTCACAGCGTCGGCAGCCTTTCCTGACATGGGTCTGTGTTAACCATCATGTGGTTGTAGGGAGTCTTGTTGAAACGCGAGAAGAAAGACACGCAGGCTCTCTAACATGTTCTGTTCTGTTCTTTACCCTCCCCTTTATTGACATAAAAATCACATACCATAAAACTCATTTAGTAGACAAGTCAGTAGTTTTTAGTATATTCAGAGTTGGTCAGCTGTCAATCACTACAGTCAATTTTAAAATATGTTCATCACCCTAAAAGAACCCTGTATTCCTGAGTAGTCACTGCCCTTTCCTCCCATATCCCCAGCCCCTGGCAGCCACGAGTGCCTTCTGGGTCTGTGCATTGGCCAGTTCTAGAACATTCAGAGTCACACAGTGTGTTTCCCTTAGCGTGTTTTCAAAGGTTACCCACCAAGTAGTGTGTGTCTGTCGGTACTCATTTCCCCTTGTGGATGAGCAACCTCCCATCTTTGTGGCTGGTGGTTGAAAGAGCCATCTTCATCTATCTGGTCCTGCCCTCTCCTTCCCCCCTTTTCCAGTTGCTGCTTTCTTCCAAGATCGGGCAGGAGGAGCTCCCCCTCGCCGCCCAGTGAGGAAGAGGACCGCCTCGCAGGGTGGGCTCCTGCTGTTGACTCCGAGGCCCCGTCCTTGGAAGGTGCCAGCGTCGCTCCGCTGTCCTCACCGTCCTGCTGTGGTTCTGCGCGACGGGCTGACAGAGCCTCCGGTCCCGTGGGAGGGGACTGCGCTGTGCCTTTGGACCCTGGTCAGTTAGAAACACTTCGGGAAAAATGAGCTCTGAGCTCTGGACTTTGGCCCCTGGTGGGCGGAGAAGACACAGGCCAGGTCAGGGGGAGGTCGAGCTGCCCAGTGACTCGCAGTCACCTCTGCACAGGTTGGCTACACAGAGGTGGGGCGCGACTGCTCCCTGCGCCTCTTCCTTAGGAATCAACACCATGCAGATGTTTGTAAGTGAAGCACAAGGCCCTGGGGCTGTTGGTTTTAAACAGAGCCCATACCCACTCTCGTGGAGCTGAGTTTCTTTGGGTGTTTGTGTCTGTGCCTAGGAACACTGCCTCAGGTAACTGGTTGTGGGGACCGGGAAGTGGCAGATCGATCCTAAGCCACTGTCCTGAGTGTTGTTCCGGTAGGACCGCTCCCTTTTTGGCCTCCCATCTTGGCTCGCTTCTGTTTTCCTGCAGCCCCGGGGCGCTTTGTTTCTGGGAGGCTGGCTGCCTGCCCACCTCCTTGCCCGGACGGCGTGGCCCATGGTTACCCTCTCCTTGCTGTGCTGCAGCCGAATGGACCTGGTGCTGCAGCTCCTGTCGCTGGGGTTTCCGGCATATCCCAGGACCTCAGCCTGGCAGAGTGGGGCCTGAGAGCCGAGCGACAGCTCGTGGCCATCCGTGGATAGGGGGTGGTTGGCCACAGCTGGCAGGAAAGCAACAGCCAGTGGGCTTGGCTTTGAAAAAGGCTGTCCCTGGCTGTCCCTTGTCTCCTAGTTATACAGCAGAGCCTGGGCTATCTTTTCTGTGGGGTGAGAGTGGGCTCCTTTTTTAATTCCTTTGCTTTTCCTTTAGTTGACAAGTCCCTGCCCCAGTGAGTCCACGGCCACAGTGGTCCTCTGCCGTGGCCGTATGCTCAGTCTCATGGGGTGCGAGGGCTTTGTTTCTGCCTGGAAGACGAGTTCTGGAAACGCGAGGCTAGGAATCACACTGCTGCCTCCACACGACGACGAGGAGGCGTTCTGCCCTCTGCTGCCATCCCTCCTCTGCGGAGAGCCAGCGCTGGCAGGAGCCGTGGGTACCCCGCATGGCTCTGCTTCCGGCTGTGTGTGAGCCACTTCTCCCGCTCGCCGCTGCCCGCCACCTCGGCCATCCCACCTTGTCCGTGGACTCTTCTGCTACCAGCCTGTGTGCGGGAGGGCCGGTTGTGGTGTTCAGTTCAGAGTTGAGGGGCTCTGGCCCGAAATAAATACAAGCATTAAAGACTGTCGTTGCAGTTTGCGTCTAACAAGCTGTAGCCGAGGAGGAGGGAGTGAGGGCTGGCGGTAGCTACGTCCATAAATCAGGAATTTATCAGTGTGGAAGTAACGGTTGAGAACCGCGCGGCGGCTCTCCTGCGCTCCGTGTGTGGCTCCAGTTCGCCACCGGAGGAAGTGCTGTCGTCCAGAGAGCCGGCTGCAGCTCCGTGCGCGGTTCTGGGCATGGACCTTGTTAGGTGTGATTTACCTGATGCTGCTCCCGCCCTCGCAGCCTGTCTGAGGTGCCAGGTGCTGAGAGAGAAATAAAGTTTGTCAACAGGCAGATGCGAAGCCTGGCTGGGATCCATCCCTCTTCCTGCCTGCCTCCCCTGGGTCTCTCCTTCATATGAGGCAGCAGAGCAAGGCGAGGATGGAAACCTACAGAGGCAAATCCAAAATGTCAAAAGAAGTTCATTTAAAAGGGGAAAAAACTCCATACACAACCCTCACAAAAACCCGACAGATGCTAAGCTAATGGCATCCGCTCTGCCGATTGGTGGGGATGGCTCATGAATATTAATGAGTCCAATACTCCAAATGGTGCAGCTGTGAACCCAGCTGTGCCTGAAGCTCTCTGATCTCAAAACTTCCAGACAGGAGCCGGAGGTGGTCTGTGTCAATTCCCTACTCAGCCAAAAAAACAGCAAGCTGGTTGGCCGCCTTCCGCTCGCGCCTCCCGACCCGGGGTTGGTGCTCAGCAGCTAGTTCTGCCAGCAGACCGGGCTGCTGGGACAGCAGGAGCCGTTCAAAGACACGCGTGTGATTCTCTGACTCCTAGCTTTTTAAATGAGCCATTAGCAGTGCATCCAACAGCACCTCGGTTAATCTGAGGCCAGGCACCAGCCCCTCTCACTCTTGCTGAGCTGGGTAGAGGTGGTGGGAGACGCTGTCTAATTTAGGACTGGAGTTTTCAGAAAAATAGCAAAGATGGCTTTTCCTGTCCACCTAGACAGTGCCGTGTCCCCACCTAGGTTTTCTCCGTCCCCATGGGTGCTCAGGTGTGGCCACCGTGGCTGGGTTGAAGGTCAAGGTGCTAGTTGCGGGGAGTAGCATGCTGAGCCACATTTTAGAGTGGGAACATTAATTTTTTCCGTTGGGATTTAGTTTTTTTTTTTTTTTTGACAGAGTTAGGCAGTGAGAGACAGAGAAAGGTCTTCCTTCCGTTGGTTCACCCCCAAAATGGCTTCTAAGACTGGTGCGCTGTGGGGATCCAAAGCCAGGAGCCAGGTGCTTCTCCTGGTCTCCCATGGGGTGCAGGGCCTAAGCACTTGGGCCATCCTCCACTGCACTCCCGGGCCACAGCAGAGAGCTGGCCTGGAAGAGGGGCAACCGGGACAGAATCTGGCGCCCCGACCGGGACTAGAACCCGGTGTGCTGGCGCCAGGATTAGCCTGTTAAGCTGCGGCGCTGGCCTCAAAAACTTCTTTATAAAAAGTTAAGCCCTTGGGGCCTGCGCGGTGGTGTAGCAGGTGAAGTTGCCGCCTGCTGTGCCAGCATCCCATATGGACTCCGATTCATTTGAGACCCGGCTGCTCCACCTCCGATCCAGCTCTCTGCTATGGCCTGAGAAAGCAATGGAAGATGGCCCAAGTCCTGCATCCTTGTGGGAGACCAGGAAGAGGCTTTTGGCTCTGGCCGTTGCAGCCATTTGGGGAGTGAACCAGCGTATGAAAGACCTCTCTGTAACTCTGCCTTTCAAATAAATAAGTCTTAAAGTCCACAGTTACCGCCCCAGGGAAAGGAATCCCCTGCAGAGCTTTCAGGCGTTGTCCTCAGCAATCAGAGCTCATTCTCCAAGTCCTGAGCGTTCTGGCTGCCGACGCCTGTGTCTGCACCGAGTCCTGCACCGGGCCTGGCTGCTCCCTGGTAGCTTTGCTTGGGAGGAGACCGTGACTTTAACACTCTGGGCATTAAGTTAGCTTCATGCTGGTAAGCTTGTTTCTTTATCTCATCTCTTGCTGAGTGCTTTTTTGTTTCCTTGAATTAAAAAAAAAATTATTTGCGGGAGCTCCCATCTGTTGGGTCCTCTCCAGATGCCGACAACATCCAGGGCTGGGCCTGGTGGAGCTGGGAACACAATCCACGTGTCCCACCTGGGTGACAGGGACCCAATCACTTGGGCCATCACAGCTGCCTTTCGGGTTCTGCTTTAGCAGGAAGCTGGAACCAGGAACCAGAGTCAGGACATGAACCCAGACATTCCAGTGAGGGATGTGAGTGTCTTAACTGGGATCTTAAATGCTAGGCTAAACGTATGTTCCTGAACTGGCATTGTGGCTCAGTGGGTTAAACTGCCACTTGCAACACCAGCATCTCATATCAGAGCACCAGTGTGAACCCTGGCTGCTCTGCTTCTGATCCAGCTCCCTGCTAATGGCCTAAGAATTTGGGCCCCTGCCACTCATGTAAGAGATCCAGATGGCGCTCCAGGCTTCTAGCTTTGGCCTGGCCCAGCCCTGATCATTGTGGCCACTTGGAGAGTGAACCAGCAGAGGGAAGGTCTGCCTGTCTCTCCCTCTCTGTCACTGTATCTTTCAAATACATAAACTCTTATAAGAAAAAAAAAAAAAAACAGCTTAAAAACTCCCGGTGAATGTCTGTTTTAAAAGATTTTATTTATTTGGCCGGCGCCGTGGCTCAACAGGCTAATCCTCCGCCTTGCGGCGCCGGCACACCGGGTTCTAGTCCCGGTCGGGGCACTGGATTCTGTCCCGGTTGCCCCTCTTCCAGGCCAGCCCTCTGCTGTGGCCCAGGAGTGCAGTGGAGGATGGCCCAGGTGCTTGGGCCCTGCACCCCATGGAGAGACCAGGAAAAGCACCTGGCTCCTGGCTCCTGCCATCGGACAAGCGCGGTGCGCCGGCCGCAGCGCGCCGACCGCGGCGGCCATTGGAGGGTGAACCAACGGCAAAGGAAGACCTTTCTCTCTGTCTCTCTCTCTCACTGTCCACTCTGCCTGTAAAAAAAAAAAAAAAAAAAAAAAAAAAAAAAGATTTTATTTATTTGAGAGGTAGAGTTACAGGCAGAGACAGAGAAGTCTTCCATCTGCTGGTTCAGTCCCCAAATGGCTGCAACACTTGGAGCTGGGCCCATCAGGAGCCAGGAGCTTCTTCTGGGTCTCCCACGTTGGTGCAGGAGCCCCAGGACTTGGGCCATCCTCCACTGCTTTCCTAGGTACATTAGCAGGGAACTCAGTAGGAAATGGAGCAGCCGGGTCTCGAACTTGCGCTCCTATGGGATGCTGACACTGCAGGCAGAGGATTAACCCACCATGCCACAGCACTGGCCCCCTGAATATTCTTAACACCGTAGGAGTGGGGCAGACAGCGCTGCGAGGCTGCGAGCGGGGCAGGTGCCGCCTGCTACAGAGGCTCCTCACCCCACGGCAGAGTGCAGTGGCCCCTGGGGTTTCTGTAGGAGCCCAGCTGCGGCGTAAGGGCAAACAGGAAGCACAGCCGTGCCGCGGATCCTCACGGTCCAGCGCCGGGCGAGGGGCTGCCCTCTGGCTGCAGGCCTCAGCTCTGAGGAAGGCACAGGGCCTGGCTCCAGGTGGCGGTGGAGCTGTGGCGGAGCTCCCCTGCTCTCGGGCCCGGCCCTGCGCCTTCTTTCCTGAGGGCTTGAAGTCCCTGCCGCTCTTACTGCTCATCTGCTTCCTGCCTCAAGTCTTCATTTGGCTTAGCAACAGAGTGGGAGGAGCCAGTCCTGGCGTCTAATTAGAGAAACAACTTGTGGGGGAAACAGATTTGCAGGCGGAAAGCTCCAGGCCTCAAATCCAAGCTGGAACAAACACAGCCTAGGCTCAGAAGGGTCAAAGGGTCACAAGAGCAGGTCTTCAGGAGACAGAATGCGGCTGACTCAATGAGCAGAGGGAATAAGTTTACTTCCCCTGGGTTCAGGGCCATCTGACCAGTAGATCCGGTGGACTTCCGGTGAACCAATGGCAAAAGGAAGACCTTTCTCTCTGTCTCTCTCTTTCACTGTCCACTCTGCCTGTGGGGAAAAAAAAAAGGGAGAGCATTGGGAAGGTTAGGGCTTTCCTGCTGGGAGGGCCGAGACACGAGGTTCGGTAACCTGGGGGTGTGGGAAGCCACCGGCCAACATTTCCTTGCGTGTGTGGCTGTCACATGTATATATCCTCCCCTTCCTTCAGCCAAGCACCTGTCTTTCCTAAGGTCCGAGCGATCCACTCAGCTCAGCTCCCCCTGTAAGTGCTCCAGCACTGTGGGTGTGCCCCTTCCCCTGGCAGGGGCGGGGCGGGGCATGATGGCGTGGGAATCCAGGCCCATCAGCAGCCTGACTCAGTCCCTCGGGCAGGAGGCCATGCAACCTGCCTGTTAGAAGCTACGAGACTTAGATGTATTCTACCAATTAGGGCACATCTGTTCACCAACGCTGAAAGGTGGGCACTGTCTCTTTAAGAGCCATCCCACTCCTCTCCTTGAGTGATGAGGGCTGGGAGCACAGGGGAGTTAGATGCTGATTAAACAGTCCTACTGCCGAGCTCTGTTAGAAAATTACTGTAATTATGATGCAGTCCCAGCAGAGGGATGAGTTCCAGTCCTGCTAATAACCCTTCCAGGTGCCTCAGATTCAGGGCCCACGGGAGGCTGCATCGACAGGGCTGTGGCTGGCACCAGAGCCGGTGGTGGCCCTCCCGTCTGGCAGGGTGCAGGCTAAGACAACAAAGGCCCGGGACCCCCGTGGCCTCCTGGGAGCCAGTGGATTTGGGCTGGTTTTGATTTTTGCTTTACTTTCTCTGGTTCTTGACCGAACTCTTAGGGAATCATTTTGTGTAAGACAGTGTCCCCCACCCCAGGAAATTCACAAGAAAAGGGAACAGGAAAGTCACAGCCACGAGATGGCCTTGTGACCCGAGTGTCCCCACTGTGGCCGCCTGGGAGCTGCGGGCTTCGCACCCAAACACGCAGGCGAGGCCGAGGGAGCCCCGGGCTGGAGCTTGTCAGCCGCGGGCAGCTGTCTTCTGGTGGTTTCTGGCTCTCACTGAGACCGCATCAGGAATGACAGCGCTCCCCTTTTATATCTGTGCCACGGCAAGGGGAGATGAGGGACCGTCACCAGGGCGCCGTGGACATGAGCGACTCGCTGTAACGCGGCTCTCTGGACTGGCAAGTATGGCCTTACTCATCCAAGCACATCATTTTCTGAGTGGAACTCTTGCTGCCGCTCGGCCCAGGCAAGCTGGTCTCCAAGGTGCAGCGCAGGGGCGGGCTTGCTGGCTGGAAACCCAGCGAGGCTCCTGGAACTGATCCGCTCCGTCTTCTCCAGCCCGCTGTCCTCTGTCTCTCTCTCTCTGACAAACGCACACACTCGCAGTTTCTCTGGCCTTGGCCCTGAGCACACCACAAATGCCCTGAGACGCTGGGACTCAAGCGGGGCGTGTGGAGGTAGCAGCAGTGTTTTGGCCATGCTTGGAGCCACCCTTGGTCGTCAGGATTTGGGCTTGAGAGCGTGTGACTGACGTTTCGTGCGCAGCGGCCAGGGCTGCTGCAACACTTCCTGTAGTGTCCCCAGCAACAGCGAATTATCTGGCCCCGGCGCTAGTACCGAGAGGTGAGAGCCCCTGGCTAGCGGGGTGAGGAGTCAGGTGCAAGCTCTGTCTCTCTGAAGAAATGGCTTCAGGTCTCCAGGGGCCTGGTGCTTTTCCAGAGGTGGCATGGGCCAGTGAAGGGCCCAGCAGGGTGCCCGCCCACAGTGGAGGTGGCGTGCGGGTGCCACCTCGGCGGCTGTGCCGTGAGGGCGTGGAGTGACAAGTGGCCAGCTGCTCGCCGTCAGGTGGAGCGCGTCTGGAAGCAGATGCCCTCTTGGAGGACCAGCACTAGAAGCCTCTGGGAACTCACTCCCGCCACGGGAGGCAAGGACGCGGCGTCCTATTGCCCAGCGCCACAGAAACACTGGCAGTGTGCCAGGGCCGGGCTGCTGGACTGTGCGGGGGCCCCGGTGAGGGAGCTGAACACACACAGCTGCTGCCGGCCAGCCAGCCAGCCAGCCCCGCAGGCGGCTCCATGCCAGCCCAGCAGGCCTCTCGGAACAGCCCAGGGAAGCAGAAGAAGAAAGCCCCGTTGGCCTGGAAGCCGGGCCTGCAGGGGTGAGGACTTCATTGGCAGGGAGGTGGCCAAGCCTCATACCAGGAGAGCCAGGTCATCTCTCTGTCCTGCCCACTCCCCAGGTGACTGGGCAACTCGTTTTGTCTTATTTTTAGCATGACTGCAAGTCCAAATGAACTCTGGTTTATTTGGAATCCAGAACTCCCCCTTCACTCTCAGAAGTGTCTCTGTTTAGAAAATAAATCACATGATCACCCTGTTCATTGTGACTTAGTTTCCTCTAATACAGTAGGAATTTTTTTGGGGGAGTACATCATATTTATAAAGGAGTTTTGTACCAAATGGACTACATCTTAAAAATGTATCATTAGGCTGGCACCATGGCTCACTTGGCTAATCCTCCGCCTGAGGCGCCAGCACCCCAGGTTCTAGTCCCAGCTGGGGTGCTGGATTCTGTCCCGGTTGCTCCTCTTCCAGTCCAGCTCTCTGCTATGGCCCGGGAGTGCAGTGGAGGATGGCCCAAGTGCTTGGGCCCTGCACCCCATTGGAGACCAGGAGAAGCTCCTGGCTTTGGATCGGCGTAGCTCTGGCCATAGCGGCCATTTGGGGGGGTGAATCAACAGAAGGAAGACCTTTCTCTCTATCTCTCTCTCTCTCTAACTCTGCCTGTCCAAAAAAAAAAAAAAAAGTATCATTAATTGAATCCCAAAGAATGGTCATCAAGTCGTACTAAGGAGAACAGCATGTTTTCTGAACGGTTAGTTTTCGATAGGGAAACTGGGAGAAAAATTCAAATCCCCTGAAAAAGAAAAAAAAAAAAAATCTCCGCAGTTGTGTTTCAGGCTCCCTACCCAATCTCCGCCAATTCTAATTGGGAAGGCAGTGGCTGGGCAGGCGGCGCGGGGGAGGAGCCGGATGCGGTAATCCACAAAGTGGAAAATGAGCGCAGTCAGTGGGCTCTGCCGCCGCCGCCATGCCCTGTACCGAGCGCTGCCTTCTCCAAACTGAGCCTTGCAGGTTTTGCTGGGGCTCTGGGAGTGAACAAATTCGCAACATTCAAGACTTGTCTTTCCAGAGCTGCTCCTGGCCGGACACTGCCGGGAGGGCCCTTCCTGTTTGTTTGCGGGCTAAAGTTGAAGGCACCGCGGTCCCTGGCTTCTGAGAGGTTTGTTCTTAAGATACAAGAAAGAGACACGCATTCTGCCTTGGGCAGGGTCTTCTTCCTCGCCCAGCAGCCCAGCACGGGGGGAAGCTTGCACTCTGCATTGGTAGCTGCTGCTTTGTTGTGATGCCTGGGACTGAGAAGAAGTGTGGGCCTCACTGGAAGTGTTGAATCCCGGCGCCAAGCAGCTGCTGCAGAATGTCAAGGTCTTTCATTGCTTTTCTTCTGCCACGCAGATTTTGGCCAAGTACTCACACTCTCCAAGAGCCTCAGTTTCTCCATGTGCAAAAAACTGACTTAATAAGGGGGTGCAAGTAAGGATGCTAACATACTTTTAAAAATAAAACCAACAAGGGGGCGGTGCTGTGGCATAGTGGGCTAAGCCTCCACCTGGGGCACTGGCATCTCTCCTGGGTGCCGATTTGTGTCCCAGATGCTCCTCTTCTTTGGATCCAGCCCTCTGCCATTGCCTGGGAAAGCAGTAGAAGATGGCCTAAGTGCTTGGGCCCCTGCACCTGTGTGGGAGACCTGGCAGAGGCTCCTGGCTTCAGATAGGCGCAGCTCCAGCTGTGGCAGCCATCTGAGGAGTGAACCAACGGTTGGAAGACCTCTCTGTCTCTTCCTCTCTCTTTCTGTAACTCTACCTCTCACATACATAAATAAAATCTTTACAACAACAATGTTATGGGGCAGGCATTTTGCACAGTGGTAAGGTGCTGCTTGGGGTGCCTGTGTCCCACATCACAGTCCCTGGGTTCAAGTCCTGGCTCTGCTTCTGATTCCAGTTTCCTGCTTATATGCACCCTGGGAGGCAGCAGGTGACGGTTCCCTGCCACCCCTGTGGGAGAACTGGTTGAATTCTGGGCTCCTGGCTTTGACATGGCCCTAGCCTCAGCTGTTGTGGGCATTTGAGGAGTAAACCAGCAGATTGAAGATCTGTATCTGTCTCTGCTTTTCAAGTAAATAAAACAAAATTTGCAACAAAGTAAACATCTTTTAATTCCATTTTCCAAGAACTTTTTGAAGATCCCCTGTAGTAAGTAAGGTCAAGGCTCTTGCTTATGTTTGGATAAAATCTCTGGAAAATAGAATCAACTTGGGTTTAGAAAATGAGACAACAGGAATTCTCTTCGCTTTCCCATTTTTATTTATCAGAGGGAAAGATGTATTTGGTTTTGAATTAAACAGATTTCTAAGAGGTTTAACAGGTCATCAAATGGGAAAATTTAATGTTGAGGTAATTGGAAGACAATACCTATGCTATTTTGCTAGCTATGTGGAAAAAAAAACACACTAGAAAAATGTCTTTTTAAATGCCCTATGGCTGAAGTATTTCAGCTGCATTGAGTATTTCAGAGCACTGAATATTCTCAGCTTGGACAGTGCAGCCCCAGGTTGGATTGTCCAGTGGGCGGTTGGTAAGTTCCATATGAGTGATCTTAGTTTCTTAGGTTCTCCTTCATTAGGTAACAAAAAGGAAGGAAAACACCCTTCCTCTTCACCTGTCTCCTGTTTCACCCAGCAGCCGTGTGGTGGGTGATAAGAAGCCAGCCCACACTTAATGGGGTTAGCTGAGTGCTCCACTGCCCGTTACCCAGTTAGGGGCGGGCAGCGAGGTGGGGATTTGGTTAGGAGAGTCCAACGGGGAAGCTGTAATCTAATTAGCCAGTTGCCCTCTGAGGCTGTTGGCTAAGCTGATGGCTGTCAAATTGAGAGGGGAGCAGATTTGCTGGGTGAAGTTTCCAAGGGAATGCAGGAATTCACTGCGTCCAAAGGTCTCCTTTAGGACTCTGCACCAGCAATGTCCTTGAGCTTATAGACACTCCAAGCAACTCGAAAGCTTTGCTTTCTGTTAGAGAGAGGAGAGAGAATCTTCCATCTGTAGTTCACTGCCCAAATGGCTGCAGTGGCCAGGGCTGGGCCAGGCTGAAGCCAGCAGCCAGGAGCTTCTCCCACGTGCCATCTTCCACTGCTTTCCCAGGCGCATTAGCAGGGAGCTGGATTGGAAGTGGAGCATCTGGGACTCGAACCAGCACCCATATGGAATGCTGGTCTCGCAGGCTATGGCTTAATCACTTATGCCACAGCGCCACCCCATTCTACCCTATCTTGCATTGTAAACACGGTCAGCACGGCCATGACAGCTGCAGGCCAGATTCCCGATCAGTCCATTTGTTTAGCACTGCTAATTTCTTCCCCTTCAGCTAAAAGGGTGAGAGGTTTGAGTGCGGTGCTTACCCTTTGGTGCCCAGAGGTGCTGAAAGCTCTCTGCCATTGGTAAATGGTTCTTGTGGTCCACAGGTAGAGAAGCCATGGCACTTGGGGATTCTGTTGTAAAGGCTGGAAGCCAACGACTGTTCAGAGCCAAGAAGTTACATTGACCCTGTTCCTTTTGGAACCCAGTTTTCACCCTCCCCAGATACCACTCTTCCTCTTCTGGTATCCCCTTTTCTAGCGTCCCAGGCATAGGGCAGGGACACCATGGATCTCGGCCTTCCAGGCTTGGGTTCCTGGGACTTCTCCAGGGAAGGATGGGGTGTGGGACATAGAGGGGTTTGTGTTTGTGCTCTCTGCTAAACCCTTTAGAACAATGCCCATTGTCCTTACCTGTGGGCTGGGATTGGTGCAGAGGTTCCCAACACAGGAGGTTATTGGTTCGCTTTGGTTCATCTGCTCATATGCTGCCACCTAGTGGTTCCTTCTCCTGTAGCACCCATGTAAAGTGGAGGGGACATTATGGACACTTCTGTGTTGCTTTTTCCCCCATGACCCAGTTCTAAATTGTCCCTTTCTCTTACCTCTTTATCCATCATAGACAAAAAAGGTTTCCTCTTGAAACTCCTGGGTCAGAACATCTGTAAATAAATAGTTGACATAAAATACTTTATTGAGAGACTTGGAGCCCATTGACGCCCCTGTTGGCTTCCTGGTTTCTCTCCGGGAGTGATGGAGATGCGTTCTTACTCCAGGGCTTCAGTATGGTTGCGACGGAAACGAGGAAGCTTACTACCAATCCAGGACCACTCTGAGCAGGCAGCTTCAGGAATGACATTTGTGTTGTAATGACATTTCGGTCGTTGCTCTGTTGCGTATCTTTGGAAAATTCTCGTGGACAGAGCCAGCCAGTAACAACAGCTAAGCTTCACTGAGCAGTTACTCTGCTTGGCATTGTTCCGAGGGTGTTACACCTATTAAATCCTTTGATCTTCCTATTACCTAGTGACTCAGTGAGATAGGGTCTGCCCCTTCTAAGGTGAGGAAGTTGTGGCATAAAAGGTCAAACATCTGACTCTAGAGAACACAGTAATCTGGGAGCTGGGATTTATTCCCAGGCTGTCTGGTTCTGGAGTTCCATCCTTAGCCACTACGTTTTTGCTGTGTCTTCAGCACGCAGCTGACCTGAGTGGCGAGAACAGGGAGCCCTGTGATCGCTAATGTGCCTCAAACGCCTCCCTCAGCCCCTAGCTGGGGCGCAGGACACAGTGGGATAGTTAACCAACCCAAGGCCTGGAGAGGAGCTCTCCAACGTGCTGACTCCAGGACCTTGCCTCTGGCTCTCAGGGAGATTCAGTCCAAAAGAAACCATCAAGGAAGGGCTGGCGCTGTGGCACAGTGAGCTGAGCTGCTGTAGCCCCTATCGGAGCATCGGTTTGAGTCCTGGCTGCTCTGCTTCTTCTTCCTTTTAAAGATTTATTTATTTGAAAGTCGGAGTTACAGAGAGGCAGAGGCAGAGACAGAAAGAGGTCTTCCATCTACTAGTTCACTCCCCAAATGGCCAAGCTCCCGGAGCTCGGCCGATCTGAAGCCAGGAGCCAGGAGCTTCCTCTGGGTCTCCCACACAGGTGCAGAGGCCCAAGCACTTAGGCCATCTTCTACTGCTTTCCCAGGCAATGGCAGAGGGCTGGATCCAAAGAAGAGGAGCAGCTGGGACTCAAACTGGCACCCATATGGGACGCCAGCACTGCAGGCGGTGGCTTTACCGGCTATGCCACAGTGCCGGCCCCTGCTCTGCTTCTGATTCAGCACCCCCTCCCTGCTAATGCATGGCCCAAGTGCTTGGGCCCCTGTCACCCACGTAAGAGACCCGGATGGAGTTCTGGGCTCCCAGTTTTGGCCTGGAACTGCCCCACCATTGCTCTCTCTTTCTCTATCACTTTCCCCTTCAAATACATAAATAAATAAATACATCCTTCTGAAAAATAAGCAAGAATAGTTGCTCCTCGATATCAGTGGGGATGCATCTCCCATAAGGCCCCCATCAGATACCAAAACATGTGGATGTTCAAGTTCCGTACACAAAATGCTGTAGTATTTGAATAGAACCTACACACATCTTCCTGTCTATTTTAAATCATTGCCAGATTACTGACAATGTTGAAGACAATGTAGACTGTTGCTATTCTCTATTGTGTAGGGAATAATGGCAAGAAAGAAGGCTGCCCATGTTCATCACAGACACGATTTTATCTGCTGTTGCTTGCGTCCATGCATGCAGAACCCATAGCTATGGAGCCAACCACAGCCAACTAACGGGAATCCAAGATGCGAGCTAGAAACCAGCAGGCCTGGCTTCAGCGCTGATTCTGATCTGAGAAACAATTGCCAGTGTCCTGCTCTCTGGGCTTTTCTTTCTTTCTTTTTTGGTTTATTTTATTTAAGATTTATTTTATTTATTTGAAAGAGTGACAGAGAGAGAGAGAGAGAGAGAGAGAGAGAGAGAGAGAGAGAGAGAAAGATCGATCTTCCATTTGGTTCACTCCTAGAATGGCTGCAATGCTCAGGATTGGGCCAGACTGAAGCCAGGAGCTCCCTCCCGGTTTCCCAAATGGGTGGCAGGGGCCTGAGTCCTTGGCCCATTGTCTGCTGCTTCCCAGGTGCATTAGGATCAGACGCAGAGCAGCTGGGACTCAAACCAGTGCTCCGATATGGGATGCCAGTGTTGTAGGTGGCAGCTTCGCCCACTGTGCCACGGTGCTGGCCTGTGCTTGTTTTCTGTCTGTCTGTCCCCTCCCACTTTGCTCGGAGGTAGTGAGACTTCCAGAGACAGCATTTTGATTCCATAACAAAAAGAAGCTCAGCGGGGTCTTCTGGCCTAGTAGTTAAAGTGCCCACTTCTCGTGTCAGAGTGCCTGGCTTCCATTCCTGGCTCTGGCTCCTGACTCCAGCTTCCTGTTAATGCGGAACCTGCTAGACAGAGGTGATGGCTCAACTGCTCAGGTCCCTGCCAGCCATGGAGATCCGGGGGAGTTCCCGCTCCTGACTTCAGCATGGTTCAGTCGCAGCCGTAGTGGGTGTCTGGGGAGTGAACCACTGGACGAGAGCTCCCTTAATGTCTTCGTCTCTCATATACAACAACAACAACAACAAAAAAACTGAATACCATCACACAGCAAAGAATAAAATCTGAAGTTTATTTGTGCTTTTCAAATCAGCCAAAACAACAAGAAACTTCTCCTCCTAGGGCTTGTCTTGCACCTTCTTTTTGACAGGCGTGGAGAGAGGGGGCCGAGTCAGCACCAGGCTGGTTTAGGAACAGGTCTGGGGAGTGTGGCTTCCCCACTTGTCTCACTGGTGGTTTACAGTCACCACAAGGTGGCTTGGGTCTCTGGATGGCGTAGGGGGTGGTGGCGGTCGGGAGTTGATCAGTTTCTTTATAAAGGCAGGACAGAGAGAAGAATATGTTTCCTAAAGGGGGAGAGATGCATACATTTGCTTTAATGATTCAAAACACAGAAGGCTAAAAGGACATCGGGTGGAAAGTCTCCCGTCGTTACCATCTTAGTGTTGCAGTTTTTCTGTCCCTGAAGGCAACCAATGCTCCTTTCTCTCCTTCTGGAAACAGCTCATACATATATTTTAAAAAGGTAAATGTAGCCTCCATTCCCAAATGGGGCAGATTCAGCCTACTCTTTTTTGTTGCTGCTGTTTCTTTTTTTCTAAAGTTTTTTTTTTTTTTTAGAAGATTTATTTATTTATTTGAAAGGCAGAGTTACAGAGAAGCAGAGGCAGAGACAGAGAGCGAGGTCTTCCATCCACTGATTCACTTCCCAGCTGGCCACAACAGCCAGAACTGGGCCGATCTGAAGCCAGGAGCCTGGAGCCTCTTCCAGGTCTCCCAAGTTCGAGCACAGGCCCAAGCTCTTGGGCCATCTTCCTTTGCTTTTCCAGGCCATGGCAGAGAGCTGAATCAGAAGTGGAGCAGCTGGGACTCAGTAGGGGATGCCGGCACTGCAGGCGGCGGCTTTACCCACTATGCCACAGCGCTGGCCCCTTTTTCTAAAGTTGTTAACATATCTCAGAATATATTTCATAATTTATTTTTTAACTTTTGCATAGAATTCAAGCTTATGAATGTGTTACAATTACTTGAACATTTAGGCCACTTCCAATCAGTTGTTACTACAAACAAGTAGCCTTCTATGCATAGCGTTTCACATGTGTGCAAGTATGGCTGAAGGAGAAACTCCTTCGAGTAGAATTATTGGGCTAAGGAGAATAAAGAGATAAACAACTTTAAACAAATGACAGAGTGAAGTAGGGTGAAGCTGTTTAGATTTGATAGAAAAATTCCAGCTCTTCTCCCTTCATGGTCAGGAAGCAGAGCCCTCATTTGGACAGTCATAAAGTCAAACCTTGAGCAACAGGCCCGGGCTGATGATGCTCTGTGGTGTACAAGGGCACCGGAGAGTAAGATCTATCCTTATGTACTCTCCTAAATGAACTCACTCAGCTGTGGCTGCACACTGGCATGGGCCCCAGCCTGCAGGACTCCAAGGACGCTCTGTATCACTGCCACATGGCTGTCATCCTTCGCCCCCAGCAACGGGGGCTGCCCCCACTTCCGGCTGGAAGACGAAGTGCAAGACATCGCGCCGGTCTTGGGCACCCTTCATCACTATTTGAATCCTAAACAAAACCCACTCCGCACCAAAGTGGCTCCTACTCTTATCGCGCCCAAAGCAAGCATTCACTCCCACTGTTTTAAAACATAGTGTGGTTCTTGCTCATAAGACACAAACTGTATTCTTTATGACTTCAAAGTTAATATGATTATGTCCTGGAGCATCCCTCATCCTGGCTTCCTGATCTTGGCCAGTCATGTTGCAATGTGTGGCCGTTTAGCAAAATGGTTCCCTAGATCTGGGGACACAGAAACCCAGAGTTTGTGGCAGAAGTTGCAACTTGCCTTTCAATATCTATCCTTCTCTTTTTGCGTACGTACTAATGAACCCCCCACTTTTAAGCTGGGCACAGGGAAACTTAGAATAAAGCCATCTTTGCAGTGTGGTCTGTCTGCAGATCCAAGTTCTAATATGTGAGCAAAAGTGGAGGGGGGCACGCAACATTTGAAAAACGTCCTTAAAGGGAAAGGAGACGCCCTTCTCCTTTCATTTTCTTTCTCGCTAGGTAGGATGTGGATGTGTTAGCTGGAGCTGGAGCATCCTTATTGACCATGAGGTAACCTGGAGAATGTTGGGCACCCACAATGGAGCATAAAGAGAAGGTACCTGGGACCTGCACCTCTAGAGTTTTACAGATGAGAGAGAAAAAAGCTTCTGTGTTAATTAAGTCACGCTTATTTTAGATTTTCTGTCATTTTTTAGCTGAACCTAACCCTAATTGACACAGTCCCCAAATCAGGAAAAAATACTTCCAGACCCATTTTCTTTCAATGGTGAAGCATTAGCATCACTTCTGAAAAACGAAGAAAAGCCACTTCCCTCCCAGCCTCACAGAGAAAGTGCGTCAGGGCCGACAGTCTCCAGCCTACCGGGGCGGTTCGGGGTGACGTTCTGGAACCTGGGCTTCAGTTCTCCTCCAGGTCAAACGCGGTGGTGAGATACTCCTTAGGGACGATGCCAACGAGGCTGTTGAGCTCTCCTACCCACCAGCCATACACGTTGTACTCCTGGAGGGGGAAAGAGGGCGGTTTCAGTTGGCGTTCGGGCCTTCTCCTGTCTATGTGTTGCCGAGATCACACGGAGACACTGCTGGTGGCTCCTTAGTTGGCACCATTGGTATGAACAGTTCATACCCTGAGGGGATCATTCAATTCACAGACGCCATCTGGAGGGGACAGCAAACGTTTGCATGGCGCTGGCTTCCTGTTTGCATCACCACCTTAGCATATTGGACACCATGGCTGAACCTAAGAAGCTTTGTATGATTTTAACCAAACAGAAGAGTAGGCCCTTTGCAGAGAACACTATCGCTATTCAGAAGGTCATTTCAGAGTTCACATCAATACTGTTATTCACCAAGCATCTTTTTTTTTTTTTTTTTTGACAGGCAGAGTGGACAGTGAGAGAGAGACAGAGAGAAAGGTCTTCCTTTATCGTTGGTTCACCCTCCAATGGCCGCTGCGGCCGCGCTGATCTGAAGGCAGGAGCCAGGTGCTTCTCCTGGTCTCCCATGGGGTGCAGGGCCCAAGCACTTGGGCCATCCTCCACAGCACTCCCGGGCCACAGCAGAGAGCTGGCCTGGAAGAGGGGCAACCGGGACAGAATCTGGTGGCCCGACTGGGACTAGAACCCAGTGTGCCGGCGCCGCAGGCGGAGGATTAGCCAAGGGAGCCACAGCGCCGGCCAAGACCAAGCATCTTCTCTGTGCAAGTGCTGTTGGGGTTCCTGTGGGAGGTCTACTGATGAACTCAAACACTGCTTGACATCAGGAGCTCACAGCATAGAACAATGGGCTTTGGAGGCCGACAGGCTGGGAGCGAATCCCTGCACGGCCATTTTGGAGCCACGTGACCTCAGGCTGTCTCAGCCTTACCTTCCTATCCATAGGAGCAGGGGTGGAATCTGCCCCCCCCCGTGCTGTGGGGAGGGGTAGGTGACATTGCTGAGGCAGAAACAGGGGCGGGACATTGAGAGTGACAGGCAGGAAGGACGGAGTGCCCCCCAGCGAGGGTTTAAAGGAGAGCTAAGGGGTGGTCGCGAGGCTGAGGAAGGAGCTCCTTGAATGCAGGCGCGCTTCGCGCACACGGGAGCAGCTCCGTCGGGCTCCCCTCAGAAGCACCAGGAAATCATCAGGGAACTTGGCGAATGCGACATGCGCTCGAGGTGAGCGGGGCAGGAGGAACGGTGGGACTAACTGCTTTTGCACCATTGCTGAGCTCCAGTAGAAAGAAAAAGAAGGGCAAGAAAGGCAGGTTGGAGAGCCAGAAGGCCCCGGCTCCCTTGCGTTAACTGGGGACCGTGTGTCTCCCTCCTCCAGCTCTGCCGCCCCCACCCTGGCAGCAGGTGCCTTTTCCCCTCCCGCCAAGAGAAGACAGGCCGTCAGATTCGCCAGCCTCCAGCCACCAAAGCCAGGACTGACAGGCCCCTCTCCTGTTGCAGTGGGGAGGCGTCCCCGCCCTGGTTTACGGCTGTCCCTCACCACGCGCACTTGGAACCCGCCCCCTCCTCCTCAGAGACGGGGTCCTCTGGGGTCCGGGGTAAGGGCCCCTTCCATCCGCACTGACGTCCGCCTGAGCTTCTGACCTCTTTGGAAGCAGCTGTGAGAGTCTCCAGTGCACGTGAGTCCCCCTTTCTGCTGGACCTCGCCGACTTCACTTCCCAACGCCTTGGAGAGTTCGGCCACTTCCCGCCCCTTTCTTGCTCTCCATTCGCCCTTCAGGCCGCTCTCAGCAGGCGTCTGCTCCCGTCATCCCACGGACAGACGCTCCGTCTCCTCCCAGCTCAAAGCCTCCGGTCCCCTCCAGTCCTTTAGTTACTCGATTCCTCAGCAGTGCTGGTACGACTGACCCTGCTTAAGGCATTTGCTTCTCTTAGTTTCTATAACTGCACTGACATGGTTCCTTCTACCTCCCTGTTGCTTCTTCTCATTCTTTGTAGGCTCATCTTGCTCTCTCCTTCTGCTCCGCTCGTCTTCCAGGGTTCTGCCCTGGCCCTTCTCTGCTAACCCGCTGCACTTTCCTCGAGCGATCCATGTACCTCCATGGTTTAACCTCCACATCTGTGAATGACTCATGGCCAGGGCTGCCTCAGATCCAGGGCTTGGGTCCCGAGATCCAAGAGCATGTCCACCAAGCAGCTCAGGCTCAGTACGTCCTAGATGTGCCCATCATTCTGCTCTACCCCCAGCTCCCCTTCCAGACGATCTTCACCCCTTGTTTTCTCCATCTCAGTGAGTGGCTACTTCCTCTGTACAACTTGGTAACTCAAGCCAGAAACCCAGGAGTGTGTTTTCCCCAGCTTCACCGCCTTTCCCAGTAAACCCTGGAGCCCTGGAAATTCTCTTTCCAAAGCCTTACTGGAATCTCCCCTCAGCTCTCCACCCCCTTCACTGATGCCCTGGGGTCATGTCATTGTGGTCTCTGGTGAGGACTACCAAAACTGCCGAGTCAGCATTCTTGTTTCCTTCCAATCTTCATTCTGCAGCTAGAACTTTTCTGAAATGCACATTGATAACATCACTGCCTTGCCTGAATCCTTTCAGTGGGTTCCTACAGTCAACGTCTTGGTTTTTAAAATAGTTATTTGAGGGCCCAGCGCTGTGGTGCAGTGCCTGGCCTTAAGTGCCGGCATCCCATATGGGCGCCGTTTCGAGACCCGGCTGCTCCACTTCCGATCCAGCTCTCTGCTGTGGCCTGGGAAAGCAGTGGAAGATGACCCAGGTCCTTGGGCCCTGCACCTGCATGGAAGACCCAGAGGAGGCTCCTGGCTCCTGGCTTTGGATCGGCACAGTTCCAGCCGATGTGGCCAATTGAGAAGTGAACAATTGGATGGAAGGCCTCCCTCTCTCTTTCTTTCTGCCTCTCCTCTCTGTGTAACTCTGACTTTCAAATAAATAAATAAATCTTTAAAAAAATTTAAAAATTAAAAAATAAAAGATTTGAGAGACAAAGAGACGAGGAAAGACAGACAGTTCACTCCTGTCCTCAGAATCGACACAATGCCGCGTTTGGGCCAGGTTGAAGCCAGGGGCTGGGAATGCAATCCGGGTCTCCTATCTGGGTGGCAGGAACCCAATTACTTGAGCCATCATGGCTGCCTCCCAGGGTCCGCATGAGGAGGAAACCGAAGTCATGAGCTGGAGCCAGGTTTCAACCCCCAGCGCCTCTCGTGTGGGACGTGGGTGTCTTAACCACTGAGTTAAATGCTTGCCCCTTTCAACTTCCTGACAAGACAGACAAGGCTCAGCATGACTTGGTCCCACTCGCCGCCGGCCAGGACTGTCAATCACTCCCTAATCTGGCGAGCCCTTGGGAAAACAGGACTTTCTCAGCCACTCCCATGAGCCCCAGGTGCTCTCACCTTGGCGCCTTCCCTCAGCCTGATCCTCAGCAGCCTTTGGATCTCAATTCCGCAGTCACCTCTCTCCAGGAACCTCTTCTCCCCACTTTCTGATGAGGTCCACAGGGCCCACCGCACCAGGCCCTTCTCTGGGAAGGAGTTCTTCATGCTGCCTAACATCTGCCTATGTGTCTCGCTGTCACCCGCAAGATGCAAAGAGCTGAGGGCCGTCTTGTTTGCTGATGCTGTGGTACCCAGCACAGACCGGGCCACACAAACACTTGTTCAATGAGGTTCTGATGAAATGAAGGGGCAGTGGGACTCGGCGCTCTCAGGAGAGCAGGTCTATTTACTACGAACTCCAAGCTATTTCCCTGCTGATGGAAATGGTTGTGGCAGGAAGAGATCAACTGCCTATGGAGACAGTCGCCCCAGATGGAGCCCTAAATACCAAGGAGAGGCTCAAACGCCACAGCAAGTAAGGCTACTGACCTGATCCTTGTGGGAGCAGCAAGCTGCCTTTTTCTTTCTAAAATCTGACACAGAGAGAGAGAGAGAGAGACAGACACGCACACACACACACACTCACACACACAGAGGTCTTCTGTCTGCTGGTGCCCTCCCCAAATGCTTGCAACAGCTAGGGCAGGGGGCCAGTCCAAAGCCCATAGCGCGGAACTCAATCTGGGTGGCAGGGACCCAAGTACTTGAGCCATCACTCCTGCTGTCTCCCAGGGTGCACATCAGCAGGAAGCTAAAATTGGAAGTAGAGCCAGGATTAGCACCCAGGCACTCCAATATGAGATGCAGGTATCTTAATGTTTGGGTCAAACACCCACCCCATGAATTGCCTTTTACAAAAATCATTAATAAATATTGGAATGCACCCACTATTCTGCACTTTCTCATTCCCTTCTTTCTCCAGGGCAACTTCTTCGTGCCATTTGCACTGCCTTATGGGAAATTACCCAGAATCCTTTAGCCTACGACTGTCAGGACATTTTACATTTTTTTCTTTATTTATGTTTGGAAACAGAGACAGCCAGACAGACACAAAGAGGGATGGAGAGATCTTTCATCCTCTGGTCCAGTCCTCAAATGGTCACCACGGCCAGGGCTGAGCCAGGGCTGAGCCAGGGGCCTGGAACTCCGTCCAGATCCATGGGTGGCAGGGGCCCAAGCGCTGCAGCCATCACCTGCTGCCTCCCAAGAGGTGCTTTAGCAGGAAGCCGGATGGAAGCAGTGTTGCTAGGGCTTGAGTCAGGCCCTGCGATATGGCATCTTCACAGCGCCAAACACCCATCTCCTATGTGTTATTTTTGCTTTTAAAAATTCATGTCAGAACATTCTGAAGCTCCCCTCGGTACCAGTCATGCTGCCACCCATTTCCCAACACTGAGTGAGGGCAGGTTCTGCCTTCAGTCTTCTGTCAGCGCTGCCCTGTGTTGCCTGAGCCTCTGGACTGTTCAAGTGGATGGGGCCTCGCCGGGGAGGGGATACACGTGCTGCGTCTCCCTCTCACTGTAACTCGGAAAATCTGGCATTCGCCCTTCTGCGATCCCACAGCACAGGGGAGGCCCAGGTCCGGCTCCCAGTCTTTGGCTCAAAGTCAATTTGCTTAAACACGTGGCAAGTGTGGCCTTCTGCCTGCCAGCTGCCCCAGCCTCATGACCTGCAGAGGTTCGCAGAAGGCATTTGCTCCCCGGGGATTCCAGGACTCCTGACTCTGACTTACTCCACACGGCTCCCCGTTAGCCCTCATGCCAGGAGTAGGGACCAGGCCTTGGGAAGGTACTCTCTGCCAACTCCAAGAGGAAGCAAAATGAGGCTCCGCAGGGTACCTGCGAAGGCCGGACTCCCTGTGACTTCACTCTTGCTTGAGGGGAACCCCGACCTGCCGACCGCAGACGCCGTGGCCTCACCACGGTGGTGAGAGCCGAAAAGAGAGAAATCAACTCTCTGCCCTTCAAAACAAAAGAGCGGGCAGAAGTGTGAGGAGGATGGCACCGGCTCACAGACCATATGTCTCCTGCTGCGGGTGCCTGGGAGCTCAATCAAAGCACCTACAGGTCCTGAGATCTGTCTTTTCCAGATTTTCTCCCTTGGCTGGATACCCACGAAAGGGCTGCAGGGCTGCGATGTTTAAAGCATGAATGGAAAATTTCTAGCCTTCTCTCCCACTACCACCCCCCATGCATTGCTCCAGCCCAATCTGAACACCACGAGGTATTTTAAAATAATTTCTACTTTGATGAATTGCTGGGGAGTCCACGATTGCTCATAATCAAAGGGAGAAAAATGCAAATGAGATCCGGCCGAGAACCATCACCACCAAACGTTTATTTCACTGCACAGTGCCAGAAAGAATTAAAACAACATTAAACTCACAGCAATCATGTTTAAGCCCTCGTTTCCAAGTGCCAAATTGCACCACTCTGGATCATACAGATGTTCGTTAATTATGCTAATTTTTATTAAACTATTAAAATGGAGAGAGTACTGGCTCAGCCAGGCAGACCCCAGCTCTGAATGAACTCTGCTCTTGTCTAGAGGAGCTAATTTACTGCATTTTTATTAAGTTGCTGATTCTTGGATTTTAGTTTTAGGATGGCAGAGAGAACCACATTTCCGGGATCATTGTTTTCCATAAAGTCTGACTTCTCCATGGCCAGATGTCTGGGAGGACTGGGAGCGTGCTGTGAAGTTCCCAGGAGGCAGGAAACTTCTCCAGGCGGCAGCGTGTTCACTTTCAAAGTGACGGGGCTCCCCTACAATGACAGTGCTGAGGCCTCAGAACGCCACAAGCACTCAGCTTCGGCGTGGACTGAGGGGCAGCAGAGCTGGGATTTTAACAATGTGAGACTCTTAACTGAAGACACTTTAGAGAAGAACATAAAAAGCTATTAAAAAGCCGGCACCGTGGCTCAACAGGCTAATCCTCCGCCTTGCGGCGCCGGCACACCGGGTTCTAGTCCCGGTTGGGGCACTGGATTCTGTCCCGGTTGCCCCTCTTCCAGGCCAGCTCTCTGCTGTGGCCCGGGAGTGCAGTGGAGGATGGTCCATGGAGGTCCTTGGGCCCTGCACCCCATAGGAGACCAGGAAAAGCACCTGGCACCTGGCTCCTGCCATCGGATGAGCGCGGTGCGCTGGCCGCAGCGCGCCGGCTGCAGCGGCCATTGGAGGGTGAACCAACAGCAAAGGAAGACCTTTCTCTCTGTCTCTCTCTGTCTCACTGTCCACTCTGCCTGTCAAAAAAAAAAAAAAAAGCTATTAAAAAAAAAAACCCACAATAAGTCTTCATGTCGGCCTTGTGTTTTGGCCACACAATCTTTTCAGATGCCTGCACTTGAAAGTGTAAGAGGTGTCCATTGTACATATTTTACAGCTCTCTTAGATACCTGTTTCTCTTCCTTGAACTTCCACCCCCACCCCCACCCCCCATGAAGAAGTCTTAAAAAGGAAAAAGTTGGCTCTTTGGACTGCATTTTCCCATTGGAGATGTTGGCTGTGGCACGGCTGAGCGGAGCGCAGAGGGAACCGGAAATAGATGTGACAACAACCAGAAGTGTTTATGGGGGGATTGCACACTGCCATAAAAGGATTTATGCTGCTAATCGCCATCAACAAGGAAAAAAAAAAAAAACAAACCAAACAGCCCTACCAAACCTTCCATAAAAAGAACAGCGAATTCTATAAATGAAAAGCAGTGTGGCCACCAACGCTGGGACAGCTCACAGCGGCGCTCTGCCTCCAGTGGCTTCCCATTGCTGTTTATGGTTTCAAGACTATCACAGACCTCCTCGGCGCTCCTCCTGTCACAGGGCCCTGAGTCCCTGTGTGGTGCTGCGCATACCCTGTCAGTAGGTGTCAGGGGGTGTGGGGGAAGACCAGCAGGCGCCCATCATAAGCCTTAAAAGAGATTAAATACCCCTACTCCATGATTGCTGCATTTTAATTTCTCTCCTCCCTGCTGGTTCCTATTTGTATAAGCTCTTCCATGGCTCCCCTGGAGTAGCACAGACATGACCTGGAATGACCATCCCGTCTTGGGATGAGAATTCAATTTCTAGGCTCAGTGAATCCTAGGCTGTTCCAACAAAAGGAACTCGCCACCCTCTAGGGCACAGATTCTTGAAACCTGGAGTCTGGACCTCTGGCCTGTATGCAGGTGGCTGGGAAAGGGCCTTCGGCTCCCCAGAAATCAGTGTCAGTTTGCTGCACCTGCGTACAAGAGCCTTGTCCCTGAGACTTTCGGTCAGGCTCCATAAGGGGGAAGAGCTCTCTGCTGCTTGTGAACCAGCACTGTAGGGGAAACGCAATGGTCTTTCTGGCCTGGACCTGTCTGCACTTTGGCCCAGTGTGGCCACGCCCTCAGCACCCCTTTAAAAAAATACACTGAAAGAATCAAGGATCCTCATTCCGCCGCTCTCCTAGGCTTCAGCCCTCGGGTGCTGGGGTCCACCCCTTCTCCAAAGGCTGACCGAACTTGAGTGTCCCCTCTAAGGCACCACCTCTTTAGCTGTGACTTAGAAGTTGTGGTGGCCTCTCGAAGCTTCCATCCAAATCCAACGTCCCCTGAGAACATTCCTGATAGAAACATCAGAAGGGGCCATGGGCTTCCAAGGAACAAGGTTCCCAGAGGACGGCTCACACGTTGGTTCCTTCAGCCACCTGAGTGCTTGTAAACCAGCGAATTCCTCTTCAAGAGAACAATCGATCAGTCCCTAACGTGAATGATCAATAAAAGCTTGATATACGAATGGGAAAAAGCCAATCAATCACAGAATTATTGGTTTATGATTGCTTATTTATCTTATTAGTGTTTGTGCCTCATACATTATCATTAGTAAATGGGGGTGGAAGGTGGGGATTTTAATTCCTAAGCAGAGTAGCTTTGCAATACTCTAGGATCAGCCAAAGAACGTTATATTTTTTACTCTAGATGGGCCCACAAGTCCTCTACTCTTAAATCCAATTTTGGACATTTTGTGCTTTCTCAGGATGTAAATTATTAAATAAACTGAGGGCTCCAACTCAGCGCCCTTCCAACTGAAAAACGAGGCTGAGCGTGGGAATTGCTCACCAAAGACAAACAGGTGCCCCTGACAGGACAGGCAGCTTTATGAAGAGGTTTTCCTAAGGAGACAGCAGTAGGGTGGCTGGTGGGTTAGCGGTGCTGGAGCCTGTGAGAGGATCCGCGCTCGGCACTTGGCTGCTACCCCGGGCCGCTTGGCAGCTTCTCCGGGCTGGTTTGCACTGTTTTAAGTTCTTGGCAATCCTTTTCTCTTTTTCCATTATTCAGAGTTTTGGTCTATAAATCATAATAAAAATGAATCATTAAATTTGCCTCAATTGAGCCAGTTTTATTTATTGTGAAATTTCAGGGTACTTGCTAACCTTGGAGATGGATAGGCCTGGATGCTGGGGGGAACAGACCCAAGTGTAAGGAAGGGGTTGGGGAAAGGCCGGGGTGGTAAGCCGAAGTGGATTGGAGGGCTCAGGGCGCCGACTCTACAAAGTGCACCCCACTCCCCAGTGCCTAAGCCTGGGGAGAAGGCTGCTCTCCACATGGAGTCCCCAGGCCTTGAAGGGCAAGGCCATGGACAGCCTCGGGTCTGAAGCTCACACACTGACCAGGGTGGTGGTGCAGGGTCCATGCATGCACTGGACGGTGTCGGTGATGGCGGTGTGAACAAAACACAGAGTGGACACACAGGCCTAGGGGACAGAGAAGTCACCCGCTATGAAGGGAAGAGGGGGAAGCAAGACAGTCAGGGAGGCAGCAAACAACTTGAACTCTACCTAAGGAAGAGAGAAAGGAGAAAGGGAAGGTAAACACTTTGCAGATGGGCACAAACAAGGTGCCAAGTGCAGGATTCAGGAACAATAGCACCATTTCCGAGCTGATAGGATTGTGAGACCATGTGAGACGGGCGTATTAATATGGATTCCATAAACTGTGCAGCTCGCAGCTCTGCACTGCGCTGTTTTGCTCTGACCGCAGTACCAGCCTCAGGCACCACAACACAATTTGGAAACAATGTGACGGAAATGTTTAATCTGCTCGGCCCATCTGTGCTGCGTATTTCTCCAGATCTCCCTGAGAGAGGCGCCTCGAATCTCCACATTGCCTTTAATATTCTCCTAAATCACCTCCCCACCGCACTTCAAGGGCCATTGCTACAATATCACAGGTTCATCTGAAGTGCAACGGGGAGGGGGGGCAGGGGGGAGGCACAGGCTGGGAGATTTTTTATTTTAAAATAATTTCCAGAGATCGTCTTTTCTGCTTCCTTTTAAAAAAAAAAAAAAGAGGGGAAAAGTTATTCTACTGTTGCCGTAAGGTTATTGAAGTTGTTTGGTGCAAAACAGGGTAGGATAGAGCGGAATCATTCTCCAAAGAATTATTTTTATTAATCTCGATTCCCTCGATTGGACGTGGGAGGCGTGAGCAGATGCTCCCTTCCTCCCCTTTTCTCGCACCTTGCTGGGGTGATGTGTTCATCTGGGGCCACAGCACGGAGTCCCAGCCTGGTGGTTCCCAGGGCCAGCCCTGACCCTGCCCTGCCCTAAACAAAGCCACCTTGTTCAGGACAAGTAGGCATCTGGCCCCTGCTTCTCGCGTTCTCATCGGGAGAGGGCACCGTCCTTGATTTCTTACTGTCTGAGACTTCCCCTCTGTAGGTGTAGATGTTGGGTGTCGGCTTTCCGCTGCCTTTCCTTGCCTGACTGTGCCTGATCCGGGGAGTTGGGGTTAAGGCTGTAGGATGCGAGGGTGGGTTTTTGGGGGGATAAAGAGAAGATGACAAGTCACCATGGTGCAGACCCCAGACAAATGGAAGAGAGTTGCCCATCACCCAGGAAATTAGGATGCATTTTGCTTTGTGAATTAAAGAAATGAATAATTTAATCCTCAGGATCGTTCCGGCGAGGGAAAGGCAACGTCCCAGTTGCGGAGCCTACAGCCTGTCGGTGTGTTACATCATCTGCACACATAAGCGTTTCCATGACAACCGCTTAGAGCTTCATTTCCTGGATCCCTCTAGGGGGTGTCACAGCCAGATCCACCTGCTTTTCACCCTACCCTCGGTGGGGTCATGGTGAGGTCGCCAGAATAAATGAACGTGGGTACTAATGATCTGTTTACTGCAGTTTATGCTCTGTGTGTGTCAGGGGCACGCACATTTAGAGAGCTCATTATGGTTGCAATTAGAATGCACCATCGCTAGATATTTAACTCCTTTTTCTTTTAAATTAGCATTTTAATAACATTCTTTGAGCAGAGAAACAAAATGACCATTTTTCACGGACAAACTTCTAGCTGTAGGTGCAACTTTAATGGCAAAGTTGTGAAGGGGAAAGAAGGGAGGGGGGAAAAAAGGCCATTTTTACTACTTTCACCCTCCTCCTTACCAAAAGGATATTTTTATTTGCTTTCCAACACACTCAATTTCCTAAATTTGTTTGGAATCCAATTATTTTGGGCGGTTTAAAGTACCGAACTCTTGTTGGACGGAAATTAGCTGCGATTGAAATTGACTTTTTCCGTGACCTGTGAAAGGGGCTAAAATAATTACAAGTGTGTGGAAGCAACCCTGTCTTCAGGAGACCCTTGCTATAGGATCGAGCTGTGGTGGGAAGGAGACCCCTGTCAGGGGACCTCCATACTGCCTCGGCGAGGGCTTTTTGCCTTAACATTGATGGCAATTACGGTTTCTGTTTTGGAAGACTTAGGCTTAGCTCATTAAGGCTAAGCGATGACAAAAACTTGTTGTAGACATGGTGAACAAGCAGCAGAGAGAACGAAAGCAAAAGCCCGGCATCCTTTGCCATTTCAACACGGCGAGATCTTGCAGCATCAAAAAGCAGGAGAGAGATGACAGGACAGGAAAAAGAGGATATTGAGACCCATGTGGTCAGCACGCTCCAGAAGGCACTTTTTTTTTTTTTTTAAGGAAACAGCCAACACCTTTTCTAGGTGTTTACAGATGCCCTGTTTGTGTAAAGTACAGTGAAA
Source organism: Sylvilagus floridanus (assembly GCA_949820135.1). Classification (NCBI taxonomy): domain Eukaryota; kingdom Metazoa; phylum Chordata; class Mammalia; order Lagomorpha; family Leporidae; genus Sylvilagus; species Sylvilagus floridanus. The sequence goes on from OX463237.1 coordinate 24,007,506, forward strand.
AATAACAATTTGAATGTTTCGATTATCTTTCCCAGTCCGTTCCATTTTCATTATTTATTTCCTATAAATCGGGACCTTGCTGAACATAATTCTGCAGACAAGGAGGTGGATGGGACAGCCCGTGTGAACGAGGAGATAGATGGCGGGTGCGTGTAAGATAGATGCTAGACGTTTATGAAAAGGAGCAGTATGCCTGCCTGGGAACATCCACAGAATAGAGTAAGCAAGCAAGCGTGCAAACCCTAACGGGTATTTGTAGGTGGGAACGGAAAAAAGGTGCAAGGACCAGGCACAGAGAGCCTGAAACCATTTGCACCCCACCCCCGCCCCGAAAATCCACATCCAAGTTCCGCCCGAGATGCCCCATGCTTGCCGGGCTCCCGTGACTCTTAGGAGCCTTTCCATGACAACAGACAGGGATTTCGCAGCCTGAAGACTTTGGAGGTCAATAGTTGAAAAAGCAAGAGTCAGAAAGAGAGATCTTTATCCACAGGCAAACAATCCCACGAACCCCCTTCCCCAACCACAGAAGGAAGAAAAAATTTAAAGATGCAGCAGAAAAAAAAAAAAAAAGCAAACAGAGCCTTTCTGCAAATGCAGGTTTAAAATGTTTATGCTTTCGTATCAGCCTAGTTGCACCTTAGAATCTGCCATTTCATAAATAAAATACGGATGCCATAGACTATAATTTGGTGATAGCTACCCCAGGACATATCTGGATGCACTTCTGTTATTTTAATTAAATACTGCATTATGGTTTGTGACAACTCCACAGCTACAGCGTAAATGAATTCAGAATTAAAGTGTTACTTAGGCATCCAGTAATTTTTGTTTCATTCCTCAGTTTTACAAAGCAAATAGCTATAAAATCAAGATGTTTGTTCATTTACAGATGGAGCAGGATTGTCGTCGGGGCTTTTTTTTTCTCCTTAATCCTCACGCACAGAGAGGAAGACGGAGCTTGGAGTCTGGCTCCTGACACTCTTAGCTCACGATCCACATCACAAAGAGAAGCATCCTCTTGACTGGAATGCGAAATGCTGAATATTAATTGCTAGTATTATGCTTATCTTTCTAGCCGGGTGCTGTCTTTGAGCAATTATCCTGATGGGCTGCGGTCTTGCATTGCCAGATTTTTCTCCTTTGTTGAACAGTTAGAAACCAATTTTATTTTATTTTATTTTATTTTTTTAAAAGGCATGGCTCACAATGGCCCACAGAAGTTTTTTGTATTTGGAACTCTTCCCAAATACAGAAGATTCGTGAGGATGGAGAGACCGCCGAATCTCTGCGTCCGAAAGAAAAGAAAGTTTTTATAAATATTAAAATCTGAGTGTTTCCTTAATGAAGCTGGAGAGGGCATTACAACTTGACATAACCAATGGGTTAGTTTAAGTGTCACTCCACCAGCAAATCACAGGGAAGCTCCAGGGTACTCTCAGGTGCGGGTTTTCACTCAGAATTAATGTGGTAGAGCGGAAGGGCTTTTGTTCAAATCCGAGGATTTAATTGTATCTTTAATGTGTCATACGTCAAGATGAAAGTTTGCGAAGGGCAAGTTTTCGGAAACCATCGCCCATTATTTCTAATTTGAGAATCAATATGATCTTTTTATTGCCTTAAATACCATTATGTCTGGGAATGTCTGCAAAACCCAGGTTTTCCTTGTTCTAATCGATTATCCCAACCCCCCACAACTAATGCTGTCTCTTGTGTAGCAGCGGCCACCCTGTGTGTTCCCAGTGAGGTCCCAGCTTTCGTCAGCATTTTGCTACTTTGGCTGGAGAGCTGAACCCATGCAGTACCCAGAAGCACTGGCAGGGACGGTCTGGGAAGGCTGGATTCCTTTTGAGAAAATAATTACACAGAAACAAAGCTTTTGCGACGCCTTGTAAATCGGGCATCTCACCGAAATGTCAGGCAGCCTCGTTGGCAGATTAGTGAGGAGTTTATTACTAAATCTCTGTCTAATAAGCGTGCAGCTGACTCTGAGGAGCTGCCTGCTGTAATACAGGCGGCGGGAAACGGAGGGACTGCCACAGTTAAAGACACAAATTTCCCCCATAATATATTCGAACGGAAACCTCTGAATCCAATACTACATGGGCATATCTAATAAATTCACAATATTTCAGTCTCAACAGCCTTCACCGGTTAGTTTTAAAGATTTATGTGGTAAAAAATTACTCAGTGATGAATATGGTTTATTCTGTGCAGTATTGGAGGTATAAGGAATTAAACTACCGTCTTTAACAGTGAATTTATTATTACCTCTGTCAAAAGACGAAGCCTTTAACAGCATTTGTTATAAATTCCCTGCAAAATAAATGGCTGGAGTTTTTTTCACGCTGGAGTTTGCGAAGCACAGGGCGATTCTGAGCATGAACCTAGTCCTGCCAAGGCTGACATGGTTCTAGGTAAACATTCCTGGCTGGGCTTCCTACTTAATGATCTGGCCTGGGACTTTGCACCTGACTGCAAAGTGTGTGTGTGTGTGTGTGTGTGTGTGTGTGTGTAGAAAGTGAAGAGTCCTGTCCAGGAACAAGGAAATTAAAGAGGAAAATGCCAATCTTATTCTCCTTCTCTCTCTCTTTCTCTCTCTCTTTTAATGGATTTTAAAATAAATGGCCAGATAGGGTTGATAAGCAAGCAGGCCTCCTGTGTGTACATGTGTGCGTGCACTTGCACGCGTACACAAACACCCTCTCCCTTTTGTCCTCTCTTGGAAGGGGTGTCTCCTCATTTATAAAAATTACCTGGAAGGAATGAGGCTGCCAGGGTTTGTTCTAGACGATTGGTTTCTGTCTGGGGGAAAGGAATGGCCTCCACTGAATTTGACCGGTGTGTGACCGTTGCCTTCCAGCTGACCCCAAACCCCAGCCCCATCCTCCCAAGTCTGCAGCCTCCCATAGGGGTTATTGATGAGAGCAAACGCCATCACCACCGTCACCTTCGTCATCACAGCACGGTGTTGACCCGCTTGTTAACATGCGATGCGGTGTGGGGACTGCTTCTGCTCCTCCTTTGCACCGTCATAAATAAGAAAAGATAATTTTGCCAGTGGTGTCCCCTCTCCCACCCCCTTTGCTTAGGTCAGGGGTGAATCACAGGTCTTTGACGGGCACAGGTCAGTTTCATCACAGTCCGGGCAGGCTCTGCCCTAGGCCCCTTTCTCCCCACTTACTGCCCCCAAATCACCTCCCAAATCACCCTGCCCATCCCCCACCCAGCCAAGCGGAGGGGACAGTGCCTGAGGAAGTCCTGAATGGACACTAGATGTCACCAAACGCCTCCTTTCCCTCAGAGCCCTGAAATTAAAAAAAAAAAAAAAAAGGAAAAAAAAAATGCCTTCATTTAAAGCAATTGAAAGAATTAACTTCTCTGCTTTTATGAGGGTTGTCGTCGCATTCAACTAAGCGCACTTAACAGAGGAAGTACGGCTGCATTCAGATCATTTCTACAACAGACAAATCTCTTTTGGAAAGGAAGGGGTCAACGGAGGGGACCACATTCTCAAGTGGAGGTGAGAGAAGTGGAGGTGAGGGGCAGGGACCAGGTACTGGCTCCTCAGCTCCTCGGCCAGGGGGAGGCAGGACAGGGCTCCAACCCACAGTGACAAGGTCTGTCCATTCTTGTCTTTAGGAGGCCCATGGCCATCTGACAGCCTCGCATGTTTCACATTAAACTTGACCTTCTCTGTAAGGCTCCTGTTTCCATCAGCAGAGAGGACAGCCCCAGACTGGTGTGCGTGGGCCATGACAGTCGTCTCCTGCGCTGGCTAAGCCACAGCGTGGGAGTAGGCACACGGCTTAAGCAGTGTCCAACTTGTTGCTCCAGAGCTGATTTGCATGGAAGTAAGGTGTTGGACGAGGCCCTAGGGGAGTTTAGGGCCGAGTCTAGGGGCATACGTCCAAGCCCGAGGGAAGCAGTCTCCCGACTCCGTCTACCTGAGATGACAGGCCTCATCCCGGGTCTCTTCCTTCTAGCCATTCGAGACAGAGTTCCTGAATTTGGCTTATTGGCTGGATAGCTGATGTTACCATAGTAAACTCCTTCTAGAAAACAGGAGGCTTATTTTTTTAAGTGGGCCTTTAAGGGTTATCTGGCAGAGGGGACGTTTAGAAAGAATGCTCCCTAGTGAGAGAGTCGGGAGCTAGGAGGGCAGGTCACGCCTCTGAAAGTTGGGACTTGGGACTCGTCTTATCCAAATAGAGGCTTCTTAGCTCTCTTCTCCCACCCTTAACGAGTGACCAGAGCATGCTGGGCCATGGAACACCTGGGGCTCCTCCGATCAGAGGCACGAGGCTGGGACACAGTGTTACTGCACCTGCCCTGTCACGCCTGGTGCCCAGGCTGAATGGATTTTTGGAGTACACCTGTTGTTGAACCCCTGCCAAGTACTGATGGCCACTAACCCCCAAATCGCTTTCCCCCGCTGTTGATGTTTGGAATGTCAGACAGCGCGGAGCAGCAGCCGGCGTGTATTTCAAACACAGCAGATGGATTTTTATATTAGCTCCTATTTCATGTTCAGGCAGAGCGACCGCCACACTAAAACCGCAGCCTCGGTGCTGCCGGGTTTGCTTCTGTGAGATTAATTCTGTGAAATTAATTGGGACAAGATTGAAAAGGAAATTAAAATGCAGCTGAGTGAACAGGCCTTTCAAACACCTTCTCCCTGCTCTATTCAAACTTGAATTCTGCAGTGGTCGCTGGCATCGTGGGGAGTAAGTTATGAGAGGCGGGCTCTCAGGAGCCATCGGTTACGTTTGAGGAGACCTGCACCAGTCCCACAATCTGGAGCCACTGAAGAGCGCTAAGCACCCCGCTGTGGCCTTCGCTGTGTCCTGGCTCTGGGGAGGAAGGCAGGCTCAGGCCCTCACTAGAAAAAAGCAGTCAGAAATATCTGGGCCCAAAAGGAGCTCGGGGATCATCCGCCGGATGCTCAGATCGGCTTCGTTGTTGAAGGCTCCCTTTAATATGCTTTAAGATCTAAATTGGAACTTAGTGAATTAAGTAGGCATGGAGCCTCCCGGGCCTGGGATGGACGGACGTGTGGAGGCGCTGTCCAGCAGGCAGCAGGGTTCTGCTGCGCACTGCTCCATTGGCTGCTGCTCCAGAGTGCGGCTCCGCGGCTGGAAGAGACTTCTGGAGAATCTGTTGGGTAGAGTTCCATGTAGGCCTCCTCACCGGGCGGCTTTCTTTTCCAGGTGAGCACCTTTTGTGCTATAGGGCGTCTCTGTGACAAGTTCTTGGCAAGATGGGCCACTTTTCCTTCCTTCTCGATTCACCAGTAATTGATTAGTGCATGTTCCACACGGATCCAAAAGGTTTACTTTATTAGTTTTATTAGTGGAAACGAAGGGACCATAATAGTTTCCATTTTTAAGATGCCAGGGACTTTTTTTTTAAGGTCATGATGCCTGCAATTCATCTTTTAAAAAATTAATTTTTATTATTTATTTGAAAGGCAGAGACCAACAGAGAAAGAGAGAGAGAGACAGACAGATCTTCCACCCTCTGGCTCAGCCCACAATAGCCAGGGCTGGCTCAGGCCAAAGACCGGAGTCTTTGGAAGACTTTGTCCAGGTCTTCCATGTGGATGGCAGGGACTTAAGCACTTGAGCCATTACCGCTGCCTCCCAGATTTCATATTAGCTGGGAGCAGAGACAGGACCTGAACCCAGGCACTCTGATAGGGGATGCAGGGTCCCACGTGGCATCTCTACCACTGAGCAAAACACCTCCTCCATCCGGGCACTTCTTTACACAAATCACAGTGGCACTGTGCATAGAGATTATCCTACTTTCTAACAGATGAGGAAACTGTGGATCAGCAAGATTAAGTGATACTGCCCAGGCCCATGTAAATAACCAGTTGCCTGTTTTCTTGAGACGAGGACATTTGATGGGCATTTGGTTAACTGGAGGTTGCATGTTTCCTGTCCAGCAAATTGTCTTCTCTGGAGATTTTTTTTTAAAAGAATGGGGGCTAGCACTTTGATGCAGTAGGGTAAAGCCCCAGCCTGCAGTGCTGCACCCCATATGGGCGCCAATTGGAGTCCCAGCTGCTCTACTTCCGGTCCAGCTCTCTGCTATGGTCTGGGAAAACAGTAGAAGATGGCCCAAGTGCTTGGGCTCCGTACCCATGTGGGAGACCCAGAAGAAGCTCCTGGCTCCTGGCATTGGATCGGTACAGCTCTGGCCATTGTGGTCATTTGGGGAATGAACCAGTAGATGGAAGACCTCTTTTTCTCTCTCTCTGGCCCTACCTTTTTCTGTATTTCAAATAAATAAAATAAATCTTAAAAAAAGAAAGAAAAGAAGAAAGAAAAAAAGAATTAATAGTTCCCTTTCTGGTACCATTCCTGCCCAACGGCAAGACTAGAAGATTCTCTTGAGTTTGGCCCAGGATTCTAGAATTTGAGTTTGGATCCTGCTTGGGTGACTGTTAACAAACAGCAGGGAAAAGAAAGGAAAGAAGAAGTCCTGGTCTAAAGCTATCCTCCTCCTCCCCCCTGCCTCCTCCTCCCACTTCCCAACCAGAGGAATATTCAGAGTATTTCTTTTATAAGACATAGGGAGGGGAAACCTGACGCATCATTTAGGAGGCCAACAAAAGAGCCCATAATGGGATTTTTTTTTTTTTTTTACAAAGCTCAGTAACTATTAAAGCAAAGAACGTGTTTTTGGGTGGAAATGCTTTAGCTGCTCTGGAGCGTGAGGCCTACTTGTATTTAGAGTGGGAATGGTGGAGGCAGAAGGAGCCTTCCACGGCGTACAGCACAACTCCCTCACTGTCCGGGCAGGAGACGCGTCCCGGTAAGCCGAGCTGCACAGGGCTGTATCTTGCACCCATCAGGAAAACAGTCTCACTCAGCCTCCTAAACGGCAGGCCTTCCCTGCCTGACGGGAGTTCTGCTGGGTGGAAAGAAAAGACAGATGGAACTTTCCAGACGCCATTTTCAGGACTAGGCGCCACTGAGGTCAGTTCTGTTCACCCAGGTGTGAGAGGAGGCAGGCTGCTGAGGGCAGCTGAGTCCAGCCGAGGAAGCCAGCTGAGACTAAAGCAGGATGAATTTAGGAGCCATGTGGAGAGAACATTCCAGAGAGCTTGGAAGACTGCATCTCTGCAGAGACAGAAGGCTGGGAACAGTAATGGAATCTTTTTTCCTATCTGTCTGGATGGGCTCCTTTGTGCTTCTGAGAGGCCAGGGAATGGACTGGGTGGCTTGTGAAGGCCCCTTTCTGTCCAGGTACGTTAAGGAAGATATAAAGGTAAACCCAGTCAAAAGTGCTCCCCAAACCAACAGCAACTGGACTGGAGCTTTATCAGGGAAAGTGTCGTACTTGCTCCTCTGCTATGCAGGGATTAGCTTTATGGACCGAAAATAGACTCAGAACCTTCCAGAAGAGTGAAGAAAGAAGCCGATAGGACTATGGCAGCAAACGTATTCTCACTGAATGAAACTCTGCTGTGTAGACTTTTAGAAATGGAGGGAGGAGAGAAAATGGTGGGGCTGACTCCCTGTGATCTTTGGCATCTCCTAAGAATACAACAGCCGTGGTAACCACAGACAACTCCGTACTGCGTACTGCGGGACAGGTCACTGCACAGCCCCTTCTGACTGGAGGGAAGGGACCCCCAGTGAGAAGCCATTAACAAAGGCAAAAGACATGCAAAACAAACAAAATCATCAAGACGGAGAGAAAAGGCCAGCAGACAGTCTGGCTCTGTTCTTCCCCCTCCTGCTGCAGGCACCTCCAGACAATGTAAACAGTTAATTTGTTCACCTGCAGGCTCTGGGCAAACAGAGGCCTGGTCACACCTGAGTGGATAACTCGATTACCCCCGTAATGCCAGTGTGGTAATGTACACAAATTCTATTACACGGCCAACCTTGCTTTCGGGCATTTGAAATACCAATCAGGCCAATGTCCACTCCCTTCTTTGCTTCCAATTTATTCTTGGTGTATTGGAGCTATACCGAAATGGCACTAGGGCGGTGCAGAGTTAGGGATCTGAGAGAAATCATTAGAAGATTGTGATCTCACTCAGCAGGGCCCACCGGCCCCCTCTTCTCTCGCAAAGGGCTGGATGGGAAATCAGACCTGTCTAAAGGAGCCGGGTTTCTGGAACACTCACAGGTACTTTGGGTCAGACCTGGTCTGCTTCCCAAGGAGTTTAGGGTATGTTTCTGAGCCAGACAAACCCTGCGCCAAGGCTGTAGAATTTGCAGAATAAAGATGAATGGTAAATGGCGGGTTAATAACGTAGTGGGTTTTCAATTTTCCTTTATGGAATCCTCACACTCAGCAATTAAAGAGCAAATTGTGCCTATTTAAAAAATGTGTTTGTAGATATTGACTGACTGCATAGGACTTTTTTTTTTTTTTTTTTTTTTTTTTTTACAGGCAGAGTGGGCAGTGAGAGAGAGAGATACAGAGAGAAAGGTCTTCCGTTGCCGTTGGTTCACCCTCCAATGGCCGCCGCTGACGGCGCGCTGCGGCCGGCGCACCGCGCTCGTCCGATGGCAGGAGCCAGGAGCCAGGTGCTTTTCCTGGTCTCCCCATGGGGTGCAGGGCCCAAGCACCTGGGCCATCCTCCACTGCACTCCCTGGCCACAGCAGAGGGCTGGCCTGGAAGAGGGGCAACCGGGACAGAATCCGGCGCCCCGACCGGGACTAGAACCCGGTGTGCCGGCGCCGCAAGGCGGAGGATTAGCCTGTTGAGCCACGGCGCCGGCTTGCATAGGACTTTTAAATACATTCTGATAGTACAGGAACCTGTTTTCTTAGCCTGCCCATAGAATGTGTGTGGTCTTTCCCTACAAAATGATGCCACTCGTCCCCCATCCCTCCACTGGAGCCCATGAGTCCTCAATGTTCACATTCAGTGATGGACCGGCAGTAATTCCTAATTTTTTAAAGCCATTCCTTTACTATCAACGATACTATTTGTGGGATGGTTGGCTGGGCTAGCGGTTAGCTTATGACTGAGGAAGAGAATAAAGTTACTGGCCTGTGTGGGATTGGATTCACTCACTGTCTTGGCCTTATCAGCACTTGCTCAAACCAATTGAGCTAACTAGGTCTGACTCCTCCCCCCATGTGTAATTATGTTACGGTCTTGTTTATCTATAAATGAAATAAGAAGGCAGCTTACCTAGCCAGAATGTTTTCAATAGCATTATATGATAATAAATTATGTACATATTGATGCACTTTAAGTACCACAAGTCCCTGAAAAATATCAATTTTGATTGGTATTGTTTTAGTATCTACTTTGTTGTATTTTTTAAATTTGAAAATTGGTTCCTGATTCTGAATTTTCACTTAAGAATTCCCCTAACAATTCCAAAGAAATGGGGCTCTATCGTATGTGCATGACAACCATGTAACACACACGTGGAACAATTGTGGTTATGCCGACCATATTACTAAGAATGGAAAAATCTGCCTTCGATGCAAGCCCCATCCTCCGTGTCCTTACCTTGCTCAAGATGCGGATGAGGTCACCTCGTTGGAAGGACAGTTCATCTGGCTGGTCACCATGGCAATCCCATAGGCCTTGGTAATAACTGGCATAGTCCACTAATCAAAGAAAGGAAAAACCAGAGTCAAAAAGACTTGTAGGAGAGGGAATTCGGAGCTGCACTTAAATCACCTCTTGGGACATAAGCATCCCACGTCACAAGGCCTGGTTTGATCCAGTTGGCTTCGGATCCAGTTTCCTACTAATGTGTACCCTGGAGGTCAGCAGATGATGGCTCAAGTAGTTCGGTCCCTGCCACCCACAGGGGAGACCTGGATGGCCTTCTAAACTTCTTGCTGTGGCCTGGCCTGGCCCAGCCCTGGCTTTTGTGGGCATCTGGGGAGTGAGCCGGTGGATGGAAGATCTCTCTTTGTCTATGTCTGTCTCCCTGTTGCTCTGCCTTTCAAACACATGAAAATAAATACATAAAACCTACAAAAAGGACTCTGTCCTTCCCAAGCAGCATACATTTTTGCTGCACAAGCAGACCAGCATTCTGATGACATCCCCAGGAAACCCCAGATTCAGGGAGTTCGAAATGAGATGTGAGTACAGCCTGCATGAGCAAAGGACTATGGGAGGCAGAGATCATTAACTAACATTAAATATTTACCGATCACCCCTAGTAGGGTGCTCTTCAACAATGTGCTAAATATATTTATTAATAAAAGAAAAATCAGGCAGGTGATTTTTCATTTGGTTTGTAAGTAAGCAGCATGCAGAGGTTTTCAGCCTCACTTGACCCAGCCAGGCTCATCTAAACTGCCCAGTGCCTCTCTTCTTTGGATATTGGAAAGATCAGGGCGAGTCTCCGAACGCTGCCCACCCGTGGCAGAGGTCGGGTTGGCCAGTGTGCCTCTGCATCACAGCTCACGTTCTGGCCTCCTGGGCACTCCCCACCCAGGCCCTATATGAGGCAATCACCGCTAACGAACAGTCCGGTCTTTAAGTGGAACCAAGGGGGGGCGTCCCATCCATTACAACCAAGTTCTGGGTGGGCTGGCCTTTTTCCAGCATCTCATTTCTAGACCCCGAACATGTCTGCCAAGATTTATCTGCAAGCCCCCAGGGGAGCAGAAACCAAAGTGATCTGCATTAAAAATGAAAGCAACTGAAGACGACAAACCAAGCTTCAGAAGCAGCCGGAGAGATTTACTGGGCTGCTCAGCAGGACGAGATGGCAATGATGCCACAGGACAGCCATCGATTCTCAACAATGAAGAATTCATATTGATCTTCTTCTACCGGGAAAGGTTAAACACTAGAGTACAAAGTGGGAGAGGATCTGGGGATTTGAATGGCAGGAGAGCCCACGCCCCCGGACCAGGCCTGCTCTCTTCCTTAGGATGCAGTGGGAACGGTGAACAAAGCACCTCCCAAAGATGGAATTTGATTGATGGGATTCAGGAGCCCTGTGTTCTAATTAAAAGTCATTCTATTTGGGGGACTTTTACGTGGATTTTCCAGATTTCCACCTTTCCCTGCATTGGTGCTGACCCTCCAAGGCCAGTGATAAGGAGGGGAACAGATGGGGGGTGAGTGGGCAGTGGGGATGTGGAGATCCTGGCTACATTTGCTTGTTTTCTACTTATTCCTAACTTATGAGCAATTCAAACACCAAAAAGGAACAAGGGAAGGAAAATCTCTACATGTTTCTAGAAAAGAACTAAGGATCTTAAAGTGCACAAAAAGAAAGGAGGGATGTAGTGATGTAGTTAAGAAGCGAAAATGCGGGCCGGCGCCGTGGCTCAACAGGCTAATCCTAAGGCGCCGGCACACTGGGTTCTAGTCCCGGTTGGGGCAACGGATTCTGTCCCGGTTGCCCCTCTCCCAGGTCAGCTCTCTGCCCGGGAGTGCAGTGGAGGATGGCCCAAGTGCTTGGGCCCTGCACCCCATGGGAGACCAGGAAAAAGCACCTAGCACCTGGCTCCTGCCATCGGATGAGCGCGGTGTTTCTTGTCCAGGCTGCTCCGCTTCTGATCCAGCTCCCTGCTAATGGCCTGGGGGAAACTAGCAGAAGATGGCCCAAGTGTTTGGGTCCCTTGCACCCATGTGGGAAACCCAGAAGAAGCTCCTGGTTCCTGGCTTCATCCTGGCCCAGCCCTGGCTTTTGTAGCCATCGGGGGAGTGAACCAGTGGCTGGAAGACCTCTCTCTCTCTCTGTCTGTTACCCTCTCTCTGTAACTCTGGCTTTGCAAATAAATAAATAAGTCTTTAAAAAGAAAAAAATCCTGACTGCCTTAGGAAAAAGTGAAAATATCAGCTGTATAGAAGCTCAGGCCTGTTTTCTTTACAGAGAAAATTGTTTGTATATTCAGCAGACAACAGAGGGCAGCAAAGGAGATAATGACAGAGAAAACATTCTGCCACTGAGCTAAGAAAATGTTTAGAAGAGAAATACTTTGGGGAAAAAAATGTTAACTCTTGAAAAGACAAAGCATGCATTTTGGAGGATATCAGTATGTGGAATAATAGAGAAATATCAGCCCCTACAGCATGAAGAGCAATTTTCCCACAGACATATTTGTGCATTTTCAGTTGTAATGGACTTGATTAATTACCCCAAGATTTTGACTGAGCTTAGGAATGTAATTGAGATTGATACTCTTCATAGACTTAGATATGGTAGAGAAAATAATATAAGAATTAAAAAATTTTTATTTGAGAGGCAGAGAGAGAGAGAGAAAGGAGTGAGAAATCGAGTGCTCTCCTCTTTTGATTCACTCCCCAAATGCCTCATGCAATGGCCAGGGCTGTGCTGGGGCTGAAGCAAGGGAGCCTGGAACTCAATTCAGGTCACTCAGTGGGAGCCTGCACCCACCGATTTGAGCCTTCACAGTTGCCTCTCAGAGTCTGTGTTGGCAGGAAGCTGGAGTCAGGAATAGAGCTGGGAACTGGACCCAGGCCCTATGATGTGAGATGTGGGTGTTTTAACTGCTAGACTAAATACACACTCCTGAGAAAATAACATTTTTATACATAGACTTTTAAAACATAATGTGAAGGGGGCCGGTGCTGCTGTAGTGTAGGGCTAAGCCTCTGTCTGCGGCACCAATATCCCATATGGGCAACTGGTTTGAGTCCTGGCTACTCCACTTCCGATCCAGCTCCCAGCTAGTGACCTGAGTAAAGCAGCGAGATGGCCAAAGTGCTTGGGCCCCCGTCACCTACGTGGAAGACCAGGATGAAGCTCTTGGCTTTGAATCAGCCCAGCTCTGGCCGCTGCAGTCATCTGGGGAGTGAACTAGTGTATGGAAGATCTCTCTCTCTCTCTCTGTCTCTCCCTCTCTCTGTTTGTAACTCTCTTGAATAAAAATAAATAAATAAATCTTTAAAAGAAACATCAAAATATCACGGGTTGATGTTGTGGCATAGTGGGTAAAGCTGCCACTTGCAATGCTGGCATTCCATATGGGTGCTGGTTTGAGTCCCAGCTGCTCCACTTCTGATCCAGCTCCCTGCTATTGGCCTGGAAAAGCAGTGGAGATGGTCTATGTGCTGGGGTCCCTATACCTGATCTTCCTGGTGGGAGACCAGGAAGAAGGTCCTGGCTCCTGACATCAGCCTGGCACAGCCCTGGCCTTTGCAGCAGATGGAAAAATCTCTCTCTCTCTGTAACTCTGACTTTCAAATAAATACATAAGTCTTAAAAAAAAAAAAACTCATAACTCGAGGGGTGAATGTTTGGTGCAGTGGTAAGACGCTGTGTGGGACACCTGCATCCCATATCAGAATGCCTGGGTTTGAGCCCCAACTCCATTTCTGGCTCCAGCTTCCCGCTAATGCAAACCTTGGGAGTCAGCAGGTGACAGCTCAAGAAGCTGGGCCCCTGGCACCACATGGGAGACCTGGGTTGAGTCCTGGGCTTCTGGTTTTGGCCTGGCTCAACACTGGATGTTGTAGGCATTTGGGGGATGAACCAGTGGATGGAAGATGCAAAAGAAAAATCCCTGCACTTTCTCTTTGTGGCAGCCCAGCCTGAATTGGGGAACACATTTGGGAAAAAAAAAAATGAAGAGTGATAAAGTAATCTTGGCCTTTTTGTGTCCTAGCAGATGCTTCTCCCCACAGTGTGTCTGGATGTGGAACAGCTCCTAAGATTGTGAGAATCTTCTGAATATATGAGGGAGCTTCAAAAAGTTTGTGGAAAATGGATTTAAAACATAAGTTTAAGGGCTGGTATTTTGGTGTCATATGTAAAGCTTCGACTTGCAGTGCTAGGATCCCATATGGGTGCCAGTTTGAGACCTAGCTGCTCTACTTCCAATCCAGCTCCCTGCTACTGAGCCTGGGAAAGCAGTGGAAGATGGCCCAAGTGTTTGGGCCCCTGCTGCCCATGTGGGAGACCTGGATGAAGCTTCTGGCTCCTGGCTTCAGCCTGGCCCAGCTCTGGCCATTGCAGCCATCTGGGGAGTGAACCAGCAGATGGAAGATCTCTCTCTGTCTCTGTCTCTCTCTCTGTTTTTTCTGCTCTCTGTTAAATCTGACTTTCAAAAAAATAAATACTTTTTAAAAGATAAGTTTATTTTGCTACAAAAGTGAAATTCATACATAGTTTTTTCAAAAATACACGTTTTCCACAAACTTCTGCAGAGTCCTCGTACAGGAAAAATGTGATTTGGTACTGGGTATGTATGGCATCTGGGGAGACTACCTGGAAACTGTCCTATTCTGAAAGCCTAATAGATCCCAGGAAGGTGGGAAGCAAGTAGGAACACAGAAGCCTTCCAGGAAAGGATAGGAAAGATCTTTGATATAAAAGGCTGAGAGACGACGAGAGTCCAGGAACTCTGGAGCTGGTTTAAGCCCATGATGAGGGATCACCAGATTCAGAGCCATGGTGACACAGTGGAGAAAGGCTGGCCCTACTCTCTGGGCTGAGGGGTCCTGGAAATAATGCAATCAGTGAGAGCTGTCCTGTAGCTGGACAAGGCTGGACTGCACACTGCAGACTCCCTGCTTAACCATGTACGATCGGCATTTATGTGGGCGTGTGCGCATTCACCATTGCTAATTCTTTCTGCAGCATTCAACAAACATATGCACAGTACCGACTGAATACCAGGGACTGTGCCAGATACTGGGGACTCTGCTCCAGCCACACACATCCCTGTTCTCAAGGCTATCATCTGGTGGGGGAGGTGTTGCGGAATGAACAGTGGCACACGTGTTTCTTTGTTTATGACTGTGATTATGTGTGTGAAGGGGAAGCTGAGGTTGCTTTGTGAGACAGGGAGTTTAAATTAGTCAGAGGGGTCTGCTCGTAGGACAGAAACCCGACCAAATGGGTGCTATTCGAAGACTTTGGTTGTTGATTGACAGAGATAAGGCCTAGGAGAGCTTCATTGCTGAGGCTTGGCCCGGGGGGAACATGCAGGCCCCAAAGTCTGCAGGACTAGCACCTCCCTAAATGTGCCCAAGGCACCATCCAAACAGGCGTGTGCACGTCTGATCTGGAGAGCGGTGAGGGTAACCCTGGACGGGTCAGTGAGGCTAGATTTAAGTTCCTTTAGCTTCACACTCCTCTGGCAACAGGCTGAGATCAGGAATGGTGCAGAATCCTGACCAGTTAATTAATTCCAAACATCCCCATTCTCATTTTGAGGACATTATTCCATCTAATTATTTTTTTTCCAGTCTGTCCATTTGGAATGAAAAACAAAAGAATAAAGCTTAATGCCAGCATTTCTCAATGTCTCTCCAAAAAAACGTAACTCTGCACTAAATAAAGCCTGGTAATTCAAAAGCAAAGCTCTAATATATTCAGCATAAAACAGACAGAGGACCTAGAGCAATAATGACACCACTAATAACTAAAACAGTTATAACAATTAACAACAATTACAATGATGGAGAAGCTAATGGGTATGATCACTGCATTTAAATTGCTAGTCGAGCTGAAGAGCACTTTTTTTTTTTTAGAGGAAAATAAGGGGGGGGGGCAGCAGCTTATTCTCTTTATCCCATGTAAGGGAAGCTAAGCTCCAACCAAACAAAACATCACAGGAAGGGTAGTAACAGACCAGGTTTAAAACACAGTATTGGTTTTTCTCTTTCCAGGTATTTACTGTAAAGCATTGTCATTGCAGGCTGGGTTTTTGGAAGGAGTGATGGTTATTTTTCCTGTGACTGAGGCCAAGTTGGTGCTATTGCTGATAGCCAAAGGCTGAGAATCAGCCTCCATGATGTGGAAAGTTCTCAGGTGAGAGGATGGGGCACCGTTCTGCTTCTCAGGACGACAGAACCTGGCTGGGTTTGTCTGGGGAACAATGTGTAGCTCCAGGATCCAAGCTGTGACCAGGGAAGAGACTAAAGGCAAGTCAGCATACTGTTGACATTTCCTTCCTTCCTTCCTTCCACATTTATTTATTTGAAAGATAGGGTTACAGAGAGAGGTAGAGACAGAGAGCGAGGTCTTCCATCCCTATATGGCTGCAACAGCCAGAGCTGAGCTAATCAGAAACCAGGAGCCAGGAGCTTCTTCTGGGCCTCACACAGGGGTGCAGGGGCCCAAGCACTTGGGCCATCTTCTACTACCTTCCCAGGCACATTAGCAGGATTGGAAGTGGTGCAGCTGGGACTAGAACTGGTGCCCACATGGGATGCCAGCACTGCAGGCCAGGGATTTAACCAATGAGCCACAGTGCTGACCCCTGTTTACATTTTCTTGATGAGTGAAGACTGCCAAAGAGGCCTGAAGTTGGGTACAACCACTTGACTGATGGAGAAGAGAAGTGAAAGGAGGCGCTTGGCCATGCATTTACATATACGTATGTAAAGGGCCAGAGGTGACCCACTGGAGGTGAACTGAAACAGGCCAGGATGGGCTGCCGCGTTCCAGTCCATTCAAGTGGATGCCGTCTCCTATTTCAGAAAGAAGGCCTGAAAAAAACAAAACAAAACAAAACAAAACAAAAAAACCCCACTGCATCTGCTTTGACTGGCAGGAGAGCAAGAAGAGTGACCCATAACCCTGTTCGCTTGCTCCTGCAGCTCCCTGACCTGGAGCTCTGGGGTCACGACAGGTCTTCACATTGTAGGAACGACTTGGATGTGGGGCCACTCGCTGATTCCGATTTTCCTCTCCTTTGCTCCTTTGGTTGGATCACAGCTTTGCCTAGCTGCTGGTGAGCTCGTGTTGAAACGCGGATCTCCAAAGGTTAGGAGCTGCCACCCCTCTGCGGCTTTCTTCTGTTCTCTGAGTGTGACGGCTCGCTCCTGGTGGACACGGAGCGGTGGGAGAGCTGCAGAGACGGGATGCGCAGACGCAAGCACACTTCTGCCCTCCTGGAGTTACTGAATGCGGCTAAGGCCATAACAGTGTGGTCAGTCTCCTCTTTGACTTAGTTTTCCCACAATTTCAGAGCACAGGGTGTCCAAAAACCTGTTGTTTAAGGTCCTCCTGGCTCAGGGGTTTGACGTGTGTGAGGACAATTCACGCCCCCATAGCTGCTTTTTCTTGGACACTGCACATCCAAGCAAATGGCCAGGGCTTTTGAATACAAACAGCACAGAACACGTCTTATTTCTGGTCACTTGGATACTACCTTTCCATGGAAAGGGAGCGAGGAGCTGTGTCGGACCGCTAGGCTGAGGGGT
The DNA here is from genome assembly GCA_949820135.1 of Sylvilagus floridanus. NCBI lineage: Eukaryota > Metazoa > Chordata > Mammalia > Lagomorpha > Leporidae > Sylvilagus > Sylvilagus floridanus. Next base: position 24,024,640 of record OX463237.1, read on the forward strand.
GGGACCTTCGCGAAAGTCTGAGGTGTTGAAGAGTCACTCATTAAAACAACCCTGTTACTAACAGTCACGCTGCACACCCAGCTCCTTATGGATTGAACAATCAATACTACAAGGCTGTGATAGATTTTCTAGGTAACAGAATAAAATAGAAGAAATTACATCGCACAGGGTCATTAACACTCAATAAGGCAAACAGAATTCCTTCTTCCTCCCCCCCCCACCTCCTGCTAAGATCTGTCTGGGCCTTAGAATGTTAGCAATCCCATCAGGGAAAAGCACGCAATTCAAGGAACAGGATCCCTGGGTGGTAGAGGAAGCACTTGGAGCTTTGTTTTTAAGGCTTATTTATTGATCTGAGAGGCACGGTGATAGAGACAGAGACAGAGAGAGAGAGGGAGAGAGGGAGGGAGGGAGAGAGGGAGAGAGAGAGAGAGAGAGAGAGAGATCTTCTGTCTGCTGGTTCACTCCCCAGATGCCCACAACAGCAGCAGGTGGTCAGCCAGGAACTTCACTTCACCTGTGTCTTCCACGTGGGTGGCAGGAACTTAAGTCCTTAGGCCATCACCTGCTGTACAAAGCAGCCAGGACTTGAGCTGCCACTCTGATATAGGATGTGGTCTTCCCACAGAGTGGTTTTACCTGCTGTGCCACAATGCCTACCCTGGTATTTGGATTTTAAAGGTAACCCTGCCAGCCAGAGCATGTATATATATATATATATATATATATATATATATATATATATATATATGGGAGGAAGGTCAACTAGCTTCATTTTTCCATGTGTAATGGCACATTAACATCTGAGAGAAACGAAGGGAAGCCAGCTTGTGCAGCCGGTCTACGAGAAGAGGCTTCACCCTTAGAGCTCCCTCCTTCTGAACGTCTTCACTGGGGCTGCCTGCCCTTCCCCCCAGCCCTCCGTATTTGATTGTTATAAAACTGAGTGGTGACGTTTGGATGTTGTATATTTGTCGTTGTTTCTCTAGATTCTTTGCAGAAAAGGCGCTATTTAAATTCAATAAATAAATAAGTGAACACAAATAAGAAAAATTCCTGCCTCAGATTCTGCAGAGAGAGCAAAACGTCCTTCTGTTTTTAATCATGAAGTCACCGATCATTATAACTGGTGGGAAGTGTAGGCCAGAGAAACTTATTTACAGCTCATTCTACTTGAACAATACCTCTGTGGTGAGGCGGAAGCATGGGGAACAGAAGTGGTGGGTTTTTTTTAACTTGCTTGAATTATAGCTGTTGGAATAGTTAGGAAACACAACTCCTCTCACCTCCCAGACAGAACCTTAGCGAGAGCGAGGCAGGAGAAGGAAATGAGGAGTGGGAGGAGCTGAAGTGGATTCTCAGTCCTTACTAGAAGAATGGAGCTTAAGACAGAGGTGGCCATAGGAAGCTTACGGTCACCCCACCCAAGCTGTGTTTTCTGCACTGGTCGTGGACGGTGGAATTCTGCACACACACGGAGAACAGGGGACAGCAGCTCTCAGAAAGGACTTAATGGCCTGGTGGTGGCTCCTGTCGAGGCCTTGGCCGCCACATTAACGTCCTCCCTTCTCCCTTGCTATTCTGCTGTCTTTTCTCTCCCCTGGGAGAAGCTGGACCCTTAGGAAGGCGGGTCCTCCAGGAGCCCTTTTGAGCATTCACTCCCTACAGAGAAGGGACGGGGGAAAGGGGCCTTCTGCACGGATGAGGGAAGAGAAGAAAGGCCCAAGGAAAAGAGTTGGGGGCGGGGCGGGGGGAAGAGCTGGGGCCAGAGGCAGCAGGGAGGCAAGGAGGGGGCACCTCCTAGGCTGCAGAGTTTCACAGCCTCAGGACAAATCAGCCCTGATCCGGCCCTGCTGACGGGACAGACTGCCTGGGGAGGCCATGGCAAGGCAGAGCCTTCCTTCACTGAGAACGACACACCGAGGCCCTCGGTCCACTTAGGGAGGCTTCGGAGGGGTGTCTGACCTCGCAAAGGATGGGCTCGCTAACAGCCTGGAGCACGGTTAACAGTCTGGGATGAATAAGATGCAATTTGGTATTCAACAGACCTGTTACATATTCATCTCCAAATGTGCCCGGAATCCAAGCAGGCCATCAGAAGTCAGCCTCCCCAGGCAGTTCTATCCCTCACCCCAGGTTCACTTTTCAGATCTGACACATTTCCATTCCCTTCCCAACTCCCAATCTCCCAGTCCCTCGGAGAGCAGACATTGCCATCATTTCCATCCTCAATCCTCTGATCTCTTAGAGATGAGGCAATTCTATTTCCACTGAACTGATTGAAGAAATACTGATAGGGAAAAATAAATATCTGGTTTGGCTCCCTACCCTCTCTGAGATGAAGCTCAGTGGCTCTCGGGACATTAATGAAAGTGAATGGATGGCTGCATTCTGAAGTCAAGGTATTTCCCTCTCTGGTCACCTGACTTGGGGATTTGGGGACCATATACCAGGACTCTAATTAGTCAATCAAGAACTCTCGGCTTTAGGCTTGCCAAGAGACAGAGAAGGAGAGAGAGAAAGAGAGAGAGAGAGAGAGAGAGAGAGAGAGAGAGAGAGAGAGAGAGAGATGCTTTCTCTAGTTAGAAGCCTGGATGCCCTGCCCGATGCCTGTGCATTTACAAAGCTCTCGTACCTCCTTTTTGCCAGGTGCCACTCTCGTCATCTTCTGGGCTGTGCTCTTCATCTAAGGGCATAAAGGAGCAGTGTTAGCAATCAGTGGTCCACAGCCTCACGTTGTTTCTATAGAGGACCTGCAGGGGTCTTCTTTCTCTGAGCTCATCATACTGTTTTTAAGGAGAGTTTAATTACCATGTTCTCTCTCTCTCTCTCTCTCTCTCGCTCACTCTCTTTTTAAGATTTGTTTATTTATTTGAAAGTCAGAGTTACAGAAGGAGAGAACTTCCATCCACTGGCTTACTCTGTAGATGGCGGCAATGGCTCAGGCTGGCTGCAGCCAGGAACTTCATCCAGGTATCCCATGTGGGTGGCAGGGAAGCAAACACCTGGGCTCTCCTCTATTGCCTTTCCCAGGCCATTGGCAGGGAGCTGGATGGGAAGTGGAGCAGCCAGAGCAGGAACTGGTGCCCATATGGGATACTGGTGTCATAGGCGGTGGCTCTACCTGCTACACCGTGGCACCAGCCCCATCATGTTCTTTTTAAAAAAGTTATCTCTCACCTTCAAATGGCCCTCGCCTGCTGCCCTTGCCTGTACTCACCGACATTTTGAAGTGTTTCCCATGGGCAAGGCGCTGCGCCAGAACCTGGGGACGCACGGGGGACAGGGCTGTTGGGTCCCTGTCCTCTTGGAGCTTCCCGTTCGCTGGAGGTGCCTGTCACTGGATGCCTGATACTTTCCCTTGGACCCTATTTCTCCTTCCTTCTGGAATTCTCTTTACAGCTTGTTATCTCTAAGCACACATTCTCTCTGGTTTTAGGCACTCCAGGGTTAGGCTGCTGGGGTGTCTCTGTATCGAAGTGGGTGTTCAAAGCCTGTGTGATCAATTAGTCTTTAATGTGTCTGTCTTTGGTCAGCTGTATTGGAGGCTGGTCATGTACAGAATTTTATGTTCTTAGTACTTGGGGCGTGTCGTTATCTTTTTACTGTTTTTTTTTTTTTTATTCAGCCTGCCTTGTTCATTAGAGTATAAGCTCCCGAGGGCAGTTGGAATGGCCTTTTAATTAATTGCTGTACCTTCACAATGGGCTCTAAGTCAATGCTAGTGTCTAACTCCAGTCAAGTGTTTATATGGTCAAAGTCACAATATGATTGGCCCACGTTTCTTACTCTCATTAACTTACTTCATCTCAGGCTTGATTCTACCTGACAAAATGGGAATTGGGCCTTTATAAAGAAAGCATGTGTACCGAAATCATAGTTAGCTATTTTATACATTGGGCAACACAGGCAAAAATACACTTGCTGCTCTTGTCATCCCCACTTCCTTCGTCTCGTACATACACACACACACACACACACACACACACGCGCGTGCGCGCATTTGTACTGTGGATGGGGTTGAACAAGCCATGTTTTGAGGGTTGAGTACTCAGTTTCTCCTGGCTGTACTTTCTGGGTCTCAGGGCACTTTCTGGTTTTACTTCTCCCTAGCTATGCCACTAAATGGAACTTTGTAAGGAGTACGGGAAGCAAAGGTCAAGCTCCTAAGTTAGGAGAAATAGCACAAAAATATATTAAGACACCCCCAAACATCAAAGAAGTAATTGGTTTCACATAAAAATAATACTGTTCTTGGCCGGCGCCGTGGCTCAACGGGCTAATCCTCCGCCTTGCGGCGCCGGCACACCGGGTTCTAGTCCCGGTCGGGGCACCGGATTCTGTCCTGGTTGCCCCTCTTCCAGGCCAGCCCTCTGCCGTGGCCCAGGAGTGCAGTGGAGGATGGCCCAGGTGCTTGGGCCCTGCACCCCATGGGGAGACCAGGAAAAGCACCTGGCTCCTGGCTCCCGCCATCGGATGAGCGCGGTGCGCCGGCCGTAGCGCGCCGTCAGCGGCGGCCATTGGAGGGTGAACCAACGGCAAAAGGAAGACCTTTCTCTCTGTCTCTCTCTCTCACTGTCCACTCTGCCTGTAAAAAAAAATAATAATAATACTGTTCTTTGCAAAAATAAGAATTAAGGGGGTGGTATTCTGGGGAATCTGTCTTCAGCTAAACTGTGTGTGTGTGTGTGCGCGCATATGTGTGAGTTACATATATTGAAGCTGCAAGACACTCTTCAACTCAACAATTATTTTCTGCGTGTATGAACAGGGAGCCGAGAACTTCCACTTGAACACCTGTAGGGAACCCCCACAACCCCGCCATAAGGAATAAAGACGTGTGATAACAGAGGAGTGCGATCATATATAGGAGCCAGATCATGGCAGATCCCGCTGAAACAAACCCCACGAAGCATCACTCTTGGCACATCGTCTTCTCGTCCCTTGTCCCCTCCTCCCCTCCTTCCTCCATTGTGAAGCTTTTCCTTGTTGACGTGGGCTGATCTTACAAGACTGAAAACCTTAGAGCAAGAGTTGGCGCCCCCTCGGTTTTGGAGCCACCCAACACTTTGGAGAGAGAGCAGTGCTTTTGCTGATATCAAACTCCTCAATCACAAAGCCCAATAATTTGCTGTGTGCAGGCACTTGTGCAGAGAGGGCTATTCTACCTCTGCTGTCTGCGCGCAGCTGTCTCTTCCTCCCAATTCTAATCAATGTAAATTGGGTCAGATCTCCACTGTGAATTACAAATTGGATCCGAAGTTGGAGGGTCACCGTGCCTGCTACTCCACCTCCTTTCCACCACCATTAGATGGGAAGCTACACCAAAGATCTTTTCTAAATAAATCAGACTTTATTGTAAAACTCGGCCACTGACGAGACATAACCTCATTAGCATTGATTTTAAAATAAATTATTGAAAGTGGCTTGCCTGCTCTTTGCATTTGTAAAAAAGCAGAATGTAAATGTATTTGCAATGATAAAAATGAAAGCTAAAACTTGATTCCTTTCAGGCAACTGCACTTAATCTAGTCATGCTACAAAAATGGAAGAAAGAGAAATCTGTTCTACGCAGTTCAATTCCAGACCAGATTCTCTGATTTCCACTGCGCCTTTGGAGTCACCTAGACAGAAAGAAAGACGCTGGCCACAGAGCTTATAGATCATTCACCGCCACTCCCGAGCTCCATCGTGATGGATGGTGATGGGGGAGCTCGGCTCCCCACATCTGTTCTACCTAACGTTGTCCTTCCTGGGTGGCTGAGAGTGGAATCAAGAAGGCTGGCTATTGATGGGCCGGGTGCTGTGCCTCAGGGGCCTTGGGGAGACAGCGTGTGGGGCACTGTCACCCGCTGAAGGAAAACGCCTCCTGCAGCTGGCTGGGCGCCGCACACCTTTCCAGCTGTAGAGAGCACGGTGCACACAGAGGGGCGTCCAATTTATCTCAGGTCCTTCCATGAAACCAAACCGGTACCTTTCAAACTCCAAAGTCAAGACAACGGATGACATGGCAACAGAAAGAAGTCTTTCATGCTCACAAAAGGGGGTGGATTAGGTGGCTAAATATCATTTTTATGAATCTGTAGCAGGAAGCTTTCATTTTAAGAGAGTATTTTGAAAAACATTTTTTAGGTTAAAGAGCTTGTTGAACTTCTTCATAAGAATGTTATTAGGCATTTTGGCATTATATCAACAGAAATACATCTTCATTTAAGACAGAATTAAAATTTATGTGCTAGCTCAACTTTAAACAGTAATATATTGTAATGGTCCTTGCTCCTAACAGGGCATATGGGACCCCATCCTTACATAGGCTTTAAACAAATTAACCTCTAAAGATTACTGCCCACTTATTACATTAAATGCTCTAGTTGATTCCCAAATATCTCATCTCAATTGGGAAAGCCATTGCAGAAGAGTCTGTGAGCTGTGCGAACATGCAAGGGAGCCACGAGGTACGCAAGCGCGCAACAGTATCCAGAGAGTTGGCTGCAATCAACATTCTTGGCACAGCATCAGGGACACTAATGCGAGGCTGAGAGAAACAGGACACTGAATTCTTCTCCTCAGAGGGACAGCGAGGAGCCAGCTTCTCATGGCTCTTGGCTCCAGCCTGAAGTGCTGCCCTGACATCCTCCACCCTCAGCCAGACCTATACCAGGGAGAATAACATTCAGAAACATGACCAGACGAGGACGAGAGGAAATCGCTTCCCCCAGCACAGCAAAGGGCCACAAGCTTAAATGACGCCGACTCTATCAGTGTGCAACCAGATGTCAAGGTGTGCTGGTGACAGAAGCCGACAGAAACAGACCCAAAGTGCACGGGGAACATATATAAAAGTAGGAACCAACTGTCCTGTGGCATTGGGATAAACCTGCGGATTCTACAGCACCTCCTCGGACAACATGCAAACCACAAGCAAGATGCGAGGACACATTTATTCTCTGCCTTGCATTAGGCCGTCTCAGCTGTTACCTTAAAATGTTTGCCACCAATCTTTGTGACATGGCCTTGCAAGGTACTAAACCAATTTGTGTTAACTGCAACACTTGGAATGCACTGAATTTAATTTCAGAAATAGTAACCAAGCACTTACTAAAGGGGGAGAAAGACCTGTCTCTAAATCACTGTGGTTTGGGGCTAAAGCAAAGCTCAACTCTAATTGAGAATCTGAGTGTCAGTGATGAGATGCATTTAGCAAAATCTGTAGTATATTGTAAGGTTGAGGTTGGGGGGTAGTGTTTTTTTATTCTTATGTTTATTCATTTTCATCTATTTGAAAGAGCGTCAGAAATGGAGGGAGGGAAGTGGGAGGGAGAGAAAATCTTTAATCAGCTGGGTCACTCCCCAAATGTCATTCCTGGCAACAGCCAGGGATGACCCAGGTCAAATCCAGGTGCCAGGAACTCCATCTGGGTCTTCCATGTGCGTGCCAGGAACCTATGTACTTGGGCTATCATCGGCTGCTTTCCTAGGCACATTAGCAGGAAGCTGGATCAGAAGTGTGGAGTGGCCAGGACTTGAACCAGGAACTCCAATATGGGATATGAGTGTCCCAACAGAGGCTTAGCCTGCACCATTCCAGTTTTGGTGCTGGCCATGCAGTGCCATGCGGCTGGGACTCAGTGAGCACGGGCTGCCAGGGAAGAGGCCAGGAGGCTTGGAGGAGGCTGGATGATGGCCTTGACTCATCCCTGGTGTTCTTTCTCAAATGAACTTTGCATTTTTGGTCTCTTCTTTTCTCTCTTACTATCACCATTTCCCTTTGCTGTAGGGGGAAAAAGCAATTCCGCAGAATGCTCGTTTGCATTTGACTCAGATTTTATGAAGCCAGTTCTATGTTTTATCATATAGCAGTCTGGTTTCTGGGTCTGGGACAGCCTGGCGTGGTGACGGGAGCTGTTACAAGGCCCCAGTTACGGTTCTCCAAGGGTCTCAGGTGCCTTACTGATTCCAGCCTTGAGATCCCAGATCAAGAGAACCCCGAGAGAAGCTGTCCTTTTATGGAACCTTGAATCATGGGACCGGGCCTGTGCTGGCCTGAAGAATAACTTCAGGGAGGTGGGAGAGGCCCGGAGGAGCCTCCCATTTGCTACACATAGCTTCGGCACTGTTCGTGGTGTTTTCCTGCAGTTTCACCTCTTGCAGATGAGATCCTAAACGTCAAGGGCCCCTATACACGGAACACGGATGTTCAGAAACCCCACTGGATACCAAGTGTGAGACCACGCGATCCGCGACTAGCATTTCTGTGGTCTGGCTGGAAACCTTGAGTGCTCTGGTTTTCCCTCCTGGGCAGAAAGCACTAGCCACAGAGCAAATGCTAATTATCCCGTGATTCATGCGATATAGTGTGTTTAATTTGATGGCCCATACATTATTTTCATTAGGAAAAAAAATTTTTATTGATGTGGTGTATGTTCCATCCACTTTTCTCTGTACTGTGAAGCCCATCTAAATTAAACTCCAGAAGGGATATCTACTGACTTCACTTTCCCCATGGAGTGAGGGCTTACGGAGGCCCCAACTCAAAGAGGAAGACGGGAAGAACTGTCAATGCCAAATGTCCTCTACAAAGCACATTTACCTGTTACAATGAGACAATGTTAGAGGCCCAAGTCACTGCACTATTGATGAGGATGCAATGTCAGCCCAAGCCAGCGTTGCTATCGGCTGTCCCTCCACACAGCACCTGGCCTTGCAGTAAAAACGAGCCTGAGCAGAAGGTGCGGCCCACGTTCCATCTGCTCGGGATTCTCAATTTCACCTGCTTCATACACATAGCTGGAAGGGTCCAGTTGGATTGTCTCAGGTCTGGTTGGTGAGGGCGGGGACCCAGCCACCCCCCAGCTCTTCATGGAGGTAGTGCTTCCCATGTAACCCAGCGCATTAATAACAACCCTTTTCTCCCGAGTGCTCGCTACGTGCCAGGGCTCTGAGTTAAATGTCTTCTATGCATCAGGTCTGGACTCTCCACTGCATCCATCTACCATTGCTTTTATTCTTTTCCCCATTTACAGGCAGGATAATCAGAGAGGGCAAGTAACTGGCTTAGGGCTTCACAGCTGGCAGGTGGCAGAACAGATTCATCCTGACTTACAGCCAGTACTTGTACCCGCATACTGTGTCTCGCACACAGCTCAAGTACTTGCTGCTCAAGTACGTGGTCGTGGGGACTGGTGGCAGAGGGGAGGCAAGGTTTGGCGCCCTCAAATTCCCTCTCAGTTCCTCCAGGACTGGTGGTGTGGCATACGCAAAACTCAAAAAACAATCTCAGAAGCAGCAAGCTGAGTAGAGCGGACAGGAGGCTGGGTGGGGGAAGCTTGAGGCTGACATTTCCATATCATAATTAAATGCCAATGTGTCCCGCCTCCAACATTGTGACGGATGGAGGTGCTTGGGAGAGAACCTGTTGGCTGAACCCAGCGTTGTCCTTTGAAAACCTATGGGCAAGTTACCTAACAAGCAGAAAGAGATCCTGGCTCTTCTGCTGGGTGGCTTTTCTTAGTCCCAAGGGACAGTTGCTGTGGACACAGCGTAGGTGGCTTCTTTGAGAAGGCAGATCAGTCTCCATGCCCTTAGGTTCACCCTGACATATAAGCTGTTGGGAAATTTGGAGGAATGCCCTAATATTCTGGGTTGTGCTACCATGGCCAAGGATAGGAGTTTAGGAGGTGAGAGAAAGAGGGTCCTTAAGAAGCCAATCAGCATTCATCAGCCCCACCTAGCACACAACAATGGTCCCAAACTCATCTTTTCTGTGGCCTCTTGCCCTTTCCTTCCGTTGTGCTGTGTCTCTGAGCATCAGCACTTTCCTCCGTGACTCCTTTGAGAACCAAACATGGTCCATAAAAAGCCCCTTCTTCGCGCCCCAGGGGGCTGTGTGGCCGTTTCTGCATAGCTCTAACCCGAAGTGGAATGTCACCTGGATATTCCCCCAAGCCCGGGCAGGAGTGAGCAGAACCCAAGCTCGAGGAAGATGCTGGCCAGGTTGGGGCGTGCATCTCCTTTTAGGCAGTGTTGTGAGTCAGATCCATTTCTGCACCCTGCTGTTGCAATGGAGCAGACTGTGAAAGGGAAGATTCTCAGAGGAGCTGTGTTTTAATGTAGCAATTTGATTCAATTTTCCACTCTATAAAATTACCCATCACTGCTCGTTGCTTTCTAACAGACACCTTCACTCTTAATTTAACAATCCTATCGAATTCTGCCAGGGAAATTGGAAAAATTTATCACCTGTGAAATTTTATTTTCCTTTGGTTGTATCTGTTTTTGTAAAACTTCATTAACGACGATGACTTGCTGAGGAAATTATCATTTTTTTTTTTAACTTCAGACACAAGAAATGGTTCGACCTCAACCAAGATATCATTTGCATAATAAAACACAACAAAAAGGCTGGGGAAGTCGGGACTGGCAGAAGCGGGAAGCGCTAGGAGAAGATGCACCCGTCCCTGGTCGTCCCTGTCCCCCGTGGGTGAAGTCCCCTGCAGGGAAGGGATGTGCGTGGCCACAGCCCTGCTCTTTGGCTCAGGAACCAATGACGTGCCTTTTCCCCAGGAAGGAGCAATGCAGAACGCAGGCAGCACTGAGAGAGCCTCAGTGCAAGTTACTCACTGAGGATGCTTTTAGCAAGCAGCCCTGTCTTCAGGGGCCCGAGTACTGGGTTCACCTTAGTTTCTGGGAGTGTCTGGGTCTGAGGCTTAAATTGCCATAAATTTAGGCTTAATTTGCATTTTGTCACAGAGCACAGAAGTCTTGGGAGCGATCTTTCTGCATGGACCACAAAGTCCAGCGCTCCTGTGGTCTAACTCCCTAACCATGAAAAGGTGCAAGCATCAGTTTTCCCAATCTGACCCCCACTGTGCTCTGCGCCCATCACAGCTGCTGGTATCCCACTGGCGGGGGTGACGAGGAGCCTGGATGACTGTGCGTTTTTTGAGGTGATGGCGATCTTGCCTTTGGAAACAAGGAAATGCAGAGAGCAGACTCCTGTGGCAGGCAGAGGAAGGATGCTAGGCTCATTTTTAAGAGATGTGGTTTTTTGGGGGCCGGTGCTATGGCGTAGCAGGTAAAGCTACTGCCTGCAGTGCTGGCATCCCATATGGGCGCCGGTTCGAGTCCTGGCTGCTCCAATTCCCATCCAGCTCTCTGATATGCCCTGGGAAAGCAGTAGAAGATGGCCCAAGTCCTTGGCCCCGGCACCCACGTGGGAGACCAGTAAGAAGCTCCTGGCTCCTGGCTTTGGATTGGTGCAGCTCCACCCATTGTGGCCAATTGGGGAGTGAACCCATGGATGGAAGACCTCTCTTTCTTTCTGCCTTTCCTTCTCTCTCTGTGTAACTCTGACTTTCAAATAAATAAATAAATAAATCTTTTTTTTTTTTTTTAAAGAGATGTGGTTTTGATTTGCGGTATGTCTGAACTAAGTGGTGATGAATTGTTGGGTTTTCCGGCACTAGAAAGGTGAGCCACCATTGTGTACTGCAGACTTTGACATCCTGAATTGGGAGACAACTTTGTAGTATTCTCACAATTACAAGGAAAAAAGTTGAAACTAGAGTTTTAGAATCAATGAAATAAACCAATGGAAACCAACCCGAGTATTCATGGCTTTTTAACTTGTTGATACATGCAATAAACTGTTCCATACGGCACAGATCAAAGACACACCCTGATCAAATTCGCCTGGCTCCCAGAGGCAGGCACAGCCTCCATCCCAGGAGTGAAAAACTCCTCTGCATTTTCTTCTGCAGAGGATGAAGGTGAGATTTGGCTTCTTTTGGCGTTTTCAAAGTTCTAGTCTTCCACCAGGTCAAGAGTTTCTGAAACTAGTGCAAGACAATTAGAAGATGAAGTTGCTCACCTGGTAAGACCTCGTAAATGTCTTCTTTCTCCTCTGCAGGTTCATGGATCCCCGTGCCCCCCGGCAAGACAGTGGGTCTGCACTGGGGACCAGGATTTGGGGAGTCAAAACCATCAATGTCATCATACATCTCTTCCTCTTCAGCTTCCTCTTCCTCTTCTCCCTTCTCTTCCTCCTCCTCCCCCTCCTCCTCCTCCTCCTCCTCTTCGCACGGAATGGTTAAGGAGCTCAGATCTGCAAGGGCAAAGATGAGAATGTAACAACCAGCGAGAAAAAGAAAAGAATAGGGCAGGGAAGGAAAGAGAGGGGAGGAGGAGGAGCGGAAGGAGGGATGAGAATAAAACTTGTCACAGGGAAATGAAACGCTAGGTTAAGTGCTGTTATTTCTAATGTGGGCCTTGGTGGCAGGAAACCTACAGAAAAGGCCAGGCTCGCACTGCATCAGGTTTAAACCATCACCATAAATCCTTCCCTGCAATAAAACTTGATCAGGACGAAGTGGCTCTGGGAAGCATGGGTGTGTGCATGAGAACAGGAGGCGAAGGGAAGAAAACAGGGCAGAGGAGGAAAATGCCAGCATGCCACACGCTGCTCATCAAGCAGAAAACTGGACGGGTGAAGGATGGGCCTCGTCCTCTGGGCGCCGGCAGCAGGGGGCACCAAGGGGGCTCCCCAGGGGAACCAAGCTGCGGGAAGCTGCTCTCCCCTCTGATCTTACAGCAGAATTGCAGACACGTTTGGAGAAAAGGAGAGGGGAAAAATGGGTCAAAGTGGAAGACAGAAAAAAAATGGGGAATGGAAAAGTAAAACAGACAGTAAGACAAGACCCCAGGGGACGGTTGAGCGATGCAGTTACTAGGTCCTTTTGCAGCCACGGTCAGGCTGCCCTTCAAGTTCGATGTGGAGCCGCTGCAGCCAAGGGGAGCGGCAGTGCAGGGCAGTGGGGTGGGGTGGGGCAGGGCAGGGGGCCCCTGTTTTATTTTGCTGGGGGTCTGGGAGGGTTACAGAGCACTCTGTGAAACTGCGGAGCGACCTCTGCAGGATGGGTGTGTACAGCCAGTGTCCTCCAGGGGAGGACAGGATACAGGGAGAGAGCGGACGTTCATTTCCAGACCCACTCAAACTCTTCAGCTTGATTAGGCTTTTAATAAAGATTCTGCAATGATTTTCATCTGAATTCCGGTGCCACCTCATATGAGGAAAGGATCAAAGACGCATTTGTGGCTTCAACCATATGTTATTATTTTGTTTGTTTTAAAATAAAATGGAATGAATAATTTCTTCAATGTGGGATTCTGAAAGTACCACAGGGTACAGCTCAATAAAGCTGTTTCGAGTTTTATGGAGGTTTACACACTTAGGGGTATATTACACGCATAAATCCACGGCACCTAGATGAGAGTGTACCCTGTAGCCTCGCCATCAACGCTCATGTTTGCCTAGCTGCAGTCTATTATACAGGACGCTGTTGGTAGACGCAATAGTTTTGTTTTTGCGAGAGCAAAGGCATAACTGAGCAAAATAGGCAATTCTTGTAATTAAAGCTCTGGTGCTTTTTTCTTCTTATCCGCCATAAAATCCTATAGCAGAGTAAGAGACCGAGATGAAAAGGCTTGGGGTTGTTGGTGGGTGTGCTCCTCGCCAGGTCTTGAGCCATGGGTAACACTGGTGCTTCTACCTTTCTGTTGAGGCAGAGGCCTGCCACGGAGGCTGTGAGCGCCCTCTGAGGCTGGGGGTGTGGGGGTGTGGGGGGTGGAGGTGCCTCACTGAAGGCCGGCTCCTTCCACCTGCCAGTCCGCCCCCAGAGGAGGCTTCCTGGGCCACGGTGGCGACGGCACCTGCAGGCCAGCAGAGGGTACTCTAAGAGCAGTCATGTAGCATCCTTAGTCAGGGCTCATCCCATCCCTGAGCAAGGAGCCTTTTATTGTGGCTTAGGAAACAGTGATTACTCTTTAAAGTCCAGTGTGCCAAAGGCCACCTACATCAGTTCAGGTTTCTACTTCCTACTAAGACTAAAACAAGAAGGTTTTGGACCTCAATTGCATTGGAAGACTTTGAGTTAGATATCATAGATTTCCTTTCCGGCATGTAAAGGCTTAAAAGACACTGAGCTGGGCTGGTTTTGAGGTCTCCTTTTCTGGTGATTGTGGATATTATAGGCTGGCCTGCAGGCAGGTGGAGGAACAGTAACACCTGAAGCCAGCTCCATGCTGATGTCCTTACCTTACAGAATGGTACTGTTTGTTGTCACCAAGTGGGGTGTGTGGTAGGGGGAGGCCACATCTGAAAGCCTAGAGATGATATTTACGCAACGTGACAGCAGCAGCAAATGGACTCAAATAGCACGTCTTTCTGCGACGATGACGCTTACCCTTTAGCAAGAAGCTTATCTGATCCACCCAGTCTCTGGCCTCGGCTGGACTGGTAGCTGTAAACTAGAGAAAAACCAGTGCATTAGTTTGTCACCTTCACTAGCGTTTCCAGGAATCTGGAGAGGGAGGTTCCAGGAAAGGCACCTGTCAGTTTCAGAGTCAAGTTTAAAGCTCGGGACTCTTCATCTACTTAATATTTTAGGAGAGACCACGGGTCTCACTCCAAGTGGCTTTTTTCTCCCGGCAGTCTTGCATACCCAGAAATGACGCTGTCTGAGCCCATTCACATCCATGTACAGTCACTCACTTGGTTCTCTAGTCCGTCATCAGGTGTGTATTTGAGAAAAGTTCACGGGGAAAACAAAAAGCTGAGCCACGTCCATGGGCGTGGCATGCCACAGGGGACGCGCCTGATGGCAGGTGGGTGCCAAGAGGAGAAGGGAGCACTCCGTCCGCCTGCAGCAGGTCAGGGAGGTCAGGGAACACTGCTTGCTTGGAACTTACAGAAGAGTTGCTGGAAACTGACTGGAGAGGGAGCTGCACGTGTAGGAGGAAACCACAGGCAGGAGAAGCCGCGTGATGAGAGCCTCTGGCATGGGGGAGGCGGCAGAGGGGCTTGGCAGGAGGACAGCCCCAGGTGCACTGGAGCACCGAGGGCCAGAGAGAGTGGGCGAGTGGGCTCCGAGCTCCTGGAGCAACAGGACAGCCACCTTGATCCCAGCAAAGGGAATGGGCGGTTCTTTGTTCACAGGAGGCACTGGGGTAGAGAGCTGTGGAGACAGAGGACTGACCAGACCACTTCAACCAGTCCTCTGGGTGAGCTGTGGGGACTTAGCCATTGTGATGGTTGCGGGAATAAATAAGAAGGGACAAACAAAACAAAACAAAACAAAAAACAAACAAAAAAAAAAACAGCCTGGCACCGTGGCTCACTAGGTTAATCCTCCACCTGCAGCGCCGGCACACCGGGTTCTTGTCCCGGTTGCCCCTCTTCCAGGCCAGCTCTCTGCTGTGGCCCAGGAGTGCAGAGGAGGATGGCCCAAGTGCTTGGGCCCTGCACCCCATGGGAGACCAGGAGGAAGCACCTGGCTCCTGCCTTCGGATCAGCGCAGCGTGCCAGCCATAGTGGCCATTTGGGGGGTGAACCAACGGAAGGAAGACCTTTCTCTCTGTCTCTCTCTGTCTCACTGTCCACTCTGCTTGTCAAAAATAAATAGATAAGAAGGGAAAGATTCGAAGGATATTGTTGAGGAAGAACCCACAGACCGTGCTAATGACTTGGATTCAGTGGGCCAGAGAAAAGAGGAATCAAGTAAACTACACCCTGACTCAGGCTACACAGCATCCAGCATTGAGCCCTGTCAGTTTTCACTGTAAATGAATCAGCTTGAAAGACCTATCCCTGAAAAACACGTTAATGATCTGGCCACTAGGTCAGGGTCCAGGGTCAAGATACACACTATGTAAGAAACCTAGATTTTTGCATAATACCTATTTAACAGACATTGCCGTTTTTAGTCTCCTTAGAAGCACATTATTTAAGCAACAAAAAAATTCATATAAACTTTTTTCTGGATATATAGTACCACCAGAATTTAATAATAAAGTTAACTTAGAAACATACTCAGTGCATACACCTGTATTATATAGATTTAAAAAAAATTTTTAGGAAAGTCTTAGTTCAAATTTTTAAAAATTTGAAAATGAGTCCCAATTTTATCAAAATAAGATCTAGGTAATTTTTATCAAAATAAAGGTTAAGAAATAAAAAAAGATGAATGGTAAAAAAAATTTTAAAAGTCACTGCTCAAGTGGTTAATCTTAGAATGCTTTTTCTCTATTATGTAAGTTGGCTAAAGTTTTTCTGTTGTTTCAGTGAAACTATGACAAAATAAAAATTATCAACAAGCAGGAAACAAAATACATGAACATAAAAAACACTGCGTGAAAATGACTATATACCTATCATCAGATTTTTTTTTGTTTTAATTAATTTCATAATAGGTAGTAAATGTATGAGGCAAACCTTCAAAATACAAGTGCACTTCCAAAAGTTTGTGGAAATGGAATTAAAAGAGAAATGCATTTTGGTGCAAGTGTTTTTGAAATCCACGCGTGGTGTTTTCACAATATACATTTCCATGAATCGTCTCAGACTCCTTGGATGTAGGAAGGAGCACAGTGAGGCGTGAGTCTTGCCCTGGCTATTTCTCCAGTCCCTCAGTAAGCACGGTCACCTCGACCTTGGAAATTCTTCTGGAGATGCGCAGTACAATTCAAGAACGTTGTTTCAGACAGCAAGATGGACATAAGAAAAGAAATTATCTCCATTCTACATTTTAGATTTTCCCTTTTCTGGTTTTCACGGACAGGAATGAAGACAATCACTTGAAAAAAAAAAAAAAAAAAAGAGAATGGGAATGAAAGCCAAGGATTCAGACTGTAAGGAAAGGACCGTGTGTACTGCAGTAGACTAGACTCTCACTGAAGGGGAGGGAAGAGGCGACAGAAGCCAAGCGCAGTGGCAACAGCGAGAAGCGAGGATGCGACACAGCAAGCGGGAGGACGTGTCCACACAAGAGGGTCTTCGTGTCCACACAAAGAGGCTCTTCGCTGGCGAGGAAGCCGCAGGTAACACAGCAAGGGGGAGGCCAGCCTGGGAGCCGGGGCTCCCGAGCAACAGGGGAGATGTGCCAACATACCTCATAGCTGCGCCTGTCCTGGGAGGTCAGTTCAAAGCAGGATTCCTTCTTGGAGTCTCTTCGCAGGTGGGGGGCCATCCGCACACTGTAGCCCTTAATGAGGAAGGTCCCTTTGGGCTGTTTGCCTGCAAGACAGGAAAGCTCCTTGGATCCCTAGAGACGCGAGGCCTGGGGAAGGCACCTGCGCTGGAATGTCACGTTACCTCCCTGAGGAACCACAACAGCCCGGGCAAGGTTATTAGGGAAGCTCAAGAGGAGGCAGATATCACTGCCAAGCGAGGGAAATGCAGCGCGCAAGGTCCAACAGAGACAGGGAATTTATTAGAATGTTAAGAGATCTATAATAACAGAGAGAAGGAATTATTACAGCAGGGACAGTGTGGCTGTGAACCTGAGGCTCTTGAAGGCTATTAAAGAGCGGATGCATTATTATCAGGCCAGCAGAGCTCACATCTGAGGGAGGGGACAGCAGCACTAGGGGGTGGGATAGGGTCCTGGCATCTCCTCTCATGCCCTTTGCCATATTTGGGTTAAATCCCTCTCCCCTGCCTCCTGCTGCTCAGGTGGGTGCTTTGTGCAAGAGAATATAAAGATTTATTTATTTATTTGAAATGCAGAGTTACAGAGAGGCAGAGGCAGAGAGAGAGAGAGAGAGAAAGAGAGAGGTCTTGAATCCACTGGTTCACTCTCCAAATGGCCACAATGGCCGGAGATGGGCCAATCCGAAGCCAGGAGCCAAGAGATTCTTCCAGGTCTCCTGTGTGGGTGCAGGGGCCCAAGGACTTGGGTCATCTTCTACTGCTTTCCCAGGTGCAATAGCAGGGAGCTGGATTGGAAGTGAAGCAGCCAGGACTCTAACCAGTGCCCATATCGGGTGCTGGCACTGCAGATGGCAGCTTTACCTGCTACACCACAGCGCCAGCCACAGGAAGAATAATTAAAACTCCGTGTTTCCTCCTTCTACCCAGAGGTCCTTCTGGGACATGGCAGAGTGCAGTTGAGTATCCCCAAATGATGAGGAAGGAGATGAAAAGAGGAGGACCCTTGGTGCTGGCGCTACGGCATAGTGGATAAAGCCACCGCCTGCAGTGCCAGCATCCCATACTGGTGATGGTTTGAGTTCCGGCTGCTCCACTTCTGATCTAGCTCTCTGCTATGGCCTGGGAAAGCAGCTGAAAATGGCCCAAGTGCTTGGGCCCCTGTACCTGCATGGGAGACCTGGAAGAAGCTCCTGGTTCCTGGCTTTGGGTTGGCGCAGCTCCAGCTGTTTAGGCCACCTAGGGAGTGAACCAGTGGAGGGAAGACCTCTCTCTCTCTCTCTCTGCCTCTTAAATAAAAATAAATAAAAAGAAATAGAAAAGAGGAGGACCTTAAGGAAAGGAAAGGCTACTCTGTGTTACTCTTTTTTTTTAAAGACTTATTTCCATTTAATTGAAAGGCAGAGCCACAGACAGAGGGAGAGGGAGAGGGAGAGGGAGAGGGAGAGGGAGAGGGAGAGGGAGAGGGTGAGAGGGAGAGAGAAGGAGAGAGAGGGAGAGGGAGGTAGAGAGAGGGAGAAAGAAGGGGGGTGAAGAGAGCAAGAGAGAGAGAGAGAGAGCACGAGCTTCCATCTGTTGGCTTACTACTCAAATGGCTGCAATGGCTGCAGCTGGACTGGTCCAAAGCCAGGAGCCAGGAGCTTCATCCGGGTCTCCCATGTGGGCACAGGGGCCCAAACACTTGGGCCATCTTCTGCTTCCCTCCCAGGAGCCTCAGCTGGGGGAGCTGGATCAGAAGCAGAGCAGCCAGGACTTGAACCAGCACCCATATGTCATGCTGGCACTGCAGGCAGAGGCTTAACATTCTATGCCCCAGCACTGGCCCTGTGTCACTCCTTTTTTTAAAAAATAAAATACTGGGGCTGGTGCTGTGGTGTAGTGGGTAAAACCACTGTCTTCAGTCTTGGCATCCCATATGGCACCGATTTGAGTTCTGGCTGCTCCACTTCTGATCCAGCTCTCTGCTATGGCCTGGGAAAGCAGTAGAAGATGGCCCAGGTCCTTGGGCCCTGGCACTCCCATGGGAGACCTGGAAGAAGCTCCTGCCTCCTGACTTTGGATCGGCCTAGCCCTGGCCATTGTGCTTCTGCCTCTCTGTAACTCTGCCGTTCAAATCAATCAATCAATCAATCTTTGAAAACAAAAAATAAGAAACAGGAAAAGAGGAGGTAGCTCTCCAAGGTTTTGTGTCCTTTTTTTTAAAAAAATATTTATTTATTTTAAAATTTTTTTGACAGGCAGAGTGGACAGTGAGACAAAGAGAGACAGAGAGAAAGGTCTTCCTTTATGGTCGGTTCACCCTCCAAGGGCCGCTGCGGCCGGCGCACCACGTTGGTCCGAAGCCAGGAGCCAGGTGCTTCTCCTGGTCTCCCATGTGGGTGCAGGGCCCAAGCACTTGGACCATCCTCCACTGCCTTCCCGGGCCACAGCAGTGGGCTGGACTGGAAGAGGAGCAACCGGGACAGGATCCGGTGCCCCGACTGGGACTAGAACCCGGTGTGCCGGCGCCACAAGGTGGAGGATTAGCCTATTGAGCTAGGGTGCTGGCCGGTTTTGTGTTCTTTTTGCACAGTTCAGGCAGGAAGCACTGAGGTGCGGAACTGCAGCATCTGGGTGAAGCTCTTGCCCTGTGTCACGAGGAATGCACCTGCTTAATCAACGTGGGCTTTCTGATGCTGCTGCTGAGATGGATGGAAGTTGGGCAACAACACTGCAAAAACGCTGTCCTCGCCTAGTTGAGCTAAAGAAATACAGAGACTCTGCTTGCTAAGAAAGTGTGCTGGGCACAAGAAGTAGTAACTGGCGAGAAGGGAGCCCCACTCGGGTGCTTTTTCACACCGGAATTTTTTTTCGTAAAGTATCTCTCCTGTTCTAGCCGGCCACTAAAATGCTTTGTTGTTTCTTTGGTCATTGGATTTTATGTCACCCTGATGGCAAAATGGTCAATAAAAGTCTCTCCCCCTCCTCTCTCACTGTGAGCATGAAGAATTCTGAATGAACAGGCCAGAGACCTGGTCTTACTTCCAGAATTGCCATCCATTTATTTAAATGCATAGGAAGTGATGAACTTTTTTTTTTTTAAATCCTGACTCAATGTCATATTAAATTGACGGATTAACGTAAGAAAACCACACCTGGCTGGCGTATACTGTGAAAATCTAGAGGAGGAATCGTGGTTGCTGTACTTGAGGGTGGGCTGAAGGCTGGAAGGACACAGGGTCTTGTTGCTCAGTTTTCAAACTATGCTGCTATCACTTCCAAGTAAGCCTCCGCACTTATTTCTTTTTTTTAAAGATTTATTTGAAAGGCATCGTTACAGGAAGAAAGGGACAGAATGAGAGAGATAGAGAGATAGAGATAGACAGACAGATAGATACCTTCCATCTGCTGTTTCACTCCCCAAATGTCTGCAACAGCTAAGGCTGGGTCAGGCTGAAGTCAGGAGCTTCACTTGGGTCTCCCATGTGGGTGGCAGGGACCTAAGCACTTGGGCCATCCTCCGATGTTTTCCCAGGCTCATTAGCAGGGAGTTGGATTGAAAATGGAGCAGCCAGGACTCGAACCAGTGCCCATGTGAGATGTCGGTGTCATGGATGTTGGCTTAACCCGCTGTGCCATCACACCAGCCCCAAGGCTCCACACCTCACCAACAAAATGGGGATGATTCTGAGGAACCCAACATGATGAATGGGAGATGAGCATCTGAGGATCAACAAAATCTGCTGTAGGAAGAGAGGCACGGCCAGGCACCTGCCACAAAGCCTCAGGGTAAATCGGTTTTTTTTTTTTTTAAGATTTATTTTATTTATTTGAAAGACAGAGTTACAGAGAGAGGTAGAGACAGAGAGAGAGGTCTTCCATCCACTGGTTCACCCCCAGATGGCCGCAATGGCTGGAGCTATGCCTATCCAAAGCCAGGAGCCAGGAGCTTCTTCTGGGTCTCCCATATGGGCACAGGGGCCCAAGGACTTGGACCATCTTCTACTGCTTCCCCAGGGTCAATCTTAAGGATTCCAAGTCCCTCAGAAAAGCTACAACTCTTTCTGCTGCCTTAGTACCAGAGGGGCAGGAGTCCAAAGGCCACTGGGTGGGTAGCTGGTTATTCCCTAGTCTGGCTATCTGGGCATCTGGAGAGTGATGCATTTGGGAAAAGAGGAGAAACAGATCATGGTTGGAAGGAAAAGAAAGACGTGCTCTGTATCCGTATCTCCGGTCTCTGTGCAAAGGCGGCAGAGAACAAGGAAGGCCACACAAGCGCGGAGGCTTTATTCGTGGTGTCTGTCTTCCCAGAATCACCTCTGGGGTAGTCCAGTGCTGCAGGGGGGTATCCCCCGTTTGAAAGGTTGCATTCATTTATGGTAACAGTTTTTAGCTTGCACTGATTTGTGGTTGCCTCCCGTTATGCTTGTATCTTCTATTCCTTCTCATGAGTGACGCGACTGTGCTGAACGTGGAGGCGAGCGCTTCTCGGGTTGGCTCGTGAGTGTTGTGCTTGATGCAGTCAGTGGTGGCTCATTAACAAACGGAGTCAGCACTTCACGGTCACTGCTGTCTGCCTGAGGGGTGTCTCTTGGGCTCAGCAGCTCCTTGGTCTCAACACTGGGTGGCTGTCGGGATGTCCACTGGACTACACCTCAGTAGTGAGTAGGCTAAAGTTGGGAGCGTGTGCTTAGGGAGTCTGAACTCCGGGCTTCTATCTATGGGTCATTATTAAGCTGTTTAAGTCTTTCTCAGAATGAAAGTTCTCAACAATTTAGCTATGCTACTCATACCTATATAGAGTTCAAAGTTCTGCTTAAAAAACAAAAGAATGGGACCAGCATTACGGTGCAACAGGTTAAGCTGCTGTCTACGATGTCAGAGTCCCATATGGGCGCCAGTTCTAGTCCCAGCTGCTCTGCTTCTGGTCCAGCTCCCTACTAATGTGCCTGGGAGAGCAGCAGATGACCCAAGTGCTCGAGCCCCTGCACCCATGTGGGAGAACTGGATGAAACTACTAGCCTCTGACTTCAGCCTGGCCCAGCCCTGCCCATTGCAGTCATCTGGGGAGTGAATCAGTGAAAAAAACAAACAAACAAACAAACAAAAAACAAAAAACCTCAAAACAAAAGAATGCCAAAATTTCCCACTTTGACAAGGTTGTGTTATTGGTCATAGGAAAGAGAGCTCTTTGATAGGCTGACCACCCCTTCATAGCGACTAAAGGTAAAATAATTTCCAGTTGGCCTCTGCTTTTGGTGGTGGGCAAGGCATTCTTTACTCATGTCCCTGTTGTGGGTGTTCCTTAAGGATTGCTATCTTGAGATCCAAATGCTTGAGAATTTACGCAGTGCTTGCATCCAGGAGTGAGAAGCTGCTGGGCAAATGAAGAATACTTACTTTTCTCATTAGCATAGTAGTAGAAGAGGCCTCTGCTAACAACACACCAGCGCTTCTGCCACTCCGAGCCGAAGAAACTATGATCTAAACATAAGGAGGGGACATAAATTTAGGTAACTACAATTGCCGAAGAGTCCGTAAAATCTGACACACACGGTCTAGCGTGTTACTGTTTTATTCCCCAGGTTAATGGACTGTAAACCCCTCCCTTTCACTCCCACAGGTTACCCTGTGTTGACTCAGAGTACACAGCACTCGCTCTGTTAAAAGTCTAAGTTCTAAGCAGGGCTGCCTGCTCTGTGGCTGTGTAGCTGTCTTTTTGTTTTGCCTTCCCTTGTGTCTTTCATGTCCTAATTTCATCCTGTACTTCTTAAAACTCTCCACGGTATCTCTACATGTTGTCTCTGACAAACCAAAATGATGCTCCTGGTCATGGCCATGAGAAAAACATTTTTTTTTTTTTTTTTTTGGTGTGTGTGCTAAGTTAATTTGCCTGCTGAGCTTAACCCTGGGATCCTAATCCTAGTAGCAACTGCTCTCATTTCATGAAAAAGGTCAAGAGTTGGGCTTGAGTGAAATTTGCAAGTCTATGTGATATATAAATACCCTCCTGGCAGAAGTCTCACTCCTTATGGGAGCACACGAAGAGATGACAACAAGGGTATCATTCATCCATTCGCTCAACAAGTTTTATCAAGCACCTGTCATGTACCAGACGCTGGGGATCCAGCAGTGCCCAAGGCAGAACCAGTCCCTATCCTGACAAAGCTCACAGTCTGCTGAAAATTTGGGCCATCTCTCTTGAGCTGTCACATAAGCACCAGACCTCCCTCCTGGCCTTGCCCTGCTTTTGCCTTACACGTGCCTAGCACAGTCCTGGGCACTACGGAGGCCCTGATGTCTTGGCCCTCTTCTTGCCAGCTTCCCTTCCTTTGCTGAAGGCCTGCAAGTCTGACCCATACCTTTGCTTTTCTTTTCCAAGTATCCTTGCTTGATGATGTTATCAAGCTCTTGGGCTCCTCTCACCACGTCTTCCACTCCTAAAAGAATCAACAGCAAAATGGTTTTTGGAAACCTGACAATATTTTCCTTTATTTAGATGACTTTAGATAATCCACAGTAACGACGGGGTACGGAGGGTCAACTGCTCAACCGCAGAGCAAAATAAGACAATTTCTACATGATTGGGAAGAAACAGTTAATTTTCTTTCTTCCTAATGATATCTAATGCTAAAATCGCTTACAATGATCCACATATACATTAGTTTGTGGCAAGGGCGAGGTAGCCTAAACATGTACTGATTGGCAGGAAAAGGACTCCAGGGAATGAAGAATTTGCTGTGGATATAAGCTCCAAATTGGAAAACCCACATTGAGATAATCACAAGTCAAATGAATAGCTACCAGCACAGACAAGCTTTAATGAGTGACAGACTCCACTATAAATGCAGTCACCTCAGCGGGAGCAATAAACACACACTCTTTTTTTTTTTTTTTTTTTAAACAAAAAGAAAGCCACCTTTGTGAACATAGATTTTGTTAGGTTTGCACAAAGAAGGGTTATCCAAGCTGAGCTTGGCATAACAGACACATTCTGATTTCCTGAGCATGGAACACAGTCTTAGGGTGGTAGAGGCCTTAACAAAGACAAGACCCTGGGACTGACGTCAACCTTTTAAGTGTATGCTGCTAACATTCTTGACTTTCAATTAGCCTTGTTAGATACAAATGTACTGGGAAGTCAAGATCCTAATTCAGCTTCTCCCACTGGGGTTTAGGCTTGCTCTAGAGAGGGGCGAAGGACAGAGACAAAGAGAAGGGAGCCTACTCTTCAAACATCAAGTACAAAAACAACACAAAACTCTCTAGGGAACACAAATACATTTTAACTAGGAAACATGAAGAGTAGGCTAATCCCAAACCCGGATCTCTGTTGGTTGCCTTAAAACATTTACAAAGCAAACCAAATACAAAACAAAGTAAGGCACAATCACATAGAAATCAATAGGACCATCTATATAGTATCTTGAGACTTTTGGGTGAAAGAATTTTATTTTTTTCAATTGAGCAATTAATTGCTTTTTGAACTTCTATAATACCTAATATTTATTCAATGGTGGCAATGAGTTGGCTCTTTGCTCAGTGCTCTACCTATTTTTTTTGTTTAAAAATAATATTTTAGAACAATTTAAAATGTAAGTAATGGGCTGGCATTGTGGTATAATGGGTTGAGCTGCTGCCTGCAATGCTGGCATCCAATATGGGTGCAGGTTTGAGTCCCATTGGCTCTACTTTTTTTTTTATAGGCAGAGTTAGAGAGAGAGAGAGACAGAGAGAAAGGTCTTCCTTCCATTGGTTCACCCCCCAGATGGCCAGTGGCTCTACTTTCAATCTAGCTCCCTGCTAATGTGCCTTGGAAGGCAGTGGAGGATGGCCCAAGTGCTTGGGCCCCTGCCACCCACATGGGAGACTCAGATGAAGCTCCTGGCTCCTGCTTTTGGCTTGGTCCAGCCCCAGCTATTATGGGCATTTGGAGAGTGAACTAGCAGATGGAAGTGCGCTCTCTCTCTCTCTCTCTAACTCTGCCTTTCAAACAAAATAAATCTTAAAAACAACAACAAAACTTAAACACTACACAAGTAAATGACCTTTTGCTTCCCAGTTAATTGTTCCAAGCTTAGTTTTAAAAATGTAGCTCAGAAGAGCCTCTCTTGTTGTTCTGTGTGTGTCTGTTTATCCACTCAGTCCTCACTGTCAGCTGCCTTGTTCAGGGACCATTTCCATTGGTGTGTTTTACAGGTGGCGAACTATGTGGCTGCCATCAGTCCTCCCAGATGGGTCTCAGGGTACACACATGACATGAACAGCAGCAAAGGAAAGTTCATTTTTCTAGGATTCTTTCATTTCCCCTAACTCCTCTGAAATTTTCTGAAAACACTCTCCAAGTAAACAGCAATAGATTCTTCTGGAGGTGGAGGAAAGGAGAGAGTTCTGGGTGAGGGCAGGACCAGCACCATGGAGAAGACCCCTTGAAGGGATAGGGCATCCTCTCTGAAGTGACTGAAGCGAAGCTGCTCCTGGAAGCTTAAAAATTAAAGACACAGGGGACAGGAAAGCAGGATCCCCTAAGCTTAGACTTTCCATGTCTTCTTCCCACAAGTTTGTTCACCCCCTTTTCTTTTTTAAGATTTTGGGAAACTTAAGAGACACAGCTTCCTGTTAAAGATGCCAAGAGTCTGAATCATAAAAGACATGTTAAACATTCTATTAGAATTCAAACTCCCTTTTTAATGCAAATCTATATGCCATTTTATGGAACATCTATAATTATGAAAATGGGAAGACGTTGCCTTGTGTGCGGGGAGAGTCTGGAGTATGAATATTACATTAATGTGCTCACACCAGCTCACTGATCCTGCTGGCAGGGGCATAAAAAATGCTTGAGTGAAACTTTTATTTAGATGTTAAGACTCCAGGCCCCAGCGGGGTGACAGAGACAGCCCCTGTGAGTTGCCATCAGAGAGAGAGCTTGAATTGAATTACCCAGGGGGGAGGAAGTAGTGATGAGCACTGCTCCGCTTATTTAATTTCATTTACTTTCAGTACATTATCAGCATGAGGCATTTTCTCCCCACCAACTGAAACCCAAGAATGCTACCACCAAGAAAACAAAGACATAATACAGCAGAAATGTCTGAACTCCAAGTCACTCATTTCTGGGAGAGAGGAGGGGCAGCCCCGACACTGCCTCTCTCCTCAAGAGCTGGACTCAGTTTGCTGAAATCAAGCACTGTATGAGTTGCTGAATTTTCTCACCTGGTCATTCGCCACCAATATTAATAAGAAGCATGGCTGGAAACTGTTTTTATGTTGTGTTTTTGTATGTAGTCTGTAGGATGTCTTATGTTGCTTTCTTACTTGTTAAAGGGAATCTTTATTGATGAACCCTGTTGTCTGGTTTCCCTGTATGGGCAGTGGAAAAGATGGCTATGGAAAAAAATTTAGGAGATCAAATAAGACAGCTTCTGTTCTACTGATTGTCTTCAATGCACAAGGCACAGCGTGGTGAGTACAGTGCCCGTAGAGTAGACTCTGAGCTCAATCTCATTAGCTCTGTGATCTACTGACAAATCCACACGCTGAGATGGGAAGTCATCATGACATTCAAGCTGTCTTTTCTTTCCGTGTCAGCTCAGGGGTCTCCTGATGATGAACTGGTGATCTTGAGAAGGGACAGTGTCAGATAACTAGCAGGAAGAACTCTGTATGCCTGACTCCATACCTACCAGCAAATGAACAGATCTGCAGAGAGCCATCGAACCCATAACAGAAAGTCACGCAAATGCTTTGTAGGATAACAAAAATTGAAAAAGCCATAAACAATTATGTAAGGTGTTAAGGTGAAAACATTTTTATTTAAGTATACGATTATAAGAATAGAGGCATGTTGCTCATTACCTGAAAAAAGATATTACTCCCTCCCCCGGAATGAAAAAATAGAAATGATTTCAATGTATTGGGAACAAACGACCCTGTTGGGTAAACCTAGAGGTGTGTCACGTTGTATCAGCACAAAACAGAATCACGTGGGTGACATCATCTCTCTCTACCTCTGCCCTTAACTAAATCTCTCTGACCACGAGAAGACATTCACTTAGCTGACGGACAGGAGAGCCTCAAGATAAGATCAGCAGAGAACTGGGTCCCCCTGCAGGGACAGCCGCCCAACTTTCATGGCAGATGAAGATAAAAGAAATTCTCAGACATCCTTCTCTCCTCATCCAGATTCCTTTAAACTCTTGGATTCCACCCATACTCAACTCTGCAATAAAAACCGACAGGGTAGGAGTCCATCTTTCAGCGCTAAACGTGACTCCACAGTCAGCTATGCACAGCCACAACAATGGGGACCCTTTGGAGTGCGATCCATTTCCATAAAGCAGTCAATAAAAAAGACACAGGAGCTTATGTGAGTCACGGCCTATTTAACCAGCTGCGTTCTAGCCCACTGAGAAAAGAGAATTGGAGAAATCGGTTGGCAACACCACAGCACAAAGCTAATAGCACAGGGGGCCAAGCAGTTTCCACTGTGAAAAGGCTGCAGCCCCCGAAGAACAACCCAGGTGTCTGCCAACTTCCCTCTGGGCAGCTGACGTGGCCTCTCGCAAAGTCAACTTAAAGAGAAAAATCAATGACTTCTTAAAAAAATAAATTCTTTCTCCACCTCTCTCCAGCCCCCACTCAAACTGTGGACTTCTCCCATCGTCTCCCTTCCTTTTCTTTCAGGTTCTTTTCAACTGTTGAAAAAAAGGGACTGAACCCACTGGAGCCTAGACATTGTGAACTTCAGGCAGAGTGCAGTTTACCAGGTTCCTTCATTAAAGTACCATGTGGAAAACCTCACGGTTTGGGTGGAAGAGGCTGGAGAATACCTAATATTTGAAGGCCGGGGGTAATCAAGTTCCATCTGCAATTTGGTTCACTCACAGATCACAGGTGTGTGTGTGCACAAACACACACTTCACAATGCCTCAATGACCAGAGGTGAAGAGGGTGCTGTGGGTAGGGTGGGATGGGCTAGATTTCTCTAGTCTGTTGGTTATTGATCACAAATCTGCTCATGAATCTCTCTCCTTTGCATTTGGGTTCTTTGACTTTTTTTTTTTTTTAAGATTTATTTATTTATTTGAAAGGCAGGGTTACTGAGAGGCAGAGGTCTCTCAAAGAGAGACAGAGAGAGGTCTTCCATCTGCTGGTTCACTCCCCAAATGGTCACAATGGCTGGAGTGGGCCCATCTGAAGCTAGGAGCCAGGAGCTTCTTCCGGGTCTCCCATGCAGGTACAGTGGCCCAAGGAGTAGGGCCGTCTTCCACTGCTTTTCCTGTTCATACCAGAGAGCTGGATTGGTAGTGGAGCAGCCAGGACTTGAACCGGTGCCCATATGGGATGCTGGCGCTGCAGATGGTGGCTTTACCCACTGCACCACAGCACCGGCCTTCTTTGGCTTTCTTTAGTAAGTTAATTACTGCTTTTCCTTAGCTCTTGCTTTTCTGGGTTACATTTTTGCCTTTCTGTCTATTTTTCAGGAACCTATTGATAGATGACGGTCAGAGGGCGGTGTCTGACCACAAGGGCTCATCTTCTCAGGCTAACAGGGCAGTTAGGTTTCAGTGACTCGGGCTCTCCCAGTCTGTTGGTACAGGCCTAGATAGCTTTCAACTTCTATGAATTTATTCAGTATCCATCTGCATTCACACTTCCTCCGTATACCTTTCTGTCATTATGCTTCACGTATTAAAGGATTTAGACAAATATATGGAAAGTTAAAAATTTGAAATCATTGCTAATAGACTTAGGGCCTAAAAGTTTCAAGAATCACTCAGACCAATGGCCTTAAACTAACTGAATGGAACTTCTCGTGGAGAAAAACATTTGGTAGCAGACGAAAGCGAGGGAGTGAACATGATGCACTTGAATTAAGTTTTTCCAACAGGTTGTGTTGTAAGAAGCCAGGAAACAAACAAGTAGTTGGGGCGAGACTGAGGAACTAAATGGAGAGGACACATGTGTAGTTAGCAAAATAGCACGGAAGAAAACATTTGTGATGCCTTTTGGACTCATGCTGCCCCTGCAATTTTTTTTTTTAAATCAGCTCATCCAGGTAACAGATCAAGGAGTATTAAGAGTCTATGGAGGAAGCCTTATTATACTGAGGCTAAAGCAAACCCATGGGGCCAGCTTTGTGGCATAGCAGGTAAAGCTCCCACCTGTGATGCCGGCATCTCATATGGGTACCATTCGTGTCTCAACTGCTCCACTTCTAATCCGGGTCCTTGCTAATGGCATGGGAAAAGCAGAAGAAGATGGCCCAAGTGTTTGGACCTCCATCACCCACATGGAAGACCCAGATGAATCTCCTTTGTCCTGGCTCAGCTCTGGCCATTGTGGATATCTGGGGAGTGAACCAGCAGACAGATGGTCCAAAGAGAGAAGGTCTCTCTCTTTCTCTCCCTCTCGCTTTGTAATTCTAACGTTCAAATAAAATAATAAATCTTAAAAAAAAAAAAAAAACTAGGGCCAGTGCTGTGGCTTAGTGGGTAAAGCCACCACCTGTGTTGCTGGCATCCCGCATAGATGCTGGTTCCAGTCCCGGCTGCTCCACTTCCAATCCAGCTCCCTGCTAATGTGCCTGGGAAAGCAGCAGAAGATGACCCAAGTTCTTGGGCCCCTGTATCCACATGGGAAATGCAGAAGAAGCTCCTGGATTTGGACCGTCCCAGCTCCAGCTGTTGCAGCCATCTGGGGGGTGAACAAGTAGATGGAAGATCTGTCTCTTCTCCTCTCTCTCTCTCTCTCTCTCTCTCTCTCTCTCTCTCTAATCTGCCTTTCAAACAAACAAATTAAAAAAGTTAATTTAAAAAATTCTGATAGGTTCTGGATCAATGAGAGAAAAAAGCAGATAATTATGAACAAAATAATTAACAATGAATATATTTTAACAAAAATGTTTGAAAAAAAAAAACCCAGCAAGTTTTTAATCCGTGTTTTATCAAGCATTTTTTACATCTCATTTGAGACCCGGCATGCTTTCTTAAGGAGAATAGTCAATTAGAAATAACTTAGAGCTTCTCTCCTGCTCCAGTCTGTAAGGACTGAACAAACCTGATGTGCTGGCCTAACTGTGGCCACCGAGAAGTCCCAAGGTGCTTCATTTCCTTGAAAAGGCCGTGACCTTCCAAGTCGCAGGTGTCCTGTGGAAGTGGGCTGGGCTTCTGAATGCTGGTGGACACGTGTCATTGTGGGGAATCTGTTGAGTCTCACTGTGGCTTCATTAAATTCAGGGGTCTTTTTTTTTTTTCAGATTTATTTATTTATTTTATGTGAAAGGCAGAGCTACAGAGAGGGAGAGGGAGAGAAACAGAGTGAGAGAGGATCTTTCATCTGCTGGTTCACTCCCCAAATGGCCACAACAGCTGAGCAGGGCCAGGGGGAAGTCTGTGGTCTCCCACGTGGGTGCAGGGGCCCAAGCACTTGGGCCATCTTCTGCTGCTTTTCCCAGGTGCATTAGCAGGGAGCTGGATTGGAAGCAGAGCAGCTGGGAGTTGAATCGGCGCTCTGATATGGAACGCTGGTGCCACAAGAGGTGGCTGAACCTGCTGTGCCACAATATAGCCTGCCCACTTCACACACTTCTGGACCCCAGCCACCTCAGCTTTATGTTGTCCTAGGAATCCAACTTTAATACAGAAACACAAGTGATCTGGAGTCTCTCTAGCAGCTAAATCACAATGAGTGTCAACAGTGCAAAGAGGGACCCTGGATACAAATCCAGGCTGTGGTCCTTCCCACAGGAGGAGGTGGGGAAGAGTTAAAAAGAGTTAAAAACGCCTTCCTTGGGGGCTGGTATTGTGGTGCAGCAGGCTGGCCGGCTAGGCCGTGGCCGGATGCCCAAGTCCCCTATCAGAGCACCAGTTCAGGTCCTGGCTACTCTACTTTGGATCCAGCTTCCTGACAACTCATCCTGGGAGGCAGTGGATGATGGTCCAAGTACGTGGGCCCTCCATCCACATACGAGGAGACCTGAATGGAGATCCTGGCTCCTGGCTTCAGCCTGACCCAGTCCTGACTGTTGTGGCCTGACTGTTGGGGGTGTGAATCAGAGGATGGAGGATCTCTTTCTCTTTCTGTCTCTCTATCTCTGTCATTCTGCCTTTCAAATACACAAGTCTTTTTAAAAAATGCCACACTGGCTTTTTCACCAGCCTCGCAGGAGCGATGTATTTCCCCCATCCCAAGGCAGATGGCTATTATGCATGTGTCACTTGAGAGCATATCTTTAAAGACGAATGACGGAATATCGTTTTCAAATCTATTTACCGCGTCTCCGGATTGTGGTAAGAATACAGGGGAAAGGATGAAAGAGCAGAGCGCTCTGCCTGGGTTTGCAGTCCCTTTTTAGCTGGTTTGCCTTCCTCCTGTCCACTAGGCTGTGGCCAGCAGTCATTCTTCTGACACACAGGTCTGATCGGGTCATGTTTCTACACCACCTACAGGGTACAATCACACTCTCCAGAGTGGGAAAATCACGTCACATCCCGTCTCATCTTGTCTTCCACTTTCATTTCTCCCAATCCTCTTGCCTCCCAGTTCTCCAGCAGAAATAAGCATCCGTGTGCTTTCTGGAACGCAGCCTTTGCTCACGGCCCGTGCTGTTACTCACGTCTGGAACTTCCTTTCTCTATCCCCATTTTCCAGGAAGGGAGACTCAGTCCCAATGCCACATCCTCTCTGACTCTTTCTCTGGGCTCTCCATGGAGAATCACATACTCTACCTTCTGTGCTCAAATTTCATTTTCCACAACGCATTTCTAAAGAGCAGTTTCGGCTCCCAGGGACCCTACATTGATTCCTCAGTCCTCCCGGTTCTTGTCTCTTTGCTTGGGTTTACATAAGATCTTGCTTACACGGACAGCTGCTGGGCTCCTTGAGCAAGGAACTAGAGAAGGGGATATTCCTAGGAAAAGCAATCTGGATTTGGGCCTGCATGGGAGATAGGGTGGAGGAGGGTGAGAACAGAGCCTGCATTCATGGGAACAGCGTTGACACCATGGATTAAATGAACAGAACATCACGGTGCTTGGATGGAAATGGGGACAAAGAAGAATCCAATCCAGCTGTGCACCCTGGGGTGGGGCCAAGGTGGGCATGACAGATGTCCAGGTAAGGAGAGCAAGAGTAAGACTGAGGAGGAACTGGACCATGAGAATAGCTGAGGCCCACTGCAAGACATGACTGTTCTTTAATGAGCTGCTGAACTGATGTAGGATTGAGAAGGATTCTTCCCCAAAACGCATACAATAAAGTATAATGGATCCAGTGCTAACGATTGCATTTCTTGAAGCTTAAAGCTGCGGTCCCTTCCACAGAGGGCAGTGGGAGTCATTACTTGTGCATGTGTTTCCCTCTGTGTCCCCAGGAGCGTAGCACACGCAGTAGGTGCTGGACAAACGTTTGCTCAAGTGAACTGAAACCACTTCTGGCCTAATGGGACTTGAGGTCTAAGAGGGTGATGTGGGAGTGATTATTTGCTAGATAAATCATTTTCACCTAAGCCCAAAGAGTAATTTTTGTTCTAATTTGGAGCTGGTAAGGTGAAATAGGAAAGGGAAAAGAACAGGGAAAGAAAGGATTTAGGCAAAAGAGCAAGGAGGAAGTCAGGGTACCAAAGTTAGGAGCAACAGCTGTAGAGAAAATGATAGGAAAAGGGGCAAAAAAGGATGTTGGGGAGAAAATTTAGGAAAAATGACATGAACTCCAACTAGAGGAAACCATGTCTTCAAGTCCCTGGGAGACCAGCTCTCTTCACCTTGGACCTTATCCATCTTCAGGAAATCATCAAAGAATGGGGCTTCGAGAAAGCCATACGGGGACAGGGTTTGAGCCAAATCTGAACTTGAGTGAATAACGGATGACTTCAGAAGAGAGCTGTTGATAGCAGTTTCAGAGCGAGGTTGAGAACTTGGCTCCCTGTGGGGGTGTTTCCCACTCCTGTTTTTTTGCTTCCCTCCCTGAGAAATGGCATTTTCTCTTTGAACAGGTGCATTTATCTGCATCTCGCAATTAACACTGTTGACGAGAAGGCTATGTGGGGATTAGCACAACTGAATCCTGGAGTCTATCTTAGTTAGTCTCCAAAGCACGAGATTTCAGGATGGAACTGAATGGATAATACTTTTGCTTTCTCCATGTCTCACCAGTGAAAGACATTCAGATATCATCAGAGCACAGCACTGAGAAAACTTTTAAAGCAAACAAAGCAGAAAACAAAAAAGAAGACTCAGGAACTAATTATCGTGATTCTCTGGGGGTATTTCAGGGTGGGTGATCTAATGAGAACTCTCACACCCCATCGGGAAGAACTTGATGGGAAAGCAATGATCTTTGCAATGTGGTTGTGACCTGGTATGTGTCATCTACTGGACAAAGGGCCACTCCCAAGCCAAACCTCACTCTGAAGTGGCTCCCTGAGAAGAGTCTCCGTGCAGCAGCAGGGCCTTGGAGACAGAAAAATGACGTCAATTATCCTAAGATTGCTATAGGAGAGAAATCATTCCCCTCCCATTTTTAAAAATTTTGAGAAGGTGGTGGAAGGAAGGGGGGGTGGTGGGAGGGAGGGAGAGAGGGAGGGAGGGAGAGAGAGAGAAGAGCTCCATCCACTGGTTCACTTCCCAAATGCGCACAATAACCAGCCAGGACTGGACAAGGCCAAAGTCAGAAGCCAGGAAATCAATGCAAGACTCCCATGTGGGTGGCAAGAACTCAATTACTTGAACTATCATCTGCTGCCTCCCAGGATATTGAACCTAAGTACTACGATGTGGGATGTGGGTGTCCTAACCCATCTCAACTGCCAGGCTAAATTCCTGCCCCTTATTCTTTTGTAAAAAGGCTATACGTTTTGGGACTGACACTGCGACACAGCAGGTAAAGCTGCTGCCTGAGATGCTGGCATCCCATATAGGCACTGGTTCAAGTCCCAGCTGCTCCATTTCTGATCCAGGTCTCTACTAATGTATCTGGGAAAGCAGTGGAAGATGGACCAAGTTCTTGGGCCCCTGCACCCACGTGGGAGACCTGGAAGAAGCTCCTGGCTCCTGGCTTCGGACCCGCTCAGTTTGAGCCATTGCAGCCATTTGGGGAATGAACCAGTAGATGGAAGATCTCTCTTTCTGTCTCCTCTCTTTGTAAACTCTGCCTTTCAAATAAATAAATAAATCTTTAAAAAATAGTTACAAATTTTGAGATGTAAAGTCTTTGTTGAGTCTTCTGCTTCATCTGATAGAATGTAACTAAGTTTAAAGTGAGTTGAAGTTTTCTAGGAAAAATAATTAGGAGAAGAAAATAAGGGTGATGTTTCCAAAGTTTCCAAGCAAATCACCAAGTCCGTAATTGCAAAATAAAAACACTAAATCTCAATATCTATTTGCACAGCTCATTAACTAAGGGCTCACACTCAGCGAATAAAAAAAACAAAAAGAAAAAGAAAAATAAGAAAGAATAGAAAAACTTCAGTGTCAAACACTTCTGGGAAAGTTACTTTGGAGAGCCATTCTCCCCTAGGGCCTGCCACATGCTGTCAGGCTGCCGTCGGACACACCCGTCCGTCTGTCCATCTGTATTGCTTGCTTAGAATGTGGCAAATTGGGATGAGACAGAGCATCTTTTGCCAGCCCGTGCAGGAGAGAGAAAGAACATTCCTTTCCCCACTGAACATTATGGCAGGCACTCGACCTGCACGGCTACTGGGACAGCATGATTTACAATGTGAAAAGGGAAAACCTAAATCACCAAGTAATGAAAACATTAAAGTTAATGCATCACAAGTGAGGAATTTATTACCATTAACTCCAATAAACAGTTATAAAACACTCGTCCTTTCCTGTCCGTGCACAGGGACACAGACCCTGGACTTCATTAAGCTCAACTTTCTTTTCTTCTCCACTAGACCAGTCATGTGTGTTTGAGCCAACCACCATTTATTGTTAAGTGGACTGGTTCATTTTCCAGGACTGTAGAGAGCTGAAGGCACATCCATTCTGCTTCACGGCACTTGGTATAGACGGATGAAATAGCAAAGTTTAGAAGACATGCGGCTCGGTATTGCTAGATAAGTTTATTTAAAAGTCTCTAAAATGTATGTCTGACAAAAGCAGAGTAGCTCTTCCGAGCAGCCCTTCTCAGAGGCAGGTATATAAGTAATAATGCCTGGCGAGCTGGGTGGCATATTGGATGCCAATGCACGTCAGGTGCATTTAGCTGGATAATTTTTCCCGTGTTATTGTTTGGTGTAGCACCTTGGAAGCCTGCGATGGAAACCCATTTCTCTCCAACACATTTCTTTGTCACAGGGCACACCAGCTGATTACCTTAAGGTTGTTCATGAACAAAAAAGGCTGCACATATTGGATGGTTAAGGTAGATTGGTTCCGGATTCATTTGTTTTCTAGAAAAAAAAAGAATTAAAGTGTTTTCTTTGAAAGCTAACTCTAATTGGGGCATTGCCTGGGTGTCACAAAGCAGGCAGGGGAGACTGGGTGGAATTCAAGCTTCTCTAATCCAGTAATCACAACAGTAACATGACAATGCTAATACTGTATTTTTGGATAGGATGTTATATAGTGTTTATAAAGTACTTTCCTAGATGGCACCTCCTCAATTCTGATGCAAACAGAAAAGCCTTATAGCCGACCCTCAGAAGCTGAAACTGGAAAGAGGAGGAGCCAAGGCATAAACCCAGGCTTAAAAACAAGTTTATTAGAGAGAGAGAGAGAGAGAAAGAGGAAGAGAGGGAGAGAGAGATCTTTTACCTACTGGTTCACTCCCCAAATGCCTGCAAGAGCCAGGGCTGGGCCAGGTCAAAGCCAAGAGCCAGGAACAGGGTCTCCCATGTAGGCTGGAGGGACCCAACTACTTGGGCCATCATGTTTCCTCCCAGGCACGTTAGCAGGAAGCCAGATCAGAAGTGCAGGTGGGACTCAATCCCAGGCACCTGTATATGGGGTGAGGGCATCCCAAGAAGTAGTTTAACTTGCTGTGCTACAATTCCAGCCCCATAACCCAGTTTTTTTAAAGACTTATTTACTTATTTGAAAGGCAGAATGACAGAGGGAGAGAGAGAGAGAGAGAGAGAGAGGTTGGTTCCATCTTCTGGCTTATTGCCTGAACGGCTGCACCAGCCAGGGCTAGGTTAGGCCAAAGACAGGAAACAGGAACTTGATCCAGGTCTCTGACATGGGCAAGCAGGTATCTAAGTACATGGTCCATCAAACACAGTCTTCCTAGGCACTTTAGCAGGGATCGGAATTGGAAGCAGAGCAGCCAGGATTTGAATTGGTACTCTGATATGGAATGCAGGTATAATGGAGGCTTAACCCGCTGTACCAGAACAATGGTTCCAAACCCAGGATTTTTTTTTAAGATTTGTTTATTTATTTGAAAAGCAGAGTTACTGAGTGGGAAATGCAGACAGAGCGGGAGGAAGAGAAAAGAGAGCGCGATCTTCCATCCCCTGGTTCACTCTCCAAATAACCACAAAGGTCAGGCATGGGTTAGCCTGAATTCTGGAGCCAGGAGCTTCATCTGGGTCTCCCATGTAAACGCCTAGGTGCATTAGCAGGGAGCTGGATCAGAATTAGAGTAGCCAGGACTTGAACCAGTGCTTATATGGGATTCTGGTGCTGCAGGTGGAAGCTTAACCCAGTGCACCATAATGCCAGTCCTGAAACCCTGGATTTTTAAAGTCTCCAATCCAACACTTTTATTTTTTTGCTACACCATGTTACATAAACATTTTATCTAATGCATACTATTATAGCCATAACTATAAAGTTAAGATGAAGAATGTTTAATTCTAGATTTCTCAGGCCAGAATTTATGGTTTTTAGGAGCCCCACTGGGTTAAGAATTGCCTATGTTGACTATCCTGCTAATTGAAGTCATGCTTGGGAGTAGCCCAGAATGTTCAGCCTTGAAATGGGATTTGTTCTTTGGCACTGCCAGAGAAGAGGGAGGTACCTGGGCTGCTCTGTAGGAATTTCATGGGGATGGCCAGCCTTAGCCTCCGAAAGGATTGCTGGGCTTCCCCGGGGCCAGACTGTGTGGAGAGCATGCAAGGAAGGCCCAGCGAGGCTCTGACGCAGAAGCTGCGCCATCCCCCATCATCAAAGCCAAGAGCTCCATAAGACCAAGCACTAAAGCACAGCTTATTTAGGAAGGTGGTAACACTTGTCAAGGAAATCTTGGTACATATAATTTCATCACTAATTTTAGCATCTCCATGAGCTGTGGGAGCAAAGAACTCTCCCCTGGAGCCCTTATCAAGCTCTCTGGCAGTGAACAGCAAAAGCTCCAGTCACTCACTTTGCGACTGGGGAAACCAGAGCCCGGCCAGCTGGACTGTGTGACTCATCCGAGGCAAGGTGACCGATTCGTTGTGGAGTTGAGAAATGCAAGGAAGTTTCTAGACCCCCATTCAGCACAACATCAGTCTTCTACTCCCCCAGTTGGCAACCATGCTTTCCCAACCATGCACAGGGGGTTTAACTTCCGTGGGGAAACGAACTCAAATTAACCCAAATCTTGGGACATGGCTTCCAGGGGGCCGTGAGAAGCCAGCCTGGAAATAGGCAAATTATAAATAGGAATTCTGAACACCGAGGCCCCCAGCTTCCTTCTGTTGTTGGCTCTAAGAACCCTGGTAGTTACGCACAGTGGCACCACCAGGAGACCCACAGCTCATTCTCTGAAAAGCTGAGTTCAGAGAACAGATCTGCATCCCTGATGTCTGGAAGACACCGAGCATAATGGCTGGGTCCCCCAGAGTTTGGAGTCTGAGCGAGGCCCATCAGCTGCTATGTTCCTCCTTGGCATAGAGTTTCTGTCTGCTTCTCAGTGCTCGGTTTTAAATAGGAGCAGGCATCCAAGGATTGCTATATATCTGTAGAAAAGTTCCCAACAAAGACCAAGACCAAAACACAAAACAAAAGGAACTCATAGGAAATAGAGGTAATCTAGGGAGCAGAAAAGACAGTGAGAACCAACCAACCACCAACCAAGTCATTATTAAAACTCCAAGAAGGGGGCTGGCACTGTGGTGCGGTGGATTAAAGCCCTGGCCTGAAGCGCTGGCATCCCATATGGGCGTCGGTTCGAGTCCCAGCTGCTCCACTTCCAATCCAGCTCTCTGCTGTGGCCTGAGAAAGCAGTAGAAGATGGCCCAAGTCTTTGGGCCCCTGCACCTACGTGGGAGACCCAGAAGAAGCTCCTGGCTTCGTATCAGCACAGCTCCGGCCACTGCGGCCAATTGGGGAGTGAACCATCGGATAGAGACCTCTCTCTCTCTCTCTGCCTCTCCTTTCTCTGTGTAACTCTGACTTTCAAATAAATAAATAAATATTTTTAAAAAAGACTCCAAGAAGGATGGAGAGACATTGCATCCACGAGGAAGGGTGCTAAGGAAGAACAGCTGGGGGTGGCGCTGTGGTCAGTGGGTTAAGCTGCTACTTGAGATGCTTGCATTATGCATTAGAGCACCGAGCTCAAGTCCTGGCTACTTCTGAATCTGCTTCCTGCTAATGTGTCTGGGAGGGGGCCGGGATTATGCTGTAACAGGTTAAGCTGCCATTGTGGCTTACTGGGCAGAGCTGCTGCCTGCAACACCTACATCCCATATTGGTGCCATGTTCAAGTCCCTGTTGCTCCACTTCCAATCCAGCTCCCTGCAAACATGCCTGGAAAAGCAGTGGAAGATGAGCCCAGTCCTTGAGCCTCTGCTCCTATGTGGGAGACCTGGATGAAGTTCCTGGCTTCTGCCTGGCCCAGCCCTGGCCATTGCGGCCATTGGAGAGTGAACCAGTGGATGGAAGATTCTCTCTCTCTCTCTCTCTCTCTCTCTCTAATTCTGCCTTTCAAATAAATAAAAGTAAACCTTAAAAAAAATAATGTGTCCAGGAGGCATTAGATGATAGCCCCAGAACTTGGGTTCCTGCCACCAGTGTGGGAGAGCTGAATAGAGTTGCTAGCCTCTGGCTTCAGCTTGGCCTAGGCTTGGCTACTGTGGTTATTTGGGGAGTGACCAAGTGGGTGCAGGATCTGTTTCTCTGCCCCTCCTTTTCTGTCACTCTGCCTTTCACATAAATAAGCACACCCTTAACAGAGAAAAGGGAAGAATCACAACACAGAGAAGGATACTTAGAAATTAAATACATCACATCTAAAATAAAAAAAAAATCAGTAGGTGACTTAGAAGATAAAACTGTGGAAATCTTAACTAAGGCAAAAAGACCAAGAGGAGGAAAACAGAAAAGATTAAAAAAAAAAAAAAAACCCTAGGATATGGAAATGAGAGGGAAAGAAATGTTCAAGGAAGCAATACAATTTCTCAAAATGAAAGATCTGAGTATTCTGACTGAAAGAGTCCTCCACACACCTAGCAGGTGATGGAAAGGGGCTCGCACTTCAGTGATCCCTGGGAAACTTCAGAACACAATGAATAAGGAGAGGAGCCCAGAGCTTCTGAGTCAGGGGGAGAAACAGGCCATGTACACAGAAGCAAGAATCAGAACGGCACTGTGCTTGTCCATAGCAATACTGGAGCTGGAAGCCAAGGAAACGGAACTTTCCAGATCCCAAGGGCAAACGACTTCCATTCTTATACCCAAGCGGCCTGTAAAGTGCAAAGCCGAATGAAGGGGTTTTCCATCTGCAGCGTCTTAGGAAGTTCACCTCCTGGGCAGCCTTCCCTAGGAGGTCACTGGGACGTGTGCTTCTGCAAATGAGGGTGTCTGCCGAGGAAGAAGGGAGCTCCAGAGCCAAGGTTGGGGCCCAGGCAGAGGAGAGGGACAGAGGCAAACACCAGGGGGACAGCTGGGCAGGAGGCGCCCAGAGCAGCCTCGACTGACTGAGTTCGTGGACTCAAAAGGCTTCCATAGCCTAGGCAACTCGTGTCAAGAGCCTCGGGTGATCACTGATCTATACATGAGAGTGTTAATTGTTAAATTGACAACAGGAGTCAC
The DNA here is from genome assembly GCA_949820135.1 of Sylvilagus floridanus. NCBI lineage: Eukaryota > Metazoa > Chordata > Mammalia > Lagomorpha > Leporidae > Sylvilagus > Sylvilagus floridanus. The sequence continues at coordinate 24,064,573 of OX463237.1, forward strand.
TGTGCACTAACTTCCCATGCAGGACCTCTGTCCTCAGAGTTGTATTATAACTATGTCTAAGTGCTCCCAAAAGATGTATCATTCTTGGGTGCTTCCTTAAAGTTAATTAAGTTTCTAAAAAAAGAAAAAGAAGTGAAATTAACTTCAATACGCAATGACTTTGAACAGCCCTTGCCTCGACTGTAGAGGAACAGTTTTTTTCTTTTCTTTTTTTCCTCTGTGAAAATTGTTGAACTCCTTACTTAGTAAAGAGTTGGTCTTCTGTGTATAAAGTTAAATGGAAATGGATCTTAGTGGAGAATGGGACTGGGAATGGGAGATGGAGGAGGAGGTGGGGTAGGGGAGTGGGTAGGAGGGCAGGTGTGGTGGGAAGAATCACTATATTCCTAAAGTTGTACTTAGTAAATACATGAAGTCTGTATTCCTTAAATAAAAGGTTTCTTTGTGTGTGTGTGGGAACAGCCTCAAGTCGGTGCAGGAGGCAGCCAGAGTCCTCCAGGAACTCTGAAACCGACGGATCCTCTGTGGAAGGAGTGTAGTTAGCACAACCCCACAATTCTGCTTCAAAGTTTGGGCAGAACTAGGGGTGGTGACTTGGAAAATGGATAACCAAATAAGAAATAAAAGCCAAGGCATTTGCCAACTCTAGGAAAAGCAAGATCTAAAATGTGATTATATAGCATTACAAGGGCTGACAAGAAATATATTTATATAGTTAAAATAATATAACCATTGAATATTGATTAACTAAAAATTATGATACTACCACACTCGGAGGATGGAGGGAGGGAGAAGTGACGGGTGGGAGAGGAGAGAAGGGTGCTAAATCCTCCTCTGCCATAATAAGAAATCAATACATAATGTTTGAAATTGGAAAACTAAAAAATAGCTGTATAATCATATTCTTTAGAAACGTGTATGGTGCTCACCAGAACGGATGGATAACTGATGCAGGGATGGAGCAGAATGCTGGGGCAGGAAGGAGAGGCTGCTGGTGGTATCATTTGATTTTATAAAAACTATTTGCTCACATGACTTAGATAAAAATAATTATAAAATGGAGAACAGAGTTTTACAACTATTGTGTAGCAAGGCCACGTGTCTTCATATTTACATAATGGTGTCCATTCTGAGTGGCTGATTATGTACAGTTTTTAAGCTTGGCAGGGACAATTTATGGCAAAGGAATTCAGAGAAGAAAGAAGTCAGTGGAGAATAAAGAGAACATTTTTGTTAAGATATTTTCATGAAGTTCTGTTTGAATCAGGTATCATTTCAAGAACATTTTAACAATCTGCAGCCTTTCTGAAATTTCAAGATACATTTGCAATTCTAATATTGTCTTCTGTGCCATAGGTCTAATTTGCCTAAGCTCTTCCCGTACTGCGAGGGACCCACAAAAACAGGAGGTCTTTTTCTCCTGGAGATCTGCTTTATTTCCCAAGTAATCAAAGTATGGAATCTCATTACCAAATTTGCAGTCAGAAGCTCAAGGTACAAGCTTGGGCTGCAATTTACAGAATTTCATTGTATCACGGAGCATGACCAGACTTGGATAAAGTACCTGCAGATCAAATCAAATTGAGAAAAATGTATTTGGATGCTACCGTATGGGAGGCGTAGGGGCAGCGAGCACAGAAGCCCTGGGATGGCCTGGGAAGCCCATTTCAGATTGGTGCAAAGGCAGAGAGAGGGCAGGCATGATTTTAATTTATAGGGTTGGAAAGGTACAAGGCCATAAAACAAGACACCTGTTGTTCCACGTTTATGTGAAAGGTTTCGCCTTTTAAAAAAATAATCAGAAACACATAATCATTATTCTTGACATAAATTACGCTTTAGATTGGGGGTGGGAACCATGTCTTAAGACTAGGAAGGGAAAGAAAAGTAGAACCAACTGCATGTAATTTCTCAAGTGGAAACGCTGGCAGTATGAAGATAGATGGGCGCCAGACCTACTGGAGGAGGAAGGCGGCTCTGCTCTCCTCCTCTGCACGGCGTCACTCCTGTGACCTCCACCGTTTGAAATGCTTTGATTCCACCTTGCCCAGGGGACCGGGGAGCACCGGGGAAGGGGATGAAGGATGCCTGTGCCTGACCTCACCTTTACATTGTCTAACGACTGCAGGTATAAATCAGCTCTCCCCTGGAAGACCCGAGTGTCAGAAGCTCACGTGAGATGCTAGAGATATTAAATGATGTCCCTGAGGGTTTTATTGTTACTCAGTTTTCTCCTGTAACCGGGAGAGCTGTGCGCATGAAGAATATTCACCCTGGGGGATCCCAATTTGTATATAAAATGAAGTATGAAGACCCAACAACTCCCGCCACTTTGGAAAGAAAATAAGCAATTAGTGGAAGCTGCAATTCTGTGCCGGTCGTGTGTTTCACTTCCTGTTTGTATTTCGCTTCTCTTTCTACCTGTTCCCAGAGAACGGGTCCCATCAACACAGGTGTGAGAATGCTTACATTACAAACCCTTATTTCCAGGGCAGCCAATCTGCGATAGCTAAATAATCGCCGTAGAAAATTCAGCGCATTTTGTAGCAGGCAGGACAGAAAGCTCTTCCTTTATCCTACCAAGCAGAGGAAGTGTGCTCGTTTGACCTGAGCAGGTGCCAGGATGCCAGGGCTCCATGCAGGCTCAGCACTTGGTTTTGGATCTGCCTTATGATCTCCCTTCCAGATACTTTCTTTCTTTTTTTTATTTTAAAGATTTTATTTATTTATTTGAGAGGAAGGTAATACACAGAGAGAGGGACGGAGAGAAAAGTCTTCTGTCCGCTGGATCACTCCCCAAATGGCTGCAATGGCTGGAGCTGGGCCGATCCAAAGCCAGGAGCCAGGAGCTTCTTCTGGGTCTCCCATGTGGGTGCAGGGACCCAAGCACTTGGGCCATCCTCCACTGCTTTCCCAAGCATATTAGCAGAGCTGGATTGGAAGAGGAGCAGCTGGGACACGAACCAGCACCCATATGGGATGCCGGTGCAGCAGGCAGAAGCTTAGCCTACTACGCCACGGTGCTGGCCCCCTTTCCAGATACTTTCTGCAGGATTTTTTAAATCCATGGGTTCTTAAATCCTCTAATACACCTTGATTCATTAATCTTCACTCCTACCTCTGTACTAAGAATAGTTCTCTATGATAATAAACATGAGGGGGCAGTGTTGTAGCATAGCTGATAAAGCCACTGCCTATGACGCCAGCATCCTGTATCAGCGCCTGGTTCATGTCCCAGCTGCTCCACTCCTGATCCAGCTTCCTGCTAATGTGACTGGCAAAAGCAATGGAAGATGGCCAAGTGCTTAGGCACCTCCCATCCACATGGAAACCCGGAAGAGTATCCTGGCTCCTGGCTTCGGTCTGGGTCAGCCCTGGCCATTGGAGCCTCTAGGGGGAAATCAGCAGACAGAAGACCTCTCTGTCTTTCCCCCTCTCTCTCAAGAATTCAAATAAATAAAGAAATCTTTAAAAAAAACCACAATCATTTTTCTGAAATGAAATTAGGGTGACTTTCTCAAACCTCCCAGCTGGCCGGTAGACAAAGGCAGGGACAGAGATGAGGAATTCTCATGCCATTCCTTAGCACTAGTCTCTCTGCGTCTCCTCATCTTCCCCTTCTCTCCCCATCGAAGGTGTGCAGTGCGCTACTAGAGGACACTCTATTACAGAAACATCAATACCCGCTTAGACAGAGCTTTAGCTGTGAGAGCACTTCCAAACCTCGTATTTAATTCAATTATTATAACAGCCCTGTGAGGTAGGTATTTATAGAATCTGGAAGGAGAGGATACACACAAAAAGAAACAGTTTGAACACTTGAGAAGGAAAGCCAATGAAATATTAAGGACTACCTGAGACACTGGATAATTTTTTTAACTTAGAAACCTTTTATTTAAGGTGCATAAACTTCATGCATTTCATATATACAGATTTAGGAGCATAGTGATTCATCCCACACTCCCCTCCCAACACTGGAAAATGCACATTATTCCAGATTTGTAGAGGAGGGCTAGACATTTGCACATCTCGAGCAGCCTGGCTGCGCCTGTGCTACAGTAGGCGGCAGGTTTCTCAGTGGCCCGCCACTTTGTGTTCTAACATCCTTCCCCAGGTATGGAAGGATCCGGAACAGTGTCCGCTGACTGTAACTGAGTTAGGGATGAACAGCACTGCCTCCACAGGGGCAAGAGCGAGTGCAGGGCTGAGGCTTATCCCAAACCACGGACGAAGGGCAGTGAAGAAACGAGGCTCTGCTTTTCTCCCAGAAGTTGACAGCATCTTCTGAAACAGGCCCAGTGCATGTTGTTGTTTTGGAAGGAGAATTGGTGCTGCTTAAGTAGCATGCATTTAAGGGAGGTGGAAAAGATCCCCTTTCCAGAATAGCTTCTCAATGACTTCCTTAGTTCCACCGTCAGGAGCTTTTTCCCTTAGATTGCAGCATTACTCCCTGTTGGGCCCCAAATGCTTCTGGGAGAGGTGGCACACTGAGGCCTTCTCGGGCACAATGTGGTGACAAGCGGGGGCCTCCCAGGTCATCGGGAGAGGGAGGCGCAGGGTTCCGGCTCTCTCCGCAACAAGGTACAGCGGCTGAGCAGAGATTGGCAGGGACTCACCCATGAGGGGTCGGTGGCTTACAGTACTACAGGGAGCCCCTGTCAGTCATCAACACCTCACAGCAGTGCTCGTTAGCTGGCCTGCACATCACTTGCTGACCCAAAAGTGTGGGTGCCTAAGCAGCACCCCAGGTATGCTGAGGCAGGGTCATCTAGGGGTGAGGTTGAGGCAGGCTTATTTTAAAAACTCTGAGGATGTTTTGATGCTCAGCTGGGGCGGAGCACAGGGTGAATTTGCACGCTGGGTCCTGGTCACCCTACTGGCTGGCTGGCCTAGGAGAGATGGGCGGATGGGGGTTGGACACGGAGTCCCAGAACGGGCATTGATGGGCCACACCAGTGCCATGAAGAACAAGGCAACCAAAGGTGGCCCAGGAAAGAACCAAGACAAGTTGTGCATATCACGACCTTGACAAACCACCCCTGACTCTTATTATTAAGACTTGAAGAAACAACCCTAGTCTGTGAAAGTTAGGACTTCTGCATGACACCATTTAAGAAACGCAGGGGAAATTATTACCTCTGCTCATATAACTCTGGTCTATTTCATCCTTGCAAATGACTGAAGAAGTCTCGTGTCATTTCATTACTATAGTATCTTTTCCCATCTCATTCTTCATTGTCTCTTTCCCAACTCTTATACCCCAAAGGAGGCCTTAACAGTAATAATTTCTCTAGCTTATAAAAAGATAGAAGGAGGCAGTGCAGGGATGGGAGGGCACTTCAGGCTCCTCAGTCTTTGTCTCCATCATCTTTTTTTAAGATTTATTTATTTACTTGAAAGAGTTACAGAGAGGGAGGGAGGGAGTGAAGGAGAGAGAGAGAGAGAGATTAATCTTCTATCTGCTGGATTACTTCCCAGGTGACTGCAAAGAACAGTGCTGGGCCAGGGTGAAACCAGGATCCAGGAGCTTCATCCAGGTCTCCCACGTGGGTGCAGGGGCCCACACTCTTGGGCCATCCTCACTGGCCATTAGCAGGGAGCTGGTTCAGAAGTGGAGCACATAGGACACAAACTGGTGCCTTTATGGAATGCTGGTGTCATGGGCAGTGGCTTTGTCCCCTATGCCACAATGCCAGCCCTCTATATACACCATCATTTTTTTTTTTGACAGGCAGAGTGGACAGTGAGAGAGAGAGACAGAGAGAAAGGTCTTCCTTTTGCCATTGGTTCACCCTCCAATGGCCACCGCGGTCAGTGCGCTGCAGCCGGCCAGCGCACCGCGCTGATCCGATGGCAGGAGCCAGGTACTTCTCCTGGTCTCCCATGGGGTGCAGGGCCCAAGCACTTGGGCCATCCTCCACTGCCCTCCCGGGCCACAGCAGAGAGCTGGCCTGGAAGAGGGGCAACAGGGACAGAATCCGGAGCCCTGACAGGGACTAGAACCTGGTGTGCCGGCGCCGCTAAGTGGAGGATTAGCCTGTTGAGCCGCAGCGCCGGCCCTACACCATCCTTATACTTCTTCCTCACATCTGAGCTGGCTCCAGTTCCAGCTAGCAGGAAGGAACAAAGGGGCAACACAACATCACCTTCTTTCTTCCTGCTTAAGAATACTTGTACACGACCTTTCTTAGAAGTTGGCATTCATTCTGCATTTCACTGTGGGACTGAGTCATGTGGTCAAATCTAGTTGCCAGGGAGGTGGAGAGAGGCAGCGTTGTTATGGGCAGCTATGAGCTATCTGCAAGTGCAGAACAAGGGGAGAATGGATGTTGGGGTAGCCACACTAGGAAAGTGCACACAGCTGAACAAGCACCGGCGGTCACCCTGTGAACTTAGGATATCTCTCCGGAAAGGAAGCAGATGAGCTGTGGGAAGAGAGGCCTGCTTAATGTCAGGTGTTGGGTAATCCACTAATGAAAATCGAGAATTCATTGACAGTTGTTATTCAGGGCTGGAGAGTCATAGCAGAGGCCTCAAATAAATGAAGTGGTAGTCTGTGTTTCGCTATTTCTTCTTGGAATATGTGATTCAAGAGCCCACCTCTTGCCCTAGTGCCCACGACTGTAAGACAAGATCAGGCAGCACAGGAGACCCTTGGACTTTTGCCGGCTGCTGGGCTCATGGTGCTAACTGGGAGGTGTTAGCACCAGTTTCATCTAGAAGTTCTGTGTTGCTGTGCTTACAGAAGATCCTGCTCTACAGAAGGGCATGTTTTCCCTAACTCTAGGGCTCCAAGTGCATGAGGGTCACAGATAACACCACTGCCACCTGTTTGGTGACAGAGCTTTCGAGCACAGCTGGTACAATTCTGCTTGAGAAGCATCTATCTGATGGAGGAGAGATCTGTTAACCTCTAGGACTGAGTTTGGGTTGCATCATTGACTCGGATGGTGTTAGACTAAAGCGCTGCTTCCTCCCCTAGATCTGATCTCCCCAAATCATGCAACAGACTTGCTTCCTTTCTTTGCATTTCTCATTAGTCTGGCTGGTTGAACGGAAAGGCCAGCTAGCTTAGTTAGACAGGGCATGGTGCTAACGAGACCACGGCCACAGGTTTTATCCCTAGATGGGCCTACTGGTGTGCAGAGCACAGTTCTGTCCCAGGCCTAGTGGTTGCTTCTGTGCCCTGGCCAGTGTTCTGAAAGAACATGGGCTTCTCCATAGGGGTGCTGAGCAGCAAACAGCGGGTGTGAGCATGCAGGACTGCCCTGTGCTGTTGGTTGGACGAACTCTGCAAAGGCACCTGGGCAGAGCCGATGGGCAGAAGTATCGAGATACAAAGAGGAACCCGAGACAATTGGGATGCGAACGGTCTCTCCAACAATTACCCGTCCTGCATCCAGGTAACTATGACCCACCAGCTGGAGGCCGAGCTGCCACATCGGGAGCAGAAAGGAAAGGCGGAGTGGCCAGAGCCACCGTCATCCTCACGGCCTAGGCTTAAGGGCTCCTCACTCCCTGCCCCGGCCGGATCCGGGTCACCACAGTCCCACCTGCAGTTTCTGGCTGCACCTCGGTGTTCCCCGCCCCCAGGTGAGGAGAACGAATTTGCCACAGCTTCGGACATGCCCTTGATGGAGACGTCTCTCCCTCCTTATCCAAATCTGTCAGTCTGTCCCCACAACCTGGAGAACAAATGTGCTTTGGGTCCCTAAGTGAACAAACCGCAGCTCAGCACCTGCACGACACTCGAGGGTGGCCAGCCCTCACCCCCACGCCGAGCCGTCTGCTCTTCGTGGAGAGAGAAAGTAAAAATGATTGATTCAACATCTTAATTAAGATAAACAAACAAAGAGGGACATCAAATAATGGCCCTGACAGATTGAAATAAACTGAAGGTACCGGCTTAGTATTTCATAAAAGAAAACGCGTTTGATGTGGATGGCAGTTTAATAGTCTGTAAATATCCCCGGCGTGGTGTTGGGGCTAATCCAAATATTTTCAGTTCTCCTCACAAGTTACCCGGTGCTGACGGCTTGTCCTCTTCCACTCACAGCTCTCGCCCTGCTGCCTTCAAGAGAGGTGGGGAGGAAGAGGAAAGATCACAGGTTCTCTGAGGAATGTGAATTACACTGTCAACTTCCGCACACTTTCTGATCCCAGAGGCTCACTGGAAATACCGCTGACCCGTCCAAAGGATCCACTGCCTTTTTCTTTATCTTCCCCTAAAAAGTAGCAGGCACTAATTATTGTAACTTTCCATTAGCTTCTATCTGTCTTCCTAATTAAGAAAACTGGAGCTGTTCCCTGGTCCCTAAATTAAAGAGAAATGCGGAAATGGAATAACTATCCCAATATACTGCTCCCCACCGGGCTGGTGCTGTGGCACAGCAGGTTGGGCTGCCCCCTGTGATGCCGGCATCCCACGTCGGAGTGCATGTCCAAGCACCGGCTGCTCTGCTTCTGATCCGGCTTCCGCTGATGGGCCTGGGAAAGCAGTGGAAGATGGCCCAAGTGCTTGGGCCCCTGCACCCATGTGGGAGACCTGGATGAAGCTACTGGCTCCTGGCTTCAGGCTGGCGCAGCCCCAGCCATTGTGGGAGTGAACCAGTGCGTGGAAGATCTCTTGCCCTGTCTCTCCCTCTCTTTCTGTGGCTCTGCATTTCAAATAATCAATAAATGTATTAAACAACAATTAAATTAAATAAATAAATTTATTTATTTGAAAGGCAGAGCCATAGAGAGGGAAAGATCTTCCACCTGTTGGTTCACTCCCCAAATGGTGGCAACAGCCAGGCTGGGCCAGGCCAAAGCCTGGAGTCAGGAGCTCCTTTGGGGTCTCCCATGTGAACAGCAGGGACCCAAGTACTTTGGCCATCCTCTGTTGACTTCTCAGCCACCAGCAGGGAGCTAGATGGAAAGTGGAGCAGCCAGGCCTTGAACCAGAACCCACATGGGAAGCCCAGCATCGCAGGTGGTGGTGGCCTTACCCGTTCTGCCACAATGCTGGCTCCTAAATAAATATTTCCAAAAAATGTTCCTACCGTGTTGTTTTCATGAAATTGTCAGAGCTGGCTGATCAGGATTTTCTAGTTAGTGCCTACATGGAGCCCACCGTTGGGTGGGTGTGAGGAAGGCAGGGAGCTGTGATGGCAGCTACAGAGATGATTGTGGGGACCTCTGTGTGGGCCAGAGCATGGTGACTGGTTCTTGTGAAAGATATTCTGAGAAGCCGGCGCTGTGGCTCAACAGGCTAATCCTCCACCTGTGGCGCCGGCACACTGGGTTCTAGTCCTGGTTGGGGCGCCAGATTCTGTCCCGGTTGCCCCTATTCCAGGCCAGCTCTCTGCTGTGACCAGGGAATGCAGTGGAGGATGGCCCAAGTGCTTGGGCCCTGCACCCCATGGGAGACCAGGAGAAGCACCTGGCTCTTGGCTTCAGATCAGCGCGGTGCGCCGGCCGGCTGCAGTGCGCCGGCCGCGGCGGCCATTGGAGGGTGAACCAACGGCAAAGGAAGACCTTTCTCTCTGTCTCTCTCTCTCATTGTCCACTCTGCCTGTCAAAAAAAAAAAAAAAAAAAAAAAGAAAGAAAGAAAGATATTCTGAGAAAGAGTGGGCGACTCTGCTTACTTGGAACGTCTGGAACGTCCCGGGGTACAGGCCAGAGCAAGTGTATGTGTGAGCAGAGTGGAAGGAGCCCTGTGGGCTGGACAGAGGCGCTGGGCTGCTCTTACAGGCCTGTGGAAAGGGAGATACAGGAGGCTGCAGGCCCATCAGATCAGTCTGCAGTGGGAGTGCCCCTGGATTCAGGACAGGACCATCGTCGTGTGACTTTTCCATGCTTTTTACTGAGGTTCTTAACAACTTTTTTTTTTTTTTTTGCTGTTGTCACATGCTACTGAGCCTGGGCCTGAGACCACACTGGACAGGCGGCCGTGACAGGCAGGGACCCTCAGAGGGAGGCTGCAGTTCTGAGTGTTCTCCACAGGGAAGCAGTATGAGATCAGGGTTTGGATAGCGGCTGCCCTGGCTCCACCGGCTTTCCCAGGTCTGACTTGAGCCACTTCTCACACACTTCCACTATGTGAGATGGGCACCAGCAGGGCGAGGGCCCTACGCAGCAGAGCCCTGGAGGCTACTGGAGCCCTCCATTCCCATGTCCATTCCTCCACATGGGGACACTTACTTGTCTCCTAGCATGGCCCATGGCAATTTGATTTTGCTTGAATTTCAGGAAGCCACCGGCTTCATGGACAAAACTCTAAATATTAGATCTTATGTCAGAGTCTCTGTTGACAGCAGCCAAAGCATATAATAACAGTCAAGCAATGCTTACCCTCTTTGCCTATCAAATAGAAATAACATGTGACACACCTCTGAGAGACCTTAACAACTAGTGCCCTATAGGGACTTTGCACAAAATATCCAACACCGTGAACAACAAGTTTTTAAATTTTTAAAATTTTTACCTAGTTACTTGAAAGGCAGAATGACAGAGATGGAGAGATAAAGAGACAGAGACAGAGAGAGTTTCCATCTGCTGGTTCACTCCCCAAATGTCTGCAACAGCCAGTAGGGTTGGGCCAGGAGCCAGGAACTCCACTGGGGTCTTCCATGTGGGTGGAAGGGATCTAACTATGTGGGCCATCACCTGCTGCCTCCCAGGGTGTGCATTAGCAGGGAGCTGGACTGGAATCAGAGGTGGATGCGACGCCAGGCGTGCTGACAGGGAGTGCAGGCAGCCCAAGTGGCAGCTTAACCAGCCGCACCACAGTACCCACCCGCCAAAAATTCTTAAGGTAGACAGTGTTGGCTCCTGTTTTGTCCAATATCCTCCACCGTTTCTTTGGCTGACAGACTGGCAACAAATCCATGTAGTGGAATAAAAACTTTCTAAGAAACTGAAATCTAACAAAGTGTCCTAACACAAGAAGCAGAAATCCCCTGTTGAGTGGTGAGGGTGGAAAAGGGTGGGAGGACGTGAGAAGGAGCTGAGGCCTGTCTTTTATCACGTACCTATCTCTTATACCTGGTATACTTTAGAACTCGTGTGTTTTGTGCCAAGTTGGAGGAAGGTGTGTGGCATCAGCTTCTTCACACTGGTCCCATTCCCCCCCTTACTGTCTCCTAAAGCCTTCCCCATCCCTTAAATTGGTGATCTTCTAGGGCTGATCGACGGCAAGTAAGCAGAATTCGCGACAATGAGATCTGCCCTCTGGGTAGCCTCTGGGTGACTCTGCCCCCAGGCAGGCTGAAGCCAAAGCCAACAGAGGAGGTCCAGAAATGGCTTCTAGGACGACCGCTCCACAGATGGGATCATCCAGGTGGAAATGGCAACTGGCCAGCTTCATCCCTCTGGGGCCTAAACTAGACAGACTAGAGAGATGGAGACTGAGGCACTGACACACGGTGCAGAACACATACGAAAACACCGGTCTTCTTTCCTGTATTCTGTCTCCAAGAGATAAGTATCCGCAGCATACCCGGCCACGTTAACCCTTCATGAAATGCAACAGCCTGCAGTCTTCAGTACAGACTGCAGGCGCTCTCTTCTGATCTAATGCAACTGGGAGATTTTGGGAGTTCCGGGTGATGACACATTCAATAGAGCTGTGATGCTGAGGTGAGATATGGTGGCCAGCGTGCGTCTCACCCACGCTTTTGTGCCTGTCTAGAGGAGGTTAGACAAAGGTGAGCGAGACGTGGAGCCCATTTAAAAAAAATCTCTTATCAAAGGGAAACTTGTTAAAGAAAAGATTTTAACGGCTCATACTACCTCTGAGGTCAATAAAGGCACCAAAACATATTATGAGACCGTGGTCTGGGGTTAGGAAGAGGACGCCGGTGCTGACTGATTGGAAAGCTGCTGGAAGTAAATAAAAAGGCCGCATCATGTGAAACGGAGGGTCACCGCACGGGAGCGTCTCGCGGAGCCCTGGGTGCGCTGCGTCCATCCATCAAGACATTGCCGAATGCTCTGTGTAGGGCTCGTTTTCGCAGGAGGTATTTTTAGATGAACCGATTTCATGGGGGAGGAAGGGAATAGTGTCACACGGTGTCAATGCACCAGCTTACCACCTTTGGGATCAACTTTGGTGCAGGGCACAAGGCAAATGAGTTTGGTGGTCTCAAGCTTGGCCACTGCTGATATCTCTCCTTAAATAAGATCACAAGTCACTGGCCTCTGGGATGAGAGACCTGGAGTTGAGACAGCGCGTGTGTGGCAGGTCAGGAGAGCACTACCCAGTGAGCTGCGTTGGGCCTGGCCATTCCCCAGGGCTCCTGCCGGGCTTCACCTCATGCCACCGAGCAAGGCTTCTCCCCACAGCATTAATGTCCACCCCGGTTTTACAACCTCTCTTTGCCTGCCAAACCCAACGTCAATATTCCCAGCAGCACTGTGTGAACCCTCTAGTTGTCAAAGTCCCCATCACTCAGCCAATTCTAATAATAGTCACTTCATAGACACCATGAAAAGGGAGTCCTATTTTTAGAGAGCAACCGCCCTTTGCAAAATAATGGAACTTGTTTGTTCCAGTGAATTCTAAATATAAACACTTCGTGCTCTTTTGCCGTTCATGGAAGGGGCTTCTGGGCTACTTGGATGAAAACAGGGAGAAGCAGAAAACAATGACTGTGGGGATGGCGCTTACAGAGATCTCACGCTGGAAAGGGCACCGGGGACTGTGCCTGTCAAAAGTGTGATTTCATCAGAGGACAGGAGGCAAAAGAAAGAGGCAATCAATACTGGGGCCTCTGATAGCTGAACTGGGAAAGAAAATCATTATCCTGTTACTTTTATTGTGGCACAACGCTTGAAATACTGCACCTTGTTTCCATAACAATCCAATATTTTGGAGGTTACAGATTTAAAAACCCCTCGTGGGGTGGGTAAGTGAAATCAGAGCATAACGCATAAAGGAATGCAAACACGTGCATTTTCCTGTGGGAATGGGAGAAAGGCAGATTGAGAAAAAGTTAACCTTTTTTTTAAAGCAGAACAATCCTATTTCCTATCAGTGTTTGTTGAACAGCATTTGTTTAATTTCTGAGTCTTGGAGCTGGCGCTGTGGCGTAGTGGGTGAAGCCTGCAGTGTCGGCATCCCATATAGGCACCGGTTCGAGTCCTTGCTGCTCCTCTTCTGATCCAGCTCTCTGCTATGGCCTGGGAAAGCAGTAGAAGATGGCCCAAGTGCTTGGGCCCCTGCACCCACGTGGAAGACCGGGAAGAAGTTCCTGGCTCCCAGCTTCGGATTGGTGCAGCTCTGGCCATTGCAGCCATTTGGGGAGTGAACCAGTGGATGGAAGACCTTTCTCTCTCTGCCTCTCCTTCTCTTTCTGTGTAACTCTGACTTTCAAACAAATAAATAAATCTTTTAAAAAATTTCTGAGTCTCTAGAATTATCAGCTAAGGGTTACCTGTTTCCAGTTTTGGGGCACAACAGATTCCCAGTGTGAGAACAGATTCCCAATGTGAGAACAGATTCCCGGTGGTGAGATGCCTTCAACAGGATCTGCAATCTGCTCCTCTACGTTGACTAAACATTTTGTTCCATTGTTAACATATTAAACCAGATTGAGGTGGCAAGTATGTAGACTTGGCCGCTTTGATTTTCAAAGCCAGCTATATGGGGCCAGCGCTGTGGCATAGCAGGCTATGTCTCTGCCTGCAGTGCTGGCGTCCCATATGGGCACCAGTTCATATCTTAGCTGTTTCTCTTCTTATCCAGCTCTCTGCTTATAGCCTGGGGAAGCAGTAAAAGATGGCCCAAGTGCTTGGGCCCCTGCACCCACGTGGGAGACCCAGAAGAAGCTCCTGGCTCTTGGCTTTGGATCAGCCCAGCTCCAGGCATTGTGGTTATTTGGAGAGTGAACCAGTGGTTGAAAGACCTTTCTTTCTCTCCCTCTCTCTGTAACTCTACCTCTCAAATAAATAAAAAATTTTTAAATAAAGATAAGGGCTCTTTAGATAAGAAAGATAGCTGCACAATTCACTTCTCACTGGCAAAAATGGCAGTGATTTCATTTATTGCTAACAAAAGGAGAGGAATTCTCACTTACAACCCCTCCCCCCTTTTTAAAAAAAAGATTTATTTTATTTATTTGAAAGAGTTACAGAGGTAGAGACAGAGAGATAGGTCTTCCATCTGCTGGTTCACTCCCCAGATGGCCGCAACAGCTGGATCTGAGCTGATCTGAAGCCAGGAGCCAGGAGCTTCTTCCCAGTCTCCCACATGGGTGCAGGGCCCAAGGACTTGGGCCACCTTCCACTGCTTTCCCAGGCCACAGCAGAGAGCTGGATCAGAAGAGGAGCAGTCGGGACTGGAACCGGCGCCTATATGGAATGCCGGCACTCTAGGCCAGGGCATTAACCTGCTGCACCACAGTGCCAACCCCTCACAACCCTTTTTGAAACTCTAATATGACCAGCCTCAGCTCAACATGCCTAACTGCCTCCGGCAGAACTGCGCATTGGTTAGTATTTTCAGAACACTTCAGGTTACGAATCCTCTCCCTCCAGATGTCTGCATCTCTCTGAATACACAGCGTGGAGAATGGGGTCATGCCAATCACATGCATGTTGCAAAACCAAGTACAGCTATCTTCAACCTGGCTCTTGTACCTTCTTTTCATGGGTTGGTCCCATTACCCCATCCTTCCTCCCTCCCTCCCTCCCTCCCTCCCTTCCTTCTGTTTTTTTTTTTTTTTTTAAAGATTTATTTATTTATTTGAGTTAGAGAGAGGCAGAGGCAGAGAGAGAGAAAGAGAGAGAGAGAGAGCGAGAGAGAGAGAGAGAGAGCGCATGCACGCTCCTATCAGCTGGTTCAGTCCCCAGATGGCCACAATGGCTGGAACTAAGCTAATCTGAAGTCAGGAGCCAGGAGCTTCTTCCGGGTCTCCCAGGCAGGTGCAGGGGCCATCTTCCACCACTTTCCTAGGCCACAGCAGAGAGCTAGATTGGAGGTGGAGCAGCCGGGTCTAGAACCGGCGCCCATATGGGATGCCGGCGCTGCAGGCAGCAGCTTCACCCACTACACTGCAGTGCTGGCCCCAACCCCATTCTTTCAGTTCTGTTTTTTCTCTCGTAGAACGATTATTAATGAGGTCAGCGTTATGGAGTCGTGGAGTCATGGCCTGCTTTCCGGGGCTGGCTCCTGCAGCCCTAGTGAGAGTTAAGTGGGTTCCTAATGAACATCAGAAGGTTATCTGGCTGTCTGCTCTGTCTGGAGTGTAAGGCAGCCACAGATAAGAGTTCAAAGTCAAGCAAATGAAGACCTTGCTATACTCTGTTCCTCACAGAGCAGATGTTCTTACGATTCACTGGAAAATGCAGGGTGACAGTAGAAACAAAGGTGTCATTAAGAGATCTGAGCCATCCGGGCAGCTCACTGATTCTCGCTGAGAGACAACTGCAGCTGCCCACGAGAATTGCTAAAGTCAAGAAAAATTGACAATGTCAAGTGTTGGTGAACACCAGGAGCACATGGAATTTTCTTTTTTTCTCTCTTTCTTTCCTTCTTTCTTTCCTTCCTTCCTTTTCTATTTCTTTCTTTCCTTACTTTTTTGGTATTTTATTTATTTATTTATTTTACCTGGAAACCTTTAATTTATTTAAGGTATACACACTTCATGTATTTCATGAATACAAATTTAGGAACATAGGGGCTGGCGCTGTGGGTTAACGCCCTGGCCAAAAGCACCGGCATCCCATATGGGTGCTGGTTCGAGACCCAGTTGCTCCACTTCTTGTCCATCTCTCTGCTATGGTTTGGGAAAGCAGTAGAAGATGGTCCAAGTCCTTGGGCCCCTGCACCCACGTGAGAGACCGGGAAGAAGCTCTTGGCTTTGGATCGGTGCAACTCTGCCCATTGCAGCCATCTGGGGAGTGAACCATCGGATAGAGACCTCTCTCTCTCTCTCTGCCTCTCCTCTCTCTGTGTAACTCTGACTTTCAAATAAATAAATAAATCTTAAAAAAAAATTTTAGGAATATAGTGATTCTTTCCACCCTATCCACCCCTCCCACACTTCTCCTCCTATTCACATTCTTATTTTTTACTAAGACCTATCTTCAGTTAACTTTATACACATAATATTAACCCTATACTAAGTAAAGAGTTCAAAAAATAGTATGAGAAAAAAAATTCTTCCTCAATAGTCAAGACAAGGGCTGTTTAAAGTTACTGTATCTCCACAGATCAAGAATATATGGTATTTGTCCTTTTGGGTATCGCTTATTTCACTAAATAGAATGTTTTCCAGTTGCATACTTTTGTTGTAAATGACAGGATTTCCTTTCTTCCTTCCTTCCTCCCTTCCTTTTTTTTTTTTTTTTTTTTTACTGCTGTGTGGTATTCCATGGTGTGCGGCCCCCATAATTTCTTTATCCAGTCTTCAGTTGATGGACATTGGGGTTGGTTCCATATCTTAGCTATTGTGAATTGAGCTGTAATAAACATGGTGGCAGAGATAACTCTTACATATGCTGATTTATTTCCCTTGGGAAAATTCCCAGGAGTGGGATGGCTGGGTCACATGGTAGGTCTGTATCCAGATTTCTGAGGTATCTCCATACTGACCTCCACAGTGGCTGTACCAGTCTACATTCCCACCAACAGTGGATCAGGGTACCTTTTCCTCCATATCCTTGCAAGCATTTGTTGCTTGTTGATTTTTGAATGAAAGCCATTCTAACAGGGGTGAGGTGAAACCTCATTATGGTTTTGATTTGCATTTCCTTGATGACTAGCTGTCCTGACATTTTCTCATGTGTCTGTTGGCCATTTGGAGTTCCTCTTTTGATTAACGCCTGCTTAAGTCCTTTGTCCATCTCCTAACTGAGTTGTTTTGTTGTTGTTGAGTTTCTTGAGCTCTTCTTATATTCTAGATATTAATCCCTTATCAGTTGCATAGTTTGCAAATAATTTCTCCCATTCTGTTGGTTACCTCTTTACTTTGCTGAATGTTCCTTTCTCAGTTTGTTAATTTTGGCTTTAATTGTCTGTGTCTCTGGGGTCTTTTCCAAGAACTCTTTGCCTGTGCCAATGTCATTTAGGGTTTCTCCAATGTTCTTTAATAATTTGATGGTATTGGGTCATAGGTTTGGGTCTTTTATCCATTGTGAGTGGAGTTTTGTGTAAGTGTAAGGTAGGGGTCTTGCTTCATACTTCTGCATGTGGACATGCAGTTTCCCAGCACCATTTGTTCAAGAGACTGTTCTTTCTTTTAAAGATTTGCTTATTTGAAAGTCAGAGCTACACACAGAGAGGGAGAGACACACAGAGTGAGATCTTCCATCCACTGGTTCACTGCCCAGATGGCCACAATGGCCAGGGCTGGGCCAGGCCAAAGCCAGGAGCCAAGAGCTTCATCTCCCACATGGGTAACAGAGGACCAAACACTTGGGCCATCTTCCACTGCTTTTCTCAAGTAATTAGCAGGGAGCTGGATCAGAAGTAGAACAGCCAGAACACGCACTGTGGCACAGAAGGGATGCCAGTGACTCAGGCAGTAGCTTTACCCACTATGCCACCACACCGGCCCCTACGTGGAATTTTCACACATTGTTGCCTGACTGTAAATTGGTACAAAGGCCTGTAAAGCGGGCAGAATCTATGAAAGCTGACCATGCAAATATTCTCAAACCCAGCACTTTCTCTCCAAGGTACATACACCACAGAAATGCTAACGTGATGTGTGCAAAAGACAAGCCTAAGAATGTTCACAGCAGCATTGTTCCTAACATTTCCAAAGAAGAAATAGCCCAAAATGTTCACATACAATGGAATGAAATAAAATGAACAAATACTATACAGTAATGAGAACGAGGGAAGTACTACTACATAAAAAACCATGGACAGTTCTCACGACGCTGAATGAAAGAATCCAGACACACAAAAGTGTACATGAAGTGATTCTGTTCATATGAAGTACAAGTACAGGCAGATTAATCTGGTGATAGAAGTCAGAGTAATAGGTGAGAAAGCGCACACACAGAAGCTTCTGAGATGTTGCTAATTTTTTTTTTTTTTAAGATTACTTAAAGGCAGAACAGCAAAAAGAGAGGGAGAGGAAGGGACACACACACACACACACACACACACACATCTTTCACCAGCTGGTTTGCTCCCCAAATGGCCGCAACAGCTAGGTCTGGGCCAGGCCAAAGTCAGGAGCCAGGAACTCATCCAGATCTCTCACGTGGGTGGCAGGGGCTAAGTAACTGGGCCATCATTTGCTGTCCTCCTGGGTGCATTAGCCAGGAGCAGGAAGCAGAGCAGCTGGGACTTGAACCAGCGTCCAGGTGGGATGCTGGTGCTATGAATAGCAGCTTGACTCACTGCCCTACAATGTCAGCCTGGAGTATGTTTCATTTATTAAAAAATTTTGGGGAGCAGGTGCTGTGGTGTAGTTGGTAGGGCCACTGCCTGCAGGGCTGGCATCCCATATGAGCACCGGTTTGAGTCCTGGATGCTCCACTTCCGATCCAGCTCTCTGCTGTGGCCTGGGAATGCAGTAGAGGATGGCCCAAATCCTCGGGCCCCTGCACCCGTGTGGGAAACCTGGAGGAGGCTCCTGGCTCCTAGCTTTGGATTGGCCCAGCTCTGTCATCATGGCCATTTGGGGGGTGAACCAGCAGATGGAAGACCTTTCTCTTTGTCTTTCCCTCTCTCTGTCTGTAATGCCACCTCTCAAATAAATAAAATCTTTTTACATAAAGACACCTGTGTCTCATATAGGTACCTGGATTCAAAACCTGGCTCTAGCTCCCGACTCCAGCTTCCAGCTAAATGTGGACTTTGGGAGGCAGTGATGGCTCAAGTTGCTAGGTTCCTGCCATCCATGTGGGAGATGTGAAATGAATTCCCAGCCCCTGGCGGTGGCCTGGCCCATCTCTGGCTTTTGTGGGCATTTGGAGAATGAATCATCTTTCTAGCTCTTCCTGCATCCTTCAAAAAACCAAAACTAAAATTATTGAGCTCTACATTTATTATTTGTGTACCTTTCTGTATATACGATATATTGCAATGTAAAAAGTTCACCAGCAGATCTGTCAGTGTAGGTTGTTACTAATAGCTTTGTTAACTTCTGAAATACTAGGAAACAAAGGAAGAGTGACTAAGCAGTTACTCCTTGAGTAATATTCCCTATAGAATTATCATTTTTTTTAATTCCACAGAACTGACATAGGCATGGTTAAAGGAATTTGTGGTACTTGGTTTGGAGCTCATAAGGTTAAATGGTGATGAGGTTTGATTCTTCTGGTATTATACAGTGTGCATTGTATCAAAGGTTTTATAAGGAGGGTGCTAAGGAGCTATTCTGTTTGGGCAGCAAGAGAAAATTGGCTTAAATCAAAAGAGAAACACTTTCAGCCAGACGTCAGGAGGAATTTCTGGTGCAAGAAGTTACATGATTGTGGAGCCAGAATTGCTGGATATCTTTTTAAAAAAGAGAGAAGACCATTTTGCAGGTGGACTGGTCCACAAGGTCCTTTGGGCTCTTCCGGCTGTGATCTTCAGTTCAGCAGGGTGGTGGTGGGATGGTTTCGAATGGCTGCGGTGGACATGCAGCGCAGCGGTCATGACTCTTCTTGTGATGCCTGAGTCCCATCTCCAAGCGCCTAGGCTCAAGCTCCAGCTCCACTTCTGATTCCAGCTTCCCACTAATGTGCACCCTGGGAGGCGGCAGGTGACGGCTCAGGTAGTCAGGTCCTTGCCACTCACCTGGGAGCCTGAATTGAGTTGCAGGTTCCTGGTTTGGCCTGATCCAGCCCTGGTTGTCATGGGCATTGGGGAGTGAATCACCAGATGGGAGATCTCTGTCTGTGCTGTCTCACTGCCTTTCAAATAATACTAATAAAAAAACTAAAATAAAAAGAGTAATTCCTCTGTAATTAGCAGCAAGCTTAAAAATAATTAAAAATAGGCCGGTATCGTGGCTCACTTGACTAATCCTCTGCCTGCAGTGCTGGCACCCCGGGTTCTAGTTCCAGTTGGGGTGCTGGATTCTGTCCCGGTTGCTCCTTTTCCATCCAGCTCTCCGCTGGGGCCCGGGAGGGCAGTGGAGGATGGCCCAAGTGCTTGGGTTCCTGCACTCACATGGGAGACCAGGAGGAAGCACCTGGCTCCTGGCTTCGGACTGGCGCAGCACTGGCCATAGCAGCCATTAGGAGAGTGAACCAATGGAAAGAAGACCTTTGTCTCTGTCTCTCTCTCACTGTCTATAACTCTCTCTCTGTCTCACTCACTGTCTAATTCTGCTTGGCAAAAAAAAAAAAAAAATTAAAAATAAAATAAAAATTACCTTTAACAGAGAACACTGCTGGTTTTAGGGCTCTTGCCTTAAACTTATCAGCAGTGAAGCATTCCTAGCTTATTCTCTCTTTCTGGAAGTCTCTGTCACCCGCTATTCCTGACAGTGAAGGAGGGAGGAAGCCAGTTGGTTAACATTCATCAAATGCATGGCTCTGTGATGAAATACGATGTGCAAATACAAAGACTTACTATCATTATAAACCCGGTGAACTGCAAAACGAATGGTGCCGGAACTGTCTACTTAAATGGTACTTGGAACTCTCAACACTGTGCTACAGCCACACACAGGATCTGACAAGTAGAGGAACTCCCAAAGAGCCCCTAGGGGCTAAACTGAGGCAGAGGAGCTAGGTCTAGAGGAAACTCTAAGAGAATATGACAAAACGGTTTTTTTCAAGCAAATGCAGATCAATAAGAGCTTTAGTTATCATCTAGAATTTTCTAGAACTTCTTTTCCCATTGATTACTCTTTCTTCCTATGCTTACATTCTTTCTGTTTCTAAAAGAAACCACACATTCAAGAGATATAATTGAACTGCCTGGGAACTATTTTATTTTATTTTATTTTTGCTTTTATCGCTAAAAACACAAGGGCACTTCAAAAAGTCTGTTTTGGTGCCAAGATTTTCAAATTCATGCATTGTTTTTTCATATATATGCATTTCCATGAACTTTTTGAAGACTTCCCATGCATGAATTTCAAAAACCTTCTTTATCAAAATCAACTTCTCTTTAGTTCAATTTTCCATGAAATTTCTGAAGTATCTGCAGACCTATAGCTAAAATAGGAGACGCATACAGAAGCACATTTTTAATGCTTCTTAAAATGTCTTGAAAGGTGCATGGTTTGAAGTCAAGCTCTTCAGTGTTAAAGTGCTACCAGGTTTTTAGCTCAATTCCCCTGTGGTTTTTGAGATATTGGCATTCTAAAAACTGCTGATTCTTGCTTGGTAAATGGAAACTGAGTTATAGCGACTAAGGTCTGAAGAATCAGAAGTAGATTTATGCTTCATAAAGACCCATGCAAGATAAAAATAATTGCGTGGAAATTTAAGGCTCTTTCAATTTCAGGCTTCTAACGTCTCTGGAATGGCTTTCTGGCATAACTGTGGCGGTGGAGCTAGTTCTCTGAATTATATGACCAATCCCTTATATTTTGGACACGTCCTAGTTACTACAAAATTTCCACATTATATGATGCAATTATATACTGCACAGTGCATGGCAATATCCCTTCGGCAAGCCCCTAGGAGCTGCTGAAGACTGAAACACAGGGCAAATGATCTGTGAGCATGGATCTCTAGGAACCAGGCCACAGAACTGCCCATCAGGCTGGGCATGGAAACACCTGCAGATTTCCACCAATTGCATCGACAAGAACTATTTGCTGTATTTGAAAAAATAACCACTTACTGTAAATAAGCCAAATTAATCAGATTTCATGAAATCATAGTGACCCGTGGTTAACTATTTGCTTGGCGTTATTCTAAAGTTACTTGAAACTTTGCTGGCCTGTTCTGAGTACAAGTACTGGGCTAAGGCTGGTGCCATGACTCACTAGGCTAATCCTCCACCTGCAGCGCCGGCACACCAGGCTCTAGTCCCAGTTGGGGTGCCGGATTCTGTCCTGGTTGCTCCTCTTCCAGTCCAGCTCTCTGCTGTGGCCCGGGAGGGCAGCAGAGGATGGCCCAAGTGCTTGGGCTCTGCACCCCATGGGAGACCAGGAGGAAGCCCTGGCTCCTGGCTTCGGATCAGCGCAGCATGCCAGCCATAGCAGCCATTTGGGGGGTGAACCAACAGAAGGAAGACCTTTCTCTCTGTCTCTCTCTCTCTCTCACTGTCTAACTCTGCCTGTCAAAAAAAAAAGACAAGTACTGGGCTAAGTACTGAAAGGAAGAGCAGTCAGCCTTGAGCTGAATACCTGAAATTGTAAGTGAACAACATAAGAAAGCATTCAGCCTAGTGGTTAAGACACCCATCTCCCACCCTGGTGTGCTTGGGTTTGAGTCCCGGCTCCACCCGATTCCAGTTTCCTGCAGAGACAGGCCCCAGAAGACGGCCGTGATGGCTCAAATAATTGAGTTCCTGCAACCCTTGTGAGAGGCCTGGATGAGTTCTCAGCTCCTGTTTTGGCCTGAACTAGCCCTGGCTGCTGCAGGCATTGGGGGGTGAACCAGCTGATGGGAGCTCTCTGTCTCTCTCTCAAAGAAATTCCATATCAGAAAACATCCAATTAGGCACCAACATAAGTAGCTCTAGTCCAGGGAAGGTGGTGCTCAGGGACTGTGGAGAAGAGTATCTTGAGCTGGACTCCGAGTGATGGCAGACAGAGGGCGGGGAGGATCCATTTCCCAGCCAGGGCTTGAACCAAGCCGACACGAGTTCTTGTCTAGGAGGAGGCCGACCGAAGCCTAGAGCTTTCTCTGGACTGTAGGTGTGTCTGTGCTCCAGGAAATAAGCTTGACATTTACTTACAGACCTGAAAGGTGAGCTTCAGAGGTTCTAAAGTCTAATTTTTCTCTGAGTTACACAGAGTCAGTGGAGGTTTTTGGTCTGGAAATGACATGATAAAATCAGTGTTTTCCTAGTGATAATGCATCTAAATATAGTTGTTCTACCACTATCTTATTGGCTGAGCTATTCTATTTCTCAAATGGAATAATAGTTCTTAATAAATAAAATAGCTCTTGCCTTAGATTCTTTCTAGAACTGTGAGGCATATCTATACCTGGCTAATCAACAAGACATTTGTCGAATTTAAGCTTTCCTCCATAGTTTTAGTTTTCTCTTAAACCACAGGTCATTTTTTAAAAAAGATTTTTATTTATTTATTTGACAGGTAGAGTTACAGACAGTGAGAGAGAGATAGACAGAAAGGTCTTCCTTCTGTTGGCCACAATGGCCAGAGCTACGCCGATCCGAAGCCAGGAGTCAGGCTCCTCCTCCTGGTCTCCTGGGTGGGTGCAGGGGCCCAAGAACTTGGGCCATCTTCTACTGCTATCCCAGGGCATAGCAGAGAGCTGGATCGGAAGAGGAGCAGCCTGGACTAGAACCGGCGTCCATATGGGATGCTGGTGCTTCAGGCCAGGGCTTTAACCTGCTGCGCCACAGTGCCGGCCCCTCCTTTGGCTTTACATTGCATACATATAAAATGGCCACATTGTATATCAGTAGCGTTATTTATGTAATGGAGGCAAACATATATTTAATGAGGTTTGCCAAGCATACTAGAAACTTTTGAGAAGTACGGCTTTTATATAGTCATTTTTGAATCTATTCAATTTCAACAGAGTTGGAAAGAACTCTAAAGAATGATAGGGAACAGGAATTTATGATGTACCAGGGAAGGGCCAGTCTGCTATGGCCTCTGGCTAATTCACGGTCAAGTGAATAGTTCCTGCATCTCTAATACATACACAGAAGTTCTGTAAAGTAAAATAGTACATTTCTGGATGCTTGCCCTTCACTAATACTGACTTAGAGAAAATTCATTTGAATGAGTCTGGTGACCCCACACACTACACACACACAGGCTCCCTGTATCCCCAGCTCTTGGCTCACACAGTAGGTGCTTAGTAAACAATTTAGAAATCAATAAATTAAGGAGCTGACTACAGTAGGGATTTTAGGCCTTGTTATTGATGTTGCTGCACACCTATTCATCCAGCAGATTCGGGCATATGGCCCCTCTGGGCTCATTTTTCCCCCTCTGTGAAATCAAGATGATAAAAACTTCTTTTATAGAAATACGGCGATGCTTGAGATACTGTGTGCAAAATGATTTGTATTCCTTGGAAGAAAGGGATCTTATAAATAGAAGGCATTGTTCAGGTAACCTATAGCATTCAAATTTAATTTGTACCACGTGGAATATGTGGAAGACCCTTGACCTCAGTAATGAAAGTTGCCGAGCCCTGGATACGCAGGGAAAAACCAGCTTTTTCTCCTTGGTCTTCCGGCTCAAGAGAGTGACTGTGTGCACCCGCCTGCCTGTCCTAACTATGATGCCTCAGGCTCATTCTAATTTCCCATTATGGACACCAAAATGAGAATGTCCTTTCCATGGGAGAGGGTAAGAAGAGCAGTAAGAAGGACCCTCACCTTACAAATGAAGAGTTGAGAGAGATGGGTAAAGAACACTGACCAGGATGTACAAAGAAAGACAGATCAATCCCAACGATTCATCATGCCAGGAGCTGTCCAAATAATCAAAGGTATCAGCCAGGGTGATGTATAGCTGATGTCACTCGGCGAGACCCTTAACAAGGCAGCTAGGACAACAGCTGCTGCTGGTCAGTGAGTATCACAGCACATGCCAGGCCAGGGCAGGGGCACACAGACCATCCATCACCAACCCAACCTAATGGTGAGGCTTATTAGTAAACACTCCGGGCGGCTGACAGCCTGCGATGGTACAGGATGTCCCCTGACTGTCCCCCAAGTAAACGGGCCCACCTGACAGATGTGGGGAATCTGTAGTCTGTCTTCAGATTCTTCGGGTAAGTACAATTTATTCTACTTTATCGATAGGGGCAAGAGTGTGTCTTTAGGAAGAATAAGGGGAGTTATGTATGAAGCCTCCATTTAGCAAATGCATTTGTAATCTATTCTTCCTCCAAGATGGTTTTTCTCTTCTTAACCATAAATCAGGAAAGTGACAGTGTACGCTGACATGCATGCATTATTCTATAGGCGCTACCGTAGGTGAGTTTCAGCCATATCTCTCCCTATTATGGATCAGAAATTCCCAAAGTGGAAATAAAACCCACTCTCTGTACTAAAGATATCTAAGTCTACTTTAACTACATTATGTTCTTGGAGGAGATATCTTAATGGACTAAGTATGAGGTTTGAAATATCTAGACTTCCTGGAACCACAGGTTCAATTCCCAGCTGAATCGGCCCAGTCCTCCAGTCTTCTCTGCAGATAAATTAGGTACTAAGAAGCTTACTGTGCACAGATCTCTTAGATGAGTCGCAGTAATTCATAATCTCACCCCTTTTTTTTCTCCCAAAGAAGATATTAAACTTTACTTTGGTGTTTTTGATCCTTGAAAAATTCTGCATAAGCCGCCTGCTGGAGCTGAGGCTTTTCACTCAAAAGAGACGTGGCAGACGTTCTTAGGCATCAGGGGATTGAAATGGGGACATTGTGACAATTCCAGTGACTCCTTAACGCTGTGCCTTTGGTTTGCCTGGACTTGGGCTACCTGTCTTCCACACACTTCCCTGTGCCTGCCTTTTGCCCTCTCCTTCGCTTGCCTCTCCAGTCTGGGTGGCAGCCTTGCTTTGAATTCCATCAGGATAACTCTTCAAGTCCTGTTTAACTCAGTCTCTGGACTTCCCCTCTCGGACCTTAGGGATTAGCATGCTTTCTCAAGTTTTACTTCAGTTTCTGAGAACGGGGAAGGAACATGCTACAACCGAAAGAGCCCTGGCTTGGGAGAAACTAGGTTTCCAACAGGACTGTTTCCTCTATCGTCCCGGTTACTCTGGTTCTATGCTCCTGTTCTGGCACAGCCACCAGCAAGTTCTGAATCGATGAGCAAGTTGTCTGATGCGTTGCACTGTGGTCTGTAGAATGGGAGGGTTGGACACAAACACCTGACTCCTTCCCAGGTCAAAGATTCTTGGATCCTCTTGGTTTCTACCTGGGATCCCTGTCTCCTGGGATTCAGCTGGACAGAGAAAGGGACTGGAAAAGGTTGCAACACTTAAATTGTGTGCATCAATAATTAATAGCCACTAATTAAGGCCAACTGAGTATTAACACTCTGTGTTAAGAATTTAGCATTCTGGGGGCAGGGCTATGTTGTAGCGGGTGAAGCTACCACTGGCAGTGTTGGCATCCAAGATGGGTGCTGGTTCAAGTTCTGGCCACTCTACTTCCAATCTAGTTCTCTGCTGTGGCCTGGGAAAGCAGTAGAGGATGGCCCAAGTCGTTGGGCCACTGCACCCATGTGGGAGACCCAGAGGAAGCTCCTGGCTCCTGGCTTCAGATAGGCCCAACTCCAGCTGTTGTGGCAATTTGAGGGGTGAACTAGCAGATGGAAGACTTTTCTCTCTTTGCCTCTCTGGAACTATGCCTTTCAAATAAATAAGTAATCTTTAAAAAAATTTAGAATTTTATAGAATTCAGACTACTGGCACTTTGGAAATTTAAGCTGAGAGGAGACTCAAGAGGACAGCCTCAAGGAGCAGCTAATTTTTATTTTTATTGTGGATGGGAGAAGGGAGTGTGACCCCAGCAGAGGGTGGTGACAGCATGGGCTCTGGGGCTGGGCTGCCTGCTCTGGATGCAGGCTGCAGCACTGACGGCGAGACTCACCTCAGCTCTCTCATCTGTAAACTGACTCGACTCTAGAAGGTTGTTTCAAGGATAAAATGAGTTACTGTTGGAATAGTTCGTAGAACTATGTAAACATCTCAAACATACTTCTTAATTTTGTATTGAGCCTAGTTCAAGGACACGACATAGCATGCCTGTGTTGTTATAAACCTCCTGTAGGGAGCACTGGCATGGAATGGGCTGAATGCTTTCTGATATCTGGCCGGAGCCGAGCAAAGATGTGTCTCCAGGTTGGTTTTGGCTTTGGCAGCATTGTTCACACACTGCCACAGGACTCTGTTAGATTCCTAAATCTTACCCAGCACACCCAAGGTAGGCAGAACCTAAGCCCTGAGCCTGATGCTGTGCTGGGATGGGAAACACGGGCTGGAGAGCATTCATTAGACTCCACTTTGGCACCAGCTGCTGTTCTAAGGGCTTTACATGTAGTAACTTGTTCAGGTCTCCTTTTTTTTTTTTAAAGATTTATTTATTTGAAAGTCAGGGTTACACAGAGAGAGAAGGAAAGGGAAGAGAGAGAGAGAGAGAGAGAGAGAGAGAGAGAGAGAGAGAGAGAGAGAGAGTCTTCCATCCCCTGGTTCACTCTCCAATTGACTGCAATGGCCAGACCTGCACTGATCCAAAGCCAGGAGCCAGGATCTTCTTCTGGGTCTCCCATGTGGGTGCAGGGACCCAAGGACTTGGGCCATATTCTGCTGCTCTCCCAGGCCATAGCAGAGAGCTGGATCAGAAGTGGAACAGTTGGGACTCGAACTGGCGCCCACATGGGATGTTGGCATTGCAGGCGGCAGCTTTACCAACCACACCACAGCGTTGGCTCCTTCAGGGCCTCCTCTTAACATAAAGCAGAGGCTCTCTAGTTTTATAAATGAAGAAACTGAGGTATGGTCAGATGGAGTGCATTGCCCAGGGTACCCAGCGGGTGAGTGCAGAGCTCCCAGCCAAGCCCTTCAGCTTACTGGCTGGGGGCGAAGACCAGTCTCAGCCACTTTGGAAAACCTGAAGGAGAATTAGGCCCCAGCAATGGGGCTAGAGGACAGGTTCGTGTGGTGGGGCTCCTAACAGACCTCTGTGTTTGGTGGCCAACGGCTTTGTTTAGGCAGGTGGGGTAGGGAAGACACCAGAGGTAAAACATGACACGTGTCTCAGAGGGAAAGCTGGCACACTGTCTCTCGCACTGGGCTCATGCCCGCAGGTGTCGGTGGCCTTGCAGCTGGGTTTCTGCCCAGGTACCCTGGAGACTGAGATCTGCATCTCCCTCTGTACTCCCAACACTCAGCACAGTGTCAGGCATGCTGGAAGCACACTCCCCTCCTCCCCAGCCCTGCCCCAGCGCCACACACACAGACATGGCTGATGGCTTTTCAACTTAGGCTTCAGAAGTTTTCCTATAAAATTAAGAAGAATCTTTTTGTTACACAGACTTGGAAGGGAAGCAAGAGAACGACACTCATCAGTCGGCTCGGAGCATCAGGCCGGCGGGCAGACTAGGGCTTTTTGTTTCTCATCATAAAACATTTACAGGTTTTTGCCACTGGTTCAACTTATCACAACTTTCCCCCTTGGTCTTCGGTTTACAGACGTTGGATTCTGCGGACACCGACATTACCCTCCCCAATTAAAACACCAGGAGGTTTTAACTTAGACACTATTCTTCAGATTAATGAAATCCAATAGCAGCTCTTTCACCTCTGGGCCACTCCAAACCCAGCGCTAATGACCAAAGCCCATTCCTCATCTTGTGCTTGGATAGGGAGCTCTGAGAAATGAGTCTTGGGCCTGGCCCAGTTTTTAGTGGAAAGCATAGACGTCACAAAACTTAGTTTCAAAATCTGCCTGCTGGTCGGCAGCATCTGTAGAATATCCAGGCTTAGACCTTGAACTGAAAAATCCTTCTCACTTTCAACACTGCCCCTCTGGGTCGGAATACAGGTCAGACAGACTTGTCCAGCCGTGGCTACTACTGGGCTGTCTGCTCCAGGGCTAAAAAAAGATGCTTCTTTCCTGGAATATCTACCCTGCAACTTTTACAGGAACAAGTCATTCCATTAGAAATAAGGAAGCAGGCAATTTTCTTGTCACAACCTGTTTCTTAGAACTTGGTGTCTGCGTGGGAGCCTTCCAGGATGTCTCCTCATGTCCGTGTCAGGTTAGGGCATTGACACAACTCTTTTATGTTAAACTCAAAGGCCTCTCTCTGCAGATTCTTCTAGAACTGCTGGGGGAGGAGAAAGAAGATCATTCCCAGCAAAAAGTGATTTGCTGATTGACAACTTGAAATAAACAAAAACATACACAAAAATGAGATTATCTCTCACATCTGTTTTATGAATAAGTATGCATATATGATTATATGTAGATTAGATAAATAGATAAAAATGGAATAGAATAGGGGCATGATAAAATAACGTGACTGGCCTTCACATAAAAATACACTCCCATTAAAAAGACATTGTAGGGCTTGTGCTGTGGCATAGCGGGTGAAGCCACTGCCTGCAGTGCTGGCATCCCATATGGGTGCTGGCTCGAGTCCCAGCTGCTCCACTTCCAATCCAGCTCTCTGCTATGGTGTGGGAAAGCAGTAGAAGGTGGCCCAAGTCCTTGGGATCCTGCACCCACATGGGAGACTTGGAAGAAGCTCCTGGCTCCTGGCTTTGGATAGGCCCAGTTCCAGTCATTATGGCCAACTGGGGAGAGAACCAGCAGATGGAAGACCTCTCTTTCTTTTTGCATCTGTGTAACTCTTTCAAATAAATAAATAAATAAATAAATAAATAAATTAATATTAAAAAAACCCTCCAAGAGCCTGGCCCTTGTCCCACTGGGCTGCAGAATGAATTTCTGGTTGAGGGATTGGAAATCTGCATTTCTAACAAACTCCCTGCAGTGATTCTATCCTAGCCTCGCTGGAGAGGCAGCTCCACACCAAGTGTTCTCTGAGACCAGTAATTAGCTTGTTGTTTCAGAGGCAATAATGGGGTGGGACCTATTGCGGAAACTGTTGCATTAGCATATGTTGCAAAAAAAATTGTCTTAAAGAACAGGGCTTGAGGCAGGAACAGAGAAATTTAGGTACAGACAGTAAATGTAAATGAATTTAACAACTGGAAGGTGACTACACTACTTTATGTAGGTGAGAGGGTTTCAGGAAATGAGTTCATTAAAGAACGGCTTCAAAAAGTAAAGGATTTTAGCCTGGAAAGGACAGCATCTCCAAACATTTGAAGGGCTGGCCTATAGACCAGGGAGCAGCAACGGAGACTAAGGAAAGGCAGCCTGAGAGAGATCCCTCAGACCTTGGAGAGCTCCCGCCCCCAGCCCTGGGGAACAATGGTGGCAGTGAGGTAGGGAGCCCCACCTCACTGCCGGGGTCACTGGGGAGCAAATGACCTCATTAGAATCCTACACTGACTAGGGAGTTGGCTTTCCTTTCTGTCATTCTCTCCATTCTTGCTATACTCTCCTATTCACTCTGCTCAAAATGCTTAGGGAAAAGAGAGAAAGGCACACGTTACTGACACAGCTTTCACAGGGAGAGAAGTTGAGGTCAGGATGAGGCGAGTTCCCAGGAGCGACACACTGGCTAGCAGGTCTCACTGCATCTTCTCCTCCCTTGCCCTCCTTTGCCCTACCCTACAAACCATGCATGTGCCCTTTAGCAAGCCCTAAAGCATCTTGGTATACAGCCTGCCAAATGCTATTCTGCGCTGGCCACCTAGGTTAATCCTCACTAGGCTAATCCTCCGTCTGCAGCACCGGCACCCCAGGTTCTAGTCCCGGTTGGGGCGCCGGATTCTATCCCGGTCGCTCCTCTTCCAGGCCAGCTCTCTGCTGTGGCCCGGGAAGGCAGTGGAGCATGGCCCAAGTCCTTGGGCCCTGTACCCGCATGGGAGACCAGGATAAGTACCTGGCTCCTGGCCTCGAATTGGCCATTTCGGGGGTGAACTAATGGAAGGAAGACCTTTCTCTCTGTCTCTCTCTTTCTCTCTCTTACTGTCTAACTCTGCCTGTCAAAAACAAGACAAAACAAAACAAAACAAATCAAAGGCAGATTCCTGGGCATTCCACCTAATGAATTCAGCCACAACTTGTGGGGATGGAGCCCCGGAATCTGCATGCACAGTTGGGTTGGCCACCACACCCCTTAGACTTCCTTTCCCTGGAAATAAGGGGCAAGAAACCTGATAGTCTTGTATTCTATCAACTATATGTTGCTGATTGATTTCTCTGAGACCAAAAACATCACCAGGTGGGAACCTTTCCATGGAAAGGTTTCAATGTCCTTGCTTTACATTTACAGAGGCACAAATATTTATCTACTGATCACAGGTTTACTTATTTGCAGAAGCAGCAGATGGCTGCCAAGGTGACATGAATGTATGTGCGGGCTCCATTGTGTACTTTACAGGCTTGGGTAAATGTCAACCTTTACCCAGATTATGGTGGCATATGTGTATGGATATGGGAACACTATGGAGTTAGAAACAAATTCCCTGCCCTTCCCAAAGGCTCCGAGTGAGTATCCTGCTGGATTAACTGGAGTCTACTTGATTGCTACAGTTTCAATAGCTTGTTCAGACATCGATCGCTGTCATGTCAGTAGGAGAAAAGGATTAATAATAGGGTGCTCAGGTTGGCTCAATATTGCTCATAGTGCCTGACAAAAGACCGTTAGTAGGACTCCCATGGGGACGCTGCCTGCGTAGGAAAGCTACAAGCAACATCATTCAGGATTCCACAGAATAATGATTAACTCCAGAACTTCAGCTCACAAAACCCGACCAACAGTTTCTATTATTTTCAAATAAATTCACCTCCTGATCTTCCTTTTCTTGGGTGATCCAGAGTCAGAATTCCTGGTGGAATCACAACCTTGACTGAATCCTTGCGTTAGTCACTGAGCCTGAGAGACACTTGCCAGTCCTGGTCATGGGAAACAGCAAGAGACTGGAGAGGCCTGGTTGGGTGAGTGCTTCCCGGGTGACTTTTCCATAATAAATGTTCCACCTCCACTCGAATGGTGAAGCAGTTGTGCCTAATGAGCACCACAATCTGGGCAGGTCACCAGCCCATCCAAAAGACACTCAATTTCCGCTACAGCAAATTAAATGGAGCCACCGTACAATGGGGTTCAATGCTCAGTTGGGAGAGATGAAGGAGAATATTAAGAGGACATAGTGATGACTTTTCACTTTTTTTTTTTTTTAAATAGAAGGGTAGCAGTGCTAGAATGTGTGGTTTTGCTGGACTCTGTCTTCCCTAGTTGGCCAAGGGTTGGGACTAGAAAGAAGGGTACAAATTCTGACTCCTGGTAAAAATAAGAACAGTGTGTAATTTAAACAGCTCAAATACAATACTACACAATGTTATTATATAAACCATAGAAAATATGTATTTATAGAAAAAAGTATCCTGTAGAATGTAAAAACGTAAGCTCAACTGCTCTCTCTCTATCTCCTCTGCCCTTACATGACAAGAGTTCCCAGTTGTTTGCCCTTTTTTTTTTTTTTTGGCAGTGGAAGATGTTCAAGGCATTTATCTCCATTGCGAGTAATTTAATAATAACATGACTTCTTACTCAAATGCATTTAAATAATTTTCTAAGTTTTCATCACAGCTTTATTTATTTATGCTTTAATGCCTTTCCTCTTAAGAGCTCAGATGCTGGTTATTTAACATTTTATGTCCAGAGATAAGGATTAAAAAGGCATTGGGTGCCATGCTGCTGTCTCCAATGATAGCGCCACTAAAAATAACACAATTAACTTGATGTCAGCACTCAGCTTGTTCTTATATATAGGTTTCTTTATAATATCCAGCCTCCTTTAATTAGAGTCACAGAATATTTTAATTATTCCTAAAAGACTGAGTATAATCCACAGACTACAATAAATATATGAGATAGAAGACAGTTCTCTAAGAACTTATAAATGCTAATGATTATGTCACATGCAACTGTTTAGGATGACGTTGGTGCAGGGCTAGACACAGTCAACTGTGAAGACCACTGAGGCCACATGGCACCCAGCATGAGGCCAGCGGCACTAAGAGACCACGATATCATCAGAAAGTCAGAGCTCTGCGACTCAAGGTCATGTTGCTCAGTTCCACTCCATGTCAGTGAGACCAAATGCATTCCTATAAACCTTTACTTGCTGTGTGTCATGTGTCAGGTAATGTTTTGAGAGCCTGGGGGCACCAAGATTAATAAGAAATAAATTCTGTTTTCAAGGAATTATTTTTTTCTGGCAGAAAAGACTCAAATGAAAAGCAACATCATAGACGTTTGCATTAACATGCAGATAAAGGAGACCAGCAGCGGTGTGATACAGCAGAAGTAGCAGTGTTGAAAACAACTGAACCCTGCTTTAAAACCCAGGCATTTCCACTGCTTGCCACAAAGCTCTGTTTTTAGCCTCGGCTTTGTGTGTGTGTGTGTGTTTAATTTTGAGTTAGACAGTGTTTATAGAGTTTAGACAGTTTATAGAGTTAGACAGTGAAGGAGAGACAAAGAGAAAGGTCTTCCTTCAGTTGGTTCATCCCCCAAATGGCCACTACGGCCAGAGCTGCGCCGATCCGAAGCCAGGAGCCAGGTGCTTCCCCCTGGTCTCCCATGTGGGTGCAGGGCCCAAGGACTTGGGCCATCCTCCACTGCCCTCCCGGGCCACAGCAGAGAGCTGGACTGGAAGAGGGGCAACCTGGACAGAACCCAGCACCCCAACTGGGACTAGAACCCGGCACCCATATGGGATGCCAGCGCCGAAGGCGGAGGATTAGCCTAGTGAGCCATGGCACCGGCCGCCTCGGCTGTGCGTTTTGACAATGGGGATAACACCTACTTTGAAATGCTTTGAGAAGATCAAGCAGGGTTAGAGCTGTAAAAACCTCTCAGTGGATTGCAAACATAGTTCCCGGTGTGAGTTTCCTGGCAGAAGCACAAGATGTGTTAGATTTCTTCCTTGTGTCTACGTGTGAAGGCTTCCCAGAGGAGATAAAGACTGAGTTGGGTTTTGAAGGGTAAACAGGAGTTCTCTAAGAATAAAGAAATAGTATATGGAAGATGTGAAAAGGCGAGGAAGTCTGGTATTGCTGGTATATAAAAAGGAAGGTGCAGCCCAGGGACATAAGGACAGGAAGGCGGCACTGATCTAGGTAAAAAGGGGTGAATTAACAAGAATGTGTAGACATAGGGAGCATCGCAGAATGTGTAACCAGGGAGTAATTACGCATCATGGCAGCTGAAGGTCCGTAAAGCAACCAAGTGTCCAACTTGCCAAATAACGCTGCGGTTTGGGCGGTCTCAAAAGTTAGCTCTCACTCTTCCGGGGAGTCCATCCGTGTTGTTCATGGACTTTATACAGCAGCATGTTGCAGAATAATATCAACTACCATCAAACTCCGGCGGGCAGAGTGCCAACGTCTCCTCCTGTGTTAAGGAACTGGGATCTACGGGCAGCAAGACGCCGCTGCACAAAGCCGGCAGGCACCTTCAGAGAGAAGTTGAACTCCCCACGAAGCACAGCCTTCAGTAACGGAGCAGAGCTCAGGATGGCAGGACGGCAGGACATGGCAGTGTTCCCTTTCCAAATCTGCACGTTTCCAAGTGTGAGATGCTATTCTACTCCCAGGACACCACCCAGAAGTAAATCTTATGTGCACTTGGACCAGCGATCGAAGCTCTGGCTCCTGCATTAGTTGAGTCAACCAGCAGAAAATGCTAGAAAACCTGTCTTTCGTACAACAGTCTGGTATGTAATGAACCACACTTGCCTTTTTTGAGAAACGACCTAGGATGATCTACTGATGTATGAGGGTAACCACTCCCAGATGCTTGGATGAAGCTGCAGACACAATTTGAAGGATAAAATTTATGTGAACCCATCAGAACAGATGTTGGGACTTTTCAAAATAGTTACTCTGACATGGGATGATGATGATGTCATTTCTGAGTCAAGGGAAAACAACATACTCATACACAGAGTTAACAATTAGATAAACCTTTTTTTTTAATTTAAAAATTTATGTATTTATTTGAAAGGCATGGTTATAGAGATAGAAGGAGAGACACAGAGAGATATTCTATCCACTGGTTCACTCCCCAAATGGCCACAATGGCCAGGATTGGGACAACCCGGAGCCAGGAGCCAGGAACTTCATCTGGTTCTCCCATGCGGGTGGCAGGAACCCAAACACTTGGGCCATCTTCTGCTGCTTTCCCAGGCACGTTAGCAGGGATGTGGGTCAGAAGTGGAACAGCTGGGACTGAAGCTTACGCTCATATGAGATGCCAGCCTTACAGGTGGCGGCTTAACCCACTATTGCCACAACACTGACCTCCAGGTAGAGCTCTTTGAAGTTAAGAATGCTTTCATTTATTCAATAAGCATCCACTGAACATTCTCAACTTTTTAGGTACTGGAGAGTCAAAAATGAGGATGACAACTGCCCTCCAGGAGCTTGGTCTTCAGGAACAGGCACAGAGGTAAGCAAATGACGCTGCTACAAACGATCACTCATACAAAGGCTTCCTCAGGGAGCACAGAGGAGAGGAGCTGTTCCCGACCTTGAATATTGTGGTACTATTATTGGCATGTACACCACGGACAGGTTTATGTATCAGAATAGGCTCTCAGCAAGTACTGATCGCACTAAGGAGTAAAAAGTGATCATCCCCTAAATACAAATTCCTCTGTGTGATACTGTTAATCACTTAATGAAATTTAAGAAAAGAAGAAGAAATGTAAAGCAGCTGCCACGAGCTTGGCAAGCCACAGGATGCCGAGACCATGAAGACCGAATGGCACTGACAGGGATGCTAACTGGGGCTGTGAGGTTTGAGCTGGATCTGGGAGGAAGAGTGGGAGCTCACTAGATTGACAAGGGGGAAGGAACAGGATGCCAGGCAGAGAGAAGCACCTGGTGAGATGTCTCAGAGTGTGTTTTACACTTGGTGAGTCATTTAGCCTACGTGGAGAATTAGGGTGCTTGTGTGGGAGTGAGGGTGGATGAGGCCAGAGATCAGAACAGTCGTACCTGGTATGTCCAGGTGCCTCCTGTGGGCCAGGCTTGGACCAAGCACGTCACATGCTTTACACACGTAATATTCCAAATAACGTGTGTGTGTGTGTGTGTGCGCATGTGCATATAATATCATTATCTCTGTCTTACAACTACAGGAGACCAGAAACCATCTACTTAACCAGCGTCACTGCCACCTTTACATATTCAAAAGGTGCCCTGACCACTCAAGGTTCCCAAATGCAGTAAGATAACATCATAAAGTGCTTCTGGTCTATAGTAAAATGAGAAAAATAAGGACTCTCTAGTGATTTTTTTTTCTCCCATAAAGTTATGTAGTTATTCAGGGAGGGATTCTGTTTAGGGGACTTTCAGGTCTGGGGCAGAACCTAACTATCGCCTTCATGTAACCCCACCCCGTCCCACCAGCTGAAGTCCTCCTGGCCATCACTGACACTCCCTGGACATTGCTCACCAATCCAGGAAAGCCAGGAGCATCACTGACCAAGCAGGAACTTGGACATGAGTTGAACATGCACTTCTTAGCCTCAACTTCAATTTGCAAGAACCTTTACCCCCAACCCTTTGGGGAGCCCTGGAATTAAGTGATAGTGGCCCAGATCCTTGCTCTGTGCTTTGAGAATAAATAATTTGTTTTATTCCAAAATAAGTTATACAGTTATTCAGTATAAGACTCTATGCTGGGGTTGGCATTGTGGTGTAACAGGTTAAGCCTCCAAGCCTCCACCTGCATTGCTAGCATCCCATATCGGTGCCAGTTTGAGTCCTGGCTGCTCCATTTCCAATCCAGCTCTCTGCTAATGCACCTGAGACAGCAGCAAAAGATGGCCCAAGTACTTGGGGCCCTGCACCCACGTGGGGAGACCGGAAGAAGCTCCTGGCTTTGGCCTGGTCCAGCTCTGGCTGTTGCGGCCATTTGGGGAGTGAACCAGCAGATGGAAGATCTCTCTCTCTCTCTCCCTCTCTCTGTAACTATGCGTTTTAAATAAATAAATCTTTAAAAAAAAAGACTATGCTGAAATAAATTTTTCCCATTTTCTGGTATAAAAATATTCCTTTTTATGAAATTACATTGATAGAGGGTGGTAATAATTTTTAAAAAAGATTTATGTATTTGAAAAACAGAGTTATATATAGAGGGAAGGAGAGACAGAGACAGATATTTCTCCCACTGGCTCACTCCCCCAGATGGCTGTAATGGCCGGGCTGGGCCAGGCTGAAGCTAGAAGCCAGGTCTCCCACATGGGCACAGGGACCCAAGGACTTGGGCCATCCTCCATTGCTTTCTCAGTCTCATTAGCAGGGAGCTGGAATGGAAGTGGAGCAGCTGGGTCTCAAATCAGCACCCATATGGGATGCTGGAGCTGCAGATGGCAGCTTAACCGGCTACGTCACGGTGCTGGCGCCAGTGGTAGTAATTTTTAAAATGTTCTTGTCAACGCTGAAAACTGGCAATCCTATGACATTTCTCTAAATCTAGGAATCACTGCTTTTGGCCATGAAGCTATGCTGCCTTACTAAGGGCTGAATAACGTATGC
The DNA here is from genome assembly GCA_949820135.1 of Sylvilagus floridanus. Lineage (NCBI taxonomy): Eukaryota > Metazoa > Chordata > Mammalia > Lagomorpha > Leporidae > Sylvilagus > Sylvilagus floridanus. The sequence goes on from OX463237.1 coordinate 24,101,818, forward strand.
TACAGATTATAACAATGAGAGGTCTTGCAAGTGTTTTTAACAGTAAAATTATAAATTTCAATTTTAGAGGAATCATTCTTTTGTTAGTGCTGAGGATGGATTGGAGGAGGGTCAGGGTGAAGACAGGGAGATCAGCGGGAAGGCAATCTCAAGATCCAGGCTGAGGGCCTGCAAGGTGGACTTAGGCAGAGACTGGAGAGAAAGGATTGGTTCTGAGAGACACTGAAGAGGCAGATTCACTGGGTGTGGTGACCAATGAGGTGTTGTGTGTGCAGGAGAGAGAGAATGGAGGAGCATTTCCAAGTTTCCCACCTACAACACTGTGAGGGATGAACCCATTCCTAAGGTGTTGGAAACATAAAGGAGAATGGGCTGGTAAAGGGGAAGATGGGCGATGCTTTTGGTTTTAAAAGTACTCTAATTTCAAGGTCAATCAAATGAACATGATTTTTAAATATTGATTCCATCTCACCAAGCTTCTTGGAAAAACAAAATTCAGTGTGGTCCTGAAACGACATATGCTTAAATAGTCAAACCTTTAAAAAAAAAAGTGTATAAAATTAACTTCAGGCAAGCACATGGCAACTGAGTGCAACTGGACCGTGATCACTGCCCATCACAATGGTTGTGGAGATGAATCAGAGAGACAGCGAGCTGGAGCAATATCCGGAAGGCTAGCAGGTTATTCCGGACCTATCAGAAAGGCCAACCTAATGGTTATAAAGTGCTTTGAGATCCTCAAATGAAAGATGTTCAGAAGAATACATTAACGCTGACTAAGAAGATGTAGAAAGAGGTACCTTTAGTTAGCCAGAAAAGCTGGTGGATCAAAGATAATGACTTAGTGAGTCAGCAGACACATCTGGCCGGCCTCCCGACAGTCTGTGCCAGTGAACAGTAACAAATCAAATGCTCCCTTTAAAACTATGAACACTTGGAGTGACAGCAGCTTCCTGAGGACAGAAATGAACTGAGCACAATATCCATCTCTGGACAATGAAACTCACATTCCCTTCCCCCGCCACCCCAATTAAAGGGAAAGAATCCCGACCTGACAGCCTGCCCTTCAGTCTCGTAGACCCAGGCCGAGGGCAGATCCAGTGACCTCCTCCTGAATAAAAAGGGGAAGGGGATTGGGCAGTAAATTCTGTCCTGGCGAACATCAGCCTGGCAGTAAATCGGAATCCTCTCCGTGCCCTCTTTATTATCACATTCACAGCATGAAGTTATGAGCTTCCTCACAGCTCCTGCTATAAAAATGTGATGGATGGTAGGGAAACCTCAGGGAGTTAATCTATTCTTCCATTAAATTTTACTTTAATTGGTCTGTGAGTCAATCAGAAACTCACTAGACAGTGAATTAAGAAAGAAAAGAATGAAATAGAAAAAGAGCTTTCTTTTGCAGTTACTATATTATAATGCAGGATTATTCTTCCATTGAAAGAGAAGGGAGACCATTGGTCCATACAAATAATCCCTGGCTCAGTCAAGAAAATGAGAGGAAAACAGGCAACCATGAATCCTGCTTGCTGGTGACATTAACACGGATGACATTTATACACATTCACATATTCCACGAAGGAAACCCAGGCTTCTCAGACTCTCTCCCCACCCCAAGAGTAATTAACACGACACACACACACATATGCATGTGCACACATACACACGCTGAACTTGAATCACTGCCTCCAGGAAAATTAATACAAAGAAAAATAAGCAGTTAAGAACCTCCATCACAAGCAACACAACTCCATAGTTGCAAAAGAAGGTGGATTTTAAAAACCAAAGAGGGGTCAGCTGAAATATTCCTGGGTCCGGTTAGTAAAATGTTTGTGCAGTATTGAAGGCCATAATGGGCTCTGATAAAGATTCTCAGAATCTAATAATGGCCTCTCTGGACTTCTTGTCTAATTAATGGAATAAGGAGCGAGCCAGCTTGGAACTGAGCATTGCTTGAGATGATGGAAAGGAGGGAGGGGAAAAAAAAAACCCTCAAAGCGGGAAGAAAAATCAAGCAGAGTGAAGCAGAAAGAAAACAAGAGCAGCCGCGGCTTTCACAACTGCGCTCCTGAGCTGACAAGGGAGGTTTATGCCTTGAAATATATGATAATAAGGTTTTATGGGAGTGAGCCCCAGGGACCCGAATGTCTCTCTGTAAACAACGGACTTCAGGGAAAAGCCAAGGTTTGAGTAATGGACTCAGTCTCCACTCAGGATTAAAAAAAAAAAAAAGCAAAAAGCAAAAGCAGTGAAGGCAAGAAATAACTCCCTTTATTCTAACTGTAGACCCCTGAGTTGCAGCAAATGTCCTCTAAGGGCGAAGACGATTGACAGCCAGTGTAGAAATACAGTTGTCCCATGTTAGGACAAGGAATTTAAGCCTCAGCAGCCTCAGAAAGCTGAGGTTGCACGAGAAGAACCTGGTAAAGTGCTGCCCATCTACCCTTAACACAGGAGCCATATATTCCAGAAACCAAGTGGCCTGCGGTGCCCTGCGGTGCCATTGGAATTGCTGGAGGGGCACCAGGAGGACCTAATCCTTGAAGCGTGCACGCTTATCCCCCTGTGCTGCGCAGGATTAAACCTGAGAGTGCCACCAGCTCCCCTGGTCCCCATTGCTGGCTGGGTGACCTGGAGGGGTCCTGCCAGCTGCACTGTCCCCTACAAACTGCCACACTCTCTGGAGGCCAGGGTCAGGAAGAGCTCAAAGGCAGCCTTTAGCAAGTCTCCGGGGTACCCTGAGACGAAACCAGGTTGCCTTTAAAATTCTTCACCCTCAAAGACCGCAGCCCCACCCTCTTTGTATAAATGGACGCTGGTATTAGTTCCACCTTATATATTAAAAACGCGTTTGTTGCGGCCTAATTACTCCAGGTTCAGGCTCAGAAGGGGCCTTGTTTCTTGGTGGGAGGCTGGAGTGGGAAAAGGCTACTTAGTCATCCCTAGCCGCTAGCGATGCTGTGACACCACACATGGGGCTCCTCAAACAGGAAGTCAAAGCCAGGCCTGACCCCTGGATGAACCCGGTGCATTTTCGGGCAAGAGGCCTGATGTCTCCCTGGGGATGGTGCTGCTGTGCGCCAGTGTGTGTGTTTGCTCCTCTGTGTGCCTGTGCGGAGGTGGGTGGTGCCGAAGGGGACGAGGGTGTGAAGGTTCTGGATAATTATGAAAATCAGATCTTTGACAGCAGGCTTCAGGCTCAATTTGGGCTGACAGCTCATGAACAGATCATCTGAAGTCTTCCTAGGCCGGCGCTGGTTCAATAGCCGCATGGTTAAATCACGCACATTTGTGGCACAGCTGACACAGACAGCAGATCCAGATGCCTCAGCCGGAGCCTGCAGATGAGTAGATTTAACATCCTTCCTCCCTGGGGAAGGGCCAGGAAAGACAACACCACCACCCTCAGACCGGGCTTAAGACTTCTGCCAGTCCAAGCAAACACTCCAGCCTGCTTCTTTGCTATTAAACATCTGGTAGGAGAAACAATACACGCTTAATAAAGCGAGTCGAAAGAGATGGAGTACCAATGGCTTTCCAAAAAATTTCCAAACCCCGCGGTGCCAGACATCATCTTCCAAACTGTCGCCAGTCCAAACCACCTGACTGAAAAACACCAGGCGTGTCCCCTGTTTCCAGCTGCTCGTCCCCAAAGCAGCGCTCTCCTGCCTTCCATACTTTGGTGCTCGTTTTGTAAAAACTGCGTCAAGATATCAAGGCTCCGGACACATCCTGAGTCCTGGAAGAATGTGCTTCCTGGATCTTCCTGATAATGGGTTTAGTACCAAAGGGGTTAACGAGGGCGGGTGAGGCAGCGTTTCCTGCTTGGAGGAGAATGGAGCCCAACAGCATTAGCGGCATTTTCTTATTATTTTTCTTTGTGTTGGCGGTAACGGCTTCTCCTTGGAGCTTCACGGGGTGGGGGAAGGGGTAAAGCAGAATCGCTAACCTGCCTGGCATCTGGCTTCCAGCAGGGAGAAAGGCTCATCCACCTCACCCCTCGGGCTTCTTTAACTGAATTAGCCGTATTAAGTGCCTTGGTAGCCCAGGGAATGAGCGTCGTCGATCAGTGCCTGGGAAGGCAGGTTTGCAGGGTATAATTCTGCCGGAGGAGAATGCACTCCCCGGCACATGGGCCTAAACTGCGGAGTAACAGGGCCCTAAATCTCCAGCTGCAGATTTACAGCCTCCATTCTCCTTCTTTACTGCAAATACAATCCGGCAGTAATGGTCTAACACAGCAACACCATCACCAACTGGCTGATGGCTCGCATAAAAGCAATGTCAACCAAAAACTATGAGTTTATAAAAGGGAACAAACCCTCAACAGTGACAAGAACATGAAACCCATTAACAATTTAAACACTCTCCATTTTTTATTTCCCACCTTGAAGCTATTACTGCTGATAGAAAGCTTCTCAGTGGAGCTAGCCACTGCAAGGAAGGGTTAGGAAGCTAGCCTAGCTCCCAAGACAAGAGGTTACGTGGTTCGAACCACTGGACGGTGTGATTGAACCCTTGTTCATAGGAACGCTGCCTGATAACCTGTAGCTCAGAAGAAAGCCTTAGAAAACTGCAGGTATGATAGGCTAGCCCCTACAAAGGCCTATCGAATTATTCTCAGGAATCGCATCGTAGCAATATGGCTGGCATTGGTCTTCCTGGCCTATGGGACGTACCAAGACTTGGGCCTATACTGTAGCAGGAATGGTAGAATTGTTGTGGAGGGACTTTTGTAAAAATCCAGGATCATTTCTTAGGATTGTGAGAACTCAGCTCTTGGGATTGTGAGGTTTGATTTCGGTCATGGCTCTCACCCTTGAAGTGACGCTGCCACCCAAATATACCCGCTTTGTGTGGAGGACTCTACCTGGGCTGTGGTATAAGGCGTGGCTGTCACACGCTATTACCGCCCAGTCTCTACGTCATCAGATACAAACTAAGTACTGAACTCTTCCATTTAGAAAAAAAAAATACACAAAAACTCCGACTACAGAATTCTCTGGGGAAAATGCTTGAACAGGCCTTCTCCTCCATCCCTCTCCTCTCCATCCTCTCCGCCCCCATACAAAGAAAGATAGGATCTGAAGGAGAGAGGTAAGCCACTATTGGGTGATGGACAGAAATTCTTCCCGCTGTCGTTTAAATCAGGCAAACCCAATGACAACAGAAGCATTGTTCCCTTCCTAATTTCAAAGCTTAGTATCTGTGTAATTTGGTAAACAGTTCTTCTTTTAGAATAGGATCTTAGCACTGCTTGCAAAGGAAAAAAAAGACCATGTTGAATATGGCCACATATCTCTTCACAAACAGTGCCAATGAAGTTAAAGTTCCTGATTTACATATATTGTGCTGATTATTTGAGCAATTTAACATAAAATTTAATCTGTACTAACGAGCCTGGGGGAAGCACAAATAAAACTGAGAAATAAATGCTTATTTTGCAGTAAAATGAAATATATATAAATATATAACTGCAGGTTTCAATGATATACCAACTTTTGCATTATAGGAATATTCTGGAATTTTTTTGCACTTTAAAACCATAGTACCTCACAAAGGACTATATCTGTCTACCCACAGATTCTTCTAACCTGGGCTAGTATTGAGGAGGGATCGTTTCATTCTGCTTGTTACATGCTCATAGGTTTTGAGCTGAGCAGACAGCACACCTGTTGGTTTTAAGTGTTCTCTCCACTAAGAAAGAAGCAAAAGAAGAGCATCAAATGAAAGACAAGAAACAAGGAATGAGCAAAATCAAAGTTAGTCCCTGCCCTCCTCCAGTGGTCAAGGAATCAGACACCAATGATGATTCTAGCTACAATAGTGTAGAACGTGGTCAGCCCTAATGCCTGACGATGACCAGGGCCAACGAGGCTCTGTTTTCAGAGTGGACAACATTTGAGGAAGCAGCATGCCTGACTGCCTTCCTGGACCTATACAATCAACTCCAATGAAGTCTTTTCTCCAGCTGGAGTCATAACCATAAATACTATCCCATCCCCACATTCCAGTAACAAAGTCCTTCCTTCCTCCCTTGCTCCTAAACAAAGGGGACAACAGTGTGTTCGGTGGGAACATCTTGAAATAAGATATCGCTCCCCAAATGGAAGGAAGTCGCAGGGGAGATTGACGCCATAAAGGCAGTTCTATCCTATTGAAACGCCAGCAGATGGGGTCATAAACATTTCCTTCTCCTCTTGCTAACAGCCGCCCAGTCAGCTTCATCTTTATCTTTATCTTTATCTTCCTGTCAGGTCATAAATACCTCTCACTCAAGCCTCACTCACAGCTGGGCCATGCCAGGCAAGTTTACTTCCTGTTAAGGGTTCATTTCAGCAAACATTTACAAGGGAGTGGGTGGGGGGAAAGAAACCTGCAAACATTGCTGATGCCACACAGTTCCAGGGCAGTACTGGGAGCTCAGAACCTCAGAGGAGGGGTTTGGGCAGACCAAGAAGTGAGCAGGCTTCTTAAAAGAACGTGAAGAATCCACTTAGGGGATGCTGTCACAGGAAAGATGGATCAAGGAATCAGTTACATATTACACTGACACACAGAGCACATGAAAGAGTTGAACAGTTTCATGGGCTTTTGCTCTTTCTTCTAGAACATCCACAATGATGCATGGGTTCTCTCCAGTTGTTCATGGGTCAGGAATCTGAGGCATAATCACAGATAAGGGAAACAAGAATGCTGGGAGTAGTAACCCATGCCAAGCCTTTGCTTCGGACAGAAGCTGCAGGAGGAATGCCCCCCTCCCCTTTACTTCCAGATTCTGGACCTGGCTCTCCTTCGTTCCTGTCAAGCAGGTTTACGCCTGGGAAACCATCTGTCCAAGGGACTGATGGCAGCCCTGAAACGATGTAACCTGAAATGGGCAGACCTTGGAAGGCAGCAGGCATCTTCCTCCTCAACTTGGCTGTAGCAATGGCCCCTCTTGAATTTCTGGAGGATTTCTGTTTTTCAAACACAAGTCAGAATCTATTTTTTTTCTTTTTTAGCAAGCAGAATTTTTATGAACAGATTCTCATAAACAGTTAAGACTTCGTAATAATGCTAGTGACAGGCTGTTGTGGGTTACAAGAAGTAGAACCTTGCTCAGACAGGAGTTGGGTTAACGTGCTCTATTACTCTTTGAACATAGCTAATATACACTGTTTTATTTGACTCAATCTTTTGATGTTCCCATGTGCTTTTAGATACCATGTGACTTTAAAGAAACATGAAGGGCCGGCGCCGTGGCTCAACAGGCTAATCCTCTGCCTTGCGGCGCCGGCACATTGGGTTCTAGTCCTGGTCAGGGCGCTGGATTCTGTCCCAGTTGCCCCTCTTCCAGGCCAGCTCTCTGCTGTGGCCTGGGAGTGCAGTGGAGGATGGCCCAGGTGCTTGGGCCCTGCACCCCATGGGATACCAGGAGAAGCACCTGGCTCCTGCCTTCGGATCAGCGCGGTGCACCGGCTGTAGCGCACCGGCCGCGGCGGCCATTGGAGGGTGAACCAACGGCAAAAGGAAGACCTCTCTCTCTTTCTCTCTCTCTCTCCACTCTGCCTGTCCAAAAAAAAAAAAGAGAAGAGAAAGAAACATGAAGATAGCCTTAAGTTTTCTATGATAGTTATAACAAATGTGTTTGAGTCCTGGTGCTGTTACTTTATATAACGGTAAGACTTTTGGGACAGTTACTTGAGGCCTCTGTGTCTTAATTTCCTTATCTAAAATAGGTATAATAATAGCCTGCTTCTCATTGTGTTAAATTAACATATGTAATTCATTGAGAACAGAGCCTGGAACATGGTATGGACTATGTACATATTAACTCACATGTACAAAGGAAGGCTTAGATAATTTAGTCATTTGGAAGAGATCTAAAGCAAAGATATTAATTATATTTTTTAATTTATTTCATTTTATTTGAAAATGTGTGAGAGAGAGAGAGAGAGAGAGAGAAGAGAGAAACAGTGTTCCCATCCACGGCTTTACTCCCCAGATGGCTGCAATGGCTGAGACTCAGCCTGCATGATTACAGAAACCAGGAACTCCATCCAGGTCTCGCACGTGGGCGGCAGGGGCCCAATGACTTGGGCCATCGCCTGCTTCCTCCCAGGCCCTGCGTGAGCAGGAAGCTGAAGTTAGGAGCTGGGGCTGGGAATCAAACCCATGTACTCTGATGTGGGATGTGGGTATCTTAGCTGGCATGTTATCTGTGAAGTTAAACTCCTACTCTTGGTTATATTCTATACTCAATTAAGCTGAATATTAGACATCCTCCTGGCTCTCAAATGTCTTCATAAATTAAGCTGATTTCCCTGTGTAGTTCTGTCATCTGCCTCTCACAACTAAGAAACCCTTGGTGTTTACGGAACACACCCCACATGTCCTCTCTCCTGCACCTTTGTGGACGGAGCCCCTGCATTCCCGCTTCTGCCCTGGCCCATTTCTATGTGCTGAAATCACTGCACGGCAGCAGATCTCTCTTTCAAACAATGAGGTTTTATTTTATTTCTCTCTATGCTACAAGGATTCAAATATAGTAGGCTTTTTTTTTTTTATGGATGATGGAGTTCTGGAGGTGAAAGAGTGTTAGAAACCAAATGGTCTAATTTCTGCTTCTACCAAGGCCTGCTGAGTTTAAGTGATTTGCTGAAAGACAGCAAGCCCCAGCCTGGAGAGATCCCTGACAGCGGGTTGCCCAAGCCTCCTGTGCTCCTCCTGTCTCTAATCTGAATGGGCCGGTCCCCGTGGAGCCACTGTGGTACCTACAGCACTTACCACAGAGTCCTTCCCAATGGTTATTTGCGGATACATCTTAACTCCCATGCCATGTTTCATGTACCTTCGACACCTCCATCTCCAACCCCAGAGTGCTTAGGACACAGCCCACAGTCAGGAGACCCAGAGTAAACAGTTGTTGAATTACATAGGCATGGATTTACAAATGAGGGAGTTAAACAACCTTTCCTATTCCATTAACTCTTACCTCTTATAATATCAAAATGCTTTTTAACCCAACTATCAACTGAACTATCAATTCTAGGGTACAACAAATAAGTGCCTTCATTCCCACATAGTTAGCAAGGAATTAAATGTCATTATACATGATTCACCAACTCACCTCCAGAAGTTTCTGAGCACTCGCTTTGAGCACTTGCTGTGTGCCCTTCGCTTTCTACCAGGCACGCTCTGGCAGCCATGGACTACCAAAGCCAGCCTTTGGAAGAGTCGCATTCCACTGGGAAGAACTACACTCAGCACAAGCACAGATCTTAACTAAGCATGCGAAAGGACGCACGTGACAATGGAGGCAAAGAGCACAAAGAGACACAGGGGATGGTGCAGGTGCCAGGGCAAGCGGCCGAGACCACGCGGCATGTCTCCTGTAGGGGCCTCCAATTGGCAAACTATCCCCAAACTTCATCATTCATTTTCCTATACTCAATGAGTTAAGGATAGCCTCCTTTTCTTTCCTCATGAAAGTTTTAGATGCTGACCAGAGTTTGATTAAATATCACTGCATGTGTACCTTTCCACCCAGAGACAGCAGTAGTTATAATATACAAACAATGTTTAATTTTTCAAAGTGTTTTTATTTATTTGAGAAGCACACACACACACAGAGAGAGAGAGAGAGAGAGAGAGAGAGAGAGAGAGCGAGAGCGAGCTTCTATCTGTGGATTTACTTCTCAAATGCCCACAATGGTTGGGGCTGGACCAAGCAGAAGCCAGGAGCTAGAAACACAATCCAGGTCTCCCACGTGGGTGGGAGGGACTTAATAACTTAAGCCATCATCTGCTACCTCCTAGTGTGTGTATCAGCAGGAACCTGGACTCAAGAGCAGAATTTAGACTTGATATTCCAGAACTTCAATATGGGATTCAGGCATCTTAACTGCTAGGCCAATGTGCAATCCCCCAATTTTTTTTTTTATTAAAAGATTTATTTATTTGCTTGAGAGGCATAGTTAGACAGAGAGAGGGAGAGACACAGAGAGATCTCCCATCCACTGGTTCACTCCCAAATGGCTGCAATGGCCAGAGCTGGGCCAATCCGAAGCTAGGAGCCAGGAGCTTTCTCCTGGCCTCCCATGCCAGTGCAGGGGACCAAGGACATGAGCCATTTTCTACTGCTTTCCTAGGCCATAGCAGAGAGATAGATTGGAAGTGGAACAGCTGAGACTCGAACTGGCACCCACATGGGATGCCGGCAGTGCCAGCACCCAGTGTGCTGGCAGGTGGTGGTTTTACTTGCTATGCCATAGTGCTGGTCTCTAAGATGTATTTTATTTTTTTTGACAGGCAGAGTGGATAGTGAGAGAGACAGAGAAAGGTCTTCCTTTGCCGTTGGTTCACACACCCCCTCCCCAATGGCCGCTCCGGCGCACCATGCTGATCCAAAGCCAGGAGCCAGGTGCTTCTCCTGGTATCCCATGGGGTGCAGGGCCCAAGCACTTGGGCCATCCTCCACTGCACTCCCGGGTCCCAGCAGAGAGTTGGACTGGAAGAGGAGCAAGCGGGACAGAGCCGGCGCCCTGACCGGGACTAGAACCCAGGGTGCCAGCGCAGCAGGCGGAGGATTAGCCTAGTGAGCCGTGGCGGCGGCCTAAGATGTATTATTGATGCCTAAGAACTATACTTCAATTTTGTAACATTATTCTGCTTTATTCCTGGAATCTGTCTTCATGAATTTCCCGAAGGGAAAAAATCAGAAAAAGATGTAGCTCTGTTACAATACCCTGCTTATTTCCTTTATCACACTAACCAATCTGTAGTTACATGACTTACTGGTTTAATTCTTTATTGACAGTCTTCCCTGATAATTCTCCTAGTAGAACATAAAATCCCAAGGAACTCTTTTTTTTTTTTTGACAGGCAGAGTGGACAGTGAGAGAGAGAGACAGAGAGAAAGGTCTTCCTTTGCCGTTGGTTCACTCTCCAATGGCCGCTGCGGCCGGCGCACTGCGCTGATCTGAAGCCAGGAGTCAGGTGCTTTTCCTGGTCTCCCATGGGGTGCAGGGCCCAAGCACCTGGGCCATCCTCCACTGCACTCCCAGGCCACAGCAGAGAGCTGGCCTGGAAGAGGGGCAACCGGGACAGAATCCGGTGCCCTGACCGGGACTAGAACCCAGTGTGCCAGCGCCGCAAGGCGGAGGATTAGTCTGTTGAACCACGGCGCCAGCCACAAGGAACTCTTTCTACCTTGTCTATTCTTCCTTCCTCCTTCCCTGTTTTTCTCTTTCCCTCTCTCCTTCCCTCCCTTCCTTCTTTCCTTTTCCTTTTCTCTCCCATTTCTTTCTAAGATTTATTTATTCATTTGAAAGGCAGAGTAAGAGAGAGAGAGAGAGAAAGAGAGAGAGATTGATTGTCCATCTGCAAGTTCACTCCCCAAATGGCTGAAATAGCCAGGGCTGGACAAGGACAAAGCTGAGAGCCAGGAACTCCATCCAGGTTTCCAACAAAGGTGGCAGGGACCCAAGCACTTGGACCATTTTCTGCTGCTTCCTGGATGCATTAGCGGGAACCTGGATCAGATGTGAAGCAGCTGGGACTCAAATCAGCACTCATATGGGATGCCAGTGTCACAAGTGGCAGCCTAACCCCCTGCACCACAATGCCAGGTTTGATCTTGTTCTTTCATTGCAGGCATTCAGTAAGAAATTTCTGAATCAATGAATGAATGATCAATATCTAGAGTTTTTATTAAGGGAAATAGGTTTAATGATAAAGAAGGCTGAAGAGCAGATCTCACAGAGAACGGAGTAGCTGTTTCTTAAACCCATTTATTCTCAGACCTACATAGTAAGTCCCCTTAGTTTTGCCAGTCCTTCACCAAGCATTATTGAATGTTTCCATTCAACACCCTGTAAAGGGTACTGCATTAAGACCTGTAGTGGGGAGGGGGGAGGGAGCACTGTTTGGCTTAGCAGTTAAGATGTTGCTTGTGCACCTGCATCCCATTTGGGAGTGCTGGTTCTGCTCTTGATTCCAGCTTCTTGCTGATGTGCACACACCCTGGGAAGCGGCCAATGATGGTTCAAGTGCGTGGGTGCCTGCCAGCCACAGGGGAGACCTGAATTAAATTCTGGCTCTTGGTTTTGGCCTGGCCCAGCCCTACCCCTAGCTGTTGCAGGTATTTCGGGAATGAACCAGTAGATGGGAGATGCCTGTCTGTCTTTCTGCCTTTCAAATAAATAAAATTAAAAATTAAAAAAAAAAATCTAAGATATTTACCACAGAATCCTTGCCTGAATAAGTTAAAGTGATTAGAACAATATGAAGTAACATAAGATGGCAAATGGTGAATGCAAAAAAGGAATGAAGTCAACATGAGGTTTCAAAGGAGGGAGAAATTCTTAGGCTGGAGTTATTAGTTTTAAAAAATAATTTTTAAAAAAGATTTATTTATTTATTTGAAAGAGTTACATACAGAGAGGAGAGAGAGAGAGAGGTCCTCCATCCGATGGTTCACTCCCCAACTGGCCACAATGGCTGGAGCTGCACCAATCCAAAGCCAGGAGCCAGGAGCCTCCTCTGGGTCTCCCACGTGGGTGCAGGGGCCCAAGGACTTGGGCCATCTTCCACTGCTTTCTCAGGCCACAGCAGAGAGCTGGATCGGAAGTGGTCTTGAACTGGCGCCCATATGGGATGCCGGCGCCTCAGGCCAGGGCGTTAACCTGCTGCGCCATAGCACTGGCCCCAGGGTGGGCAAGGTTTTGAGTTGGAGATAAGTTGGATTTCTACCAATGAAAAAGATTAAATAGAAGGCCTTTAAAAAAAAATCACATGGGTGGTGCTGTGGCACAGCAGGTCAGGCAGCAGATGTCCCACATGTGCACCGGTTTGAGTCTCAGCTGTTCCACTTCCAATCCAATTTCCTGCTGATTGCCCAGGAAAGCAGTGGAAGGGGGCCCTGGACATTGGGCCCCATGTGAGAGACTTGAGCAGGCTCCTGGCTCCCAGCGTCTGCCTGGTCCAACTCTGGCCATTGTGGCCATTTTGAGAGCGAACCAGTGGAAGGAAGATCTGTCTCTCCCGCTCTCTCTGTAACTTTCAAATAAATAAAACAAATCTTAAAAAATATCACACGACTGCAATATTCCTCAACATACCCCAACTTAGATAAGAATTTTAAAAATCTATTTAATTGAAAGGCAGAGTGATAGAAAGGAAGAGACAGAGAAAACAAGATCTTCCATCTGTCGATTCACTCCCCAGATGGTTGCAATGGCCAGGGCTAGTCCAGACCAAAGCCGAGAGCCTGGAACTCCATCTGTCTCCCACATTGCCATCCTCCACTGCTTCCCAGGTACATTAGCACGGAGCTGGTTCAGAAACAGAGCTGCTGGGACTTGAACTGGCGCTCTGATAAATGATGCCATTGTGGCAAGGGCCAGCTTAACCTACTGTGCCACAACGCTTCTCCCTAGAAAAGAATTTAATTAATTAATGTAAATGCTTTGAGATCCTTGAATAGATAGTAGCTTGTCAATGCAAAAATAGTTCTGTTAGGCCACTGGGCTGGCCCTCATAGAAGGTTTTTAGTGGCTTTACATAAGTTTAATCAAACTCAGTTGGTCTAGCTCCCTCAGCGTCAGTCCCATCAGAATCTAAAAGGTCAACTTTTGATAGCTTAAAAAAGTGATTTAGAGTAGCAATGCCCACTTAACCTTAACCACAGCTAAACGAATGCTATAACAGTATTAAAGATCATACCTTGTACAAAATAGGTGGATGAAATGAGAAGATTAAAGCTTGATCACTCTTTTCAGAGGTTGTATAAAAATAGAATTTTCACAAAATTTAAAATCACAATTTGAATTTTACTACAAATTATGGCTCACTGATGGCTGCTGACCCAGATGGCTTGTCTGGGACAGCACAGAGGCCTCATAAGCCAGCGAGACAGAGACGGGGAGGCCTAACAACATGGAAAGGGAGCAATCTTCTGAAAATGACACAGATTTGTTACAGCTGCGATGGATAAGACAGCACGGGAGGAGCCAGCGTCCCAGAAGCTTGCTGGTTGGAGCTCTTGCTCTTGACCTAAACCGTCCTGTCTAGGGTCCCCCGCCTTCCCGGACAGCTGCCACTTAAGTATCTCCTGCCTTTTCTCCCATACTCATTCCTCCATGGCTTCTCCTAACACTCACGTCTGCTTTCCTTTGCTGCCATTTGGTAATACATCTTGTATTAAAGTGACTCCAAACAGTTGGTACACCCCATCACAATTTGAGGGATGATTTTATTTTCCACCCTGGTTTTTAAACTGCCCCTTGCATCCACGGAAGGTCAGAAATTAGCCTAAATATGCAATTTTCTCCTGTTTCGAAGAAGTAGCGTTTTGGTATTGCTTATTTAAAATCGTAATTCTTTATTTTTATAATCCTCTCCATTATAGAACTCCATCTATCAGGAATTATAGTTCCACTTCTGATATTTCCACACCTGCAGATATATAGGGGATTAAACAGTGGATTAAGAAACGTCATCATAAAGCAAGCTACATCCTGAGGGAGGGGGCCTGGGAGACAAGTAACTTAGTACAAACGGAAGGTGCCAAGTGGTAATAAAACCAAAATGGGAAATCATGAAAATAAAATAACTGCGCATTAAACATATATCTGGGCCAGCTCCTCTGTGCTCATGTTTTGTAATATTAACTGTTTAAACCTGCTGAAAACGAGAGCTTGGAGTTCTCAAAATCCTTTAATTCGGTTAAACATCCGCTACCCTGAAAGCACTCCACAGCATCCCATAAAATGTTATTTATCTGTGTGCGTTAACTGCACGATCCTGTAATTTCCAGAATAAATGCTGGGTGTAAATTGTTGTTTATGTTGGATCCTGACTGTCTTTACGAGAAACAAAGTGAAAACGGAATCTGCACAGCTTTATTTCTTCCGTTAAAGTCTATTCTGCAGCAGGAAACATGCCTAGTGGAGTTTCTTAATGAACACTTATAAAGTCTGTTGGTTAAAACCGAGTATAGAGAATCACCTCCAAATGTATACCCTCTTCTACTCTACATTCTCTTCATTTAAATCAAGCTAAATTAAAGTGAAAGTAGCACCATTCACATTGTTATAGTTAAGGGTCTGTCAGCATTTTCATGCAAAGCCTTGTTTGGAACAAGTTTATAACTTGAGATGGACAGGAGAAAATGAAAAATAGAAAAGAGAAAACTTTAAACCAGATGAGCTTGACTTACAAATTATTATTGTTTTTATTTATTGCCAATGACTTCTAAAAGTCCACCTCAAGGCAAAAGACAGAGACATCCTAAAGGCTTAAGATGCTTGGTTGGGATTTTCTTGGTTTTCTAAAGAATAGCATTCAAAATTGAACAAACGAAGAAATTCTCTGTGTGCTTGGATTTTTCTGACAGACATTAAATATCAGAAATTTCATTTGTGTCAATCTTCCCATCTCCTGTCACTTTTCTTGCAATGGAGACTCAGACATGGGGAGGGTATCAAAGTGACATACAGGTAGGACTATATACAATTCCAAAATTCTCTTTTTGATTCTTTCTCTTAATGGCTGGCAATGTTTTCTTTTAAAATGCCATTGCTAAATTCAGAGTTAGAGTGGATGGTCTCTCAATGCATGCACGAAGCATTCATTTAACATTTCTTGTGGAAAAAAAATAACTGCACAGATTTAAAAAATTTTTTTAGAATTATTTTATTTATTTGAAAGTCAGAGCTACACAGAGAGAAGGAGAGGCCGAGAGAGAGAGAGAGAGAGAAAGAGAGAGAGTCTTTTATTCCGTTGGTTCACTCCCTAAATGATCGCAATGGCCAGAGCTGAGCCAATCCGAAGCCAAGAGCTTCTTCCAGGTCTCCCACGCAGGTACAGAGACCTAAGGACTTGGGCCATCTTCCACTGCTTTCAAGGCCATAGCACAGAGCTGGATTGGAAGAAGAGCAGCCGGGACTAGAACTGGCACCTAATGGGATGCCGGCGCTGCAGGCTGGGGCTTCAACCCACTGTGCCACAGCACCAGCCCACTGCACAGATTTTTAAACGTAAGAATTTACTGTACCTGTGCAGCAGCTGCTTCTACCTGAGAAAATTGGGATGATGCTTTCTGAGTGATCATGACTTACCAGGTCAGTGACCAACAAACTCTAAAAGAGATTTGCGCAGCTCTCAAAGGTTGGCATACATTCTTGAGTAAATAATATATGTAAGAGAGAATGGGGGTGAGGGAGGAGAGAGAGAGGGAGGGAGAAGTGTACACTTGAGTGATCTAGCTCGTTCCTGGACAGGAAGGCGGGGTTCTTGATTTTGATCTCGGTTTTTTTCAACTCAGCAGTTCTCAAGACCAAAAGTCAGGTAAGGAGATGTACTGTTTAGAGAGAGAGAGAGAGAGAGAGAGAGAGAGAGAGAGATTCTATAGCAGCTCCATGGCATTTCCTGGCATATGTTGTTTTGCCTTGGATTAGATATGACCTGGTTGTTACTTGTCTGTATATATAGGTGAATCTGAGAAGGTGGCCAAAGACTTCTGGGAAAACCCATCATCCTTATAAAGAACTCTAAGAGAAGGAAGACTGGGATAGTATGTTACCATCTTAGTGTCTTGCTCTACTTAGGACTTTAATAAATAGAACTGAAACTCAAAAAAGTTTACATTGACTTTAAAGGAATTCAAGGGGGCCTGGCATTGTGGCATAGTGGGTAAAGCCACTGCCTGTGAGGCCAGCATCCCATATGGGTGCTGGCTTGTATCTCAGATGCTCCTCTTCCAATCCAGCTCCCTGCTAGTGGCCTAGGATGGCCCAAGTGTTTGGGCCCCTTCCACCCACATGGGAGACCCTGCGGAGGTTTCTGGGTCCTGGCTTTGGCCTGGCCCATCCCTGGCCGTTGTAACCACCTGGAGAGTGAGCCAGTGTAGAACCCTGACTTTCAAATAAATAAATAAAAAAATTTAAAAAAAGAAATTCAATGAAACCTTAACAAACGATTTAAGATATCATAATGAAAATGTCCAAAGCTCTAAGGCAAGTGTGTGGGTATGTGCCTGTGTGCAAGGGTGAGAAAGCATGCCTGTGCACATCTAGCTGCTTCCAACCCTAGCCAATGTGAGGGAAGAACTCAGATCTATATATTGTACTTAGGTCAAGTTTTCCCAATGGCATCAGCTTCCCTGGAGGTCTTTGCTGCTGTATTGCCGGGATAGACACTATAGAACTTCTGTTGGGTTTTAATGAGACAGTAAGAGTTGCATTTGCTTTCTAGACCCACTGGATAGAAAACGTTGCTTAGGTTTTGAGACCCCAGATTGAGTGGCATGGATCTGGCTCACGGTGGGAACACATCACTGTGGTCCTCTGTGTGCGTGGAGAACTGTAACAGGAAGCAAGTGTGAGAGGCTTCATGTTTGATCCCTTCTCTCTCTGGAGATTTGTGAGGTCAGAGCAGACAGACAGAGGCCTAAAGCTGAGGCAGGGACAAAATGTTTCCTGCAGGTCCTCTTGACCCCTGGAGTCCACTGGGACCCTGTTGAGTCCAACTCTTAGGACTGACTGGATTATTGTCCTTGGGTCAAAACTTGGGTCTTGGCAAGGTCAAGCTGGAAACAGCAAGAGAAGGGAGGGGCTGGAAGGAGAGAGAAGGGTAAGAACTGAGATGGTTTTCCACAGGGGGCATGGGATGTTTGCCAAACAACCCACACTACTCTTGACTCCAGACAGCGCTAGCAGTTTTATGAGCAATGGCTTCATTTCCCTCTAAAATTACACAAGTGGCATTTCTTGGTGTGAGTTTTATAGAGATCATATTATGGTTGCTGTTTTCTCCAAGGGGACCCGGATTAGGTGTGGGTTACAGTGGTTACAGGAGACTTCTCTTAGGCAACGTGTGCCAGATGCATCTCTCCCCACCTAACCCAGACCCTGCTGTGTTCTCTTCATGACGGTGGAAGGGACCGGAGCCACCACCACCTCACAGCTTCCTTGTCTCCCTCTGTGAGGTCAAGAGATGCCTGGGCTGCCACCAAGGGGAGGCGAAGGAGCAGAGTTCAGATAAACTTTTGATAAAGTGCCATAGCCAATCCCTCATTAGAAGATAGGAAAGGTCACACGGCAAAAAAAAAAAAATAAGAAGAAGAAAATATAACTGCTTTCTTATGAGGAAAATATTATGAGTTCTTCCCCTTTTTCAGCTTTTATGGAAGGAGATTCTGCCAGTTCCTTCAGAAAAAAATAAGAAAAAGTAGTTTTAAAATGAGATTATGCACCTTCAGGGTGCCATTAGGAAGTTTTACTGTACTGAGATGACATGAAAGCTCTGGAATTAATATCCCTGAGATGCTTCAAACCTGCAATAGCAATTATTGTACTACGTGTCCCTGGATAAATAATAGGGCCATTCAACTAATTAGCTTCAATGATTTCAGCTCCCTGTAAATTCTCTCTCACTCGGCTATAAAAATAACACTAGGAAAACTTTTGGTAAGAGAAACTTCTTTCAGGAGATGTTTTCTTTTTGTTTTTTTCCCCCTTCAGATCACAACACACAAGGTATAAAGTAACTTTTATTCCTCATCATAAAGCTAGGATGGAATATACAAAATTTGCATGTTATTAATGGCTACTGCTACTGCCCTATTGATTTAAATATAATTCTTGCTTCTATGGAACATGAAAAAATTCTAAGAAATTTAAACTAGTTTCCTGGTACATGCTATGTGCAATCCTCTGCATGGGTAACAAACTCTAAGTGCACATATACATACCTGTATGACAAAAGACAAATGCAAGGATGACTTATACTCACACTTCCAATACATTGTTGCCATGTTACTTTGGAGAACTGCACAACCTATTAGCTTTTTTTTTTTTTTTTTTTTGACAGGCAGAGTTAGAGAGAGACAGAGAGAAAAGTCTTCCTTCCGTTGGTTCACCCCCCAAATGGCCGCTATGGTTGGCGCACTGCGGCCGGTGCACTGTGCCAATCTGAAGCCAGGAGCCCGGTGCTTCCTCCTGGTCTCCCATGGGGTGCAGGGCCCAAGCACTTGGGCCATCCTCCATTGCCTTCCCAGGCCACAGCAGAGAGCTGGACTGGAAGAGGAGCAAGCGGGACAGAGCCGGCGCCCTGACTGGGACTAGAACCCGGTGTGCCAGCGCCGCAGGCGGAGGATTAGTCAAGTGAGCCGTGGTGCTGGCCCTTATTAGCTTTTTAATGGCACTCATGGTTATGCATTCATTGTTTCATTTTTGTGTGGGCCTATCAGACCCAAGGTATGCAGTTTCTTCGGTACTTTTTCTTGGCAGAAAAGTCCATTCACTTAAACATGGTGTTGTTCCTCCTTAAAGTGATAAGGATTCCCCTAGACTTCTGTCACCTAGAACTGCCACTAAATTCTGTACATTCACAGCAGTAAGGATGTGAACTGCCACCATGCGGGCAAACAACCATCCCAGCACAGACGCCAGTGGGCTGCAAATCCTTGACACCACCCGGGAGACCTGACTTTTCTGAAAGCTCCAGAGCTTGGGTCTGCGCTGGCCTTTTTCATTGGGTACGCTCTTGAGATTCCTCCTCTGCCTCTCCTGGAGATTTCTGTACAGACGAAAAGGAATCAGAAGCTCCTCCCACGGACGGGCGAGTACCCCTCCCTCGCACGTGGGACCTCACCACAGGAGAGACAGGCACAAGCACCCCGGGAGAGGCAGGAGGCGCTAAGCTCCATGCTTGTGAAGAAATGAAGAGGAGAAGAGTTGGATACCTCTTCTTGGGCTTGTTTTTTTAATTAACAGAATATAATTAAAATTAAAGCCAGACAAAATGACTGGATCTTAAATCAGAATTATGTCTAACAGTGGAGACTGCAGTCATCTGTTTGCACTCATTAGAGGCGACCTGTGCTACTTTCCGGGTCTCCCATTTTCCTCTCTACTTATAGGCAAGTTCTTTTTTAATTTCTGAGCCATATAGAAAAGGATGCTTTGCATGTTTATGCACCAATACTTATTAAATATATGTACAGAGATACTTGTACTGCACATTAGGATGAAGAATACAGTATAATATAGCACATAATTGATTTTTTAAAAAAACTATGACTTTCCTCTGATGTATTATGTAATCATTACATTCAAATCATAATCTGGCAACACAAAATAACTTTTCAATCAGAATTTTGAATGTTAAAATTTTCTCTAATTTACACAAAATGTGGCTAGAGATGGTAGTTTTTGTTGTACAGTAATTCTGACTTATTAAAATATTCTAGTGTCCTCATCTCAAAGGCTACACCCTAAAAGCTACCTAGGGGCTTGGAAATATCAACCCCCATAATTTTTCCTTCGAAGAGATCTGCAGCCTCAGCTTATGAGAAATGCAGCATGCTCACCCTAGGAGGATATAAGTCATAACGTTTGTTTTGGAAATCTATTTTCCCCAATATTTCTCAATGAAATAAATTGTATAAATGAAATAAAACTGACACCTCAATATTTACTAAATCGCTACCGTCTGAGCTCTGTTCTACATTCTGACCATCACTGGTTTTCCCTTCTTGTTCAGCGTTGCAGGCAAAAGAGCAAAGCAAAAAGCTTCTGCAAAGATGCATTTTTAAATCAATATAAATGAGGTTATAAAATGGGCAGACTTAGCATGGTTTCTTCCTTGTTTGTTAGCCCTATGCATTTGTCACCCTCTCACTGGTCTCCCTTCTCACAGTACATATTTTCTTAGTTTGCCAAAGTGTGTGTGTGTGTGTGTATGTGTGTGTGTCTGTGTTAGGAATTTACACATGGAAGGAGCTTCAGAGAGCAGAGGAAAAGTCAAGTAAATCAATCCTATATAAACTATATTAATGGTGTGATATTACATACTTGCTGAATGATGAAAAACTGTAAAAAATTGATATTCATGGCTGAAAACGACTATCAGTGAAAATGGAATATTTAAAGATAGAAATGCTTAGCAAAAGGGCAATTTTTAATAACAAGTGTACACCTAAGCAGAAACAAAGGTGCTTAGGGTCTTTTAACAGCGTATGTCTCTTTCAGTCAGTGGTACCACACGGTCATGTGTTGGCCCTGGCAATGAGAGACCCTTGACCTCCAGCAGGACGGAATCCTGCTGCTCAGGACAGCTGTGAGGCAGTGCCCTCAGAGACTCCTGCAGAGAAATCCCCCCTGGACCCTGTAGAGACCCCTGGAGTCGTGGCGGAGCAGGACCACTCAGAAGTCCTACGGTGTGAGAGGAGGGGCAGCATGGGACAGGAGGCTCTGAGGGCTCCTGCAGCATCTGGAGATAGGGGAGGAAGGAGTCCAGCTATAAATAAAGGACACTTCTAGAAATGGTATGTGGAGGATGCATTATTAATAACCGTGGACTGTAGCTCAATGTGGAGGGGAGAGTGGCCACGTCTCAAGAAGGAATACAGCCAGACACCTGGTCCAAACGCTGCTGATGCTCTAGAGGCTACAGAAGGATGCGAAACACCCCAAAAGTCAAAGTGGGCTGCAAGCGTGCCTGATTAGCTCAGGGATGATGCCACAGAATTGACGAGCAATAAGGAGACTGAAAACACAAAATGCGAGTCGCAACAACTGCATGAGAACCGGCATGCTGTCATTTAAGGATATTTTACTTTATCTCAAAAGCTCCAACTTAAAACATTTAAAAACAAGTCTTACTGCCTACAGAGTCTGCAAAGTACTTTAGCTGGCTTCAGCTTGAGGGAACTCAAGGATTCTCGACGCATTATTCTTATTAACCACTGGCTGTGTTCTCTGTGAACACAGTCTGGGGCTCAGAAATGCTTGCCTCTTGAGGTCCACCTGCATTTCCAAATATGTGTCCAAACTTTATTACAAACACAGATCTTACATGTAGAGCTTCGTAGGAAGTTCTGACAGCTGGAATGCAGATCTGGTTGAAGATGATCAAAGCGGGTGACACTTTCACTTCACAAGGTCTTTTAAGAGATGCCATGAGGAGGAAAAGGATGAGTAGCTTAATATATGCCCTTTTCTTGCCTTTTTCCTTCTTTTTCTTATTTCCTTTCTTTTTGTTGTTATCGAGATGGGAGATTTAGTCCTGCTGCCTGAATTTGAGGGTCTCTCACACTGCTCATCTCAACAATCAATTTTTACTGCTGTAGAAGATAATAATGGTAATAACACTACAGAAAAAACTACCATGACCTATAACTGTAACTTATTACAATCCTTTAAAAAATAACTGTAGTGGATGGAGCTTCTTCATTTCTTGAAGCAGAAAAGAAGCTGACAGTTGGAGCCTCCGAGGCGGTCCATTTATCTCCTGAATGCATGCGAGAGGCTGATCTGCTCACCAAGGAAGAGCTGCTCTGGGTGTGGGCCACGTGGCAGAGGAAAGTGGCCCACACCCCAGTCTGCTGAGGACAGTCACCTGCTGGCCCACCTGGCTTCTCATTCCAAGTGCCAAGGAAGAGGGTGACACATGGGTGCTTTCTCAGCCTGCACCAAGAACTCAGGGTGCTTAGCCAGTTAGCGTCTTCCCAACAGCACAGTTGTCTGGTGGTGTTTCCATACCAAAATTTCAGAGGTCTGCGCTCACCTGAACAGCAGCCATAAATGAAGTCTCTCACAAAGTCCAATATATGCTTCTATTTTGTTCAGCGGGAAGGATGCAAAAGGTAAAACTTTATTTCATCCCGGTGCACAGATTTCCACGTGCTTAACAGGAACCCACCTGCGTTTATATTATGTGGAAGGACTGCCCTTATAAGACAAATTACCTACTACCAGACACTTCGAAATGAAGTGGCTTCACCAACACACAGTTCATCTTCAGATCTGGAAGCCTTCCTTAAAGCATGACTGTGCAACAAAAGATCTTAATGCCACTCCACTCTGTCATGTACTGCATGCTAACGAGATTTATAGACATTACTGGTGCTGTTAAGGAAGCTTGAATGACTTGCAGTTTCTCTAGATGAGATTTTAAAAAATCTTAAAAAGGGTGTGCAGCATACAAATGAAATCAGATGACATTAGAAGTTGTTTAAAAGTACAACCATAATACTGCTTGTGTACCAGTCATGGAATGCACAGCAAAGATTTGTTTTGCTTCTCTTAGACAACTATTCTGGAGTCATTGAACATAATCAACAATAAAGTTACAGCTGCTCTTAAAATGTCACTTAGGGACAAACTGTATAGATGGGAAATTAGTACTGAATGGTGCGGGGAAAGGACCAACTGTGTACTCTGAAATCCTTGCTCTGCTTTCAAGAATAAAATATTCCTAACAGTAGTCATATATGTTTTCAAGTATAGAGATATATGGCTTTAATGTGATTCAAGCGATTTATCAGATTTATCAGATTCAGAATGATTAGCTAACGCTTTCCAAGATATTCTTAAACACTGAGTCTAGTTACACTGTATGGAAATTGAGAAAAATTAGGTAGACAAGGTTTGGGGAATAATTAAAAATTTAGACAGATGTTTGGATGTCCATAATTTTTTTAAAGGGGAGACTCTACAAAGAATGCTACAAAAATGACTCAGGCTAGGATTTCCAGTTAAATATGCTAAGACAGCAATATACTTTTAGTGGGCTGAATAAAACACAGAATAACCTATATTAAAAAGCACATAACAATGTCAAATCTTTAAGCTCTTAACCAGAGAATCTGCAATAAAATGAAATCACTAGGCAAAGAGTGGTCACCGGCATGATGAGAAGGAAAAAAAATCATTCAAAATCCTCATATCTATTATTATGTTAGAATAGTTCACTTTCTTCTCTGCATAACACTCAGCACTAAAGAGCCATTTATGCATACCTTATTATTATTTATGAAATTACACGTACACACGGTGTCTGATACCTCATCTCTCTGTATTAAGTAGGAACATATATTGTTTGTTAAAATGTCTGCCGTTTACAATGTGCTAGGGAACAGCTTCCCACAGCATAATCATGAGTGCATTATGTAACGTGCTTTATAAGAAGTTATTAAGGATTATGACTATAGCAACGTAATCCTAATATAAATATGAATAAAGCATTTAGGAATGATAGTTTCACTTAGACTGTTACCTATATAATTTGTAGCAATACAATTATCATAGGAGAAGACATACCACATTTACAGAAAGAGCTGTTTTCATGGATGTTAGTAAAAATCCTATAATGTAGATGTTTTTCTAGCAATTTCACAAAAACCATGCTTTTCAAAACATGAGAAGCATCCACAATGCCACCTACAGTATTCTCCATAGTAATCTTGCCTTGGCAGGAAGAAACAACCAGCTTTATTTGAAGAGCCAGGTGCATGTAAATTTCCAAACTGCAAGTAGGTGGCAGTGGAGACATTCCTGGCTGATTTTTCTCAGTTGGAAATGTAAAAGGAGGAAAAAAAAATCTCCTTAAAAACAAGTTACACACATACTAAAATAAATAATGTCCCGAAATGTAACCTTCCATAGCAGATTACCATTAAGAGCTAATAAAATATTTGTCCTTGGGGACCCAAATCCTACCAATCCCTTAATGAAGACAGCCATAGCATGGGGAGCGAACAGTGCAGTTGACAAAATTAGAGGAAAAATTGGAAAGAGAGAAAGGTTGGGTGAATATTCCCCACAATGCTAAAAATAAGAATTAGGAACCTGAGGCAGACAGGAAACTCAGTGGCTGGCAGCATGAAACACACAAATTGAAGACGGGGAAGTTAGCACTTTAAGGAGCCATTCAGAGATCTCTCGTTTGAATGTGAAGTCAAGAGGAAGGCAAATGAACTCAGAAGGATCTGGTCTTTAATGAAGAATATCTATTGAGGCCATCAAAAAACTGTACAACAAGAGGCTATTAAACAACATAGGCATATTTAAAGTGTGCTCAGCCCTAAGCACACACCAGAAACATCAGAATAAACCCACCTGAATTGTCTTTTGAGGTTAATGAGTTGGCAGCTAGAGTGATTTGGTTCTCAAGTTTACTTGCAAAGACAAGCTGTGTCACTAAGGTGCATGATCAGTTCAGTCTATGAGATTTGACTTGTGGACATCACGGAAGGAGCTGGAAAGTGCCCAGGAATAAACTCTAGAGAGGCAGGGGTACGTGTGAGTGTGTGTGTGTGTGTGTGTGTGTGTGTGTGTGAAAAGAAACAGAAAGGAACAGGTAAAGAGTAAGAAGAAAACAAGGACATTAACGATGTCATTCGTATCAGAATCACTATGTGAAAAGAGAGGAAAGTGATCAGATCAAAGCTTTTCACACCAGAATGATCCCTGCTCAGTTTTTCGCCTTGCTTAACTGGTTAACCGCTCAATTAACAACAAAGGCAACCAGTAGGCAAGCAATGCCAGACTTGGTGAAGACAAACATCACACCCTTAGTGCCACTGTCTTATCCCTGCCCCTGGCCTGGAACATTCTTCTTCATTTTTTAGGATTCCATTCACAATGCAGCTACTCCAACAATATCTTTCAGAATCCATGATGTGGAATTACTCTCTCCCTCTCCTGCAGTGTGCTTGCATTTCTTAACTCCTATTAAAATAATTTTCACATTTTAGTACTAGACTCATTATATCTGTGGTTTGGTCTGGATGCTCACCAAGTCTGCAAATCCCAAGGGGCACGGGTCCTTCTTTGGTAATTCTGGGCAACATTTTGGGTGCCTTGCTCTCCAGGAGAGAATGCTTTGAGTGTTTCCATCTGAATTAGCCTAAAGGATTACTTAAAACCATCTCCCGAAAGACGACCTGTCTCAACGCCCTGGACAGTAAGGATTCAGTGTTTTGCTGACCAAGAGAGCAGCAGCATGCCTGGGGCTCACCCTGAATAGAGCTTAGAGAAGTCAGAGGTGATATGTGGCACCAACCCTTCACCCTCTCCTTAGGAACACAGGAGTCCTAGGGAGCTCCAGGGTCAAGCCGGCTGATAGGAATGCAGACCTGAGAATCATTAGTGAACTGGCCTCCTGGAAACAGTAGGGGGCGTTTTACAGCTGAGGATCCTGGTGTAAGATGAGTTCCCAGACCGTGTGATGGGTGGAGCCTGCAGAAAACCTGGTCCTCCTCCTGGTGACCCCTCAGAGGTAAAGGGCAGGGGCAAACCTCAGGCCTGCCTGCAGTGATTGGAGGCACAGGAGAAAAAGAAACCTAAAAACTCCAAAGCAAGGACCACCCTGACCCAGAATTTTCAAATTAAGGGAGAAATTTCTTGTGCCGGATGAGCCGAGTTTGTTAACTTTGGTTTCTGGCATCAGGAGAGATTTGGCGTGGGTTTCCTCTGCTCCTGTTGCTCCTTTATGGTACTAGAGGTTGCTTTTGTTTTATGGTGGTGGTAGGGGGGCACACACACAATGAAAGAATATCGAGAAAGTTCTAGAAAGGCTCCCCGGAGAGAGAAAACCATCCCGGAAGGCGTTCTTCCTCTTGGAGAGGCTTTGGAGCCATTTCACTCTTTTCCAGCTAGCACATAAAACAGCACCAGGCTGTGCACGTACAACCGAGTGGTAGCGAAGCTTTGTTTCCTGCTGCCAAATACCTGACACTTCTAATTGCCTGAAATACAGAGCACATTGGGACATAATGCTGTGAACATCTAAAAATACCAGGAGTGTGGCTGCCTACGAAGGAGCGGGGCCTAGCCGAGCTGTCAGATCCACGCAGGCTGGAGTGGGGGAGAACTACCCACCTGTGGGACAGCTCTCAGCCGCGAGCTTCCAAGAGAAGATTAAAGAATCATTTTCTGAGTTTGGCCCCAAACCAGTACATTTTAAAGACTCTTACAAGATAATAAAGGCAAGCCAGCTAAAGGCATATATTAAAACTGGACCTGTATGCAGTTTTCAGAATGGCAGAAAACTCAGAGTTCGGCTTCAGAATAAAAACCACACATTTTTTTGGCTGGAAAACTGCAGTCTTGTGTTACAGTAATCCATGTAATTGTGTCATCAACTGTATTGGGCAACAGTGACATTATGTTTTAGCCTGTATTATTATAAGCCAATATAGTGTATTTCTGTTTGATCAGCAAGGACCACTTAAAAATAAACAATGTACACTATAATCTCATTGCACGGAGATTTGGTTTTCCTATGCTATTGTACATTTAAAATTTCTTACCCTGTTAAAAAGCCCATAAAACAGATTTTGTGAACATATGTTTTATGAGTCAATACCAAAATCAGAATGGCACATCCCTCCATCACAGACATAATCTTTAGAAGTCAACACTGAAGTTGTCGGGCCTGTGGGTTCTCCAGGATTCCCTCCCTGTTTTCTATGTTTAGGCATTTAATTGCGCTTGCACCCTTCTTTTAGGAAGTGGGCAGACACTTGGATGATCAAAGACTTTGAAGACTTGGAAGCTTCTCATGCCACTCTGAGATGTCGTAGCAAGGAAAGAGGAGTCGGAGCAGAAAGCTAATAGGGAATTGGCATCAATTTTGGAATAGCTGTGATTTCAGAGTGATATTCCATGCGCACTGCTTCCTAACGCCTTTAAAAAAGTTTTGGTAAATTAGTGAGGACCGGAATGTTTCAAACACATGCAGTGAATAGATTTTTGCACCAAAATATATCTATTTTTCACCACATTTAAATTTTATCTAAAACCAACTTTGAGACGGATCCCTCAGTGAAGTCAAGCTTGTCATGAACTACCAGCAGGTGGTGGTATTCCCAAATAGGGTACAAGAAACACTGAAAGCGCTGGGAAAAGAACCAATATGGGGTTCAGATTTATGGATTATGGATTTTAAAACCTTTTTAACGGAGTTGTCAGCACTCTGAAGCCACTTCCATCCCCATCTGTTCCATATGAATGTGGCAACTTGGAAGTCACCTTAGAATATGGCCCTGGAGAGGGCTCCACACTGAGAACACTGGAGCCCTTTGTGAAAGCACAGAGAGTATTCTCTGTTTTTAAATATTTAAATTGCGTGCAGAACAGCGAGCTTCAAACAGGCACGCACACTCAGACTCTTCTCCTGTTCTGGGGGTGTCGGGGTTTAGAATCTGCTCTGTTGTCTATTCAGGGCAGAGCACTGACTGTGTACTTGGGCCGGGCTAACCTGAGCCCAGGCTGAATGTGGGCACTGTGCGCACACAGTTGCTAGGGAGAAAATATGTCCGTTCTTGTCTCCAAAAATAAAACTCCCAGGTTTCAGAGGATACAGAAGCAACAAGAGGCGGTGAACTCCAGTCCTCGCGTCAACAGCTCCGGGGGCTTTCGGAACAGGCTGAAATTATTTGGTTCTGACCGCTGGATGACCTCATTGCCGCCCAGTCTGATGGACAGTCGGACCATTAGTTCTTTTAACACACATTCTTTTCCTGAAACACAGACACCACTCTGCGTGCGCACAGAGCAGGAGAGCAGGGCAGACGAGAGCGTCTGAAAGGCAGAGACAGAGACGGACATCACAGAGAAGCTTCTCACCCAGCCGCAGCCCTGCCTCTGGCTCAGGGCCTGGGGCTGGTGGAATTCATTCCACGCCAAGAGACATCAGATCGTTTTTCCAAAGGAAAAAACATCCATTAAAAAAATCTGACTCCAGATTACAACTGGGCAAGACCACATCTAATGTGTATGTCCCACACAAAAGCATAGGAATGCTTAAAATGGATTTTTTTTTGGTATTTTTAAAAGCATTTTATTTCTAGCTTCAAAATCAGCAATGTTATTATGTTTTCAATATATACACCAGAAATGAAAGTCTTACTATGTCCCACCTAATGTCACTGCAGGGTTAATGCAAAATGGTTTTCCACTATATACTACCCGGTTCTTTATAATGCATTTAATAATTCCCAGGCCACATGGCTGTGGTGTTTGAGAGTTGAAATACATTTTATTTGCTTTCTTTTCTTCTGTATGTACGGGTTCTGATGTGTGAACAAAAAAATAACTTTTGATCTTATTATTTATACAAAACAAATCAGGAGCTAAGCTTTGCTCCCAAGCAGCCTATTAATCCAAAGCAAAACTGAAAGGCACAGGGACTGTACTCTAACGAGACTCATCAAAGGCACTGAACATGGCCAGGAAAAGGGGAGAGAAAAGGGAATAAAAAAGGAAATTTAGGAGGCGGATACAGTTTTTTTGGTAGATGAATCACTCCATCTTTAAATAAGGCAAAATTTACATTTACATTTAATCCAATCTGCAGTACATACACACAGACACCCATGCAGATATAAGCCCTCTGTCTCCATTTTCCTGTGGCTGTGGCTGATAGAATTGTGCTTGTCCCCAGCCTCCTGTGATTTGCCTCTTGGGATAAGCGATGAGCTATGCTGCGGTACACCAGGAAACATCTGTTTGACTTTCTGAAGCTGGCACGGGAGCTGGAGAGTGAATCACAAGTGCTCCTCTCACAAACAGGCCTCCCCCAGGAATCCTGCAGCAAACAGGGCTCCGCCAGGCTGCACCACAGCTCCGGGGAGTGATGGGAAAGCTGCTCTCCTCTCCAGCTATTCGAAACCATGCGCACGCTTTCTGGGTTTCGTCTGTGGTGGGATTTAATGGATCCCAATCTGTTAAAGAGAATACCTGGATCCAGGTTTCACGTGGACAGTGAGTTCAGATTGAAGCCCCAAAGACTCGAACATGAAGTTAACTTATGACAAATGGGGAGTCTTAGTAGTAAGAAAACTATGAACCCGGGTGTGGGATCGCTGTGGACTCAGAACAGGCACACCAAACCTCAGGCTGTTTTTAAAATACGTTGACGTGGTAGTTGAAAGTCAACACACTGCTTTCACGTTGTAGTTTTTCCCTAGTGTCGTTGCCAGCACCAGCACCGGTCTGGGAGTAATTCACCACCACCACTCTGGCCAGGGGTGCGACCAAGGCACCTGGACTCCAACTTTTTCCACCTGTCCCGCCTCCGCACTCCCCAAACTAGAGAGAAAACAACTTCTGTGGCAGGTGGAACGCGAACGCCCTCATGCCTCTTCCCAGCTGCACATCTTTTTTAGAGTGTCCAAGTTTTTAGTAAAACTTATTTTTTTAAACCTCTCTCTTTTAGTTTAGTGATTTTTCTCTTTGTGAAAAATGGCTGCTCGCTGTTTGAGTCCTCCCTTGGGGTATTTACTCATCTCTCTCCTGAGCAGGGCTCCATTTCCTTGTCAGCACTTAGCTTGGCTGACATCAGTGTCTGATTATTAACTTGGGAGTGAGCTGGAAACATTTTAGGGCCCATCGAAACACAGAGGAAAACCGAAAATAAAAACCAACCTATGCTATGCAATGGAGCTGCTTACCCAAAATAATAGATTTTAGAAGCTGTGATCAGTTAGGTCTGATGGTGGCTGACAGGCTGAAGCCGACCTCGGGCTGCGTGTTTCTACCTGGCGTCTGGAGGCAGGCAGCGCTGTCTCAGACAGGGCGTTCTGTGCCACACGGAGGTGGTTTCTACCTGTCAGGACAGATGGATGGCTGCTGTCCATCAGATACTAATTCCACCACTCATGGCAAGAAACACAGCATTCAAAGGGTTAGTTAGAAATCAGCTCTGTGCCTGGAATCGACACAATTTTTAAACCTCCAGTTTCCCTTTTGTCTTGTTTAAAATTTAATAAAAAAACAACAACAAAAGACAGTTCTTTCTAATTACTAGAGAGAATTCTTAAGTGAATGAAGTGTAAATCTTCAAATACACACGAAGTCGTCTGTCTCCAAACAGCCGACAACGAAACCCAGGCTGCTTACAACCCGGTTGTAAGGAAAGGGCGCAGAGGACGGAGCGGATCCACAGAGGCAGTGCAGGCAATGGGTTTCACCACGAAAGAGGGGGGGTTTGTCTCCATGTCCCTCCCCAGCCTCGGGGCCCTGAATGCTCCCACATTTAAGATCTTCTTCAGATAAACACCCAGCTTCTGGATCCCGAATATCAGTCAGCCTTTTGTAGGATGAAGCGAAATTAAGACATGAAGTAGATACCTAAGTTATTGGACCTTAAGGAGAAAAAACACACTTAGATCCTCCGCATCACGTACGATGTAACCTAAACAATATCTCAGTTTTACTTCGTTCTCACAATCAAAAAATAATGTTGAGCAACAGGAACAGTAGTTGAAGAATTCTTCCAAAATCAATTTCAATTAAACACACGCACACTTTCATGTTGAACATGCCTGTTTAATCAATGATTTTGGCTCTGGGGTTACATGATGAGCATTTATACTTAGAATTACCACTTGGCACTAATAGACACTCTATACGTAAGTCTTTAGGGTCAACACTCAAATTATTGCCGTGTATTAATCATGAATAACTTAGCAGATGATAATTTTCTAATTATTTTTTGAAAGGAAGGGTATGAACACTGGCACAGCCTCATTTGCTAATATTAAAGTGATTTGTGATTAATTTAATATCAATTAATTTAATACTAGATTGCTTACAAAGTTATTTGCTTTATTTCTATGCTTTTGCCATTTGAGCTTCAGTACCGAGCCAGGGAGGTTTGGGGACCCCTTTGGAACCACAAGTGTGGAGGACTAACTCAGATACAGGAGGGAAGGGAGAGATCATTTCTTGAATGAGTCCATAGGGACAATTATTAGGTGCTTTTCTGTGATGACTTCAGGGATGTGTTAGCATGCCCATTTCACAGGTAAGAATGCCTGAATTCAGAGAATTTAAATGACTTTCCTAAAATCCTACCGGTAGTTAAGGTAATAATCCCTGCTAGGTTTTGGGGGTACTTTATAAAATGAATCTCACAAAATCTTCAAAAGACAGCTATTGGTTTCCAGAGTTTCAGAAAAGAAAACCTGAAGTGATTTCAAAACTAACACAATTGGCCAAATGTAAGAATTGGAAGGAGCTGCAAAGTACGTCGGTGGTGGGCAGCTCAGCCAGGAGTAGGTCAGGCTCAGAACGGCAGATGGACATAGTGAGATGACAAAGGTCTCTGCACCTGCATTGTATGCGGTGTCACAGCCTTCAGTGACAGCTTCCTCCTATTTGGATACCGGCAACCCTGACTTAGGAAACCCTGAGTTACCCCGTAAAATACACACCCATGGCCGCCACTGCCCACCCAGGGCCTCTGGGGAAAACACGTTGGAGACGAAAAGAATGTGTTGATACGGGGCAGACAGAGTCAAGTTAACAAAGTTAATGTGAACCCTACTAAAGCCATGATCAGATTTTAAAGGCACCTGTTAAAAAATTCTAAAACTTATGGGAAAAAAAATCAAAGGAGGGACATGGTCTCTTGAAATTCTGAAAAAGGAAAGTAGCGACTGACACTCAGTCAGATGAAAACAATATAGAGTGACAGTCCTAGGACCAGTGCAAAATACTGAGACCCATTTCACACAACAAAGCGCTCACTTGAAAGGTGAGAAATTCGTATATAATACATAGGGCATCACGAGTAAGACGGTGACTCAGTAAGTGATTTTGAGAGAAGCAGTAATTTGGAATAGAATTCCCTTAGACTCTCATGTCACACTAGATATCAAAATAAATTCCACTTGAACTAAAGATGAATATAGGAATGTCGACTTATAGAAATGCTAGGAGAGAACTGAATGTTTAAGAAATCCTTGAGAAAAAAAGACATTCCAAGCTAGAGGTGGTAAAATCAATAAATAATCGCATTAAAAAACACAACGAGATAGATTCCACGTGTACAAGTGCTGATCTGCACCAGGACTAGGGGATGTGGCACAGCGGGAAGAGCTTCGGGGAGCTGCCCCTGAGGGATGCATATTTCCAGGCTGTGGGCTCCTATTCTGGTTCAAAATTACCTCTACTCTCATGGTCCAAATTATTATGCTTCATCATTCTTCCACCTTGAATATCATCATCTAGAGATTCATTTATATTTTGAGAACACAAATATGTTTTGAAGGATAATGGAGATACCAATCATTCACAAATTGGCACAAATTAATTTAATCAGCTCAACGTCCTCCTACATCTTGCCGAGATAAGCCATGCTAAGATAAAGAGTTTTTTTTATCTGGTATGCAGAAAAGGTAAAGACTTGGGCGTTTGGAGTATTTTTTAATGAAAAAAATAAAAGAGACAAATTTGTCATATTTTCTCAGTCTTAAAATAATAGAAATATATAGTAAAAATTTAAACAATGTAAAAAGCATAAATAAAAATCATCCCTCAAGTCTCAACATTTATGGTCTTTCAGAGCCCTCTTTTATATCCATGCATATCCTTGCACCTAATTTTAGCAAAATCAATCAAATCAATCTTCACACTGTTTTATAATATGCTGTTTTTACCTTCTAAAAGCTCACAGTCATATTCCCCCAAAGCTAGATGGCAATCTCTGTGTTTATGACACATGATCCTTGATTTGGATAGATATACTTTATTGAACAATTCCATTGATAGACACTCAGCTTGCTTTCAATTTTTCACCGTAATGATTAATTCTAGAATTTGATTTTTATACAAATGAATTTGGAAATATGTTTAAAGGTAATGTAGATTTAAGGAGGGTGCACAAGCTTACGGTAGGTCTGATAGGAGTAGAGCAGGAGAGGAGAAGTCCCAGAAGGGAAGCTAACAGTGGAGCACCAAAGGAAATGTTGGCTTTTTTCTTTCATTTCTAAATTATGTCCTATGGCTGGTTCTGTGCTTAGGAAATAAGCAAAAACTCCTCCTATTACATGTCTATTTTTAAGATCCAGAAAATAGATTAGTGGCTTAAAATTAGCCATATGAGTAATTATGTAACCTTTTTGGCTGTTCTGAGAACCCAAACACTAAATAATATATTTCTTTTTTTTATAAAGCTTTTATTTAAAGAATATAAATTTCCAAAGCACAGTTTATGGATTACAATGGCTCCCCCCACCCCCCCATAACTTCCCTCCCACCTGCAACCCTCCCCTTTCTCGCTCCCTCTCCCCTTCCATTCATATCAAAATTCCTTTTCAATTCTCTTTATATACAGAAGATCAGTTTAGTACATATTATGTAAAGATTTCAACGTTTGCCCTCACATAGGGACACAAAGTGAAAAATACTGTTGGAATACTAGTTATAGTATTAATTCACAATGTACAACACATTAAGGACAGAGATCCTACATGATTTTTTTTAAAAATTGATTAATTATCTATGCAATTTCCAATTTAACACCAAGTTTTTAAAATCATTTTCAATTATCTTTATATACAGAAGATCAATTCAGTATATACTAAGTAAAGATTTCATCAGTTTGCACCCACACAGAAACACAAAGTGTAAAAATACTGTTTCAGTACTAGTTATAACATTACTTCACATTGGACAACACATTAAGGACAGATCCTTCATAAGTACACAGTGACTCCTGATGTTGATTTAACAATTTGACACTCTTGTTTATGGTGTCAGTCATCTCCCTAGGTTCTAGTCATGAGTTGCCGGGGCTATGGAAGCCTTTAGGGTTCGCTGACTTTGATCTTATTCCAACAGGGTCATAGTCAAAGTGGAAGTTCTCTCCTCCCTTCAGAGAAAGGTACCTCCTTCTTTGATGGCTCTGTTCTTTCCACTGGGATCTCACTCACAGAGAACTTTCATTTAGGTCTTCTTTTTTTTCCAGAGTGTCTTGGCTTTCCATGCCTAAAATATTCTCATGGGCTCTTGAGCCAGATCCGAATGCCTTAAGGGCTGATTCTAAGGTCAGAGTGCTATTTAGGACATCTGTCATTCTATGAGTCTGCTGTGTATCTCGCTTCCCATGTTGGATCATTCTCTCCCTTTTTGATTCTATCAGTTAGTAAATACTATATTTCTAAAAAAAATCAATATCAACAATTTGTAAATAGGGTATTTGTATAGATATTTAAAAGTTAATAAAATAGCAACATTCATTCAAAAAACCTGACACCAATATCTTATTACTTGATTTTATTCTATAGTTTAATGACTTTCAAGAGTTGGTGGGAAGTATAGCAAAATCCTTTTGGAACTTTTTCACACCATACCTAATTTCTCCAATATCCTGATTCAACCTGGGTGAGAGCAATTATAGTCTGAAAAAGTTCCCATGGGGATTCTGATACATTCCTCCCACTTCACCTTTACTCAAAATCTTGTCTGAGAACTACGACTCTAGATACTTTAGCAATTTATGTTTTGTCTTCCTAAGTGAGTTGATATACCCCTACCCACCAAAAGGTAGAAATGTATACTTCTTTTAAATCCCAAAGTTTATTAAAGTGCTTGAGCTTGGTAAATATATACAACAGTTTCCAGGACAAATGAATGATAGCTAACCATGTTCTTTGGCTATTTAATACAGAAGAATTGTTACAAAAATAGTAGTAAACAGAGGTGGGCATGTGGTAGTCAAGTCACCATTTGGGATGGCTGCATCCCTTAACAAAGCACATGGTTTGAGTCTCAGCTACTCTGGGTCTGATCCAGCTTCCTACTAATGTGTACCCTGGGAGGCAGCAGGTGATGGCTCAAGTACTTGGTTTCCCTGCCACCCACGTAGGAGACCTGAATTGAGTCCCAGGTGCCTCGCTTTGGCCTGACCCAGTCCTGGCTGTTGCAGGCATTTGAGAATGTACATCAATAAGAGACATGGCATCCCAGCCTGGATCTTAATTGATAGGCCAAATGCCAGTAGCCTCAATCTTCATCTTTTCTTACCTCTTTCTGTCCAATTTGCAAAGGGAAAGCAGCTCTACTCCTTCCAAGGCCAACCATCAGAGCTTGCTAGAACGTCCATCGTCTCCTGTACTCTCTTAGGTAGCAAGCACTCCACCATCTACCTCTCCTCCTCCACCATCTCTTCTAGAAAAGGCACAGTTTTCTTTTAGTGTAAAATTGTCTTTCAACCCC
This sequence comes from Sylvilagus floridanus, assembly GCA_949820135.1. Taxonomy (NCBI): domain Eukaryota; kingdom Metazoa; phylum Chordata; class Mammalia; order Lagomorpha; family Leporidae; genus Sylvilagus; species Sylvilagus floridanus. The sequence continues at coordinate 24,137,595 of OX463237.1, forward strand.
AGATTCCCCATGGTTGTTTCATTCCCATTCAGTTCACAGACTTCCAGTTTAACCTATAACTGTTGCTTCATCCTGTCATCTCCTTTTATTTCCTTAATCAAAACATTGGGACTTCCAGCTGCAAAGCCATTCCTCATTTATTCTTCTTTCAAATGTACCCAATGACCCCCACCCTTGCCAATCTCCATGACCTCTTCTCAGTCCTGATTCTCACTGATCTCCCTGCAGTATCTGATATTGCTGATCCCCTCCTTGAAATTTTTTCTTTCCTAGGTTCTTCTTCAACTTGGATATCTTTTTAACAGATCCTTGCTACTCCTTTGTCTGCTTCTCCACACGCTGACATCCACATGTCCTGTACTGCTACCAATATGATAGCCAGATGTCCTCAAGTCTTTGCATCACTTGCTCAAAATTTAAAGTTGTCAAAGAGGGGTTGTCCGTTTGACCAAGACCAGATTATTTCTGGTCCTCTTGTTTTCTTCCTTCAAAATCTCTCCCTTAGTGATCTCTTGGTTTTTAACTCTCAGCTTCAATAAAAAAGATCTTAGATCTGTCTCCGTCTCTAAAAAGCCTTCATTTGAAGTTCTCAACTTGTAGTTCCATGTTTAAGAGTCTAACTACTTGAACGTGAATGATAGTTGGTTTTGGATTTTGTTGGGTTCTTAGATGCAAGGCAGAAACTGACTCCAGGTCAGAACCAGAGGAACTCCAAAGGCGAAACTCCCCCAGGGAACTAACTATTGCTGCAGCTGCCCTAGTGAATACTGTTGCCAAATGTCCTCCCAGCTGTGTGCACTTGATCAAAATCTGAAATCTTCAGAAAGAGGGCCCAGACCACGTGGTTGGACCCATGCAACAACAGAATTGATTGAAGAAGGATTTGGAAGCCGAGGGGATCACTCTCACTTATTACTAATGCACTTGGAGGAGAAAAACACCAAAGGGAAGTCAGACAGTTATTAGAAAGGGTGAGAGGTTGATGACCAAACAATAAAACACATCCACCACAAAATACTAATATTGATTGGCCCCAAAAGCCTACAATGAGATATGCCTACCACAAAATGCTAAGATTGGCCCCAGAGTCTATGCTGCCAACAGTGAGTGACTGGAGTGCATCAAGATGGAGGAGTATCCGCATTCTTCACGATGAATCCTAACCTATCTCCCAGACACTCTCCCTGTGCTCTCCAACATTCCAAGTATTTCTTTTTTTTTTTTTTAGATTTATTTTTATCTATTTGAAAGACAGTTAGAGAGAGAGGTAGAGACAGAGAAAGAGGTCTTCCATCCACTGGTTTACTCCCCAAATGGCTGTAATGGCCAGAGCTGGACCAATCCAAAGCTAAGAGCCAGGAGGTTCCTCTGGGCCTCCCATGTGGGTGCAGGGGTCTAAGGACTTGGGCCATCTTCCATTGCCTTCCCAGGCATATCAGCAGGGAGCTGGATCAGAAGTGGAGCAGCCATGACTCAAACCGGCGCCTATATGGGATGCTGGGGCTGCAGGTCGGGGCTTTAACCCTCTGTGCCACAGTGCCAGCCCCTCCAAGTATTTTCATACAACTTGTCTCTGTTACCTGCTGTTTTCTCTTTCTAGGGTATCCCTATGCTCATTCCTTAATTGGTTAAATCATGTCTCTTTCAAGATTCAGTTATATGTCACCTCCTCTGTGAAGTCTTCCCTGATGCCCTGGGCAGAATTCATCATTTATTTTGTTCTCTCTCCACTTAGTACTTTTCTGGAAACACTAATAGATCTTAATGATTATGGTTAGCTGTACACATCTGTTTTCTATTGGATTATTAGTTCCTTGAAGGCAGGGACTGGGTCTTATTCATCTTTATATCTCAGAGTCTCCACCAGTAAGCACATTTTAAGGAAGAATTAGGAAACAGGAGAGGTGATGTTGCTGTAATGACGAGGTCTCTTAACTTATGGTTTACATTTTTCAGCTTAATTTCTTTTGTTCCATACACTGTACTTTCCTAATCATTTCAAATAAAACAGTCTATAGAGTTCTAGGTCAACAGCCCTCTGGGTCAGGTAACTTTTCTTATTTCCTATTCCTTAGCAGAAGGAAGGGGAGAGTAATGTTTCCAATGCTCTTCACAACTGAGGTGTCATCAGTACCTTCAGAGGTCTCACGAGCAATTCAATTTTGCTTAATTGATAAATGTTTCTTTCAGAAGCACAGACCGAGTGAGCTGCATGCATTTCTCAGTATCCTAGACACTGAGCTAAAAACTAAGGCGGCTAAAATATCGTACTCCCTAAGTGAATTGAGATCTGTCTGCGACAGACTGCAGATACAGGGACTCATCTCCAACAATGGAAACAGCGGCTGTAGTTCGGAATCAGATTCCCAGTGGTCAAAATACCCTCATGCAATGCCTGTAGGGTAACAGGAATAGTCAACCAGCATCCTGGTATAAGAGGAGGTTGAAGGTCCTCCCTTAAGGACACTTCTTTTTTTACACTTTGAAAATTATCTCAGTTACATAGTACATTAAAAAATTAATAAAGAGAATGCTTTAGATTTTCTGAAAGTTTGGAAATAACGTATAATTGGAAGACTAGATTTCTAAAGGAAACCGTTTCAATTTATTAAGTGGCTGCTCATAATACTCAAGCAACTGAGTATCAAAGTTGCATTTCTAGGGGCTGGTGCTGTGGTGTAGTGGGCTAAGCCTCTGCTGGCAGTGCCAGCATCCCATATTTGCACCAGTTCGAGTCCTAGCTGCTCCTCTTCTGATCTAACTCTCTGCTATGGCCTGGGAGAGCAGTAGAAGATAGCCCAAGTGCTTGGGTCTCCGCACCTGTATGGAGACCCTGAGGAAGCTCCAGGCTCCTGGCTTCAGATTGGCCCAGCTCCAGTCATTGTAGCCATTTGGGAAGTGAACCAGCAGGTGAAAGACCTTTCTATTTTTTCCTCTCTGACTGTAATACTACCTCTCAAATAAATAAACAAATATTATTTAAAAAATAAAAAAAAAGTTGCATTTCTAGAAAACAAAGTATTTTATACCTGATTTCTGCTTCAGGGAGGCCACAAAAGCTCTGCATGATAGAACCACTGTCATTTATGGGTAGTTTAATTTCTCTGTATTGACAATATGTTAGGAAGATCTGAGTACTTGGGATGTTTACACTGGGAAATCGTGGAAAAGACTCAAATTCTGAAGATATTGAATTGGTTTCTTTTTTGCTGATGTTGACCATATTCTGCAATCAGCCCTTTCAAAATCCCTACTGGAGATATGTCTCCAAAAAATGATACTTTGGGGATACTGGGTTGGTCACTCAGAATGAATGGAGGGGCATTCATTTGCTGTAGCGGTTAAGACACCACTTGAGACATCTGCATCCCATATTGGAGTGCCTGGGTTTGAGTCGCTGCTCCGCTTCCGATTCCAGCTTCCTGCTAATGAGCACCCTAGGAGGCAGCAGATGATGGCTCAAATAGCCTGACACCCATTTGGGAGACTCTGACCAGTTCCTGGCTCCTGTCTTCAGTCTGATCCAGTCCTGGCTGTTATGGGCAACTGGGGAGGGAAACAGTGGATAACAGATCTCTCTCTTCTCTGCCTTTCAAATAAATAATAAAAATAAATGAATTAAAAATAAGAAAAATGCTATAAAATCTCCAGTAATTATTTTGATCGTTGCCTTTTGTTCTTTAGTGCAATGTTGTAGCACTGTAATGATTGTACTGCTTTGTACTTCCTGTTTTTACACTCATGACCTCAGGGTTAAGTGTTTGTACACCAAGTATCACAGTCGCCTTCTTCTTATGTGCAAGCAATGTAACAAAATAAAGTTTTGGTGCTTAACAATATTCCTATTTGTTTTCAATAAAGGGTATTTATTTAAATTTAAAAAAGAAAAAAACAAGTGGAAACATTTTTAACAAAGGCAACAGAAAATTCCTCAATGAGGAGAAAGGATGTCTCATCAGCTATATTTGTTCTAAGAAAAATCACCAATAGTTAACAATTATGTAAGTAATTTTAATTATGCTGGAAAGTACCTTCTACATATGCTAAAGAATTTTGCTTTATATTTGTGTTATATTCCTAAAATATTTTTAGAATGAAAAACCTAACCGAAAACCACACTGTCTGATACGCTAAACACAAAAGCTAATCACTCCCTCCTCCCTGCTCCCATGTTACATATAGCAATTATTTCCTTGCACCTCTAGGCACTGGGCTCCTCCGGCAGGGACCAGACTCTCTTCACTCTTGTATTCTCAGCTTTTGCACTATGCCTGACATACGCTAGATGCCCAAAGCATGCTAGGTGACTAGGTGAATCCCTGGAAAAATAAATCACACATATATATGGCTGTATGTGATCCTGATGCAGTAATAGCCCCCTGAGGAATGATGTAAGGGTGGAGAAGACGAAGGGGTAAAATCATGCAAAGTCTCTTGGATGTGCTCACAGTGTCCAACCACATGCTAAGTACAACAGAAGTCTGAAGGATGGCAGCACAGGGACTGTATTCAAAGAAGCCCAGAGTGAATCTGGGGAGGCCAGCTGGATGACTAGATCAGAGAGCAACATAAAGGCTTGGGACTGGTGGAAATGGTGGGGATGCGGAGTAGTGGGTGTATCAGAGAAACACGCAGGAAACAGAACTGATAGGACTGGGTGAGTAACTGGATATTGTGGTGGGTGAGTGAGAGAGGAGATCAAAGACAACAGCAGCATTTGCCAAGAGAAAGTAAAAAAAGGTACAGATTGCAGGGGGAGAAAACAGTCTTAGACATGTTAAAGAAGGTGCTGGAGAAACATCCACCTACAACACGAGAGGAACTATTCCTGCCCTTCCCTCTTATTTACCAGGAAGAATTTACATAACTTGGCAACTGCACCCCTGCCCTGCCTCCAGGGTCCATGCTGCTAACTCCCAAGTCGCCCAGCATTATGATCTTTTGTTTAAAGAGCATCAACACATTGCAAGAACGCTGGACCTCTGGCTTTCTTCCTCCTGAGAACTACGTGTGTCTCATATAAGAGCCATCCTGGCAGGCGAAGCCATTGAACAGCAGCTTCCACAGCAAGGCGGTGGTATTCCCAAAGCCCTGCCTTCACATATGGCTTAGAGCTAAGTCATAGGGCGCTGGAGAAAGACACAGAGCAGGGAAAAAAAAAAAAAAAAAAGGAGGCTCCTTAGGGCACTGGTGGAAGTGTAAAGGTCTTGCTCAGGTGAAAGTAAATGTGTAATAAAATTCACCGGTTCAGCTGAACAGGTAATTACAGAGTTAATAAAACATGGATTCCTGACACAATAGATTCTACCACTGTCATGGATGTCGTGGTCACTAAGTGACTTTTTAGTTTGCTGATCATTGATCCACTAGACACTAACAGCTCCAATCGGATCAATGTGGGATAACATATGAGGAGGACTTTGCATGTTAAAAATCTACTGGAAATTTTACATGAAAGAGTTCATTATCTGGGTAATGTGACCTGTGTCCAAATGATACATGTGGACCATTTGTCACTTTTTTTTAATGGCAAAAAATGAATTTTTTTCCTTAAAAGCTTAATTATATGAGAAATTCCACTGCCGAGAAATTGAAGCCACTTGGGTGTCATGAATGTGTAAACATGTTAATTTGAGGGCTGTGATACCTACAGAGGTATATGTCATCTCACTCCCTCAGCTTCCCTGTTCCCAACAAGGTCACCTCACCCCCTCCCCCTTTTCCTATCACCAGTCAACACTCTGCTCTTGGTCTTCCTCGCTTTGTGGCCTGGCCAGTTCCCACACTCCCTGAGTCTTTCTCTCCTCTGCCCACAACAGTTCTTTTTAAGAGAGTGTCTCCTATGGCCAGAGTGCCTTTTGCTGTGCCCAGGGCACTGCTGTCAGACAGTTTTTATCAAGTTCTAGAGAGACATATAACTTACAGCAGTAACAATTAGCTTGCTCATGGAAGCCAGACAAATCACAAAACATTCTGGAAAATGTATTTTATGTGTTTGGGTTTCGATTTTTTTATTGAGAGGCACTTTACATAAGTGATTCTTTTTAACGGCACAATTAAATGAGTTTGGACAAACACAAATATACTAGGTAACCTATGTGTGTTCTACATAGAGTAGCTGTGCAACTACTACCAAATCAAGATACAGAATATTTCCATCACCACCAAAAGTTCCTTTGTGCCCCTTTGTAGTCAATTTACTCTCTCCATCACTGGCCCTGGCAAGCATCAATCTAATTTTCTGTCTATATCTTTGACTTTTAAAGGATGTTAAATAAATGAAACTGTATAGTATCTGATCTTTTGTGTTTAGTTTCCTTCAATTAGCACAAAGCCTTCAAGATTCATCCATACTGTTGTAGTTTATCTCCTTTTATTGCTGACTACCATCTTATCATATGGATATACCACCATTTATCGGCTTAACAGTTGATAGCTCCTTGGGTTGTTTTCAGTTTGAGATCACTGTGAAGGAAGCTGCCCTAAACACTCAAGGCAGAGCCTGTGCTCAGATCTAGGCAGCCTGGACCCAGAGTGCAAGTTTCAAAGCATTCCAGCCCACCGGTGCCCAATAAGGAAACATGAAGCTCTCTGCTGTCATCATGCACTCTTTGCTGTGCCTTTTAACTGCTCCCGGTGCTGTCATGTTCTCCAAGTGAGACTCCCTGGCCACACACCGTGCACCGTAGTTGAGGCTGGTGCACGGAGGCAGCGTGCCTTTAGATTGCGTTTTAAAGAAACATCTTTGTATTCCCAAACCAATAAAGAGAATTTACTTGTAAGGAAATTCTCTACTATTGGGGCTTTTAAAGGGAGGCCTTAGAAAAGAAGAAATTAACACTGTTGCCATCCTCTAGCGGTTCATGGCTTGAATTCCAACGTGGCACCTAAAACTTCTCTTCCTCATGAGTGTTGCCCTCGTATCATTTATTACCTTTGGAACAGCATAAATTACAAAAATGATGGGAAAATCTCTGCCAATGAATATGACTTCACGATTAAGTTGTTCAGGAAAAAAACCCTAGAAAATTAAAAAAACAGACTCAGTAAAATAAATGTTGATATTTATTAGTCTATGGGCAGGGAAGAAAACTTTAAGAAAATTCTAGCATACCATATACATATATTTTTAGCACGGAAGCTATAAAGAAAATCTGAAGAATAGCTAAATATAACTTAGAAAATCTGTTCTAGAACTTTAAAACATTGCAGATGCATATAGTTGATTCTTCATGTACCCATAATGAGAATGGCAAAGAAGGCAGAAATCTAACAGTCATTGTTTCAGTGAACAATGCCATCTGGAAAACTCTTACGCTTGCCTAAACTTGAGCTGCATGTGATTCTTATGCCTTTACTTTTTATTAGATGAAACAATTATCAGAGATCTCAGCCCTGTACAAATGTACAGAACAGAACCCAAGGGCCTCCCCTGCTCCTCCCGGCTTCAGCACCGCCGGCTCAGGGCCAGTCCTGTGTCCACGACTCTCTGCCAGGCACTACTTCCTGCCTTCCAAATTAATCCTCATTTTTTTGCCCCTCTTTTGAAATAATTTTAGATCTTCAGAAAAACTGCAAGAACTCTCTCTTAGCTTCTCTAGCACTAGCATATTACATAACCACGAATAACTATCAAAACTAAGAAACTGGCCGGCGCCACGGCTCACTAGGCTAATCCTCCGCCTGCGGCGCCGGCACACCGGGTTCTAGTCCCGGTCAGGCGCTGGATTCTGTCCCGGTTGCCCCTCTTCCAGGCCAGCTCTCTGCTGTGGCCAGGGAGTGCAGTGGAGGATGGCCCAAGTGCTTGGGCCCTGCACCCGCATGGGAGACCAGTATAAGCACCTGGCTCCTGCCATCGGATCAGCGCGGTGCGCTGGCCGCAGCGTGCCAGCTGCGCCGGCCATTGGAGGGTGAACCAACGGCAAAAAGGAAGACCTTTCTCTCTGTCTCTCTCTCTCTCTCTCTCTCACTGTCCACTCTGCCTGTCAAAAAAAAAATTAAAACAAAAAAAAAACTAAGAAACTGCTTTTCTTTTCATGTAAGAAACACCACATTTTTATGCTCCTTTGCTGAACGCAAATCCACCCGCTTGAGGGTCTGATCACCATAAAAGTCGACCCATTCTTAGCAATTTTATAATTCCATGTAATTATTTTCTCAACTTAACTTTTTTTAAAAAAAGGAACAAGCACTTCCAGGCCTCTGAAATAGCCATAAACTGGTGAAATTTCTAATTAACAAGATTCCTGGGAGAGTCCAGCTCCTGTTTTAAGGACAGAATACAACTTACTACTGAATTTTGAACACAGAAATACCCATAAAGTTTTGGCTCAGGCACACTGGCAATTTCTAAAGCACAGGTAAGCAATCAAGAGGCTCCCGCCCTGAGTCCCCTCATAGGAAGTTCAAGGACAAACGAGCTTCCTCCTGACATCCATCACTGATTATGAAATACAATCAAGTTGTCCAAGCTATCTAATATTTGGGATTCTCTGCCTGGGGTGAGCCTTCCTTGATTCCCCGACCCAGCACGGCACCTGTGGCTTGTCCGCACTTCTAGAAAAGTCCTCGGTAGTCCCTCAGGAGCAGGCAGGGCTGCTCTCCTACTCCTGCTTGTATCTCCGACCAACAAGGATGATGACTAGAAACAGAAGTCACAGCCCACACCATTTTGGACCTCACAATTTTGTCAATGAAAGAAACATAATTATCTTATAAGGAACTTGATAAGGTTCCCAAAGAAGGATTAACAACAGTGGAAAAAAGAAGCCAGAGTTGTCAGAACACACAATTGCTGAGAGGATACGGAGGCTGGTTGTGATGAGGGTGGACCGTGACAGAGAACTGGAGAAAGTTTCCTCTGAGACATAAGCTTAAAATCCTAAGATTCAGATGTAGCTGAGTAAGGCAGAATAACATGGTAGGGAAAGCCAGGAAAAACTCTGGAATCAGACCTCCTATGTTCACACCACAGTTCCCCTCCCTCTGGGTCTGAGACCTCGGGCAAGGGACTGAACCCTTCCAGACTCAGTGTGGGTCCACACGCCTACAGCAACCTCTGCTGTCCACACAGGCATCAGGCTGGGCTCAGCAAGAACCCACAGCGGGGAGATCAGCTAGCTGTCTGCTAGCTTGGCTGACTCCACTTGTAATGCTGGGAGCAGGGTCTCACTGTTCCTGAATGTTCCACTGATGGACATGGGTCTCTGCACAGGGCTGAGTGCAAGCTCCTGTTCCCTTCCAGGTCCCTGGGGCTGGGGAAATAACTTAGGCATAAGGAGGACAATATGCTCTCAGCTGGCTTAATGGACCTTTCCGTTTGGGCACCTTATACATGGCTGGTCTCCAGAGCTGTAGGAGGAATCCTGCCAGCCTCCTGCTCCGAGACTTGACTCCACCTCCTTCCTGTCCCACAGGGGCCTTCCTAAAGAGTGTCGTGGACTGTCACTTGGCATTCTTTGAACACCACATATACTCAGCCTATTTTAGTGCCATTCCTCACCTAGTCCTATTGAATGCCCTGATGCAGCTTGGAAACTGCAAATGAGCATCAGGACTTGTTCTGATATTAACGGGAATAATCCTTTTCAATACTGATTTTGAAAATCATGTCACAAACAGAAGTAACAAATATGAAATGATGTGTGGAGATCAGTTTCCTTTTTTTTTTTTAAATTTATTTATTTATTTGAAAGGCAGAGTTACAGAGAAGCAGAGGGAGGGAGGAAGGGGGAGAGAGAGAGAGAGAGAGAGAGAGAGAGAGAGAGAGAGGATGTAATGGCCAGAGCTGCGGCTATCCAAAGCCAGGAGTCAGGAGCTTCCTCTGGGTCTTCCCACGTGGTGCAGGGGCCCAAGGACTTAGGCCATCTTCCACTGCTTTCTCAGGCCATAGCAGAGAGCTGGATCAGAAGTGGAGCAGCTGGGACTTGCACTAGAGCCCATATGAGATGCCGTCACTGTAGGCAGCACCAATCTGATCAGTTTCTTTTCTTTTCTTTTCTTTTTTTTTTTTTTTTTGACAGGTAGAGATATAGACAGTGAGAGAGAGAGACAGACAGAGAGAAAGGTCTTCCTTCCGTTGGTTCACTCCCCAAATGGCCGCCACAGCCGGCGCTGTGCCGATCCTAAGCCAGGTTCTTCCTGGTCTCCCATGGGGTGCAGGGCCCAAGCACTTGGGCCATCCTCCACTGCCCTCCTGGGCCACAGCAGAGAGCTGGACTGGAAGAGGAGCAACCGGGACTAGAACCCGGCACCCATATGGGATGCTGGTGCCACAGGCGGAGGATTAACCAAGTGAGCCATGGCGCCGGCCCCTCTGCTCAGTTTATTTTGCCATCTTAGCAGAGATCACCTACAAAATGGCCTTCCTGCCCACGTGGAGGAGGCATGTGGGCCCGGTCTGCCATCCTGAAGGTAGTGACCTGGGCAGGAGGCTTGATGTGAGTTCACAGGTGACTTCTGTGCTGAGATGTACATTCCCATCGTGTTCAGAAACAGCTTCTGAAAAGCACAGCTGGCACAGTGTGGGGAGAATCCGCTCACATCGTCTACCTGGCTTTCCCATCAGTAACTCAGGGATCCGGATACAGGGTGAGGACCCGGTTTGTCTTATGCGGCGTGCACTGTAGCAGTCCTACAAGGTTGGGAATCTCAGAGGAAACTGGGCTTCAGCCAGGCCAGGGAGGGCCTGGTTTTTGCGGGCTGCCATGGACCTGGCCTGGACATCCATGATAAGCCCAAAAGTGCTTGAATTTGGTTCACAACTCAACAAAATTCTCCCACGGTGGTGGGAGATTCGACCAGGGGATCAGACCTGCGGTTCTCTGCCTAGGAAGCCAGGCCACGCACACCGAAGCTCTTTGCTGGAGATTGATGGAAGTCATATTGAGAGGCACTGGGGTATGGATTAGTGTACAAAGCAACTACACAGGGCGTCCTGTCGCACGCCAAGCCGCTGGCCTCCTCTGATTCCTGGAGAGGGCCCTTTCGTGGGCCTGAGGTGCGTTCACTCTACGAGCGCTCCATCTCCTCACAGCCGTCTCTATGTACTCTTTTGAGGTGTCTGCTCCATGGTCAGGATGGGATGAGGAAAGAAGCGTTTGGCACAATATCTGCCCACTCTCTGAATCAGCAGTAAAGATGGGAAAAGTGAGTCTAGGACAGGAGCGAGAACTTTATCGGCATGTGCCAACTTGCTCCTGCCAGTCCTGGGCCTAGCAAGAAAAGGGAGCCGGTAGATCAGTGCTCCCTAGAGCCCTTTCTGATCCTTTGGCTCCAAACAAATGTTGCATTTTTATCATTCATTTCTTTTCTCCACCAGAAATCATAGCAATCCTTACATATAATTTTGTGGTGAGAACAGGAGGCAGGGAGTGTGAGTAATGTTCCTTAATCTGTCCCTTTTGTTCCCAGGCATCTACTTTCAGGGCTGGATGTAAATTTGCATTCCTGCTGTGCCACAGCTGAGCAGGCTGGTCCTGGGAAGGTTACTTACCCTCTCTGAGTCTTGATGTTCTCATCTGTGAAATGGGGATGGTAAGATCTGGTTTACAGACTTACTCCAAGAGTTAAAATGAGATATGTGGAAAGCACCCAGCACAGTTCCTGGCCCATTTAGGGCTCTCAATAAATAGTTCCAACTTTAATTTTTGATAGTTACTAGTGGCTGAGTGTGGATGCAAGTCTGCAAACAGGCAGGGTGGGGGGGGACGTACCTCAAATGCTTGTTGAAGGAGGAAATATCCATCAATTAACTAGAGAAGAAAGACAAATGAGGCATCACTCACTCTACTGCATAGAGAGGATCTGTTGAATGAACCTGACTTCTAGGTGTTTCTTGAATGTGGGATTATTTCTTTTCTTTCTTTTTTTTTTTTACAGGCAGAGTGGACAGTGAGAGAGAGAGAGACAGAGAGAGAAAGGTCTTCCTTTGCTGTTGGTTCACCCTCCAATGGCTGCCGCGGTCGGCACCGCGCTCATCCGATGGCAGGAGCCAGGTGCTAGGTGCTTTTTCCTGGTCTCCCATGGGGTGCAGGGCCCAAGCACCTGGGCCATCCTCCACTGCACTCCTGGGCCACAGCAGAGGGCTGGCCTGGAAGAGGGGCAACCGGGACAGAATCCGGTGCCCCGACCGGGACTAGAACCCGGTGTGCCGGCGCCGCAAGGCGGAGGATTAGCCTGTTGAGCCACGGCGCCGGCCGAATGTGGGGTTATTTCTAGACCATGGTAGGGAGGCTGTTTCAATTAAATCAGGAGAAAGATAAGAAATGTGAAGCCCAAGTACGTCAAAAGACTTATTTTTATAACCTTCAATGAAAAGCATTATGCAAGTATAAATTATACAATTTCACTTTTGTAATTATACCTAAACCACATACTCCCAGAAGATTTCATTATGTAATTCCTCAGACTTAACTTCAAGTTTCCTTTATAAGCAATGTGCCATTAAAAAAAACCCTTCTATATAAAAAATCATTACTAATCACATATTTACTATATAAAGAGAAAATGTCCCCTAAATATTCATATTTATATTGCCACATTAGCTACTCTGAAATTGTTATTGGATAAAACTAATCATCTATTCAAGGCAGGTAAAATATTTATAAACATGATCCAAATTACCTGCATTTAGAGACTTCATAAAACCTTTTCACATAAATTTTCCTCTAAAACTTTAGAAATGTGTTAATGGCCATTAAATTGTGGTGCACATTGTGGGTTATTTGCCTCCAATTCTGGCTCGGAATGGAGATTAAGCAAACTATTTGCCCCCGAATTGTCCCTATGTCCTGTTAAATTTTTAGAAGAACTTTTTCTGCAATATTGCTGTTGCAATGGCATAACTCTGAAATGGCAGCGCAGGATGTCTAAGTATCTGAACCAGGAAAGCAACAACGGATTCTGCGAGTCCGGCACAGACGCAGACAGTCAGCTGGAACCACTGAGCGCCTCTCAGCTAGGGACGCATTCAGCAGGCACCTGACAGCGACCGCAGCCCCTCCACGCGCGCGTCCCTGCCTTCCCAGGTTTCAAACCAGAGTAGTAGTTATTCTCTGCCTTTTTTTAAAAAAATAATTCCTCTTCATCTTAATCACCCAGATGTTTTTAACGGCATCATCAAAGCCATTTGGCAACCAGTACCAGTGCTACAACTAGAACCCAGAGTGACTCGGCTCGTCCCCCCATTTTTACTACCCCTAGACAGCAACATTACCCAAACCTGCAAATTACACAACAGAAAAAAAGTGTATCTAATAAGCCACTTAAACCATAAGAGGATGGTCGGCTAATTACACTTGTTGAGTAGGACCAAAGGTGTGACTATTTTGTATTGTTCCAAGATTTTAACAGTAGAATGTACACAAAATATTAAACTTGAAGGTGTGAAAGAAGTGATGGATGGTGGCTAATAATGCAGAAGAGTGATATAATTCAAAGCAGAGACATGGGTCCTACTCGCCACAGAAATTTTCGGTAAGAAAGAACAAAAGAGAGTTGTTGCTCGAACGCAAAAATGCCAAATACGGTCTGCCTGTATAGCAACTTGTCGCCACTCATTTTTATGTACTTTCTGACAATGAACTACTAAAACAAGATTAAGTTGATCAGTCTAATTGTTATCAGTTAGTTCAATGCTCCTCAGATTTTAGGGATCATCAGCTGATCAAGCAAACACCAGCCAGCTGCACAGAGGTCTCCAGCGGGAGGCCAGCTTGCTTGTCAACAGATACACACACGCTCAGGTGGACAAGAGCGTCCAGTTTAAAACGTGTATCTTAAATTGTCCTCAATACACACCTGACACAACTAACTAATGTGTTTTAGCATCCTCTTGCACCTTAAATAGAGGCCTGATGAAATCATGTAATAGAACAATTAATGTAGATGGAACTCAAATGCAAAGCTAAGCCATACATTTATATTTTTAAAAAAAGAGTAAACAGTGAAAACACGGAATAACTCAAGAGGAACTTGGTGTATCTTTAATTTGACAAATACTCACTTCTTGTACAGAGTATTTCCTAGTCTATTTGATTTCTGCGAATTCCTGGGAGGATTTAAGCCAACGGTAACCTTTAACGGAGACATGCTCTGATTAATTATCTCTGAGTGATCTGTCTGACGTACAGTGAGTTATGAAAGTCATCAATAATTTTCGCTTATTTTAAAATTGCAATAACTCTCTCTGTATAAAAAGTTATGTGTTAATGGGCTTATCAAACTGTAACTCATCCAAAACAATGATTATATCAAAATAGAGACTGACTGAGATTGTATAAAAATAATGGCTGACTATCAAAATGAAAATAAACTTAAACATTTTAGTACTGGAGGCATCCTGCCAGGTATCTTAGCCAACTTGTTATCATAACTGTCTACCTAAAGGCAAGCAACAGGAATGCTGGGAAATAGGACAAAACAATGATTTTAAGAAAATACAAAAATGATATATACATATAAAATAAAAGTATATAAACTTGCACAGTGTATAGCAATATAGCTCCTTGTAATATAACGTGGATGGTGTGGCTTCAGGCAATTGAATAGAGAAGTGAAGCTGAACGCTGCTATACCAACCAAATGGCAAATGTGACACCTGATAATGTAAAACAGAGGCATCCCCAGGGCACCATGTAAAATTATTATAAAGCGGTGAAATAACAATATAAAGTTAATTTTATTAAAATTAACAATACTTCCCATCAGCACGAGACAATCTATATTCAAAATTAAAACAGTAGGAATGTTTATCCATTCAAACATTCTGATAGGCTAAAAATTGTTGACTACTAAAAGAAATAGTTTCCAAGCCCCCATTTTTCCTTTGCATTCATAAACACTCACCCTTATGAACACCACCACATGCAAAGGCCTGAAATTAAAAACATGTTTCCTTATGAAATCTGGTGGATCAGGTACATTGCTATAGAAATATTCCTGCCTACTCTTTTCGCAAAAAAATTATATCTGATGTCTTGGAACTGAAAGAACAGATAAACTGGTCAAAATGTGCAGGGTACTTTTCAAGTACAAGGACTATAAACAAGTAAAATTAGTAATTTCATGGCATTATTTAAATTTGATGCTTGCTAATTTCTATTATTTGCAGAACTGGCATCTACTTGCCATCCGTGAGGTCTCGTGTTAAGCGAAAAAAAATATCAATTTTAGGCTCTATTGGCTTTCAGACAGTAACACTGAGAGTTTTTTCTTGGTTACAGAAAGGATACAGGCTCACTGTAGAAAAACATTAACAGCACAAAGAAGAGACTGTTATCTCCATATTATGCTACAATCTGCAGCCAGTAATAATACTTTGGGATACACCTTTTCAGTGTTTTTGTTGATACAACAATAAACGTGTATTTTTTAACTGATATTTAACCAGAAATAAACCTGAATGAAGACCATGTCATATTATAAAACGAATTTTACCTTTATACCCAAACTGAAGGAGTATTTCATAGTATATTCTATGTTTCACCTGAAGAGTAGGAGCTGCAGTTATATACACTCATCTATTGAAGAACTGAAAATTAGGTTAAAATTCAAGAGTTATTTACCTAAGAGCACCCCCAGAGTGCAGTGGTGGGTATATTCTTAGGATTAGGATGAATTTTGTCACTGGGGGTCAAAAGAGTTTAACTTGTGAAGTCTCAGACTCTGGAAGAGATTCCTCTATTTTAGACACATGGCAGATATGTTTTATATAGTTGGTTCTCTAAAGTCACTAAATCCACTAAGAAAAATTCTGTGATGAGGCCAGTTTTGTGTCCTTAATGACCAGAAACCAGAAAACTTGGGATTGGAAGGAGCAATTTAGGAATTATTTGTAACTAGAGATGATACGCTTTTTAATGCTATTATCAGAAGACAGAAACCAAGCCAGTGGAAAATTAGGTCCCATTATTACATTTAATTCAAGCCAAGAAAATCTAAGCTTCCACTGAACAGTCATTCCAACTGCTTAGCGCTGGCCGCTGGGCTGAGGGTGTAGCAGCAGGTGTGTGAGCAGACAGCCCACCAGAAATTCAAAGATTGATAAAGTTGGAAAATAAACAAGAACTTTCCTGTCTCTTGTATTCTTGTTATATAATCTTTTAAAATATTTTTAAAGGGAGAAAAGGCAAACCTTAGGTTCTTACACTCCACTTAGGCACTCTCTCTTCCCCATTCCATGTCTTCCATATTTTATATTACATCATACGGTACATCACACCATCTGTCCCCCTCCAAGGAATGTAAACGCCACACGGCAGGTTTTCTTCCTAATGACTGCTGCCTAAAATAGTGCCTGACACACAGTAGGTGCCCAGCAAATGTCTGTTGAATAAATGAATGAGTTTTCTTTAACTGGATATACAGGGTTAGCTGAAGTCAACTTTTAATACTGAAAGCACAGAAAGACATTTTGCAAGAAATTAAAGATACTTCTGCTCAGAACTTGGATTTCTCTAACTTTGAAGGCACAAATCCTCAAACTTTTTGGCTTCCTTCACAGGGTTACTTTGACAATAGTAACTATTAAGCCTAGTTCATGAACATTTGTGAATTGATTAAAACAATTTTTTTTTCCCCAGAAACTACCATTTTTTTGGGGGGGACACTGGTACAGGGGAAAAAAAGAAATAAAAGAAAACTCTTTCCATGGTCTTTCTGGTAAGACACAGACACAGCATTCAACCCACACAAATGCAGGTAGCTGTGGCACCTATTCTTAGCCTTTGTGCCTCATCCATTTTCCAGCTAAGGACATGCTGTACTCCGTATTCCTCCCGAACAACAAGGACCATTCTGAAAAATCTGCATCCTGGTAGCCAAGCCATTTTGCAAACAGCTATGCAGATTCCAATGATAAGATGAGTGAGCAGGATGCAAGAGCATCTTAAAGATCACCTGCCACACTGCTGTTTGAGGTGCTCAACGGCGTTCACACCAAGTGCCATCTGGCTCTATAGATATAACAACAATTATTCCATCGAGGTGTGTAGCTCCCTAAATCATATTAATACACAATGATTCCACTGGTCTTATAGGAGTTGATGTCTTTGTGTGCTCCCATTTAACCTGGGTAATGCGCTAAAACAAGTCTGCCTCATCATTAAGAATTGATTTTTTATTTATGTGAATGTCACTGGCAATCCCATGATATCCCTTTGTAATTCAGTTGAACAGGACTGCATACTAGTGTTAATCTATTTTTATGGCATATCTTTAAAAATTTGCAACATCTTGCTACATTTGGCTATTTATATAGAGATTTGTGCTCCCGCAGAAAGCTGTTTGCTAGCTTTGGAGGTCCATTCCATGCAGCAATAGGGCTAGGACCTAATACACTTCATTAGCTGTCTCAGATCAGATCAGGGCTTATTTCTTTAAATTATTTAACCTTGGTAGAACCTACTAAAATCACATAAATTACAAATGCACTAATGAAAATCATTAGTTAGCCTATTCACAAAAATACCTAATAGGAACAAAATTAAAACATTAAAAAATCAGCCCCCTGGAAGTATTTTATGAAAGTAACTTGGTGAATTTACCCATTTCTTACTGTTGTCGTTGGTCACTCATTTAGTCACTGACATTAATAACTATTCTGAAACACTAACATTTGTAAAAAGAAAAAAGTCACAGTGCTTTTTTCCTAATTCAAAGTCTAGTTTTCAAGTTGTAGTTATAATTATTTAGAAATGTGCCTTAATGACTTTTGCTAATTTAAAAGTATTGAGACTTAAAATAAGCAATAATAAAGAGAAAAAGAATAAATGTCTTTGAGTAAGAGGAACAAATGCTACAGCACCAAAATTACATTTTACATCTGGGTTTCCAGAGTCCTCATGGGATCATCAGACCATTGCCTCCCGGGGAAGTTCTGCCAGAACACTTTTCCTACTGGAGTGAGAATTACAACTTAGGACCTGTTAGAAAGCAATAGCGAGCTTCTTCCGGAAGTCGCAGAATCCTGAGTGAGGGGACAGACGGTGCACTACACGCCAGGTCCTTGCCCATCTCACGCGACTGCTTGAAAGACGGGACTGCTCCGATGCTGTTGGGAGTTGAGCCCGTGCAATGACAAAACAGCAACTCCTAACAAAGTTCAGCAAAGTTGCAGGACATTCAAAGAAGGGAGACAACGCTTCTTCATGTCTAAAGGACTTTGAAGACCACTGCCACTGCAAACCATAAGTGGCTTTTTAAGATCTTTGCTCTAGAAGATTCTCTTGTGCATTGCATTGATTATTTAGAACTCCAACAGTCCCCCACCGCCTGCCAAAACAAAACAAACAAACAAAAACCAAATCCTCAAATCCAACAACAACTAACAACCCTTCGGGGCAAGTTCATTATTCTAACTTGAAGAGATATATTCTAAAACTGATTTAAGGATTCAAATTTAACAAATGACACATTCATAAACTCCACTTTGAGTGAGAAGTGTGAAAACAATGTGCTATTCAACGTAATATACTAATACCCATACACCTTAAGCTATAATTTTTGCAAACATTTCCAAAGAGCTGGGTAAGTTATCTTCTTTAAATATTGGCCATGTTAGAAATAACAAAGAAGCAACTATGCTTCTGTGTCCACTAAATAAACGCATTTAATGCTCAGATACTTTCACGGAAGGTAGGTCCACAGAGCAGCTATGGATGTTTTCCTATGTTCTCCAGAACCATGTGTGGTGAACAGTTGTCAGCAGCAACCCACAGCCAGGTCTTGAATATAGGATCAGTTCCAAACATTATTACAAAAAAATTCTGCCTCCATGCCGAAAGCTGGATGGGTCCCCCATCTGCCTGTAAATTAGGATTAAGGTCAGAGGTAGTCCCCTCGTCCACCCTGCTGGTGGCTGGTCACACATCACACCTTGCTTCTTACAAGGGACACACTCTGGTGCAGAGTTAAAATTGGGGAATCGGTAGAGAAAGCTGACAAGTCAGGTTTTGGAACATTACAGTGGTGGTCTCTTTGATACTAATGATCCTAAGGCTTTCATTTCGTTAAAATAATCCCGGATTTTAGCAGTGAGTCGAGCAAAGGGGAAGCATGGAGTCGGTGTGAAATCCAGTTCAGGGCTCCCCTCGCTCGGCTGAAGAGCGAGCGCTCTGACAGTGACATTCACAATAGCATCGCTGCTGGGTGTTGTTGTCATTTGCTCTCTATGATTGTCCCTTTAAACAAAAAGCTCGGCACTCAGCATGCAAAGAAGTCAGCAGCGGAGGCGGGCGGGGGGAGCCACGCATATAAGTGGAGAGGGAGGAAAAAACTGCAGATCAATCATTTATAATTAACAAAAATCCGATTGGTGCTTTAAATAGAGATCAATGTGTTCCAGGCTGCCTGGATGGTGGGCACGTATTCACCTTCTCGTAACTCTCCAAGCAAGCTGTCACACCTACAGAATCACCATTTGTTTTCTTAACAAAGCTTCAGGGGGCGCCAGGCTCTCATTGAAATTTCATTAATCTAATGGAGTAAAGTCCTATAGAAAAAAATCAAATTCTCGTTGGACGAGATGCTACCTGGGAAAGATAACCTCTGTGTGAACTCTCCGACTCAGATCACTCCGCTATTAGTCTGAGGAAACAGACAGCAACAACCCTGATTACAACCACTGGCCTCAACCATTTTTTTTTCTAACTAGCAATTTCGAGTTGCCAGTGCCACGGTGTCAGCTAAAGAAACACAACTGCGGGGTTTTCTGCAGAGCGCAAAGGTTCTGAAATGTCACAGAATAGCTCACAAAGGACACCAGTCTGCGACAACAGAGACATAAGCATGTGGGAGAAGGGGCCCACGCAGCCTCCTTTCAAAGGTATGTTGTTTACATGCATGTCATGTGTGAAGCCCACAGCTGGACGGGCCAGGCTTCCGCAGAAGTCTAAACGAAGATCGGTGAGGTTCGTCCCCATGTCACAGAGTTTTGGGTGTGGGAGATGATGTGACATTGTACACACACATAGGTGCCCCATATGGAACACGTCCTACACGGGATGGCCCTCGGGTTCCCGAGACATCCATCGTCTGTGCTACTTGGTGATCTTGGCTCCGCATCACCTCCTGGTGATTTGGTTCATGAGTTTTCAAAAGTGGACCAGATGTGCACGTGTGGATAGGTAACAGCAGTAGGACACCTGGGAGGAAAATATGTAATGTCGAGTCCCCCAGATTCTTTCCAGGAGTGTCCCCGTGGCTCAGCTAACAAAAACAAGCCGGTGTGACCAAGGCTGCATTTATACAAAATGAAAAGAGCCTCCCATGCTGGTTATTTTTTTCCCCCGACTTAAATGTCTACTTAAAAAAGCTAAAATGACCAGCAGGCTGGCGGTTTTCGGAAACAACCTGTAGGAAGCCCTCCGCCAGGCTACATGAGTGCTGTGTTTTGTGAGAAACCACTGGGCAAGGGAATTAGCAAGATCACCATCAAGTTCAGCACCGCTTTCCGATTACACAGACGCCTGAATCTGCACGGGGATGTGCAAACCTTGTCTGTGCTAAAGGAGAAATCTAAGCTTAAAAAAAGAAACCAGAAATTTGGATGAAAACTACAACACATATTTCCTTTTTTAGGATGCAAGCATTTAGAAATCATAGCAAATGATTAAGGAGAAAAAAGCAGGACTTTGAGAGAACAAAAGGAAGATTATGACATCCTAGGTAAGAACTGAAACAACTGAAAATACTGTCCATCTTTAAAGACAGTATTTTCCTCCTACAATAAACTTGCTGTTTTTCACCTAGGTCACATAAAGCTTGTGCAGATCAGGGAATGTCTTCGGCTTCCAAAGCATCTCACAGGAGTGAGTCCCTTCTTACTGTTTTCTTATGATTTCATTTGTCTGCTTATGGGTAAATATTTCTCTTTTTGGATAGATTCCATATTTTCTCCTTTGGGTTCGAGTTTATTCCTAAAGACCTTGCTTATTTTCATATGCAATTCCTTTAATTTCCTGTCGGAGATCCACCTGTAGAATTACACTTCCTGCCCTCCATCTACGTTCTGTTTAAACATGACACTGAAAGGATACTGATGTTTTTATTCTTAGCCATAGAACAATGGGTAAACAACACATTTGTGTGGCTGTGTGTATACACTGTTTATGTAAACATATATAATGCATACCTAGCTACAAACACACACACACACACAAAGTTGGTTTGCTCAAGTTCAGATTATGAAAATTGATCCTGGGAATAAAATCATACACCTTTTCTAGACATTCATCCTTGTTGTGGAGACAGAGAAAGAAAGATTGTGAGAGGGAGACGCACACATTCAGATGAGCCTTCAGGGAATTGTATGAACTTTTGAACCAGAGACGGAGAGCCAGAGCCCAGCCTGTTCCCACTTTAATAAACATTTTTTTCTTCAATTAATTAAGGTTTGGAAAGAAAAAAAAACCACAGAAGAGAAGTAATTTAGCATGCAACGCATATTTTACAGATGGATCTACCTTCGGATGCTTATTAAATCTATGCATGATTGCGCTGGAGAAAATTAATTGCATTGTTTCTCACTATTCAGAAAGGGGTTGCAAACAGCTCAAAAATAAAAAGGAAAATGGAGCAAGGTTGTTGTTATTCTTTAAAAAAAAAAAAAAACAGCTATGGTACAAAAGTCCTAAACAAGTCATGTCCACAATGGACATAAGAGCACAGAAGACTCCTTCAAAACTGTTAGCTGTGTCCAAATACTGTACATGTTGCCAGAGCGCACACACACACACACACACACACAAGTGTACAAACATTCAGGTCGAACTCAGACTTCCTCCTCAGTGGTGTCTGAACTGTTCAATTAAGTGGACAGTTTTTGTTCAAACCCTGCCGTGAAGGAATATCTACGTGAGCAGCTGGGAGTGACACACGGCCCCACATTCACTGCCTCGCACCGTCAGCTGGTACTTGCCCATTCCAGTCTTGGGACAAGTGGCAATGTTCTATTTTATTGGAGAAAAAGGTGACATGCTATTATGGAGTACTCAGAATATAGGTGCTCATTTGCATTTTATCAGCAGAAAAGATGAAGTGCAGCAGCTTGCCTCTGGTCCTCTTCAGAAAACCCACTGCGAGGCGGCCCTGAAAGTGCCCTAATGCCCTTCCTCAAACCTGAAAGGCGCACTCTGTCCAAGGAGTTAGAAGAACCAGAGATTTCCTTAACTTGCATATTTCCAGATTAAAAACAAATTCGGAATAAATGCTCCTTTTGGTATGCCTTCCTGTGGTGTTGACTGGCAAAAAGTGTTCCACTAAGAACTTCTAAACCTACTTGATTCCATGGCCTAAACTGATGGTGGCTTTATTTTACTCTCTCTCCTACTCTAAGTCTATACATCAGTTTCTCTAATCCCTGGTTAATGGATATAATTATTTTAAAGTATTTGTCATGACACAAATTGTGCTGAGGGTAACAAACTAAGCACATATAAATAAATAAATCTAGCCTATGTACGGCAAGTTGCATAAGGCATGGGTAAAAATATAGACACAGGAACACTGGGATGGATTTACCAGCCGTTCATTAGCAGATCTCAGAGAACGATATATTGTCTCATACATAGTTATGGCCAACATCAGGCCTACTTAGGAAGGGGGAAAGGCAAGATCACACGGTGAGACAGATACAAAACTTCCAAGACAAGATTCTTTTATTCCTTTGCTTTACCCTTTAGCATCAGATCAACCACCCTATTAAACTTCAGCCAATTGAAAATAAGGTCTCATCAGTGGTCAAAGGCAGGCCCAACTCGACAGAGAGAAATTCATGCTGCTGCCAGTGCCCAGTGGTACTATAGTTTTTGCAAATGTGTCGTCTGTTCATTGGTTATTAAGGAGAACAAGCAGGCGCTGTGGGGTTGGACTTACGGACCTTCCCCCTTACAAAGCACAAGCCAAGATGTTAGAACAGGACCGGCTTCTGAAATTCAGCCACACCACACTGACAGGTCTGAAATGTCTCAATAATACAGGCAGGAAAGGCCTAAGAAGGGAGATGTCACAGTTCCAAGCCTCTGAACCTATTCCTTACCTCAGAGAGATTGCTTCTGCTTGCGGTAGCCTGTACCTGCACATCTGACCTGTCCATTCCAGATTCTCTCAAGATGGTCCAGTGTTTGTCTTTTTAAGTTTCCTCTGGAGTTGACACAACTCCTCCTACCTTAAGTATGTCTCTGAAATGACAGTCCTCTAAGCTACCTCCAGCTATTGGCCTCCTGAAGTTCTTTTCTTAATTTAATTTATCTTTTAAAAGACAGAGTTACAGAGAGAGGTAGAGACAGAGAGAGAGGTCTTCTATCAGCTGGTTCACTCCCCAGAAGGCTGCAACAACTGGAGCTGCGCCGATCCAAAGCCAAGAGCCAGGAGCTTCCTCTGGGTCTCCCACGTGGGTGCAGGGGGCCAAGGTCTTGGGCCATTCTCTACTGCATTCCCAGGCCATAGCAGAGAACTGGATCAGAAGAGGAGCAGCCGGGAGTAGAACTGGCGCCCATATGGGATGCCGGCGCTCCAGGCCACGGCTTTAAACCACTGTGCCACAGCGCCAGCCCCCTCCTGAGGTTCTGAGACTTCTTCTGTAAAGAACCTGTGTCTCTAGGGCACCTTATCATCATTCTGCAAAATCACAAGGAACACCAACAAGCAATTTGTCAGAGCTGCTGGAGAAGAAGTTTCGGTAGCATCAGTAATGCAGGTTCTGATTAGATCAATTCTGGTGGAATACGTGGAAGGGGCTCCCAAAATTAAGCTTTTGGAAACACAAACTAATTTTAGGAAAGCAGAGGATTAAATTTATTTTCAGGAATCTAAGTGTTCAGAATAAGTTTCAGATTTTAGACACTTGCTGTAAAATAAGCGTAGTTAAAAGATAAAATTTTACAACTCTTAATTGTTTTAGTCTTTATTTTATAATCCTTATGCAATCTTACAAGGAGTAAACCATTCTCTTGAAGCAAAGAGCTCCCTGAGGCCTGGAGAATGAGCTTCAAGATACCATACTTTAATTTAGCAAATCTCTGTCTTCACTTATTACACAGAATCCTGTTTTCACGAAAGAGTTAAACCCCTTCTATAAGGTAAAGAGCTTAATCACTCTGGGATGAGATATTTTTTCTATTTTCCAATGCAATTACTCTTTGTCTTAAATCTAATTGAATTCACTTTCCATGTTAGTGGGGGAAGGGGAGTGGGTAGGAGGAATGTAGCATATGTTGGAAGACAAATAGTATAAATTGTAGACCTTTCAATATAGCAGGTTTTTGTAAAGAAAAAAAAATTGTGATCTGATAAAAATGCTTACTATTCGGTGGTGTGGGGGTGGGGGTGGGGATTTCAGCCTCTGGGAATCAGACTGCATGGAGACCATGAGGGCATTACATAAGGAAGTAGCACTCACATTTATTATTTATGAAGTACCTTGGGATTCCCTGGATGAAAAGCACCACAGAGGTCTGCACACTTTGATTTCGTGAGGGTGATCACAGATTGGTGACATTTCAGCGTGAGCCATGTTTCAGCAGTCAGAGGGATACAAGCTCTGTGAGCGCTTGGTCTTGCTGCCGTTCTCCCTTCTCTGGGTTGTACCGTGCACAGTGGAGCATGCCCTTGGCCAGGGCCTCCTTCCCTCTTGTAAAAAGAGTTCCTGTCTCTTCCGTTTGTCCTTGTGGCATCACTGCCCTGTCCACTGCTTGCCTGCGTACTCACCACACCACTGAAGGAAGTGGACGTTTATCTGGGATCTGGTGGACTGCTTTCCATCCTCAGTATTTCAGATGTCCGAGGGAGGGAAGGGTCTTGATGCCAGGGAAGGGAGAGGAGGAGGGGGCTGTCACTGTGGAGCAGCAAGGGTAGAACGACAGACTGCTGTTAACTCGAGGTTCTTTAAGGGTCTGTGGGACATAACCAATAGATATGTATAATTTGAAAGTCTAGTCCATATAATCCCATTCTGGGGAGAAGCAGTTTGACAAACACTTATTGAATGACTAGTATGTGTTAAAATGTTTGAGGCTCACAAAAATAATTAAGACACAACTCTCGCTTCTGGGAGCCCACAGTGCATTGGAGAAGCCATAGTACATGAATGGCATGATGCAAAGCAAATGATGGTAATGGCTATAATTAGAGGCATTGAACAGGTCAAGTGCAAGACAGGGAGGGGCTGGGCCCAACCTGGGACAACTAGGAGGCTGTAAAGAGAAGGAGGAGTTTGAGGAGGGCCTTGAAAGATGAGTGGGTGCACGGGAGAGAATGGGAAAGGTATTGTAAGTGAAAGGCACAGGACTGGGCCTGGGTAAATGACCCCATGAGGCTGGCGTCCGTGGCATGAGTTCCAAATGTAGGCGGTAGGATGGAAGGTAGGTTCAGAGCTGCCTGTAGAACTCATATTTCTAGTCATGGTTTCAAACTCTCTTTGAAATAATCTCAGACCATGAAGCAGAAGTACAATAAGGCAGAGTGGACAGTGAGAGAGAGAGGCAGAGAGGAAGGTCTTCCTTTTGCTGTTGGTTCACCCCCCAATGGCCACTGCGGCTGATGTATTGCGCTGATCTGCAGGCAGGAGCCAGGTGCTTCTCCTGGTCTCCCATGCGGGTGCAGGACCCAAGGACTTGGGCCATCCTCCACTGCACTCCCGGGCCACAGCAGAGAGCTGGACAGGAAGAGGAGCGACAGGGACAGAATCCAGTGCCCCAACCGGGACTAGCACCAGGAGTGCCATCGCCACAGGCAGAGGATTAGCCTAGTGAGCCACAGCACTGGCCAAGACAATGGTTCTTAATGATGAATGTAACCAGCTGATTCTCACTTGTGTATATTCAAGAGGTTCTGGCTTCATTAGTCAAGGTGGGCTCTGCTGTGCTCAGACAAGGGTCTTGGTGTTTTGTGATGCAGTGTGGGGAGAACGATGAGAACAAGGCAGGGGTTTGAAAGGATGAGAGCCACTCAGGAAGCGAGCAGAGGACACAGAGAGCACAGGCCTCTTCTGCCCCCGTCTTCCAGGATCTAGTGCGATGGGGCGGAATGTAGTGTGTGTGCTGGAGAGCTATCTGGTGCAGCAGAGAAGGTGTTAGGGACCTGTGTGGATTTTGAGAGCAGGAGGGCAAAGCTGCCTTGCAAAATGTGCTTCAGGTATTCTTGAGGACAGAAACGCCTACCCACTGTGCTTCTGTCAAAGTGAAACCTCTGCGGGACTGGGACAGTGCAGTGAGATCCTGAGGCCTTCCCTCACTCATACCAAGGGTGAGCTGGTGCTGAAAGGGAAGTGCATCGGAATCTTCCGCCATCTTGTTCCTCCATAAATTCTCCATTTAATGCTTAATGTTTGTGGAATAGATTGAGATGATTCTCACTGCGTATCAATTACTGCTTAGCAGTAACTCCTCTTTTCCTGAGCCCATTTCATTTCTCTGGTGGCTGCCCGAAACTTCTACTTCCCATTCTCCTCAAGCCCTGGGCCAGCCCCTATTCCACACTCTTATTCTCAGCAAGTGACTTTGCTGTCCCCTCCTTCCTGGCAAAAACATATCCATATCTTCACACACCCCCCATCCCTTAATTCCTTTCTCTGAGGCGTGAATGCCTTGCCTGTTACCCAGGACTGTTCTTTAAATAGTATTAACTGCTCCATTTCCATTTTTCCAGCACCTGATTCTACCCTTTCACTTCTCCTTTTCGGCCAGTCCCTTCTCAGCGGCTGGAGAATCAGCTCGGATCAATCCTCTCCTAAAATAAGAGCAAAACAACATGACAGCTCCTCTTCCCTCCTACTACTTAGCCCCCCCCCCCTTTTTTTTTTTTTTACAGGCAGAGTGGACAGTGAGAGAGAGAGACAGAGAGAAAGGTCTTCCTTTGCCGTTGGTTCACCCTCCAATGGCCGCTGCGGCCGGCGCACCGCGCTCGTCCGATGGCAGGAGCCAGGAGCCAGGTGCTTTTCCTGGTCTCCCCATGGGGTGCAGGGCCCAAGCACCTGGGCCATCCTCCACTGCACTCCTGGGCCACAGCAGAGGGCTGGCTTGGAAGAGGGGCAACCGGGACAGAATCCGGCGCCCCGACCGGGACTAGAACCCGGTGTGCCGGCGCCGCAAGGCGGAGGATTAGCCTGTTGAGCCACGGCGCCGGCCAACCCTCCCCTTCTTGCTCACACACGCCCGCAGCCTCTAGCCTCTCTCTGCTCAATTGCTCCTGCATCTCTAGCATCACACTTCCTCTTCACCAAGCTACCGAACATGTTCCCCAAAAGATCAGCAAAGCTTTATTTGGCTTCCCTTCTTTTTCCACCAGCCTCCTATTCAATAACTTATAAACATGAAGGAGTGGTCGCCAACTTACTCACCTTCATATCCCCTCAACATCTAGCCTGGTGTTGTGTACATGGTAGAAACTCAATGAGCACAGTCATGCCCTGCACAACAACATTCCCACCAACTATGGATTGCATAGATGACAGTGGTCCTATAGGACTGCATTTCCTAGGATGTCCAATGTAGCTGTCTTAAGCTGATGTAAGTATGCTCTATGATGTTCACGCAATGACAAAGTCACCTAATGACACATTTCTCAGAACGGATCCCCATCATTAAGTGATGTGTGAGTTTCTTCTAATTGAATCTAGATTTCTCCAAATTTTTTCTGGGTCTCATGACTCTTGATCTTCTTTCATGATAGGAACCTAGCAGCAGTCTTAGACACTACAACTGGCATTGGGCAGTAGCTTTCTATAATGAGTTTACAGAATTAAGGAACATCCCATTAGTTGTAGGCAACAGAATTATTTAAAAATTCTCAATTACCATAAAGTATGTTGAACACCAGGCTGTCTTGATTTTGTTTTAAAATGATAGGCTGGCACTGTAGCGTAGCAGGTAAAGACACTGCCTGCAGTGTGGGCACCCTATATGGGTGCTGGTTCAAGTCCCAGCTGCTCCACTTCCGATCCAGCTCTCTGCTATGGCCTGGGAAAGCAGAAGAGGATGGCCCAAGTCCTTGGGCCCCTGCACCTGCATGGGAAGACCTGGAGGAAGCTCCTGGCTCCTGGCTTCAGATAGGCAGAGTTCCAGCCATTGTGGCCAATTGGGGAATGAACCAATGGATAGAAGACTCTCTCTCTCTGTAACTCTTTCAAATAAATAAATAAATGAATCTTTTTTGAAATGATAGGAAACCAACAATAAATACCAGACATAAAATGTATGTCATAACGGTAAATGGCAGTACTCGACAACTCAAAAATGAAGGACCCGAGAAACATTGAGTTGCTAAAGTTACCAAGTGAGACTCCAGCTGATCCAAACATAAACTATGTTAGAAAGTCTTGTATTATTCAATAAGCTATAGTAATTGAGCATTTTCTCAGTAAGTCCTGCAGGTGGCTGAGATATAAAATAAACCACACCCAGGAATTGAGCCAGTCACCACTAACATACTGATACGACACCATTCATGAATATGCTTCATGTCTGCAGAGTAGAACACATACTCTCACTTCAGATCCAAAGCTTGAGGATAATCAGTGGGCTGTAAGGGTGCTTTTTTACTACTGTATTGCCCATGGATATCTTATACAGCTATGGAATAACAGGCAGTGGAGGTCCCGTCTCCTATCCCTCACAACTCCCCCCCCCCCCCCCATTTCACTAAGAACCGTTAGGGGCAGCTCAGATGCTACGCATCGTCCTCCACACAGGTGTATACTGAAGTTAACCGGCCAGTTCTCAGCCCGCAGCTGCCCATTTTATTGCAGGCAACACGAAATGCCCAAGGAAGCCAGCACTATTGCTTTGTTATACTTGGTTACTTGTAGCAGTCCTTAAAAATGGACCTAACCATCCAGAGTCCAAAGGATCCATGAGTTTCTGAGTTCTTTTATATATATATATATATAGATATATATATATATTTTTTTTTTGACAGGCAGAGTGGACAGTGAGAGAGAGAGACAGAGAGAAAGGTCTTCCTTTTGCCGTTGGTTCACCCTCCAATGGCTGCCGCGGATGGCGAGCTGCGGCCGGCGCACCGCGCTCATCCGATGGCAGGAGCCAGGTACTAGGTGCTTATCCTGGTCTCCCATGGGGTGCAGGGCCCAAGCACTTGGGCCATCCTCCACTGCACTCCTGGGCCACAGCAGAGGGCTGGCCTGGAAGAGGGGCAACCGGGACAGAATCCGGCGCCCCGACCGGGACTAGAACCCGGTGTGCCAGCGCCGCAAGGCGGAGGATTAGCCTGTTGAGCCACGGCGCCGGCCAAGTTTCTGAGTTCTTTTTTTTTTTTTTTTTTTTTTTATATTTTTGACAGGCAGAGTGGACAGTGAGAGAGAGACAGAGAGAAAGGTCTTCCTTTGCCGTTGGTTCACCCTCCAATGGCTGCCACGGACGGCGCGCTGCGGCCGGCGCACCACGCTCATCCGATGGCAGGAGCCAGGTGCCAGGTGCTTTTTCCTGGTCTCCCATGGGGTGCAGGGCCCAAGCACTTAGGCCATCCTCCACTGTACTCCTGGGCCACAGCAGAGGGCTGGCCTGGAAGAGGGGCAACCGGGACAGAATCCGGTGCCCTGACCGGGACTAGAACCTGGTGTGCCGGCGCCGCACGAGTTTCTGAGTTCTAACATCAGTTACAACCCATCCTCTTTGTCACTATTTGGCCCAACAGCTTAGGTCAACACATACTTGGGAAACAGGCATGGTGCCGGCCTTCAAGGAGGTGGAGGCCAGTGAAAGACATAGGTTTGTAAACAGAGGATTGGCAGTGATTTAAGAAGTCAGATCGCAGGGACTGAGAAAAAAAATAATAACAATGAATTATGCTTTGGGCATTTTTGTATTTTAAACTTTATCTTAAAATTTTAAGTTTGAAATCTGGGTAATTCTATATCTTAAGAAAAAGAATTGCTTAAATTTAAAACAAAGTATTTTAAGTTTTTAAAGATCACTTAAAGTAAATAAATCAAGTAAAAAGTGAAAGAAAAAAACAAAGACATACTGATAGGTTGTCACTGAACAGATTGTTAAAAGAAATGTCTTTAGAGGCGGCACTTTTTTTTTTTTTTTTTGGTATGGTAGCCGTAGGAACAAAGAGACATCAGAGTCTCACTTCACCAACTGAGTTTACATTCATCTTTTGGTTATGTTAAAAAGTTACCAGATGAGATAATCCAGTGCTGTTCTCCAGTGACACTGGTGTAAGAAGAAGATCTTATGACAGTACTGCCTTTCCTTTCTAAGTCTTTCTTTCCCTAGACAGTCCTGTTCGAATCGTATCTTATCTCAACCCCTCCCAATAACCTGTAAGTAGTCCTTTACCTTAGTACTCATATGTGATTTGCCAAATGTTATTCTGGAGTCTCAGAAGCATAAATAGATGAGCGTTCCACTCTCAAAGAACACTTTGTTCACAAGGTCTCACCACAGCTATATGTCCAGAGTTGTGGAGAGAATGTTCCAAGATCATATTGAACACACACACAGGAGAGGCTTTTACGGGCCTACCTCCTTCATGTTCCTCCAACTTTGAGAATATAGAACCATCTATGTTAAAAAAAATTGTGCTTTGTCTTTTTATATTATTATTATTTGAAAGAGTTAACAGAGAGGGAGATAAAGATCTTCTGTCTGCTGGTTCACTCTGCAAGTGGTTGCCGTGGCCAGGGCAGAGCCAGGCTGCAGGCAGAAGCCAGGAGCTTCATCAAGGTGTCTCCTGGGAAATAGCAGGGGGCCAAGCACTTGGGCCATTTTCCACTGCTTTTCCTAGGCCATTACCCTGGGGAGCCGGATTGGAAGTAGAACAGCAAGGACTCAAACCAGTGACCAAAATGGAATACCAGCATCTCAGGTGGTGGCTTTACCCACTACGCCACAATGCTGGCACAAAACAATATTCGTTTAAAAAAAAAAAACAATAACAATGTCTGCTTGGGGAGAAAACCTTAACAACTTACTCTAATTGTTATTTCAGAGACTGAAATACAGTCCTCTGAATTGATCATACTTAGAATATATAGAAGGCTGTTAGATAATATGGGGATAATTTCTTGCATCTACAAAATAAATTATCAGTAGTTGGAAAACCATAAAGGTATACAGCTCAGTTAACCATTCACGAGTCTGAATGCTAAGGTTGACACTGGGATAATATGTAGGAGCATCCTGCTGATTGAGAGTTTATGTTTTGCTTTTATCACATCACCTCAACAGATACCAAGGAAACATAAGTACACTGTGTAATGGCTGTGGGCTTTAGAGCTAAAGGAAGAAAAGAATTTGAAATTCACAATCAGCCCTATCACTCGATTTGAAAGCGAGAGATGATTTGCTACAACTACAATAATACCCAAGTATCACAGGACTACAGCAGTTATGAGCAAAGCATATGGGCTCCTGAAAAACACTTATTTTGTGTAATAATGACAGATTTTTTTTTGTACATGCATTTTTGGAAACTCAATTTTCACAAAGAGAAGAAAGAGGCCTCTAATCCATCCAATTCTTGGTCCTAAACCTCAGGGGGGATAAAGACATCTTCAGGGGGGATAAAGACATCTGGGGAGGGGTTCTCTCGCTCGCGCTCTCTTTTTTTTTTTTTTTTTAAGATTTTATTTGTTTACTTGAGAGGCAGAGTTAACAGACAGTGAGAGGGAGAGAGAGACAGAAAAGTCTTCCATCCGCTGGTTCACTCCCCAAATGGCTGAAACAGCCAGAGCTGAGCTGATCAGAAGCCAGGAGCCAGGAGCTCCTTTTGGGTCTCCCCCATGGGTGCAGAGGCCCAAGGACTTGGGCCATCCTCTACTGCTTTCCCAGGCCATAGCAGACAGCTGGATCAGAAGTGGAGTAGCCAGAACTAGATTGGGTGCCCATATGGGATGCCGGCACCACAATCTTTTGAAAGTTACAATCACAGCTGGCAGAACCGAAACCCACGTAGATGGGTAAACAGTGAAGGCCTGAGCACAGGATGGGAACTTCTTTTTTTTTTTTTTGACAGGCAGAGTTAGACAGTGAGAGAGAGAGACACCGAGAAAGGTCTTCCTTCCATTGGTTCACTCCCCAAATGGCCACTACGGCCGGCACTGCGCCAATCTGAAGCCAGGAGCCAGGTGCCTCTTCCTGGTCTCCCATGTGGGTGCAGAGGCCCAAGCACCTGGGCCATCCTCCACTGCCTTCCCAGGCCACAGCAGAGAGCTGGACTGGAAGAGGGGCAGCCGGGACTACAACCTGGTGCCTATATGGGATGCTGGCGCTGCAGGCAGAGGATTAAGCAATTGAGCCACGGCGCTGGCCACAGGATGGGAACTTCTTATCTTCTGTTACAGAAGGTGACACAGTAGCTGTGGAAGGTGATGTAGAACTGGGTAGAGGACAGAGGGAAGTTCATCTCCATTCTAACACAGTGGAGCCAACGGGCTCCAGCCACATCAGGAAGGAGTCATGCTCCATATAAGGACTACAACCCCCAATAGAATGAGTCATTAATGCAACAGGGCTTGGTAAAGGCGATAACGAGATCTCTGTCTCCAACTATCAGTTAAACAGAGGCAACTGCCCATCATTCCAAAATAGCTTCAATATAGTTTTCTCAAAGACAAGGGATATAGCCAGCCACGGCTGCATGGGTGGCAGCAGCCCAGTCATTTGAGCCATCACCACTGCCTTGTCCAGGGCCTCATTAGCAGGTTTGAATCAGGAGCTGGAGCCAGGTAACCCAGGTACCCAGATGTGGGATACAAGTGTCCTGACCACCATTTAACTGCTGAGCCCAAAGCTCCCCCAGCCTGTAGTTATTTAAGTTATACAGCATTGGATGGAAAATGGTTACCTTACCTTTGGCACTAGAAAGTTACTGAGTTAGGAACAGTTGTAACAGCAGTACTGCGGCTCCTCACTCTGTACCGTGGAAGGCAGGATCGTGCAGCACACGGGCTGCTGGGACCCACAGGCTAAACCCCATCCCCTCCTGCTTCTGCTGTCCTGCAAGCTTAGGATGGCTTTTCTCCTTTTTTAATGGCTGATGAAAAGAAAGCTAATATTTATGACACATGAAAATTCTATGGGATTCAAATTCGAATGTCTATTAAAAATGTTGTAATGAAACATAGCCACAGTCATGTTGTCTAAGGCTGCTGCTGACGCAGGACAGTGCTCAGCTGCCACTCTTGTGGCCTTTCACAGCAAAAGTCTGCTGACCTCTGGTGCAGCTTAGGAATCACTGAACGTGGTTTACAGCGGGACGACCTCTGCTTGACTCTGGAAAAGAGAGTTGCCTCAGTTTCCTGATCTGAAAACTGACTTACCTGAGAAACGTTGTCGTGAGAATTAAAAGTGACGGTGTTTAGGACACTGGTGCTTGGTATCAAGTAAGGACTGAGCAAATGTTAGACGTTTTTATTCTTGTGTATGAAGACATGCTGGCCTAAAGAGACAGAGTGACTGCACAAGGTCACGGGCCTTCCAGGAGGCAGACTGGGAGCACATCCCCACGCTCCTTGCCTACACCCTGCTGCCTTTTCATTTGCAATATTGCCTGACAAAGAAAACCTTGTGGAGTTCTGCTGTCTCTAAACCACCCCATGGTTTAAATGGGAACTTCTCTAAATGAGGACTCCAGTTCCATCACGCTGCTCCCCATCAAACCCAGAGTTGCCCAAAGGCGATTTGTGGAGCACTGGAGATTTTCAAGTATCTGTCTCAAACTTCTAGAAAATTAAGGTTTTCTTCATTCTTTCTTAAAAAAAAAAAAAAAAGGACAGTATTAGTCCCTATAAACTAAACCCAACCAGTCTATTTTTTTTTTTCCCACTTTATCACTTCTGAAAGAAATGCCTGAGGTAAGCATATAGACTCCAGATTAGTCCATGAGCTGGAGACATCTGCTGTTCCCCCTGTCAGGCAGCCTTTTGTCTCTGGTCACTTTTCCCCCCTAATCTATCCTTGCACATTACCAGCACCACCCCAGGTTTTGCTTCTTCTATGAAACCTCATAAACTGAGAATGCCTGTCTGCTGCCTACTGGCCCTGCACAACTACTCCTCCAAGGCTTTGTTTGCAAGGTGTCCTTCTTCATTCAATCCACACCCAACTGGTCACTCCATTCATGTTTCCTTGTCAGTTGATACACAATTTTAAACAATTATGCATTTGTCACTGCTGTCTAATTGTTCTCTAGTTTCTCTCTTTCTAAGTAATATGTCCTATTAAGGAATTACAACACCCTAGTTCTGTAAGGCCAAAAACACATTTTTTTTTTCTTTTTTGGTATCACCCCATAGTACTTAGTTGAAATTACTTATACAGTATTCAACATTAAGAAAAGTCACAAACAACATTCTATGAACAGAATTTAAAGTTTAGAAAAGAATAATGCTGCCAAGATTATGAAAGTGATAATTTCTTAATGCATGGATTTAATGATCTATCATCTAAATTAAAACAAATCAGGAGTATAAAAGTACCTTAACTATAAGGGAGACTACAACCTACAATACAGATATTGACTCTAGATCCCTAATGCTTCGTTTTTCCAGATGCATTCACAACACTGGAAAATGTCAGAGTTGATGTGGACACTGTAAGACATAAGGGTGAAACCTTATCTAAGTGTTTTTTAAAATCCACCAATAAAGGACTATATTGAAATTCCACCCAAGTATAATTTTCATCTGCATGCATAACATACCTATAGCAACATTACTTAATAGATGGGTATGGGAAATATATTTTATTATAATAGTAGACAAGCAAACTGAATGTGTCCCAGGAAGGGGTCTTTTCCATTAACTTTTATAAAGGCTTTCATTTCAAACTTTCATTAACATCTGACAAGCAAGCTGAAAAAGCTTTGCTTAGAGCTTGAGTTAGGGGCAAAAATGCATTTTGGCAAAACTATTCCACGATTACACTGACTGACTGTGCGGGAATATACTAATTTGTTTTGTTTTGTTTTGTTTTGTTTGGAGTGTGGAGAAAAGCGAGAGAAAGGGAGAGAAGAGTCATGGACCCTGCTTTATGGTTGCCATGGATGCAAGGTCAGCCTTCCACACTTGGATCTACCAGCAGAGTTCAGACAGGTCAACGTGTGACCGCTCAGGCCCTGGGGTTAAAAGTTCAAGCAGCGATGGAAAAACCAATATGTCCACGCAGAGTATGCTGTACAATTTATTTCAATTTACATCAAGCCATGCATATAAAATTTAGATAAATTCCATTCAAATCTGATGTTGCCTGACACACAATGTATGCAAACAGATGTCTGTGGGGCTTTTTCTGTGCTTTAGAAAACAACATTAAATTTAAAAATATGTCTCTGGGATTTCTTTATTGAATTACAAAATGAACATAATTTTAACTTAAATGTTTTCATTCTTTCTTCCAATTTTTTTTTGGTGGGGCTCTTAATAATTTCTCAGTTCTCAATCTACTCTATGTCATATTAAAGAGGATAATGTATATTTACAACTACAGCTTCAGTGTTATTGTAGTTATAGATTCTATTTATATCTGTTAACCATTTTCCACAAATATTTAGTGATTGATATTTCTGATTTATCTTTGGGCTTCTACCTTCATCTCCTTTCCTTCCTACAGACAGAGCAAGGATCCTGGAGGCTGCTGGGTCGTCTTCCAGCCACAAGGTGGCTCCCCCCGCCCCTTCTCTCCAGCCAGCTGGGTGGACACCTCGGCTGAGTGCTCTGGCGCACTGGGATTCAGAGGCTAATTATGACCTCTGACTGCCATTATTTTCATTGTGAATCAAATGGATCACAACCCAGTGTCTGGTCCACTAAGATACCATGCAAAATTGGTCTTTAAAAAGAAGATCAAGGAAAAGACCTTTGTCTTCTGCCTAATTTCTCTTCACCCATCCTCCCAAAGGTGCAACTGAGCTAACCTTAGAGGAAAAAAAAAAAAAAAGAAAGAAAACGATGAAACATTCCAGAAGAAATGCCAGAGTCGTAGACTAGACAAGGTCAAGTTTTAGGAAACATGGACAGCTTATTCCCGAACTGGACCCTGCCTCCTGGCTCTGATCCTGTGCCCCTGCAAGGGTGTCGGGAAGAACGCGGCGGTGCTTCCTCAGGAGTTCAGCCCGGCGCCCTGGAGGAAGCACAGTGATCGCCACTGGAGCTGGGATTTCACAGGGCCAAAGATGCTCTTCATTTCCTTCTTGCTGCCTGGCAAACAGGTTGCCTGTGTGCGTCAATGTGGTTTTTACAGACCACTCGTACATCACAATTTTCGACAGATGAAATAGGCATCGAGAAATCATCTGTCCAATTATGAGTGCGTGGAAGGTCTTTCCAAAATGCTGAGTCCTGATTTCCCACATTTTCCATTTTCTGTTCTGTGGAGAAGCTATGTGGGCAAGTTTCATCTTCCTCATCTGTTAATGGAGATACAAGTCGGGCCCATTCCTCACGAGGTTTTTGTCAGGATAAAATGAGTTAATATATGTAAAGCACTTACAAGAGTCCTTGGTTCATAATCAGAACCACAGAAATGTGTGCTGTTATTATTATTTATTTGAGCTCAGCACCTCCTTTTTTTACAAGTACTTGTTGACACAATCACTTAGGGAAAATGAACTTCCACGGATTTTGTAAAGGCATAAAGAGTATCATTTTCTGGACACGGGAAACTCTCATAAGGGATAACTGATGCTGTCTAGGCTTTTCCTTCCTCAAGAACTTAGAAAATACGCAAGCATTTTCTTCCCCAATTCATGGCGGTACTCTCAACGCTACATTTTTCAAAAAGAAAGCGCTGACTTCCAGATCTCCAGGTTGTTTTAGATAATATGTCAGAAAATGCACCATTTCACTAAAACAAACAACTGTAAGTGCTGGTTCTAATAACTTAGTTACAATATTCATATTGTAAATATTTTCATTTTCCTTCCTACTCTATTAAAAAAAAAAAGGCTCTGGGATCTCACTCATGCCAGAATCCAACTTTGTTAAGCTTCTTGTTAAACTTAGAACATATGAGTCCCCTGCTTCTAACGTAAATAAACATTTTGAATTCCCTGGTAAGCACTGCTTGACAATTCTCAAGTAAATTTTCTAAGGGTATAAATGATATCCCTAACTTAAGCTGGCCCATAATAATTCAACCACGAGCAAAGGTTTATGTGGACACAAAATCCGGCATTCACATAAATCCTTGTTTGTATAAGGAAGGATCTATATACATAAATAAAAGTATACATGTATGTGTCAGTATGTATATATACATATATGTCCACATAGATGCTCTCTTAAAACCTCCCATCTATTTGGAAATATATATTCAGAGAACAGGCAAGATAATCAAATCAATTTTCAACAGCCAAGGAGAGGAGTGTGGCATTTTTTAATACCTGCTATACTGTCATGCAACTCTTTATTCTTTATTATCTCTGTCAGCGACTACTAGGTGCCCAGTAGACAAATGCTAGCTCTAGTCTGGACCATTTATTTCTATTTGGAATGATTTCAGGCCTAACTCTCTAGAACTGCTAGACAATGCTGTCCTGCTCTGTTGGCCTTGTACCCCGGAACAAGGACTGGAAGAAGGGGAGGTGGAGAGAATCTTCAGGCAGAAGACAATTTGGCATCTTTTTTGTTGTTGTTGTTGTTGTTGAGGGAAGCCCATCTTGGCTTTGCCAGCATTTGCACAAATGCAACTTTGAAAGGCCCTCTTTCCATTCTGAGTAGTGGTACCTAAGCACTACCAGAAGCAGTGTCTTTTGTTGCCAGAAGCAGTTTTTGCTGCGAGCATCAACTTTCGTTATATCTTTAGTGAGTCTTTCCTTTCTGCCAGTTCCAGACGTCATTTAACAGAACCCCTTAAAGAACAGATGTACTGAAGAAATGCAGCAATTTGTTATTTGTTACAGTTTGGGGGTGTCTGCCTTTTTTTTTTTTTTTTTTTTGCCAAAGGCTTATATGTTTCCCAAGAGAAATTTACTTTCATGAGAGAAGAAAATTGAGGCAAGTCACTGCTGTTAGACCCTGGAGTCGGAGACACTGGCTTGTTGTCCTTCTGTGTGCATGTAAAGAAAGAGCCCACAGTTACCGAGACAATTGTAGTTCCAATCCATCTCTCATTTTTTCCCAATGTGAAAAATCACAAACGAAACCAAATTTTTCTCTGTCCATAGAATGTGTATGATTACAGCTGTTCGTATTTCTACTCTAATGAAAGGCTGCATGTTTAATTGTAAGATTTATTAGAGACTGTATATCACTGTGTACATGCAAAACAGTTCATCGACATCTAAAATGTTGGTTGTTTATTCTGACGTTAATGATCATCTTTCTTAATTTGAAACAAAAAGCATTTGGGGAAAATGTATTTTGTTTCCTCCAAATAAGAAATTAATAAATCCAATGTAAGAAACAAAAAGGGATAGAGGAAAAAAATATTGATTTATGTGAGTAAGGCAGGGGAAAAAATAAAGATGCTTTATTTTTTTCTCTAAAAGTCCATAATCCCCCATTCTGCGGGAAACAAGAGAGTTGATTGCCAGCTTTGTTTGATTTCACAGAGATCTCATACGAGGCTGGGTTCATAAACAGGTGAAATGATGGAGTTTATTGCAACGCACATCAACACTGAAACTAAATAACTGTGTTGCCACCTCAGTCCCGCTGAAAGACGGATGGTAAACTTGACCTGCCGCTGGTACTATCCGATTGCCATTTTTTATTCCCCCTCCGCCGCCCCCCCAGGCTGAGCCACGTTGAGTAAATGCATGTGCACGGTCAGGTCAGACCCCGCGATCGGGTGAAACTCCGTTCACATTTGCATACAGGCGGAGTCTCACAATGAAAGCCCATCTGTTCCCGTCTCGGAGTACAAATCGAGTGTCACCCAACTCAGTGCAAACGACAGCAGCATGGCCATTAGACGGAGGAACACTCAGCTCAGGTTACGGATATGGAACTGCTGATTTGGGTTTAAATACCTGATAACTGAAGACTTTTCATTAGATGGGAACAAAGAATGAACTTTGAACTGCTCAGGAGATACCCTCTCCCCACACTGGGCACCCCCAGTTCTATCCATTACTAATACTTCACTGCGATATTTCCCACTGTCTTTATTTTTTTGTATAAAAATTAGCCAAGCTGAATGTCACATGTGCTAAATAATTGCCTTTTTTTTTTTTCTGAAGGGGGAAGGGTAAGAGGTGGAGCGTCAAGGGATATTGTAAATAGAAAATGAACTCTGAACTCTGTATGGCCTCAAAGGTCATTAATATCATGGCCGTGCTGTTCCTTGAACTTCTAAATTTTACCAGGTTGGAAATTTTAGTTGCTAGAGTTTAACCGATGTGTAAACCGCTCCAGCCCTTTACCCCTCCCTCCCAAACCCATTCAGTTTGGTGAGGCACCTGCCTTCTAGAACCTTTTCCACTCACAGGGCTGTTTATCCCAAAAATAGTTTATCAATCACGATCTGTGTCAGAGATTTTGTTGTTGC
Source organism: Sylvilagus floridanus (assembly GCA_949820135.1). NCBI lineage: Eukaryota > Metazoa > Chordata > Mammalia > Lagomorpha > Leporidae > Sylvilagus > Sylvilagus floridanus. The sequence continues at coordinate 24,177,047 of OX463237.1, forward strand.
TGTTGTTGTTAAAATTCAGCAAGTACCTTAGAGTTTACAGACAGACATCACGTACATTCTGACACAAAAAGATGGAGCTGTTCAAGAAGAAATCCAGGATAATGGCCCATCCATGCACCGGACATGATAAATACAAGAAAATTCATGAGCAAAAATATGAGCAGGCTTTCATCAAATGCCTTCTTGTTCTGTTTTATGGCAGGAGTTTATTTCTATGAAAATCTTTCTAAGGAGGACACAAACATATGGGGTTTGGTTACTTGTGTTTATATTTGAAATATTTCTGTATTCTGTTATATGAATCACATTTAACAGTGAAAGACTTTCAGCTCTGAGCTCAGTTTGGCTCGGGCCCCGGTGCGGGCGTGGCTGCGTACCCACACACCAGAGCTCACTGCAGAGTGGGGAAAACAGAGCCGCCAGTTTTTCTTTTACCAGCTATCCTTCTCCCTTCCAATCAGCAATAGTGTCACCATGTGAATTGCAGATGTAATATCAGATTGGGTGGGGAAATTTGGGGGCAGTAAATCGAAGAACTTTCTTGTGGCTTTAAGCAACCAGGTAATGGTCCCCTTGCATCTCTTTCTGACATTTACTAGAACAACCCCCACGGAACGTGACGTCCGGAGGGGTGTGCCTGGGGTCCAGGATGCGTGTCCTCAGCCAGGGTTTTCTTCACCACTTTGTGAAACTATGTTCTTACTGTCTGTCCTCTAAATGTAATACCAGGGTGAAGAAAAGACTTGGAGGCTGTTTCTTTTTTCATCCCATGCAAGTGCTTACGGTCACCCTTAATGGAAGCTCTACATGCCTTCAAAGAGAACAGATGCTTTGTTTCAGAAGAATGACCAAGACAGGGGTGGGTTTTGGCTCCACTTTGTCAAGTTTAAGGGGAGACTGAATTCAGAGGAGGGAGAGGGAGACAGAGAAGAAACCTCCAAACAATGTTCTTATCTGTCTCCTGGTATTGCCCGAGATGCACACTATTTTATTGTTATCCTGTAGGACAAGTCAGGAATTTGCATCAGGGGCCACATGGCCACGTGATGTCTTGGAGATGGGCTGTTTAGCTGCATTCCATGCAGTCGGTGTCTTGTGTGGAACAGTAACAAAGCAGGAGAAACCAACAAGCAGGAAATAGAATATTCGAGGTTTTCGCTGTGTCTACATCAGGGGAAAATGCTGCCCTAAGGAGGCGTAGCAGCTTAGATTCCGTATCCCTAACTGGGTCTGAACGAGGAAGATTCTTCTTGTTCCAAAACGAAAAAACAACTTGCTTATAAAAAATACTGCTTGTTTGGTTTCTTGTTCTGCACTCTTCGTGGGGGTGGGGGTGTGTGAACAGGAACCGAACCTTGAACTTAATTTCCCCTTTGAACTTGTGACCTTTGACAAGATTCCCCATGCGTTGCCCTTCAGACAAATTTCATCACAATTACAGTCCCTTCCACTTGAGTTAAAGATATATAATCATTGATTTGACCTAATTATCTGATACATCCCTTTCTTTGCAAGGTGAAAGCTAAATGTGTGAACAGAAGCTGACCCGTGAAGTTCTGATATCCAATTTTTATTCTAATTATCATAAAACACTTTCAGTCTTACTCTATTTTTCTCAAGTTTTCTTTGGGCCCCTTCCCTGAACCCAGTATTCCTTCAGATCCAACAATGCCCCCTAGGTTTCAAGCTGCTTGGCAACAGACCTTCAAATGCATTGTGTACTACATGGTCAAAGTGTCATTTTTAAACAAAAAAAAAAAGGAAAGCAAGACAAACTCTGCATTAGAAAGTCAGCACTAACCCCAGTCTTTCATGGAAAAGTCTTGCGAGGAGATAAAAGAGGAGCAAGTTCCCACAAGGTTTGGAAATCATCTGACTTCTTAGCATCAATCTATTGTGACTCAGATTCTCCTAATAATTTACAAACTTCAGGTTATAAAGCGGACATAGGCAATATCAATGGAGCCAGTGTAATCAATTTAAACTGTAGGGGATTGTCTTTTTCTTTTTTAAGAGATTGTCTGCTTAGTCAACAGATCTCAAGCAAAGTCTTTCATAAGAAAACTAAAATCATTGAATACATTTTTAAAAATAAATTAAGTGATGGAAAAGCAAAACTGGGATTGATAGGAAACTATGTAAGCTGACTTTTTAAACATGAATCTGTGAGTATTTCTCTCTACCTCAAGTTAATTTTTAGAAGGAATAAACTGAAACCACAGAGGATTTCATGATCTTGTCTTATTCTCTTGAAAAATAAAGATGAATCCCAAGAAAATTAAATCGTGAAGAACAAACAAAACAGAGACTGTTTTCATGTCTGTAGGTCTCGGTTATATGCGGGGACATCAGGTTGTCTCAGAGGTGAAATGCCAGCCAACTGTCCTTTATATCCTTTTTGCATCATATCACTACTGTCTCCAAACGCAAAGTCATTACAAGTGAAAGGAGACGGAGAGACCTGGAAGGAACGCACCTGTAAAGGCAGATCACCTGCTTGGAGCCACTTCTATTCTAAGAGAAACTAAACAACACTGAGAGAAAGAAAGGTACCCCCTCATCGGACCACCACAAGTGGATGGGTGTCCTGAATTTTATTCTCAGCAGCTAGTTTTAATTATACTTTGAAACCAAAGGCCTAAGCAAACAGGAAGAGAAAAAGAAAATGTGGCCAAACTCTCTAAGAAGGAAATGACCACAATGTGCACTGAGGCAAATCTTTAAAAGATTAACGTTTCATGATGTTGGTTGTAAGTAGGGTTGGCCAGACATCACAAAACTGGCTGGAGGAGCCCCACGATGCTGGGTGATTAGGTGGAGTTTTTCCAGGGGGAGGTCACACTTGCTACATTCCTTCACTGAGAAAACACAAAACTTTGAGAGAACTCCAAAGAATACTGGAGAAATGCTTGGTCTCTGCTGCCACTTTCACCCAAGGGCCTGAGGTGTAAGTAGAGAGGTCCCTAGGTGTGTCTGGCCTGAGTGAGGCCAGCAACACACGGCCCGATGGCTGGGATCCACGTTCTGGAGCCATCACCAGTTCTAAAGCCATTGCCTCTAATCCCTGTTTGGCGATCACAAGGGCTTTTGTCGATCTGTTTGAATACTGGGATACCAGGCACCACTCCAGGAAAGAGGGAAAATGGGTGGATTTGGCATTGCTTGTTTTGAGCATCCCCACAGCTCAACGACAAATGGACGGTAACAAAAGCTAGCTCAGAGAAACTGCCCTCGCTTGCAGGTCGGAATTCCAGGCTGGAGGAGAAGATGACAAATCTATACTTAGATGATGATGTTAGGATTAGCACAGACAAGAATAGAAATGCTGGAGCAGGGTATCCAGAGAAAAGGATAAATGGTATAGCCCCATGGGGGTGGTGGGAGCCATGGAGTCATCCTCCATGTGGAGATTCCTAATGTGGTCTCTGTGAATATCCTGAAATTATATGCAAATGGGCATGCGTGCTTGCTCATTTTTACAGCAAGAAGAACCACTGCTACGTAGTGATAAGAAAAGGAATAAAAGCACAAAAAATAATTATTGCAGTTTCCAAAGAGAAGATGTTGGAAGCTAACAGTCATCATCATTTCTCATAGAATAGGGGTTTTTCAAAGTTTCTGAAATTCTGATAGCCCTAATTTCAAACATTTTTGTTAGAACGATCGTATATATGTGTAAATTTATAAATCATAAAACAGGTAACACTACTAATCTGTTCATAGGAGAAGTCATACTTTCTGTTTCATGTGGATGCACAACCACCAAGGCCTTCCGTGCACCTGCCATGGATCACTCTCTCTCCCTTCCCATTCCTATCCCTCTTAAAATCAGTTTTACAAAGAATAACTAGAAAATTATTTTTAGAAATGTAAATCATATCATGCCAGTCTCTTGCTTAAAACTCATTAGCTGTTTCTACAACATTCATTCAAAATCAAACCTAAGTATCTTACCGAGATTTAAAAGGGCCTCCATAGTTCAGGTCTTTCTGCCTCTCCAACCTCATTTCCTAGCATTCTGTCCCATCCCTTTGGCTCTAGCCTTGCAGTGTTTTGACCAGTCCTTGAGCCTTCCAAGAAAGGCTGTCTACCCAGGGCCTTTGCACCTGCTACTTCACCAAATGAAAAGCCCCTCCCTCAGGTCAGTGCATAGCTGGATTTCTCCTTTCATTCAGGGCCCTGCTCAGAGGCTTCCTCTGAACACTGACCACAGGGAGGCCCCCCTCACCCTTTTTAGTCTCTCTCTCTCTCTGTCCTTCAATCTTTAGTTTTATTACAGAGTAGTTGCCCTGGCTTGACATCACACTGTGTGTCTCCCTCAGTAAAATGAAGTCTCTCTATAGCTAGGGATGTTGTCAGTTTTCATCTCTATGACCCCAAGACCTACTGTAAAATTTAGCACACAGTAGGTCCTCAATGTTAAATGAATGAATGGAGAACAGTAAAAACAACTGACAGATATGCCCCCTGCTAGTCATTTGGAACTGAACCTCAAAAAAATGTTCAGAGAGCCACCACGTGAAGATAAATTATCTATCAACAAGTTAAAAATCAGCTCTGGGGTGGGGCTGTAGCTTAGTAGTTAAGACACCTGAGCTCCACCCTGGAGCACCTGGATTTACCCCCAGATCCTGACTCCAGCTTTCTGTTAACACGGACCTCAGGAAGCAGCAGTGGCGGCTGAAGTGACTGGGTTCCTGCCACCCTCGTGGGTGGGTGACTGCATTAAGTTACTGGCTCCCAGCTTTGGCCCTCGCTAGCTCTGGCTGCTGTGGCCATTTGAGGAGTGAGTAGATGGGAGCTCTTTCTGTCTCACTCTGTACCCCACCTCTCAAATTAAAAACCAAAATAAGTCTAAAATAAAACCTAGCTCTCTATTTCCTCAACTCTTGCAGTGCTGGAGCCACACCGTCCTTACGGTGCCCCTCACTGCCTCTATAGTGAGCTGCCTCCTCGAATCCTGCACACAGATCTCCTTAGAAGCTTTAGTGGGAACAATCCCAAAGTGTCCTTCGTCTCCTCCCTCACCACAGCCAACACGTAGCAGGTGCTCGCCCGTGGGCTGCTGCTGGGTGGGGGCTGATAGTCACCTCCTGGCCATGATAAACCGAGGCTCAGCTACTCATGCAGGAGTATGGGGTGCCAGCCCCTCGGAGTCGTAGTGAATGATGACCCTGGATTCCACACTCGGATGGATGCTCATGGGCACTCATCTGTTGACAAGGCTGAATGAAGAAAAAAGACTCCCACTGGAAATAATCCTATGAAAAATCACCAATTCCATGTATGATAATGAGGGGAAAAAATGATCTCAATGTGGGTATGACAAGAGAATGGTGAACACAAATAAAGACTAAAGTTAAGTTACCAGTGACCTCCGCTTGCTTTTTTAGAGGTCAATTCCCAAACAGATCTAGAAAGATCACAAACATGACACTTAAATGATAATTTTGCATACATATACTGCATTGCATTAAGAAATCAAGTTATAAAACTAGAACCATTTTAAGGATAAGAGGAAGGAAAGTGATCAAAGATTTGGGCCAAGCAAAGCATGATTCCATATTTAGAAGAGTCACTGGTCACACAAAATGTCCATACAAGCCTCTTCTAGGAATAAACTCAAATATACTTGGGCATAAATAATTTTCATCTGCCTCAAATTAAATAAAACTTGAGAACACACGATAATGGGCAGCTTAGTGTCCTTATCTGCAAAGTGAAGGAACTGAAGTAAAAAATGTCTTCAGATCTCTTTCATGTCTAAAACAATTCAAGTAAAAATCTAGCTGGGATCTTCTCAGGATGTGCTGTGTGCTTATTAACACCTGAGATAAGAGCACATATTACATTCTTATGAGGCACTAGCTTAGAAGATAAACAGAAGTCAGCAAAACCAGAGAAGTACATTAAGAATAAACTAAAAGAAAATGGAATCCAATCAAGAAAAAATGCAATCAACAGGTCTGAGAGAAGAATAATCCAGAACACAAGCATCAGTAAGAAGGAAAAATTTAGAAAGCAAAGTATTGTGAAAGACACAGCTGTGGCCACAGAGAGAGGCACCCGAGCTCGCATCGCGACCCGCCAGCAAAGCGCGATGTTCAGGCTTCACACACAGCGCGAGGAAGGCACGCCTATTTCCATCTCCTCCACGCAGGACTTGTCCTAGTGAAACAGCCCACTGGTCTTCCCGCTCTGCCGTGCTGCCCTGACAGTGAACAGATGCTTCCGAGGAAAGCTCTACCCTCACCAACCCAAATCCAATAACGCACCTAATGGTGCAATGCTATATCAAGAATATAATTTCTTTCTGACCTCAGATGGCAATTATCTTCTTCCCACCCAAAGCAGGAGACTGTCTCACTCTGCTCATGCAGGGCGGCCCATGTAAGAGCTCTCACTGAAAGCTGGATCAAGGCTGCTATCTCCAGGCAGGGGGCCTCTGGACACTAAACCACTCGCTGGGTTTGCTGTCACTACTATCACTCTCAGGCTCGTGGCTTTTGAATTGGGTGGCATAATACAGATGGCAGGATCTGTATTAGCAACCGTCCTTTAAAATTGTTTGCTTTATTAAAAATTAAGCTATTCTATTGCATGGTAAAAAAAAAAAAAACTTCCAATCTAACAGAAACAAACATCTTGAAGTAGAATCAAAAAGAAGACATGGACCTTCAAAGTTTGAAAGGCACTACAAGTCCGCATACAGTAAGAATAACCTTTTGATAGACATTTTCTAGAACAAATGAGGTCTTGGGTTTTGTTGTTGATGGTTCTGATGGAGTGAACAGAATAAAAGACGCAGACTGGAACAGTGACAGGCACCGATCTGCATTGTGAACCAGGGCTGGGTCTCAGCAGTTTCTAGTCCCCTGCTGGTGCCCATGTCCATTCTACAATGTCATAAATCCCGAGATCTCCCCTTTCCAGAGGAATCACACAGCTTCACCTGCCACATCCTTTCCACACCCCAGAGCAGACAGTTTAAGAATTGGAGTTTCCTGGGGCCAGCGCTGTGGCATAATGGGTAAAGCCACCGCCAGGAGTGCTGGCACCCCATATGGGTGCCAATTCGATTCCTGGCTGCTCCACTTCTGATCCAGCTCTCTGCTATGGCCTGGAAAAGTGGTAGAAGATGGCCCAAGTCCTTGAGCCCCTGCACCTGCGTGGGAGACCCAGAGGAAGCTCCTGGCTCCTGGCTTTGGATTGGTGCAGCTCTGGCTGTTGCTGCCATCTGGGGAGTGAACCAGTGGATGGAGAACCTCTCTCTCTCTCTCTCTCTCTCTCTCTCTCTCCCTCTGCCTTTCAAATAAATAAATCTTTTTTTTTTAAATTAGAGTTTCTAGAACGATATGTAGATTAATATGAAAGAATGGGGGAAGCCTTTCCCAACAGGAAAATAACGGCTAACTTAGAGAAGCCATTCATTTTTTTCCACCGGTGTGTTCTGGACATAAGACACAGCAATGGGGGTGGATGTCTGGCACAGCAGCTTGCCGCCAGCTGGGATACCTGCATCCTACATCAGAGTGCCTGGTTAGAGTCCTGGCTCCTCCCTTTGATCTAGCTCCCTGCTAATGTGCATCTCGGGAGGTAGAGGTGACAGGTCAAATACCTGTGTCCCTGCCACCTCCGTGGGAGACCCTAATGGAGTTCCTGGCTCCTGACTTTAACCTGGCCCAGTCTTGGTTCTTGTAGGGATTTGGGGAATAAACCAGCAGCTAGAAGTCTAAACTCCCCTCCCTGTACCGCCCCTCACCTTCAAATAAATGAAAACAAATAAACAGATATTACAAAGAATCAGCATGGTGGTCATGATGTGGTTACACTACACAGCCTGATTGAAAAACTAATACTAAAATTCTAAATAGTATTCTTGAGATGACTTCTTTTAATCATAACTTTTAAGACTTGATAAGAAATCTTACAACCTAGCATCTAAAATATCTCTTATATGAAAGCCATTTATCAAATAGACAAATAACCCCATGCTTTTAGTAATCAACAAAATTATCAGGCTATTTCATGATGTAAGAGACCCAAAGTGTCCAAAATAACCCAAGAACAAAAATAAAGGCAAAAGGAAAAGACAATGGATTTCCTGCCAGTGCTGTCTGTTGTATCAAGAAACACTTCCTCATGACCCACAATAACCAAAAAACGATTCAAAAAACATGTCATCAGGAAACACAGTCTTCAGTATGAATTAACTGATATCATTGATTCTCTGTAGACCTTAAAAAGCCTCCAAGTCAATTCTGGGAGCAACAATAATCAATAATATCTTAAGACAAAACTGGTATTTCTAAATGAGGATGTCTTTTTTTTTTCTTTTTTTTACAGGCAGAGTGGACAGTGAGAGAGAGAGACAGAGAGAAAGGTCTTCCTTCCGTTGGTTTACTCCCCTAATGGCCGCAATGGCCAGTGTTGTGCTGATCCGAAGCCAGGAGCCAAGTGCTTCCTCCTGGTCTCCCATGCGGGTACAGGGTCCAAGCACTTGGGCCATCCTCCACTGCCTTCCTGGGCCACAGCAGAGTGCTGGACTGGAAGAGGGGCAACCGGGACAGAATCCGGCGCCCCAACCGGGACTAGAACCCAGGGTGCTGGTGGAGGATTAGCCTCGTGAACCTTGGCACTGGTGGAGGATGTCTTTTAAAAGTGAAAGTTTTCCTTACTGTCCTGTAAATAACTTGCTAATAAAAACCTGTAACACGGTAGAAACTATAGTGCTCAGCACACAGACAAATGTTAAATAAAGAGAAATTGCTGTGGTTGAACTTTGTAACTTGTAAAAGTAGTAATGGCTACTGCAGTTACACAAAAGAAAGCCCACATCTCTAAAAAATGTGACTAAGGCAGAAGAAACACAGAAAGGAAAAAAATTGTAAACTTTTATCAAAAGAGAAAAGCGCATATTGTTTCAGTAATAATGGTAGTTTAAAAAAAAAAGCAATAATAGAATTCAGAGATGCTGCAGAACTCTCACTCTACCGTTAACATGCTGGCCAGGGAGGAGTAAAAGGCCGTGATTAGCAAAGTCATCACGTATCCAGCATTCTCTGTTTCTAGTGGCACACTGCACATTCAGGCAGAGTCCACCGGAGCCTCTGGCAGGCGCTCACACAACAGGGACTTTGGCAAAAGAGATCTCGGAATTTCTCCAACTTTTCTGGAGGATGTAGTGCTCATTGGTAACAGGAGGAGTGACAACAGCAAAACGTAGATAATCTAAAACCCAGCTGGAATATAGAAGGAGTTATCATTGCTATATGTTTTCCACTTATCCCTAAACAGAGAATGGTCCCTTAAGAAATCATATAGACAGCAGGCATTTGGCCTCTTGGTTAAGCTACCCATGGCTGCATCTCATATTGGAGTGCTTATTCAATACCCAGCTCTGGCTCCTGACTCCAGCTCCTGCTAATGCAGACCCTAGGGGAGAAGGGGCAGCCGATGATGGTTCAAATAGTTGGGTCCCTGCCATCCCTGTGGGAAACCTGGATTGGAGTCAGGGGAATTCCCAGCTCCTGGTTTTAGCCCCAGAACTGCATCTTGGGGCCACAAGGTTAGAGGCTTTGTCCAAGAAGCACAAACATTTTCAGCAGGGCACAAGGTCACTGTGAACAAAATCAGGGTTCTGTAAGTAAGACAGGAGCTGGCTTGGAAGCTCATAGCTGACTGACAGGGCCTAGAACAGCTTGCAAGAGGGCAGACAGTGCAGTCACTAAGTTTTCAGGCCACAGTGAAAGAAAGCTAGAGAAAAAGAAGCCGAGCTAATGTGGACAAATGGCAGAAAAGATTGCATCAATCACTGCGCAGAGAAATGGCAGATGAAGTTAATGTATTTCAGTACTAGGAAAAACATGCAAGAAATTTTATTTACAGAATTTAAATTACACTTAATGGATTACAGACACTCAACAATTAAATCTGAAGAACAGTTTCTCACTTAGATCATTACAAAGTGATCCTTGAAGACTTTAGTTAAACAGGCTGCTCCGGGCAAAGAGGACACAAAACTCAAGGCATTCTGATAGAAAGCACTGCAACCTTTACCTCCACGTTCACTTAATAAGCACCTATAATAATCATCAATGCATTTAGGAGGCATTCCTATGTGAAAAGTTCCATGCCAGGTGCTCAAGACTGGAAGAGGGAGAACACAAAGTCGAATCAGACACAGAGATCATAATGGGAAGGCTCAAAAAAGAGGAATGACAGCACCGACGCTGAGCAGAGGCAGATCTCCAACAGGATGGTGATGTTGGAATGCCCGCTACTCCAACAATGCTCCAGAGATGGGCGGTGGGGAGTGGGGGGGTGGTCTTCTCAGGTCTGGCTCATATATATATAACTTTATATATATGCATATATATATATATATATATATATATAACTTTAAAATGATTTATTTGTTGGAAAGGCAGAGGGAGAGGTAGAGAGATCTTCCATCTGGTGGTTCACTCCCTAAGTGGCTGCAACAATGAGAGCTGGACCAGGCTGTAGCCAGGAGCCCATGTTTGTCTCCTCCCATGTGGGTGGAAGGGGTCCAAGCACTTGATCCCTCATTTGCTGCCTCCCAGGCTGTGCATTAGGGGGACACTGGATGGGAAGAAGAGGGGGAGACTCCATCACAGGCACTTGGGAATGTGATTCTGGCATCCTCATTGTGGCTTAATCTGCTATGCCACAGTGCCTGCCCCACGTCTGGCATATTATAAGGGTATCATTACAAATGCGTGTGGCCTGCTCCTTGTAATATGAACTCGTGTCAGACTCTTGTGTTTCCATAGCTGCTAGTCAGTGCTTATGTAATGTCACAACTTCTAGCACATTCATTTAAAATGAACTTTCAGCTTTAAAAAGCATGATGCTCAGAACAGCAAGCTTAGGAAATGCAGAAAAAAGAAACAACACCCATAATCTAACCCTGAAGAACCCACTGTCAACGTCTTGGGATATGCTCTTTCCATGCTGCTTCATACCCTGCCTCTTCCCTCTAATGCATCATGAACATTTTCCCATGACAATAATGGCTTCTCTACGGACAACGTGACTTCTAATGGCTGCACTGCGTTCCATCATCTGAATGTACTTTAATTTATCAAACCGAGCTCAGGTAATTGGACATTTAGGTTGTTTCCAATTACTTGATGTTCTAGGAGTTACATCGGCTTATTTCCTTAGAATAAGTTCCTGGAAGTGAAACTTCTGGGTCTAAAGCTGTGTACATTTTCAAAGGTCTTGAAAACTAATTTTCACTGTTTGCTTTTAATTATAAAGATAATATGTTTACTATTTAAAACTTACAAATAAAAGTGTCCAAAGTACTTTGATGAAGAGCATTATAGTATTTTTCTATGTATACATATATTTAAAAAATGTGCTATCTTATAACCTTGTATGTTCACTTAATAATGTATAAACATCTTTCTGTAATCATTAAATATTCTTCCACAAACACTACTTTTAGTGATTGCATAGATTCCATTGTTTGGTAGTAGCTTAGTTATTTCTCCAGCTTCCAATTTTTGTAAACAAGTCTGCAATTGCCATCTATGATATCATTATGTATATTCATTTATTTTTATTTACTTGAGAGGCAGAGAGAGTGCTCTTATCTGCTGGCCAATTCCCCAAATGCTCACAATGGCCGTGGTTTGTCTGGGACTGGAGCCAGGAGCCAGGAGCCAGGAACACAGTCCAGATCTCTTACTAGGGCGGCAGGAACCCAATCACTTGAGCCATCACCACTGTCTTCCAGGGTCTGCATCAGCAGGAAGGCAGAGCTCAGAGCCAGAGCCAGGAAACGAACCCAGGCACTTAGATATGGGATGCAGGTGTCCTGACCAGTAGGCTAAACACCTGCTCCTTGTATATCTTCTTAAAGTTGAATTGCTAAGTCCAATGGGTATTTACATTTGTGGGTTTTGTTACAGTTTTCTCAGCTGCCCTCTAAAAAGACTGTCCATCAACCTATCCACCTACCTGCAGAGTGGGAACCCCTGCAACGCTTTTGCCCAACATGGAGCATTTTCACTTACTGCTGCCTACCTCTGGTCGCCTGATGAAGTCCTGTTGCTTTTGGAAGACCTAATGCACGTATCACTCCCTCTGTGAGGCCTCCCCTGGCCTCCAGTTTCCTTTCCAGGTGCAGTGACTGTTCCCTCCACTACGCTCTCATGACATCATTTCTGTTCCTCACTTTCACCACTTACTACTCAGTAGTCAAATCACTCATTCACCTTTTGCCTTTCCAACCCGACTGCGTGCTTTGTGCGGGTCATGTCTCATTCACCGCTGTAGACCCCATACCTGGCTGTGTCTGACCCACACTAGCAGGCACCAACAATGGCTACTACATGAATGTACACACGGGTATCAGAATTTCCCATGTTTTCTTTTCTTTTCTTTCTTTTTCTTTTTTTTTTTTTGACAGGCAGAGTTAGTGAGAGAGAGAGACAGAGAGAGAGGTCTTCCTTCTGTTGGTTTACCCCCCAAATGGCCTCCATGGCCAGCACTGCGCCGATCCGAAGCCAGGAGCCAGGTGCTTCTCCTGGTCTCCCATGGGGTGCAGGGCTCAAGCACTTGGACCATCCTCCACTGCACTCCCAGGCCACAGCAGAGAGCTGGACTGGAAGAGGAGCAACTGGGACAGAATCCGGTGCCCCAACCAGGACTAGAACCCAAAGTGCTGGTGCCGCAGGTGGAGGATTAGTGTGGGGACCCATGGATAGGCCTGCCATAGGACCCCCCCCCCCCCCATGCTGGGCTTGGCTTATAGCAGTAATGCGGATGTAGCAGCTGATGGAACTTTCCATCTAGCTGAGGATCTTGGTAAACAACAAGATGGCGTTGATGCCCTGCCTGCTGCGTGACTCCACAGCTGATCGTGATCAAGTGCCGGATTGGAGAACTGTGCATGGACTGTGATTGACTGACTGCGATTGGTTGAATTCTATATATAAGCGGACCGTGGGAGAGGGAACGCGCACGCCAGCTTTCCCCCTTAAGGAACATGCGCGCCATCTTCCCCCTTCTCCCGGTCCCCCACTCTCTCTTTCCCACTCGTTCTAAGTAAAAGTCTACTGAAGACCGATTGACTGCGAGCATCGTCATTCCTTTTGCGGCCGAAGGAGCATATGTAGACACATTTTTTAAATATATGTATACATAGTGAGCCGCAGCGCTGGCCTCCCATGTTTTCTTATAGAAAATATGGCAAGCTTTGTTTTCATATTTCAATTCACAATATAATATGCTGTATAAAAATCCATAAGGATGGGGCCAGCGCATTGGCACAGTGGGTTGAAGCCCTGGCCTGAAGCGCCGGCATCCCATATAGGCACTGATTCTAGTCCCCTCTGCTCTTTCAATCTAGCTCTCTGCTGTGGCCTGGTAGAGCAGTAGAAGATGCAGGCCCCTGCACCTGCGTGGGAGACCTGGAGGAAGCTCCTGGCTCCTGGCTTTGGATTGGCAGCTCCAGCTGTTGCAGCCATCTGGGGAGTGAACCAGCGGATGGAAGACCTCTCTCTCTGTCTCTACCTCTGTAACTCTTTCAAATAAATAAAATCTTTTTAAAAATCCATAAGAGTTAAAAAATGAAAAAAATGCCCATGATTTGATTTTTGAGCCCTACAATGGCTTATAGACATTCAGGAGAAACTTGGTTTGGAGTTTTTTTCCTGGCTGGGAGCTTGTGCAGTGGGCACTCTCCTAATACCAGGCAGTATGATCACGGGGGACACAACTGATACTCCCCAGTGTGTGGTGCTGCTGAGCTACGATGCTCAGTAGGTGGGGTGACTGATGGTATTTTCAGCTTACTGGGATGTAACTCCTGCAGCCAAGCGGCATCTGCAGACCAGAGAGAAGTGCTCTTTAGTAATCTCCATGGAAGAGGAAACAAGGCACATCTCTCTGAACTTTTACCTTCCTACCTGTCAGAATCTTTGGCAATAAAAAAAAAGAAAGAAAGAAAGAGCTTTTCCAATTATTTACAAGCAAAGAAAAATTTAATAAGTGGTTGAACAGGAATCTTGTTCATTAATTCACACAAATACTTCACATTGTCAAAGATGTGAACACAGATCACTTTTTTTGTGCAAACAGGTAAATTGTGTGTGCAAGCAAGTTATAATCCAGATATGAAAATACCTAAAACCAGCAATGGCACATAACAACACTTTGCAATCCTTGCAAGCATGCAAAGCCTCTATAAGTCAACCTTTATTATAAACAACTCAGTGGTGAGCATCTTGCTCTCTGCTAGAACTGTCCCCATAAGGGAGGGAAATGCATTCGTTTGTTTTAGGTCTGGGCTGAACTAATTAAAATGCCTATCAACAATCTTCCTGTCCCATATTATTTTTTTAAAGATTTATTTTAATTATTTGAAAGACAGTTACAGAGAGAGGTAGAGCCAGAGAGAAAGAGGGAGAGGTATTCCATCCACTGGTTCATTCCCCAGATGGCCACAATAGCCAGAGCCGAGCTGATCCGAAGCCAGGAGCCAGGAGTTTCTTCCTGGTCTCCCACGTGGGTGCAGGGGCCCAAGCACTTGGGCCATCTTCCACTGCCTTCCCAGGCCACAGCAGAGAGCTGGGTCAGAGGCAGAACAGCCAGGACTCAAACCAGTGCCCATACGGAATACCAGTGCTACAGGCCGGGGCTTTAACCCGCTGCACCACAGTGCCAGCCCCTGCAGCATTATTTCTGAGATGTTGAAAAGTTCATTTTTCAAAGCGAAGGAAAAGAGACGATTTAAAAAAGTAATTGCACAGCCTGTGGGCAACTGTCTACGTCGAGGTCTCAGGTTCTTCTCAAGTTGGGAGTCGTACCTGCAAGGCTGCCTCTCACTGGAAGCTTTCTTGGGGTGTAAGCTCAGCACCCCTGTAAGTGAGAAACTGGCTTTGTCTTGGGTGGTTCATTGGGGCCAACTTCAGAAACTTGAGCGCTACAGCCACAGAAGTGCATTCCTTTATGTCTGAAATCTTTCAGGAAAAATTCTGATGTTGATTGCAGATCAGAATTCAGAGCAGGATGTTGGTAGAATTTCTGACCACTCCCCGCACCCCGTCTTTTCTGAATTATTCCTTGTTTTGATCACCATGGAAGCTTGAATCTTGAGTATTATCAAGATTTACAGAACATTAGGAATTTATTGTAAACCTCTCCAATCTTGCTTTCCAAAGAACAATTTTAAGTGGTGACTGTAGGTGTGTGGTAAGAAAAGCGAGTGGGCAAAAGGCTTATGTCAATCCGAGGGGACCCTTAGGGCTAATACACTAAGGAGCAACTAATGCTTGCCTTGTTTAAAAACGTTTAAGTACTTATTCTTAAAAAACATCTATTTATTTGAAAGGCAGAGTAACAGAGAAAAGAGACAAAGAGATTGTCCACCGCTGGTTCACTCTCTAAATACCCACAACAGCCAGGGCTGGGGTCAGGCCATAGCCAGGAGCCAGGAACTCGGTCTGGGTCTCCCATGTGGGTGGCTGAGACCCAAGTATTTGGCCCATTATCTACTGCCTTCCCAGGTACATTAACAAGAAGTGGGAGAAGAAGTGGAGCAGCCAGTACTTGATCTGGCACTCTGATGTGGGACACTGGTGTTGCAAGCAGCAGCTTAATGTGCTGTACCACAATGCCAACGCCAGCCCCTAAATGTGTTTTTTTAAAAATGATCACTGAATATTAAACCAATGGAACACTTTCTGTCAATTTCAGCAAAGAAAGTATAAAGACTGAGTGACCAAGCAGAAAGCAAATCAGTTTGCAGTTTGAGGCTCCAATACATTAACACCTTAATTTCTCTTTCTTTTTTTTAATATTGATCACATAAAAATTTTACATTTTTAAAAGTTTTTAAACTTTTAAAAAGTTTATTAGAGAGAAAGAGAATCTTTTACTCACTGTTTCACTCCCCAAATGCCTGCAGTAGCTGGGGATGGGTCAGGCTGAAGCCAGGAGCCAGGAGCTCCATCCAGATCTCCCACGTGGGTGCAGGGCTCCAAGTCTGCTGCCTCCCAGGAGCATGTTAGCAGAACCTGGGTCAGAAGCAGATTCCAGGCCCTCCAGTGTGGGATGCAGGCATGCCAAGTAGCGGCCTGAGCCACTGTGCCACAACACTGCCCACTGTAAGGCTTTTAAATCCTCTTTTAGTCTGTGCGTCACCCTTCATCTCTTTCTTTTCCTTATAATTTATCTGGTGAAGATCACGGACTCTCTGGTGGCGTTTCCCACTTGTCTGCATTTGGCTGGTTGCACACTCACAGGGCAGGGTGGTTTGCTGTGCTCTGTCCTGTTGTACTTGCAACTTAGCAGTTGGACCTAGAGGCTTGATGACTCCTGTTTGACCTTCGTGTGCCTCAATTTATTATTCTGAAAAATGTTGACTGACACATGAAAGTAGCACAGCTTATTGTGATATCTATACTTCTAAAATGTTAAATTTTAATATTTGCAAGGCAGAGAGAGAGAGACCACGAATCTCTAATCTGCTGGATCACTCCCTCAAATGTTCCCAACAGCCAGAGCTGAGCCAGGCTGAAGGCAAAAGCCAGGATTTCAATGCAGGTCTCCCAGATGGGACCCAAATACTTGAGCCATCAGCCATCACCTGCTGTCTCCCAGGGTGCACACCAGTAGAACCACAGAATCAGAAATGGAACCGAGAGTCAAACCCAGCACACTAATACAGGATTTGGGTGCCCCAAGCAGTATCTTAACTGCTGCACCAAATGCCAAGTGTGTAATGTCTATACTTCTACCACAGAGGGATGACAGGGCTGAGAGAATTACCATGGGGCGGGGCGTGGGGAAGTGGATCCAAGAACCCAGACCTTGCAAGTGTCTGGGTCTCCGCTCTGCTCTGTGTGAGCTGCGTGATCCCAGATGAATCCTAAGAACAAGGACCCCCCCCCCCCCGCCTCCTGCCGCCGCCCGGAGACAGCAGGGAGGTTATCTGGGGTGATGCAGCCCACCAAGATTTTTAAACAGCAAAGTGCTATAAAGTGTATAAATTAGCGACAGTATTACTCAAGAGCAGAGGCTTAAATACTTGTATAATGAAAAATATTCTAATGTGTTAGAGAATCTATCTCTTGAGAAAGGTTAGATATGGCCATGACTGTAAACGAGGGGATGATCTGTACGACTTGATGAACACATGCAAAGAAAGAAACGACGCACACCCTCGCAACTTACGGCCCTGCGACCTGGGAGCTCTGCGAGTCTGGCGGCTGAGAGCCTTGTAGGCTTCTACCCTACACAAACACCACAGGACCATTTAAACAACTTACCCTACAGCCACTCATCAAAATGTCCAGTCATGATTTACAGCGGGGGAGACACTAAAGAAAAAAAAATGCTGATTTGTATTTACCTTTCAATCTGTGCAAATCCATTAACTAGGGGTTCTAATGCTCTTCTTCAAAGCCCTCCACCAGGTCACTTCCCTTCTCCCACTCCACATCCTGTTTTCTCTGGGCTTCTCCCATCAATTTACTGGAGGGCTCTCTGCCTCCTCACCTCCCTCACACCTCTGCCCTCCTCCCTCACAGCCTGGGCCTCGGCCTTCCTTCCCCCACCCCACCCACCCAACGCCCATCCTGTGTGTGTCTTTCAAGCAGTTTCTGAAACCCTATTTGCAGTGTTCTTGATTCTCTTGTTAAGAAGTAGCCATGTTTTCCTTAGAGCTGTGCTCTCCCATATGATAGCCACCCAGCTCCATGTGGTTTATTGAGATGTCTATTTAACTTAAGAATTAAATGAAAAAAAAATTAAGTCTCAGTCTCACCAGCCACATTCCAAGCGCTCGGGGGGCTGCAAGTGGTAGCAGGTGTTCTGTTGGACAGTGCCAACACTGCAGTACCTTCCTGTCCTCACGGTAAGTTCTAGTGGACGGCACTGTCCAGGAGCCCCTTGTTCCTCGCCCTCTCCTCCACAGTCTTGGAAGACAACGTGGTAGTGTGGAAGGGATATGGGCTCTGAAATCAGATGCCCTTTAGCTTTTGGG
Organism: Sylvilagus floridanus; assembly: GCA_949820135.1. Classification (NCBI taxonomy): domain Eukaryota; kingdom Metazoa; phylum Chordata; class Mammalia; order Lagomorpha; family Leporidae; genus Sylvilagus; species Sylvilagus floridanus. The sequence continues at coordinate 24,195,069 of OX463237.1, forward strand.
TATCAGACTTAAAAGGTGGCTCTAGGCCAGCGCCCCGGCTCAATTAGGCTAATCTTCCACCTAGCGGCGCCGGCACACCGGGTTCTAGTCCGGGACGGGGCACCAGATTCTGTCCCGGTTGCCCCTCTTCCAGGCCAGCCCTCTGCTGTGGCCCGGGAGTGCAGTGGAGAATGGCCCAGGTGCTTGGGCCCTGCACCCCATGGGAGACCAGGAGAAGCACCTAGCTCCTGCCTTCGGTTCAGCGCGGTGCGCCGGCCGCGGCAGCCATTGGAGGGTGAACCAACGGCAAAGGAAGACCTTTCTCTCTGTCTCTCTCTCTCTCACTATCCACTCTGCCTGTCAAAAAAAAAAGTTGCTCTAAGAAGTTACATGAGGGCCCAGCAGAGGTGTTCTCACAATGGCAGCCATCATTCACACACCACGGCTTCAAGCAGCTCCAGAGCCCCGACCTTTCCCTTGTAGCAGTGAACACGAGTATCTGGAGGAGCAACACAAAATGCCATTTCCCTTTCTCTGAGGCAGAGCGGCACATTGGAAAAGCTGTAGGCTTTGGAACAAGAAGGATTTGTTCAAACCCTGCCTCTGCCACTTTATTAAGCGAGGACCTTGAGCAAGTCGATCTCCCTGATGCTCAGTTTCTTCATCTGTAATATGGGACTATTAACACCTGCATCGCACAGTCGTGGTGATGAGTAGAGGTGATGAATGTAAAGTGTGATACCTGGCACATGGCGGTCATTCGGTAAATTTCTTAGAGAAAGCAGGTACTATTAATTCACCTTGTAGAGTGCCGTGTGTGCAGCGTAGGTATGCACTAAGTAAGTGATGGCTGTTGCTGGCAATGAAGGTCAGGCTAATAAATCTCTTGTAGGATGGTGTTTATGCATTTGCTTAAACACTTCTCCCTCAACAGGCCTTTCTCCAGTATTCACATGATGAAGCTAAAGTTTTTCTCTGTAGTATTATCAATTCCACTTAGCACAGTTCTCTTATATTTATATGATATGGAGGGGAAAATTCATCAGACAGGCTTCAATTTACCACTGCTCAGTAGTTTTTACTACGATAAAGGCATTTATGGAGTGGCAGGCGAGATAACCGCAGAGATTGGCATAAACAACTGTCACCATCACGGTCACCAACAAAGGCTGCGGCTTAAAATTTTGCCTGGACAGCAAGTCTGAAATTTCTGCCGTCAGAGTGTAATCCAAAAGTCACAGCTCAGAGCCACCCACCCGAGAGTAAGTGTAAGTAAGAGTAAGTAAGTAAGAGGAGGCCCTGGCGGGCCAGGGAAGGGGGTCAGCGCGTTACAGGCTCGGACCCTGTGTGCATTCACGCTGCCCACCGAGTCCCTCTTGCCCTTGGTGGCCGGCACACCCTAAGCTGACTGCATGTTTTAAGGAGTTGTTCCGTGTCTCTGGGTCAACTTGATCCGTCAGGTGCCTGAATACTCTGGGTCTTTAGATATTTTGATATCTTTAGGGGGAGCCGGGTAAGGAATGGTGCATCCCAATTTAGTAGCAATAATAATAATAATAAACCCAGAAGACAAAGAGGAAAAAAAAGACACAAAGAGTGGGTCAGGTGGGCATAAAGTGAGCTGTGAGTTTGCTAACTGGGATTATCCCATGGCAAGGATTCCTTTATCTCTCAGACACAATCAACCTTCAGCCAGAAGAGTGTAACCTCCAAACCTCATAACTCAATTGAACATAGTGTTAAAGTTTGGGGGGATATTTGTCAGTGCTGAGGCTGATATCATCGGTCTGAGGGACCCCAGAACAAAGAGCAGTGGGTGAAGAACCTGTCACCTCCATGCACATTCGTTTCTGTGATGAACAAGGAGCTATTAGCTCCAGAGAAAGCGTTATCTCGGTGAAGGATGGTGCCGATTGTTTCAGCTGTTCCGGAGATGGTGGAGTAGAACACAGGGTCCCGGGAACTGAGCAGTGCTTCTCCTTACTGTGGTGCTGTGAAGTTTTTTCAAGGTTAAGCTTAAGTTGGCAGAGTGTATAGACACGTAGCTATACCAAGAGCAGTCAGAAATCAATTTGAGACATAGATCTCTTGGAACATCTGGTCTTGCTTTATTCAATTAAAAAGTTGAAAAATAATCATATAAGAACTTAAAAAATATAGTTGGGTTAAACATTAACTTTTGTGCAAAATTCAAGTAGGGCCATACATGGCCTTTTCACTATGAAGCTAGTTAATGAAACACCTAAGGAAAGAAGTATATGTTCACTGAGCATGTGGCTTTTTGAATGGGCAGGCACCATCTTCAAAATTTAATTCTCAACAAATTGTACTCATTCACTGTGAACTTCTGTATAAAATATTATTACTAAGCTCATCTTTCTAGTAAAATTTTGTTTGCCTTTTAATCCAGTCTTACCACATTATATACTAAATTAATCATTGTTCTCACTGACTAATTAGAAATGCAATCTGTAATACATTTTTTAGACACTTCATGATTTTAGCTTTTTTTAAGTACATCTATTTTTAAAAACTGCACTTCTTATTTTAAAATACTTTTCTTTAGTTTTATCATCACATACAATTTACTTTGTTATTCTGGTTTTAAAATCCCTGTAACATTTACCAAAGAATAAAAATTTTAATTCTTTTCTGAATGCAGGTTTCTTTATTTCAGACATGAAGTTTTCTCTTGTTTTTGCTAAGCAGGCTGATTTTATTGTTTCTCTTTACTGCTCTCTGGACATGCTGGGCTAGGAAGTGACCATTTAAGTTAGCAGCTGAGAAACCCGGGAAGGAACTTGGATACAGCAAACTTACTCAAATATATTTCAGGAACTGAGATACAGACAATAACATAAGATATCTGCTTTTATCAATTGAAAAATGACCAGTATATTTCATTTTAAAAGGATAGTAAAAGTTTCTTAATCAAAAACTTCTCGGGGATTTTTACCTCCTGGATTTACTGTGAACCTGCCAGGCCAGTAAAGCTGTCAGTCCGCCACAGTCAATATCTCACATCAAGACGCCGTGCTTTAAAAATCTTCCTGAGGAGGTAAATACTGCAGGATATATTCTTTTCTAACTCTGCAGATAGCGCTTTCATGGAGACATTTATGAGAGCTGAAAGGATTGAGGGAAAAATAAAACCCTTGCTGCTTTTTAGCTTTTTAAAAAATTCTTTATTGGAATTTCAATAAGCATTTAGCAGAGTGTGCAAAAAATTTCATAGAAATCTTTTCTTAATTTTATACCTTTGCCATATATTGAAAATCATATCCAGCATGCTCTTATATCACTTGAACTCAAAAACATAATATGTTAGAATTATTATGAGTGATAACTTGGGTAAGAGTTTAAAGAGCATTAAAACTAAATCAGACAGAACTCATTTTTTTGCCTATCCTGTACAAGAAGAGTAAACTTCAAGTTGTAAAACTTTTTCCCTAAGTCGTGGCTTCGCAGCTCTCGAGCAGGACCCCTGCGACGCTCTGTAAGTGATTTATGCCGTGACAGTCATCACTGCCACACACGGTATATCTGTCTCACTGCCACACTCACACGCGGGTTATGAAACGTGCCTCAATTTTCTACCCAATCAACACTTATGCAGTTCCAGCTATTTCCCTCAACCGACTTTTAACAAGCAAGCAAGCAAAAACAGCTAACTGTGAAAACCTAACATGCAACAGAAATGTTGAAGGGAGGCCAGCATTACACACAGAATGCAAACACCCTAGAAGTTTATAATTACCAAGCCTTCACGCGTTAAGCCCACTTACTTTTTCCTACATTTATTTAATGGAGTAGCCAAGCCTTCCTAACTGAACTGGAGTTAATAACAACTTTTCTATCACTTGTTCTAAATTTCTTTGCCTCTGATAGGCAAAATCATTATCCTTGCACCTGTCTTTCTCTCTCGAGACAAAGCTGAGATACCTACTGCGAAAACATTTCTCCATTGGTAAGACAAGCTATACGTTATTGCCCCATAGCACTGAAAGAAACATATCCAAACAAACTAATATATTTAGCATTAAGAAATTATATTACATTTTGAAACTTCATCCATGGAACAAATACAAAAGCAGTGAAAACTTTTCCCTCTTTGGCTCCTTTTAATGTGTCTCATCTGGAGCAAATAGAGAATGTTCATGAATCCAAGCCAGAGGGAAAACACTTAAAATACTATCAGTGTTGCATAAATTTGTTATTTTCGAAGACGCAAACGTGCAAAAGGATCCACATGAAGAGCTCTTGACTCATCCTGGGGTTCTTTAGGAAAATTCAGGGTTATGCTTGTCTTCCGGAGGAAGGAACTTACACACACACACAGCAAGAAGGCGAGGAAAGTAGATGTAAATCCCTTTACTTGTAGCTTTCATGATATGATACAGAATTATTTAGAATAAGAAACTTAACAAGAATGCAGGAAAATCTCTTCTATCAGATCCTTGGTAGTTATAACCACTGCGATACTCCTCCAGACCCTGAAAATCCCTACGGCTACCAAAGCTAAGCTTTTGCAAATTTCTATATAATACCGCTATTAACTGTAATTGCAAAAGAAACTAGTCATTCATTGTAATTTGCCCAGTTTTAGTGCTAAAATAAAGAACATAAAATCTTATGCTGATTAATAAATTTTGTTTGAAAAATAAGTATTCTAGAATGAATCATTTATCAACAGCCAAGGAAAGTGATCCCTACAGAAGAAAACTATTCTTCAGAGAGTTCTGTGAAAATAAACACAAGGAATTCAAAACCAACAGTCAGAGAACATATATCTAAAAGCAGCTACAATTTTGGTGACAAACCAAGGAAAATACATGGTAGTGAACAGCCCAAGTATAACTAAAGACCATTTTCTCCTCTATTAGGATAAGAATGTTCTAGAGTTTCTGTGAAAATCGACAATTCAGTCTGTCTCATGAAAAGTACAACTTCTATATGACAAAGAAGTCAGGGCCAGCAGGTGTCTGCAAAATCTGACATGGATCAAGAAGGGTGATAAGATCGCCTAAGCTGCTTATAGCTATATCCTCAAAAATGTCAGATTAAAGTATTATTTTTTTCAAGAGTTGGGAAACTGGATGATTCTCATGAAGATCCATACATGTTTTGTTATTAACAAGTTTCATCTGCAGGTTTGTTGAATCTTGTCTTGGGATTCTCATAGAAATGTCAATACTAAAAATTAATAACTAGTTGAGATTAAAACTTTACTCACAAATCTTAAGGGGGAAGCATATTGCTTAATAAAAGCACATTGATTTCTCTATTTATAATAATTATGTGTTCAGGTAAGGAAGAAAAAAGAAAAACTAGTCAGTCAAATTACCAGTTTCCCATTTAGCATTTAATGACTGTGTATTCCCACTCAACCCCTTTTCATTTGGTTCTGCTATGCCTATGCCATTATTCTCTTGAAATTTCTCAACTGATAACGTGTCCAATATTTTGGAAACAGAGGCAACTTTTAATACTTAAAAGCACAGCATCAAATTTACATCTAGAATTTCCAGAATTTCTGAACAGGACCCACTATCTTCATTAGAAGGTGACTTGAGCATAAAGGAAATCTACCCTAACCCTAACCCAAGCTTCTGAGCAACCTAAAACAAAACAAATGTAGGGATAGGATCTAACATGAATCTCTGTGCCTTCTGGGTTGCGTGTTAAGCATGTTAATAGCAACCTTCCTTGGTTCTTGTCTCAAGATCCATTACTGCAAGGCAGAGGGTTACTTTGAAAAGTCTCCAGGAAAAGGAGCCGATAGTGCACTACCTGTAGGCGTTTATTCCCCCAGGCAGTACCCATGACTCCTGGCTTGCGGGCTCACCACCTCAGTCTTGCCTTCAGCAATCTGCTCCTTGCTAGAACCTCATGAGCATCTGAAATGTGGCCACTGTAGAAGGAATGCTACAATACTAACCTGCAAAACTGGCCAAATTCATGATTTAGGAAATAAAGAAGATTTGATTAAACTGCTAGGAATACTAATCACATCCACTTATAACATAAAAAATTACCTGCTAATTTGAATTAAAAATGCATGTCTAAGGGCTCCCTTCTTTATCTATTTACAAACATAAAACCCTCACACTTATGGCTTTATTTGTCCTCCCCCTAAACTGCCTAATAAGAATATACTGAAATGATGACTGTAAGAAGGCAATTTCTTTGAGGTTTAAAGGCATCAGTAAAATAAAGAATAGGACTTTCTCAAATCTGAATGTGTGTGCACATGTATATAATAATTAAGTAATATTTAATTCATTTCCTATGCTCACATGTTGCGACAGACTTAGCCTTCCCGGTCGCTCTCAACAGAACAAAAACAGATCCAGAAAAGTCCCGAAGTAGTATTTTCTTTCACCACAAGAGGGGGCTAGAGAATTCTGATCTCTTCCAAGGTCTATAAAACCCTCTTAAGTGCTAGTTTATAGACGTTCAATTACAACAGGCCATAATACATTAAGGCATTAAAACACACATATATCGCCACATATGCCAAGGCAAGTGCTGCACTGGCGTGCCTGACAGATGATCGCCAACGCCAGTGTCAAATACATACTCGAGCCTCTTCCCGTGGCTTGTAGGGGAGGAGAGTCCCAAAGACTCCCCTCCCCAAAAGGCTTAGGTGATCCCCTTGGAATGGAAAATATCAAGGATTGTGATAAAATACCCAAGGACTGCAGAGCATGGCAGGGCAGAGTGAGGTAAGGATTAAGTGAACTGAAATTTATGTAGTTTGAAAAAGTGAAGACTCTGGGGATGAATGTTCACAGTTTTAATACCTTCTAAAGGTAACACTATAAATGAATTAGGGGAATTATTCAGTCTCAGAAGATGGTATAGGAAAGAGCAATGGCCTGAAACCAAGGAAGGGAAAGTTTAGGTTGGACATGAAGAATAAATTAGTAATAACAGTTGGGCGGGGAAGATGTCCTACAGAGGAAGGCTCCAAAGCATAATCGCTGCATTTGATAACTCATTAAATGAGATATTAGTGAGAGTGATGTGAATTCATTAGAAGGGCTAGATTAGATAACTCAAGTAATTTTTTTCCTAAGCTCTGACAGTCTCTAGGTCTAACTAAGTTCTTGGTCATTCACAAATGTCTTTCAATGACGATAATAATCCTTTGTAAAGAGGAGCGCTCATATCCCAGTTAACCCTATGTTCTGCTGGCTAAAGTAAAATCCATAGGTTTATTATGAAATAACATAATTCTAGAATTAGTTATGACAGCGATGGTGTCTACTTTTCAGACCATTCCACGAAAATGTGTGATAACATTGAAGCTATATTTTGTATTTTATCCCCAGGTCTTCACTTTTCCAAACTACATAAATTTCAGTTCACTTATAAAAATGGGCCTTCAGGTTGGATGAGGCTTCTACAGGTGAAAAGTTTCCATTCAGGTACAATTCCCCCATAAGTTCACCCATAACTTACAAGCCAGAAAATCCATTCTGTATAATATTTCTTTCCTGCTAGTCTAGTGGATCTAAGAGCTCAACATGAAAAAGGCTGTACTCAAAATCAGAAAGTCAGTCTAGAGCAGAAGTGGAACACAGCTGGCAAATTAATCTTTCTTTGGTAGTTCATAATATTCTAGACTAAGGGGTGCTTCGGCGTTACAGCATTATTAACAGTGATTTCTTATTTGAAAAGTCGGAATTCTTTGTTGGGCCAAAATAACTTATGATTAGTAGGAAAACAGAGACTACCAAAGCATGAAGAATCACACATATGTATTAAGTAAACCTGTGTTTATATTTGGCCTGGAAGAGTTATTTCATGCTTAAACAAAGTTCTTTCAAATTCAGCTGAATATCAGACCTTGAGGTAAAAATGTCCAATAACCACGGTGTTTGAAGAACTCAGTGCGGTGGTTAAAATCATACCTAAGAATCCAGAACTCTAGGCTGCCTTAAGTAAGGGAGTGACCGTAGTGTGGTTCAGTATTCATCCACAAGGCAGGTGCTGCGTTTAATTCTGATCCATTTACAGAATCTAAGAACCAGGTAATTAAGCATGGTGTGTAAGATTTTCTAATTAACATCGTGCAGGATATAGAACCCCTCCATCTCTGACTGATTTACATAGCAATCAGAAGTGTGCCTGCATGTGTGTATGCATGTGCATATAAGCACGTGTGTGCAACATTAGCAACCAAAACACTGCAGGTCTTTTTGCCACCACTGAACTGCACAGACATCTTCAATAATCACATCACATTACCATTGACCTCGCTGACTAGTTTAGAATTTGGAAACAAAGACTATTCAAATTATTACGAAAAAGCTTCACTTCGTCTGCCAAGCCACTCATTCAAAAATCAACTGTTTCCACTTAAAAACAGCCACTCTCATTCCAACAAGAATTACAGTGGAAGCTCAATAAATGTTTGACCTTTCAAAGAATGGACTTTCACTTATGCTTCCAGTCTGGAAAACACTTTCAAAACCACATTGGCTAGAACCCAGGTTTAGTATTATTTTAACATTTTTTTCTGAACTACTGCAAATCCAACCCACTGCTCTTCTCTGCCAACTCTGGCCCCAGTCATCAGTACTCAGTTATATACGGTGTTCTCTGTGGTGAGGTCTAAATCTTCTCTTTCCAACTGCATTATTTTCTTGCTAAGGAAAAGAATCACATCTTATCCCTCTTTTGCATCATCTACACAGCCTCGGAGCTCATGATTGAGTAAGTTCGTTCCGTATAGGTATTCAATAACTAACTCTTCATTTGCAGGATATTAAAATCTATAACATGGACCAGAAAGCCAAAAAATATAACTGATTACTTCTAGATCAAATAAATTAAGGAACTTGTTGTATTTTATTCATAACTATAACTGTCGAGATTATGGAGTCTTCTGAAATTCTTTAACACGCATTGTACCCAAGTTATCCTGGGAAATGGATAAAAACGCAGGTAGGCAAGAGAGATGCCCTTAACTGAAGCTTGTGAGAAATGTTTTAAGAGTCAGGATCAGGCTGAGATCACACAGAGAAGAGGAGGGACAGAGTGTGAGCTGGGAGAGTGTGTCACTGGCCCTGTCTCTTGTTAGCCACAGGACAGAGATATTTAGCCTCCTCATTATTTTAAAAAATTTATTTTACTTATTTGAAAAGCAGAGAGAGGGGAAAAAAGAGAAAAGGAGAGAGGGGGAGACAGGCAACAAGAGAGAGCGCTTGCTTCCTTCTGCTGGTTCACTGACCAAATAACCCCATTGTCTAGGGCTGGGTCAGGCCAAAGCTGAATCAGGAACTCTATCCAGGCCTGCTCTGTGAGTGGCAGCAGCCCAGCCATTGGAGTCATCACTGCTGCCTCCAGGGTGTGCATTACAGAGGCTGAGACTGGGAGTGGATCTGGGCTTGAACCCGGTGCTCTAAGAAGGGATGTGGATGTTCCCAGCAGCACACTCACCACTCAGCCAAACACCTGCCCCATGTGGCATCTCTGAAATTCTGTTTTCGCATGGGCATCACAGAGATTAGATTAGGTGATTGCCAAGTCTCTTCTAGTTCTAAAGCTTCATGATTTTAGGTATAAACTTGGGTTAAATCTGCAAGTAACATTATGGAAAACATGCCACAGGCAACACCTGAGAGAGTACCTCACTGAGCACTGGACGGAAGGATGGAGCTAGCTTACACACACACCCACAGCCAAATGTGCTGGGCAGAGGAATGAAAAATGGGTTGTTCATACACAGATAATTGTTATTGTTTTTTAATTCTTCACAAAACATGTATAATCCTTGGTAATCATTTGTTTAAGTTATATAAATTACTGTCAACTTTGAAACCCAGTCTGTCATCTTCCTCTCTGATTTATACCAGACTATATAAACGACATGATGTCTTAGATCTAATAAGACATTTATCTTCATGAAGGAGGCCACTGCGGCCCTGGGTGACAGTTTACTTACCCTTATCACAGTTAACTCAGTAACATGTAGTTCTTAATTTCTCCTGATGACCTGAAACGTGATGGACTCACCTGAAGCTCCCAAAATTTGTTCAGAAATCCACCCTGCTCATCTCAATGTGTGTTTTATTGTGGAATTTGTTTTCTAGCCTCCCCCAAAACACAGACACGCAAATAGTTTTATGTTTCTCCACCGTGCGCACCTCTGAACACACATACATAACTCCCATTAGTGTCGACAGGAGTCATGTGCCTTTATTAAAGGAAAATATACCATTTACCTACCAGCAAAAATGCTGACTGACAATTGTCTTAAGAATAAAAAGAAAGTGAGATAAATGCTTGTTTGCATGTGCATAGGTGTGAATGTGTGTTTACTTACAGACCTTCCTGGAGAGAGACTGAGTCACTTTATCTTCATGTTATAGAAGCCAAAGAACTAAACACTCGAAAGACTTTATGTGATTTGTGAAATATACATGCAGAGAAAGCAGGAGTGAGCAGGTAGCCGGGGGCTCTCCACTGTTAGACCACTGATTCTTCCACCGGTGCTGGGGTCCTGGGTAAAACTGGTACCAACGGCAACAGATTTCTAACATTCCAAGGACAGCTGCCCTAAAATATGCACTTCTCTTCCAAAGCTGTCAGCAGAATTCTACCTCAGATTTACCCTGATCTATGAAGTCATTTACCGCTAATCCCAGCACCATTAACTCGCAACCGCAGTAAACACTGTGAGAAGCACAGTGCATTCGCGCTGTGAAACAATTTAATTAATACACGAAAAGCAGGCTTGGTCCCAAACTCACGACGACTGGGATCCCAAACTGACTGGTGAAGAAACAGCTTTTATACTTGCTGAGTGTATTCTCTCGGGGTACTCTCAAAGCTCTGGACGACAAAACTAACTGCACAGTGGATGCGCTGGGGGTAAACAGCAACTCACTAAGAGCAAAGCTTTTTAAACCGTTAGACCTCTTTTGAGTTCCAAATCATATGACCTTAAAAACAAAACATGAAAAAAAAAAAAAAGATGAATCTACAACTCCAGCTGGAGACTCGGACACGATCCAATAAACAGATAATAAGAAAATCTGGGACAGAGATGTGAGGAATACCGCTGACAAATATAAAAACAGTAAGAGTGCATTCAATAACTACTTCAGCAGTGCAAGTAGCAAACAAGCACCGAGTGATCATTTCTGGGCCCTAGAGGAAATCTCAACAAAGTCCAAAGAATCAAAACAATATAGATGATGATTAGGTGGTAATGTAATAGAATTAGAAGTCAATAAGAAAAAAATAAGTTAAAAATTCTTAGACACAGTAAAAGTAATGAAAATAAAAACACACACGCTCAGAAAGATTCCTAAATAACACAGAGGTGAGATGGGATTTCATACAGGAAATGACAAAACACTTCAGATAGGGTTATGAATTATGGTGAGAGCGGTACATATCAGGTTTTGTGGCATGCTGTTAAAGTACTATTTAGAGGATACTTTTTAGCTCTGACTCTATTTCCTTTTAAAAATCAACATCACGTTCAGGGGAAAGAAGGGAACAAGAAGAATGAGGGGCGGCGCTAAGGGCAGCCTCAATGGAGGACGCCGCCCAGCGGAGCAGAGCTTCCAAAGGCAGAGGCTCTGGTCTCTTGTGCCTTAGATATGTGGTCCCTGGCCATGTCACTTGATTTCTCTGAGCTTTATCTCTCCCTGCAAAATGAGGCTGCCGGCACTTTCCTCTCCGAGCTGGTGTGAGAAGTAAATGAGATTAGCCACAGAAAGCTCGTATCATCCTTTCCACTCTCAGGTCCCAGGATTCTAACTCTGGCACGACGAAGTGTAGGGCAAACTTGAGTTCTCGCCACCAACATCTAATCAATAAGTTAAACCTTCATTTCCCTTTCACAGTACTAAAAGAGTTCTGTTTAAAATACACTCAGATCTAATGAATGTCCTCTTGCCATTATTATAAAAATAAAAACCCACAATGATCAACAAAAGCAGATGTTATTATTCATAATCTTAAATCTAAAATCAACTTGTATTTCAGAACTAAAATGAAAGCAATGTCCAAAAACTGTTAAAAATAACACTCTGGAAAACTAATTCTCCTTATTTCTAGAATAGTCTGTGTATTTTTGAGTTTATCTTTCAGAAGAGGTAGAAAGTAGAAAATAGCCACTACTGGTATTTAATAGGTTTGTAATTTCTTTTAAATCAGCAAGTATATAATAAGCTTATCAACCATCAGCCCTTCAATTATTCATTATTGTTATTCCCCAAAGTCAGTTACAGGCCCTCACTTTTCCAATTCTGTTCCACATTTTGCTAGAGAATCAGAACCTTCCCAACCTGTGACATCCCGATGTAAAAAATTAGCTTTAAATACATTCCCCCTTCTTTCCAATGTCTATTCACCCCCTTTCTTTAATAGAATGCAATGTAATCCATAACAAATGATCTTATTACAGATTTTAGATTTCTTCTAAAATAGTTGTATTTTTTCTCTTTCTTCCAGAAGGAGTCACTATACTCTGTTTATTGCACAATCACTTTCCCCAACCCATCTTTTACGAAGAGTATGTAGACGGAGTTCTTCATTATACAAATGAAACAAGTTTAGAGATGCATTAAAATCCAGTGTCTATCTTGGACACTGAAAACAATCAGATCTGGAGCTTCACAGTGTCTGGCTTCTGTACAGTTAATGTACTCAGTTTTCCTTTCTGATTTTCTTCCCCTGCACTACAGCAGAAACTGCAGTTTTAGCTTAGAAACCTAAGCACTGGTCCTCATTAGCAAGTGTGCATTCCCCCCTCCCCGCCATGGAGCTGTGCATTTCCAAGTATTTCTCCCAAGGCTCCAGCCTGCCTTGGCACATGGGGTTTACCAAGGGAAAGGAGAAGGAATCGTGATGAGGTAGTAGCCTGCTCTCGTCTTCATGCATGGGTTAGCCTGTAACCTTGGTTTTCATTTTCTGCTGTGCACCTGGTCAGGTTTCTATATTTTTCCAAGTCTCTTTGTAGTTTTCACAAAAGCTTGACCCAAACAAGACATGCACCATGGTTACAGTTTCTCATTCCTGAGGTTATGGGTGGATAGGTCCAACCTCGTGTCCTTTAATAACTAAGTGAAAGACACCGCTCCAGTGGGGAGTGGAGGACAACACAACTGAAATATTTTAATATTTTCTAATAAAACTTCCAAATGCCTGAAGAAACGGTCACTGCATAGAGAGTTAAAGGACAGTGTCTTTCCTCCCTAGAGAACGGCCTTAGCTTTTTCACACACAAAAAAAAGACACTGACTTTGCACTTGTTCATTTTCCAGCTTATTAACGGGCAGCTTCCCAGGGAGAGGGTCAGTTGCACGAGGGCAGGGCTGTGCCTGCTTTTTCTCTGAATATTTCACTTACAGCCTGCACATGGGGACTTGGAATCTCTATGGAAGTATTTGTTAATGTAATGACTATGTGGCACATCCCTCAAGTTTCTCTGATGGTGAAGTCTAATTAACCAGGATATAAATAAAGTCTGCACAAAATTTTAGCACCTTTATAGCCCTCTCTCCGATTTCACAGGAAATTTATATGTCCTTAAACTTCAAGGGAGGGAAACAAACATTTATAGTGCCTGTTATACATCGGCCACTCAGGAAACTCATATTTAAACATTATTACATCACCTTACAATCAAGCTTCTAACACATTACTGGATCTAATCCTACCTCTACCATTGACTGCAGCACTTGGGGAATTCTTTTAACTTTTGTGCATAGGACTAAAACAAAAAATGTACTAAGTAAGAGTTTAATATTACTAATACAATTAATTTTTTTTTGACAGGCAGAATAGACAGTGAGAGAGGTAGAGACAGAGAGAAAGGTCTTCCTTTTCTGTTGGTTCACCCCCCAAGTGACCGCTGTGGCAGGTGCACCGCACTGATCTGAAGCTAGGAGCCAGGTGCTTCTCCTGGTCTCCCATGGGGTGTAGGGCCCAAGGACCTCCATGGACCATCCTCCACTGTACTCCAGGGCCACAGCAGAGAGCTGGCCTGGAAGAGGGGCAACCGGAACAGAATCCAGTGCCCCAACCAGGACTAGAACCCGGTGTGCCGGCACCGCAAGGCGGAGTATTAGCCTATTGAGCCACAGCTCAGGCCTTAATGTATATCTTTTTAAACATGATATTGTATCTGCATAGTCTTCGCCGAAATGGAAGGAATATGAGTCCATTTCCTTTGATGACTCACATGAAGAAGAGTGGTGAGGACAGTAGGGTGGTTAAGAAAAGAGGTTCTGGGGCCAGCGCTGTGGCATAGCAGGTAAAGCCACCACCTGCAGTGCTGGCATCCCACATGGGCGCTGGTTCAAGTCCCAGCTGCTCCACTTCTGCTCCAGCTCTCTGCTATGGCCTAGGAAGCAGTAGAAGATGGCCCAAATGCTTGGGCCCCTGCACTCACGTGGGAGAACTAGAAGAAGCTCCTGGTTCCTGGCTTCAGATTGGCAGAGCTCCAACCATTGCCTCTATTTGGGGAGTAAACCAGTGGATGGAAGAACTCTCTCTCCCTCTGCTTCTCTGTAACTCTGCCTTTCAAAAAAAATAAAAATAAAAAGGGCAGAGGTTCTGGAACGAAGCTGCATAGGTGTAAGTGCTGGCATTGCCACCTCCTAGCGATGTGACCTCCGGTTACAACCCTCCCAGGGGCTATAATACAAGGACAACCCTGCTACCTACCTCTGAGGATTAAATGATAATCTATGCAAAGTGCTGAGAACACAGGGAGTGCTCAATAAATGCAGCTTTGAAAAGGTTTAACTTACTGAGATGCTGAGCTCTTAGGGGAGAGTCTGAACCATTTCTCTCTACAACACAAACGGCCCCAGACTGCTATATATTTTTTGAATCCCTACACAAGTCTTATTTATAGATTTTGTGCTATGGGCAAACTAACTCTTTTCCAGCTTCTTACCTCCATGTTTTTGCTCATGGATGCCTTTACAACAACCCTTCTTCCATCTGTGGGTTTACCTTACTAGGAGCTGGCAAACCAAAACACGATAGTGGTTGGAAAGCTGTGAGAAGTCTCCCCAGTGAAGGCATCAGGGGCTCTCCCAGGAACGAGGTACAGAAATGGTAAGTCAGGTTTTGGTAACATTTTTGTCCACTTGGAGATCTTTGGGGCTTATTCATAGTGCTCTCAGTTGCATTTGGGTAAGTGGGAAATACCAAATAAGTGACCTATGGATTAATGAGGCACCATTGTTCTAATTCTGCCAAGCATTAGATTAATCAAAAACAAATGAAAACTCGGTTTCTTCATGTTTTGCACTGTTAATTTTCTACAATGATTAATCAGCTACCAGTGTAATTATTAAGCTTTAATCTGAACAATGTTTTTAGTGTAATACCTGAACCTACATACAGATCTTACATTAAAGCCTCAAGTTTTAAAGCACTGGAATTACTAACTGGCTAGTACACAAAGCTCAAGTGAAACAAAACCTTTCTGTGTGATTCAACTCATGGTTCTGATATGGAGGTTATTGATTCAATGAAACAGAGACAATACTGACCATCAAAAGGGCTAACGAAAAGAATTAACAGAGAAAATAAGAACAGAGGGGAAAATAGGGATTATGAACTCTTGAAATTTGGAAGAAAAAGAAATGGAAAGAGGACAGAGTAATAAAGAGAAATAAGGGATAATTTATCACGTTAGTCCCAGTCCCTAAGTGAATTGTATGTTTTCAATTCAATGTCCAGCTTAGCAGCATCTCCACTTTCTTCCCCAACTGGAAAGGCACAAGAGAGACTCTGATAAGAAAAGCGTGTGTCGGTGATGATCAAGCCTTCTGCTTGAGTGACCAGATGCTGGGAGAGGCACAGCAACCACCCTGGGGAAATCCGAGCTTGAGCCAGACGCTGGCAACCACCAGGCCAAAGTCTTTGTATTCATGTATCTTATCTTAGAAGTTACTGTATAGCTTGCATTCTGTTCTATTACATGCCACTGCATTTTTAATATAAAAAATATTATTCATAACCACTTAGTTATTTAACTCCTCTCCTTCCCAAATCTTCAAGTGACACTAATGCTCCAGGAAGACCTGCATTGTGGTTCTTGTGGCTTCCCTTTCCCCTTGAACAGCACTAATATAGTCAAGGGTACGTCAGAGGCACAGGTGAAATGCTGTCTCATTATGGTATGATGAGCTTAAGGGTCTCCAATGATCCACAATAAATTAATAATCCAATCATCATTCAATGAAAGCTCCAATTCTCATGCTATTTAGTGAAGCTAATAAATACAAAAGGATAGAGCCTATACCCCACAATCTTAAAAGGCCCTCGTAGCTTTTGAGCTGCTGTTTTTGTAAAAAGATCAATAATGATGCTTTCATGCTGCAAGATGGAACTAGTGTTTCCCTAAATACATGAACTTCGGAAGTATTGAATTACCCAGAAGGATCAGCACCACAACCAAACGAACAATTTGTTCTTTGCAAGCCAGTGATTACCAGTGCAGAGAACCCACTGAAGGCTGCTAGACACAACATGACCGAAGACAAAGAAGTCAGGACGAGAGGCAACAAAATGGAGTCGTCACCCCAGATACAGCACTGGGCTACTCACCCTCATCCCGATAGTCTGGCAAAAAGGGCGCATCCGCCGGGAATGACGCACCACGGGATCCACTCTGGTTATCATCAGAGCTGTCCTGTGCCAGGTCTCCTCCTGAGATAGAAAGGAAAGCAGGGTCGGCCTCTGGGCATTTTCAGAAAGGCACACACACACACAAACCCACACACACACACAAACCCCCCACACACACACACACTTGCACACACCTGAAAACACACACACATGCAAGGATGTCTTTTACCTGATGAACACGGCCAACACCCATTACTGTGTGAGAAACAGATGAGTAATTTCAGGAACCAACTTAACTGGATGGGGACTTTTCCACTTAAATAACTCTCTAACTAGAACTTGGGCACTGTGGCTTGGAGCAGGAAGACCTCTTGCTACCAGAGGGAAATGTCCCCCTTACACTGCCCATGACAACAGAGTTATGTGAATTTGTGTTCATCTATACTGCATCTCCATGAATGACAACCTTCACCCTGAGTGCCTGCTTATAGCTCCCAATGAAACAGAAGGAATGACACAAAGGGTTAACCTCTCCTATACACAAGCGAATGTAGCAAGGTCAATATTCTTTCCTCCTCTGAAAAATAAGAGACGTTAAAAATAGAGGGAGAACCTCAACTGGGCTGGCTTCTATTCCTATTTAAATCAAGACTTGTTTTGCAACCCTAATAAAGTTCTCTCTTTGTAATTCTGGTTTACAGCCCAGGCTACCAACCTCTTAGGAATTCTAAAAGCCCTAAGAAGGTAATATTTGTTCTGTAAAATGACTTTGATAAAAGGTAATGTATACACAATACTGATTTATGCAATTAAAACAATGCTAATCTCTTTTGGGTGTTTTTAACCTACATTGGATTGTATTTTGTAGAAGTGGCCAATGCTATTATGATACGTTAAAAGGTTCAGAAGGAAGATGTTAGCTCATTCGGAGCGGAAGAAAAGGCTCTGCATTGCAAATGGCTTTCCTTAAAATCCCCCAAACAGAGGTACAGTCTGCTGATAAACGGACACCAACAGCTGCTTAGTTCATTTCACAAGCATGAAAAGGAGATTTTCAACTGAATTTAATATTATCTCAAATACTAATTTCCAAAGGAAATCACCAGTGCTAATCTCAGTCAACACTGTAGAGTTTTGGCCCTGGATTTCAACTAGGGAGCAGTGAAACCAAACAGCCTACATAGAATCTGTATTGCCTCACTTTAAAGGTTTATTTCCTACAATTAAGCTGGAAGGACGGGGAGGATATAAAATGAGAAAGAGAGAATGGCCATGGCCTTCTCTTCCTGCACAGACGATTGGATCTGGAGTCTTCTTCGAAAACTCCACGGTCCATGTGCGTTTCTGAGCTGAACACCTGCAGACATGGAGCTTTAGAAATAGACCAGACAGCTTATTGTGGAAAAGAAGAGCAAAAATTTTAAACACCCCATGCAACAGTTGCTGGAGAAAACCAGGAAAAAATGTTCTCCTTTATGAGTTTACTGATCAGGATGCAAAGCTTAATAGTCGTGTTTAAAGCATCACTGTGTAATTACCATCACAACCAGAAAATTTCTCAAATACTGGACTGTGGGTTAAAATGTTCATATTGTACAACACCATAAATGCACAAAAATCTTACCGCGAGCTAAACAGATTACCTGACTGGTAACCTGAAAGTGACCTACAAGGCTAGAAGGACTTTTTGAGTCACATCAAAATCCTTAAAAAAAAGAGGGGGGTGTAGTTGAGGGTGCCAAGCCAAAGTGCACGTTTGCAGAATGTACTGAACATCATTTATCAGCTGTCACTCTGGACGCAGTCTTCCACTTGCTTCAGAGAGCTGACAGATCTACCATCAAAGAAAAAGAACCCACTCTTACACACATGCCAGTCGCATTGCAAGCTTTTAAAAAATACACAGACCAGGGCCAGCGCCGCGGCTCAATAGGCTAATCCTCCACCTGCGGCGCCGGCACACTGGGTTCTAGTCCCGGTCGGGGCGCCGGATTCTGTCCCGGTTGCCCCTCTTCCAGGCCAGCCCTCTGCTGTGGCCAGGGAGTGCAGTGGAGGATGGCCCAAGTGCTTGGGCCCTGCACCCACACGGGAGACCAGGAGAAGCACCTGGCTCCTGGCTTCGAATCAGCGTGGTGCGCCTGCCACGGCGGCCATTGGAGGGTGAACCAACGGTAAAGGAAGACCTTCCTCTCGGTCTCTCTCACTGTCAACTCTGCCTGTCAAAAAAAAATACGCAGACCAGGAAGGGCTTTTGTTGTGATGTTTTTGGTGAATTTCTTTTTATTTTGGAAGAATTTTAGGTTTATATTAAGTGTTGTAAATCAGAACAGAGGGCTCCTATATGCCCTTCACCCTATTCCCTACTGATAACTTCCTCCATCACTGTGGTACATCTGCCACAACCAAGAAATTATCACTGGTACACCATAATAAACTCAACTAGACTGTATTTGGATTTTGCCACTTTTCACATTTTTGTTGTTGTTGTTCCAAAATGCAATCCAGGGTATCTCATTGCATTTACAGCTTCTGTTTGTAAAGTCTCCCCCAAAACAGTGCCTGGAATCAGTGCTTGCTTTACTAACTTGAAATGGAAAAGCCACTTTCATGTGATTCCTATGACTTCTGGGTACAGCTCTCTAAGATGGGCTCCAACAGCCATCCCTGCGCCAAACGTGAGCCTGTACCTCTGCAGAACTTGCTGTAACCAAGGTCTACAACTCAGTGTGGCAGAACAGGGCCTGGGTGAATACTACAAATGGTTGTCATGGGGAAAACACTTAAAAACACGCTTCAACTCAAGCACGATTAGCTCCTGATGATGGAGATGTTGTTATAAGCATTTTTATGACATATCAAGTGGCCCAACTCCCCTGAGCACACACCGATACTAGCCTATAACACTACATAAATAGACACTCCCGTGTAATTAGAATGATTACAACTACTCAAGATGCATGGGTGACAAGTTTTATAGAAGAACCAGCAATTACTGTGGTCATTTTGGATTTAAGTTTAGAACATCATTTTTCCTTAAAACATAACTGCATGTGTTCTCTGGATTCATCTGTAGCTCTGACAATCACAGGTCCAAGTGACCACGACTGCAGCCCAGTGGGATCAGGCATAAATGATCACAAGCTATAGTGACAGGCATTTCCACTCAGCAGCTCCACAATTAGGGCTTAGAACTCTGTCTGCTCAGAGTGGCTCTCTCACGAGCAAGACCCCTTGCCACTGGAGACACACTTTCCCGCTGCAACCTGCTTGGAATCAATACATTTCTATACAGATATATATTCTAACACACCATATCTCCATTAATCACATCTGCCCCCCTCAGTCCTTTCTCTTTGTGTTTCTAAACAAGATCTGGGGGAACTATATCAAGGGTTCACCTGCTATTAGCTGGTAATTTGCTCTTCCGTCCTAAATGTCATAAGAGCTGGATGCTAGATATACTTCTTAGTGTATTTGGTGGCAGGTTCTCCTCCAAAGCATCGTGCTGAGGGGCCCATAAGCGGGATGATTTCTCTATTGTTCTTTTCTCAGAGTCAAACCCAATTTCATTCACGCTCCATAGAGTGATAAGTTGGGGATTTCTGAGGGTTGGAACAGAAAGATAAAGCAGCTTTGTGTCAGGTGTGAGGTAATTATTTGCCAGGGTTTCTGTGCTGTTTGTTTTTATTCCCTGCGTTTTCATTAACAGTTAATGAGTTTCCCCCTTAATTCTGAAACAATAGCTTGGCCACTAGAAGTTGGCTTTTTCCACCACAAACTCAACCAGCTGTTGCTGCTCCATAAACTTTATGGAGACGTGAATTAAACTGCTCAAAACTTACATTTACTAATTCAATTCCAAATAAAACGGGGGAAAAAAATGAACCATGATGATGAGCCCCTTGTAACTATCTGACTCAGAGCGAACTCACACAGACCTAAACTCCCAGGCACTGTGTAAGGACAAAAACGGACTGCAATTACAGTTTCACTGATGAAATGAAAAATGACAAAGTAGTTGAAACATTAAAAAAAATTACAAATACGATCAAACAAATACCAAGTAAAACATATCAATAAGAAGGGACTTCAAAATGTTCATGGAAAAATGGAGTTAAAGGGCCGGTGCTAAGGCAGAGTAGGTTAAGCCTCTGCCTACAGTGCCAGCATCCCATTTGGGTGCTGCTTTGTGTCCCAGCTGCTCCTCTTCCAGTCCAGCTCTCTGCTTATGGCCTGGGAAAGCAGTAGAAAATGGCCCAAGGGCTTGGGCCCCTGCACCTGCATGGGAGACCAGGAAGAAGCTCCTAGCTTCGGATCAGCCCAGCTCTGGCCATTGTGGCCATTTAGGGAGTGAACCAGGAGATGGAAGATCTCTGTCCCTCTCTCTGTCTATAACTCTCCCTCTTGAATAAACAAATAATTTTTTTTTCTAAGAAATGGAGTTAAAACCTAAGTTCGTTTTGGTGCAAAAATTTTTTTTGAAGTTCATACATGGTTTTTTCACAATATACATTTTTCATAAACTTTCTGAAGACCCTACATATGTTTGTCCATTCAATACATAAAGTCTCAGTGTTTTTAATGTTATAGTTATGTTCTAATTAGTTGTGAGCTATATTCTAAAGACTATTCATATGCACTACACCTAATTGTCTATGTGGTATGGTTAAAAACTTTCTAGAGTTTGCCATTATTTCAGTGGGTATCTTTGGATAACATAGGAAAACTGAAACTAATGTAAAATCATGATTTGCTACTTTGTTTGATATTTAAGAACCAGGAGACACCCAGCTGCCTCTGTAATAAATCATCACTAGAATGCTATAAATAAAGGTCCTTGATCCAAATCCAGCTACTTTTCATGCTTGATAGCATCAATATTGCCCGATTTTCATGGGCCAATTTAAGAGTAATGTAGTTCCCAAAGCTGAACTTCAGCAATAAAGGCAAAACTGCAGCTTATTACTCCTTATTATAACCATTCACCTAAGATCCTGAATCTAACAGCAGTGAAAGGTGGTGAGTGCAGACACTGCCATATATGTGAAACGTTACTCCTGTGTAAATATATTCTAGAGCATGTTTGCAGCTCCACAGCCCAAGTCCTACCAATAGGTCCATTATAAATTACATACCATTTTGCACAGACTCATACGTTAAGAGAGTGTATGGTGTTTTCCACAGAATATCTTAGAGGCTTCACTGATTTTTAAATATCCATTTGGATTTGCGTGGTTAGTTCTTGTGATTAATCCATGTACGGTGAAGGTCTCAAATTCTTCTCTGTGCTACACAGTCTGACTTCCGGAACATCTCTCCCCCAACTCTGCATCTATCCATAACTGTGTATAAATATTCCTTTTTTCCCTCAAGGCCCTGGCAGTCAGTGTAACAGTGCTGAATGTCATTAAGTCTACAGAACAAATGATAGGCAGGTAAAGAAGGTTTCCATTTATCAATCTTTTAAAAAGTTGCTCCAACTAGATCTTGAATGCACAAGATGTAAGTTGATCCTAAGGCAAAGTTTTTAGCTTTGGGGCACTGTTTGCTAATTATATAATCATGTAACAACAGATTTCTTAAATACCTTTAGGGACATTTGAGGAGAGTGGCACAGTCTAAATGATCAGAAATGCAGTTAAATGAATTGGACATTCATGGTAAAATCACTACAACAACACATGTAAGTCCAACAGCCCAAAGAGTAGCATAGCATTAGTGGTGGGCTGGACAGAGAAATGCTGATGGGAGTCAACAGGAAAGTTCTATTTTCCTTTGCCTCTCCAGAAAATGATTCTTTGTGGTGCAGTTTTTCACTTTGACCAGTAGGGCGAGCTGCAGCGTGCAGCATCATTCTAGTTCTTAAAGGAAAAAAATAATAATAAAGGGAAAAAAGTGGCTAACATGTGAACTCTTCTGTTCCTTCCCCTCACTTCCTTCCAGAAAATGCTGAATTTTTAACCCTTCTTAGATTCCACAGAAAGGCACAAATTCTAGATATTAACAAACTGGAAGGCTGGCGGCAACAAATATAAACCAGATAATTGTCTATGTGACAACGCACACTTCATAAAGCAAACCACAGCCTGTCAGTGCTCATTCCGGCTTTGCACTAACACATTCCATCCACCACTGTTATTGTTCAACTGCTACTAAAATGGAACCTGCTGAGTTGGATATTTTCAATAGTAATGAGATTTTGACAATTCAAAACATGCAAACCTTTGTAACTGGTAGTATATGGATAAATATATTATAAAGCAAATGCACTGATCGTGTGTCAACCAGGCCATCAAAACCTGGACTCACTGGTTCACAGCGCTGTTTTCTTTGGCCCACTCTGAGTCTGTAATTCTCATAAAGCTATTCGACTAAATTTCCAGCTTGTGTTGACTCACAGGAGAAAGTCAGATATAACAACAATAATAATAATAATAATATTTAATAGCTTGTTTTTGGGTGAAGGCTCTTCATGTATTATTTCAACTAATCCTCAGAACAATCTTGTGATATATTATTATGCCAAAGATGCAGGTAAAGATATTGAAACACAGAGACTAATTAAGTTACCCAAAATTGTATAAATGACTCATACATGGCACAGCCAAGTATGGACTCCACCTTGTCTGATTACCAAGCTCTTGTTCTAATCCACTGAGCTGTGGAGTCTCCAAATCTGCATGCTTCATAATCACAATCATTATTCAAAGGCAAAGCACGCTGAATGACAGCCAACAGCTTGAATTTACGGTAGGTGCTGTTAGTGTTTCTTTACTTCAGTAAAGTAAATCTATAATCAAAAGTATAAATCATTATTATTAGTAGGAACAGTAGACACATTACATATGGAACTAACATACAAGGCCAAATGCGGTCAATGATTTGGTCAATAAGGAAGGAGTTAAATTCACAGTTCAAACTTACTACAGTAGTACTGTTGTCGTGGTGTTTACAATAACACTTTGTTGGGGCCGGTGCCATGGCCCAATAGGCTAATCCTCTGCCTGTGGCGCTGGCACACTGAGTTCTAGTCCCAGTCGGGGTGCCAGATTCTGTCCCCGTTGCCCCTCTTCCAATCCAGCTCTCTGCTGTGGCCCAGGAGTGCAGTGGAGGATGGCCCAAGTGGTTGGGCTCTGCACTCGCATGGGAGACCAGGAGGAAGCACCTGGCTCCTGGCTTCGGATCGGTGTAGTTCTGGCCATGGTGGCCATTTGTGGGGTGAACCAATGGAAGGAAGACCTTTCTCTCTGTCTCCCTCTCTCACTGTCTAACTCTGTCAAATAAATTAAAAAAAAAAATCACTTGTTGGCATGGATTTCATGCTTGCAAAATTTAATATAATGACTTGGGGCTTAGTTAAATCAACACATCAAATTTTTCCCAGTGTTTTCAGTTTGATTCTGTTGGGTCCTAGGTATGTTGACCCTGCTCCACAGAAAGTGGACCAACTTGTTCCACCCTTAAATATAGCCTTGACTTGGCATGGTTAAAGAATGCATTTCTGGGGCTGGCGATATGGCTTAGTGGGTAAAGCTGCCACCTGCAGTGCCGGCATCCCACATGGGCACTATGTGTCCCAGACATTCCACTTCTGATCCAGCTCTCTGCTATGGCCTGGGAAAGCAGTGGAAGATGGTCCAAGTGCTTGGGCCCCTGCACCCACATGGGAGACCTGGAAGAATCTCCTGGCTCCTGGCTTTGGATCGGCCCAGCTCCAGCCATTGCAGCCATTTGGGGAGTGAATCAGCGGATGGAAGACCTCTTTCTCTCTCTGCCTTTCAAACAAATAATCTTTTTTAAAAATGCATTTCTTGGCTGGTACCGCCGCTCACTTGGCTAATCCTCTGCCTGTGGCGCTGGCACCCCGGGTTCTAGTCCCGGTTGCTCCTCTTTCTGTCTAGTTCTCTGCTGTGGCCTGGGAAGGCAGTGGAGGATGGCACAAGTGCTTGGGCCCTGCACCTGCATGGGAGACCAGGAAGAAGCACCTGGCTCCTGGCTTCGAATCGGCATAGCACGCTGGCCATAGCAACCATTTGGGGGTGAACCAACAGAAGGAAGACCTTTCTCTCTGTCTCTCTGTCTCTCTGTCTCTCTGTCTATAACTCTGCCTGTCCAAAAAAAAAAAAAAAGCATTTCTTTCTGGCACCACCATGCTTGCAGTCTCAGAGCAAAGCCATACCACATAAATGTGGCAGTTTCAGTACTACTGGTTCACCTTCCTCTCTTCATACCTTTTCATTTAAAACAATTTGTACTAGACCTTAGCACCATGACTTTTTTTTTTTTAAGTAAAATACTTTTTTCCCCCAAGATTTATTTCTTTGAATGGCAGAGCGACAGAGAAAAAGAGGGAGAGATGGAGAGAGGGATCTGCTGGTTCACTCCCCAAATGAGCCAGGAGCTTCATCCAGTTTTCCCATGTGGGTACAAGGGTCCATGGACTTGGTCCATTTCTGCTGTTCTCCTAGGCTCATTAGCAAGGATCTGGATCAGAAGTGGAGCAGCCAGGACTCCACCTGGTGCCCAAGGAAGGTTTCAGTGCTGCAAGTGGTGGTTTAACTGGTTGCACCACAATGCAGGCCCCAGCAGCACCCATTTCTAATTCTGAAGTACTCTAGGCTCTGTTATGACCCAACTGATAAACCAACATTCCTTAAGAAACTTGCTGAGAGAAATTATAAGGCTTGTTGGATCCTGAAATCATCTACCAAAGAAGAATGATATTTCCAAAATTCCAAGAAGTAAAAATAAGACGATAGGGGGTTGGTGTTGTGGTATAGCTGGTTAAGCCACACCCACTCGGGAGCCTGGAAGAAGCTCGAGGCTCCTGGTTTCAACCTGGCCCAGCCCTGGCCACTGCAGTCAGTTGGAGAGTGAACCACTGGATGAAAAATTTCTCTCTCTTTCTCTCTCTGCCTCTCTCTGTAACTCTGCCTTCCAAATAAATAAATAAATCTTTTAAAATAATCAATATATGGTAAAGAGTGACTGGATTATAGTAAGATTAGCAGGCCTGACAAGGGGAGCCTGTCTTTAGCATGCTGAAGACAGGATGAGTTTTCTTTGTAGCACAGACCTCCAACAGCACTAAAAGTTGCAATGGCACAGGATGACGAGACTCAGCCATCCCCGCCACATCCAACCCCAGACAGAGATTCCCGTTCACAGATGCGACAACACATATGGGACACTGTCATCGGTAGCAAAAACCTCTCCTTGTCCACAATTCAGTTCAATGTCTGGTCCTTTGGAACAAAAGTTTCACAAAGAGTATCTCATTTTTAAAATGTATTTTTCCTTATTTTATTTTGGCATCACTAATACAAGTGTAGAAATCTTAATGGTAAGTGGTATCACTTTTAAGTTTAACAAAATACCTTTCAGGGCTGGAGTGGTGGGGCAGCGGGCTAAGCATCGCCTGCAATGCCAGCATCCCAGAGTGCCAGTTAGAGTCCCAGCTGTTCTGCTTCCAATCCAGCTCCCTACTAAAGTGCCTGGGAGTGCAGTGGCAGATGGCCCGAGTGCTGAGCCCCTGCTACCCTTGTGGGAGACCTGGACAGAGTTGCAAGCCCCTGGTGTTGGCTTAGCTCAGCCCCAGCCTTTGCAGCCATTTGGGGAGGGAGTAAGCCAGTGAACAGGAGATCTATCACTATCACTCTGCCTTTCAAATAATACATTTTTTTAAAAGATAAGGAATAGATTTTGTGATAAAAGGAGAAAAAATATTTCAGAGATGAATCATGATTAAGGATTGTTCAGAGTGGTCAGCATATGCTGTGTTCGCATCCGCTGACAGGGCAGAGGCTTCGCAAGGTGGTTCTTTAATGCCTCCAAAGCGTCAGGAGCAACTGAGACTTCACTGGACACATCAGGTAGATCCCCCGCAGCGCTCTTCCTGCTAGTGACACCTCAGCCACTGTGATGGACAGGCTCTGGGAGCACTAAGTGTTGATGAGAAATACAATGAAAAATTCACACTTCCTGATAGGAGTAAGTATGTCTACCTGTTAGTCAGCCTCCAGATACCACGCAGATTCTCCAGGTCTCAAGCCAGAAGGCTTAAGCTATTGACAAAAGGGTTTTAAGCAGAAGAACCAGAAAGGGTCGTATTCAAAGTATCCATTCTTTGCTCTCAATGTTTTGTATTCAAAACATGTAAATTTGTTAGAGGCAGAGATACTTATGCCAAATTTCTGTCAGAGGCTGTACTCATTAACTGATTTTCTGCGTTGGTCCAGGAATAATACTGTTCAAGAGGAATAATTTATAAGTGTGTTTTCCAACAAAATTCCCGCAGTCTGATTAAATAAACCTAAAGCAGTCATTTACCAGTTACTTTAGTGCCCTTTGCCAACTAGATGAAGACAAAAATCAGAGGTTCTATTAACTTTTAATTAGAATATGTGCAAAGAAAGACCAAGAGAGGCAAGCAAATATTATCAGTTATCATGGGTATTACAGCACTTTTCATTATTTTTAAATTTTATTTTAGGGGCATTCTGACATGCATCGTACATCAGAATGCTGGGGTGCAGCATCTGCCTCTGGCTCCTGATTGCAACTTCTTGCTGGATTGAGCCTGGGAGGCACTGGTGGTGGCTCAAGTAATTGGGCTTTTGACTGGGTTGTGGCATGTCAGCATACCTCAGGGCACTGGCTTGAGTCCCGACTGCCCCACTTCCCATCCAGCACTCTGCTAATGCACCTGGGAAAGCAGCAGAAGATGGCCCAAGTGCTTGGGCCCCTGTACCCATGTGGGAGATCCAGAGGAAGCTCCTGGCTCCTGGCTCCTGGCTTTGGCCTGGCCCAGCACTGACCACTGTGGCCATGTGGGGAGTGAACCAGCAGATGGAAGATCTCTCTCTCTGTAATTCTGACTTCCAAATAAATCAATCAATCTTAAAAAAAAAAAAAAAGTAATTTGGCTCCTGCCACCCACATGGAAGATCTGGATTGAGTTCTTTAGCCCAGCCCTGCCACTGCAGATATTTGGAGAGTGAACCATTAGAGAGCTCTCTGTCTCTGCCTCTCTCCCTCTAATGCATAAAATCTTATTTTAATATTATTTTAAAATCCACCTAAAGTGATAAGTCAACTCAATACACCTATCTGTAAAATGAGTCTTCAGAAAGTTTATGGAGAGTGTATTATGGGAAAAAAAAAAAAACTATGCACAGATTTCAAAAACTCGGCACTAAAATAAACATCCTTTAATTCCATTTTCTTTCTTTTAAAATTTTTTTTAAATTTATCTAAAACACAGAATGAGACAGGACAGACAGAGATCTTCCATTCTCTGGTTCACTCCCCTGTTGGCTGCAACAGCAAGGGCTGGGCCAGGCTGAAGTCAGGTGCCAGGAGCTCCATCTGGATATTCCGTAAGGCGGCAGGAACTCACTTGAGCCATCACTGGCTGCTTCCCAGGCACATTAGCAGGGAGCTGCACTGGAAGAGAAGTAGTGAGGACTCCTGTACTCCCATGTGGGATGCTGGGATCCCCAGCAGTGGCTTAGCCCCTTTAATTCAACAGCCTCTTTAATTCCATTTTCCACAGACTTCTTAAAGTACCCACACCCTGCTGGTTCTCAAACAGAATATGCTGTTTTATAGCATCTCCAGGGCCTTGTCCTTAAACTTGTATTTGGAAATAAACAAAGACTTGCAGGGGAAAATTTTAATGATTCTATTGAAGAGAGCTCCTTATCATATTAAGTTTTTTTTTTAAGATTTATTTTATTTATTTGAAAGAGTTACAGAGAAAGAGAGAGAGAGAGGTCTTCCATCCATTGGTTCACTCCCCAAATGGCTGCAATATCCAGAGCTGAGCCGATCTAAAGCCAGGAGCCAGGAGCTTCTTCCATGTCTCCCATACAGGTGCATGGGCCCAAGGACTTGGGCCATTCTTCACAGCTTTCCCAGGAGCATTAGCGGGGAGCTTGGTTGGAAGTGGAGCAGCCAGGACTTGAACCAGTGGCCATATGGGATGCCAGTACTGTAGGCCAGGGCTTTAAGCCACTGTGCCACAGCACCAGCCCCATGTCAAGGTTTTTTTTTTTTTTTTTTTTTTTTAAAGTTTCTTCATTGAATGAAAAAGTTAAGTGTGCCCAGAACAGAAATGTCAGACATTCAAGGTGTGTGAGGGAACCTCATCTCCCCTCCCTTCTTTTGTTCCTTCTCTCCAGGGGCAACCTTGAGAGGCTTCTTGGGTATTCTGTGAATTTCCTACCTAAATATATAGCAAGTGCCTGTGTGTATAGTGTTTGTCTCATTTTTCTTTTTTTTTTTTTTAACAAAAGAGAGCACTTTTTCATTTCTGTATCCTACTTTTCTTCTTAAACATTAATCCTGGTGGTTGCTCTGTATCAGCAGATGAGGTAGGTTTATCTCATTTTTTTTCCTTTAACTAATTTTTTAATGCAAAAATACATGCATACATAGTGATACATCAAATGCTCCCAGAGGATTACACAGTAAGATTCTGTCTTCCACTCATACCTATATCCCCTTCAACCAAATGTAATAAATTCTTGTTACCTTCCAAAAACCATACACAAACACATGTGCACATGCATACACACACACAACAGAAACAAACTGTATATTTCCCAAACTGCCTTTTTCACTTAGCAATACTCCTTGGAGAATGTTCTGTGTTACACATGTGCGTACACACACATATACACAGACACCAGTTTCTTTTGGTCCCATATAGTTTTCCATGAAATGGCTAGAGTGTGATTTATTTAACTAGTCTCCCATGACTGGACACTTAGGCTGTCTGGAGTCTTTGCTATTCCAAACAAAGCTATAATGAGCATGCTTGTACGTAATATATTGTGTAGGGAATACAGAAGGCGGCACTATCTGAATCCAGGGATTTCTTTTACTTGCAAGTTAGATTTTTTTCCTTAAGCCTCAATATTATCTACTCAAGAATAGCATATTAGGGCCGGCGCCGTGGCTCAACAGGCTAATCCTCCGCCTTGCGGCGCCGGCACACCGGGTTCTAGTCCCGGTCGGGGCACCGGATTCTGTCCCGGTTGCCCCTCTTCCAGGCCAGCCCTCTGCTGTGGCCCGGGAGTGCAGTGGAGGATGGCCCAGGTGCTTGGGCCCTGCACCCCATGGGGAGACCAGGAAAAGCACCTAGCTCCTGGCTCCTGCCATCGGAGGAGCGCGGTGCGCCAGCCGCAGCGCGCCGACCGCGGCGGCCATTGGAGGGTGAACCAACGGCAAAAGGAAGACCTTTCTCTCTGTCTCTCTCTCTCACTGTCCACTCTGCCTGTAAAAAAAAAAAAAAAAGAATAGCATATTAGGAAAAAAATTTTGAGAGGCAGATTGAGAGAGTGAATGAGAGAGAGAGAGAGAGAGAGAGAAAGAGAGAGAGAAAGTGAGCACTCCTATCCTGTTGTTCACTCCCCAAATGCTTGCAACCTCCACCCTCCCCACCCCTGGCAGGGAGCTGGAGTCAAGAGCCAGAGAGGTGGCCAATGCTGTGGCACAGCGGGTTAAAGCCCTGGCCTGCAGTGCCGGCATCCCATATGGGCGCCGGTTCGGGTCCTGGCTGCTCCTCTTCCGATCCAGCTCTCTGTCATGGCCTGGGAAAGCAGTGGAAAATGGCCCAAGTGCTTGGGCCCCTGCACCCATGTGGGAGATGTAGAAGAAGCTCCTGGCTCCTGGCTTTGGATTGGCACAGCTCCGGCCGTTGTGGCTATTTGGGGAGTGAACCAGCAGATGAAAGATCTCTCTCTCTCTCTCTCTCTCTCTCTCTCTGCATAACTCTGATTTTTCAAATAAATAAATCTTAAATTAAAATTATTAAAACAAATTGACCCTTGGCAAGATTGATCAAGGGGAAAAAGTGGAGAAAAAAATTTCCACAAATTACCATTAAAAAAAAAAAAAAAAAAAGAGCCAGAGCCAATACTCAAACCCAGGCTCTCTGGTGAGGGCTGCAGTCACTCTTAACTGCTAGGCCAGACGCTGAGCCTCAGGGCTGTACATTTAGAAAAGACATAGAAATCTTACAAAATTTCAACTTTAAGCAGTAAAAAAGTATGTTAAAAAAAAATTAAACACCTTGGGGCCGACGCCGTGGTGCAGTAGGTTAATCTTCCACCTGTGGCGCCGGCATCCCATATGGGCTCTGGTTCTAGTCCTTGCTGCTCCTCTTCCAATCCAGCTCTCTGCTATGGCCTGGGGAAGAAACAGAAGATGGCCCAAGTCCTTGGTCTCCTGCACCCGCATAGGAGACCTGGAAGAAGCACCTGGCTCCTGGCTTCAGATTGGCACAGCTCTGGCCGTTGCAGCCATTTGGGGAGTGAACCAGCGACAAAAGATCTTTCTCTCTTATCTCTCCCTCTCACTGTTTGTAACTCTACCTCTCAAATAAATAAAATCTTAAAACAAACAAACAAAAGAACTCTTTGACAGTAGCTGTAAAACAATGAGTATATGAATTTAAAAATGCATTATTCTACTCTTCAAAAACAAAACCCAAACTAGAAGACTGTGGGAAGTGAACTATTTGAAAAGGTATCAAAGTCTGTAATTAACTTCAAAAACATTCTGTGTGTATATCCACTCTGGGCAGATGAATTTGTATAAAATGTAGCAAATAAGGAAAAGGAGGGATGCCGAAAGGAAGTGAGGCCATGAAGGCGCCTGTCAAGATTGTTGATACTAAAAGGTTGGGCTGAAGCCAAAGGCTGGAGGGTTCGGGCTACACACATTTCTCCCCTCCTTAGTCCCCCACTCGCCCAAAGCCGTGGAAAACATGCTGGGAGATTTCTTTTTAAAAAGTAGCATAGGTTAGTAAATTCCAGGTTCATAACCAACACTTGTGTTTATAAAATATTAGCATTCCAAGAATAGTGATAGAAAGATCCTTAACAATAAATTACAAATATTGTAAATTCAGACTTTTTTCTTACATTTGCAAACACGTCATGAATTTGGGTTGTGTTTCTTTGTATAAATCCTACTTCGAACTGTGAGAAAGCCTTTTGGCATGAGTGCAAAGAGTAGTTTCATAAATAAAACTCAGTAAAATCACAGTACACTCCATTAATTCAAAAACACTTTTCGTCTACTTCAAAGGAACCCCCCCCCCTTTTTCTTAGCATAAAGATGGTGTTTCTTTGCTGCTTCAATGTTTTGCTCCTTGTAGTTGTCATAACTACATCCTCCAAGTATGTGATGGTAAGGGATGAGACGTCGAGTGACATTTGTGCTTCCACTCGACATAACTCAGACGTCATACAGCAATAAGCTCATAAATCTAACCTCAGAAGCACCCACCAGCAAAAATTCTGTGCAGGCACCCTACATACACCAACCTTACAAACACACACGTGGTGAACGACGTGGCCCTACACTGGTTCAACTGGATGGATGAATTTCATGGAAAGGTATGTGAAATAACCTAAATATTATCAACATTCCCTGAATTTACCTGCCTCACTCTACTTTGAGACATCAAATAATACCTGTTACCACTTCAATGAGTACCTAGCCCGTGGCAAGCACCCCTGGTGAGTTATCATCTCATTCTAACTCGGTACAGTCGGAGTAACAGTGGAGCAGCTATTACAGTGGGATTTTATCCATGAAGGAACTGAAGCTCCAAGAGGCTGTGTCACTTGCTGTAGCTCATGATGTTTACAGGTAGAGGAACTGGGATTCCAATTGAGGTCTAATCCAAAGCTCATGCCCTTTGCAT
Source organism: Sylvilagus floridanus (assembly GCA_949820135.1). Classification (NCBI taxonomy): domain Eukaryota; kingdom Metazoa; phylum Chordata; class Mammalia; order Lagomorpha; family Leporidae; genus Sylvilagus; species Sylvilagus floridanus. Next base: position 24,227,377 of record OX463237.1, read on the forward strand.
CACGAAATACTAACCCGAGACAACAATGTTTAGAAGACAGTTCAGCGCTCTATGTATTTTACATCCAGCTATGTAAAATTTCTTGTTTCTTAATGTACTAGGTCTTGTGATAGAAATAAGAGAGTAAGATCCCATTTTTAATCAATCTCAACCTGGACTTCCTTTTCCCTTTGCATTCTGGAGAATTTGAAACATGTGCAAATGCAGGCAAAACAGGGTCTACATCAAGGAGCTTGAGCAAGCTGCTGTTCGTGGTGATCTTGTTTGATTTATACTCCACCTGTTTTGCTGATACCTCTTCCTATATTCCTTGTCAGACTGTCTTAAAATACCACAACATATTTTCCTACAATAAGGACTGCTTTTTAGAAACCTAATAATAATGTCATTGTCACATCTAAAACAATTAACCGTAGTTTCTCAATAAACTAAAATAACCAGTCAGCATTCAAATTTCTAATTCTTTTGTAGATGAAATTGTTTATAGTTTGTCTCAGGATGAACATCAAGTCCATACACCAGTTGAGCAACCTTTTGAATTCCTATTAATTATAGTTAATGTGGATTTATAATAAAGTTTTCTTTATTAACTACTCTGTTTTTGCCACGTAAATAGGCAGCTGTTTGGAGTGTTGGTTCAGTTCCCAGCTGCTCAGCTTCTGATCCAGATCCCTGCTGCTATGCCTGGGAGGGCAACAGAGGATGGTTCATGTGTCTGGGCCTCTGCTACCCACCTGGGAGACCCCAGTGGAATTCTGAGTGCCTGGCTTTGGTCTGGCCCTGGCCTGCCAGTTGTGGTCATTCAGGGAGAGAACCAGCAGACAGAAGACCTCTTTCTCTCTGTCTCTGTAATTCTGCCTTTCAGATAATAAATCTTTAAAAAAATTAGGCATGTGTTTACTTTGACATGGAAATAGGTTTGTCATTTCAAAATGAGATTTCTAAGATTCACAAAGTAGAATTTTTGTTCATATTGAAATATTCTGGATAATTTTTTCAGAAATCCTCTATGCCACCTGTGTGGATATTCAGAGAATCTTCAAGATGGCAAGAAATTTCCCTGGCCCATTTTTACCATGATTACAAGTGTTATGTGAGTGACCAGTGAACAAAAAAAAATATGATCTTATTATATATAATTGTAATATTCCCAAGGTCTTTCCCTACATTTTTATTTAAATATTGTTGTTTGCTTTAGACTCTGTGTGCATGATAGAAAATTCTATTTAATATTCACAACTATGTTTTTATAGCAATAAGCTAAATTATAAACATTATACTTTTTTTTAAAAAAAGATTTCATTTATTTGAAAGTTAGAGTTACACACAGAGAGAAGGAGAGGCAGAGAGAGAGAGAGAGAGGTCTTCCATCCACTGGTTCACTCCCTAGTTGGCTGCAATGGCCAACGCTGAGCCAATCCAAAGCCAGGAGCCAGGAGCTTCCTCCAGGTCTTCCCACGTGGGTGCAGGGGCCCAAGCACTTGGGCCATCTTCTACTGCTTTCCCAGGCCATAGCAGAGAGCTAGATGGAAAGTGGAGTAGCCAGGACATGAACAAGGGATGCGGGCACTGTTGTCGGGGGCTTTACCCTCTACGCCACAGTGCTGGCCCCCCATTATACCTTTTAATTGACATTCTTGAATAAACTAAAACTGTCAATAATTAACTCATTTTATGAAAGAAGGAGCTGAAGCGAAATGAAGGGAATCAGTTTGCTCAACGACTCAGGGACATTGTCACGAACTCTAAAGAGTAAAACTGATCCTACTGTTGATGGCTGATAGGTGTCATCTTTTAGACAGTTGATTCCTGAAACAGTAAAAACTCCATAGCAAAGATTCTAGTGGGTTTCTTTGTGACTTTAAGTGAAAAATTAAACAGAAAAAAAGGTTTTAGAGTAAACAGGACTTGAATTGTCAAGAAAATCTTTGCATATTATATTAAAACAGCTTTTTTCATATTCTCCAGCTATATTTGAGCTCGTTAAAAGAGCTCTTCCACTTATGTCCCCTCTGTATCAAAGTATGGCGTTCTTTGGGTTATGTTTTATCTTCCTTATGCTTCCTTTTGAAATAAACATCATTCAGGAAATTGACAGAAGACCAGTACGAAACTGGGATTAAAATGTGGGGAAAGATTACTATTAACATGACATTATTCTAAATATAAACTGCTTATTCTGTCCAGGTGCTGTGCTAGATGCTTACAGACATGATAAATCCCCAACAGCCTTGCAACGGGATAAAATATAGCACTGAGGAGTGTGCAATCTGCAGTGGGTATGGGGTTTCTTATTAGGAAGATGGAAATGTTCCGAAATTTTAGACAGCGATGATGGCTGTACCACGCAGTGATTTATACTAAAAACCACTCGCTTGTACACTTCCAGAGGGTGGATTTTATGGTCGGTGAATTACATCTCGATAAAGCTGTTATTTATCAGGGCTAGCACTATGGTGCAGCAGGTTAAAGCCCTGGCCTGCAGCGCCAACATCCCATATGGGTGCCAGTTTGAGTCCCAGCGGCTCCACTTCCAACCCAGCTCCCTGCTAATGTGCCAGGAAAAGCAGTAGAGGATGGTCCAAGTCCTTGGGCTCTTGCACCCACATTGGAGACCCAGAAGAAGCTCCTGGCTCCTGGCTTCGGATCAGCTCAACTCCGGTCATTGTGGCCATTTGGGAGAGTGAACCAGTAAATGGAAGACCTCTCTACCTCTCTAACTCTTTCAAATAAATAAAATAAATCTTTTTTAAAAAAAAAAAAGCTGTTATTGGGGCTGGCGCTGTGGCGTAGCGAGTAAAGCCCCAGCCTGCAGTGCCCGGATCCCATATGGGTGCCGGTTCAAATCCCAGCTGCTCCACTTCCCATCCTGCTCTCTGCTATGGCCTGGGAAAGCAGTATAAGATGGCCCAAGTGCTTGGGCCCCTGAACCCACTTGGGAGACCCAGAAGAAGCTTCTGGCTCCTGCCTTCGGATTGGCTCAGCTCTGGCCGTTGTGGCCATCTGGGGAGTAAACCAGCAGATGGAAGACCTCTCTCCCTCTCTCTCTCCCTCTCTCTCCTTCTCTCTCTCTCTCAGGTATCAGACCCCATTTAGCCCAAATATCCTGAAGAACACAGGTGTGTATTCAGGCATATGCAGAGTTAACAAAATTCATCCCATAACCCTCCTACACAGAGGGTCCTTTCCTAAGGTCTAGGAAAGTTTAGGACCATCAGCTCTGTCCATTCTCACCCCCCATCCTAACACTATTTCATCTTCCAGGGCTTTCAACATTCTTCCCCCATTGTTCTCTTTCTTACATGTTTCTATTCTCATCATCCTAAATTGTCCTTACAATACTGCAAATAGGCTGGTTACTGTTCTCACCCAGCCCACCAGTTTCCCAAGTACACGGTCAGCTAAGAGATGAACACAAGGGCAAGGTAAAAGTTCTTCCCTTCAAGCCCCCAAAAATGTCTCTGGGTAGAGGAGTAAGGGTAGGGGCAAGAGAATGCATTTCTCAAATTGGTCTTTCCTTAGCTTGCTTCCAAACGAGCAAATAAACTACTCTCTGCTGTTCCCTTGGCTGTTCCACCTCTGCCCTCTCCCTAGGAGAGAACAGGCATGTAGAAGCTGCCCTGTGTTGAGGGTGACTGCAATGTCACCCTCACAGCAGGCTGGTAAGAGGTGGCCTTTGTCTTTCTAATCCCATATAGCCTCTTGTGTGGAGCTCCAAAATTATGTTCTCTTCTCAACACATTGCTATACCACATCTCTGACACTAATTCTTTATTTCTCCTTTAGGTAATTAATTCTACTCTCTCAATTCCATTCATTTCTGCCAGTTCGCAATCATGTTCTGCCCCCTGTGGATTTGGGTTAACATCTGTTAAACCCTGAACTATAAGGCCATTCCCTAAATAGTGCATTTCACATTTTGCAAAGCAAACTGTGACAATATTACATATAAATTTCTACTGCTCAGTCCATGTTTTCAGCTATAAGTGCTTTAGGACAGTGAAATACAGAACGATGCCACACTACATTATTAAATATAACATAAGTACTCTAACTTACAAGAGTCAAAAGCTTTAAAAATATAAGATTTGTATTTCTTCAATTTGGATTTTAAAGAAAGCCTTATAGAGACTTGAAAAAAAATATGAGCTATGGACATAAAAATTTAAATAAAACTAGTATGTCACTCAGGATTTAAATTTCCTTAAGGTGTTACTGCTCATTGAGGTTGGACATACTGACAACATTAAGAGAATAAAAAGTATCAGAAGAGTTTATGTTGGTTTGTAAAAGCTGAGAAACATTCTGCTTATCCAGCTTTCTGAAAGTTTGATCTAAAACTATGTGATTCTCTGGGAAAATTAAAACCAGCTTTTTATAATAAATTAATTAATATTTGGATGATGTTTCTGACATTCTCAGAGTACTAAAAAGGAAAGATGCATGTTCTTTGAAGGTTCCCTTAAACTGTTTGAATTCAGGAAAAAATATTCCCATTTTGAACCTTTTGAAATGTGTTCTACTCCTATCTCTCTTTATCCAATTTTGCACACAGCTGTCTGCTGTACTTTTCAGAATCATGCCAGATGCTGGGTTCATCAAGCAAAAGCAGGAAAACAATGCTACGAAAGCAATTAGCAGCACTGGGGCTGCGGCGAGGCTCATATTAAAATGTGATAACACTGTTCTAGTGGGAATTTCGACACTGCTTGGTTTCTGACATTTCTCTGCTGCCAGGCAGGCAGGCTGTGAGGAAGGGCACTGTGATGGAGGAGGTAACTTCCTGGCATTTATTTCTGGAGTAAATGAAGGATTCACTAAGTTGGAACTCTCCCAGGGCTTTCAGGATGGACGTGGCCGCCATGCTATTTGGATGCCACTGGTTCCCATTGGCCTCCAACAGCTTGAGGAATGAAACCTGCAATGGGTCCGGTTCTGCACACTCACACAGCCATGCCCCCTGCAGACGGCAGAGGCAAGAGTCTCTTGTTGCTAAAAAGAAGGGCAGGGGGCACCCAGCAGGGTGAAGGTTAATTAAACACTTCACTAACTTTCCTCAGGCAGGGCGAATGCCACTCCGTGGAGAAGCTTAACGCAGAAGAGGCAGAAGGAAACGACACTGTGGACACATTTCAGAACACTGTGCAGGGGCAGAGGGGACTCACCTTGGGGCTGGAAGTCCCAGTAGTACCTGAAATACAAGGGAAAAGGTGGCGATGAGTCAAATTTGCACTGCTCTTGCACCAAGTCCAGAAAGCATGCTATAAAGCTGACTTTGAGAAAAGCAAACAGAATCATCCCTGAGATTTCCAAGCATCTCAAAAGCTTAACAGCTGCAGCTCCTTAGGTAATTTTGACATGAGACAGAGAATGGTCCCAAGACAGAACATTGGCCCAAGTTTTCTCACCAGAAGGGCATCGTCTGTGAGCAGGATGGTTCTTTGTTGTGACAACCTGTCCATTCCCAACCCTGGTCCTGAGCATCAGGTAGCAGTGGCACCCCGAGTTGTTATGACAACCAAATCCCACCACCACCGCCAACACACCCTCAAGCACCTGTGACATGTGCCGTCTGCATTTTCCAGGTGAAGCATGAACAGCGAACCCAAGGCTGCCTAACAGTTTCACGTCTGCGGAAAGTAGAAGGCTCCTGCAGTCCACCGCACCCCCCTTCTCCTCCCTTATTTTGGGAAATGATGGGCAAAACTGATAACTCCTGACGTCTTTAATGAAATGGCAGTGGTGAAAAGGATCATTTGTAAGTCACTCTTTGCAACCTAACTTTCATTTTTCCCCACAGAAACAAGGCTAAGCACGGTGGTTACCCACAAAGGTCTATTATCCTTTGGATGCCATTTCCTCCTGCCTTTACAGGAACCTTGCATTATCCTCTATTGATCTTCCTCTCATAAATATTCAACCTCTTCCTCTCAACCTGGCCCTTCCCCTGCACATTTATACTCATATAAAAATAAAGTGAACCCTCCCTTACCCGCTTCACACCCCTACACCTGCTGTCCTGATTCCTCTCACACCACAGTGCGTGGTCTGCACTTGCTCATTTTATTCCCTCCCTGTACACTCCCTCTTCCACACACTCAAGCACGTTCACACTCTCTCCACCTTAACTCCTGCTATGGACATAAAGACGTCCATGCTACTAAACAGTTGGGTATCTTCTGCTGTCTCACCCTGACCTCTCAAGGGTGTATATATGCTTCTGAGCATTTTTTTCCTAGAGAGAGAGAGAGTCTATAGTGTTTAACAAGTTCTTAAAATGGTCCAAAACCCAAGGGGGCGATGCATAGATGTTAGTGGTGTGTTTTAAAGTACATCCACGACTGACATTAGATCTGGCTGCTACCTGGGGGACATCAGCCCTATGAGATGCAAATTCAGAAATGAAGAGGAAGGAGATCAGTGGGGAGGAAGTCACCATTTCCCAGAAATTAATTTGGGGGAAAAATTCGAGCTAGGGAAGGGAAGGTGGAGAACAAATCTGATGACTGTGTTCTCTTCCACCAGAACAGTTCTGAGCTGGGAATCAGCTGTAGGGAAATGTAAGATTCTTGGCTTAAAGGATAGAAAGTCTAGGACAGCTTTGACATCTGCAGTGGAAAAAGGGGAGAGGGGAGGCTCAGAGGAAGGGCTAGGAAAAGGAAAGCTTCAACAGTCCACGTCAGTGTAAGAAGCCGACTGACACTGAGACAAGTCATGCTCAACAGCACGGTGGGTCAGGCTCCACCCAGCAGACAGTGCAGCTTCCCATGTATCTGGCCACAGTAAAGTTTTCTGTGGAACTCATTTCTGGAAAGCATAGCTAATCAAGCTTACCATTAAAGGGGTGAGGACTTTTCCATCTTCTCTTGAGGCACTGCCCTAACCTCCAGTTCCAATCATTACCCAATGTAAATAGAAATTAAGGTGTGAACATGCACACACATTCACACACACCCCACACACAAGCACACACTATACAAACACACCATATACACACATATCACACATGCCCCATATACAAGCACACACACACATCACATACAACATGCAATATATACACATCACAAATGCACACCATACACACACGTCACATACACATGCATACACATGCACATTCCACACACACCATACACATACACACACAACCAAACACATCACTCTTTCTTCCAAAATGTTAGTGACGGCAGCAGCAGATCCTTTGCTCATCAACATTGTCCTCGGTTACCTGCCCAGGAAAACTGAAAATCAGGTTGCAGAGAGACTCCTGAACAAAGGCCAGCTCCAGGAGATTGCTGACAAGGCAAAATCTATGACTGATCTCAGCCTCTTATGTGCCCTCCTCTTCCGGGATCCCCACTCCAACTAACTCTTATTTTTAGCTCCCTTCCTACCTACTATAAAGTGTCCTGGTTTCCTGATTTCCCCTGTTAGTCAAGAAGAAAGATGGTCTTAAAACTTCATGTATACTAACAGTAATGCTTCTACTATTTGGGGTGTGAACCAGCAGATGGAAGATCTGTCTCTCCTCTCTCTGTCACTCTGCCTTTAAAACAAATAAACCTTAGAAAAATAAAGAATATTGCTTCTGCCAACAGTGGCTATATCCTAAGATATCTGATTATAGAGAAAGAATTTAACAGTATCAAATAAAGTAGCAGTTTTGTCTAGTTGAAATTAAATAGCAGATTTCCTTTATTCTTAATAGTACTGTAATTAAAAATTTCTGTCAAAATTTCAGTTATAAGATGAACTGGTTCAGGCTGGTGCTGTGGCACAGTGGATTAATGCACCACCTGCAGCACCAACATCCCATATAGGTGCCGGTTCAAGTAAGTCCTGGCTGCTCCACTTATGATCCAGCTCCTTACTAATGCGCCTGGGGAAGCAGTGGAAGATGGCCAAGTGCTTGGGCCCCTGCACCTGTGTGGGAGACTGTGAAGAAGCTCCTGGCTCCTGGCTTTGGATCGGTCTAGCTCTGACCATGGTGGCTATTTGGGGAGTGAACCAGTGGATGGAAGATCTTTTTCTCTGTCTCTCCTTCTCTAACTCTATCTCCCAAATAAATAAATAAATAAAATATTTTTTAAAAAAGTAATTATATGAGATGACAGATGACTTGATTATGGTAATCATCTCACAATGTATACCTATACCAAATCATATTTTATATATATACAATTTTATTTATTATAAAAAATTCTATCAATAAAAACCATGAGAAGGAATTAGAGGTAAAGACACATCTCTACCCCACAGCTCACAGAGGATACCACTTTTTCAAAAGATTTATTTATTTCCTTCTTTGTATACACTGGTTCATTTATTTTACAGAGAGAGAAGGAGACACACACAGAGAGAGAGAAAGAGGGAGGGAGAGATCTTCCATCTGCTGGTTCTCTCCTCAGATGGCCACAATGGCTGGGGCTGGGCCAGGCTGAAGCCAGGAGCCAGGAGCTTCTTCTGGTCTCCCACATGGGTGCAGGGGCCCAAGGACTTCCTAGGCACATTAGCAGGGAGCTGTGTCAAAAGCAGAGCAGCCTGGACTCCAACCAGCCCTCTGATACAGGATGCTGGCATTGCAAGCAGTGGTCTAACCCACTGAGCCACAGCATGGGCTCCCGGGGACACTTTAAAAAGGAAAGTGCAAGAGGTGACATCGTCTCTCAGAGGAGAGCACCATGGATGATTCTCTGGGGGACAGCTCCAAGGTCTCAGTCTTATCTTGCTAAACATATCTTATGGAGGCCCTTCCTCACCTCCGTGAAGGCTACTGCACGCAGGATGACTCTATTCTTCAGAACCATTTAGTCAAATCCTGCCAACAGCTTCCAGTGCTCACCCTCTGAAAGTAATTCTCATTTAGCCAGAGTCTCCAACAAGTCTGCAACTGGAAAATTTAAACCGAAATACAAAGACCACAAGAGAAGCACACAGAAGGAAAAGCCCATGCTTGCGCACACAGGGCTGGTTATCCTAAAGGCCTCTGAGAATCCCCTATTGGGCCTGTGAAAATAGATAACGAACACTTCTTTAATCTTCTCTTTGAAGCCTCGGCTTCCATAGGAAAGGGAGGCCATCACTCCTCTGCAATACTCACACTCCACATCATGTGTCCATGCCAATGGCACTGGGCACAGGGCCTGCGGGGAGGAAGCCGGAGCCGCGAGATGCCGCTGCCGTCTTGTCTTGTCCAGGCGGCGCGAGCCTCTCTTGGCTCAAACAGAAGAGCAACGTTTTCTCCACGCGGAGCCGGCTCTGCTGAACCGAGCCCGGAAACTTTAGGACTTCGGTCTGTGTGAGCCAAAGTCCATTACTTTTTTTTTTTTTTTAAACGTAAGGATGTTTAAATTGAACTTTAGTTTGGGGAAAGGCTCAGCAAATAAGTCGCGTGCGGGAGATCTTGGCGAGAGGCAGGCGCCACGGTCGGCTGAAGGTGGTGCCGGGCGCCGCTCGCAGCACGTCCCGATACTAACCCACAGCCCTCGCACCATAACCCTGCTGTGAAGCCCGTTTCCTAAATGGGGGAACTGAGGGGTCAAGAGATGAAATAACTGGCCCTGGCCAGTAAATGAGGCAGACAAGTCTCTGATTCCAGCAACTGCTCTTAGGACAGGCACTCTAACAAGAAAATAGGGAGGAGTGTCTTGAAAACACAACCCAACAGAAACACTCCTCAGAACTGACTCTCCGAAGACATGCTTCTGCTCTGAAAGAATTCCGTCTCTTAGCAAGCAGCTGCTGAGTGTCTTCTGTGGCACACCCTTCGCTGATCGGCTGGGGTCAGTGACTAGAATAGACATGCTCCATCCACAGGTAATACTTCAGTATCTTCCGACTGCAAACACCTTGTTCTGGGATTGCCACCTGAAACTCACAGAATACATTACTAGGCTCTGCTGGGATGGGGCGACTGACTCTAAATCATTAGTTTGGTGGAGTGGTATCAAATTCTCAGCCATGGAATTAATCAAAGAAAATGGCCATTGGTATTAAAGTAATCAGAGTTTTAAACCGCTCCAGCTAAATAAATAGATCCTGGTGAACTAGGTAAGACACAAACTATAACTGTCTTCGTATTGTTGGATGTGCCTAAGAAGGAAAACGAATTCCATTTCCTAGTGATAAAATAATTAACACACTCAACACATGCTAGGCGCTGTGCTATAGATACCTTTCACATGTATTATTTTATTTAATCTTCATTAGCAACCCTAGGAAGTCGGTGCTATTATTATCTCCATTGTACAGAGAAGAAAATCAAACCTGAAGAAACTCCTTGCCCAAGATCATGTAGCTATTATGTAGCAGAACCAAAATTTGTTTCCAGGTCTGCTTGGTTCAAGGGCTCAAGCTCTTAAATTCCGTGTTAACTGCTTTCCTACCAGCTGCAATACAGAAAGTACATCTAAGTAGTTAATGGAAGGTGCAATTACTTTTCTAGATGGCCTGTTGATATTGGGCTGTGGTTAGATCAGAAGTCTTTAGCTTGGAGTTCATAGCTGGGCTTCATGGGATTCATAAACTCCCTAAAACTGAGTTAAAAGTAATACATGTGGGGCCGGCATTGTGGCATAGCAGGTAAAGCCAACACCTCTGATGCCAGCATCCCATACTGCAGCCAGTTTGAGTCCCAACCACTCCACCTCTGATCCAGCTTCCTGCTGATGGGCTGGGAAAGCAGAAGATGGCCCACGTGCTTGGGCCCCTGCACCCACCTGGGAAACCTGGAGGAAGCTCCTGGCTCTTGGCTTCAGCCTGGCCCAGCCCTAGCCATTTAGGGAGTGAACCAGCAGATGGAAGAGAGCGCGCTCTGTGTGTGTGTGTGTGTGTGTATATATCTATATATCTTTATATATGTATCTATATACATAGATATATATACATATGTGTATATATACATAGATATATACACATATGCATATATATACATACATACATTATACATAACTATATATATATATAACTCTTTCAAATAAATAAATAAATCTTTTAAAAAAGTAATACATATTTTCTTAACCCTTGAAGAGTACACAGACTTCATTAGTGTCTGTAACTCCCCTCCCTCCACTATTACCCACCAAAAATAAGACCCACTGGGTTAGATGAATAGGGTTGTAATGACATTATAAAAACTAGCTATTCAGAAAGGCCGACATCTGGGATGTTATGAATCTAGAACATCTAGATGAAGTGGTTTTTTGTATTAAAGTGTTATTTAATCCATATGAAATTCTAAGACACAGGTAAACCACCTGCTGAACAAAATCAAATCCTTTCTTGGAGATTTAAGGAACTTCATTCTTGTATGTAAGCAGCGGTCCTCTGATGTTTGCAATCCTCAGAGTCCCAAGAGGGAGTCTTCTATCTCCCTCTTGGCCATCTCTGTTCCGTGGTAGTGACTGTCTCCAATCAGACTGCAAGACTAACACTGAAGTGTTGCTCTGGCATCAAAAATGGAATCTTAGGATTCATATGGACACCTAGTTGAGCAAGGTTTCAACAGCAAGTTAGTAAGACTAGGAAAACCCCTTGCAGTTGACCTTGAGCAGTGAGCCACATAGCAGGGGCAGATTTATGCCCAAGGAAATGCGTTGGTGAGCAGTGGTAAGCGCTTGTCTACTGTAGCTATTCCTGTAACCTCTTTTCTCCCTTGGAAAGATTCCCATTGGTTTTGGGAATTCTCTGTCTACTACCAGTATCCCATTTAGTGCCTTGCAGGAGTGGGCAAGTGACAAAGGGTAATTTGGCCAGTGACACCCAAGAACAGAAATGGGAAAAGAGCACCATCTGGTGGAAGTCTCTGGTGGAAGCGTCAGGGGACTGGGACCCAGGGGTCCCCACGTCAGTCTTAGAACAGTTGGGCAGCAAAGGGAAGGTCCTCAGAGGGGAGCTGGTGCCTCATCCAATCTTACTTCCTTCAATGTCATCAAAAGTACAACACCTAGTGCCTGCCTACAAAGAGCTTCTAATCTAGTTAAAATAGGAGATACCGCTATATAGATAGATGACAATCTAATAAGAGAGTACACAACAAATACAAGTACTATGGTAACAACAGACAAGATGCATGCAACTCAATTAATATAAGCACCTGTGGAGAGCTGGCGCTGTGGCACAGCTGGTAAAGCCACTGCCTGCATTGCTGGCCTCCTATATGGGCGCAAGTTCAAGTTCCGGCTGCTCCACTTCTGATCCAGCTCTCTGCTATGGCCTGGGAAAGCAGTGGAAGATGGCCCAAGTCCTTGGGCCCCGGCACCCACATGGGAGACCCAGAAGAAGCTCCTGGCTCCTGCCTTCAGATCGGTGCAGCTCTGTCTTTTGCAGCCAATTGAAGAGTAAACCAACGGATGGAAGAGCTCTTTCTCTCCTCTCTCTCTCTCCCTCTCCCCCTCTCTCCCTCTCCTCTCTCTGTGTAACTCTGACTTTCAAATAAATAAATAAGTCTTTAAAATATATATGTGTATATATTTTATATTATATAAATATATTATATATTTTATTATTATATATGAACACCTGTGATAAGAAGCTCCTGGAGTTGTTTGGAGGATGTGATATTTCTGTGGTCTTGAGTCTACTTCCATAAATTTTAGAAACACACCCTGATAAACAACACAGTGTTCTCCTACTTACAAAATACAATGGTCACAACTAAATTTTTACTAAATAATTAACAAGCAACAGTATAATCCACGATTCTTCTCCAAAATGTATTAAATGCATTCTCAGGTAATAAAAAAAAATTTAAATTTAAAATAGATGTTAAATAAGACCATATCACCGCTAGAGTCTTCTGTGACCCTTTTGCTACTTGGAATCGCTGCTATGGTCAATCGAACATCCATTCTGGATAAGAACAGTGAGAAAACCTGGGAGCTCCTCTTCACTAGCCAGCTTTCCCGCTGCAAGTCTGGAGACCGACGTGCTAACATTCCTGCCCCTACTTCCCAGACTGAGGACAGTCCCTTCACTGTACAGTCTCAGTTGTATGTCTACATAATCCCCATACTCCCTGCAGATAATAGGAAACCAATTGTAACTCAATGAATGAATAAAAAAGCAAAAACGCTAGGTACATTGTAGCAAAATAAAAGACTCCAAATGTTGGGTCAGAATTTAGACTTTTTTTTTTTCAGTAGGAAATAAAAGGAGTCATGGAAAGGTCTGATTGTTTGTCTGCTTGTTTCTAAGGATAAAGACTGATGTCCACTGTGATTAAATCCAGCAGACTCGCAATGTGGATGGAAGGAGAAGGATGGGCGTCAGTTTAAGAAGCTGCCGAGAGGGGACAAGAGACGCGATGACGGACTTGGAGACAGGCTAGGAGCAGGGCGAAAGGACAGGCAGAGACACCTTTGGCTCCAGACTAGCACAAGGGGGAAAACCAGGTCATGCAGGGAGAGAGCCCTAACCGATCACTGTCTCTTACACTGCTGTCATTTGTGTCACTACTGAGGCTTGGAGATCTGATTTTGTTTTATTTTTTGCTTTCTGCAGATTAATAGCTACTCTTCGATCATGGAGACTCTTGGCTACCTGATTAGCAGATAACTGAGAGCTGTGTGGCTGTGACTGTGGTCTGCCTACACACTGAATTTTACAGCTGGAAGGACACTTCCGGTTGTTCAGGCCTCACTTTACAGATGAGAAAAATGAAGTGCAAAGAGGCTATCCATCCCCACCACAGAAATCAGAGTCCACAGTGTGGAACCCCCACGGCTGATCTTGTGCTGCATTGGGGACAGATTCAAAAGTGCCAGAATCATTTGAAAGTGGGTTGGTGTCTATGTAAATATTTTAAACTTCCTTGGACAAATTATTTTCAACTCTCATGCCTTTGAGCTTTGTCTGGTTATGAACATGGTCACGTATTCCCTGAGGAACAAGTGTTACACAGAACATGCCAAGGTAGACCAGTTATTTGAGCTCACCCAGGCAAGACATCAGTGTGCCAGCACATCCGCCATAGCTCAGGCTATGAGAATGGCATTCACGCTCTCAGTAATGGTGAGACAAATATATCTCCACTATCTGCAAACATTCTGTGAGGGATTAAGTGCACAGAAACACAAATGGTAGATCAGTTTGCCTAAAACAGGAAAACAGTGTGAAGTGGCAATCCTGGCCCAGAGCACACAAATGGTCAAAACCAGGACTGGGAGAACCCAGGTCTGTACAGTGCCAGAATCTGTCTTTGCACCTACAGATAAGGAATGCTGAAGGAGGATTTGATCACATAGTAGATGCACGGCAGGGGACGGGGAGGGCCACAGAGAGGCCAGGCCCATTGGTAGAGCAGGTGACAGACGCCCAGCCTAGCACTCAAAGCACATATGTTTGAGGGTGGGGCAGGACGCCGAACAGGTTCCAACCTGAGAGCCGGTCTTCTCTTGTGATGTAGGCTGTGATGTCGTGCAAAGCACAGGAGGTGACATGATGAGGTAAAGACCAATAAAGGTTTGGAGAGAAATAACATTGAAGGAAGCTGGAAAGGTTACTGACATGAGGCACATAAACTCACTGCTGAGTCTCACTTGGGGTTTGGCTGCAGTCAGAGAGTAAGAATGTAATTGTAGGGTTTTTCTCTAGCACTGATGAGCTGCCCAGGTACCAAGAGCAGAGAAATTAGCCAGTTGAGTTGATCCATGGTTAATATTTGTCCAGGCTTTTTGGATGAAAGGACAGAAGACTGCAGGGACAAGGCCATGGGATTTAGATTCACCAGGGAAGAAACCAGTGGCCAAAGACCTGACTACAGGGCCTGCGTGTATCAGACATTTAATAATCAGTTAAAATGTTCAAAATCGGGAGATATCATGGTTACACTCTTCCCCCTCAGGAGTATAATGGTCTTTCGCGCCATAAATCCCAAGCCTCTCCTACTCCTGTGCTTCCGGTTTCAATGGATGGCATCACCATCCACCCAACTACAACCTAGGAATCATTTCTTTGTGTCTCTACTTATTCTTTCTTTTTTAAAGATTTATTTATTTTAAAGGCAGATTTACAGATAGGCAGAGGCAACGAGAGAGAGGTCTTCCATCTGCTGGTTCACTCCCAAGATGGCTGCAACAGCCGGAGCTGCACTGACCCAAAGCCAGGAGCTTCTTCTGGGTCTCCCATGAGGGTGCAGCAGTCCAAGGACTTGGGCCATCTTCCACTGCTTTCCCAGGCCATATCAGAGAGCTGGACTGGAAGTGGTGCACCAGAACCCAAACTGGCACCCATATGGAATACCGACACTGCAGGCAGTGGTTTTACCTGCTATGCCACATCACCGGCCCCTTTATGTCTTTCTCTATCACTGTGTATATCCCATCAATCGCCGAGAACCTGTAGATTCTATTCCCTTCAGAATCTGTTTAATCTCTCTGTCCTCCACGCCTGCAGATGTTGACTTCATTCCAGCCCTCAAGACACTTCCTACAGATCAGTGGGCCCAGGCTCTGAAGAGTCCACCTGCCATCACCTGTCACTCAGATCCACCCTCCGTGGTGCTGATGGAAGTAGCACAGAGGCCATGATGAACAAAGGCTTTGTAGGCAGGTCTGGGCTGGAGGCCCAGCTCCTCCGTTTTCTGGCTGTGAGACATTGACTTCAGCCTGTGTTTCTTTATCTTTAAGATGGAAACAAGAACCATACCTACCTCACATGGTCCTTGGGAGGACTGGCAGAGGTACTGCACATAAAGAACACAGCGTGGGCCTGGCACTTGGCTAGCCTCCAGGAAACAGCATGCACATCACATGCACCATCACTGCTTTACTGACCCACAAGGCAAACCCAGTCTTACTGCCTTGCTAAAACCCATCAGTGACTTTCCCCAGCCCTCCGGGGAGCGCTGCTCCTGCTCTGCTCCTGCTCTCACGTGCTGCTGCTCCTTCTGCCAGCACACCTTTGCTTCCACGCCCCCTTCCTGTCCTTCAAGGTTCAGCTCAGTCTCCCACCTGTGCACACCTCTCGGTAACATCTACAAGGCTGCACTGTCATCCTCACATCTCATGACACCACTGAGCCTCCAGGGGAAGCAGTACAGAACCCGTGATCGATGCCTGCTTGCTAACTCTGCAAATACAGATGAGAACAGCAAGGGCTGAGTCTGCTGTGAGCAGAGCACAGAGTGCGTAGCAAGGAGTGGGGGAGACAAGGCTAGAGGAGCAGGCAGAGGACAAGGCGCTCCAAGCGATGCTGCGGGGTATGGATTTTACTCCGGAGAACATGGAGACGGTATGCCTTCATTTTCCTCTGCATTACACACCAAGGCAAGAGGGAAAGAAGGAGAGAGAATCAAAGAAAGGGAAGAAGAGAGAGAAAAACAAGAAAGATTTGTTCAACTGAAACCTCCATCCAAGTGAAGAAAATTCTCCCCCACAGCCTGGCTTCAAAGACAAACCACAAAATGACTGACAAAAATATACATCAAAAGATACGACTGAATACACACCACAGTGGCAAGAGTCCAATATATAAATATAATCAATTTGTTTCCTCATTAAAAGCTTTCACGAAGAAAATGATTTAATACAAATGCTAAAGCTACTGACACAGATTAATTGAAAAATAACAACAGAGTCCTAATTAAAGACATAATATTATTTCACTCATTCACACTGTGCCAAAATCTGAATAAATAAAAACAGAATGCAGAAAAAAAGCAGGTTTCTATGAGTAACCAGTCTAACAACCACAAGGAATTACTGAAATGTGTACACATTCTTCCAGTTAAGAACTGAAATGTACACAGAAACTGAGAAATCACTTTGAACTCATGTTTCAGTTTTCCTAAATGCATATAATCTACTTACTCTAGATTACTGCTTTTGCCTTCTATCTTTTTTCCTAATTTTATCAGATTCTATACCAAAGTCGTGTTTTCTCCAATTTATTTCACTGTAAAAAACCTACAGCAGTCAAACTCTTACAAATATGAAAGGAGTGGAATATGATTTCAAGGCTAATGACAAGGCAACCAGTTTTTTTTTTTTTTTCTTTTCACTTGAGAGGCAGAGAGACAGACAGACGGACAAACTCCCATATGCTGATTCACTCCCCAAATGCCCACAAAGGCCAGTGCTGCGCCCAGCTAAAGCTGGGAGCCAGCAACTCAACGCAGTCATCTCATGTGGGTGACAGGAACTTAATTACTTGAGCCATCATCTGCTGCCTTCTAGGATTTGCATTAATAGGAAGCCGGAGTCAGGAGTTAGGGCCGGCTATGGAACCCAGGCACCCCACTCTCAACTGCTGTGAGACCTGGATGTTCCGGCACGGGTCGGGCTCCTCACAGTTCTTGTGCAATGAACCAGTCGATCCCAGGCCCTTCCTAGGGCCAGGATTTCCAGTTCTCTACTTTGACGGATTCTCCAGCAACAGAATCATCCTAAGATGCTGCCAGGCCATCGAGAAGCACAAAGCACAGCCCGTGAACCTATGCCCCGCCTCCCTAGGAGCTAATTAGGCTGAAATGTTGTCAGCTACTGGCAGTTCTCAAGCCCTGTTTCAGTCATCCCAGTTATACCAGGAGAATCCTCACCAGCATGCCTCCCAGCCTCCACTCACACTACTCCGTAAAAACGCTTTTCTGAAAACCAAATTAGCCTCTTGCTTCCAAAAACAAACAAACAAGGTATCCTGATAAAGACTTATACATGCTTTCCTGATCTTAAGACTCTCTTGGCGCTCTATCAAAACACAAACTCCCAGGTACACCCCAGGCCTAGTGAATTCGCATCTCCAGGGCAGGGGCCTAGCAATCTGTATTTTTAAAACAAAATTCCCCAGGTAACTCAAGTGGTGGGACGAGGCTGGACAACACTATAAAGAAAACAAATATTTTACCAACGGTTGCCTGTTAAGAAAATTCTAGACAGGCAGCCCCCAGTTTAAGTACGGACCAGTTCCTGAAGTTCATTTCCAATTGTTCGGAACTTAGACTAGTTTCCCTGTTGAAACAAAGTAATGGATGGTGACAAACTGTCTAGGCCAGCTTCAAAAATCTATGAAATGTTGTTAAATATCTAAATAATAGTAAATACAGTCTTTAATGTACAAATCAATCACATTTCAAAAGTTGAAGCATAAAGCCAGCCATTTAGAATGTCTCTTCTCATAAAGTTCTGAAAAGTGGTTTGATCACCAAATTGTGTATATCACCTACATGCAGAACTTTGCATACAATTACACCTCAATAAAGCTGGAAAATAAAACAAGGTGCAGGAGATCTGTCTTCCTTCTCTGGGCAGAGAACATGAGCAACTCTGACATTGTTATCTCTCCCTGCTTTGCAACCATCTCCTGCCTCCTGGAGCCCTCAGTCTTGGTGCCAAAGACCTATGTGCTGTCCACAGCCACCTGCTAGCGTACCCCTCCTCAGCTCTCTTCTGCTTCACCTATCTATCCTGCTTTACCCACTCCCCCAATTACCTACCTGTCTTCCCCAACCCAGTTAACACTTCATTTCTATTACTTGCTTCTATCCCATCTTTTTAGACAGAGCTCTCATTATTCCCTTCTACCCACTACATAGAAATCATCCTTTGGTTTCCAAACACACCTACGATTCATCTTCTCCACATATTTGTACGTGGCACTTTTATATGCAAAGTGGCTCAGCAAAAACCCACTCCTTTCAACCCATGATGCCAACTCACCCATGAAGGTGTCCCATAGCCCACCAACCAGAAGTGACTCCCTTTTCTGGGCTTTCACAGTACTTCTATCTATGTGGACCTCTTCTAATGCTTTTACCATAATATATCTTGAATTAGTTATTTGTATAAGCTTTTTAAATGTTGCCCATCCAGTTGTCAGGTCCTTGGGAATACTCGTTGGGCATCTGCTATGTGGTGTGTATTGCGTTAGGCTCTATGTACAAAACAATAACCCTACAGGTGAGTATATTATATAATCATTTGACTTGTCTTGCTCAAAACTATGGGACCTAAGTCATTTTCACCACAAAAATGTTTTGCACATAGTATAGGCTCAATAAACACTTGTTGAACCTATTAATGAGTGAATGAATAAAGTGGCACTATTTTTATGAAGAAATTGACCCTCAATACGAGTGCTTGCCCAACAAACTTCCAGGGTTGAAATCTCAATTCCAGAACCCCAAGAGCTGTGTAACCCTCAGCAAGCTGATCCCCATTGTCCTCAGCCACTGGATTACAACAGCAGCCACCTCCCATACCTGTTTTGAGGATGAGACAACTGTAAAGTCCTTGGCACTGGGTTGACGTGGTACATGAGTGATGAATGCTAACGGTGACTGCTATTCCGAAGTTGCAGAAGCAACAGTCTCAGAAGCCCCCAATCTTCCTGAGGAAAATGATCCTCTGTTATTTTTTTGATGTATTTATTTTATTTGAAAGGCAGAGTTACAGAGAGGTAGAGACAGGGAGAAAGGACTTCCATCCGTTGGTTCACTCCCCAGATGGCTGCAATGGCCAGAGCTATGCCGATCCAAAGCCAGGAGCCAGGAGCTTCTTCTGGGTCTCCCAGGTGGGTGCAGAGGCCCAAGGACCTGAGCCATCTTCTACTGCTATTCCAGGCCATAGCAGAGAGCTGGATCAGAAGTGGAGCAGCTGGGACTGGAACCAGCGCCCATATGGGATGCCAACACTGCAGGCAGCAGCTTTATCTGCTATGCCACAGCGCCGGCCCCCCTCTGTTACTTTTATAAGCCTCAGTGTCCTAGCACTAGCCATACCGGTGGCTCCCCAAGCATACCGGCTATTGAATGCCCTCAGCGCACCATTTTAACCAAAAGTTCAAAGGAAACCATTGACAAGGACTAATGTCGCTGAACTGTCCAGGTGAACTTGTGTATTTTAAAAGAGAATCTTGGGCCTAAGAACTGTCTCAATGGTGAAACTCCAGGCATGCAACAAACTGAAATCAAACACTTTAGGCCTTCTAGACAAGACATCTGTGGGCCACGGGCTCCATGCTGGCTCTATTCATGAGACCGGTCCCTCGGCGGCCCAGGCACTCCTTGAAAAATACGGATACAAGCTCTGTGACACTGTTTCCTTCACCTGGCTGTGTGCCCACCATAGACAAATGGCCAATACATATTTGTTAAGTAAATGAACTGCTTCCGGTCTGTGATCCTCACTCTGCTTTTAGTTGACTCCGTTTCTCTTTATGATCAACATAAAAATCAATCACGGTGACTGATGTTTTGAGGAGGAAGTGAACGGTTTACTCAAGCACTGTCACTTGGGGAAAGTGGTCCGACACATACAAATGTTTTACTGAGCAGACACAGAGAGTGTAGATAATCCTTGTCTAAAGAAGGATCCGTCCTGTGTCGGCTCAGTGCGGTTCAAAGGGACAACAGCTAAGAAATGGAAGTTGTTCTCAGTCAGTGATACCTCATCTGATGAAGACCTTGAGAGTGAACTTCCTTTAGTTTTTTTTTTTTTTTAAGCATATTTTAGAAAAATCATCAATTACTCAAAGGACTGCTGTATTTCAAATGGCTCAAAAATGACTTCACTTCTGTGCGCCTGTGTTTAGGCATAGCATAAAACACCTCTGAATACAGCTGTTTATTTGCACAGATGTGACCCAGGCCAGGCTGCAAAATTAAAGCCCGAACCCCTCTTTCCACGTCTCTCCTCCATTCAGTGCCAGCTCCTGGAAATCAAACACCTTTCGGCCTAAATCTCTGGTCCTTGTTAAGACTCTGATATTAGTAAGTTACAATTGAATACCAATTCACTGTAGAGGGTTGGAAAACACCAATAAACAAGGAGGAGGAGTTAACAATCACTCAAGGGAGGACTGGGAAAGGCTGGTGAACAGGAACCCAGCTACGGTGAGGAGGAAGCAGCGTAGTGTTCTGCCCTACAGCCAGGCGACTACTGATGACGTGCTGGACATTTTCCTACCAAAAAGCTAGAAGGCAGGATTTTTAATTTTCCACCACAAAGAAACGAATATTATTTGAGGAAAGTTATATTTACCTTGATTTCACTATTACACTATGCATACACAAAACATTACATGGGGCCTCATAAATATGTACAATTTCTATGAACCAGTTAAAATGCTTTTTTAATTTAATAACTCAAACTCCACTTGACAGGAATCATTGCCTTTAACATATATATGTTTATATTATATTATATATTATGTATTATTATATATTATATATTTATTTAAAGATTTACTTACTCACTTGAAAGTCAGAGTTACATAGAAAGAGAGGGAGGGACAGAGAGAGAGAGAAAAAGGTCTTCCATCCGCTGGTTCACTCCCCAAATGGCCACAACGGCTGGAGCTGCCAGGAGCCAGGAGCTTCTTCCGGTCTCCCACATAGGTGCAGGGGCCCAAGGACTTGGGCCATCTTCCACTGCTCTCCTAGGCCATAGCAGAGAGCTGGATTGGAAGTACAGCAGCTAGGACTCGAACCAGCACCCACGTGGGATGCTGGCACTGCAGGCGGCAGCTTCACCTGCTACACCACAGCGCCGGCTCTTTTGGCATATGTGTTTCAGGCATTTCTCTGAGAGACTCTATGAATATTTTGCAGCATGCTTTCCATTTCTAGTATTTTGCATATCAACAAATCTTTGATAGCACAAATGAATAAACTGAAAAGTGCTCTCTCAACAGGATGTAGGAGAAGAAACTGCAACAGGGACAGACTTGAGGCAGAGAACGAGAAAAGCGAATTTTTGTGGTGCTCAAGTGAAACCCTGGGCGGCGGATGCTTAGCCAGGAACAAATCAGAACAGAAGTGGCCGATGCCGCGGCTCACTAGGCTAATCCTCCGCCTTGCGGCGCCGGCACACCGGGTTCTAGTCCCGGTCAAGGCGCCAGATTCTGTCCCTGTTGCCCTTCTTCCAGGCCAGTTCTCTGTTGTGGCCAGGGAGTGCAGTGGAGGATGGCCCAAGTGCTTGGGCCCTGCACCCACATGGGAGACCAGGAGAAGCACCTGGCTCCTGGCTTCAGATCAGCGCGGTGCGCTGGCTGCGGCGGCCATTGGAGGGTGAACCAACGGCAAAGGAAGACCTTTCTCTCTGTCTCTCTCTCTCTCTCACTGTCCACTCTGCCTGTCAAAAAAAAAAAAAAAAAAAGAACAGAAGTGAGAAGCCTGCTTCAGGATGAAGACTGAGCAGGCCTTGTTGATGGTTCGGGGAATGACGAGAAAGGAAGCGGGAATGATTCCCAGGAGCCTTGGGAGCCTGGGCTTGGGGAAGCAGAAGGAGACTTCAGAGATGAGCAGAACGTGAAGACCCTGAGCTCAGCTTGAGCAAGTTAGGACTCCTCTGGCCGCAAGCAACACAAACCTGAATGACAGGCTTTAAACAAGTGGAGGTTGATTTTTCCCACAAAACAGGAAAAGCTAGGTACAGGCGGCTCCAGAGATGATGTGGAATCCAACCATGGCAAGAAGGCCCCAGGCCTCCCCACCTTTCTGCTCTAATGCCTTACAACTGAGCAGTGTCTGAAGGCGGCTGCTGCATCAACATATTATTTGTTACCTTCCATATGTCCCGTGGGAGGTGATCAGAAGTCGTCTTGGGGCTGGTGATGCGGTAGTGGGCTGAGCCTCTGCCTAGGGTGTTGGCATCCATGTGGGTACCAGTTTGTGTCCTAGCTGCTCCTCTTTTGATCCAGCTCTCTGCTATGGCCTGAGAAAGCAGCAGAAGATGGACCAAGTGCTTGGGGCCCTGCACCCACATGGGAGACCCAGAAGAATCTCCTGGCTCCTGGCTTTGGATGAGTGCAGCTCTGGCTGTTGTGGCCATTTGGGGAGGGAAACAGTGGATGGAAGACCTTTCTGTCTTTCCCTCTCTGTGTTTGCAGCTCTACCTCTCAAATAAATAAATAAAATTATTTTTTTATTTATTTATTTTTTTGACAGGCAGAGTGGACAGTGAGAGAGAGAGACAGAGAGAAAGGTCTTCCTTTTGCCCGTTGGTTCACCCTCCAATGGCCGCCGCGGCCGGCGCGCTGCGGCCGGCCGGCACACCGCGCTCGTCTGATGGCAGGAGCCAGGAGCCAGGTGCTTTTCCTGGTCTCCCCATGGGGTGCAGGGCCCAAGCACCTGGGCCATCCTCCACTGCACTCCTGGGCCACAGCAGAGGGCTGGCCTGGAAGAGGGGCAACTGGGACAGAATCCGGCTCCCCGACCGGGACTAGAACCCGGTGTGCCGGCGCCGCAAGGCGGAGGATTAGCCTGTTGAGCCACGGCGCCGGCCAATAAAATTATTTAAAAAATAAGTCTCCTCTTTCTATTTCTTTGGCCAAAACCATATCTTATGTAAACCCAGATCAACCACTGGCCAAGCAGTGTCATCAATCGGGGGCTAGTAGAAGGGTGAGTTTGAGGTGTGTGTGAGACACCCAGAGGGGGCTATCCAACATGCTACCTGTCAAAGACGAGACACAAGACTTTAGAGAGAAAATCATTGCATGGGACACAGTATTTTTCTTAACATTAGAGACACCATGCACATTTACATAATGAATGAAGAGAGAGAATACAGAGGGAAAAGCTACATTTAAGAAAGGACAGTGGGAAAGCGGCAAGAGTGAAGATGACAACTGTGAGTCTACACTATAGCCTATGGCTAGTGTGGGGAGGGCCTCTAGACTCAACAGATGGCCTGGAGATGGAGGCTTGTAAAGCCACAAAGACAACCCTTAAAGGGGAAGGACTCGGGACAAGGCTGAGTAGGAAAAGTCTAGAATAGCAGCAAGGAGCATGAAGAAGGCCAACAGCACTTCCAGGAAACGAGCAAGCGCTCTGTCAGCTGACCGCAAACAGCTCAGCGTCCTGCGGGAGGGCCATGTTGGAGTTGGGCGAGGCTGCGGACACAGAGGGCTTGATGGTAACAGGACATGGGTTGTAGGAAACACAGAGGTTGTCAGGAAGGGTTTGAGAGGCTGAGATGAGGAGGTGCAGAAC
The DNA here is from genome assembly GCA_949820135.1 of Sylvilagus floridanus. Taxonomy (NCBI): domain Eukaryota; kingdom Metazoa; phylum Chordata; class Mammalia; order Lagomorpha; family Leporidae; genus Sylvilagus; species Sylvilagus floridanus. Next base: position 24,251,303 of record OX463237.1, read on the forward strand.
AGCAGGGCGCACGGCGGCCAAAGGTGCACGGGTCATCAAGATGGCCGGAATGACAGCACCCGCGCTCTGGCAGGACTCCAGTGTACGGTCGGCAGTCCTGCAGCCTTCTATCACAGTTCTAACTGGAACATTTTTATAGGAGATATTTAAAGAGATGAATACAAATGGCTTTTAACCCCTCACACTCAGTAAAAAGAAAGTTCCAAATTTCTGGAAAATAATATATGTGGGGCTAGCTACTGAACACTCATGTTCCCAATATGGAGGACTTTTCATTATTCCAAGGTCTAGCCTGGGACCTAAAAATACCTTTCTAACAGCTTTTCACTATCCATTCTATTAACATCCTTGAATCCACACTGAATGCCAGCACCAGGCTAGACCTTCTTAACCAACCAACCAAACAAACAAACAGAAATAGGAGACCATCATGCCTTTAAGGAACATGTATTTTGAGTTCCAAGAACATGAACTGAAAATGAATCCGATATGTCTGATGTGCCAGGAGTGTTTCTCAAGTGTTGATGTGCATGCAGATAACCTTGGGACCTTACTGAAATGCAGATTCTGATTCAATGGATTGGATTCAGCAGAGCCTGAGCGTCGCATTTCTAACAGGTCTCGGTTGTTGCTGCGGTGGCTGGCCCATGCCGAGATTCCACTGGTAGTACCAAAAAGCGAAAGCCTAGCAAAATAGATTCTTTGCTCTATCTTTTTTATTTCTAGTGCCCTACAGAGTCCTGAAAATGTTCCCTCTCTTTCTTGTTAACCCTCCTACCCAGTATCCATTTTTCTAATAATAATAACAACAACAACAATGCAGGAAGTAGGGCTGAGGGAGGAGGAGGTTCGCTTAAGTAACTCTTAGCCGTGCACATTGCTTCCATGAACATGTCCAACACCTATTCCGTGTGATCGAAAGCTTCTGTGGAACCTCGAACACTTCAAAGGGGGCACCTAGGTTTTCAGTAAAAGAATAAGAGAGTAGGAACGCCAGTTAATTCTAGTTATGCCATATGGCAGTACAGAACACTGGCCGGAACTTGAAAACTCAATTTCACTAGAGTCTTACTTATTCTGAATTTTAATCATGTTAGGATCAGCAAGCATATGCCTACCAACCTGCTCCATTTACACAAAATTCCAAAGCATAATCACACTGCACACTCAAAAATGATTGGTTTTCCCCCAGTGGACTTGAAATTTCTCTCCTACCAGATACTCCAAATAAAGTAGCTGCTGACAGCTCCTGTTCCATCTCCTTGTTAAATAAAATCTTCAAACAGTTCTTCCTTTAACAAATAGTATCTCTGGCTTCTCTACTGTTTTCTTCAGCGGCTCGCAATATTGCACGAGCGTAGCCCTGCCTGGCCCGGGATTCCACAACCCTGGGGCTAGTTCAGGGCTGACCCTTCTGTCCCTGTGGACTCTCCTCCCTCCCCACTCTGCCACGTCCTCCCCATGTCAGCTTCCCAGGATGGAGACATCGTCAGCTTCGACACATTCTCCATCTCCTGCCTTCTGAGAGCTCAGATACTTTCATCTCCTGCACATCTAATAATTCCAAGATAAGGACAGAAAAATCAGTTCTTGTTTTGTGAACTTTTGTCTCTAGTGCTTGAGAGACTGTCCTAATATCCCCTGAACATGTTTTAGTGATAACATTTACTGCACTAGGGCCAAAATGATTTTCTGCCACTTTCAATTCTAGTTCAATAAAAGAATAAGAGCTTTGTTTCTAACCTCTGTCATTTTTAATACCATAAAATGATTTAAAAAATGTAAAATTGAGTTCCATTTCCTACTGGACTACCAATCTCATATTAGCTTTCCTTTTATCAAATTTATGAGAAAAGTCAGAAATTGCCTTTCCTTTAAAAAAATCAAAATTTCAGGATCTCCTGGGTAGAATGTTTGAATTGAATTTCGGCTCTCAATAATTGCTGGCCTAGAAGTTCTAAAGAAATATAAAAGTTAGATACTTCCTATTATTTACGCCAGAAACAAAAAACTGGGGGAGTGTTCCTGAGGTCAGAAAAACACAAAAATAAGGTTATTCCTAGAAAACAATGATCCTAGAAAACACCACAAATATGAACGCATTGTTGTATTTCCAAATTGAGGAAGTCTACGGTTTTGGGAAATGCAAAGTCAAGCCAATCATATAGTTTTGGCAACATTATGATTTGGTCCCCCTTTTCCATGGGTTCTGCACTTAAGGATTCAACTAATGACAGAAGAAAAACATTCAGAAGGGGCGGGCATTGGGGCGCAGTCGGTTAATCCTCCGCCTGCAATGCTCGCTTCCCACATGGGAAATGGTTCCAGTCCCAGCTGCTCCTCTTCTGATCCAGCTCTCTGCTATGACCTGGGAAAACAGTAGAAGATGGCCCAAGTGCCTGGGCCCCTGCACCCATGTGGGAGACCCAGAAGAAACTCCTAGCTCCTGGCTTCAGATTGGTTCAGCTCCAGCCATTGCAACCGCCTGGTGAGTGAACCAGCAGATGGAAGACCTTTCTCTCTGTCTCTCCCTCTCATTGTCTGTAACTTTACCTTTCAAATAAATAAATAAAATATTTAAAAAAGAAAAGAAAAATATTCAGAAAAAAAATGCATCCATATTGAACATGTTTAGTTTTTCCCTTGTCATTCCTTAAACAATATATTGTAACAAATATTTACATAGCCTGAACATTGTTTAGATATTATAAGTCACCAAGAGATGATTTAAAGTATATGAGATGATGTGTGTATGTCATATGCAAATGCTTACCATTTTATATAAGGAACTGGAGCATCCAAAGATTCTGATATCCTCAAGGGGTCCCGGAACCCCTGAGGGATGATGTGTCATGGAAATTTTCAAATATGCATAGAAGTTAAAAGAACACTCACCTATACATACCCACACCTGAGATTCTAGGACTCACATGCTGTTCTATTTGCTTTATCACATACTTACCTACCCATCCATCCATTCATCCACCTTATTTTTTGATACATTCCAAAATAAACCACACCCATTAGTATACTCCAACCCTAAACACTTCAGTAAGCATGTAATTAACTAGACTTCAATATTTGTTGAAGTTATCATAAACCAATAATTTTTGAAAGATGCTGCTTCATTTTTTTAATGGCTTGGCTAAGTAAACTAAGGAATCAATTGTGAATTATAGATCCTAATATTTTATTAATTCTGTTCCTTTGAGTAATTTTTAAATGTTTGTTTTCCCATGAATACAAGAAAAAAGGCACTTGGAAGACGTGGTAGAAGATAACAATTACCAAGCAGTAAAAAGGGCTTTGTGGTTACAGCAGATTTCCTAAAGGAAAGTCACTCACTAATATAACTTGGGGAAACAGCTAATTGGAGACTAGAGGGGCATAAAGTTTTCTATAAATTATAATGAAAACCTCAACAAAGCTCACAAACTCAAGAGGGAGCTTGACCTTGAACATTTAAATCATAACACTTCTTACATCAGCCACATTGTACCTACGATAAAAACTAAGAGCCGGACTATCTACAACGGGGTCACTCCAAAGTAGCTGCTTCAGACTGGAACCTTCCTGGTTTGCAGTGCTGTGGTATCACTGGTTTATCAACTCCCTGGTAACTGTCTGTCTACAGTAAGAGCTGCCCCTTCCTTTATGAGCAGCTTGTTCCCCTACACTGATTATTTTTTTTTCTTGGAAGACTGGCCCTGGAAGGGGCCACCCTTTGAAGCCTCAAGAATCAAAGCTATTGCAAAGCACTGCCGAGAGTTTTGAAAGAAATATGAAGAAACTACATCAGACCAGGGCGCTAGACTGAGAGCTTCCCCAGCAGGTCAGCAGTTGGTCTGTAAAGTATTCCCATTGCCAAGGAGGCAGTGACATCTTGTGTAGATCGAAAACTACAGCCCTAAGATAGCTCATTTCCATTTTAAATGCACAGGAGTTAAACATGGAAATCCAGCGCTTGAGAAGTTCCTGTGGGATTGATTTTTCTCCCCTGTCTTCTCTGAGCCCTTTGCCGAGCGTGATAAGCAGACCGCATTTCATTATCAACCCTGCTAGCACTGCACTTCGGGGAGACTGGATGAAGCTGCACAGTGGGAGACAAGAGCCAGCATCCGAGGAAGAAGCGATTCACATAGTGCCATGGTAAAATCCCCTGTTAGGCCCAATGCATTTTCAACAGAACCATGAAATAAAATAAATACCCAAGGAAATGAAGCTTCCTGCATCATTTTCCAAATGAGAAACAAAATCATAGTGACACCATAAAAGAAATCTAATAGAGGTTTCAAGGTTTGGTTGGTAATGCTTGCATTTTTGTAACATCTATAAAGCAAAATAAAAGAATTCCAAATAACATTCGGGGAGGCAATTTAAAACGGAAACGTAAGATCATCATGAGGGGAATCTTCAAGTGACTCAATGTTGCAGAAATAACATCAGAACAAAGAGCCTGGCTGCTGACCGCTGACCCAGTGCTCTGGCATTTCCCTCCCTCCGCTCCAGTTTCACTGTAACCCAGAAAGAGGATACAGGGTGGGTCTGCATCAGAAACAAGAGAAAACATGCAAACCATAGAAAAACCACAGCCAGGAAGGCCCCAAGCCACAGGGTTCCTGGGAATCCACAAACAGATGAGTACAGGGAGGCATTTTTTCATTGGCTTTCTGTAAGCAGAGAAAATAGCATAGCTCTGGGACACAAAGACCCGCTCAGATCAAACAAGACTTAGAATCAAAGCCAAATCGAATGGTGGTAAAAGCGAAGACAGTGATTTCATACAAATGATCTTTCCATACAATGTCTGAATAACAAATAGAAAAGATTCGTGTGGTAAGGATTTTCTGAGACCAGGACAGATACATATTGAGTAATAATGAGAATGTGTACAAGTGATAATGACGGCAAAAACTCTATTTGGAGTAAGGCGAATTTCTGTAACCTAACTGTGTGGCGAAGGAGTAATGCGGGACTGATTAAAGATAACTAATGGGTTGGTTAGTACGACTTGAAGAGTGCAATCTCAGTGACCAGCCAGCCTCCTGGGTCACGTTTCAAAATTCCTTTTCACTCTTCGTACTAGGAAGAATTAGGCGTGACCCAGTTTCACAAGTGATGTAAAATTCTAAGGGCATTATCAGGGGCCAGCACTGTAGCACAGCAGGTTAAGCCACCGCCTGCAGCACAGGCATCCCATGTGGGCACTGGTTCAAGACCTGGCTGCTTCACTTCCGATCCAGCTCCCTGCTAATGTGCCTGGCAAAGTAATGGAAGAAGGCCGGCGCCGTGGCTCAACAGGCTAATCCTCTGCCTTGCGGCGCCGGCACACCGGGTTCTAGTCCCGGTCGGGGCACCGGATTCTGTCCCGGTTGCCCCTCTTCCAGGCCAGCCCTCTGCTGTGGCCCGGGAGGGCAGTGGAGGATGGCCCAGGTGCTTGGGCCCTGCACCCCATGGGGAGACCAGGAAAAGCACCTGGCTCCTGGCTCCTGCCATCGGACAAGCGCGGTGCGCCGGCCACAGCGCGCCGGCCGCGGCGGCCATTGGAGGGTGAACCAACGGCAAAGGAAGACCTTTCTGTCTCTCTCTCTCACTGTCCACTCTGCCTGTAAAAAAAAAAAAAAAGAAAGAAAAAAAAAAAAAGAAAGTAATGGAAGATGGTTCAAGTAATTGGGACCCTGCACCCGCTTGGGAGACCCAGAAGTCGTTTCTGGCTCCTGGCTTCGGACTGGCCCAGCTCCAGCCATCACAGCCATTTGAGGAGTAAACCAGTGGATAGAAGACTATTCTCTCTGCCTCTCCCTCACTGAAACTCTGCCTTTCAAATAAATAAACAAATCTAAAAAAAAAAAAAAGTGCATCTTCAGAACAGACATTTACTCTATATGTGACATGCCCACGTCCCATATCAGAGTGCCTGGCTCTGGCCCCTTCTCCCGCTTCCCACCATTGCAGATCCTGGGAGGCAATTATTTGAAGGGTGACTTAAATAATTGGGTTCTTGCACCCACATGGGAGACCTGGATTGAGTTCTGGGCTCCTGTATCTGGCTCTAGCTCAGCTCCACCTGTTGAGGGCATTTGGTGAGTAGACCAATGGATGAAAGTTGTCTGTTTCTATCAGATTGTCTGTTTCTTTCTCTGCCTCTCAAGTAAAAAAACAGATGCATTTTTTTCTGACCATCAATCTAAAATCTTAAAGCTATAAAAATTAAAATGTCATTAGCACATTTGTATTATTAAATATTTATTCTGAACCATGAAGAGCTAAGCTTATTATTACATAGAAAAACTAAGACAATTTTCTCTCTCTCTCTTTTTTTTTTTTTTTTTTGACAGGCAGAGTTAGTGAGAGAGAGACAGAAAAGTTTTCCTTCCATTGGTTCACTCCCCAAATGGCAGCCACAGCTGGTGCGCTGCGCCAATCTGAAGCCAGGAGCCAGGTGCTTCTCCTGGTCTCCCATGCAGGTGCAGGGCCCAAGCACTTGGGCCATCCTCCACTGCCCTCCCGGGCCACAGCAGAGAGCTGGCCTGGAAGAGGAGCAACCGGGACAGAACTGGAGCCCCAACCGGGACTAGAACCTGGAGTGCCAGCGCCGCAGGCAGAGGATTAGCCTAAAAAAAGTTGTTGAAAAGAAATTTATTCATTCAAGTGTTTCTTCAAAAAAATCTACCCATTAGCATAAAAGTACTAGCATATTATTATAATTCAGAGTTATATCAATTATTTATTTGGGGGATCCCAAAGTGAGATGCTTCTGCCCACCACTACTACCGAAACAGCTGAGTGAAAAAAAAAAAAAAGGATCAAGCTAATCTTGGAACTTGCATCAAATCCTGGTACCCTTTTAAATGAAGGAACAAACGCAGTAATCATTAGTATAAAAGCAAAAGGAGAGCTACCTATTTCGAGGCTGCTCTGAAAGGAGACTGGCCATGAGAGAATGCACACTTGTTTTCCAGGTCTTAAACCAGGGCTGGGGAACCTCTTACACCTGCCAACAGCCATTTGAATATTAGTATCATCATTTGCAGGTCATACAAAATTATCAGCTTACAAAGCAGCCTGCTATAGATTTATTGAATTGCAAGTCTCACCTGCAATTCCCTCGGCAGGGCCAGACAAAATGATTTCAAGGCCTTTGACAGCCCTCAGGCTGGACGTTCCACTCCCATCTTAAACGTCCAGCCAAGGCACCGACAGCAGATGACATCACATCAGCCTCAACTCGCCTGTAGAGCATTTCAGACTAGAGGAGCGCCGCCCCTCCTGCAGAAGTAGCATTGCCCAAACTCTCGACTGCCTCAGCTCACTTGGCTGATCCTCTGCCTGTGGCGCCGGCACCCCGGGTTCTAGTCCCAGTTGGGATGCTGGATTCTATCCCAGTTGCTTCTCTTCCAGTTCAGCTCTCTGCTGTAGCCCAGGAAGGCAGTGGAGGATGGCCCAGGTCCTTGGGCCCTGCACCCCATGGGAGACCAGGAGAAGCACCTGGCTCCTGGCTTCAGATCAGCGCAGTGTGCCGGCCATAATGGCCATTTGGAGGGTGAACCAACGGAAGGAAGACCTTTCTCTCTGTCTCTCTCTGTCTCACTGTCCACTCTGCTTGTCAAAAAAAAAGAAAGAAAGAAAGAAAGAAAGAAAGAAAGAAAGAATTGTGAAATCTCAACATATATTTGCTGAATAACATTGAACTAGTTCAGAAATTTGCATATAAACTGATGGGTGGAGAGACAACCCTGATGTCCCTGCAGATTTCTGTTTTCTTTCTTCCTTTAAGGATGGCAGACATGGAAAGGGTCTGAAAAAGGAAGAGGTGAATTATTCATCTTTAAGATATGGGCAAATTATTGCTATGACCTTCGAGCCTTTTCAGAGCCACGGAAACTGAAGTATGACATACAAATACCTCCACTCTTTTTTTTTTTTTTTTTTTTGATGTCCTGGCACTGAAACTCTAGAATAAGTAACAAAATTAAAGAGATGCTATGACTAAATCTCTGAACTTACTAATAACATATTACACTGATAACTGCCTTTCATTTGAATGCATTTGGGATTTTAATTATTTATTTATTTATTTTTATTTGAAAGGCGGGAGTGGAGGGAGGAATGGAGGGAAGGAGGGATCTTCCATCCTCTGGTTCACTCCCCAAATGCCTACAATGTCCAGGACTGAACCAGGTCAAAGGCAGGAGTCCAGAACCTAGTTCAGGTCTCCCACATGGATGGCAGGAACCCAAGTACTGAGCCATCATCTGCTGCCTCCCAGGGTGTGCATTAGCAGGAAGCTGGAACCAGAAGCAGAGCTAGGACTTGAACCAGGTCACTCTGATATGGGATGTGGGTGTCCTAAGTGACAGCTTAAACGCTGTGCCAAGTCCCTGCCTGCTTCTGACATGGGGGGGGGGGGGGGAGGAGGAGTGGTGGATTCTAAGCTCCACAGCCAACACTTAGGAAAAGTAAAACTCCATGATCAATGATAATGCTGTTGTCAGCATGCTCCTATAAAACTCTCGCCCTCTGGAGTTGTGCCAGACTCACTCCTTGTCTTTCCCTTGTGTAACACAAAGATAACAGAATTATATATTCTTAAGCTAAATCTTATTTTAAAACTAAATCCATGTTAGGCTAAAAAGAAAACTCAAAATTCCTCCCAGAAAGTCAGCATTACTTTCATGAGATCCGTCCTTCTGTATCGTGTTTCAAGCAGCGCTCCACACTAGCCACCCACAAGGAGACACGTCCAAGACAGTTGCTCAGCCTGGAGTTTAAACGCCCTGGGTTTGTGGGTTTAGTGCCATAACCCTGTTCCACAGAGTGATTTCTTTATTTCTCTCCATTTCAATGTGCTATAAATCTCCCTGTCTGTTTTCGGAGCTCCCCGGCATTATTAAGTTTCACAGAAGGAAACAGTACTCCAAGTGTGTTTCCATTGGCTCTGGCCTTCATTTCCAACAGGGAACATAAATGACTTGTTGTCCCAAAAAGGGCCATCAAGAGAGAATTTATCCTTACCTCAATCATAAAAGTATTCTATTTTCCCTGTCTCTTCCCCCACTCTCAAGGTACCTTTGCTGCCGGACGGCCTCCGCTGGATCAACCGTTTAAGAAACCTGCCACCGGGGCCGGCGCCGTGGCTCAACAGGCTAATCCTCCGCCTTGCGGCGCTGGCACACCAGGTTCTAGTCCCCGTCGGGGCGCCAGATTCTGTCCCGGTTGCCCCTCTTCCAGGCCAGCCCTCTGCTGTGGCCCGGGAATGCAGTGGAGGATGGCCCAAGTGGTTGGGCCCTGCACCCCATGGGAGACCCGGAAGAAGCTCCTGGCTCCTGGATTCCGATCGGCACAGCTCCGGCCATTGTGGCCATTTGGGAAGTGAACCAACAGAAGGAAGACCTTTCTCTCTGTCTCTCTGTCTCTCTCTCTGTAACTCTGTCAAATAAATAAATAAAACCTATCTATCTATCTATCTATCTATCTATCTATATATTATATGCATAGTGGATTTCCCAGATTATCCTGCTACAGATTTCTTGCCTACCTTCCAAACAAGGGCCAGCAGCCTAAAGGCCAAGCCCAAGCCCACAGGGTTGGCATCCCATATGGGCGCCAGTTCGGGCCCCAGCTGCTCCACTTCTGATCCATTTCCCAGCTAATGTGCCTGGGAAGGCAGTGGAGGATGGCCTGGATGCCTGCGCTCCTGCACCCACGTAGGAGATCTGGAGGAAGCTCCTGGTTCTTGGCTTCGGATTGGCTCAGCTCTGACTGTTGGGGAGTGAACCAGAAGATGGAAGACCTCTATCTCTCTCTCTCTGTGTAAATCTATCAAATAAATAGAGTTTTAGATGGATTCCTACCTCTCAAAACTTAACACACCCTTATGATATAATTGCTTTAATGATTAAAGATGACACTTCCTAAATGACTTTTGATAATTCTTCTCCTATCAGTCAGCAGTTTATTTTTAATTTAATTTTATTTTTTTGACAGGCAGAGTGGACAGTGAGAGAGAGACAGAGAGAAAGGTCTTCCTTTGCTGTTGGTTCACACCCCCCCCAATGGCCGCTACGGCCGGTGCACCGTGCTGATCCGAAGCCAGGAGCCAGGTGCTTCTCCTGGTCTCCCATGGGATGCAGGACCCAAGGACCTAGGCCATCCTCCACTGCACTCCCGGGCCACAGCAGAGAGCTGGCCTGGAAGGGGGGCAACCAGGACAGAACTGGCGCTCCTACCGGGACTAGAACCCGGGGTGCCGGCGCCACAAGGTGGAGAATTAGCCTAGTGAGCCGCAGTGCCAGCCTCCAGTCAGCAGTTTACAACACAGTTAACTCTCAAGTTTGAGGACTTCCAAATTTCTTTTCCATCCCAGCTTTTAGGGGGAGATACAACCAACACACAGCACAGGGAAATATGGTTGGCATCCTGCAAGCTTTTGGTACTTTCAAACTCGTTTGGATCAGTACACAGAGTGCACGATGAGTCGACCAAAGCAGGCAGCTGAAGAGGAGGATTCAGCCCCACAAGGGCCACGTTAGCAGGATGATGATTGAATGGGTGGACGCAAAGCAATTTCAAACAGTTTGCCAAAGGAAAGCCTCATTTTTCCTTTTTGTTTTTTGTGCAGTATCTTCTTTCTGACTCTTCATTTCCTCAGCGATCTGATAATCATGAAATTCTAAATAAACTGTCATCTTTCTTGCAACAATGCAATGAGCAGGAAGCTCCCGTCAGCAATGCAGGGGTTTCCCGAAGCTGCTGCTGATTATTTCCTGAGTGTCGACCCCAGGAACCACACAGAAAGTTCTTTGAGCACAAGGAACCCTGTCCACCCCACAGCAAACACAGCATCTGTGTGTGTGCATGCTTGTGAAAGCAGGCTCAGGAAGTCATGTGCAGCTGACCACAGTGAGTTAACCATAATTTGTCCTTTATTTATCGATATACGGTGGAAATTTAGATCTTTCCCAATGTTGTAGTACAAATATAGGAAAGAGGAATTCCTCCTCATGAATATCTGTCTATGCAGAAGCAGTGAGATTGTTTTTGCATTCCTTCTCACGGATTTAGACCAGCAGAGCCACTGTACACACACACACACACACACACACATTTTATCTACAATACAATTTAAAATAATCCCAGCTTTATTCCTCATGCTGTCCTTACAGAAATCTATAACAGGAAGGCAAACTTGTGCATATGAAAAATTATATGGCTTACAAACTAAGCTACCAGGTACAAAACTAAGCCTAAATGTATCTACTAATAAAGTTAACTAATAAAGTTAACATAACACAGAAGTTTGTTCTCAAAATCCCTTTAGCCTATCAAAAATTATAGATATTCCCTCTTTTGCAAAAAAGCTCCCATCTTCTGCATTGTTTGTTTCAATTATTCAGGGCAACCCAGGCTGATAATTACACAGTCCCCAGTTGCTGAGTAAAAGTGATGCTTAATTAGCCAGCAGGAAAGATCGATTAAGATCCAGCAGGGCGTCTCGTGAGGGTCTCTCACATTCCTGGAGGGAATGGATTCTGCCTATGCCCTTCCAAAGGATAAAATTCTCTGCTTCTAAGGCATTTCCATAAGGCTTTTAAAGTAGATGCAAAGAACGGTCAGCCACGCAAGTTCAATTCTAACCATAATCCTGTAGTTGCTCTTCAAGTCCTCAGCTCAATTATCCTGAATCACATTGCACCAGGATAAAAAGGCACATGCAGCACCCACGTATCCCCCAAAACTCTTGCTCAATTGCCACGTTTTAAGCAAGAGGTGGTAAAGAAATACCCTGTAAAGGAAACTTGTGATTTCTTCTCTCCCCGGGCAAGTGTATATCACATTCTAAAAAGCACAAATTTGGTCAGGGCTTATACACAAAAAACTTAATGAGCATGATATTCCAACCCAGTCCAGTACTAAAATGTTCCAATATGGTCAAAGAATCAATTAGTAAGTCTAGGAGGTCTTATATTAGGGAAAGAGATGTGGAAGAAAAATCAGCACCAAAGAATCCTAATGACAAAGATCTCATACTACCTAACACCATCCCATGAGTAATTTGGACAAGCACACTGCCTAGCTTTCACCATTCTTTTTCTTAAATATAAAATCATCCAATAAAGGACAACAGAAAACTTCAAAGCTAAAAAGCAGAATAATGTAAGGTGATGATTATCAAAACATTTTTACTTTTGTAAATTAACTATGCTTGCCTGCCTCCAATTCAGTAAATATTAGTTAAATTTCTACCAGGTATAAAGAATCAAGGTAGGCATGCCTCACCTTGACGATTCACAGGGTATTGAGTAGAACAGCTGTAAAGCTTAAGGGGGATGAGGAGAGTAGCCAGGTTATACAAACCTAGTTCTGATTTGCTGGAAGCCCCGTAGGATATGGTCTCTGTGGTCCCTTGCCACAGCACTGAGGTTCTCATTCCGCAAACCTTCCGCCAGGAAATCTTCAGTATCTAAAAGAAAAGCAAAGTTGGTCAACAGAAAAGAAGAGGTAGTAAGGGCAAAAGAGGAAAATCCAAAGGATTAAGAAATTGATACTAGGGGCTGGCACTGTGGTGCAGTGGGCTAAGTAAGCCCTGGCCTGAAGCACCTGTATCCCATATGGGCTCTGGTTTGAGTCCTGATTGTTCCAGCTCCCTGCTAATGCGCCTGGGAAAGCAGCAGAGGATGGCCCAAGTTCCTGGGTCTCTGCACCCAGTGGGAGACCTGGAAGAAGCTCCTGGCTTCCAGCTTCATCCTGTCCTAGCCCCAGATATTGTGGCCATTTGGGGAATGAACCAGCGGATGGAAGATCTCTCTCTGTGTGTCTCTCTTTCTGTCTCTCTGCAACTCTGCCTTCCAAATAAATAAATAAATCTTAAAAAATAAAAAAAGAAATGGGTATTTTTTTCTCTTTAAAAACTATAGTTGTGGCCGGCGCCGTGGCTCAACAGGCTAATCCTCCGCCTTGCGGCGCCGGCACACTGGGTTCTAGTCCGGGTCGGGGCGCTGGATTCTGTCCCGGTTGCCCCTCTTCCAGGCCAGCTCTCTGCTGTGGCCAGGGAGTGCAGTGGAGGATGGCCCAAGTGCTTGGGCCCTGCACCTGCATGGGAGACCAGGAGAAGCACCTGGCCCCTGCCATCAGATCAGCGTGGTGCGCCGGCCGCAGCGCGTCATCCACGGCAGCCATTGGAGGGTGAACCAACGGCAAAAAGGAAGACCTTTCTCTCTCTCTCTCACTGTCCACTCTGCCTGTCAAACAAACAAACAAACAAAAACTATAGTTGCACAAAAATATAAATGTATTTAATGCCACAGAACTGTACACTTTTTTTTTTTTGGACAGGCAGAGTAGACAGTGAAAGAGAGAGACAGAGAGAGAAAGGTCTTCCTTTGCCATTGGTTCACTCCCCCAATGGCTGCCACGGCAGGCGCGCTGATCTGATGGCAGGAGCCAGGTGCTTCTCCTGGTCTCCCATGGGGTGCAGGGCCCAAGCACTTGGGCCATCCTCCACTGCACTCCCGGGCCACAGCAGAGAGCTGACCTGGAAGAGGGGCAACCAGGACAGAATCCGGCACCCCGACGGGGACTAGAACCTGGTGTGCCAGCGCCACAGGTGGTGGATTAGCCTATTAGCCGCAGCGCTGGCCCAGAAGTGTACACTTAATAGTTAAGATCGTGAATTTTATATTATGTAGATTTTATCAGAATAAAAGAATAACTAAACTATATATCTACCAGTGACATGTTCTAATAACCCAAGACCTTCTGAATTTAGAAAGCGATGCATGTCATAACCATAAGAAATAACCATTTTTTAAACCATTCTAAAGAAAAAATTTACATATTAATTATCACTGATAGCAGAAGATACACTGTCAACCTCATGGAAACATAAATATTACAAATAAGCTACAGAAGGTCACAGGCCAATAGAAGCCAGAAAGAAATACCAATAAATAGAGCTGAAATAAGAAACAGAGCTGAATGCAAACTCAAGAACAAAAAGGGCAGGCATTCAAAGCAGCAGCATTAATTAGCAGATACATCATCAATGAAAATGACAATGCAGCCAAGTGAAGGAACTCAGATGGAAAAGAAAAATGTGTCCAAGATAAGGAAACTGCAATTAATGTGAACATACTTTATAAAATAGAGACATGATGGAAATACAGAGCACAGAACAAATCACTTCTGCTGAAGGAAGAAATTGAGGGTTCTACCAATTTTCAAAGACAAAAGTACACTGATGATAATTACGATTGCCAGAAACACTAGCTGCACACTTTTTTCTGCATAAAAGGTTTATCATCATCATATAAATAACATGGTTAAAATGTCCCACCTACAAAAATTCTACCTGTAATGTAAAACTGTATCAATGTTATGAATTTAAAGAGTTGGGTTACACAGCACTCCTGAAGAAACTGCTTTCCATTCACACCATTTAACAAACAAACAAAAATCCTAGCTAGCCATTACTAGGACTTTTGATGGTGCACAAAGCACTGGATGTTGAAATTTTCACAAGGGACCACCATCAACATCCAAACTCTGCATCTAGAGCATAACTCCTTTACTGAGTTCCTCCAGGGTCCTTTGACTTCTAAAGAATGAGGAAATGGGAAGCTGAACTAAAAGGCAAACAATAAATGGCATTCAAGATTCAACTAACGTAATACATCACATTCATTGATTAAGGACAAAACCACATTCTCATCTTAATAGACACAGAAAAAGCACTTAATAAAATTCAACAACACTTCATGATTAAAAATAAAAAGCAAACACCCAGCAAACTAGGAATAGAAGAAAGTTTTCTCAGTCTAATGGAAAGCATTTACAAAAATCCCACAATAACATCATATTTACAGTTGAAAGATTGTGTACCCCTCCTATTCCTAAGATCAGAAACAAGACAAGGATCCTGCCTTTAGCACCAATTAGTGATGCTAACCAAGGCAATTAGGAAAGAAAATGAAATTTAAAAGCATCCAGATTAGAAAGGTAAAACAAACTATTTGCAGATGACATGATATTTTATATGGAAAACCCTAGGGAATCTACTAAAAAACTGCTAGAACTAAAAATAAAAAGAACTCAGCAAGTTTGCAGGCTAGAAGATCGATGCACAAAAATCAACTGTTATTTCTATGTAACAAAAAGCAAAGCTTTTAAAATTCCATTTAAGATAGCATTAAAGCCAGCGCCGAGGCTCAATAGGCTAATCCTCTGCCTGCAGCGCCGGCACACCGGGTTCTAGTCCCGGTAGGGGCGCCGGATTCTGTCCCGGTTGCCCCTCTTCCAGGCCAGCTCTCTGCTGTGGCCAGGGAGTGCAGAGGAGAATGGCCCAAGTCCTTGGGCCCTGCACCCCATGGGAGGCCAGAATAAGCACCTGGCTCCTGCCATTGGATCAGCGCGGTGCGCCGGCTGCAGCACACCGGCCACGGCGACCATTGGAGGGTGAACCAATGGCAAAAGGAAGATCTTTCTCTCTGTCTCTCTCTCTCACTGTCCACTCTGCCTGTCCAAAAAAAAAAAAAAAAAGATAGCATTAAAAAGGATTTAAGAGCCTAAAAATAAATTAAACAAAAGAACAAAACTTAAACATTGAAAATGACAGAACATTGGTGAAGGAAATTAATGACAATCTAAATAAATAGAAAGATATCCCATGTTCATGGATCAGAAGACCTAATACTGTAAAGATGGTAATGCTAATGCTACCCAAATTTATCTAAAGATTCAATGCAATTCCTATCAAAATCCCAGCTGGTTTGGTTTGCACAATCTGATAGGTGAGGCTAAAATTCATTTTTAAATTTGAGTAGCCAGAATACCCAAAGTTTTTGAAACAGACCAAATTTGCACATTTTCTGATTTCAAACTTTACTACAAAGTTATGGCAATTAGATAACATGGAGGGGCTGGCAATGTGGTGTAGTAGCTTAAGCCTCCACCTGCCATGACAACATCCCATATGGGCACAGGTTCATGTCCTGGCTGCTCCACTTCCGATCCAGCTCTGCTAATGGCCTGGGAAAGCAGTGGAGTGGGATATCTGAATGAAGCTCCTGGCTCCTGGCTTTGGATTTGTGACCATTTGGGGAGTAAACCCGTGGATGGAAGATCTCTCTCTCTCTGCCTCTATAATTCTGTCTCTCAAATAAATAAATAAATCTTTTTAAAAAATTGAATATGCATCAAGATGAACAAATGACAAAAGGAAAAAAAATGAGCATCTTAAAATAAACTTTCACGGCCAGCGCCATGGCTCACTAGGCTAATCCTTTGCCTGTGGCACCGGCACTCCAGGTTCTAGTCCCGGTTGCTCCTCTTCCAGTCCAGCTCTCTGCTGTGGCCGGGAGGGCAGTGGAGGATGGCCCAAGTGGTTGGGCCCTGCACCCGCATGGGAGACCAGGAGGAAGCACCTGGCTCCTGGCTTTGGATCGGCGCAGCGCACCAGCCATAGCGGCCATTGGGGAGTGAACCAACAGAAGGAAGACCTTTGTCTCTCTCACTGTCTAACTCTGCTTGTCAAAAATAAATAATAAATAAACCTTCACATCTATGATCAATTTTTGGCAAGTATGCCAAGACAACTCAACAAGGAACAGTTTCCCTCAACAAATAAATAAGTTGAACTCTGACCTTATACCATATACAAAAATGGGAAGCGAAGGCAGTTGGCCAAGCAGATAAGATACAAGTTAGCATGGCTGCATCCTGTATCAGAATGCCTGGGTTTGATTTCTAGCTCTAATTCCTGGCTCCAGCTTCCTGCTAATGCAGATCTTGGGAGGCAGTGGTGATGGCTTAAATGACTGGGTTCCTGTCACCCATGTGGGAGACCTGGATTAGGAATCCAGCTCCTGGCTTTGGTACTCCTGCCATTGCAGGAATTTAGGGAATGAACCAATAGATGGAAGTGTGTGCGCTTCTGTACTCTCTCCCTCTCTGCTTCTCAAATTTTTATAGCTTTTAAAAAAATTAACTCAAAATGGATCAAATATCTAATATAAGAGCTAAAGCTACAAAACTCTTAGAAGCAAGCATAATCTTTGCAACTCTCAATTATGCAATGGTTTCTTAGTTATGATACTAAAAGAACAAGAAATGAAAGATTAAAAAAGAAAAAAAAAAGCAGGTAACTTGGACCTGATCCAAATGAAAGACTATTAAGCTTCAAGGAATGTCATCAAGAAAGTGAAAAGACAGCCCCTGGAGTAAGACAAAATTTTTGCAAATCATAAAGCTGATAACAGATTCATATGTAGAATATATACAGAAATCTTATTGTTCAGTAATGAAAAAACCCATGCAAATGTTAAGTGAGCAAAAGAACTGAACAGACATTGTTCCAAAGAAGATGTACAAGTGGCCAACAAGCAGGTGAAAAGACGCTCCGTATCACTATCAGGGAAAGGTACATCAATACCATGTGAGATATCACGTCACATCCCGCAGGATGGCTGCAATCAACACGCTGGAAAATGAACATGCAGAGTATGCAGAGGAACTGGAGCCTCATACACTGATGATGGGAATGTCAAATGGTGCAGCCACTTTGAAAAAAAGTCTTAAGGCCGGCGCCGCGGCTCACTAGGCTAATCCTCTGCCTTCAGCGCTGGCACCCCGGGTTCTAGTCCTGGTCAGGGCACCGGATTCTGTCCTGGTTGCCCCTCTTCCAGGCCAGCTTTCTGCTGTGGCCAGGGAATGCAGTGGAGGATGGCCCAAGTGCTTGGGCTCTGTACCCCATGGGAGACCAGGAGAAGCACCTGGCTCCTGCCTTCGGATCAGCGCAGTGTGCCGGCCGCAGTGCGCCGGCCGCAGCGGCCATTGGAGGGTGAACCAACAGCAAAGGAAGACCTTTCTCTCTCTGTCTCTCTCACTGTCCACTCTGCCTGTCAAAAGAAAAAAAGTCTTAAGTGACTGAATGGAGCACGAGCCAACAATTCCACTACTGGTTAAATCCCCAAGAGAAGTAAAAACAGGTGCTCAACAAAATAAAAATTACACAAATGTTCATAGCATATTATTCTTTTTAAAAGATTTAATTTACTTGAAAGGCAGAGTTCAGAGAGAGAGGGAGAGGAAGAGAGATCTTGAGATCTTTTATTTGCAAGTTCATTCCCCAAATGGCTAGAACAGCTGGGACGGTCCACACAGAAGCCAGGAGCTAGAACTGCATCTGGGTCTCCCACACGGGTGTCAGGGCCCCAAGCACTTGGGCCATCATCTGCTGCTTTTTCAGGCCATTAACGGGCAGCTGGATCAGAAGTGGAACAGCTAAGACTTGTACCAGCGCCCATATGGGATGCCAGCGCTGCAGGCATTAGCTTAATCCACAATACCACAGCGCCAGCCTCAGAAAGATTTTATGACTACTATTAAATAAAACCAGAACTTAATACTAAAAACAGTCAATAGGGATCGACATTGTAGCACAGCAGGTTAAGCTACCATCTGAAACACAGGCATTCCATATGTGCGCTGGTTCAAGTCCCGCTGCTCCACTTCTGATCCAGCTCCCTGCTAATGTGCCTGAGAAAGCAGTGAAGATTGGCCCAAGTAATTGGGACCCTCCCACCCATGGAGGAGACCCAGAAGAAGCTGCTGGCTCTGGGCTTCGGCCCAGAGCAGCCCAGGTGTTGGGGCCATTCATGGAGTGAACCAGTAGATGGAAGATCTCTCTCTCTCTTCCTCTCTGTAACTCTGCCTTTCAAATAAATGAATCAATCATTATTTAAAAAAGAATAAACAAATCCCTCCATTTGAACTTTGAAAACATACACAGCAGCTTCCTGTCCAAGAGAAACTCAAAAATTATAATCACTTTCTTTGTAGAAAATAATCTACACAAAATATTACAAGACATATAGCCAGCATTATACAGTGAGAAGTTCAGATTTAAATCTTTTCCATTTAAATATGAAAGAACAAAAATAAATGCAATAACTACTGAACTCGAGAAATCAGAAGAGGGCAGTAGAACAAGCCTCTGGAAAAGAGGAAGAAGAAAACAATAAAGATGAAAGCAGAAATGAGTGAATCAGAGCAGTGGTTTCCCCACAGTGCTCTCTGGAGGCACAAGCCCCTGACCAGGAAGGAGGAGAGTGGAAGGCAGAGGGAGGGGCTCTGGGAAGCTCCCTCCCTCCCCTGCCTCTCCCCTGCTTTAGTTACAGGCGCCTGACTTTCCTCCACTTTGTACAGGTATTTCACACAAGATCTTACATTTAAGAGTTCCATTGGTTTTTGGTTAACCACTAACTTCAAAACTAGGGGGAAAATGATAAATGCTAAAATAAATGTAAGAGCCAGGATTTTTCAGAGGTGAGGGGGGAGACCCAATAAATTGATAAACCATTAGTAAATGTAATCAAGGAAAAAGAAGACAAAGCACAAACGTACAAAAATAGGCAGAATAAAAGGCAGCAATAGTAGAAAAACAAAAAGACAATGAAATCTGTAATTTTAGTTTTCTTTCTGTTTGTAATTTGAGTTCTGTGATGGTGGGTAAAGCCACCGCCTGTATTGCCAGCATCCCATATGGGCACCAGTTTCAACCCTGGCTACTCCACTTCCAATCCAGCTCTCTCCTATGGCTTGAGAAAGCAGTAGAAGATGGCCCAAGTGCTTGGGTCCCTGCACCTGGGTGGGAGACCTGGAAGCTCCTGGCTTCAGGGTGGTCTAACCCTGGCCATTGCGGCCATTTGGGGAGAGAACCATTGGATGGAAGATATCTCCCCTTGTCTCTCCATCTGTAACTGTGCCTTTCCAAATAAATAAAATAAATCTTTAAAAAAAAGTTAGACATAGACTTAGTTATCTTTGCCAGACTTAAAGATGGGGTATTACCAGAGACAGAGTTATTTCATAATGGTAAGAAGGACAAGTCATGAGGGAGATAAAATCATAATAAATATGCATGCACATAATAAGTGAGTGTCAAAACACTTGGAGCAAACTCCAACAGCACTAAAGTAAGCAAAAGACATATCCATAATCATTCTGGGGATTCTGCCACCCTCTCTTAGAAACTAATGGAACAATTAGACAAAGAGTAAGGACACAGAAGACCCACACAACACTATCACTCACTTAGACCTATTGACATTCATAGAACACTACATCCAATAGCAGCAAGAACACACGTTATGTTCGAAGGCACATGGAGTGTTCATACCATATTCTGATTCAAAAAATATGTCTTTTTTTAAACAAAGAGTTATTTATTTATTTGAAAGGCAAGGTTACAGAAAAAGAGAAGGAGGGACACAAAGAGAGATCTTCCGTCTGCTGGTTTATTTCCTAAATGGTCAGAACAGCCTAGGCTGGGTCACGTTGAAGCCAGGAACCAGGAGCTTCATCTGGGTCTCCCACATGGGCGGCAGGAACCCAAGCTTGGGCCATATTCTGCTGCTTTCTCAGGTGCATTAGCAGGGAGCTGGATCAGAAGTAGAACAACAGGGACGTGAACCAGCACCCATACGGGTGCTAGTGTCACAGGCAGTGGGTTAACCCACTGCGCCACAGCGCCGGCCCCAAAAATAAGTCTTAATAAATGTCAAAAATAGAAAACCTTACAGAGTGTATTTTCTGACCACAAAGGAATTGAGTTAAAAATCAATAACAATAAGATAACTAAAAAGCCTCAACAATTTGAAGTAACATAGATCAAAGAAGAAATATTTTTCCCTGAACACACTGAGTATTTCAAGCTGAATGATCATGAAATACAGCACAATTACACTGCTAATTTGAAAACCTTATGCTCTACACACGCATTGATATATTGTACTGAATCTCATGAAAAGTACAAGTATTACATGTTAATAAAAACATCAAAATTTGTAGCATGCAACTAACTCCACACTTAAAGGAAACACATAGCTTTAAATGCATATATTAGAGAAGGTGTTTTAAAAATTAATAATCTTTCACTCTAAGAACTTAAAAAGAGGGGCTGACATTGTGGCACAACACGTTAAGCTGCCACCTGTGACACTGGCGGCCTATATGTGTACCAGTCGGAGTTCCAGCTGCTCCACTTCCAATCCAGCTCCCTGCTAATGTGCCTGGGAAAGCAGCAGAAGATGGCTCTAGTGCCTGGGCCCCTGTCGTCCACATGGAAGTTCCAGATGGAGTTCCAGGCTTCTGGCTTCAGCTTGGCCCAACCCCAGATGTTGTGGTTATCTGGGGAGTGAACCAGCAGACAAAAGATATTCTCATTCTCTCTCTCTCTCTCTCTCTGTCTCTCTCTCTTACTCTGCCTTTCAGATAAATAAATAAATCTTACAAAAAAAAAAAAAAAAGAACTTGAAAAAGACAGGCAAATTAAATTCCAAGTAGGAAAAGAAATATACAAAAATCAATGAAGTACAAAACAGTAAAAAATATTGGTTGGTTCTTTTTAAAAAATAAACAAATAAATAAATTTGATAAGTCCTAATAAGATTTATAAAAGGAAAGCATAAACGTACCACCACCACAACCAGTATTGGGAACAAAGAAGGAACATTATGAAAAATCCCACAAAATTTCAAAGAATAAGTGTACACTGTCAACATCTTTTTGCCAATAAATGTGGCAATTTAGGTGAAAAAATTTGAAAAGCACAACTTAACAAAATGCAAGATCTGAATAGTTCTATATCTATTAAAGACATTGAATGTATAGCTTTAAAAAATTCTTTCTGGAAAAAAAAGTGAGGCTCAGCTGATTTCCAACATTTAATGTAGGAATAATACCAGTCATACACAGACTCAGGAAATAAAGTAGGGGAACACTTTCCAGCTCATTTTATACAGCAGGTACTTCAAATGCCAAAACTTGATAAAAATACTTAAGGAAAGATAATTAGAGATCAATATACAATGCATGGGAGCCAGCACTGTGGCACAGCAGGTTCACCCTCTGTCTGCCACACTGGCATCCCATATGGGCGCTAGTTCGAGTCCCAGCTGCTCCACTTCTGATCCAGCTCCCTGCTATGGCCTGAGAAAGCAGCAAAAGATGGCCCAAGTCCTTGGGCCCCCTGCACCCACAATGGAGACCTGGAAGAAACTCCTGGCTTCAGATCAGGTCATTGAGGCCATTTGGGGAGTAAACCCACAGATGGAAGACTTTTCTCTCTGTCTCTCTCTCCCTCTCACTGTCTGTAACTCTACCTCTGAAATAAATAAATCTTTTAGTATATATATACAATACACTTGTCCTTCAATTTACAAGGCTATGCTACTCACGGTGAACCTGAGGTTGTCTGAGCAGCTTCCTTACCACTACTCACCCAGGAACACCAGAGACTCAACAAGGTTTCCCAGGGTATCACTACGTAATCAGCTCAGCACTCTGTGGGTTTCCTGTTAGCTGATAAAACTTTTGGAAAGAAATCTTTTCTAATATGAACATCACATCATGTCACATCTGGATACTTTGAGCATTACACTTGAGGCAGATGCTAGTATCCCATTTTCTGGATGAGATATTGAAGTTAAGAAACTTTCTCCCAGGATATACACTTGGCAACTGATGCAGCCAAAATACGAACCCAGTACTGGCTGCAGTGTCTGAGCTTTTAGTTACACTTCTGTTCTGCTACTCTCAGTATATTAACGCAGTAGCATAAACATTGGTAAATAAACTGTGGTGCATTCAAATTTGAACACCATACAACTACGAAAATATTTAAGTAAACTGAGAAAAGAAAGAACAGAAATTTCTCAGTCTGTAGAAAACAAATACAAAAGTATTTTATCTTTTTCCTTTAGAAAAAAAAAAAGTGTAGATGCCCATTGTACAGAACTTGGAAAACAAAGAAATTGGAATAGGGAACAAAATCAAAACTGTCCGACCACTCCTACCACTTCTTCAGTTTTTGTTCTACGCTAACACGAGTTTTCTTCCCTAAGATTGATTTGTTTGTTTGAAAGGCAGAGAGACAGAGAGGAAAAGGGATCTTCCACCTGCTGGTTCACTCCCCAGACGGCCATTACAGTCAGGTCTAGACCAAGATAAAGCAGGAGCCTGGAATTCCAGCAGGGTCTCACATGCGTGGCAGGGCCAAGCACTTGGGCACTTCTACTGCCTTCCCAGGCACATCAGCAGGGCGCTGGTCAGGAAGTGGAGCAGCCGGGACCCCAACCAGCGCTCCAAATGGGATGCTGTCATCACAAGTGGCAGTTCACCCTGCTGTCCCAGTGCCAGCCCCTGTGCAAATATGACCTTTTACCCTTCATTTACAAGATACCAACTATTCTAGAGTTTTTCCACTTCACACTGATTATTGGTTCTACATAGATCTATATAATATTATATAGTAATTTGAAAATAATATTCAGGAAGAAAATTTAAGGACTGCAAAAAACTCTCACAACACTGAAGGAGGAGGAGGAAGAAAGCCGGGGGCTGACGCTGCTGCTCTAAAGCTGCGGCGACTGACGCAGAGCAGAACTGTTGAAGGGACAGAAATGGAGATCAATGAAACAGAACGGAAAGCCCCGGAAGAAACCTGCACAAACACGGTCAACTGGTCTTGGACAACAGAACAAAGGAAACTCAACGCAGAGAGGGAAGTCTTTTAACAAGTGGTGCTAGAACAAATGGACATCCAGGCAGAGAGACACAGGGGCTGGCGCTGTGGTGCAGTAGGTTAATCCTCAACCTGCAGTGCCAGCATCTCATATGGGCACCAGTTCTAATCCTGGCTGCTCCACTTCTGATCCAGCAAGATCTCTGCTATGGCCTGGGAAAGCAGTAGAAGATGGACCAAGTGCTTGGGCACCTGCACCCACCTGGGAGATCCAGAAGAAGCTCCTGGCTCCTGGCTTCAGATTGGTCCAGCTCTGGTGGTTGCAGACATTTGGGGAGTAGAAGATCTTTCTCTCTGACTCTCCCTCTGTCTGTAAGTATACCTCTCAAATAAATAAATAAAATTAAATTAAAAAAAAAAGGCAAAGAGACAGAGACAGAGAGTGATCTTCCATTTGCTGATTCAGTCCCTAAATGCCTACAAGAGCTAGGACTGGACCAGGCCAAAGCCAGGAGCCTGGAGCTCACTTCAGGTCTCCCACGTGTGTAGCAGGGACTCAAGAACGTAAGCATCTTCTGCTGCCTCCCAGGTTGCACATTAGCCAGAAGCTGGAATTGGAAGTAGAGCCAGGACGCAAACCTAGGCACTCTGAAGTGGGAAACAGAATCCCAATCCAGCATCTCAGCCTAACTCAAAGTGGATCATAGACCTAAGGGTAAGACAAAAAACTATACAAACTTAGACATAGGAGAAAGTCTGGGTAACCTTAAGTTTGACACTGAATTTTCAGATACAACATCAAAAACATGATACATAAAATTAAAAATCGGCGTGTTAGACTTCATTAAAATGGAAAACTTCTGCTTTGTGAAAAATGCTAAGAGAACAAAAGACAAACTGTATACTGGAACAAAATCTTTGCAAAACACACATCTGGTAAACAACTTGTATTCAAAATATAGAAAGAACTCTTTAAAAGTCAGTGAGAAAACAATATAATAAAAAGTAGGCCAAAGATCTGAATAGATGCCTCATCAAAGAAGGTTTACAGATGGCAAATAAGCATATGAAAAGATGTGTTTCATCACACATCACTAGAGAGTTGTCAATTAAAACAATAATGAGGTATCCTCACGCACCTATTGGAATAGTTAAAGCTAAAACTTTGATGCGACCCGAGGCCAGTGAGGATGCGGAAGAACGGGATCGACTGGAAGAAATGGAACAGCCACTCTGGAAGGCTGTTTGGCAGTTTCTTATGAAGCTAAACATAGTCTTACCACAAAACCCAGAAATCATGCTCCTAAATATTTATCCAATTGAGTAGAAAAAAAACTGGACATGTCCACACAAAAACCCACAATGAATATTTATAGCAGCTTTATTTGTAATTGCCAAAGACCAGAAGTAATCAAGATGTCCCTCAATAGGTAAGAATGGATAAACAAACTGTGACACATCCTGACAGCGGAATTTTATTGTGTTACAAATTAATGAACTACGATGGCATGGAGGAGCCTTAAGTGCATACTGCTGAGCCAGAGAAGTCCGGGAGACAAGTACTGTAGGAGCCCCATTATCTGACATTCTGGAAAAGGCAACCTTGGAGTCCATTAAAGATCAGCGGTTGGCAACAGGTTCAAGAGAGTGGCAGGAACAGTGAATCGGGGGACATGCAGGGCATTTGGGGGGCAGTAAAACCATATCCTGGCCTGTGCCGCGGCTCAATAGGCTAATCCTCCACCTGCGGCACCGGCACACCAGGTTCTAGTCCCGGTCAGGGCGCCGGATTCTGTCCCGGTTGCCCCTCTTCCAGGTCAGCTCTCTGCTGTGGCCGGGGAGTGCAGTGGAGGATGGCCCAAGTGCTTGGGCCCTGCACCTCATGGGAGACCAGGAGAAGCACCTGGCTCCTGCCTTCGGATCAGTGCGGTGTGCCAGCCGCAGTGAGCCAGCCGCGGCGGCCATTGGAGGGTGAACCAATGGCAAAAGGAAGACCTTTCTCTCTGTCTCTCTCTCTCTCACTATCCACTCTGCCTGTCAAAACAATCAAACAAACAAACATATCCTGTGGTACTGTAGTGGCAAATACATGATATCATGCACCTGACAAAACCTGTAAAACTGTATAACATAAAGGTGAACTGTGATGTCTGCAAATTTTAAAAAAAAATCATTTAGGAGGATGGAAAATCTCATGAAAGAATTCGGACTGAAACAACAGAACCTAATTGTATTAAAATGAATGAAAGAAACTCCCAGGAGGGCATAGGACAATGGTGCTAAGTGACTCTGGAAATGAGTGAAAGTCAAGGGAACCGCATATGAACACTGGGCTCTGCCATGCCTATGTGGGCAATTCTCACATCGCCATACGTGTTTGCTCTAGCTGGGCAATCCAGGAAAGGGACAGGAAATGGTGGGCGTGGAGTGGAAGGGAGACAGCAAGTCGCAAGAAGAATCTAGAATGATCTATGCAGTAAGGAGCTAGAGTTGGAGACATCAACGAGAACTCATGTTTGATTTTAAACAGGTACAGATGAACACATCCAGAAATATCTGTAGATGTGCATCTATGTCAGGCCCCTGTACACATATATTGCTTTGCTTCCTCAACTCAGGAGACCTAAAATAAATGACACACAGTAACAAGGAGCACACTGAGCACCCACATGCTGGCTGCTAGCACAATTCTTCAATAAAAGGAACCCAACCTCCCTGGACAGGGGCTGATTCTAGGACCAGGGCAGGAAATACACAAGATGAGCCTGGAGCATCTTGCAGTACCAGGTAGTAAGGAGGACATGCAGGTGCGCGCGCGCGCGCGCACACACACACACACACACACACACCATACCAAAAGAGACACCAGTGCAAGCTGAAAGGGCTCACAATGACCAAAGCTGGATCAATTTGAATAAGAAAATTAAGTAATACTGGATTATAACCTGAAGTCTAGAATAAGTATACTTATTCAAATTTATGAGTCCAGAGGCTGGTGCTGTGGTATAGCAGGTTAACGCCCTGGCCTGAAGTGTCGGCATCCCATATAGGCGCCAGCTCCAGACCCAGCTGCTTCACTTCTGATCCAGCTCGCTGCTGTGCCCCAGGAAACCAGCAGAAGATGGCCCAAGTCCTTGGGCCCCTGCACCTGCATGGGAGACCTGGAAGAACTCCTGGCTCCGGATCGGCACAGCTCCAGCCATTGCCACCAACTGGGGAGTGAACCGTGAGCCATCAGATGGAAGACCTCTCTCTCTCTCTCTCTCTGCCTCTCCTTCTCTGTGTAACTCTGACTTTCAAATAGATAAATAAATCTTTACAAAAATTCATGAGTTCATACTGATATAAATACTGATATAAATGATGCCATAAATTAAATGGAAAATGAGCCAAGTCTCTGATACAGCAGAATTCTAAGAGCTTTCGCCCTCCCAGTCCTTAATTTGGGCTGCACACAGCTTCTTCCCTGCAAAGAGCAGAGTAAGAGAAGCAGGACTACAGAGTCACTTCACCAAGGAGAAATCTGACAAACACTGCATCAGCCAGGTGGTCAGGTCAAGACCAACAGTCATAAATCACGCTGATAGTATGAACCCTTGATAGAATGTGAGGAAAATGGTGCTTTTCCTTTGTGAGCTTCCTCCCAAAAACCCATAAGTCCAGTCTACTCATGAGAAAAATACTGAATTCTAATAGAGGGGCATTCTATAACATTCCTGGCCAACAACCCTCACATTTGCCAAGGTCATGAAGAACAAGGGAAGTTTGGGGAATGGCTGTGGCCAAGAGGTGCCTGAGCAGAGTAAATTAAATGAGGTGTCCTGAATAGAATCCTGGACGAGAGAGAGGCATGAGGTAAGGCAGGCAGTGGGTGCAGAAATGAAGACACCATCGGAGAGCACGTGGGTTTGAGTCCTGCTCTGCTTCCGATTCCAGTTTCTTGCTAATGTGCACTCCGGGAGGCAGCAGGCGATGGCTTAGGTGCTTGGGTCCCTGACACCTATATGGGATATCTTATTGAGTTCCAGGCTCCTGGCTTCAGCCTGCCCCAGTCCTGGCTGTTGTGGGCAATGAGGGAAGTGAACCAGCAGAAAGGATAGCTGTCTGCTTCTCTCTTTCAAATAAATAAGTAAATAAATGTTTGGGAAACAAAGAAAAAGGGTATCAGCTAAGGCAGGGAAACTGAAGAAATCGAGGATTTTCATTAATTATGTGTCCATATTGGCTCATTAATTGTAATGAAAGCACCATCGTAATGTAAAATGTTAAGAATGAAGGGAGCCACAGGGAGGAGGAGGAACAGGGGAATCTAGTATCTGCTCGAATTTTCTATAAATTTAAAACTAATTTTAAAAATTAACTGTATTAATTAAAAACTGACAAATGGTATAATCTTATTATTTCTCAAATTTAAAAATTGAGTCCAATCCATTCATTGACCTAATTTTTATTGAGTCCTTCTTACATGCCAGTTAGGTACTATGATAAATATCAGAATATTAACAATGCAGTGAAATTATAGCCATTTGTATCATCTTCTTTGAACTCTCTACATCTCTAAATGTTCTAAAAATGTGCTTTAGAATCAGAAAAAGTAAGATCAAAATCACTATGCAAGCATGAAGTAATATTACTCACAGTTGGCTTAGACAGACTTCATTCCCCACCTTCACTTCACTTGTTGGTGGTGGACCGAGCTGATTTTCAGATTCTTTTTAAAGATTTATTTATTTATTTATTTATTTATTTAAAAGGCAGAATTAGAGAGAAGCAGAGGCAGGGAAAGAGAGAGAGAAGTCTCCCATCTGCTAGTTCACTCCCCAATTAGCTGCAACAGCTGGAGCTGAGCCAATCTGAAGCCGGGAGCCAGGAACTTCTTCCAGGTCTCCCACACGGGTGCAGGGGCCCAAGCATTTGGGCCATCTTCTACTGCTTTCCCAGGCCATAGCAGAGAGCTGGATCAGAAGTGGAACAGCCGGGACTTGAACCGGTGCCCATGTGGGACGCTGGCACTGCAGGCGAAGGTTTAGCCCACTATGCCATAGTGCTGGCCCCAATTTTCAGATATTTATGATATCTGGAAAGGAGGCTCCATGGACAGAGGGAAAGAGGAGGATAAAGAAGATCCAATGACAGATGGAGTGTCAAAGTGCACACTTCATTCCCATAGGTGACACAAGAATATAAATATATTTTGCACTTCAACAATCCTTACTAAATTATCCCCCTCCACCAAACTTTAATGAGATTTCATTAAGAAACATCTTTACTAAATTCTTAACAAATAAAATATCCTACACAATCACATTTGTGTATATTAAAATCAATCAGTAAAAAGGAATTAACAGGACAAAATGTCCCCCAATGACGTCACTAAGGACAAGCTGATATTTTTATTATGACATTGGTTTTTTAAGTTTCACTTCAAATTAATTTCTTGAAAGTCCTCCTTTCAAAACACTTTAGGAGTTCACATGTTAATTCAAGTATTTATTCCTTCACCTGCAAGTGTCATCTACTCAGGGGAATAGAAGACACAAAGATAACCTCCTCCATCTGTCTCATCACATTTTTTAAAAGCTGCTCTAAAAATACACCCACAAACTTATTAAAGGAATAGGTATATCACCAGGAAAGAGTAATGGAATCAAACACAAGGGTTAGGGACTGGCAACGTGGCACAGTGAGCTAAGCAGCCGCCTGCAATGCTAGCATCCCACATCAGAGCACTGGTTGGAGTCACAAATGCTCTGCTTCCAACCCAGCTCCCTGCTAATGTACCGGGAGAGGCAGAGGATGATGGACCAAGTCCTTGGGTCCCTGCCACCCGTGTGGGAGACCTGGATGGAGCTCCTGGCTCCAGCCTGAGCCAGTCCTGGCCATTGCCAGGGAGTGAACCAGGGGATGGAAAATTCACTTTCTATCTCTATCACTTTACCTTCCAAATAAATAAATAAAGCTTTAAAAATAGCAAAGGTTATATGAGGGATTGTATCTCTACACAGACCAACTCATTTTATGAAGCCAACATAACCCTCAAACCAAAACTTGATAAAGACATTAAGGAGAGAAAATTACAGGCCAATATATAAATCTTTTGCTCCTTTATTTAAAACAGGATGTGATTATAACCCAAAGTGCCCAAGTAACCCTGCTGGGAACACTAGACAGGGAAGAGATTTAAAAAGTTCCCTGAATGTGTTACTTCCTCATTTAACAAGGTCACCATTCTTTCTGGTGGGTTTCCTATTAGCTGACCTTTTACTAGCAAGAACCCTTCTACTACATACATCACTTCTCCTCAGAAGCCTCCGTCTCCTGCAACCTCAACACCTGGTGTGGAAAGCAGCCCTGACCCTGTGAGAGCATCTCTGAGGGGCCTCCAATTTCACAACACTGACACTACAGGGTCCTCCCAGCTACCTTCAACTGGGGAGGGAGCAATACCCCTCATATCAAAGAGAAAAGGCAAAATCAGAAACCTACTGATAGGAACTTCAGGGGCCCCTAGAAAGAACATGTAGGAGGTAACTCTCCAGGAGCCCTGAGAGATGGAGAGAAGGGAGAAACAGATACAATGTAATCTTCAGCTACTGTTGAATCTGCCAAATGGACCTGTTGCCCACTCTGCAAACTTCTAAGCAAAACAGGCTACTCCAGTGTTAGTTCCCTGATTGGCTCATGTAAGCAAGCCTTATTAGCATTTACCTTGACCAATCAGGGAGAATTTCTGAGCCATGCAGTCTTGAAAGGCAGGTAGGGGTAAGCAGCCCTGCAGGGCATCCAGCCCCTCGCCAGAGAGCTTTGTTCATGCCTTCCTCGGCCCTGTGCCTCATTCTTTGTGGTCGTGAGATGAAGAATCCGCCACATCTCTCTGAGACAAGACGCAGGCTGGAGTGACTGAGCCACAGAGGACTCCTGCTGCTACTGCTACAACACTGACGCCAGAACTCCCCAGGCAACACCGTTGATCAATGCCACACTGTCCAAACGCGTTTATCCTTCAGTCAGTATTTGCTAAGTACTTACTACATACTAAGCACTGAACAAGTGAGCAAAATACATCGAATCTCTACCTTAAGAGTTTACACTCTAGCAAAGGACACAGGCTTCAATAAGTAGAAAACGTTGTGATATAAGCTACAATAAGGGAAATGATGGGTGTGCAGGTTCATGGTAGAGGTACCTAGAATAGAAGAGACGGCAGATCAAGGGAGACCTCTCAGAGAAGTGATCTTTCATCTGAAACTCTGAATTAGCAGCCCAAGGATGTGGAATGGGGTTGGAAGAGGTGATGTTAGTAGGATGAAGAAAAGAATGGCCCACACAGGGGGCATCGTGTGCAAAGGTGCTGAGGTGAGAGATTCTAGTTCACTTGGAGGGACTGAAAGAATTTCAACTTGGAGAGCAGTAAACTGAGGCTAGCATTGTGGTGCAGCAGGTTAAGCTGCCACCTGCGATGCTAGCATCCCATATCACAGTGAGAGTTCAAGTCCCAGCTGCTCTGCTTCTGATCCAGCTCCCTACTGACATACCTGGGAAATAGTGGGTGATGGCACAAGTACTTGGGTCCCTGCCACCCATATAGGAGACCTGGATGGGATTCCTGGTTCCTGGTTCCAGCCTGGCACAGCCCCAATTGTTGCAGCCATTTGGGGCATAAACCAGTGAAAGAAAGATCTCTACCTCTCTTTCTCTCTCTTTTCCTCTGCCTTTCAAATAAATAAATCTTAAAACAAAACAAAACATAAATTTCCAGAGCAATAGGAACATGGAACAGGATTATCTTGAAAGCAAACTTGTAGAAATATACAGTATTTTGTACTACAAGTAATATACAATAATTTGAAGTCCTATATTTAAAAACTAAACACAGGGACTGGCGCTGTGGCTCAGGGGGTTAACACCCTGGCCTGAAGCGCCGGCATCCCATAAGGGCACCGGTTCTAGTCCCGGCTGTTCCACTTCCTATCCAGCTCTCTACTATGGCCTGGGAAAGCAGTAGAGGATGGCCCAAGTCCTTGGGCCCCTGCACCACGTGGGAGACCTGGAAGAAGCTTCTGGATCCTGGTTTTGGATCGGCACAGCTCTGGCCATTGCGGTCATCTGGGGAGTGAACCATCAGATGGAAGACTTCTCTCTGCCTCTCCTCTCTCTGTGTAACTATGACTTTCAAATAAATGAATAAATCTTAAATAAATAAATAAATAAACAAACACAGCTCTGGTAAAGATGCATCTTCCCAAAACAAACAGCTGTCCTCAAATAAGAATTTCCTCAGCTTCCAGGCAGTTTGCAGACATCTACGCCAGCAAGTCAGAGTAGGAAGAGAAAGCAGGAAGACAAGATCGAAAGACAAGGACCAGAGGGTGTGTACACAGCACTGGAGACGTGAGGGCCTCACGGCCCCGCAGATGACTGTGCTAGCATTTCAGGCTTGCTGAAAAGACTGACTGGGAAGGACGCACCCAGACCGCTAGTTTGAAGACTCTGACCTTGTGCACTGACAAGACTCCTCTTTTCTCTATTTGCAGGAGAATGGCATCTTATGGGCCACTTTTTTTCATACTACTAAAAGATAAATGTGCCCCTTCTGCTTTCTAAGCAATGCTTCTAACACACGAAAGCAAAAAATACTTAAGTCAGTGTTCCCTAACCTCCCAGAATGCTTCTGTTGATACATGTTCCTAAAACTCAAAACTTTGCTTCAATCAACCTTTCATTTGGCAGCAGGATGAATGGGCAAATGTTGCTGAGAACAATTCCCCCAACCAACTACCAATCAAAGTGTTCCTGGAGGGGATATTTTGTAAAAGTATTTGAGCTACTAAGGCACAACTCACATTTCTGAAAAGATGAATGCCATTAATTTCTGCCTATACTAGCATTATACCCAAGGAAATATCTGAGATTTTTGTCTATGAGCAAAAGGGTTAGCACAGGATAAAATGACCTACAAAATTAATTCCATAGAGCATAAAGCTGAGCAGTGTCTCAGGCCCTGTTTCAGTACAAAGAAGTCCCCAAGCACTTGCAAATACTCTTCCAATGTGAAGAGCTGTCCTGGCTGGGCACCACGGCAGAAATGCCCATTTTCTCTGCTTGCTGCTGATTTAATTCTCATTTGTGCTTCAACAGCCCTCTGCTGACTTCTCTCATCATTCCTCGCTCCATCCCCTAACCCCCTTCCTCTCAGCATAGCGCCCCAAGCATGTTGGTAGCCACACTCTCAATGAGGAGGAGCTGGAGAGGAAGAGGAGAGAGAGAGAGATGAGAGGAAAGGAAATCCTGATCGCCTTCTCCTGCGGGTCTCCCCACCGGGTCTCATCTCTCCCCAGGGACACCCCCTGCCACCCTCATTCTGTCACCTCACATGGTCTCTTCCCTAATCCTCAGAACTCCAAGCTGGCTCCCATCAGTATCTCAGTCCTCCCTAGCCCTGCCCACTACAGTCATTTCCTGCTCACAAGTACCACCCCCTAGAGCTTGGAGTTGGGGAAGAGGGGGATGAAGATGGAGTGCCCCTGACCCACAAGGAGGAACAGGGCAAGTTCTGGGAGGCCCAGGTTGAAAGATCAGCCCCCATCAGTATTAGTTCATAGCCCTCTCCTCCAGGCATAACACAGTTATAAGTCATAAGGCAGTTGTTAGGAATGGGCTGATACAGGAATCAATCTTAAAAAATAAACTTGAAGGGGGTGGGGAGTGGTGCTGTGGCATAGTAGGCTAAGCCCCCGCCTGTGGCACCAGCATCCCATATGGGCGCCGGTTCGTGTCCCAGCTGCTCCTCTTCTGATCTAGCTCTCTGCTTATGGCCTGGGAAAGCAGAAGATGGCCTAAGTGCTTGGGTCCCTGCACCCATGTGGGAGATTTGGAAGAAGCTCTTGGTTCCTGGCTTCAGATGGGCTCCACTCCACCTGTTGCAGCCATTTGGAGAGTGAACCAGCCGATGGAAGACCTTTGTCTCTCCCTCTATCTGTCTGTAACTCTACTTCTCAAATAAATAAAATATTTTAAACATTTAAATAAACTTGGTTCTTTTCCCATAAAAACTCTTTCTTATAAGAAAATACCCAAGTGAACACTGGAAAATAATCCATTTACTGTTTGTTTTTTTTTTAATGCTAGGAGCAGGATGCTACTGCAGTCTCGTCTTCTAAATCTTCAATGGTGCCTACCTCGCACTTCGTTCTAATTAAGAAGAAAATGTTTATCTTGTTGTAGCTTCACTCTGAACACTCTGTGAGCCATTAAAGCCTCAACAATCAGAAGACGCTTCCAGGGTGGCGAGGGCCCTGTGTGGAGATGGGTGAGAGCAGCAAGGCTTTGCTGGGGTTGTGGAGGAGAGGGAGGGAAGGCAGGGGGAGGACAGGCTCTCAATCGCCTCCCAGGGCTCTTGCTTATGCTGATGAAGGGACAGGGGCCAGCATCTGCTTGCAACATCCCCAGGCCTTCCATGAGCAAAATATGACTAAAATATGTTCTTTCTTTTTTTATTTGTTTTTATTTATTTATTTTTTTGACAGGCAGAGTGGACAGTGAGAGAGAGAGACAGAGAGGAAGGTCTTCCTTTTTCCGTTGGTTCACCCCCCCCAAAGGCTGCTACGGCCGGTGTGCTGTGGCTGGCGCACTGCACTGATCTGAAGGCAGGAGCCAGGTGCTTCTCCTGGTCTCCCATGGGGTACAGGGCCCAAGCACTTGGGCCATCCTCCACTGCACTCCCGGGCCACAGCAGAGAGCTGGCCTGGAAGAGGGGCAACTGGGACAGAATCCGGCGCCCCAACCAGGACTAGAACCCAGTGTGCCAGTGCCGCAGGCAGAGGATTAGCCTAGTGAGCCGTGGCGCCGCCTTTCTTTCTTTTTTGTAAGATTTATTCATTTATTTGAAAGAGAGAGAGGGAGCGACAGAGAGAAATCTTCCACTCCATGGGTCACTGCCCAGATGGCCACAATGGCCAGGCCAAAGCCAGGAGCTTCTTCCAGGTTTCCCACATGGGTGGCAGGGGCCCAAACACTTGGGCCATCTTCCACAGCTTTTCCCAGGCCATTAGCAGAGAGCTGGATCAGAAGTGGAGCAGTCAGGACGGGAGCAGGCAGCTGCATGGAATGTTAGCATTGCAGGCGGTGGCTTTACTTGCTATAGCATGAGGCTGGCCCCAAGACATCCTTTCCACCCACAGACCGCCTACCACCACCACCACCACCACCCCAGCCCCCATTCCCAAGCCCAGCAAACCACGCCCACAAAGTCAAAACAATCCCCACCTTGGAAACGGCAGGAAACCACATTTCACTGGAGAACACAGCACCTGAGCAGGCTATCCGTCTAATTCAATGTCGCAGCTGCCCTGTAAGTTATATATTGCTGTCTGACACAGGAAACCAGCCTAGCTGGTAATCCAGCTGCTCCACAAAGTCTCACTGACAGCTTCTGGTAGAAACGAAAATAATAATTCCTGGTTTCTTGTCACCGGCACACTGGATCTATCAGACCACTGAGATTTCGGCAGTCACTCTTAACTATCCCACTGAAATCAAATCCCTAACACTTTAGTGTTTAATTTTCCTGCCCTATTAACGGAAGCCTTCAGGAAAAGCTTGTCTTCTCCATTTTCACACCAACTAAATAAAAGTGTCATAGTGGAGAAAAACGACTTTCAGTTTGTTTTAAATGTTTTAGCGGTTGGCGTTGTGGTATGGTTGGTTAGGCCACTGCCTGCAGCACAGCCATCTGATATGAGCACCACTTTTAGCTCCTGCTGCTCCACTTCCAATCCAGCTCCCTGCTAACGTGCCTGGGAAACCAGCAGAAGATGGCCCAAGTGTTTGGGTCCCTGCCACCCCTATGGGAGACCCAGATGGAGTGGCAGGTTCCTGTCTTCAACCTAACCCAGTCCCAGCTTTTGCAGCGATTTGGGGTGGGAACCAGCAGATGAAAGATTTCTCACTCTCTCTGCCTCCCTCTAACTCTGGCCTTTCAAATAAATAAATAAATCTTTTTGAAAACAATGTGTTTTAAGCCTTGCATTTAATTTTTAATCTGGCAATTAGCTATCATCCTGAAGGCACATTTTTTTTGCTTTTTGTTAAGAGATAAAACTTGGCAAGGCTAAAATCATACCTATCAGCTTTGCTTTGTTCTGACTTGCAGGAAGTTGTCAGTATACAATAGAGAAATTGTCAGCATGTTTTGGGTGTGGTTAGCTTCAACCTGCTGACTGTTTCTGCCCCATGACTCAAGAAATGTGTGCTATTTGTATTTTTAATTTGTCTTCCACCTCTTAGAGAGGAAAGATGAAAGTAGCTGTATAGTCATAACACAGAACAAAACCCAGAAATTAAAACATAGAGAGTGCTTTAAGTTTTAACTAAAAATGAAAAATAGAAGTTAAAAAAAAAGGTATAAGTACTGGTGGCCACCCTTGAAAACCAGGATTTCTTTTAATAGATGCATTTATTTATTTGAAAGTTAGGAGAGGGAGGGGGAGAGGAGGAAAGGGGGGGGGAGGGAAAGAGGAAGGGAGAGGAGGAGAGGGAGAGGGACAGGAGCTTCTCCCTGCTGGGCGGGGCCCAGACACTGGGCCAACTTTCTGCTGCTTTTCCCAGGCCATTAGCAGGGAGCTGGATCAGAAGTGGAGCAGCCATGACACAAATGGCCCACATATGGGATGCCAGCATTCCAGGTGGTGGTTTTTTGTACTACACCATAGCACTACACCAGAATTAAAAAAAAAAAAAAAAAAAACCACTTGTCTTTTAATTCCATTTTCTACGGACTTTCTGAAATACTCTCATACATAACAAGGTTTTGAAAAAAACATTTTAAAATTATTTGAAAGGTAAAGAGACAGACAGCCATGGAGAGATCTTCCAACTGCTGTTTCACTCCCCAAATGCCTATAACATTTGGGGTCGACTAAGCTGAAACCAAGAGCTGGGAACTCAGTCTGGGTTTCTGACATGGGTGGCGAGGGATCCAGCCACTTACGTTGTCACTGGCAACCAGGATGCACAGTAGCAAGCTGGAGTCAGAACCAGAGTCAGAATTTGAACCCATGCACTCCCACACAGGTGTCCCAAGCAGTGTCTTAACCACTGCACCAATCACCTGCCTGGAAATCCAGGATAAACAATCTTCATGGAGAGTCTAAGAATCTCTCTTATAGAAATATTTGTACGTGTACCTAAAGATGTATATATGGAGATCTCGTTCCCTATAGTACTATGGAAATACTGAACATTTGGAAACAATCTAAACACCCATGAACAGAGTAGCTAAAATTGTGAAATACTGTGTAGCACTTTATATGAATGGATGAACAGAAAAATATAGATAGGTAGGTAGGTAGACTGATTGATTCATCCACATGGAAAAGTCTCCACCACTGCTATGTTAAAGAGTCAAGGACCTAATGGAGAAGCATAATTCAAAAAGTTCGTGGAAAATAGAATTAAAAGATTATTTCTGTGCAAAATAATTCTATGTGTGCTTTTCTCATAATACACATTTTCATGAACTTTTTACGGCCCCCACATATTCATGGGTTTCAAATATTTTTGCACCAATATAAATGCATCTCTAATTCCATTTTCCATTAACTTTTATGAAATAGTTTTATGCTTGTTTTGTACAAAAGTCCCACAATATTCCTATGAGTATTTCTAATTAAAAAAAAAAGTACCATGATATCCACCAGAAATATCTGAAATAAAGGGACTGCAATACAGTAATGTGGGTAAGGATATAGAACAACTAGAATGATCATACACCACTGGTGGAAGTGTGACACACACCTGCCCCATGACCTAGAAATTCCACTCCCAGACAGTCATTAATGGATATATGTTCCTTCCTTCCTCCCCAGACAGATAAAGAAACTCTCACAAAAAGTTATCAGAAAGGAAAAATCATTTAAAAACAAATGTAGCTTCTTAAAATGCAGGTAAGGGATATTTTCTCTAGGTAACTAGGTACTCAAACATATGTCTCATACCTGCTTTATAATATACAGTAGCTTAATAGATTCCAACTCCACTACAATATTTGTGTAAGAAAGTATAATGCTACTTGGTACATCTTGTAAATCTCCTAGTATCTGACTAAAAGCCTTATTTTCCCATTACACACTAACATTGGACTGTTGAAAATGTTAGGAAGAGGGGCCGGAGCTATGGTGCAGCAGGTTAACGCCCTGGCTTGAGGCACCAGCATCCCATATGGATGCTGGTTCCAGTCCCGGCTGCTCCTCTTCCTATTCAGCTCTCTGCTATGGCCTGGGAAAGCAGTGAAAGACAGCCCAAGTCCTTGGGCCCCTGCACCACGTGGGAGACCTGGAAGAAGCTCCTGGCACCTGGTTTCAGATATGCACAGCTCTGGCCATTGCAGCCAACTGGGGAGTGAACCATCGGATGAAATACCTCTCTCTCTCTCTCTCTCTCTCTCTCTCTGCCTCTCCTCTCTCTGTGTAACTCTGACTTTCAAATAAATAAATAAATCTTTTAAAAAATGTTAGGAAGAGACCCTAGATAAGAATTTAAGCAATTTGTAAGTTATTTTAACAAAGCCAGCAGCCCTCAGGAAAGCTTGCTCTCTGGATGCTAAAACCACTCTGCTGCTGAGCCAGATCTGCCCCACCTTCCATGTAAAAACTGGATAGTAAAATTAAAAGGTGGAACAGAAAGACTCCAACCTGAAAAGCCATCTGTTATAATCACCTAGCCTATAACGCAGCACTGACAAACTGGAAAAGCAAGCAATGAACTTGGAAACACAGGGGAAATAAATATGAATAAATGTAGCAGAAATTATAGGATTTCTGTGGGTGTAATGGCTTATAACATGAAAAAATTAGATCTATGATACTTATGTCAATATGTTAAGATTCTCAGATGATGGTCAAATTTGAAACTTACCTTCTTTTTCCTATATGTAACATAATTAAAAGCTATTTAAGTATCATAGTTAAGAAATTGGGCCAAAATATCTTAATAGCACTAGAATTCTTAGGGACAGGACAATCCTTGTTTAGGAAAATGACACTTCTTAAAAGACACCTCTCTCTCTGCCTCTCCTCTCTCTGTGTAACTCTTTCGAATAAATAAATCTTTAAAAAAATAAATAAATAAAATAAAAAGATCTATTTATTTATTTGAAAGGCAGTTACAGAGAGAAAAGGAGAAACAGAGAGAGGTCTTCCATCCCTTGGTTTACTCCCTCAATGGCCAGAACAGCCAGGGCTGGGCCAAGCTGAAGCCAGGACCCTGGAATTTCACCCTGGTCTCCCAAGTGGGTGGGCAGGGGCTCAAGTACCTCCACTACTTTCCGAGGCACATTAGAAGGGGGCTGGGTCGGAAGTGGAGCAGCTGGGACTTGAACCAGCGCTCATGTGGGATCCTGGCAATGCTGGCCCCTGAAAATGACGTTTTGTTGTGTATTGGCAGGAATCTAAACAGCCTTTTCCTGTGGCAAGGAAAAACACTGGCATGGCTGGTGGCAGCTGCTCCATACAGGAGAGAGAGAAAGTGGCACCGAGATGGCATAGGCTGGGCACTAAATCAGGTGAAGGCCCAGGGTACCCTGATTAACTGGGCTGGCAGGAGGGGTTTAGGAACAGGGCTGCTCATGCTTCCACTGTCAATCACTTGTATGACTGTAATGCAGACCCCGCCTTCTCCTGTTGTGCCCCTGCGCGCCCCCCCCCCCCCCATATGTCTTCTACACAATCAGGGATTTTTGTAGGAACAGGCTCTGTGCAAACTGATAGAGCCTCTGTCTAGGCCGTGATTTCTCAACCTCCTGCTGACAATCTGGCCTTTCAAATAAAAAAAGATAAATACATTTTTGAAATGACAATTCCAAATTAAAAAAACAAAGAGCCAAATGACCACTAGTCCCCAATGAAAAGAAGCAGAGGAGACTTTGAAAGAATCCCTGCAAGTCTCCTTTGATGGAGAAAAGCAAGAATGGAACACCAGTGTAAGCCAAAGGCCAGGTGTGAATTTATAACAAAGACAAAAATGTACAGGCAGCCGCAGACACTCAGGAAGCAGTTGAGGAACAACTATGGCAGAACTACCCCTAAACAACTCCATATAGATCCACAAAATCTGATCATAGACATTCACTACAACAACCCTGAGCTTACAAGTGTTCAAAAGAGTTCTACTAGAATATAAACTGTTTGGGGAAAAAAGTTCCTAATAAAAGGACTGATCACAATGTCTACAGTAAAAAGCTAGAGAGAGTACAGAGACTCTCCTTAGCCACCCAGAGCAACTCACTCCTGCAGGTTCCCCACAGTTGGGGTTTCACTGTATTGAAAAGGGTTTTACGGTTGGCTGTGTCGACCAATACAGATCTGGAGAACAATCTGGAAGGAAATGATTAATGACTGCTTCTTTCCAAGGAAGTTTAAAAATAAAGTAACCGTGGGCATATCAGAATCCGCGTTAGTGTAGCAATTGTTGCTCCACACAGCTAGGTTGTTGATGCTATGTTGGCTTCAATCCATATTACACGCAGGACTTAGGCTCCAGGTAGGCACTGGGGCGCCATGAGCCATCAGGGGAGAGTCAGCAGTCCCCGCCCACCATGGGGGACACACGGAGCAGCTTCTTCTGCTGCTGACTTCAAAAGCAGGGCTAGGAAGACCAGGAAGAGGCAGCTGGTGATGTTTACATCTGTGGAGCAAAGATTACGCAAACTGCCAGCACGCCATTGTTTTTTGTTTTCAGGCTGGTTATCGCAAAACAAAAACAAAAAGATAACTTCTGCGTCTGAAGCCCGATTACTGGAGAACAGACCCGAATATTTCCTCCTCTCTCTGTAAGCCAGAAGATGCCGTTCACTTCACTCATCTGTAACGTGCTCGTTTGCTGATAGGGGCCCAGTTACTGCTTCTGGAAATGAGAGCTTGACAGAGTCGATCTGAAGAAGCCACTTCCCGAGCGAGCCTGGAAGTCTCACTGCTTTGACGTTTGCCAAAAACCTGACAGAGCATTTTTAAAAAAATTCCCCACATTCGTCTCCCAGGGCTAAAAAGAGAAAGACATCATCACAACCACGGGCAATACGCCTGCAACCACTCCGACCTCTGTGAGCTTCCATTTGTCTCTTGTTTGTGTCTTTTTCTTTTAAATAACCTTACTGGTTGTTCCTTCCTGATTACAAAAGTAATACATGGTCATTGTCACAACATGAAGATGTATGAAATAAAAATACCACTCTCCCGAACTCACTCTCTCCTCCTAAGGGAGCCAACGTTAATACCTTGGTATACATTCACTTTTACTTCTGCCTAGACTTACACAAACATTTGCTCAAATAACATATGGAGGTGGTTTTTTTTGGATGTTCTATTTTTCAAACAAAAATGGGATATTAAACATACTACTGTGCATTTTGTTTTAATCTTAAAAATGTGCCATAGGCATTTTCCAAGCACTTGCTTGATTCTCTCTCTCTTCTCTCTCCCTCTCTTTGTATGTGTAAACACACACACACATATGCGCATGCACACACACACATGCACACACACTCACATATATCTGTATATGAAGGTACTTCGAAAAGTTCATGGAAAATGGAATTAAAAGCTGAGTTTAGGGGCCAGCTCTGTGGTGTAGAAGATTAAGCCTCCGCCTGCAGTCTCAGTATCTCATATGGATGCCAGTTCAAGTCCCAGCTGTTCCACTTCTGATCCAGCTCCCTGCTAATGTGCCTGGGAAAACAGCAAAAAATGGCCCAAATACTTGGGCCCCTGCACCCACATAGGAGACCAGGAAGAAGCTCCTGGCTCCTGGTTTCTGTCTGGCCCAACCCCAGCTGTTGCAGCCATTTGTGGAGTGAACCAGCAGATGGAAGATCTCTCTCTCTCTCTCTCTGTGTTTCTCTCTCTCTTTCAAATAATAAATACATTTTAAAAAATAAATAAAAGAGGCTGGTGCCACGGCTCACTAGGCTAATCTTTCTCCTGTGGTGCGGGCACCCTGGGTTCTAGTCCCAGTCGGGGAGCCGGATTCTGTCCCGGCCCCTCTTCCAGGCCAGCTCTCTGCTGTGGCCCAGGAAGGCAGTGGAGGATGGCCCAAGTGCTTGGGCCCTGCACCCCATGGGAGACCAGGAGGAAGCACCTGGCTCCTGCCTTCAGATCTGCGCAGCGTGCCGGCCATAGCGGCCATTTCGGGGGTAAACTAACAGAAGGAAAACCTTTCTCTCTGTCTCTCTCTCTCTCTCTCCCTCTCACTGTCGAACTCTGCCTGTCAAAGAAAAAAAAAAGAGAGAGAGAAATGAGTTTATTTCAGTGCACTAAAACCTGAAATCCTTGCATAGTTCTTTCATAATATGTATTTTCCACGAACATTTTCAAAGTTTATTTTATTTATTTGAAAGAAATAGAGAGATCTTCCAACTACTGAGTCACTCCTTCAGTGGCCCCAACAGCCAGGACTGGAACAGGCCAAGGTTAGCAGCCCAAAAACCCATCTGAGTCTCCCTTGTGGGTGGCAGGGACCCAAGTACTCAAGCCATCATCTGCAGCATCTCAGACGTATTAGCAAGAAGCTGGATAGCAAACAAAGGTGGGATTTGAACAAGGCACTTGGATATGGGATGCAAGCATCCTAAGCTGTGGCTTACCTCACTGTACCACAATGCCTGCTCTCCCTGAACATTTTAAAGACTCCTCATATAGACCCACTACAACCTTTTATCTATTGAATTTTATCTGCTTATCTGAGAAGCAGAGAGACAGAGAAACCGCTCTCATCTGCTGGTTCACTCCCCACACGCCCACAACAGCTGGGGCTGGGCCAGGCAAGTCAGCAGCCAGCTGCTCAATTCAGGGCTCCCACATGGGTGGCAGGAGACTCAATTGCTTGAGTCATCATGGCTGCCTCCCAGGGCCTCTCTTAGTAGGAAGCTGGAGTCAAGAGCCACAGCCTGGTATCAAACCCAGGTAACATGGGATGCAAGTGTGTTACATGCTGCCTTACCTGCCAAGTTAAACCTGCACCCCACTGTATCCTTTTTAATGGCTGCAAACTAGTCCATAAGACAGATGTGCCAAAATATTCCACCACTGCTTCACTGTTCCTAATCCACGGACACTGAGGGTGGATCCAAGTGCATGTATGTGCTTGGTGTCCTTTAAGTGGAGTTTCTGGGTCGAATAAAACATTTTCAAATGTTTACAATTTTAATATTCAAACATAATTAATTTTAGTCATTCAGACTTTCTGTGCCCTTCATGATGCAAAATATTGATATAAACCTTTTACCATG
Organism: Sylvilagus floridanus; assembly: GCA_949820135.1. Classification (NCBI taxonomy): domain Eukaryota; kingdom Metazoa; phylum Chordata; class Mammalia; order Lagomorpha; family Leporidae; genus Sylvilagus; species Sylvilagus floridanus. Next base: position 24,294,103 of record OX463237.1, read on the forward strand.
TTTTGCACATTCTCTTTTTAAAAGCACACACATCAGATCAAAAAAACACCCTCGTGTAGTTATAAATAAATAAATGCTTAAGTTATGGCTACGATGGCCAGCGCTAAATCACTGTGCAAATGCTTATGCACTGGTTTATGAAAGTAGTAATTCACTGTGGAAAACCCGCCCCCTCGGCCACGTGGCAGCCTTGGGGTTGCAGCTCTCACATCCGATGGCTCCCTCCCTCTGTGTGACTGTGTAGAGATCACGACCTACGTATTTTCTATTTGTCAATAGTTAACCTTAAAAAGTAGGTGGCAGGGGAGACAAGCAAACTGTAACAGATGACAAATTGATGGCCATTTTTGGGCTCCTAATATCCACAAATTATTTGTAACACAATGAATAATTCTTCCATATTTCTAGAGACTGTGGTCCATTAAAAATAAAACCAATAACCAATATGTTGCTATTACTACACACACCTTTCAAAAACACACTCTTCAAACATTTTTCAACAGAAGCATTGGTTGAATCCCACTTCATATTTCTTCTCTACTTCAGATGCAAGACTCTAATTACAAACTTAAAAAAAAAAAACAGCTTTAAAGAAATATATTAACCAAAGAAGCGCCTTAAAACTGAAACCCTCTGATATCCTAAAGACCTGAGCAGCAATGGAGATTGTTAAGACACAGCAGGTTTGATACAGAAGTTATGTGACATGCAATTAATCTCCATTCATACCCTGCTCCACTTGTCAGCAAACAAAGGTGCTACTTTAGAAGGAGATCTGAAGACTTCAATTAAAAACAGTCAGCTAACAAGAAAATAATCTAAGCTAAAGGAAGGTGGCAGGTGTAGAAATGAGTTGTTTACGCAAGTGTCAGTTCTGAACAATAAAGCACTGCGCATCAAAAATGGAGTAGATTTCATTGCAAGCCTCTGAAAATAAAAACGGATTTTCCACTGAAGAACCACCTACCGATCTTGTAAAGTAGGATCCCTCCATCTCCCAATAAACACAAAATCACTTCAGATCTTTACCTGCAAAGGCAGAATTCAGGTTTTTGCCACAGGCCCTTTTTGACTGGAAGCCAAAGACAATGGCAGCCTTCCCTCCCACGTCTAACAGGGCACCCACCGCACAGGCAGAGGCGGCCTTGCTTTTGCTCAGACACCCAGATAACACCCTCTTAGCTGCAAGTTGTGTTCCACTCCTACAGCTTAGATTGAGCCAGGTCATAAGTAAAGTGGATTTTGGAAACCTCACCTCAAAAAGAAATACTTAGCTGACAGTTTTTATATAGAGGCGATCCAGAATAGAAACAGTGCCACAAACACAGACCAAAAGGACTTGCCAAATATCTGATTAGGAGGCATTTATACCAAGATAACAAGGTAATGGAGATATAAAACCAATTAAATTGAGAGAAACTGAAAAAAAAATGCAGCTTGCCAAAAATATGACCTACCCAAAGCAGGCCATCTGTTAAATATGTGTCCGATATGTCACTTAGTTGCCAAAAGGCTTCATTCTGGACATCTTCCTCCTGGGACCCTCCTGTACCTGCAGATTCCAGGCCTCTGCCTCCCTAAAAGGTCGGTTACAGAGAAGAAGTAAAAAGGACTTTGCTGATGAGACGGGTGAACGCTCAGTGAGTGTGATGAGCAGGCGAGACTGCTCATTAGGGAAGCCTCTTCAGAGTGTTGGTGAGTATGAGAGGAAGAGAGGAGAGAGGAGTGGGGAGGGAAAGAGAGAGAGAGAGAGGGAAAGAGGAGGGAGGGGGAGAGAGGAGAGGGAGGGGGAGAGGGAGAAAGAGAGATGGAGGAGGGAGAGGAGAGAGGGAGAGAAAGAGAGGGAAGGGAGGGAGGGAGAGAGAGAGACAGATCGAGACCCACAGGTTCACTCCCCAAATGAGTGCCACCCCCAGGAGCCAGGAACTCTGTCCAAGCCTCCCTTGTGGATGGCAGGGAACCCAGCTACTGAGTCATCCTCTCTGCCGCCTCCCAGAGTGTGCATTAGCAGGAAGCTGGAATCCGGAGCAGAGCCAGGACTCAAACCCAGGCACTCAGACAGGGGATGGGGCATCCCAAGGGCAGGCCAAACAGCTGCCCGCAGCCTTAACTCGTCAAAGGGCTGCTAGCACGCTGCAGATTGAAGGGGAATACATCGCGATGAAGGAGACGGAAGGCCGAGGGTGTGCCTCCTTGACTGGATATGGACATCCCCGGGAGGGTGTAGGCTGGGAAAGGCAGCAGGGGCGGAGGCTGGGGCTTCCACATAGACAAAAACTCACAGGCCCGGGCCCGGAGGACCAGGAGCCCCCACAGCCCCTGGAGGCCCTCCAAGCAGCAAGGTGCGTGTCTGTGAAAGGTGATGAGTTCAGGGCTGAGGAGGAAGAACCCTGCCGGCAGGCAGCCCTGAGAGAGGGACAGGCCGCAGATCGCCAAGGGGGAGGTTAAGCGGAGGAGCCCAGGTGTGGGACTCAAGGAGCCAGAGACCCCCGAGTGGAGGAGGCCCGCCGGGCCGGGGTAGGGGACCTGGAAGCCTGCGGGTTCTCCACGGCGGTGCGCGGTGCAGCTGGAACGAACGCGGGCCTCGGGCGGGCCTCGTGCCTCCTTTCCTGCCTTCAGCCCAGCGAGACTTCCCAGAGGGGTCAGGGCGTTCGTTACCTTCCAGGAGCCAACGGATCTCCTCCGGGAGGGCGACGGCCTGCATTGGCGGGGCGGGAGAGGGGGCGTGGGCCCTGCTCGGAAGGCAGCCGGCGGCGGGCGGGCGGCCGGGCTGCGCGCCTCAGGCACCTGCGCCTCGGTGGCCGCCGCAGGGCGGGGTCAGCGGGGCGGGCTCAGGAAGTGGCGCGCGGCCGCCCGGGGGCACCGCGGCTGCCTTGCGCGGCGCGCGTGGCGCCCACGCCCGGCTCAGTGCAAAGGTTGCGGAGCCGTCGCCTTCGCCCAGCGCCCAGGAGCCGCGGCTCTGAGGGGCTCCATCCTAATCGCTGCACCGGGGGGCGCCTGACACGGGGCGCGGGAAGCTGAGCTTAGCATCGCACCCCGCAGCTGCCGGCTCGGTTCCCGCGCCCAAGCTCAGCATGACGGCAGGGCGGGCGCTCGCTCAGGGGAGACACCGGGTTGACAGGGGCTCGCAATCCGCCCCCTACCTCCTGTAAACAGTGTGAAGGAGAATTGGGCGGCCACAGCCTTGGACACGGGAGCCCAGGTGTCCTTCCCTGTCCTCGCAGGACGGGAAGGAGTGGCCTGGGGGGTGGAGGTGGCAGGAGGCAAGGGAGAGGGAACAGAGCGCGCTCCTCTGAGAGTTGATGGAGGGAGGAGACTGCGGGGAAGGCTCAGCGCCCCGGTTGGGGTCAGTGCGGCGGGCGGGGACCGTCCGTTGGCTCACCGCTGTGATTTTTATAGTGAGCTCAACGTAGTGGCTTTTTTTTTTTTAAGCACAATAGACCAACTGCCATGAAAAGGTGGAAGGTGGTCAGGGAAGGGAGGTGAATATAAGAAAGTGATGGAGGTGTCAGTGTGTGTAGTTTTCAAAATACACAACTGTTTTAATGTTTATTTTCATCTACTTGAAAGGCAGAGTGACAGAGAACCAGAGATTTTCTCACCCATTGGTTCAATGCCCAGATGGACACACAGCTGGGGCTGGGCCAGGACAAAGCCAGGAGCCAGGAGCTCCATGCAGGTCATCCACCTGGGTGCAGGGACCCAAGTACTTGGACCATCTTCCACTGCCTTCCCAGGGCGTTAGCAGCAACTTGGATCAGAAAATGTAGCTGGGAATCAAACTGGTGCTCCAGTATGGTATGCCCGAATCCCACGCAGTGGCTTGACCTGCTGTCCTGTGACAACACTGGATGTTTCTAAGTAGAGAGGTGTGGGTGGTCTTTGAGATGAGCTCAGAGGCCACGCCAGATTTAAAGGGGCAGCAGGAGCTTCTCAGGTGAGAAAACCAGAACCAGCAACGATGGAAAAGCTCCCGCTGCTGCAGGAACAGCGTGGGGCCCTCTCTCAGGGAACGACGAAAGGAAACTGGTTGTGGGGATAAAAGGAGCTTGAAAGTCAGAGTGGGGGATTTTTGAACTCAACTGGGAGATGCCGACAATCTCTGAGTGACCTAAGCAGAGCTCCTATGTGGCATGTGGCCTCACACATCTCTTTACCGCTACTGTTTTTCCTTCTTTACCAAAAGTTTTTTTTTTTAATATTTTACATTTCTTGGAAAGGCAGAGTTACAGAGAGAAAGGGAAAGACAGAGAGAGATCTTCTGTCTTCTCATTGATTTCCCAGATGGCCACAACAGCTGGGGCTGGGCCAGGTCGAAGCCTGGAGCCTGGAACTCCATCTGGGGCTCCCACATGGGTGGCAGGGGCCCAAGGACTTGGGCTTTGTTCCACGGATTTCCCAGGCGTGTCAGCAGGGAGCAGAGGCACACATGCAGCAGCTGGGATTCACTCTTATGGGATGCCAACATCACAGGCGGCAGCTTAACTCACGGTGCCACACACTGGCCCCGAAAACGACGCTTCTGTTCTTCGAGACCACCTATAGAACATGTAGGAAGGATTTGGAATGCTAAGAGGGGACACATGGGAGACAGAGGACATGGTTTTTAACAGCGGTTTCAGCAGAAATGATGACGGGCTCAAGCTGGGAGAAAGGGCAGGAGTAGCACCAAGAAAGTGTCCGGAAGACAGGTGGTAGCAGCGCCCGCCTCCTGGCACAGCCTCAGGGTGAGGACTTGGTTCTTTAAGGAATGCAGTGGTGCTTTCTTAATATTTATTTATTTGAAACAGAGTTACAGAGAAAGAGAGTGAAAGAGACAGAGGTCTTCCATCCGCTGGTTCACTCCCCAAATGGCCAGACTGAAGCCAGGAGCCTGGAGCTTCTTCCAGGTCTCCCACATGGGATAGCAGGGGCCCAATCTTCCATTGCTTCCCTAGGCCTTTAGCAGGGGGCTGGATTGGAAGTGGAGCAGCTAGGATATGAACGGGCATCGCAGGCAGTGGTCTTACCTGCTACGCCACAGTGCCGGGCCCGATGCAGTGATTTTGATCATGTCCTGCATCTGGAAGGAGTGGTGCCTTGGTGTCGAGATCACATGACCCACCTACCAGTTGCAGCAAATCGGGATGAAGGGACAGGGGCTAGCATGAGTCTCAGGGGACTCTGGTTCTGCTCATCCTCCTTGCTGTGAGGGAAAGTCAAACAATGAGCAGGCTGCCCCTTTCGGGCTCAGTGGAGCAAGTACTATGTACCCCTTGGGCAACATTGCCAACCCTATCACCCCACTATAAAATTGTCATTGCTCTGGAATCATTTTTGAAGTACTAGGATGCACATTAAAGAGCAATGAAGCGGTGGACATTGCGGTGCAGTGGGTAGAGCTCTACCTGGGTCACCTGCAGCCTAAACTGGAGGGCCTGAGTTTAAGTCTCAGCTCTGCTCCAAATTCTAGCTTCCTGCTAGCACATCTAGGATATAGCAGATGATGGCTCAACTACGTGGGTCCCTGCTACTGACACGGGAGACCTGAATGGAGTTCCTGGCTCTTCTGGCTGCTGGCCCAGTCCCAGCTGTTGCTGGCATTTGGGGGAGTGAACCAGTAGGTAGAGGACCAATTCTCTTTTCTCCCTCTTTTTTTTTTTTCCTTTCAAATATATAAAGAGTAACAGAAAACCAAGGGAGAATATTTGGGGACCCTGTTACAGCCACAGTTGTTCTTGCAAATCTAAAGCTGATATTAAAAAAACAAAAACAAAACAGCAAGGGAAACAGCGACCTCCATATGTCGCTTCAAGCTTTACCTCGGTTTTCTTCTCGGTGATGGGAGAAATTTCCCCAGCCTCCCCCTCTTCTTCCAGGATATTGTGTCACAGGCTAGGAGCTAATGAGTTGTTTGAGAAAGAGCAGTACTCACAGGCCTCTCTGCCTGCTATGGCACACTTACACCACGGGGAACAGCTGATACTTGCGGGTTGGGTATTCTGCATCTTTCCCTCCCCCTGCCCCCCGGCCCTCGAAGCTCTGCGTTGGAGAGAGACAGAGGCAGAGCGGGGTGCAGAGGTAGGCAGTATGCGTAGTGACTGGCAGATTCCAATACGGTATTGTCATGTTGCATCAAGGTTCCTCGTTGCAGACAGAAACCTGCCTCCTCACATGAGCATGGCCCCTCCTTAATCATCCGAGGACCCTGGTGCAGCCGTCAGCTTCACCCCTAATGACATTCTGTTAAATGGACAAATTCCTTTGAAGCCTTGTCCTTCTTTGAAATCCAATTTCGCAGGAAGCCAAATCTGATTGGGGGTAGCCATGGAAACCACACCGAGGAGTCTTGGAGGAGGTGGAGAGAGGCAAGGCAAAACGTGATAGCCAAGAGTCCTTTACTGCTCTGTCGGAAATATCAAAGCGATCTGGAGAGGTTGGCAGCAGATGAGCCCCTGCCCAGCTTCTGTTCTGCAGGGCTGGGCACCATGTGGCTGTCATGGAGGAATGCAGCCAGCTGTCCCTGCACACAGGCAGGCGGACCAGCAGGACATACAAATCCCAGGTCTGCCTGCCGCCCTCTTCTTCCCCTCCTCCCAGCCTCACTTCCTGCAAGATCTCAGCATCCCCTTTGGGGCTGCTCACCCCTTAGAGGCAAACAACAAAAGAATGACAAGGGTAAAATACAAGGCCCTCACAGATAAGAGGTCCTTGGGAGCAGAGGCCATGAAATTAATCTGAAATTCCTTGTAATTAGATAAGATAAGGGTATCTGAAGAGATGCAGGGAAGCCAGGCATGGAGTTGGGCAGCACAGGCTGCAGGAAATGGGCCGCCTTGTCCACTGGGGCCGGTCACACACTCTCAGCAGACGGATGATACAGAAAACGAGGCTCAGGCCGGCCTCCTGGCTGCTTGCAGCTGTTGTCCACGCGTTCTCATGCCAGGTGGGCTCTTGTCAAACATGCACCCCTGGGGTGTCCAGAGGGCCCAATCAGGAAGAAGCAAAAGCACCTGGCACCCAGAGTGCCATGGGGTGGGAACAGTTGCAAGCAAAGCAGGGGCCAGCGGGCACTGCTCCGTTCTGGCTGGATCAGGTCTGGCGAGGAGACTGCGGAGGGCAGGCTCTGAGACTGTGTTCCGGGCTGGTTATTGATCCCTCGATGCTGGGTCACGACACGTGGCGGAGCTGACGCCTGCCCTGTGGATGTGCGGCCTCTGCTTCTTGGTCCCAACCCCATCAACCGGGTTTATTGACTCTTTTATTGACAGGGCTGGAGCCTAATGAGGATGAGGGCTGCACACTTCATTAAGGGATGTGGAAGGAGAGATGATGCTTCCTGTCGATGCCAAGAACCAGGCTCACTGCGTGTTTTGCAAGGCCCCAGAAGCCAAGCCTCCTGTCACCCAGGGGCAGAGGACATGGAGAAGATGCTAAGTTGGGTGCATCCCATCAGTGGCCTTGAAGTGCAGGGCTTCTGCTGCTTGCCGGAAGCCTTGCTCTTGCTAATTAACTGGCCCTTTGACTTAGGAGGGTCCTGCTATGCTCACTCTCACACCAAGCATTTCCGATTGTCTCCCCTTCCAGCTCACACTCCTAGACCCTCTGTCCTAACACATAACAAAGTAAGCAGATGCTCAGCTCAAATCAGAGAACATTCCCATCGCAGGTTCTCAGTGAAGCACAAGCTAGAACAGAGTGAGGGACTATTACAATTCACAACGCGGTTGCAGTTTAGCCAAGTGGTCAGAATGGGTTAAGATGCTTAAGTCCCATATTGGACGTGGGTTTGGTCCCTGGCTTTGGCTTCTGACTCTGTCTTCCTGCTAACGTGCACTCTGGGAGACAGCCATGATGGCTCAAGTGACTGCGTTCCTGCCACCCATGTGGGAGACCTGGACTGAGTTCCGAGCTCCTGGCTTCAGCCTCGGCCCAACCCGCCATTGCAGGCATTTAGGGAGTGATCCATTGGGTGGGCTCGCGCTGTCTCTCTCTCTCTCTCTCTCTCCCTCCCTCCCTCCCTCCCTCTCAAATACATAAAAACGTTAAATACAATAATGTTTTTAAAACTCAGTCTTCAAAGGGAGATCAGATTCAAGCTGAGGAGCAGATCAGCGTTCTACCCAGGGCCCCTCCACTCCAGCTCACAGGAGCTGTGCTGGCGCTAGAATTAGAATCCTGGTTCTCTGGTGCTGATCCAAAGCCCTTGCTGAACTTAACAATGGCGAGATGGGTAGTTACAGCCTTGGGGTCCCTGGGCTGCTCTGCAAAACAATCTCTACTGGTCCTCTTCCGTCTAAATAGCGACATTTCTTTGTTGTTTACTTTTTCTTTCTCTCACTCCCTCTCTTATGCTCCCCAATCCCTATTATTTTTGTTTCTTTACTTATCCCTTAGACTGCATCAGACATCCCCCTTGGGCACTACCCGGCAGAGGCCGTGAAGACCCAAGAGGTTGCTGACTCTGATGTTCTCTGTCTTTGATTGCTTCTGTTACAAATCTGCAGGGGGCTGGGGGTGGCAGGAGTGTGTCAGCTGTGACCAGATGAGGCTGTGCAGGCTCCAAGTGTGACACAGGGCCAATCCACATGCTTAATCTGCATGAGAGACAGATGGGGCTAAGGCCAATTTTATAGACTAAATATCTGCAGACATGATAACTTTGGGAAACTGTATGGAAGTAGTAAGTAACCATCCCTTTGGGTGGGAGAGATGAAAAAAATTGAAGGAGCCGTGCTGTGGTTCTATAGGCTAATCCTCCACCTTGCGGCGCCAGCACACCGGGTTCTAGTCCCGGTTGGGGCACCGGATTCTGTCCCGGTTGCCCCTCTTCCAGGCCAGCTCTCTGCTGTGGCCCGGGAAGGCAGTGGAGGATGGCCCAAGTGCTTGGGCCCTGCACCCCAGGGGAGACCAGGAGAAGCACCTGGCTCCTGCCTTCGGATCAGTGCGGTGCGCCGGCCACAGTGGCCATTGGAGGGTGAAGCAACGGTAAAAAGGAAGACCTTTCTCTCTGTCTCTCTCACTGTCCACTCTGCCTGTAAAAAAAAAAAAATTGAAAGAAACTAATAGAAGGACAGCAATTCTCTAAAGTTCAGCTGAATTTCTTTGCTTTCCTTTCATCTGCTATTTCAAAAAGTAAAAAAGTGAAAGCTCCCTAAACCTTTTTAAAATTGTTTAGTTAATTAATTAATTAATTTGAGAGAGAGAGCAAGAGCTCCCATTTGCTGGTTCACTCCCCAGATACCTGCAACAGTGAGGACTGGGTCAGGGCGAAGCCAGGAGCAAGGAATTCAATTCAGGTCTCTCCCAGGGCTGGAAGGACTCAATCACTGGGACAGACACTGCTGCCTCCCAGGGTCTGCATGAGCAGGAAGCAGAATTAGGAGATGGAGCCAGAAATTGAACCCAAATGCTCCAGTGTGGGATGCCAGTGTCCTAACTGGCAACTTGATCACTAGGTCAAATGCATACCCCTGAATGTTTGAAAGGCAGAGTTAGAGAGGAAGACACACACACACAATCTTCAATCTTCCATCCACTGGCTTACTCCCCAAATGGCTGCAATGGCCAGGGACAGGCCAAAGCCAGGAGCCAGGAGCTTCTTCCAGGTCTCCCACATGGGTGCAGGGGCCCGAGAACTTGGGCCATCTTCTGCTTCTTTCCCAGGCACATTAGCAGGGAGCTGGATTCGAAGTGGAGCATCTGGGACTCAAACCAGCACCCATAAGGGATGCCAATGCTGCAGGACGCCACAACACCAGCCCCTACATTCTTTTTGTTTGTTTTAAGATATATTTATTTATCTGATATCTGAAAGGCAGAGCAGGAGCAAGAGTGAGAAAGACACACAGAAACAGACATCTGCCAGTTCATTCCCCAAATGGCCACAATGGCCAGGACCCAGGAACCCCATCCCAGTCTCTCATGTGGGTGGCAGGAGTCCAGGTACCTGGGCCATCTTCTGCTGCCTTCCCAGGTGCATGAGCAGGGAGCTGGAATCAGCAGCAGACCTGGAACCTGAACTCAGGCACCTTGATACAGGATGTGGGCTTCTAAGTGGTATTCATAACCAAATTCCAAATTTGTTCTTAACCAAATTCCCCCTACCCCAGTGGATTTTGAATCCTTCCTCTCCTTTGCATCCTGAATGTCACCAGTCTGGTTCAGGTTCTAATTATCTTGCTGAGAAGTGATATTGAAATGGCTTCCACTAGGCCGGTGCCGTGGCTCAACAGGCTAATCCTCCGCCTTGTGGCGCCGGCACACCGGGTTCTAGTCCCGGTCGGGGTGCCGGATTCTGTCCCGGCTGCCCCTCTTCCAAGCCAGCCCTCTGCTGTGGCCCGGGAGTGCAGTGGAGGATGGCCCAAGTGCTTGGGCCCTGCACCCCATGGGAGACCAGGAGAAGCACCTAGCACCTGGCTCCTGCCATCGGATGAGCGCGGTGCGCCGGCCGCAGCGCGCTGTCCGCGGCAGCCATTGGAGGGTGAACCAATGGCAAAAAGGAAGACCTTTCTCTCTGTCTCTCTCTCTCACTGTCCACTCTGCCTGTCAAAAATAAAAAAAAAAAAAAAAAAAAAAAAGAAATGGCTTCCACTAGTGTCCTATGTCAAATCTCCCTACCATCTCATGCTACCCGCCACACAAGCTTCAGAGAACACACTCCCAGGCTTAGTCCTGATACCATCAGATAGGTGATAGAACATAGCAATGTCACAGAGCCACATTCAGCCTGCCTGCAGCAACCATAGGCAAGTTACAGACCTTCGGCGCACCTCCATTTCCTCAACTGTAAAATGGCAATGTTAATGGTTTTCTCAAGGGTGTTGTGAAGACCCAGAGAGACTGTACATATTTGTCTATAGTGTTCACAACTGCTTGCAACATGGTAGGTGCTTCATGAATGTTAGCTACTGTTATGATCTTTGTATTTGCAGCAACCATGGGCACTCAGTAGATGCTCAACACCAGGACAGGTGTTGGTGTAGCATTTAAGACACCACTTGGGACACCTGCATTCTATACTGGAGCACTTGGGATCAAGTCCTGCCTCTCTTTCAGATCCAGCTTCCTGCTAATGCATCTGGGAGGTAGTGGAGGATGACTCAAGTATATTTGGGTCTCTGCCAACCACAGGGGAGACCCGGGTTCAGTTCTGGGCTCCTGGCTTCAACCTAGCTCAGCCCTGGCTGCTGTAGACATTTGGGGAATGAACCAGGAAATAGATCTCTTATTTCTCTCTCTCTCTCTCTTTCAGGTTGTGTGTGTGTGTGCCTTTCAAATAAAATGAAAATAAATCAATAAAAAGAAAATGTTGCCAACCTTTGTAGATATATATAGACACACACACACATTGTACATCATCTCTCACTGATCCTCCTTGCTCATTACAGATACATTTAAAGAGTGCTTCGCCAAGATATGGGCGTCATTGGTCCTAACGATGAGAGTTTTCCTTTTTATGAAGCTAATTTGCCTTTAAAGAAAAAGAAAGTAGCCGGTGCCGTGGCTCAACAGGCTAATCCTCCACCTTGCAGCGCCAGCACACCGGGTTCTAGTCCCGGTCAGGGAGCCGGATTCTGTCCCGGTTGCCCCTCTTCCAAGCCAGCCCTCTGCTGTGGCCCGGGAGTGCAGTGGAGGATGGCCCAAGTGCTTGGGCCCTGCACCCCATGGGAGACCAGGAAAAGCACCTAGCACCTGGCTCCTGCCATTGGATGAGCACGGTGCGCCGGCCGCAGCTCGCCATCCGCGGCAGCCATTGGAGGGTGAACCAACGGCAAAGGAAGCCCTTTCTCTCTGTCTCTCTCTCTCACTGTCCACTCTGCCTGTTCAAAAAAATAAATTAAAAAAAATAAAAATAAAATAAAAATAAAAAAAGAAAAAGAAAGTAGCTTTGGCTTGCTTGGCACCAGACTCTTAACAAATTAGGGTTATCATATTCTCCCTTCCCCTCCCTGCCTGCTCTCTTCGAGAGTATGTGCAGTGTTCTCCAAACCGCTCGGGACTCACGCTGATCTGTAAGATGTGAGATATTAACTCCCCTTCTCACTCATTGTGTCACAAACCAAGTTTTCACTCTAAAAACATCCCCAATCAGGGAGCAAATTGCATCCCAGGAGTCAGTAACCTCTTAGGCTGGAGGGCTGCCAAGCAAGGCTACGGTGGGGAGAAAGGCAGGCTGTAGGTGGGGGAGAGTGCAGGGCGGAGTGATCACCTGGGGATGAGGCCAGTGAGAAAGGAGAAAGGAAAAGAGGATAGTGAGTGTGAAACCAGATGGGAAAAAAATGAAGAAATAAAAGGAAGACATAGCAGAAAATAAAGCAGTTGCCATAGTTTGGAGGATTAGAAACTAAATCAAATAGACCCACTTCATTTTCTGAGTTGCAATTTCAGGAGATACCATGTTCCACCCCCAAGGGCATGGAGAAGTTTCAGGGAGCGCCTATAAATTCCTAAAGAAAAGTGCATTGTGAAAATCCAAGCCGTTCTGAGCTGCTGCCGCCCTGTTTAGCATACACGCCACCAACACGATGACATGTCTTATTGAAAAATATGTGATATTCCACATCGCGGGCCTATTGATGCAGAATTTCCTTTTTCAGAGCTCAATATTCCAATCAAAGCCTGTTGCACCACATCATTGAGGCTATCCGCTTAATGGCAAGTTGTAAGATGCATATTGCAAAATATTCATGTTCATTTTATGCTCACAGTGCTTAAAATCTCCCCTAAACAGCCTCTGCTCCCAGCCTATTAAGGTGCCTGTGTTATCTACACTCCATTCAATGGTGTGGAAATAATTGTCTTGAGACTAAAGAAAAAATTGATGGTCATGAGCCGAGTCAGCACTTGTGTTCTTTCCTCACTCTGTTGAATCAGGTGTTATTTACCTCCTCCAACACCTGGGACTCCTGATAAGTCACTCCCCTGGTAGCTTTTTCCAGGACAGTGCTGGGGGTCTCTGGAAGAAGTGGGGATCCTTCATAAACCGTATTGTTATCAGCACAATTCACACCACAACCAGATGTGCAAAATCGAAACCACCAAGGGCACACAGGCAAAGGGGGCTTGCTGGCTCCATCTGGCTGCTCTGATGTGTGTCGTGAGCTGGGGACAGCAGCAGAGGGGGGAAAAAAGGTCCCCTCTCACCAGCTGGGCCCATGTGCCTGGGAGAAGCTGCTCAGAGTCCCACCCTATGGGGGTCCTTTTTAGTTCCCTCTAACCTGCATTCCAGAGCCTCCACCCCAAAGCCCTCTTCCTGGCAAACCTGGCCCTGCTAAAAAACAAAACAAAAACACCACCTCCCTGTTAGAGACAGGTGGCCCCTTTCCCCCAGGATGAAGCACCAGGATGTAGGCTGATGGAGGAGAGCAGTCGCCCCTGGCAGCTGATAGTTCAGCAACATGGCCTGCAACGTTGCCTTTAAATATCAACCACACACACAGACAACACCCTGGCAGCCTGAGACGTTTCCATGGTGACAGAATGCAGGCCATGACCTCTGTAAATGTAATCAGAGCACAGGGGTTGGTCTGTGAGACAGGTTTAATTTCTCCTCCCGTGGAAGCTCTGTGGTCCGGGCCATACACAGGCTTCATATGTTGACAGACAACCTGTTATCTTCGCCAGGGCAGCTCTGCACATGGCAATCCCCTCTGCCCCAGAGCTGCTTCCTCCACATCTGAGAAGCTTGTGGAATGGAAAAGGTCACTGGGGAGCAGAATGGTACTCATAGCAATGCCTGGTGTCCCTGCCAAGTATCCCCAGCAGGTGGGACTGTTCCTTATGCGAGGAACAGCTCAGGCATGAGAGCCAGACCAAGGACGCCCAAGATCGGCCAAAGTGTTCATTTTTGCTCTGCCACCAATAGCGCGACCTTGGGCAAGTCATTTAACCTCCAGCTTTCAACATCTTCACCCTAGAAGGAAAATGCCTAGGGGAGGGTAAGTCTCTGGGAGAGGACGCTGCCTGTTGATGCTTAGGGGGGGATTCTGCCACCCCGGTGGAGGCTCGCCCCGGGAAGTGAGTTTTCAGTCTCACCAGTGCCGGGTCGCTGGTGTCATTCCACCAAGGAGAGTACAGGGCTCCACAGGACTTCCTCACCTCTATCCTGATTTGCAAACAAAACCAGGATGCAATTTTTTCTACGCTGGCCTGGAGTAGGAGACTAGAGTTTTGCACTAAAGTAATGGGAAACAGAGACTTAGAGAAGGCAACATCCAAGGAGAATCCCAAAACCTGTTCCCTTCCAACTCTGCTCAGCCTCAGCAAAGAGTATCTGGTCGCTTGCTTGCTCACATCCTCAGACTCCATTTCTAACTGACATGAAAACACTGGTACCCTTCAGTTCCAAGTTACCCTGCTTCTTTGATTCTTTTACGGTTCTGGCACAGCACTCTGGGAAAAAGACAACAACAGGATTTGGCTAAGGACAGACCTGGAGGGCTGGAGGACACATTTCTCTTCCCAGAGGGAACTGGTCCATAAGTCTCCTTTCCAGACTTTCAATAGAGAGTTTTGGGAATTTCAAAGCTGGAAGGGACTTTAGCAATCCTGGACCTAAAAGGGAAAACCTGAGGCCCAGCCTGGAGGAGGGATGTGCCTCAGGTATGGCACTGCGGAGCTACAAGGGCATCAGGGCCCCACTCTGCTCAGCCAAGGACGAATTTATCTCCTGGGTGGTTTTGAACCTCAAACTGAAATAGAGAGGAAGTGGGAGAAGATTCAAAACTGGTTGTTCAACATTAGAATCAGGAAATGATGATTTGGCTGAATCTATAGATAATAGCTTTACCACTTCCTGTATCAGCTTATGCCAAAAGAGGGAAGGTTCTGGAAAAGAAAGCAGGTAAATGACAAGACTGTGGGCTTCCACACCATCGGCCCCACTCAGTCCACACTCTTTTAGGCCATTGGGCAGGCATGGATGTGACTGCACAGTGGCTTTATCATTTGGTGTCCAGCACAGACTCACAAAATCAAAAAATAATCGGTTGTACAGCAACCTCAAGAGAACATCTGGTCTGGCATCATGTCTTCTGGTTGCTGAGGAACTAAACTACCTAGAACAGGTAATTTAATTGTCTTTCCTTTTCATTAAAGGATGTAGTTCCTCGGTTATAAATGAGGAAATAAGCTTCCTCCCGGCTCTAACATGTCACATCCCATGATCTTTAACAGTGGAGACTTCCTCAGCCTTTTCCAGTGTCTTTTTGCAGCATTTAATTATGCACATCTTCGGAGCCGCTCGCTCCCCCTGCCCCACGCTTTGCATCATCAGTGTGGCCAACACTAAGAGGACAACCCCTTCCTAGGGTTCCTGCGTACTTCAGGCCCAAATAGGCACACACAGTGAACTTCTTCCTAGTGTTTTAAGAAGGAGGAAGGGGCAAACAATTATGTTTTATTCACATCAGTCAAGGCTGTTAATATTCCAACTAATAGGACAGCTTGATACAGGGCACTCTGTTGTTGGGAGACAAGGCGTTTCCATTAGCTTCATTCAAGAAAAAAAAATAAAAGTTTAAAAAAAAGAATGAAACATATGTGTTCCTTGTAACTTTCATTAATCTTAAAAAGTCTTGGGTCCTGGGTACTCCTATATTCACAATGGAAGCCGGGAATACAGTGTGGATTCCTTCATTCCTTCATTTATCCTACACTTATTGACCAACTACTGTGTTCAAAACACTGGGATACAGACAATTTGGTGCCCTCAAGAAATATATTACCTAATAATTGTTGCATAGTCCCATTTTCATGATTGCACCCAAACAAGTGGCCTACAAATGTGTTGATAATATCTTCATGTGAGATGGCACCACAATGCTCTTTAGAGACCAACATTCTTGTCTTTTTAATGCCTTGCTATTAACTGGGTTTCCAAAGACAGCTAGTACCAAAACAGAAGCTCTCAAAGTAAATGTTCAGTTAGAGAATTATGTGGACAGGAAGACAAAGGTCCAAGTCCTTCCCATACAGAGCCAGGATGGGGCAATGGCCTCATGGTGCGGTTTGCGGAATGCCCAAAGACCATCTGACCCCAAATAAACTCCTACATACTGGTGTGCTATGATGCTTGGAATTCTTACCACAAGGGCCTTAACTTTCAACAAGGTATTGTCTCCAGAAAGTCTGAGTGAAAAGGAGCATACTCCTTGAGTTTCATTTGAACAGATATTAACATAATGCCTGGCATGTGCCAAGAACAGTGTCAGGCAGTAAGAATTCATAAATAAATAAGACATGAGTTAGCTGGAGGTCTAACATGTTGCTGCATTCACACTCTTTATCCCATTAATGCACAACAGTTTATTAGATTAGTAGCCACCTATGGAGCTGATGCAAGCTGCAGACAAGTCCATTTTGATAGGACACAAAAGCAAGAAATGTCTGGGACACTGAATGTTACCCAGGAGAACTCAGGCCTGGTGAACATTTAAATCAGTTTGAAGGACCAGATGCTAAGAAAGAATGGAAACGCAAAAGGGATTCTGAATGCAAGCAAAGTTTATTTATTTTTCCCTATGAGTTCTGACTGTTATCCTCTGAAATCACCTCATCTTTTTTTTTTTTTTGACAGGCAGAGTGGACAGTGAGAGAGAGAGAGACAGACAGAGAGAAAGGTCTTCCTTTGCTGTTGGTTCACCCTCCAATGGCTGCCGCGGCCGGCGCACCTCGCTGATCCGATGGCAGGAGCCAGGTGCTTTTACCTGGTCTCCTATGCAAGTGCAGGGCCCAAGCACTTGGGCCATCCTCCACTGCACCCCCGGGCCACAGCAGAGGGCTGGCCTGGAAGAGGGGCAACCGGGACAGAATCCGGCGCCCCGACCGGGACTAGAACCCAGTGTGCCGGCGCCGCAAGGCGGAGAATTAGCCTGTTGAGCCACGGCGCGGGCTGAAATCATCTCATCTTTGACCAACCTTACTAAACTCCTGGCCCAGATCTGGGCTTCCTCAGTAGTTTCTCTTTGTGCTAATAAGAAGTTTTAGTGTGGTCTAGATCGTCTCTCTGATACTATCAGGTGAGATCACTTTAATTATTTGACACTGAGTCCAATGTATTCAAAGCCTCCATTTGTCAAATCAGATTGTCTCAGTCCTCTCATATCTTTCCGAAATGTCCAGGGTGATCTCACAGATCTGCATTACTTCTATCTCTGCCCTCCCATGGCCTCTTGCTTGTTCTCTGGGCTCATTCTGAAAGTGCCTACTCTTGTCATGTGCCCACTGTCTATTTTCACCTGATAGAGAGATTCTAGTACCCCTAGGAGCTGGGTGAGGAGGGCTTACAAACACCCACATAATGCTTTCCACTCAAACTCTGTCACGGAGTCTTGCCCATCTTCAGATTCCATCCCTACTTATGAGATTTTCTATCTCAATAGCCTCATTGTCTTGCCAACAACCTGGCTTCATTAAGAGCCCTTGTATGAATCAAGACTCTTTTGATTATAAGAGACAGAAACCCAAATCAAATAGCCTTAGGCAAAGAGGGATATTAATCATCACCAAGATTCCAAGGAAAGGTTGAATAACTGAATGTGGAGGGGCAGGAATATAATGAAGCCTTAAATATAACTAGGCTGAGTCTCTGCATTCAATAATTTCTTGGGCCATGGGTCAGGTCGTCATTGGCTCACCCTGGGTTAGGTGTGGCTGAAGGGCTGTGTCATGTATGACTGTAGCAGCTGCTACAGAAACCAAGTGGGTGGAGTGGGGGAGAGAAGAAACTTCGAGACAACACAGATTGCTATGCCTCCAGGTAGGCGGAAGTGCTGAACAGGAAACGTGATGCATCCAGCACCTCGCGCTAGTCTTCAGATTTTCTTGCATGTGCCTGAATCACCCCAGAAAAAGTCCACATTCTTTCTTACAGGACTTCTGAGCCCGTGCAAATCAGAGATGTGGTAAATAAGTCTAGATCCTTATTTGACTACAGGAGTCTTTCCTCCAGCCTGACTGGAACTCTGCTCTGCTTGCTGGTTGTGAAATGTTTAGAAATAACAACTCACCCCGGCTTGGCCAAGCCTTCCCCGCCTTCCATCTCTCAAGCTCAGTAAGTGGCACCACGGATAATCCAACTACTCAGTCTGGAAACGTGGGGGCACCTGTCATTCCTCTTTCTCACTCTCCAGCCCCACTGCCACCACTGCCTCTCACCTTGCAGTCCTCTTGTCTTTTGCCCCACTAAACTATGGCCAATGCTCTCTTTAAAAAGCTCCGTTCACGTCCTTCCCCTAATTAAAACTTTAGGTGCTTCCTAATGTTTTGCTTCATAACTCCTCAGTACAGACAGCAGCCCCAAGGCCATCACCACCACCACGTCTGACTTCCCGATGCTCTCCCAGCCCCTTCCTCGCTCTGCCATCTTCAGTAAGCAGACTTCTTCCAAATGAGCCATGCCACACTCTCCCGCTCTCATTTGTTCATAGCTACTGTTCCCTCTGTCTGCCACAGAACATTCTTCCCCTCTGCTTCACTCAGCTGACCCCTACTCATGCCTCAAGTCTCTATTTAAATGTTCTTTCCTCAGGTAACCAGCCGTGGCTCTCTGGGAGGCGGAATGTTGCCCTGTCATACAATCCAGTAGCCCTTAGGACCTGCATATCCCATTGGTAATTCCTTGTCTACCTACCATCTGTCTCCCCTTCCCAACTGTAGGCTCCCTGAGAGTCCAGATCTTTCCTATCTTCTATCACCATTATGTCCCCCAGCACCTACTGTGTCTGGTGCACAGTGGATCCTAAAAAAATTCTTTTAAAAAGTTTGTACCTATTTATTTTCATTCTGTTTGCATGGCAGAGAGACAGAGAGCGATCTTTCATCCATTGGTTCACTCCCCAAATGCCTGCAACAGCCAGGGCTGGGCCAGGCAAAAGCCAGGGATCTCCCACATGGGTGGCAGGGACCCAAGTACTTGAGCCTTCATCTACTGCCTCCTGGGGTACACATTAGCAGGGAGCTGGTCAGAAGCAGAGTAGTCAGGGCTGAAACCAAGTGCTCACTCAAACATGGGATGTAGGCATCTCCAGTGCTGACTTAACTGCTGCACCAGAACACCCCAGCTCCTCAACAAATTCCTATTAAGTGCTGTAAAGTCAGTCCACTGCTTTAAAATGCTTTTCATTTTGAAATATCTCAAATTTACAAAAAGTTACCATGGTATCTAGAACTCCTATATACCATTCACTTGGATTTCTCAGTCATTAACTTTGGCCTCATTTGCTTGGTTATTTTCCATTTATATGAATTTACTTTTTTTTTTTTTTTGAACCATTTGAGAGTAAATTACAGACACCACAGTCTTTTTCCTATTAAAAAAAAAAAAAACTTAAGTAATCTTTCCTAAGGGCATTGCCTAAAAAAAATACCCAGAAGGGCAGGTGTTGTGGGGGTGGGGGGGGCGGGGAGGGTTAGGCCACCACTTGGGATGCCCACATCCCGTATCAGAGTTCCTGGTTCAAGTCCTGCCTCCGACTTGCAATCCAGCTTCCTGTTGATGTGTCCTGGGGGGGCAGGAGATGACAGCTCAAAGAGTTGGGTCCCTGCCACCCATGTGCACAATCCAGATGGAGTCCCTGGCTCCTGGCTTTGGCCTGGCCCAACCCTCTCACTACTGCAGGCATTAGGGAAGTGAACAAGTAGTTGGAATCTCTCTCTTTCAAATAAATAAAAATGAATAACATTATTTAAAAAGAAACACACAGGACAGTTCCACAAAATGAAGAAAGTTAAGATGAGACGCGTGAATTCTGCCGGCGCCGCGGCTCAACAGGCTAATCCTCCGCCTTTCGGCGCTGGCACACCAGGTTCTGGTCCCGGTCAGGGCGCCGGTATCTGTCCCGGTTGCCCCTCTTCCAGGCCAGCCCTCTGCTGTGGCCCGGGAGTGCAGTGGAGGATGGCCCAAGTGCTTGGGCCCTGCACCTGCATGGGAGACCAGGAAAAGCACCTGGCTCCTGGCTTCGGATCAGCGAGGTGCGCCGGCCGCGGCAGCCATTGGAGGGTGAACCAACGGCAAAGGAAGACCTTTCTCTCTGTCTCTCTCTCACTGTCCACTCTGCCTGTCAAAAAAAAAAAAGACGCGTCAATTCTAACTGAAAGTGTGTTGTTTTTGGGTTTGTGTTTGTGTTTTAGTTTTTGATGAAGTAGGAAGTGGCGGGGAAGGGTGGCACCTGGGATCAGCATCGCCCCTCACCCGGTCACCCCCCTCTCCCCTTCTGTCTGCCCTCCTCTGCAGGGCCATCCTCCAAAAGTCGTGTCTGGGGTTCCAGCCATGCCCCAGCGGCACCAGTAACTTCTCCCCACCTTCGTCAGCAGCTCTCCTCACCCGGAGTCCTCGGCGGGGAGTCTGGAAGCCTCCTGGCCAGGGCGGCTTTGTTTCTCAAGGTCCCAGAGAGCGCGGGAAGCCCAGTCCCCCGGAAGTGAAAGCTGGAGGGCGCCGCGAGGGACCGGAAGTGGGAAGATGGCTCCGGGGACGCTCCGTCACGCGTGAGCAGCTCAGAACTTCCGAGAAGGGGAGAAGACGAGCCGCGGGGGCCGTCAGCTCGGCACACCTCCGGTCCTGGGACCATCCTGCTCGGCTGAGCGGAATACCAAACGAGGGTGTCTCGGAGCCGCGCTTCACCTCCGCCAGGCAATCGACACGAGGAGCAGCGAGCGAGACCGACAGACTGTCACTGGCAAAATGAACTGTCACCTCCCATTTTTCAGAGGCACGGCGGGATGAATTGCAGCCTTGAACCGTGCAGCCCGCTGCTGATTGAGTTCCGCTGTCTCAGAACCCCGTCGAACAAGGCGAGTTCATTTCAGACTGACGTCCTCGCCGCTTATCAATTTAGAAGCCAGTAAAATTAACCGCTTCGGAGCTGACTCTCTCCCTCCCCCTGCTCGGATGCTGCATCCGGAAGGGTCACTGAACAAATCTCTGTGGGTAGCTCAGGCGCATCGTGGAAGTGGGGAAAGGGTCTCAAAAGAGGAGGCTGAGCCAAACACAGGCAAGACCAGCAAGGTGGCACCCAGGCCCCTCCTCAGCCTCTAGCCCGTGTCGGTGGAGTGACAGGACAAGCCTTGGCTCACCCGGCCCCTGCCGGCATCATCAGCTTCTGCTCCCAAGAGATGGTGGGGTTGGGTGGCTGAGAATGGAGGTGCTGCCGACGGTGGCCCATTCTTCAGGGGTCCCTGTACTACTTAGCTTCATGTTCCCAAAACCTTCGGATAGCTGGTGCCCAATCCATGGCGAGTGTGCCGTATAAGACCTGATACTTGCTCTACCATCAATGGTTGGTTTGAAAAGTTGAAACAAGCCAGGGTGGACAGGGCCCTGGTGGAGGAAAAGGATGTTTATCCCAGGAAGTCACCATCTCCAGCATTCTCGGGCCCTAGTCCAGGCCCGGCGCAAGGCAGAGCAGCAGGGCTCCAGAAAAGAGCCCTCTGTCTCCGGGAGAAAAGTGCCTTATGACACACACACATACACTCCATTTGCTGCTCATAAAGGTCTGTGTAGGGAGTCTGATTAGCGAGCCTGGGGCCTTCTCTCCTCTGCGTCTTCTCAATGCCCTGTGGAAGCTGTCCTCACCAGGGTAGACGGTGACGGGGTTGGTTCCTAGAGACACAATCGAACCATTCTCGGATAGAGTCTCAGACGCTGGCCCCTATCCGCCAGGAAGCACCCACATTTCACCAAATGCATCTCGCTGTAGATGGGCAGGGACATCTGGTCACCCAGGAGACTGTGCAGGAAAGATGCACTTGTAAAGATGGCCTCAGAGAGGAAAGCGGGTGCTCTCTGCAGCAGGGCATCATGCTGAAGGCCAGACAGTGTCTATGCTCCAAGTGATGGCCACCAGAAACACCAAATAGTGGTCTCTGCTGCTTGAGGAGAACGCGTTCAGCTTCCCACACTCATCCGAGTTTATCTCTGGGACCTCAGCCCTGCACTTGAAGCAGAAAGACCTACTTTACAAATCTGCCTGCCCCCTTTGCAGCTACAGGACCTACACTTATAAACATGGTTGTTTAGAATTCCAAACAACTTCATGTATGTGGAAACCTGAATAAACTACAGTTATGTACAGATGCTGGAGCTTATTTTTGTTTGGTTCAGCAACAATTAAAAAATGTGGGCCGGCGCCGTGGCTCCCTTGGCTAATCCTCCGTCTTGCGGCGCCGGCACACCGGGTTCTAGTCCCAGTCGGGGCGCCGGATTCTGTCCCGGTTGCCCCTCTTCCAGGCCAGCCCTCTGCTGTGGCCCAGGAGTGCAGTGGAGGATGGCCCAAGTGCTTGGGCCCTGCACCCCATGGGAGACCAGGAAAAAGCACCTGGCTCCTGCCATCGGATGAGCGCGGTGCGCCGGCCGCAGCGCGCCGGCTGCGGCAGCCATTGGAGGGTGAACCAATGGCAAAGGAAGACCTTTCTCTCTGTCTCTCTCTCTCACTGTCCACTCTGCCTGTCCAAAAAAAAAAAAAAAATGTGAGAAAGAATGTGATATGCTGTCTCAAAACTTTGAGCCAGCAATTCTACTTCTAAGACTCTGTCCCACAAAAATGCTTACGCACATACCAGAGGACGGATGCATGAGGAAGTTCACTGCTGTTCTTTGAAAAATCGGGGCTGACCTAAATGCTTTTAATAAGAGATTAGGTAAATAAATTATGATGTATATACAGTATGTAACAGTAGTTAGGGCCGGCGCCGTGGCTCTTAGGGCCGGCGCCGTGGCTCAATAGGCTAATCCTCCGCCTTGCGGCGCTGGCACACCGGGTTCTAGTCCCGGTCAGGGCGCCGGATTCTGTCCCGGTTGCCCCTCTTCCAGGCCAGCTCTCTGCTGTGGCCAGGGAGTGCAGTGGAGGATGGCCCAAGTGCTTGGGCCCTGCACCCCATGGGAGACCAGGAGAAGCACCTGGCTCCCGCCATCGGATCAGTGCAGTGCGCCGGCCACAGCGCGCCGGCCTCGGCGGCCATTGGAGGGTGAACCAACAGCAAAAGGAAGACCTTTCTGTCTCTCTCTCTCTCTCACTGTCCACTCTGCCTGTCAAAATTAAAAAAAAAAAAAAAACAGTAGTTAGAGTGCAGTAGTTAAAAAGAATGAGGTAGGGGTGAGTGTTGTGGCATAGCGGGTTAAACTGCTGCTTGGAACATCTGTATGTCATAGCAGAGTACTGTTTGGAATACTGGCTGCTCCATTTCCAATCCAGCCTTCCTGCTAAGGCATCTTGGGACATAGCAAATGATAGTCCCCTGCCACCCACCTGGAGTGGAGCCCAGTTGGAGTTCTGGGCTCCTGGCTTTGGCCTGGCCCAGCCCTGGATGTTGGGGGCATTTGGGGAGTGAACCAGCAAATGGAGGAATTCTCTCTCTGCCTTTCAAGTATATGAAAGTAAATACAAATTTTAAAATATATTGGGGCCAGGACTGTGGCATAGTGGGTAAAGCCACCTGCAGTACCAGCATTCCATATGGGTGCCAGTTCGAGTCCTGACTGCTCCACTTCTTTTTTTTTTTTTTTTTGGGCAGGCAGAGTGGACAGTGAGAGAGAGAGAGACAGAGAGAAAGGTCTTCCTTTTGCCGTTGGTTCACCCTCCAATGGCTGCCGCGGACGGCGCGCTGTGTCCCGCGCTGTGTCCGGCGCACCGCGCTCATCCGATGGCAGGAGCCAGGAGCTAGGTGCTTCTCCTGGTCTCCCAGGGGGTGCAGGGCCCAAGCACTTGGGCCATCCTCCACTGCACTCCCGAGCCACAGCAGAGGGCTGGCCTGGAAGAGGGGCAACCGGGACAGAATCCGGCGCCCCGACCGGGACTAGAACCCGGTGTGCTGGCGCCGCAAGGCGGAGGATTAGCCTGTTGAGCCACGGCGCCGGCCTGCTCCACTTCTGATCCAGCTCTCTGCTATGGCCTGGGAAAGCAGTGGAAGATGGCCCAGGTCCTTGGGCCCCTGCACCCACGTGGGAGACCCAGAAGGGGCTCCTGGCTCCTGGCTTTGGGTTGGTACAGCTCCCGCTGTTGTGGACAACTGGGGAGTGAACCAGCAGATGGAAGATCTCTTTCTCTCTCTGCCTCTCCTTCTATGTGTAACTCTGACAAATAAATGAATAAATAAATAAATCTTTACCAAAAAAAACCTTTAAAATATAACTAATGAGACACAGACCATAGATTACACAGATGCCTCTCTAAGTTAGCTAACGGACAGAGAGAATCGTAGATTTTGAAGTGTATCCTCAGGAGCACAGACTGTAACACTCCAGCACTGTGAGAGCAGCTTCCTGTGGCAACAACCTGAACACAGGCGCCAGGCAGCCAGCACTCTCATCCTGTGAACCCGCCACAGAACAGCAGCCAAATCACTTGTCCAGACTCCTGTTCCCACATGCAGAAAACCAGAGCAGTAAGGGACGTGTTCTCTAGGCCCCTTCCAGCTGAAAACACTATGATTCTGGAAAATCACTTTCACTTTTCTTAGTTTTTTTTTTTTAAGTTTTATTTATTTATTTGAAAGTAAGAGTTCAACAGGGAGAGAGAGAGGAGAGGCAGAGAGAGAGAGAGAGGTCTTCCATCTGATGGTTCACTCCCCAATTGGCCGCAATAGCAAGAGCTATGCCGATCCGAAGCCAGGAGCCAGGAGCTTCTTCCAAGTCTCCTACGTGGGTGCAGGGGCCCAAGCGCTTGGGCCATCTTCCACTGCTTTCCCAGGCCATAGCAGGGAGCTGGATCAGAATTGGAGCAGCCAGGACTAGAACCAGCACCCATATGGGATGTTAGTGCTTAAGGCCAGGGCGTTAACTGGCTGTGCCACAGTGCCAGCCCCTGGGAAATCACTTTTCAAAGCTTCAATAAAGAATGTTTCCATATAATTACAATCTCTGGTTATTTCTAGCACTAAGAGGAAGATTTTCCTTTTTTAAATAAATGCTTTTTTATTTTATTATTTTTTAAAGATTTTATTTATTTATTTGAAAGGCAGAGTTAAAGGGAGGCAGAAGCAGAGAGAAAGAGAGGGGTCTTTCCATCCACTGGTTCACTCCCCAAATGGCCACAATGGCTGGGGCTGGGCCGAGCCAAAGGCAGGAGCCAGGAGCTTCTTGACCTCCCATGTGGGTGTAGGGGCCTAAGGACTTGGGTCATCTTCCACTGCTTTCCCAGGCCATAGCAGAGAGCTGGATTGGAAGTGGAGCAGCCAGGACTTGAAGCAGCACCCATACGGGATGCTGGCACTGTGGCTGGTGGCTTTACCCGCTTTGCCACAGCATCAGCCCCCAGGAAAATTTTCAGAAGACCTTACCTACTCACTAATATGCAGAGAAAGCACACTAAGAATTTTTTTTTCTAAACAAAACTGCTCTTGCCTTCTGTAATTGAAAAAAGAAGACACTTGAATCAAGAGAAATGCAAGAATACCAAGTTTTGAAAAAAAAATGTAGAAAATGAGATTGTTGAGGGTGACCAGGTCTAAAAGCCCTGTGCTTCAGGGACAGGGCAAGTGGGCAAAGAAGTAGCATTGCCTCCTCCCCACCTGATCCAATGGGACTGGCTCTGCCTTCCTACCTTCCTCTGCATTGTGCATCTAGGAAATGCAAGACTACGGGGCCGGTGCTATGGCTTAGCAGGTAAAGCTGCTGTCTGCAGTGCTGGCATCTCATATGGGCGCCAGTGCAAGTCCTGGCTGCTCCAATTCTGATCCAGCTCCCTGCTATGGCCTGGGAAAGCAGTGGAAGATGGCCCAAGCACTTGGGCCCCTGCACCCACGTAGGAGACTTGGAAGAAGCTCCTGACTTGTGGGTTCCTATCAGCCCAGCTCCAGCTATTGTGGCCATTTGGGGGAGTGAGCCAGTGGTTTGTCTCTTTGTCTGCCTCTGCTTCTCTGTAACTCTGCTTTTCAAATAAATAAAATAAATCATTTTTTTTAAAAAAGAAATAGGGCTGATA